>CM072096.1:49175975-51655142 GCA_036850905.1 Luffa acutangula | reverse complement strand
ACGTTATTTAATGATCATTTAATGATATAATATTTTATTTCATTTCATGAATTTCTGCCGGTTCTTTCATGACAAACAATACAATAAATTTTTTCTAAAAAATTTTATTTATGCCTTAGAAGTACTTTACTAATTTATAAATTATAATCATATTTAATATGAAGGCTAATCAAGTTTTTCCATTTCATTAAGGTTTAATTAATGGCCTCCAAATCCTCCTTTTTCTTTTTCTTATTTCAAATCATTCTTTTCATTCCTATTCCAGATCATTATGAAAATTATTTATTGTAGCCTACCATTTTTTGCAACTAAAACATTTTTCTTTTAAAAAAAAGAGAGAATTTTATTTCAAAAATCCGATCAATTGTATACTTGTTAACTCGTTGAACTATGTCAAAATAGACACAACTCAATTGCCATAAAACTTGTACTAATGACCCAGAAGTCTGTGTGAAAGAAAAAAAAACTAGT
Organism: Luffa acutangula; assembly: GCA_036850905.1. NCBI lineage: Eukaryota > Viridiplantae > Streptophyta > Magnoliopsida > Cucurbitales > Cucurbitaceae > Luffa > Luffa acutangula. The sequence continues at coordinate 51,654,671 of CM072096.1, read as the reverse complement.
GGTTTAGGCCCCGTTTGATAACCATTTGATTTTTAAAAATTATGCTTGTTTGATCCATGGTTTTCATTCTAATTAAAGATTGCATTTGAATTCCTAGCCAAATTTCAAAAACAAAAACAAGTTTTTGAAAACTTTTTTTTTTTTTTCCAAAATTGGACTTGGATTTTGAAAACAAGATAGAAGATTGATACTAAAACCAAGAAACTTATGCCTAGGAGTATGTGTGTATAAGCTTAATTTTCAAAAACCAAATGGTTATCAAATGGTGCCTTAGTAACACATATTGAAATTTTAGAAATACCAACTTCTTTTTTTTTTTTCTTTTTTTTTTTGAGTAGAATACCAACTTAGAGTTATAATAACTACCAAAATCTTACAAATGAAACAACAAAAAATAAGATAAGAGTTTGATAAATGGCTATACCCTAAGCTACACTTAAAAGTCTAAAATTAATTAATGGATTAGGGAGACCATTAGTCTAATGTTTGAATTAAAAGAAGATAAACAAGTCAACTATCCCCAAAACTACTTTCACACTTCCCAAAACAGGCTTCAGGATTCTCCATCCATCATTTTGTTTTCTTTGTTTCCATCCACTCATTTCACTTTCACCCCAATTCTTAAAATATTATTCATTCCCTTTAATTCTTTTTTTTTTTTTTAAATTTAAATACTAAGATCTTATTCTATACAATAATAATAATTCCTATCTTCAACTTTAATGTCCCATTAATTAATTAAAAATTATATATATATCATCTTTTCTCTAAAAGAAATTATTATGGCTTTAATAAGTAATGATGAAATAAAAAGAAAAGGTTCAAGAGTCTCATCATTTCGACACACACGGCTTTAATCATATTCCTTTAAATCAATTAAAAGATTTTTAACCAAAATTATCGTCTATTTATTATTGTCAATAGTTTATTATTTAATCCATAAATTACAACCAAAAATTCCTGAGGTTGAAACGAAACAACGAAAATGACCAACCACCCACCCACCCAACCAACAACATAAACTAAAAAAACTGAACCGGACCGAACTGAACCGGGCCGGGCTCCAAAAATCCATTTTCATTTTTTTTTTTCCGCTCATTTTGATTTTACATATATATGGTTTTTTTTTTTATATATACAGATTATGGATTTTTTTTTCCAGATGAAATCTCAGCCGTTGATCGGAATCTCACATGACGGAACAGGCGTTGGGATTCTCATCGCTGAACATCTGCGGCTGATCGTGCTGCATGTGGTGAGGGAAGTGGTTGTCCATTGGAACGACGTCGTATCTATGGTCTGTGTAACCATGGTTAACGTAACCATAGTTGGGGTTGTAGTAACTCGGGTTAGCTTCCATTGAGTAGCTGTGGTACTGCATCGGAGCCTCGTAGTATAGTTGTTGGTACGGATATCCGCCGTAGTAATCCATTTTGTTTATTACCTCCACCGCCTTCGCTCCGCCGCCCTCGGCCGCTGCCGGTGCCGCCGGTTTCGATTCACCCTCTTTCTTTTCGCCCCCACCGCCTTCCTTCTCTTTCTTTTCACCCCCACCGCCTTCTTTCTCTTTCTTCTCGCCTCCACCGCCTTCCTTTTCCTTCTTCTCACTACCGCCTTCTTCCTTCTTCTTCTCAGCCGCGGCGGGAGCGGCGGCGGCGGCGGCAGCGGGCTCTTCTTTTTTCTTCTCGGCTGCGGGTTCTTCCTTTTTGGGTGGGACGATTTCGACGTTTCGTTTGAGCTTGTCTTTGAGATATGGCTCGAGTTGCTTCACGTCCATGGCTCCTTTAATGGTGACCAAATCCTTGGCTCCATCGAAACTCACCGATTGAACTCCTGTTCGATTTCGAAATTTGAAATTTAAATCTACCCATTAGTGAAAATCGATTTGTGAATTATTTCGTGGGTTAAAAATTCGAACTTTGAGATCTTACCGTTGATTTTCGAGATGATTCTGCGGATTTTTTGAATGCAACCTTCGCAATGTAGCCGGATCTTCAAAACCACAGTGCTCTGCATCGAATTGAATGAAAACAGAGTACACCCACAAATTAAAATTGATTCAAATTTAGAAATAATTGAAGAAATGAATTAAGAACTAACAAAACTAAAACGTGGGTATCATTTTTCAATTGTGAGAAGCGATTGATATTCACCTCTTTGGGTTTTTCTTCGGGTGCGGGTGCTTTTTTCTCTTCAGGCTTCTTCTCCTCGGCCTTCTTCTCGCCGGCGGGGACGGCGCCGCCGTCCTTTTTCGGCTGAGGAGAGATGAGCTCCACCTTCTTCTTGGTTTTGAGCTCCAATTTCTCTTTCACTACCAAAACGTCCATTTTGCCAATAACAGTCAACTTATTCGCCCCACAATCCGCCGTCACACTCTCCACATCTGCAACAAAATTCAAATAAAAACCCATCAGAATATTCGAATTTCAAGATTGAGATTCGAAAAAGTTTCGATTTTTATTTTACCTTTGACATGTCGGACAGCTCGTTTAATCTTCTTCGCACAGCCTTCGCAATGCATGTCGATTTTGTATATGGCGGTGACTGCCCCGCCGCCTTCTTTCTTGGCGCCGCCGTCCGCGGGCGCCGGGACAGCCGCCGGAGCCGGAGCTGGGGCTGCCGCCGGTTTCTTCTCGCCTTCAGCTTTAGGTGGTGCTTCAACGTTTTGCTGTGGAACCCAACAAAATTTTGTGTTAGAAGAAACAAAATTTCAATTCCTATTTCAAATTTCAAAATTAAAAGAATGTAGAGAGAGAAACCCACCTCTCCCATTTTTTTTTTTTTTTTTTTCTTGCTGGAATGAGTAAATTGGGAGTTGAATGGAGGAAGGATTTAGAATATATAGAACTGGATTTGAATGGTGATGGATGAATGTATGTATGTATGTATGATGAAGAAGTTATGTATGTGGATGTGTGGTCAGCATGGAGGGGCGTTGGCATCGCCGTCCGATTAGACTGGCTGGCTTTTTTTCAATCATATCGGGTTGTATCTGGAGCCAATCAGCTGATTTTAAGTGGATATGACGTGGCTAGGTAAAATGTCCAAAATAGCCCTCCTAGTAATTATCTCTCGTAATTTTTTTTTTGGAAAATTACCTTTTTGGTCTCTGAGTTTTGAGGGATAGGTGCGTTTGGTCCCTGAGTTTTCAAAATAGACCTTTTTAGTCCCTGGGTTTTGAGAAATATGTTTAAAAGGTCCCTAAGTTTTCAAAATGGACCTTTTTAGTCCCTAAGTTTTGAGAAATAAGTTTTAAAAGTCTCTGGTTTTATTTTTTCAACTTTTTTAAACTAATAATTTTTATTATATTTTTAATATTGAATGATTTTTTAAATTAACAAAATTAAAAAGTATTAATTTATAAAAATTTATAAAATAATATAAGGGACTTTTTAAAGATATTTCTCAAAACTCAAGGACTAAAAAGGTCTATTTTGAAAACTTAGGGACCTTTTAAACCTATTTCTCAAAACTCAGGGACTAAAAAGGTCTATTTTGAAAACTCAGGGACCAAACGCACCTATCCCTCAAAACTCAGGGACCAAAAAGGTAATTTTCCCTTTTTTTTTTCATAAATATTCTTTTTGGTTTGGTAAAAAGTTGTTTATGTTATTTTACAAGTTAAAATCTTGTCATAAATAGTTCCTTAGAAACCATCAATAGATTGAGTAAAATGTATACTTATTTGATTTGTTAGCGGTTTCTAATGGTAAAAATTATTTAGGAGGATTTATCAAACGATTAAATACCAACTTTAAAAATTATTATAAAGACGTTTTTCGAATTATAATAATCAAATTTGTAATTTAACTTTTTTTTTTCCTCAACTTTGGGTGACTTTAGTTTTTATATTTCCAAATATTCATTTTGATTTCTGGAAAGAATTTTCATTACTTTAAAAGAAATCATTACACGTCATTTGTGTTATAATTTTACAAAAAAATTAAAATAGTCATTTTAAAATAATAGTGTAAGAAAGGACAATTTTGAAAATACATAAATTAGAATAGACATTTTGAGAATTTATAATGATGTTATAGGTAATTTTGGAACACTCCGATGTACAAGGAGCTGACGAGGACAACCGAGCGGAAATAGGATCGAAAAACCGACGCCAGAGGATGAACAAACCAGAGGGTCAGGCCAATTTGACCCGTCTGTGAAGGTCGAGCTCTTCCGCCTCCGTTCGATCCCTGTTGTCCCTTGCCGCCCCGATTCCACCTGGTTCAACCCAAAACACTTCCGAATTCCTAAAAATCCGAGGGCAAGAACAACATGAAGAAAGGATCCCGAACTCTATTCTCAACCTCTCCTCTTTCTCTCTAGCTCTTCCATCAGTTTTCTGACTTAAGCATGGGAGGCGGTGTGGCAAGCACCACACCGGTGTGTAGGTTTACTATTTTGCAGGCCACGTCTTCCCCCTCTCATACAAATTTACCATTGGTGGCACGTGAAAGTTAGGTGAGTTCCTCCCGACCAGATTTTGCCATCAACAAATGACAATGATAAAAAAATATGACTTTTTTTTTTTTTTTTTTTGTAAGGAAAATGAAAAATATTTGACTGCATTATATCTCACTGTATACCACCATTGAAATGTTGACAATTATGAGAGATAAAAAAGTTTTCTCATTTTATACGTTTATCATTTTTAGTTTTCAATATTTTAAAAGAGTATATATAGGGTATCAATATGCAGCTAAGTATTGTTCAAAGAAAATTATCTAAATATGTAACAGTAACTCGTAAGGGAGAGAAAGAGAGAGACATAAATTAAAAATAAAAATTTAGGGGAAAAAAACCAATGGGCGGTCCGGTAAATGTAAACCGGGCTCCTCCAAAAATTTTTGTAAACCGCGGCTTTATTTTTTATTCTCTCGAGTTTTTATTTATTTATTTATTTATTTATTAGTCTCGAGTCCTTTTTCTACTTAAATATTAAACACATTGGTTTCGTTTTCTCGATTTCGTCATTTGAGAATAATATAATAACAGAAATAAAAATGTGAGAATATTATTTTAAGGTACTTAAACACCACCTGATTGAATATATATATATATATAAATAGGGGTAAATATATAAAATAATTGAGAAATGTAGTGTATACTAATAGTTATGGAAAGCTCTTACAATTCATGAATAGATAATTATTGTTGGAGAGCAAGATGAAAAAACATTGTGACATTCCTTGGTAGTTCAAGAATTGATAATTTCATCCATGTCAAATTAGTGGTCTAAGATATTACGAATCACTTTGATGTTATTGCTTAATCATAATTTGAATTATTATTGTTATTATTTTTTTTTAAAGTTCAACCACATATAGTTGTAGGAGATTTAAATTTATGATCTTTTAGTCGATGATACACACTAATTACTATTGAGCTAAGCTCACTTTAATAATCATAATTTGAGTTGTGCACCTTAAACTACTGCTTAACACTCTTATTCATGTATGGCTTGTTTTTATTGAAAAAAATGTGATATACTTATTTTCAAACATCTTTCTTTTCTTTTTGTTATTTTACTTCATGTGTCACATGCTTGTGTATTAGTTAATATCATTATATATTTGTTTTATTAGACCATCGTCTTTAGTCATTCTATGCATGTTCGATAATGCTGGGATCTATTGTCATTGTTATTGAACTTTTTTAATGAACTACATCGATTAAATTAACAACAATGTATCTCCTAAAAAAAGAAAAACTAAATATATATTATATTATATGGGCTTCCATCTCAAAACCAATTGGCAATGAGTGGAGTGACCCTTGAAGCTTATATGTTGTGAGGTCTCCACCAATCTTTCCGATGTGGGATCCTCAACAATATATCAATAGATTCATGAAGTACAAGCCAACCATTTTCCAATTTTCATATTTTTGAATTTCAGGTCGTCTCTTTTGTTTCAAAAAGTTTTCATTAAATTCAAACAATATGTTATGAGAAAGTAAATTGACACTTGAAATATCTTATGATATAATAAATAGATTATACGATATATCTATTACATTATTGACAAGAAATCTCAATTATCCAATCATGGAAGGTTTAGTTTTGCGAGTAAATCAAAATAATTACACATCATCATAAGAATTAAAATAATAAAATATTTCTTCCAAGTTGATATTAATTAAGGCATTTGAGAAAAAATAATACGTGACTTTATGATTAAAATTCTACACGGTGTTCGAATCCAATTAAAAGCACTTTTAAAAATTTTGATTTGATAAAAAAAAAATTGTTTTGAAAAATCATTAAAAAAATAATAATAAATTACTGTGGCCCTAGACTAAAACATTTAATTAGTTTATGAACGCTTAACTTTTAGATTTAAGGTTATATGTCATTTTGCTTGCATCACCATCCTAATAAAATTACAATTTGACTCTCTAATCTAATCTTGCTTTCTCTCTCTACTCTCATTCCATTTTTTTTGCTCTCTCTCTCCAATTTCTCTTTCAAATCTCTCACTTTCTCTTCAATCTCTTGCTCTTTAATCATTCTCTCGCACCCTCTCTAAATTCTCTCTCCAATCTCTCATACTTCCTTGAATCCCTCGCTCTTCAATCTCGCACTCACTCTCCAATCTCGCTCTCTCTCTCTCATTTCTCTCTTCAATCTCGCTCCAATCTCTCACTCTACTACAACTCTCATTCCAAACCCTCTCTCTTGCTGTGGGTTCATTAGAGAGAGAAAATGAGAAGAAAAAATTGAGCAAGAAATAAGATGAGAGAAAAAATAGCGAGAGAATACATGTGTGTTTTCATAGAGAATAAAATGATAATTTTGCTAGGACGATGACACAAAGGACATATAATCTTAAATTGAAAAGTAGAATCCTGAAAAGCACTTTTTTTCAAAAACACATTTCAAACTAACTAGTGTGAAAGCCAAAAAGCAACCCTAATTGTGTTTTTAATGGTGAGAGCAGCAGCCGCATGTAGGCTGCATTTGAAATGCCACAATTGAATTCATGCTCTTTTTTTTTTTGTCAATAAATGTGGGAGAAACGTCTCGTTTTTGCTCTCTATATTTTTAGTTTTCTCTTTAGCTTTCAACTGGTTTCATGTGTAGCTTTTTATAAAATTTTGACTGTTATTTTCCTGGCTAAAAGTCTTATGATATGCTTGACTTATTGGGACACAAATCTAAACAATCTAGATCTGTGTAATATAGAATCGGAGAAGATAAGTTCGTATAGTTTTATGTTTGGATTGTAATGGAGATTATATTTTCGATGCAATATTACATGTGTTTGATTTACAGATTTGTGACTCGTTAAAATTAGTATAATTAGGAGACCTGAAGTTTGAGAAGCCTCAATTTGTATTGCTCGTGTGATAAATAAATTAGTTTGTAGTCAAAATAAATTGTAAGCTAAACAAATTTAATTTAAAAGATAAATCTCCTCCTAAGAGTTATATGTGATTAATTCCTAACTTTCAAAAATCTAAAAATAAAAAATCAAATGGTTATTAAACAGAGTTAGGAATTCAGTTCCAAGAGGTTTAAATTTTATTTTGACCCATAAACTTTCAAAATTATTCTACTTTCACTTTTAGATCGCATATTTTAATTTTAATCCCTTTCAAGTTTGTCAATGTTGATTATTGAATTTTTAAAATGTCAATTTTTAAAACTTTTTTAATAACCTTCTTGATTTTTTTTGAAAAGGATAACCTTTGTTGATTGTTTTTTAGTACATCAACATTTGGAGAAAGGGGATTCGAACCTTTGACTTTTTGATATATGTCAATTACTACTGAGTTATGCTAGCTTTGGCATAACTTTGTTGATAGTTGGTTTCAAATATATACAGTTTCACATACATACATTAATATATCAATGTTTTGATAGAAACTAAAACTAACATTTTAAGTTTAAAAAAAGAAAAGAAAAATATTAAATTATATATATATTTTTAACAAACATGAAATTTGAACAACCTTTTGATCGGGAGTAGAAGCGTTTTAAAAATTCAAAACGAGATTTAAAGTATTATATTCGCTCTAGTGAAGGAAAGGCTAAAGAATTTGAACACTCTTTTTGAAGAATGAAGATTCAATGGCTGCGACGGCGGCAAGGCGCCGCCATATAAGGAAACAAACGGCGGCGGAGAGAGGGAGAGGTCCCGGTCACGGTCAGTTAACGTCAAGAAAGTAAATGCATTTGACTTTTTCCGGATGGCCTGATTTATGGGAGAACCGAAAAAGCGCGATTCGAAATAGCGTTTTCTGGGGAAGGGGGAGGGGACCGGTGGGTTCATGTTGAAAGGTGAATGAGGATAACGTGTCAACATCTGAATGAGCTGTGACGAAATGTAGCCCACTTGCCGGGTGAGATTGACATCCATTCTTCATTTTTTTGTCCTGTGTTCGGGTCGGGTGTGAGGGACCGCCCAAATTATTGGCCGAAAAAAGCCCTAATCCCATTCTGTGGTTGGACCATTTTTGAAAGCTATATTTACTATTTTCGATTCATTTTTTTGCTTTCCATTATTTGTTTCTCTTTTTTTTTTTTTGTTGGTTATTTTCCTTTTCACAAAGATACTTTCAAAATCTTACAAGATTTTTTAAAAAAAGTATGGCCATACAAAAAACAAAGATAATAATTAACAATCATATTTTCTAAAATTTAAAAACTACACACCAAATATATATAGTACAAGAATAAATTCTTAAATAAATAAGCATTTAAATTCCCTCGAGTTGCGTTTGTATAATTTTGGATCATGAGTTTAAAATAATGTTTCTTAGGTAAATTTGTTTCCCAATGCATTTTTAAGTTAGAGTGAAATATCAATATTTTATGTTTGTTTTAGTTCAATAATTGTATGGCAGAAAATTGAACCATTAATCTTTGAGATAGTAATAGGTGTGTTTTTTTTTTTCATTGAACTATACTTGAATTGTCAAAAAAATATCAATCTTCTATTAAACCAGTTGTCACTAATACAATCATGGCTCCAAAACATATTGGTGGGACCTCTTGTTAAAATTAACCAATAAGTGTAAAATAACTCGTTAATTACGTCATGATTCAACTCACTAAAATCATGCTAATAAGACAGATTGATAATTTTCTTCGAGAATATAACATAGTTCAACGGTAATTGACATGTACTCTCTTGACCATTATTATATTATATGGACTTCCATCTCAAAACCAATTATTGGCAATGAGTGGAGTGGCCCTTGTAGCTTATATATCGTGAGGTCTCCACCAATCTTTTCAATGTGAGATTCTCAACAACCATGAGGATAGAGGTTTGAATCCCTCCCACCCCAAATGTTGATGTACTCAAGAAAAAAAAAAAAAAAGACATGGAGGTAGAGGGTTTTAGAGGTTCAACTTATAGTTAGAGAAGAGTTTTTTTTAAACTTTAACCTCTTGGTCAAACACACATGCCAATTACGATTGAGTCAAACTCACTTTGACTATTAGAAAAGATTACTTATACTTAGGTGGAAAAAAGTTAATTAATTACATGTTAGAACTTGCTCTCTAAATAGTATTTGAATAACTCTTCTTGAAACGTTTAAAGTGCTTATACAACCTAAAATACTTTTCCAAAATTTTCATCATTATTGGAAGTACCTAATTAAGTTGTTTTTTTTTTTCCTTCCCAAACGCATTCTATGTTTAAAAAGAATACTTTCCAAAACTTTTCTTAGTAAATGAACTTAATCATATTTTAGTCTAATCAATTTATTTTTACTAAAATTTTTATCACCGACGTTTATTCTAAGTTTTGATTGAGACAATGCAAATAATTATTTATTGATACGTGTTTTTTTTTTTTTTGTCATTTTTACATTTACTTCTTTGAATTGGCAACTCTGTAAAATTGAACTATTTTGATGATATTTCATTGTCAGTCCTAAAATGTTATGATTTCGACCTAACTAGCTTCAAATTTCAAACTTATTCTAAACCCTAGCTCTTGTTTTTCATTTTTTTGGTTCCTAGACAATTTTATTGTAATCACAATTTTTGTTATCTTTTTTTAAGATTAAAAAAAAAAAAAAAGTAATGTTCAATCACAAGTTATTCCCATCATGTCCCAAAGTTGGACATGTGAACTTTGTACCTGAAAGATGGTACAAGTTGAATGGTTAAAAAAAACTTAACTATTTTTTTTTGGCTTTCTAGAAAGAGAGAGAAAAGGAACATGACACTCAATTATTGACATAGGAGAATAGTGGGGATATACCATAGAATGAAAATGTTACATGTTTGTATATTTAAGATATATGAGAATACGCATGCGGAAATGCGATCAAAGTCTTACTGTAGCTAGAAAATTGCATAGATGAATGATAATATTTCTATTAGTATGATTTCTTTTTAGTGAAACTAGAAGTAAAACGATAAGAACTTAACTAGACTCAAAATAGACAATATTTATAATATTGTGACCAAATGTTATGCAGGGTTCATTACATATTATCAACTCCCAACCGTTTTCAAATTAGAATGTTTACTCTCTTTTCTAATATATATTATTTAATTCTAGTAAAGTTTGTAATTGATTTAAAACTTGTGTTTGTGAAGCATGTGTTTGTATGAAATTGTTTTTGGATGATTGTAATGGATGGACTTATAACTTATGTTGTGTAATTCATTGGATTAGCAAACTCAAAATTATTGGAGATTAAGTAAAATCAAAAGCTTGACTTTTGAACTTGAGTTATACAATCCTAACCCATGATCTAAATATTTCTTAATTAAAAGTTGAAATATCACATCACTCTTTAGCATATTATAAATAAAAGATTGAGAATGAGAGACGGAGGAACAAGAAATGATAGGTGGGAGGCTATAAAAACAAAGTTGATGAGTAGACAAAATTCAAAGAAGTTATAATTAAAAAAAGAAAAAGGTAAAAATGACCAATAATAAAGAGCATATTGAATGTGATAGTATATTGTATATTTGTTGATGCGTAAATCAATCCAATGCGATGGGCTCAGAAATGCATGCAACTAGGTTGGTCATAGGCCCTCGGTCGCACGGGGTCGGGTTTGGGTCTGTTCCTTGCACTAGTTTGTGCTGAGTCCTATTCATTCTGAAGCTTAAGTCAACAAGGTAAGTAAGTGGTTTAAGGTCGAGCACTAGGTTAAACAACATACTTTTTGGAGGGGAATGATTTCCCGTTTTATAGTAATAGTCTCCCGACAATGGTGTTAGGAGGGGTCAGGAAGTTTTCCCTCTTCGGGTAGTCGGAAGGTGCTCGACTCGTCCGCCGGTCTTAGGAAAACGAGATTAACCAATCGAGAAAAAGGGACCTGATAGGCCATTCCTTATTCCCAATGTGGCCCGATGAGCCTTGGTGGATTGGGCTTACCCACAACAATATTAAACATATAGTGAAATATATTTTTAATCTCCGGCTTTTAACTTTCACACTAAATTTATTTGATAGACTATATAACTACAGTGTCAAACTACATCGATGTCATGCCAAATTTTGTATGTTTCATATTATTTATTAACTAAGGAAACAATCAAAGGGGTGGAAGAAAAAATTAGAAATAAAGATGAAAATAATATAAAGTTGAAAATAAAGTCGATTTGTTTTAGGCTATTTTGTCATATTATATTTATAAGTTAAAATTTCATAATCAATAATCGTACGAGCAGTCAAATCCCAACAAACTCATCCTCAAATAGGTTAAAATAAGAAGTGGACTCTTTCTATTCACCCAACAATCCACTTTGCAATTAATCAAATGATTCCTTTCCCCTCTACTTTTATTTCTTGTATTTATGATTTGAAATAAATAATAATAATAATAAAACCCCACAATTAAATATTCTATAAAGATAATATTCCATATATAATTAGATCAAAATAATTAAAAAAGAAAAAAAAAAGGAAAGAGCAAAATGAAATGTGGGTTTATCTCAAAAGTACCTACAAAGAGGGGTAAATATACCGTCTAGTCTAAATGTTTGAATGTTTTTTCAATTTAGTCTACAAACTTTTAGAAGTTTCGTAAATTTTATCTCTTATTTATGAATTTGTTTCCTAATTAAGTCTTTCTACATAATCACTAATATTAAAAAGAATGATGGTATATGAGTTTTAAATAGGGATTATTACGAGTTTGTCAATCATTAGTGTACCAACATTTTAACGAGTCAATTCTCTACAACAATAGACCATTTCAATTGAAGTAAATTACTATGTACTAAGTTGTATGAAAATGGAAAGTTTTTAAATTTTATATTGAGTATTATGTCTATTTCATCCAATTAAAACATATAATACTTTTTAACTTTATTAAAAAAAAGTGTAATTCAACAATACATTATCATTTTGTTAATTAATTTTAACGTTATGCAACAATGTAATAAAGACTTAATAGAAAAATTTTCAATGTATTAGAGATGAAATTGAATTTTTGAAAGATAGTTACCAAAACATATATTTAGCTTTAAAAGTATATATTTAAAAATGTGGAAGGGAAGAACGAAATTAAAAATTGAAATGAGATTACTTTTTTTTTTTTTTTTTTTTGGAAATATTGAAATGAGATTACTTAAAGTTCATTTAATAATCATTTTGTTTTGCCAACAAGAGCATAGCTCAACTGGCACAAATTTGTACTGACGACCACGAGATCTGTGGTTCGAATTCCCCAACCCACATATTGTCAAAAAAAAAAAAATAATCATTTTGTTTTTGTTCTTTGTTTTTTATAAATATTAATTACACCCGTATGTTTCATTACTTTCTTATTTAGTTTTTAAAAAATGTTTTCAAAATCTAAAAATAAAAACTAAATTAAAAACCTCAACTAGAGTTTATCTTTTATAAGAAAAATTGATTATCTCAAAATCAATGATATGATTGAGTGGAGGAGAACAATAATCATTCTTGATTTCTATTACTAATTAGTAAATGAGAGCATAAAGGTGCCAACTTAAACATTTCCTAACCAAAACGTCAAAGGGGAAAATTTTAGTACTATAGAAGTATCATTAACCTTTTGTTTTCATTATAATTTTGCCTTAGGTTGTGTATCCGTCGTCATTTTTTAAAAGATAATGACGTGGCAAACAATAAATAGAAGGGAGTGTTGATGTCAAAATTCAGACAGAGGACTCACCTGACCTTCACGTGACACCAACAGTGAATTTATAGAAGCTGTGGAAGACGTGACCTGCAAGACCAGGAAGAACCGCTGCACACTGGTGTGGTGTAGGCCACACCGCCTCCGATGCCTAAGTCAGAAAACTGAGAAGCTAGAGAGTAAAGGGAGAAATCGAGAATAGAGTTTTCGGGGGCCCTTCTTCAGTGGTGAAGAGAGGTATAAATACCTACTCATCCTCCTAGGGTTTTTAGGAGTTCGGAGGCGTTTCGGGACGAATCAAGCTGAACCGAGGCAGCTAGAGGCGGTAGGGACCGAGCGGAGGCAATGGTCTGCCCAAGGTCGAGGCCGACCGTACGGGTCGGGCCACGTTGGCTCGGCCCGTTGGTATGGTCTTCCTCTGGGTCGTTTCCTAGTCCCATCTTCACCCGGTTGTCCTCGTCAGCTCCTCGTACACCTTGGTGGTCCAAAATTACCTATAGTATGACCATTTTTTTTAAGGAATAAATTTCATTAAAAGAACTCAACCACCATGGGAGTTTACGACTAATGTTGGTACAAGCGAAAGAGAGATCCTTTCTTCCATACCAAACGATCCCTCTTCCAAAACAGGGGAAGGAGAGGTCCAACAAAAAATTACAAAATCGCCATTTTCAGGCGTTGTTCGAGCAACTTTGTGCGTCATTGGAGAAAGAAATGTCCTCTTCGACGACCCATTCTTGAATTGCTTCAATGATCAAAGTTGTTTCAGATAAATTCTCTGTCTCACCATTGATGGCCTCCACTATTTCATGAGAATCAAATTTTGATCCTTATATTAATGGAAATTTTTTCGACATCAAGGATTCAAATCGAGACCCTCAACTTGAACTAAAAAAATCCCAAAATTAATAGAAGAAAGAAGGTTAGAGAAAGATAATTAGAGAGAAATAAATGTGAGAATTGAGTTGAAGTGGATGGCTTCATTAATTGTAATGTATTTGGTCAAATGGAGAGAGTAGAATAGAATGCCCGCAATCAAAGACCATCATTTGTTTATTTATTTATTTATTTTTATTTTTGTTAGAGCTTATATATTTTAATTGCAATTTCATTTTCAATGTGATTTTTGATGTTCACGATAGTTTCTGTGCCACGTTGGATTACGTTATCAAAGCCGCCTTTGGTGGCGGGTGGTTCCCTTCTTTTGACTATAAAGTCCCTATTGTTTCGTCACTCTACGTCCTCAATTTCATTAATTCTCTTCTATTTTTTTTAATAATTATAACCTATTTAATTTATATTATTCCATGGAATGTTAATGTGATATATTTATTAAAAAATAATAATTATAGTTAATTTAACCCAATGTAGTAGATAAATGAAAAATACAACTTCCACAAATGGATTAAATTTGTCTGGTTAGTTGTTTACTTGTGTGTTCGCTATGTGAATTAAAATTAACCGATATCGGTTAAATGTATCATTTTAACATTTCAATTAAGAATGTTGATCTAATTTTCAAAGGACTCCCTACGGGAAAATATAGTTGCAGGAAAATTATAATGAGTCAAATTCATTTTGAATTTTCTATTTATACAAAAATTGCTTCTCTTGTTAGTCACATTCTCTTTTCTTTTATCACAAACAAAGTGATTTCAAAAGACGATTCTTTCTCTACTACTTTTGGATGAATCATATTCATGTGCGATCAAAAATTCCACACAATGGTTGTCATTCTAGTTGGACATTCATGAGGGCTTGAAGAGATATCCAAAAGAGGTATGAAACCAACCCATTGTATATATAGTACGCTACAGTTGAAAAACACAAGCCCAACCTATACAAACCAAACAAGAACTTACGTTTTCTTGCTTTTCTTTGTTGAACTGTCTAATACGGTACCCTCTAGAATTCGTGTGAATATAAAAGAATAATGGTAAGCATTACTCATTTTAAAGTGTCATCACGGTACAATGATCTAATATCTTTTCAATAAAATGACACGAACAGTAAGAGTACACAAAAATATATTATTTTGACCGAAAAGAAATAGTAGAATTAGGAGAATGTATCAAAACACTCAACGAGAGAGACGTAAAAGATTTCTTCACCTCTCCATGGCCAGCTTAGCAAGATGTTGAGTGCAACATTTCCATAATTTTTGTAAGGTTGGAGGAGGTAGGTAAAGAACATGCAATCTTATTTTTCACAAACATATATGAAATTACATCTCTCACTTCTAAAATGTTTTCCAAATCTTTGCTTAGAAGATGGAAGATCCTCAAAGAATTTGTCTCCACCTAACTTTTTAAAATGTCTAATTTTAATGGGTCGAAGTTTGAGAATTAATTCTTTTAGTTATCGTTATTGACATATACTCGTTCAATATTTTTTCATACCCAATCTAAATTACCTAATAGCTCCACAAACCTTAGTTGACGTCAATACATTAATATACATATTTAAAATGACTCATTATCCATTTGTTAAAAAGAAAAAAGATAAAATTGCAAAAATAGCAAAAAGTAAAACTATTATTACTCATTATCGTTATTATTACTTTTTAAAATCCAACATTTTTTATAATAAATTTATAATTGGGGCATTTGTACGGGTAGCAAAAAACACTAAACATGTTGCAAAAATAGCAAAAAGTAAAACTATTTGCAGAAATAGCACAAAGTGGAGTTAAGTTACAAAAATACTCTTTTATTAGCAACTATCTGATAGAAAGGATTATCAGTGTCTATCACCAATAGTCATTGATAGACTCCGATTAATCGAAGTCTATCAGTAATAGACATTGATAAAAAAAATTATACGGAGTCTATCAACACGATAGTCTATCAGTGTCTATCACTGATAGTCACTAATACATCGAATTAATCGAAGCTGATAGAAAGGAATATACGAAGTCTATTGATAATTTATCAATGTCTATCACTTATAGCCACTGATAGACTTTGATTGATCGAAATCTATCAGTAATAGACATTGATAGACTTCGATTATCAGAATCTATTAGTGATAGACACGGATAGACAGAATTATACAAAGTCTATCAGCATGATAGTTTTCCGTGTCTATCTCGATAGTCACTGATAGACACTAATTATCAAAGTCTATCAGTGATAGACACTAATAGAAAGAAATGTACGGAAATTGGTAGAATTTGCACACAATTCAAAATTAAATGGGGTAAAACGAGAATTCTGAAATTTTATTCTAATAAATTGAGATATTTGCTACTATTTTTACCTTGTGCTATATTTGCAATTACAAAAATCCTAATTGCCACCTCATGCAATTTCTCTTTACAATATAATTACCGATCCAATTAGGCTAGTGGATACATCCCAACACAACAACATGGGCTCACTCACGAAACCATAGCCCATGGGCTTGTGATACAAAACAATGCACAGTCACAGGCCCAAGTCCAAGCCCAAGCCCAAGCCCAAGCCCAAGCCCAAGCCCAAGCCCAGAGCAGTTTCAGTGAGGGACGATCGTCGTTTCTCATTTCGAAAACCATTTGTCAGACACTCTCATCTTTACAATCTGATTTTCTCTCCAGATTTCAACGTCGGAAGCCGCCATTTCCGGCCGACGACGACGATCGGCGTTAAAACCACGCGCCTCCGGCATAGGTTGGCCGACGGCTGCAAAGACTTGGTTTCAGTTCCGGCCGGCCCTAGCTTTCCGAGAGGTAACTGACGATCCTGTCTTGGCTTTAATCGCATAGATTCTTTTTGCCATTCGAGTGATTCTGTTATGATTACGATGGCGTCTTCACCAGAGCAGTCTCCGGTGATAAGAATATTAATAATTCGTCTCGTCGATTTACGGTTTAAAGCGTAGATCGTTGCATAGAAGGATAAGAGTTTAATCTTTGACGTTTGATCGTTTAACCTATTTGATCACCATTTTGTTTTTTGTTTTTGAAAATTGGGCTTGTGTTTCTCTCAAATGGTTTCCTAATCTCTCAAATGGTTTCCATTTTTGTTAAGGAGACATTTAAGTTCCTAGTCAAATTTAAAAATTAAAAAAAAAAACAAATTTTTGAAAATTATTATTATTATTATTATTATTTTAATTTGGCTTGATTTTTGAAAAGATTGGAAATGATGTAGATAACAAACAAAGAAATTTGTGACTAAAAATAATGTTTATAAACTAAATTTTCAAAATTCAAAAACAAAAATCGAAATGGTTATCAAATGAGATCTTAGTATTTTAATTTTTAGGTTAGACTCATTAATATTGTAGATGTGAATTTGTACCTTATCCAATGAATTATATTTGGATTGGTCGTTTTGGAACGTCAATTGGATGCTAATTGACATAGACTTTTTTTTTTTTTGAAATAATTGACACAGACTTTTATTTATTAACAAAATTCATCTCAATGTCATTCATACTACATATTTAAGTAGCATGTCCACATGTCCAAATATGTTAATAAAATAACAATTTAAAACAAATTTATTTGGAGAATAAGTAGCCAAAACGAGCATAGCTCATCGGGAATAATTGATATGTACACTTGATTTTGGTGATGTGTGAGTATTTTAAAAAATATATATATTTCTGCACTTTCTTATACCTTTCAAAGGATTTCTACTTTTTCTAAAATGAATAAAATTTGGTTGCATATCGGTATGTATGAATCTTCCTACATATCTCATTAAAATCTCGACAATTAAAAAAGAGGAAGAGAGAAAATGAGAAAAGTTTTTTATCTCTCCTAATTGTCAACATTTTAATGGTGGTATACAGGGAAATCCCTATATTACCGGTAGGGAAGTTTTTTCCTTCTAAAACTTTGCCATAAACCTTACAACTTCACTATTGTATAATACATACATACGAGAGAGAAATTGCAAAAGCATTTTGAACTTAAACCAATTTTCAAATTATGAAGATCTAGCCACATTGCGATGATTTGGTTGAATAATGTTTTCATCTAATAAGGAAGTGTAGGTAAACTTGAAAATATATAAATTAAAGTCAGTTGAGTTCCAAATTTATTTTAAAAAAAAAAGTATTGTGGTTAAAGAAGATTGTGTGATTCATCTGCATTTGCACCTGCACCTGCACCTTTTCTTCATCTGTTTTTTTAATTACTGCATCAGTAATAAGTAATTTTTATTGCTTTTGCTAATGAAGATAGGTGCAGCTGCAGATGCAGATGAATCCCATCTTCATTTTTTACCCCATCCTTTCGTGAAAGTCGTTGATGGTTAATTTTTACAGGGATTCTTGGATTTGTTTTGTTTCGTGTTTTAGATGTATCGATAAAAGAATAATACTTTTCTACTCACTCGTGCTGAAACTTTACCACTTGTTTGGTATTTTTTGTTTCATAAGAGAAATAATCTTGTGTTTTGTTTTGTTTTTTTCTTTTGCATTTTCTTTTTCTAATTTTCGAAAACTTAAGAGATTTTGACTAATCGATTAGTAGAGATGTATATATTTTGATTTGCATAGGAATGAAGCTATGGAACTGCTGGGGAGAAGATGGATGAAGGAGGAAAAATGAAAAACACTTGGGTCTACGTTGTGTTGAGCTATAAGGTTACAATCTCATCTTTATCTTTTTCTTTGGATTGTGTTGTTATTACTAAATACTTAGCTCAATATATCAAATGGTTCCTAATCTGAAAAAATCTATTAAAATTTGTTGACAGTAGCTCTCCACAAAAAAGTTAGAAGATTGAAATATTGCGTAGCAATAATCAAACTCTCTGTGTTTGTTAAATGCAGTATATATAGAAATTGGGAAGTTCACACTTATATAGAAAGAGGAATTAAACCTATTTTGAACCACTTAAAACAATTTTTTTTTAAAAAAAAAAAAACTTAACGGTTAATGTTTACTGTGAAACTTTGGTTTAAGTTAAACCAGTTTTAAGTTCTAAAAACTTCCTTGCATACCAGTATGTAGGGATCTCCCTGCATACCACCATTGAAACGTTGACAACTAAGAGATATAACAAAAAATTCTCATTTTCTCCATTCCCCTCTCTTACTTGTCAAGATTTTAATTTGGTATGTAGGGAGATCCCTACATACCGGTATGTAGACAAGTTTTGTTCCTTGAATTATAGCTAATTAATGCAACATAATTACATTCAACTTCAAAAGTAGAGCCACAAGTTCTTGTGTTTTTTTAAGTCATCCTAGTAAACTAATCAATAAATAAAACAAAATATTTATTATTCACTATACATGTGTTGCACATGGAACTGCAAATATATATGCACCAATTCAAGCCTTTAACACTACAGGAATTTACCCCTTTTCCGACGCGCAATGATGTTGGAAAAAGTCGAAAAAAGCGTCGGCAAAGGTTCTTTTGACGCAATTTTACGCATCGACAAGAGCGTCGAAATAGAACAGTCGGCAGAAACCATTTTTCTCGACGCATTTCACGTCGCGTCGACTGAAAATTGGTTTGAGGACAAACTGTTGTAGGCATTAGCATAAATCTTTTTGCCGACACTAGTTAATGGCATCGGCAGAACCCACTTCTGCCAACACCAAATAGCTTGCATCGGTAGAAGTTGGTTCTGCTGCAGTCTTCTTTCTTTTTAAGTCATCCTAGTAAAATAATCAATAAATAGAATAAAATATTTATTATTCACCATAGATATGTTGCGCATGGAACTGCAAATTTTTTTGGCTCTAAAACTACTAGAAAAGGTAATATGTGCATCTTTTATTCTTGGCAGCTTTCACAAATCTGATTAAATGAGGTAGACTTGGAAAAATCTTCAAACTTGTTAACCTTTATTGTTATTGTTATGTCCAAAGCATTGATGCCACTTCTGCTTTTTACTTCGGTCTTAAAAGTATGACATAGTGAGTCACGATTTAAAATGAAGGCATTGTCAACCATTTTAACACTTGCAATCTCTACTCCTTGAGATCATAAATAACACAAACTTAATCTTTGAAAACCACAAAAAAAAAATTGTTATGCAACAATTGAGCCATATTAGTAAGTTTACATAACTTTGGAACATATAAAACATCGGACATTTTTTGTTCACGTGATTAGTATGCATGACAACAATACCTTTACCTTTAGCTAGTATTGTTTCGCCATGTCCAAGAATCACTTTAGATCTATCAATTTGGCTAAAAAGATCCATATCTTTAGCCATGTGGGTAATGCATATCACTGTCAATAAGCCATGAGGTTGACTTGACTCATTATCATTGGTATGAGAAGCCATTAACAAAAAAAAAATTGCATCATTTTGTCCTCTCATAATTTGCTTGTTGCTAAGGCGATTTTGGGTTTGATTTTGTTTGGGATAACAAAACTTCTTTGTATGACCATCCTTATTGCAATAATCATAATGATAGAATTTTTTGTTATTGAACCAACAATTGTTCTCAGCATGGGCCAAAGCGAGTTTAGCTCAGCGGTAATTGACATGTATTATTGACCTAAATGTCGGAGATTCGAATCCCTCCACCTCCAAATGTTGATGTACTCAAAAAAAAAAAAAAAAAATTGTTCTCAGCATGGTTGGTCTTTCTACAAAAACAAGGAGGAATATATATTTTTTCAATACTCCTCATGTTTCCTTTGCTCCCCTTATCTTTAGCATGTCATTCTATTATCTTTTGCAATAAGTTTTTTGCCTTTAGTTTTAGCATGAAAGACATCCTCAACATGCTCTTCATTATGCATATTGTATCCCCTTTGTTCTTGGACTTGTAATTTGCTAATTAACTCAGTTATGGATAGAGTTGTTACATTAGAAGACTCCTTTATGGTTGAGATCTTTAACGCAAATTTGTTGGAAACACTAACCATTATTCTTTCCACAACTCTTTCATCAGGAAACTTTTCACCGGCTAGTCTTATTTGTTTTACAATGGCCATCATCTTTGTTGTGTAGCCCCTCACAGAATATGAATCCTTCATTTTCAACATCTCAAACTCTCTCTTGAGGGTCAATAAATTGAATGCTTTCACCCCTTACACTTCCTTCAAATTTCTCTTGCAATTTATATCATGCTTCTTTTGTCTTTTTACAATCAATAATCCTAACAAATATAGGATCAAATAAAGCAGCATGAATCACAGATAAAGCCTTTAACTTCTTTAATTTCTCCTCTTCATATACTTTGATTTGATTCAACGTTATGGTATATATATTAAAAGAACATGGGAGATAAAAGCTCTCATCTCATGTACATGCAAATCCATTGAGCTAAGTTCCACTTTTTTTCTGCCTAAATTTCTCTTGTCTAAGCCTAACGAAAAACAGAACATGACTAATTCCAAAATTTATTCAGTCATTCTCAGATGATATAATTTAAAAATGTACAATAATAACATTTACAAATAATTGTACTAAAAAAACATTTACAAATCTTCCCAACTCTTTTTTAATAAGATGTGCATTTGACATGTCTTTTAAAATTTCTGGACGATTGAAAGCGTTTTTTTTTAAAAAAAAAAAAATATAAACTCGTAATGTTTTGTTAAAACTTTGAAGAGGGGTAAATAATATCTTTCACCAAATTAATACATTTTGAAAATCTTTGATCGTGTGAAGTGGTTTGAAAAATTCTATAAACTAATGCTTTTAGAGAAAAATTTTAAGTTATTCTCAAAATTCTTCACTTAATAAACTGATAAATTACCCTCTTCTGTTTATATTTTGGTTATGTCTCCTTGATTATGTTGTAATTGTTATTAGTTGTTTGTCCTCTCAGATTGCTACAACTGTCCCGTTATTTGGTTATTTATTCAGCACTGTAGCAAACATTCTTCTATAACAGAAAATATTCTCTCCATTTCTCTTCATTCTTTATGGTATCAGAGCTTTGTGCTCATCTCTAAAATCAGCTTCAATGACGATTGAGGAAGGTTCTTTTTCTTCTTCTTCCACAACTCCGACGATTACACCGGTGATCTCTCTAAGCACGCTGATAACAGGACTCCTGTCGTTCCTACTACTCCTCGGCCACCCTCCCAAAATCAACCTATTTCCTGAAAAGCTCTTGTCCCTCCCCTCAATCCTCATACTACTCCATTCAATCTTCAACCTAATTTCTACAATTACCCATATATACCCTCAGAATACTCATTTTCAACCTCAGACCTTTTATCCCCGCCCTCTGTTTCAGCAACCTCAGCCTTTTCCCGCGCCTTCTCAATTTTCGACGCCTCAACCATTCCTGCCAACTCAAAATTTCTTCTCTCCTAATCCCTATCCCACCCTACCTCAACCTCTTGCCGTCAAGCTTCCCGACAACAACTTCCTGTTATGGAAGAATCAGCTACTCAATGCAGTTTTGGCAAATGGTCTATCGGGGTTTCTAGATGGTTCCATTCCAACTCCCCCACAAAAAGAAGGCGATTGAATGAGAGGATCCAATCCAAAAACAAAAAACAAGACATGAAAATTTTCAGTGCTACTGCAACATAGATACTATTCTCATTCATTATCATCCACGTTCAGAAAAGTTCCCAGCGTTAGTACGAACAATTCTCCCTACTACTCTCATTTATTGTAAGCCACGTGAACACTTTTTAAGAATGACGTGAAATCTAGTCTTAAACAAGAAAACTTTCTAGTATGAATAGAGAGAATAAGTCCTACGAGAGTGGACTCGAGCCATAAAGAATTACTAGAGAAATGGAAATTCATAATGTGATGAAAGGAAATAGAAATATAGTGCGATAGTACTAAAAATATGTCCAAACAAGACAAGGTTGTAGAGCATGCGGCCGGCAGCGCCATAAAAGCCAATTGGTGAAAACTCACGTCTGATTAGAGATTTTACTGGCTTCGGCTTTGGCCCACCAGCTCGAAATGACCATCTTCCCTTTTTCAACTGAAGAACATCATCGTCTTTTTCAACATGCGCGCGCTTGGCCTTTCCCACCATCACAATTCACAGCCACAGGATGATGCAGAACAACAACAACAGGTGAGGCTTCGTCATCATATTCCGATTTCTGTTTGTTTATGTCCTTTCATCTTTCTTTTCTTCCATTCTTTCCAGTAACTGTCTTGTCTTGCTCTTGCATGCCCATGTTCCGTTACCATGCCAAGAATTCAATTATTCTGCTTCCCACGTGAATTCCTATTTATGAATATGCGACAAATCTTAATCGTGTGCTTCTTGCTTTGTTTTGTTCTCGCATTGCTTTTATCTTTTTGAATGCATATGAGGTGTTTGTTAAAATGTTTGGTTCCCGTTGTCTGAAAAGATCTTGGGTTTTTGTGCACTTGGGTTCTCAGGGAAGTGTTTGTGATGAGTCTTTTTTGTAAGTTGAGAGACTATATAAGAAGGGGGCAAAAATTAAGATAATACACTTAATATACTTACTGGATAGAAAATGCCAGACAAAACCCAAAAGAATTAATAAGGGTATAAGGGATTTTGTTTTCCTTTTTCTTTCTTTTCAACTACTGAGGTTCCATTTCCTAGCTCTCTCTGTCCTCATCCTCTCTAGTTCTTGCTGTGGAAGTTGAACCTGAAGTCATACCAATGACTTGGCTGTGTGTGAATCTTTGTAATTGTATCATCCGGGCGTAACACCCATCGGGATAATTTTTCAACAAATGTGAGTGTGATCCCTGCTCGGCTACTTTACCATCATCAATTACTGCAATGACATGGGCATTCCTGATAGTTGATAGTCGATGAGCAACTACGATTGTTGTTTTTCCTGAACAAGCTCGGTCGAGAGCCTCCTGGACGGATCGCTCAGACTCGGCATCGAGGGCGCTTGTTGCCTCATCTAGTAGCATAAGCTCTGCCTTCCTGATCAGAGCACGGGCAATTGCAATTCGTTGTTTCTGTCCACCCGATAGTTGAACTCCCCTCTCCCCAACAAAAGTTTTATACCCTTCTGGCAATGCAGATATGAACTTGTGAGCATTTGCCAATGTAGCAGCTTCAATGATCTCGGCCTCGGTAGCTGATTCGTGGCCATAAGCTATATTATCGTGTATGGAAGCAGCAAATAAGCATGGCTCCTGGGGGACCATCGCAATGTGTTTTCTCAAGGACTTGAGATTGAATTTACGGATATCCTTTCCATCAATCATAACTCGTCCTGATGTTGGCTCATAGAATCTTTGGACTAATGCAATAACAGAGCTCTTGCCACACCCACTGGGACCAACGAGAGCAAGAGTCTTTCCTGCTCGTGCACGCAAACTAAGGTCTCTAAAGACAGGGATGTCAGGACGAGTTGGGTAGGAAAAGTCAACATGTTTAAATTCAACTTCCCCACGAAGTTTATCTGGGACTGGGGTGGCATCTGGATCATCAGGTTCAATTTCAGTTTTACGGTCAAGAAGGGCAAAGACTGAACGCATAGCTCGCCCACCCTTAATAAAGTCGGGAGCGAGAGTGAGTGTTTCAGCTGCACCATTTGCAGAAACCATAAGGACCATGAAAACACGGATTGCCTTTGAAAAATCAGAGAGCCCATGCTTCACAAGCCACGAGGCATACCAAAGACCTAGAGCATAGGAAGCATAAAGAGAGAACTGAGCAACACCAAATCCGCTACCGGCAATCTGTCCCTTCCAAAAGCAGCGTCGTAGTGGGATCTCAAGGTTGGTTGAGAAAAGTCTGACAATCTTTTCCTCTGAGTTGAACGCAGCAACTGTCCTTACATTGGCTATAGCCTCCCCTGCTAGTTGTGTGGCCTTGGCATGGTTGGCCTCAAGGTCTCCTGAGAAACCAGTCATGAACATTTTCTGTAGAACAGTGGCCGCAACAACCACAGGGAAGACGGCAACAAGGACAAGAGAAAGGCGCCACTGCAAAACAAACCCGGCAGTGCATGCAACTAGCATGAGTGATGTGTTCTGTACAATCACAGAAATCCTATCTCCAATGGCTGATCTGACGTTGTTTGCGTCAAGAGCCAGCCTTGCAGCAATCTTTGCACTCTCATTTTCTTCCTGATCGAACCATGCCATTTCATTTTTCAGTACTGCTGTCAGCATCTTCTCTCTAACACGTTTGGTGAGGTTCTCTCCCACAATATCCCAGAAGAAATGCTGTATGGTATTGAAGAGAAGAGCAGCTGATGAAAGTCCGATTAATAAGTAGCAGTACTTTATTATTTCTCTGCTCATGAAAGCATGATCTGGATTGTAATAGACACTGAGAACAGCACTTAGAACGTATGCAAAGAACGCGCTTAAAAACCCACAAACAACAGAGCCAACAGAACCAAGTAATGCATAGAGCCATTCGGGTGAATTCATTTTCACAAGACGCCAAAAGGAACTGGCCTGCTCCTTAAAGGCTAGTTTTTCAAGCCTGTAATTGGGAAGTGAAGCATCCAGAGAAAGACTAAAATCAGACGTGGAGAAGTCAGATAACCGACGTGAATATGGCGATCGTCCATAGGAAGAATTGCGTGCAATTATTGGGGAGCTCACTGAGTTCCTGGCACTTGAAGGCCTAGATTAAGGATCATTGTAGTCCATGTTAGTTAGACAAGTTAGATCGAGAAAAATCAAAAAGAAGAAATATAATACATTTTTTAGCTACCTTGCACTACTCTTTCTGGCATTATTGAGAGCAGTTTCATGTGCCATCTCCTGCATTCGGATGAGCTTGGCATATACACCATTCTCTCCCTTAGCAATGAGCTCGTCATGTGTTCCAATTTCAGAAACGCTTCCTTGTTGGAGTACAGCCACAAGGTCAGCCTTGCGAATGGTGGAGAGACGATGGGCAATAACAAGAGTGGTCCGCCCAATCATGAAACGATCAAGAGCCTCCTGTACAAGCTTTTCCGACTCAGAGTCCAATGCACTAGTCGCCTCATCTAGGAGTAGGATGGCAGGGTTTTTCAGCATTGCCCTTGCTATTGCAATCCTCTGCTTCTGCCCCCCAGAAAGCTGCAGTCCTCTTTCTCCTACCTACCAAAATGTTAACTTTCTACTTAAAACCTCTGGATTCAGATTCATAATTTTATTCTTGTATCCAAACTAGATTAGAAGTTCAAATTTCTGGTATCTTGAATGAGTAAGGTTAATTCTGAATGTCTTTTCTCAACCTCAAGATTAGGAATAATACTATAATCATTCTATCAAAAGGTGCACAAATAGTGATTTTTTAGTATCTTTGATGAAGTGGTAAATGTAGAGAATAGATATATAAAATTGTGTCAAGAACTGAATTGTGCAAGTTGCAGATAACAAATAATCTAAAAGTTCAAAATTGATGAAGAAATTCTCTCTGTTATCTCGAAATTCCAAATTTGATTAAAAAAAATTCTGTTTTTTTCAGAGTTTAATTATAATACCCCACAGTCAAGTTTTGTGGCTCAAGAAATAATTAACCCCTCTGATTCCTACTCTTTCAATATCTTCAAAACCCATCTTCTTCATGTCATCATTATTTCTTCCACAGCATGCTATGTCAATAGCACCTTTTTCCTTATAATGTTGAAGATCAATAATAGAAAACTATATATGAGTGTGTAAATAATTTTATATTCTTTGTACATAGATGTCAGCATTGACTATTTTCTATTCAATCCCCATACCCATATGCTTGATATGTCCTCCCTTTAGTTTATTTAGTTCTGATTTGTCAGAGCAGACAAGTTAAAAATCTATTTATTTCTGCACATGCATTGTTGACCAAGCATGTTATCCTGTTTCCATTGTTTGTAGGAGTAGGACCAAAACATTTCTCCTCACTTTCACCAAAAAAGAAAAAAAAAAGTTGGTTTAACCTTGTTAAACGAAATAAAATATTCCATTTTGCTATTCAAAATAGAAGAAACAGGTGAATCATTTACTAGACAAAAAAGATCATATGTAAATCTTCACATCTATATCTTATAGATCAATATTAAACAAACCGTCTACCCTTCAGAAAAATCAAAACAGGTTATCTTTTTGCTCCAAACTTTAAAACATTGCCTTAGTACATTCTTTAATAACTGTGGGCTTCTAACTAATCTAATAGGACAACCACCTATTACCACTAGCGATGACATTTGCCATCAGAAAATGTCAAATTTAGCTTTACCTTTTGACTGTTGAACCAGTGGAGTGTGATTAAGAAGTGTTACATTTTAACAAATAAGTTTTGAGATGATATCTAACCTGGGTGTCATAGCCTTCAGGAAGTTTGATGATGAATGAATGAGCATTGGCGACTCGTGCAGCTTCCTCCACCTCGACTTGGTCTGCATCAGGCCTGCCCAAGAGAATATTCTCCTTGATGGTGGTGGCAAAAAGAGCAGGTTCTTGGCTCACCAGTCCTATCTGCTGCCTTAACCATCTTAGCTTCAAAGTTTTTATGTCACGCCCATCTAGTAGAACTTCACCTGCACATTTAGTCAAGAAGGAGCTTTTCTTGTAAACTCAGAAACCAAGTCCAAAAAACTTAAATCTCAAGAATAAGACTGAAAACCAAAATGAAAAGCAATGTATTAAGCATTTCAAAAAAGTAAACAAATTGGACATTTACCTGAACTGGGGTCATAGAATCTTTCAATTAGGGAGACAACGGTGCTCTTGCCGGAGCCACTGCTACCGACTAGTGCTATTGTTTTTCCGGCAGGGACAGTTAGGGAGAAATTGTTGAGGATCCTTACATCTGGCCTTGATGGGTATGAGAAATCTACATTCTTCAGCTCAACCAGTCCTGAAACTGACTCTAATTCCAAACCAGATTCGTTATTGCGGTTTAGAGTGGGCTTATGGTCGATTATACGGTAGATTTTGCCAGCTGCAACTTTGGCCTTTGCGAATGAACTCATGCTCGGAGCAGATTGCCCCAATGCCCTGTCAAGCAAAGCGATCCATCAGCCAAAAATTGAAGGTTCCAAGATGAAACTCTGAGATGGTGGCTACTTACAGTCCGCCAATCATCACTGCAAACATGGTGGCTATGGCGAGACCGCCATTGGTGGCGTGATGCCTAACAAGATAACCTCCGTACCAGAGCAGAAGAGCGTAACAGCAGAAAACAACAAAGTAAGTGGCGCCCAATCCCATACCCTTGGAGAATCCACTCTTGTAACCTATCCTTTGAGAAATCTTCAATGCGGAGGAGTACCTCTGCAATGCTCTTGATTCGCCCACGAACGCAAATACAACTCGAATTTGAACAATTGTCTGCATATTAAGTCAAGAATTGACGTTACCCAGATGAGAGAAGATTCTAAAATCGTCAGAAAACAAGTTCTAGAGAGAATGCCCCTTACCTGTTCGACGATATTCCCAGCTTCTGAAAGAGCTTCCTGGGTCTTGGCAGTGAGCTTGGCTATTGTAGTGGTGTAGATGCCGCCGATTACCGCAATCAGAGGAACCACCGCAAGAGTTACCAACGCCAATTGCCACACAGCAGTGAAACCCACAACGAATCCAGACACAAAAGTTGCCATATAGTGGATGAAGTTGCCCAGCTGCAAAGTCCATTCATTCACTTCAATTAGTCGGGTAAAAGGGGGTTTCGATCGAAAGAGAAAGATTACTGAAAATAGAGCTTGGTTTCTTTTTCTCTTTTTGCTTCTCACCTTCTCACTAATGGCGTCTTGGACCATCACTGCGTCAGTGTTGATGGCGAAAACGACGTCCGATGTTCGCACCTCTGTATCAAAATACTGAATGTCCTGGTCCAGTGCTGCTTCTAGGTACTTGATCCTCATCTTCGTGGACTGCCGCTCGCCGGTCCACATCCAACAAGAAATCTCTGCACTCAGTTTCAATTCAATTCAATTCACATATGAATGAAAAGAAAAACCCAGAGAAGCCTCATGGAAACTCTCAGTACCTGCCCAGGATGACGCCCATATCGCTGCTCCAACCACGAGAAAGTAGAATGCATACTGAAAATACACCAGAGAGGTTTCAGTTTTCCATTAGATTATCATATCAACACATACACTTTGGTTGTGTTTTGAGTTACAGTTCTACTTTACCTTCAAAACCTCCTGCATCATCTTATCCACATCATTGGCGTAAGACCCAAAGGAGTTAACAAGATCGGCAAAGAATCGAAGAAACAGAGGCAGAGAGCAACCATGGACGAGGGCTCCAACCGACCCAATTGCCATCAACACGTAATCCAACCCATCGGCGAATCTGAAAAGCTCCCCAAACCCAACGGCGGTGACAGCCTCAGGCTTCTCCCCGCTGGTGCCACCGCCGTTTTCCTTCTTGGAATCACTGGTAGACTCCATTTCTCCGTTGGTGGCTCTGCCAATTCCGCCTTGAGCCTCTTCCTTGGGCCTGAGGTCCTCAGGGTCTGTGAGTTTGGCCGTTGGGACTGATGGGTTGTTGATTATAAACGAGTCAAGAGAAGGAGAAGAAGGAGGAGGAGGATCAGAAGAGACGAGCTCAAGGCCTTGCATTTCGGACCATTTCCACTGCTCAATCGTCTTTATCTCCTCAGAATCTTGTGACATTGGCGAAATTCCTCGCTTTATGAACAATTTTTCCCCCTTTCTTTACCTTATGTTTTTTTAGCTGCTCCCCTCTTTCTGGCTTTGTTTGAGCTCAAGTTTTTGCCGCTCACTTTTTTCAACCCGATAACTTTTCCCCCACACATCAATCTCTTTACTTTGGCTACAGTTTCTGTGACTTTTCTTTTTTTTTTTACTCTCTCTCTCAGTTGTCTCAGCTAAGCTCTTGCTGTTGTTGTTCTTGTTCTTGTTCTTATTGAATGCAAGTGTTGAAGACAGACAAATTCTGGTCTGCCTCTTTTAACAGTCAGATTGCTTTTACAATTGTTCCCACTTTGCTTCTTCTGTAAAAAACACAGAAAGTGACACATGTTAGAGAGAGTCCCGGAGTGAGAAAAGAGAAGGATTTTCCACCCGACAAATCACACTGTTTCAAAACTTGGACATGGGTTTTTTTTTTTTTAATTTTTTGACCTGAACATATTCCAAGTGCGAAAATCTAAAGAAGAAAACTTGTCTGCATCCGGGTACGTAGGACTATTCAAATCTTGACAAGTAAAAAACAGAAAGGAAGAAAATGAGAATTTTTTGTTATCTCTCTTAGTTATCAACGTTTTAATGGTGGTATGTAGAGAGATTCCTACGTACCGGTATGCAGACAAGTTTTTTTCAAATAAAAAATACCTTTTTTTTTCTTTGCTCTTCACCTCACATGAAAAAAAAAAAATTAAAAAATATCTTCTATTTAATCCCAATAAGAAAAATGATTGCTTTAGTCATTGTCAAAACCTTATAATTGTTCTTATTTTGTATTTTACTATATTCTGGCTGATTTTGATATCAGATTTATCATTTGTTTCAGGCTAATGCTGATCATTTCATCAGTGAACTTGGAAAAGTCCACAATGGACAGGTAAATTTTCTATTTCAACATTTACTGAACTATTTTGGAAGTTAAAAGGAGGGATAAAAGGAACTTTTTTTTTTTTTTGGAAGATGATGGAATTTGAATAAAATGGAAAAGTGGATTTTAACGGTTATAAATGGATTAAAGTTATCAATTTCGAGTCGGTTAAAGGAAAATAACTTTTTAAAGTATGGAATTGTGGAACTTGAAGAATGGTTTTAGCTTCTGGCTTCTTGTGCAATCTGTTCTGGTTTGCAACTGAAAAAAGTAATATAGAAAAAGATTAAATTTTTATTTTTATTTTTAAAATTCATTTAGTCTTCAATATTGTGATTTCTTTTTAAATTATTTAATATTTAATGCATATTTATCATATATATCTTTTTTATTTTTTTATGAGTAGATATCTTCATGAGCAATCACATGTATTATGTTGGTGTTGAGTTCTCAATTATGTTATAAATTCAAACATTTTATAGCAATCACATGTATTATGTTGGTGTTGAGTTCTGAATTAGGTAATAAATTCAAACATTTAATCAGTGAAATAATTTTGGTTAAAATCTAATTTTAGTTTTCAACTTTCAAAAGGTCTATTTTTATCTATTTTAGTCTCTAATTTAAAAAAAAAAAAATAGAAAAATATGGTCTTTATTGTTAATTTTGATTTTATCAAATAGATATCGTACCTTCAAGTATGTATATTAACATGCTAACGTGAGCATATACCAAGGGCCACATAAGGTCAACCAAAACCATTATTTTGTATCCCAAGTTTTTATTTTCAAATAAAATTTAGGAACTAAATTAATACGAATCTAAAAATTTAAACCAACTCTTTATGGTTTAGTTTATACAAAGTTTGAAGGACAGAAACACAATATTTAAAAACCAAGGAATCACTAAAATAAAATAAAAAAAAAATCAAATTAAAAATATTTTATCCAAATTATAAACTTAGAACTGTTTGGAGAAATCAAAAAAGAATGTGAAAGAAGGTATGAAATGTTGAAAAAGCTGAAACCTTACATTACCTTACCCTGTTTGTCTCCTTCAAATAAGGCGAGTTTTGCTGCACACATTCAAGAAATCGATTTTTTTTTTCTTTTCTTTTGAGTAAAAAAAAATGATTTTTTGAGTGCCCATAAAATATAGTAAAAATATAGATTAAATTACAAATTAGCCCCTTAACTCTAAGGTCCACGTCAACACGATCGTTGAACTTTTGAAATTATAAATTTAATTTATGAACTTTCAAACTTTGTAAAATTCACGTATCTCCTAGACACAAGATTTTAATGTCAGTAATTTATTATACACAAAATTGAAGGTCGTGAGATCTATTAGATTAGACAGTTATAAAAGTTATAAAAGTTTAAGAACTAAATAGACATGGACCTCAAAATTCTAGAACTAAACTTGTAATTTAATATAAAATAGGTAAATATATAAAAGCAGAAGGGTTGCAGTCTTAGAATATTTATTTTTTTTGCAGGTTTGAAGGTTGACTGGAGAAAAACCAAAGCAAGGTTGAAAATGTGATAGCGTATACACATTGACTCTGCAATATTTGTCAGAAGAGGAAGAAAAAAAGGTTTCCTTCTTACCCACTATGCTTTCTTTGTTTGGATGCCTCATTATTCAACTAAGCTCTTAGGAAAGGAGGTCATATTAATTGAAAACTCAAACACACAAATAATTTTTTTTTTTTTTTAAAAAAAGATTGAATTTTCATTTAGTTTCTTTCATGCTTATTTATTTCAAATTGAAGTTGAGTTGCTAGCTTTCTACACAATACACACATTATTATTAGCTTTCTACACAATACACACATTATTACAAGTATAAAAAGAGTAGTTACGATAGAGAACCCGTAACTTATTAGTTTTAAGCTTCTAAAAGGCTTTGAAAGTTAACATTCTCAAATTTCTGAACATAGGTATAGTCTTACACTCATTTAAAGTTAGGAAAACCAATATAATACTAATAAATGCTCAGGTGTCTTTTTTTAACAAATTATTCAATAAGGCAGAGAAATTTTTAGGTGCTTCTGATACAATGGGACGGATAGTTTTGGACTTTTAAATGTAAGAGAGAGAAATTGTAGAAAGTACTTCGATTTTGTATCCAATAGTTATTAAGGACACACAAATTTGAAGATGTAGGAGCATCTAATAATTTGCTCTCTTTAAAACCGTCGGATGTAAATCTTAATATTTGTCTATCCCCAAATACAAAGTCGGAGTATTACTACAATTTCTCTCTCTTACATCCAACAGTGCAAGACTAGTAGTTTCATTGTGACAGCCTCACTGAATAATTTACCATTCTTTTCGGAGAAAACTATGGAAACTACACCAGTGTGGTATAAAGTATGAAGTAGGGTTATATTTATACAACATCTGAAATGATAAGATAGTGATGAGAATGTTATTAAATTCCGAAATCTGGGGTGTTGAAGCTAAAGTGGGAGGAATTTACGATAATAGTAAACAGCTTTTTTCCATTCCAAAGAACACAGAGAGAGATCCAAGGATTTAAAAAATACAACCAAAAGAGAAAAAGGGAAAAAGAAAAAGAAGAAAAAGAAGAGTTAAAGTGAAAGGATTGGAGGAAATTGTCAGAAAATCTGCAAAATATAAAAATTAAAACCATAATTTTAATTACAGCGAATTGTTGGATTTGTTTCAAGGGAATCACAGAGAGTACGGATAGTGGTATTGTTGCTGTGCTGCCAAACACTCACTTTTCTTTTTTGTTTAAGTTCATATCCCTAATAAACTTGCCCTTTGTTTCAGGGAATTTTGCTTTATTCACGCTTTCTACTTTTTTTTTTTTAATCAAATCTATTCTCGTACAGTTTAGCCTTATTTAAGAATAATGTAAGGTTCGATTCTAAATACGAGACCGGGATTTTGATCTGACCTAAAACTCTAGATTTGTCGAACAAAACATATAGTTCCTACCTCCTCGATGATTAAGGTATACATGTGATTGATCCAAAACTAATTTTAGAATTTGGTTGGAGCGGTTGTAAGTTCAAATTTTCAATGCAACACCTATATTGATAGCTTGCGTTAGGATGGTGATTTAGGTTTAGGGTTGTGTAGTTAAACTTTTTTTTTTTTTTTTTTTTTTTAAGTGAACAGTTTAGTCTGTACTATAATTTTTTCACATAATATTAGCTCACCCAAAATTTATCTCAATAAAAGTGTGTGAGTGACACCAGTACATGAACATGAGCATATTAAAACACATTCAAATCTACTAATCCATTTTATTAAAGGGTTGTTTGGGGCGCTGAATTGGTTATAATATCTGGTGTTATAATAATCTGGCAATTATAATAATCTGGGGGTTATAATAATCTGTGTTTGGGTGCAGATTATTATAGTCTGGGATAAAATAATCTGTGTTTGGGGTGCAGATTATTTTAATCTGGGATAAAATAATATGTGTTTGGAGTGTTGATCTGTTTTAACATGAAGTTCTGAATCAAAGGTTCAAACTGACTGTTTTCTTTTTCTAGTTTTTTTTTATGATATACAACACTTTGATTTGATTTAGGGTTATGTTTTTTTTTTTTGTTACAAAGCAAAAAAAGTTTAGGTTTTGGTATAGAAAAATCATATTAGTTAACTTTTAGTATTGCCAAAATAAAAATTGTAAATGTTTAGTTCAATAATCATATTAGTTTCTTTTTTATCAATAAAATCATTTGAAATAAACTTGAGTGTGGTAAATATAATTTCGTTTGAATGTTTTTTTTAAGTTGATTAACCTTCGATGTTGCAAACGACTTTTTCGGCAACCTTTGATGTTTTTTTTCTTTATTTTTATTTTTTATATTTTTCAAAATGAAATTGAGAAGAAATATGGAAAAAAAAATTGGTGGCCGGAAAAGTTGTTGGCGGTCGTCGGAAAATTCATCGGAAACTTCGCTGGCTGACGACGACTGGCGGTCGTTGGAAAAGTCAAGGAGTCGCATGGAAGAAGTGAGGAGATAGTTACTGTAGTGAGTTGAATAATGGTTACTGTAGAAAATGAATAAAATAATCGGGGGTTAAAATAACCCACCTCACCAATTATTTTTGTTGGTGCCCCAAACATTGAATAGGTTATAATAAGGGGGTTATTATAACCTATTCAGTGCCCCAAACACCCCCTAAAAGAAAATTTACCGCAATGACCCAATTTTGTTGTTATATTCTGAATTTTGTGTTTAATAGATGATTGATTTGACACTTTTTAACATTTATGGACCTATTAGTCACAATCAATTTTATGGTTTTTTTTTTTTTTTTTTTTTTTTTTTTTTTTTTTACCAACTATCCTCTAAAATAGGCGGAAATGATAAATATCATATATTTTCAATTTGAGGATATATGTCATTTTTATTGTGTCAGCACGCTAGTAAAATTATTATTTTACTCTTTACTCTAACTCCGCTCTCTTGCTACTCTTGCTCTCGGTCTAGCCTCTCATGCTCTCTCTAATCTCTCGTTCTCTCTTGAATCTCTTGCTCTCTCCCTAATTTCTCGCTCTTCAATTTCACTCTCTCTCCAATCTCTTGCTCTCAAATCTCGTTATCTTTCTCTCATTTCTCTCTCCAATCCCTCTCCCTACTCCAACTCTCGTTCTAGCCTCTCACTCTGGTTGTATGCTCTCTGGAAGGAGAAAATAAAGAGAAAGAAAAGGGAGAAGAAATAAATTGAGAGAGAAACAAGACGAGGAAAAAAAGACACGTTTTCATATAGAGAGTAAATGATAATTTTGCTAGGATGATGACGTAAGTAAAATAACATATAACTTTTTTTTTTTTTTTGAGAATATAACATATAACTTTAAATTGGAAAAGTAGGACACTTTTCATTTTGGCTTCTTCAAATGGGTCATCTACACAAATATTTCTTGTATCCAATAGATTCATTAATTTTTAAAAACGTCAAATATTTTTTTGACAACAATTTTTTTTTTTTTGAGAAATATAACACAATTTTTAAAAGTGTAGGAATTATGATTGTATTTTAAAGAAATAAAAATCCATAAAAAGTTAGAAAAGAAATAAGTGAAAGTTGGTGGGTTTATGTATGTGTGGTGTGACGGTTGGGCGTACTTGGTAATGGCATTTGGATAGGCTCTGTGTTTGCCGCCCTGCCCACGCTCGCCTCTCCTATCCCAACTGCCTCTTCCTTCCTTTTCATCCCTTTTCAATTTTTCACACTTCTTCTTTTACTTCCACTTTTTCTTTTTTAAATATTTTCTTTCATTTCTTTCACTCATTTTTAATATTTTTCCATTCAGAAAATCTTATGCCCTGGACCTACTTCTAAACTCAATACAGATTTCATACATATAGGTTACGATACTCGTTTACGTTACGATAAAAAGATTCTTAACTTGATCAGATATTAGTAACTTCTTTTGAAAATCAATCGTTTTCATTCATTGCCTTGCCTTTGCTTTTTCTACTATGTTTTCTTGTTGTTGACAAAACATTTATTCAAAGGGCCGGTTGCAAAAGTAGCAAAATGGTCCAAACTAATTGCAAAAGTAGCAACCCGCAAAAATATTTGCAAAAATGACAAAATCTCACCATCTGAAAAGTAAAATTACTAAAATGCCCATCACTGATAGAAACTGATATTTTCTATTAGTGATAGAAAGCTTTTCTATCAGTGATAGAAAGTTTCTATCACTGATAGAAAATTTTTCTACATCAATGATAGAAGATTTCTATCAATATATATATAAAAAAAAAAAAAAAAAAAAAAAAACTGACGAGGAAGAAGAACATGTGCACACCAATTAGAGGAGGGGCAATTCAGGAATATAAAAAATTAATTAAAAAATTTTGCCATATTTGCAAATATTTTTTAAAATTGTTATATTTGTCATTATTTATCCTCATGTTGCCACCCATTACAATTATCCTTATTCAAAGGATAAGTCATATTAATACTTTAATTAGTTGAGTTATGTTCAAGTTAGAGTAAAAAAAACTTGTTTGATCATTTATAAGTAGATTAGAGTAAGTTTGGAGTAACTTTGTAGATAATGTTTTTAAGTTAAACAATGTTTCAATAAAACACTTTTAGAAAAATAAATAAATAATAGTGTTTTTTTCTTTTCTTCTATATGACATTAAATATTTTTCACCTCCTTAAAAGGGAAAACTTTTTGGTACTCTTTCATAGTAGGTACTCCCTCAATCACCCTAAAAACTTTTCTTTGTAAATAAATTTTAAATGCTGCTCACCCCACATCATGTTTAAATATTACCATCATAACTTACAATAAATGAAAATAGTACGAAGATTTGTCCATACTACAGTAGTATCAATAAATTTTTTCCTACAAAATCAAGCTAAACTATTCTAAATATGTCAATTTGAGTGTAACTTTATAGAAAGATACCTATTCCTTTCTTTAAGGGTGATTCGATCCCACCCCACACTTGTTGTTCTAAAAAAATACATATATATTAAATAACAAAAATATATAAAGATTAAAAAAAAAAAAAAAGAAAAGTGTAAACTTTTTCAGTACAACAAATATAAATGAGTGAATTTTTACCTTCAACCTCAAAAAAGGTAGGCTAAATTATAAAAAAAAAAAAAAGGCCTTGAAACTATGAGATTTGTTTCAAACATGTCACTGAACTTTAAAAAGTTTAAAAAATGCCATTGTCGTTAATTTTTTGAATGGAAATCATGAAAAAATTCAGTTTCATTAATACCTTTAACTTTCAAAAGATTTAAAAGAATAACCTTATTAGAAAATGTTTTTTTTTTCCTTATCCCACGATAATAAATTCTTCTTCCATGAAAATTAGTGAGAAGTTTTATCTATTTTTCATGTATTCATACACTAGGAGTTTTTCTTCTCTTTCAACACATCATCTCAAGAGTTTGACTAGATTTCCGACAATGGTATTTTCAACGGTTTTAACGATCCTCATCCAAAAATTAACTACAGGGTATTTTTGAAATGTTTTGTAAAGTTCAGAGGTATTTTTGAAATTTTTTAAAGTTCAGGGACATTTTTGAAACAAACCCTATAGTTCAAGGGTATTTTTTTTATAATTTAGCCAAAAAGATATAAGTATTTTAACCATTAAAATATAGGGGAATTGCAATGGGTAGCAAAATATATTAGGACATTTGCAAATTTAGCTATGATTTTTCAGGTTTGCAAATATAGCAAAATTTTTAAAATCTGATTTCCGATTTTTTTATTATTCCAATTTTACCCTTGTTGGTATATCAATAGGTATATTAGTAGTATATCTGATACACTTTACTGATATATGAAATATAGAGTATACCAAATTTGATATACTCGAATGAATACAATGATATACCTAATATACTAATGATATATCTAATATATACTTGATTTGATAAACATAATATTTGATATATCAATGATGATAAACATAATTCAATAAATGTTGATATAATGATATACTTGATATGTTACTTTCTTTATTGTTATGTTTTATTTCTCTTTATTGAATTATGTTGTGTTATTTACATATTTTAAATGAAATGTTTGTCTTCTATAATATAAATGTTTATCTTCTATACCTGTTATGAATGTTGATATACCATTGATATATCTCATTTGTTTTTTTTTTTTTTAACTTACTTCATTTTTTATACTACTCAAATAATTAATAACATTGATATACCTGATTTGTGTAGCTAAATACATCAATGATAAACCTGTTATTAAAAAAAATCACTGATATATATTTTTAATTGTTGGTGTATTATGAAGGTCGTAGAATGCAAAATTTGTTACAAGTATATCAATAAGATGTAATTTTAAGTATATCATTAGTGTATTAGTACTTACTAAAAGTGTAATTTCAAGTACATCATTAGTGTATCAGTAATATATTATTAAGATGATGTATAGTATATTGATGACATATATTCCAACATGAGCATAACTCAACTAGCATAAGATATACACATTCAATTCAACCAAAATGTTAGAGGTTTAAATCTCCTGCCACACATATTGTCCCAAAATAAAGCTAATATATCTAACTATTTATTGATGAAATATATCAAAGATATCTAAACTAATGAGAGCTAATGTGTATACTTCATAAATGAAGTATATTATATCCACGAAATATACATCTGATATACTATATTTTAGTATATCAGTTGATTGATATACCAAATATCTAGTATATCAATACACTAAATAAATGAATGATATACTTGATATACAATATATCAATAACATCATTGATATACTTTTTAAACTTCCAGCGTGTTTAAGGGGTTTTTTTGACTTTTCAACTTTAATGTTTAGGCGGGCCTACGTTTTTTTGCTATATTTGCAACATTAAAAAACTGATGACATGGTTGCAAATTTCATTTTATTTTTTGCTATTCTTGCAATTGCCCCTAAAATATACTTAACAACAAGAAATGTGTAATTTAATTGATAGACAAAATGTTTCAAAAAAGAAAATTAAAGGCAGAAAAAAGAAAAAGAACAATAAAAAAAAGGTGGAGATTCGTGGGCGTTGGGTAATTAATGCAAAGGCATAAAGGTGAAATAAAAAGGGAATGTTGAGAAGTGGTGGAGTTAATTTCGCAGTAAATTTCTGGGCTGCGCTGAACTTCAAATTTACTTGACGTGAAGCAGTAACTTTTTAATCACGTGGCTACAGACATTCAGGCCTCAATTCTGGAAAACGGTAAATAATTTTTGTAGAAAGTTACTGCAAACTCTCCCTTATTTAGACCTTTCTTTTTCTTACACTTCTCATTTACTTCACTTCCCTTCTTGTGGGTCTTCACATCTTTTTCTTTTCCTTTTTCTTAAAATAAAACTTTCAAATATCTTCAATTATTTTGTTTGGATTTGAATGTTTTTTTTTTTTTTTCTTTTTTTGCAATTAAATAAAAAAGGCCAATCAACCAAAAAGTGGATCACTTGGATCCAATTGTTTATTAGAGTAAGATATGATCTAATGGAGGAAAATATTAACTTGTGCTTTAAAATTAGGCTGCCCCATTTCTGATATTTACTTCCTAATTTGAACTTACACAATCATTATGTTTCTTTTTTAAAGGTTTGGACAATTTTTTTTCTTTTTCTTTTTTCTTTTCCTCTTTATGGTAGTTCAAATGTACTTGTAAAACTTTTCTTTAGTTATATCTATTTTTATGATAATATTGGAATTACCATTTTTCTTCAATGGTAAAAATAAATACATATGTTGTTGTGTTGGCTATTCCGGTCAATTGCCTAACTTTTACAACTCCAACATTAACTCAAGATTTGAAAAGTCACATTATTGAAAAGAAAAATAAAGACAATGCCTTCTGTCGGAGGTAACAAGATGCATAATTGAAGGAGATACACACTTTTTTTTACCTTGTCCTCCGTTGTTTTAATTTCTTTTAGAACCTTGTTTGGTTTCAAAAGTAGAAAAACAGAGAAAACTTTAGTATAGCATAAACACGATATTTTCCTTTCTTTCTGGCATATTGCTGTCTAAACTTATCAAATCTATAATTTCTCTTCACTATTAAATGATACTAGATTTGGCTGAAAATTGATAGTTTGAGAAAATATATATGAAAAAAATGGTGGGAAAAGGACATTGGCCAACATTTTAATTCATAGAAATTCTTGAAAAATGCAACCTATAAAAATATTTCAAAAAGAAAACTACTAGGAATCCAACAAAAATTTGGTTAAAAGATTAGGTGTAAAGTAAAAGGGGTTTGGTGAGCAAACTTCCACAAGGAAGTTGGAATGACTTTTTGGCAAAAAAAAATCTGTCAAAATTTTTGAGTGATAGAAAGTGTTAATAAAAAGAAGTCAAAAGGAGAGATATGTGTGATTGAAAGGTTATAATTGCAAGCTATTGTAAAAAAATAAAAAATAAAAAATGGCATTTTCACTTGAGTGGTCACTCAAATACTTCCATTGGCATGTGACAAACCCTAATCATACTCTTCCATTGTCTTTCCTATGGCTTAAGGGTGCCTTTAATTACTACTTTATCATCTTTGATTATTGTTGTTTATCATAATACCCTTTAATTAAATTAATGCTAAATTACAATTTTAGTCCTTGTTCAGGTATTTGGTCCATAAACTTTAAAAAATGTACAATAAATCTCGATTTATGTCTATTTCGTTCATGAACTTTTAAAAGTGTGTAATATGTTGTAAACTTTTCATATCTTTTGTCCAATAGATCCATGAACTTTTAATTTCGTATCTGAAAAACATCCTTCACTTATTTAACGTTTTCTAATATTCATGAATCTAATAAGCACAACGTTGAACTTTTAGAGTTGAATCTTACGTCTAATAGATCGTCAAGACCTATTTTGATACAAAATTTAAAGTTCAATGGTCTATTTAACAGAAAACTAGCAGTTCAAAGACTTATTGAACACTTTCTAAGTTCGAGTACCTTTTAGAACACAAAACTTAAAACACGTTCAAAATAACCCTAAATTAACAGACTAATCATGATTAAACTTATTTCTTTAATCCCTACCCCAAAAGTTGGAGCCATACCCTAGAAATCTTCAACCCATTGAACCTAGCTAGCTCACAAACCCTCTCTCTAAAAGATGATAGAAAGTGTCAGTTTTCTTGAGCAGTGTAAAATGGTTGATGAAGATGCATTTTGAGAGAGAGAGAGAGAAGTTGTTTTATTGTATTGTAATTTGTAGGGCAGTTTTTGTAAGGCATGTGACTTTAAAAGGGGAACAAATTTTGTTATGTATATTTTAAAATTTATTTTTCTCATCTTTCTTTTAGAGTATAGATGGGGTTTTGTGTGGACTCCATTGAAAAAGGGGATTGTTTTGAAAATCAAGTTTTAGCCTTTAGGGTCCACCAAACCAAAACCATTGCCTTTCTTCCTATCTCCTTTGAGTTATTGTTGGTTGGTTGGTTCCATTTGAACTCAAACTTACCTTAGTTTTTAGGGCTCTTTCTCTCTCATTGCCATGTGCATTACAGATTGGAATAATTTTAAAGAATAATCTTAATAATTCATTAAGTTTCAATTAAGGTTACAACCTACATTATTGATAATAAAACAAATAATAATAACCCTTTATTTTAAGTATTCTTCAAGTTATATTGACTAATTAGAGTGTTACAATCAAATATTGACTAATTAGAATTAGTTGAAACTTCAAAGTCAAACACATAAAAAAATGGTAAGACTATATTAGTGCAAGTGGAGGATGTATAATTAATAGCTTAGATCTTAAATTTTTCCTCAATTGCATTCTTTGATTTTATCCTTATTTCTCCTTTTTTATGTGAATAAGGTCAAATAGGGCTGGACCATTAGGGGAAGGGACCTCCTAGGTGGGAAAGAAGATTAATATTATATTCTTTTTCGAGATGTTACGTTTCTATCAAACGGGACTATGCATTCTTAAACATAACTGAGCATGGTGTTTGCTAAAAATTTTGAGTAGGGCATGTGTACGCTATGAGGATGAAACATAGAGTGTTATTCTAAAAGAAGTGGACCGTAGTTTCAGTAAAGCAAAGCTGCTTAAATAATCGAGTAAGTTAAATTGTTCGATAGGTCAAAGACATTGTATAAGATAGAGTTGAGCATTTTTCCAACATAGCATCTTTGAATAGGTTAAAGAATGCTATTTCATCCTCCTTTTCAATTACGTGTATCAATAGGATAGCGATGACTATGCAAAGTGAATGAACATCATTGAGTTTTAAGACAACAACCATAAATACACATACCAACAAATATTATCTTCTAAGTGTAGAGGATGATAATTTTGTCCACTGCATGTACCGTTATTATTATTATTATTTAGTCCAACAACATTTGAGGTGAGAATATTCGACCATCTGACCTTGTGATCAATAGTACATGTCCATTACTACTGAATTATGTTCGCTTTGGCACATGTACCATTAATTATTTGACAAGTAACAATTCAAACTTTTACTATAATGTTTTAAATGAATAAAAATAAACAAGTATAGACAAAACATTAGAAATGAAAATTTTAAATTCTATCCAATACAACAACTAATTTTCTTTTAAAGCAATTACTATGTACAAATGGTAGAGTGTGACATCAGAATGATGTATGATTAAAAGTGATAAACTAAGGTATTAATATAAGATATATAATTCAAAGAAATAAATAAATTATATATTAATTATAAGAAGAAGGTGAAGCATGCATATGTTTTTTTTTTGTAATAAATAATTAATATTAAAAATTCTCGTGCTTGGTGTCTGAATATTGGATGTTTGGCTGTCCAATCACTGCCTGCTTAAGACAGTAAAATCCAAAACAAATTCAAATTAACAAAGCACTTAATTTTTTTTTAAAAAAATAAAAATAAAAATAAAAAAGCACTTTCACCGTCCTAATTAAACCCTATTTTAAAATGATGATAAGATTTGTCAAAAAGCGATTTTAATTTGGCCACTTTGAGACATGATTTCTCCTATTCAGTAACTTAGGTTACACTCTTTCCTGCTAAATTACAGACAAGCTTTATGATTATGAAAGAGGAATTACAGACAAAACTTTTTTAGGGTTTAATGATTTTCTTTGAAACCCTAATCACTTGTTTTATTAACATTTAAATATAATAGCTTTGGAGAATAATAAATAATAATAATAATAATAAGGAAGATCTTAATAGTTGAAAGTGGGAAATCTCTTATCAAAAGAACAGATTTTGATGAGAAGCCAATTGAATGGACAAGGCTAGGGCTAAAGAAAAACATTATTAAAACATTTTTAAAAAAAAAAAAAAAAAAAAAAAAAAACATTATTAAAACAGGTGGTGTGAGGGGGGAAAATTCATTAATAATTAATAAAATAGAAGTTCTTCTTTCTTTTCATGAATAGAAACCCTAAAACTAGAGTCCACAAATAGAAATGATATACTACTGTATATTGATGTATGCTTGTAAAATTATGGTTTGGAACTGATGCAATTATCTTGTCACACTCACAATCTAATGTGGTAGGGATTATTATTATTATTTTTTTTAATTCTTTTTTGGAGACAATTTGTTGATAAGAATTGTGAGATCAAAGATTATTGTGGAACTATTAACAAATAATTTATTTAGGGTAAAACATCATTTTGGTCGTTGTAAATTGAGTTTTGTTCAATTTTAGTCTATACTTTTGAATGTCTAATTTTAGTCATTGTACTTTTAATAAAGCTTAAAATTGGTCGTAATTTTAAAGTTAATTTTTTTTATTGAACTTGGTTAAATAATAATAAAGACACAATGGGAATATATTTAAAAATTTTATAGAAGGAAAACTAATAGATTCTATTTTTTTTTTTTAGCAAAATTAACAATAAATTCATTGTAGGGACCAATTTTAAGTTTTACTGAAAATATCGAGATTAAAATGAAACAAAACCCGGAGTATAGAAACCAAAATGATATTCTAACTATTTATTTGTTTATTTTTTTTTAATACAGAATCATGTTGTAACTATTGGTTTAAATACTGTTTGTTTAATGTACTTTTGATTTTAGTTCATATATTTTTAAAACATTCATTTTTGTCCTTGTACTTTTAAAAAATGATCAACTTGATCTCGGTTTAATTTGTAAAATTTAAATATAAATTTTATGCACAATAGAAATTGTTTAATACAAGTTTATGGTTATATTTCAAGAAAATTAATAAGTGAAGTATCATGTTAAAATTATGATTGAAAGAAATGAATAAAAATGAAAATGAAGGAACTCAAAATAGTTATATTTTAAAACTACAAAGACCAACATATACGTTTTGAAAATACATGGACTAAATTAAAATGAACAAAAATTGAAAGTACATGAACCGAAACCAACATTTTGAATCTACAAAGAATAAAGTGAACTAAAATAGAAAGTAAAAGAAGCAAAAATATTATATAAACCCTTAACTATTCTTTGAAATTGACCACTTATGAAAATAAATATGAGAACATGAGAAAAAGCAACAAACATGTTCTTGGAAAACAGTTTTAGAGAATAATTTTTGAACAACTCACAATTAATTTTTTTTTTTTTTTTTTTTTTAATAAAACTCACAATTAATTTTTCTTTTTAGTTCTGTTTGTAGTTCAATCCCTTCAGTCTCTTTAATGTATTATTCATTTATTTGGATTGAAGTTAAAGAAAATTGAACAATGTGTTTGGTAAGAAACTTTTCTTGTAAGTTTCAAAAAAAAAAAAAACAAAAGAAACTTTTCTTGTTCATTCAATGTCAATAGGTTTGCTAACTTTTTTTCTTTTTTTTTTTTATTTCTTTACAAAATTATAAACTCATAAATCAAACCTATATATAAACTCAAAATTTTATAATTCTTTGAATTAAACTCTTCATGAACCTAAATTTATATATGTTGATGGTCGATTTTAGTCAGAGGGAACTCACCTGACCTTCATGTACCACCAACGGTAAATTTGTAGATAAGGGGGGAAG
Organism: Luffa acutangula; assembly: GCA_036850905.1. Classification (NCBI taxonomy): domain Eukaryota; kingdom Viridiplantae; phylum Streptophyta; class Magnoliopsida; order Cucurbitales; family Cucurbitaceae; genus Luffa; species Luffa acutangula. The sequence goes on along the minus strand of CM072096.1, from coordinate 51,609,758 downwards.
ACGTGGCCTGCAAGACGGAAAACCTACACACCGGTGTGGTGCTAGCCACACCGACTCCGATGCTTAAGTCAGAAAACGGAAGTAGAAGGGCTAGAGAGTAAGTGAAGATAGTAGAGAGTTCGGGTCCCCTTCTTCAGTGGCGAAGAGGGGTATAAATACTTGCTCATCCTCCTAGGATTTTCAAGAATTCAGAGACGTTTTGGGACGAACCAGGCGGCCAGAGGCGGTATGGACCGAACATAGTCGGTGGGACTCGGCCTGCGCAAGCGGGCCGAGCATAGGGTCAGGCCAAAATCCCGACCCCTTCGGTCTTGGCCTGGCCCACTGGCCCGTTTCTCCGCCCGGGTCCATCTTCCAGTCCGATTTCTGTCCAGTTGTCCTCGTCAGCTCATTGTGCATCGGGGTGGTCCAAAATCACCTATAACAATATAAGTCGCGAGATAAATGTTCTATGAATTTAGAATCGTTCGTATTCACTACATGTCATGTTTTTAAATATTTTCATCTCGATTATCAAATAAAATGTTTCATCACACCCCTGGATGCCAATATTGAATATATTTTGAAGATTTTGCACAACAAATTCCAATTAAGAATGTGGCTGCATGTAGCATGCAACTTCAAAACTTATATAAAAGAGATGAGATAAGATAAAACAAAATTACAAAAGCAACATTAAAATTTCTTAATTAGCAACAAGACAAGTGATTAGGTTGGGCAATTACAAAAAACTTTTGTTCTTTTACTTTTTGGAGTCCAAAAAAAAAATTAAAACTTTGGGTATTTTTAAGAGTAGATGAAGTAGAAGAAAGAAAGCAAATTAAGGATAGAATATTCCATAATTTAGACCATGCTTAGCTTGAATCTCAAATTTAATATTAAAGAAATTGAAACTTTTTTGCTTTGCTTTTGCCACATTTTTCAATATATAATACAAAGTCTTGTGAGATGGCATATGCCCCTAACATAACCACATTATTACCAACTCATTATGATCAATTTGTCAGCACTCAGAAATTTCTTTTTATCAAAATATAATTTCTTTTCAAGCTTCCATTTATTTTTTTTCACTCAATAATTTGTTGGGCTTGTCCATATGTGGGGATGGGGTTCGAACCACAGACCTTGTGGTTATCAATTCAACTTTATGCCAGTTGAGCTATGCAAAAATTCCATAGAATTTCTCTACCATATATACAAGATTTTTATCTCATTATATTGAATATATATATATATATATATATTTTAATAAAGAGAAATATCTTACTAGAAACCAAAAGCTACACCAATTAGATCTCTTTCTGTCACACTGTGATAAGAAGGGGAAAATTCAAAGTTTCTCATCTTAGTTGGTTTCCACAATCTTCTCTTTTTGGATACTTTTTTTTTAAAAAAATATATTTATTTACAAAAATTGAGTTAAAAAAGCAAAATTAATAAGGTTGTACAGTGTGTAAGCCACATGCATTAAGCATCTTAGTCTAACTTTTCAAGTCTTTATTTATGGATCTAAGTGGATGTCATTTTAAGCTTACACTTTAAAAAGGCATATATACACTATATAGCACTCACTCCATTGTACTTTTCTATTGAGGTTGTTTAATTCTAAATAAAAAAAGGCATAATGTTCCCACCTTCTTCAAGAAATCAACATTAATTAAATTAATCAAATTTGGATTTGGGTAATCTTTGTTCCAATTGTTTAGAGATATAAATATTATAAACGTAGGCTTATAAAGACTACATTTTTATTTCTACGTTCGAATTCTTTTATTTGGTTGTTAAGACCGGTTTGATAGTCATTTGGTTCTTGAAAATTACGAAACTTAAAAAAACTACTTTCACCTATAAATTTCTTGGTTTTGTTATCTGTCTTCTTTCCCTGTTTTAAAAAACCAAGTGAAAACTAAAATGAGTAGTTTTCAAAAACTTGTTTATGTTTTTGGAATTTGATTAGGAATTCAAATGTTTCCTTAACAAAAGTGAAAACCATTGTAAAGAAATTGAAAAATAACAAGCTTAATTTTCAAAAACCAGAAACCAGAAACCAAAAACTAAATGGTTATCCAACAGAATCAAGTAATCTGATGTATAGGTTTTTAAAAGTTATGAGTTTGACAGATTTGTAGCGTAAGAATTAAAGAGACCCACACATAGATAGGCGGGCCTAAACGCCTTATCCAAAAAGGTGGAAATAAATTGAAGTATATTAGTAAAAAATTGGAGTGATGCAAGGTTTTAAGAAACAAAATAATGGGAAACATGACCAAGATGATCCAAAGAGTAGTGTAGTGGAGATATGAATGGATTGTTCTTATAAGGGTATTATAGTGAGTTGATGGGAAAGTTGACCTTTCAAGTGGACAAATGACAAAAAGATTGTGTTGTAATGTGTTGTTTGGGTTATTTTTCAAAATGATGGAAAATTATTTGTTCCTTAGTGGGAATTGTTTTTGGGTTCCATGTGTGCATGTTAGTGATCATATATACATGTCCATGTCCAATTATCTTCCATGGCCTCTAGTTCCCTTGCCCTTTTTGTAATTTTCACAATTTTCATCTATTTTATCCAACTTTTTTTTAGTTCAACAACATGTGGGTGTGGAAGATTCGAACAACTGACCTTTAGTCGAAGATACGTGTCAATTATCGCTGAACTATACTCACTTTGGCCAATTTTATCCCACTTTTCATATTAGTAGTTCGATCATTTTTCTTGGTAGTTCATAAGCATCTCCTTATGTAAAATTGTGAAATGACAAAATTGCCCTTCATAATGTATGTGTGTCTTGATGATTTATTCTCTAGAGTTTTTTGAATGGGAATATCTTTAAGTGAGAGATTGAAAAGACTAAGTTGTATGAATGTTGATATTTTCTATGAAGCTATTCTCCAACCAAACATAGAGAATCTTAGCACAACTAACAATGATTAGAAGTTCAAGAACCAAACAAGAAGTCAAATCCTCCTTTATCATATTGTCTTGGTTGAAAATTTTAATTTTAAATTTCTTTTAGGTTTTACTACTTTTATTTTAGTCCATAAATTCACATTTATTTTTAATTTTGTTATACTCTTGTCAAAAACTCTTACATTTAAATCATTTTCATTTTGATCATTAATTTTTCATCAATGATTTAACGAAACCTGATGTGACATATGTTTCAAGTGGATGTTTAAAGCTATATATATTATTTCTAAGTATAGAATTTTCAAATGAATTTGAAATTTTGTTCAAATTATTGTCAAGAAATTAATTAAAAACATACACTAAAATAGACAAAATTTAGGTAGGAGAACAAACAACATTTGAAAGTATAACAATAGAACGCATAACGTCGTAACGGAATATCTACCGACAAATTACACTTAACAACTCATGTACTCAATTATTTTTGTGTTATATACTTCTCATCCATGATGTGAAAAGCTTGTTGTTTTTTCATCTTTCCTCTCTAAACCCCACCTTTACAATCATACAAATACATTTTGTTTATGTTATTGTCAAGCCAAGGAATCCACACAAACCCTAATTTTTGTAGTAAGGTGAAGAGAGAGAGAGAAAGAAGGCTCATTCTTTGCCTTTCTTTTCAAGTAAAACAACAAAGTTTTGGTTTTCTGGTTTTTTGGGTTATGTTTCACAACAAATAAATCCTTCAATATGTCTTGTTTTTTGTTTCTTTTCTTTGTACACCTAATATTTCTAATTTTGTTTTCCTTTGTCATTCTAGAGCTCCAACAATTCCTTTCCCTTTGGGAAATTCAATGTTTCATTTCCTTTTTTATTGCAAGTCCTAAATGGATTCATTTTCCCTTTCTTCTCTTCTCCACCATTTTGTTTGTTTTTGGGGTAAATTTGGTGAAGAAGAGAGAAAGTACTTGTTTTTACACAAGAAATTATCAATACCCACAAGTAAAAATTGAATCTTTTTTTAATGGGAGTGTGGTATTTCATGGGGAAAAATGTCTCAAAAGAAAAAGAAAAGAAGAATTTTGTTTTAGTCAATATTCCAAGAATTCAAAATGCTTTTGGAAGTGTGTATATAGAAAACATATATAAAATAAACTAGTATTAATTATTGAACAATCTTGTCTTAGAATACTATATATGAAAAACAAACAAAAAATGGTTCTCAAACATACACTAAATGGACCAAAAAAAGAAGAAAAATTTAAAGATTGAAAATGTGGAAAAATTAAAGAAGCTTAAATGTAGCAAAAGGAAAAAGAGGGTTATTTCCATCATCAAAGGAAGGGGTTGGCCCTTTCAATTTTGGACTACTTGGCCATTATTTTGTCACCAAAATAAACCACAGCTCATGCACAATAACCACATAAAAGAAATTTAAAAAAAAAAAAATGTCTACATTAATATATCCAAACAGCTTTTTATGATGATTGACAGTACCTTACAAAGAATCATCTAACATGTTATCTTAAAGCTCTAAGTTTGAGGTCCCAAGAAAAAAAAAAAAAAAAAAAAAAAGAAAGTTAAAAGAGAGTGAGAGACTTAAAAAATAAACTTTGTTTTTCTACATGAAGATCATTAGAGCTAGCTTAGGGATATATATTTTGGTTGAATTTAATTACCTAGAATTCTTTTTCTAATTAGTCAAAGGAATTGACATTATTATAAGTGTGAATTGAAGAGAGGTTAAGGAAATGAAGTACATGAATTAAAGGGGACATATATTGATAGAAATATTCAGTCTATTTCTTTTGATGTTTGACCATTAACTTTGTGATAAGAATCAAGATGGTGATTTTTGATTGAGATTGATGGTTTGGCTCCTTAATTTCACCTTTTTTTAAGTTAATATGTAAGTTGCATTGCCATTACTTCAAACCATTATTTTATTTGATCATCTCTAAGAGAAATATCATATCAAATTCAAGACATTTTACATCACGTAGTCAATGTCAGGTAATAATGTATGATAGTACTAATTTACATTCGATGATTTATCCATTTTTAAGAGATTAAGGTTTTGACACGGAGAAAGGATTGAGAAGAATAACTAAGGGCCCGTTTGATAACCATTTCAATTTTTTGTTTTTGGTTTTTCTGTTTTTAGTTTTTGGTTTTTGGTTTCCTGTTTTTTAAAAACAAAAACCATATATGTTTGATAACTGTTAGTGAAGACAGTGAAAACAGAGATGGGTATAATTTTATTTTATTTTATCTCCAATGAATCTCTTTGTGTGAAAATTAAACAGACAGTCCAAAACTCAATAAAGCAAAGGTTGCAATGGGTCCATTGGACTAACATAAGTCAAAATAAAGGGTAACAAAATGGACCCCAACAAATTTCCTCCAAAGTTTTGATTAACAAATGTGGGGCCAATATTCATATATATATATTTTAATATACATATATATATAATTTAAAATTGAAAAAAAAAAGAAAAAAAAAAAGAAAAAAGCTGAAAAGATTAGACCAGAGGCAGCAGCAATAGTGATGATCAAATGGGCATAGAGAGAGAGAGAGAGAGAGAGAGTGCATGTGCAAAGCCTAAATAATTGAAGTTAACAGAGGATGATGGCACATAGCATCTTGTGTCAAAATCTTCCAAACAGAGGGAAAGTGAAAGGAGGAGAAGAAAGAGTGTAACCAACACCAAAATTTTTGAATTATGGGTCCCCTTTTCCTTACCCACTTTTGAATCTAACTCTTTACCTAACATTTTCAATTTCACCTCTTAACTTCATAAATCTTTTGACCCATACAGTTTTAAATAAAAAGAACCAACCTCACCTCTTCCAACAAAAAAGGTTCAACAACATCTGACCTCTTGGTCGATGATATATGTTTCAACTAGTTGAACCATGTTCAGGAAACAAAGTTCAACATCTTACCTCTTGGTCACTGTATTATTATGTTTTAATATATACCTTACATATCCTAAATGGGTTGAAGTTTGAATGGTTCCATTATTAATGTCTCAAATCTTTTGGGCTGATAAGATGTGGACCAGCCCACAATCATGATGGGCTTAGTTGGCCCAATATGGAAAAACACTTGCTTAAGACTTAGTAATCTAAGCAAAGTGAAGTTTTGTATACAGAAAACAAGCAGTTTGAAAATTGAAACAGAGAGGTGTAGAAAAGGAGAGATAATTGAATGTAGTTGTTCCTAATAACCGTTGGATATGAGTGCGAACTCTGTGTCTCCTACTAACCTGTCAATACATGTACGACATGCATTTTGGTATTATCTAATAGTGTAACGCTGTTTGACACATTATTTCAGCCTCCTTCGATAATTTCTCGTAAAAAAGGGGCGAGAAGGAAGAGAGGAGAGATGAAATGGCAGAAGAAGAAGAGCAGCTTTTTTGGTAAAAGTAATGGAGGGAGTGACAGAAAAGTGGTATGTAAAATGTGGGAGTGGCATTGTAAATGAGTGGTGGTGTTTGAGAAAGCAGCAACATTCCCCAAAGTTATTGCTCAGAGTTGGGTATCATCTACTTCATCTCTTATGCATCTGCACTCACTTTCTTCACACCAATAATTTCTCTCTTCACACTCCATTTTGAATCATACTTTTCCTGTCTCCTTTTGCTTGGGTGGGGATCTGATTGGTTTTGAAATGATTCTTCTTTTCATCTTCTTCACTTTTCCAAACTAAAGCTGTTATTTGTTTTGATCCATGAAAATTGGTGCTTTGTTCATGTGTCCATCAATCTTTTATTTGAGATAGATTCCACGTCTAACCTCGTCGAAATCTTGCCAAGAAGTCGAATTACGAGCGAAACTTTTCATAATTTGTCTCAAAAGAAAGAAACAGGAAGTTTATCACATTGGTAACAGAACTCAGTTGTCCTTTAATTGAACTGATGTTATCAGCATAAGAATGAATGATGTTTTAAGATTTCCAACATTTTCCAGTTTTCCTTTTCTGTTTGATAAATGTATGGTATAGTATAACTATTCACCTTCTCATCAAACGTTTTGATATCTACATTTTGGCACGGACTTGTGCTACGAGCTCCCTTCTCAGAAGTTTTCCCGACGCCGACTTCGGAACACTGCTTGTGAAGGTTACTTTTTTTAATCTCTTGAATGGTGCAACCTGCAAAGAGAAAGAGGGTGATCATTTTCAAACATTCCATTGTCAAAAGTATGGTTGCTACTTTTGTGCATAGTAGTGAATCAATAACAGTCAATCTACAAAGAGAATGGTTCACACCAACTGCTTGCTTGCACATTTGAGGGAAAGTATTATCTTCCAAATCCAAAGTTTTCAATTTCCTCATCACCTTTAATGCCTTAAAACAGTCACCTTTTTGCCTTTTTGTGTTTATGCAGCATCCAAAGGCATCTTAAGCATATCCCTAAAGGCTGCCCTGTTGGCAAAGGCACACGATCTCTGAATTACACCTACCTAGAGATCGTGTGTTCAAACTTTCTGGTGCGTTTATGCTTCCAAAGTCTAGACCTTGAAGCGGGCATGAGCACCCCAGGATTACTAGGGCCCCATCTTAAGTAGATAAGTTTCATATTAATGGAGGTGTGCAAAGGTTTCCTCGGACTACAAAGAGATTGGCCGCAGTAAATGAGAAGAAATATGAATGCCTTAAGAACCAGTGTCAATTATGAAAACAAATCTAACTAGAATCATTTGCTTCCCCAAAAAAACTGCAAGAATGGCAGTAATGAGAGAAAGAGGTGCTCTGTGTAAAGAGTATATGCAACCAATGACACCTTAATTGCAAACTGGTGCTTTCAAAAGTTATAACTTATAATAGATGCATATCAACATAAAGTCTCTTTTGTTCCCTTTGTTCTTGTTTGAGAGTTGGCAAAATTTACCTGTCCTGCAATAAACTTTTGAACATCTTCTTCCTTTATCGAACTATTATGCGAACGAACAACAAATGCAATAGGGACCTCACCGGCTTTATCATCGGGATATCTGCAGGTGGAAACTAATGTCAGAGATTAACTGGCAAGTACGAAAATAGAAAGGTGAAGCTGCTATGAACGTCCACGTAAAGATGGCATCGTCGATGATGCTATAATCTACTTACGGAATCACAATGGCATCTAATACTTGAGGGTGAGAAAGTAGCAGTGCTTCAAGCTCCGCTGGTGCAACCTGATATGCAGACAATGCACATATAACATCAAACATATTTGCTGAAGCCAAGCATACAATAAGTACATCTAATAATCATATTCTTAAACTGAGATAAACTTAGCATACAAGAGAGTCTCTATCAGTTTCTTTTGATATAAGAGATTCTAGATCAGTGTAAGAAGTAACCCAAAGTTGCATCATCATGTGGATTGCTTAAAGTATAGGTGTTTTGGGTAGTAAAACAGCATTAAAAAAACTCTAATAACCGATCATACACTATTATCAAAACATAAAAAGAGGATGTATATATTAATATTAGTATTTATGGATCAGTAATTATGAAAAAAAGAAAAAGAAGAGAAAAAAACAAAGTAAAACATGGGCAAGTTTCTGCAACACCCATTTTGTTAAAACGATCTTGGTGATGGCAGTTTTCTAGACAACTCAATAAGTAACACAAGAAGAACTGATTGCAGTCTGATGCAGCATTGACAAATGTATATAATGCTTTGAGCTAGTAAAAGGCGCCTAGTAAAGACTCCCAAATGGAAAAGTTCATATTTGATTATGAAAAACTGAACCTGAAAACCATAACACTTGATGAGTTCTTTGATTCTGTCCACAACAAATAACTCTCCTTCTTCATTGAAATATCCGATATCTCCAGTATGTACCCATCCTTGATCATCAATGGTGTCGTTGGTGGCTTTCTGATTGTTAAAATACCCTGAAATGTTCATAGGAACATCTTGCCAATCAGATAAGTAAATGAGAATGAAAAAGGATGAAAAAAAAAGTGTCCTAACTAGATTAATCTAACAATAAATCATCAAGAAATGAAATTGGCATCTTTAAAACCGAGTGAAATTTTAAATTCTTTTAGCAGATCCAGTTGGAAGTTCAGGAAAGTAACAAAATACAATAAATCTAAAAGAATAAGCATGCAAAATCAATAAGAAGATTGTTCAAGGTATAATTCTGGGTTGCTGCTTGATGCACCCATCAGAGTTCTTGGGAGAAGATTCAGTCCATGCCTCTATTCAGTCCCATTTTATTTTAGTTCTTTTTGTAGGCCGTCTTTTTGTATGTCCTTGTATTCTTTCATTATTCTTCAATGTAAGATTGGTTCCTTAAAAAAAAAATAGTGATTTTAATGTGTCTAATAACGTAAATCTTTACGAGATATTTCCAAAAAAACGTCAAAAGGGAGAGAGAGACATCCAAGGAGAGATCCACCTTTCATCATATTTGGTCCTCGGACGCATATTTCCCCAGTTTCACCTGGTGGAAGACGTTTCTGTGTTTCTGTACTCAAAATTTGAGCTTCAACTCCTGAAATAAGGATTCCAGTTGACCCAGATAGCTTAGATCTTACCTCCACATACTCCACTGCAATAACTCCACAAGTCTCTGTCATACCATATCCCTGTAGAACACAAATTGCAACCCAAATCAAGATCCAAAATTAAAAAAACAAGGTGACAGGGAAATACTTGGAGCAGAACAACACTGCACTGAGAATTTTCCCCCCAAAGGAAATCCCATTTAAAAGTTTTGGTCTATGCACATTCCTTAAAAATATTTCTCAACATTCATTTTGAAAGAGGTGAAAAACTAAAATGCATGCAAAGTTTGGCACGCTAGTGTTTTGGTTTTGCTTGATTTATGCCATTTGGACCCATCTTAGTGGAAGGCTTCTACAATAAATTTAAATTCAACTTTATCCTTCCTGTGAAGAAGCATAAAAGTACTTCCCAAGAAGTACCTTTTCAAAGTGTTTTTTTTTCTTCCACGAATAAACCTTTAAAATAGGCGGAAATGATAAATGTCCTACCTTTTCAATTTAAGGATAAATGTCCTTTTACTTGCGTCAGTATCTTACCATTTTACTCTCTACTCTAACCTCACTCTCTCTACTTTCGCTCTCGCTCTCTCCAATTTCTCACTCTCTCTCCAATCTCTCGCTCTCCAGTCTCGTTCTTTCTCTAACCTCTCGCTCTTCAAACTCATTCTCTCTTTAATTCCTCGCTCTTCAAACTCATTCTCTCTTTAATTCCTCGCTCTTCAATCTCGTTCTCTCTTTAATTTCTCACTCTTCAATCTCGCTCTCGTTCTCAAATCTCACTCTCTCTCATCTCTCTCCCTACTCCAGCTCTTGCTCCAGCCTCTCGCTCTCGTTGTGTGCTTTCTGGAGAGAGAAAATAAAGAGAGAAAAAGAGAGAAGAAATAAATTGAGAGAAAAATGCATGTTTTCATATAGAGAGTAATATGGTAATTTTGCTAGGATGATGACGTAAGCAAAATGACATATAACCTAAGAAGCATGGACACTTTAGTTTAGCTAGCGTGTCCGTGTCCGACACGTGTCTTGGACACTTATCGGACACTTGTTAGCACAAATAATATGTGGCAAACACTAGTTGTACAAAGTCAATATAAGTCCATATTGAATACTCGCTAAGTATACTAAATAAAAACAATACTAAAGGACAACAATGATAAATTTTATGAGGGAAATACATTAAACTCATTTTTTTAAGCATATAAATTCATAAACTTATTGATGTTGAATTTCATTCTTGTATAAAAATGGTGTTATTTTACTAAACGTGTCTATGCCATGTCCGTGTCCTAGATTTAAAAAAAATGACATGTCACGTGTCCGTGCATATCCGTGTCTCGTGTCCGTATTTGTGCTTCTTAGCATATAACCTTATTTAAGGTAGAACTTTTTTCATTTAACCTCTTCAAATGGATCATCTATACTTTTAATTTAATTCATGCTTTTAAGAGAGTAAAAGCACTTTTTGCCACTCGAAGAAGAGGTACAAGACCCACCCTATTATTATAGTGGCCACAATGCCAGTAATGACCAGCAGCATACAAAAACAAGAGATAAAGATATGGACAAACATGTGCACAATATATTCTTCAAAAAGTTCATCTCAAGATAATATTAAATTCCCTGTAAACAGTGACTGTCTTAAGATAATATATTATTTCCTGTAAAAAGCAAATGAAAGTGTTACAAAAAGGAATCGAGAAGGCACAGTTCAAAACCTGCTTGATCTTGGCCTGAGGTATAATCTTTGAGCATTCCTCCATCACCTCCTTCCCAAGAGGCGCAGCCCCAGATAAGATCTCCTTCAACGAAGACAAATCGTAATTCTTAACTACACTTTGCTTCGTCAGAGCTATAATTACAGGCGGAACAAGATAAAGATGAGTGATCTTGTACTTCATCACGACCCTCAAAGCCTTTTCCAGCTCAAACTTCGCCATTGAAACGACGGTATTTCCTCTTTGAAGCTGCGCGTAAAGAACTATAGAGAGACCAAAGACATGGAACATTGGAAGGAAGCACAAAAACACGTTTCTAGGATCACCACTACGGTCCTGATCCTGAGAAACCATCAACGCCGTCGTTATGAAGTTCTTGTGAGTTAGAATCACTCCCTTGCTGACCCCAGTCGTCCCTGATGAATACAAAAGAGCCGCTACATCGCTCTGACCCACTTCACGAACCGGCAAATTGGACACATCGCCAGCCTTTTTAATCAAATCGGAGTAACCCCAGATGTTGGGACGGGAAAATTTTGAAGAAATCTCAGAACCCAGAATTACAGAAGGCAAGTTGAGCTTACCGATTACGTCCCAGAGTTCAGGAACGGTGATTACGAGCTTGGGGTTGCAGTTTTGGACTTGCTTGGACAGTTCGGCGAAGGTGTAAGCAGGATTACAAGTGGTGGCGATGGCTCCAATGGCGACAATGGCGAAGAAACAAACAGGGAAGTGAATGGAATTAGGCGCGAATAAGAGAACCACATCGCCTTTTCGAATCCCAAGTTGGATGAAGGCATGGGCTAACTTGGAGACTTGGATTTGAAGCTGACGGAAGGTGAGGGATTCGCCGGAATCGGCGTCGGCGAGGGCGAGGCTGTGAGGGAAAGAGGAGGAGTTTCGGAAGAGGAATGAAGCAAGGGAGATGGAGGGGTCGGCGGGAAAGTGGATTGGGGGACGAGGGGAAGTGTAAATCTGCGATTGGGGATCGAAAGATTTGGCCATCGCGATCGCCATTGCCAAAATTGGTTTCGATTTGTTTGTTGAAACGGTATGAGTTTTATCCACACTACAGAAAACAGGAGATTCTGACTTTTTTCTGTAAAGATGTGTAGATGAGATCTTGATTCCAAAAGATTATGAGATAACGTTGAAATGAAATGATTGTTCTGGAAAATTGACAGGAATTTATGAGGTTGGAGTTCTCGATCAACACGGCTCCAGCCAGAGTTTGCAAAAATCTGAAAATCTCATGGGTTAGTAGTAGTAATACGTTAACTAGAGAATCTTTTATTAAAAAAACAAAACAAAAAAACAAAACAAAAACAAAACAAAACAACTACGGAATCTATAAAAACTATGATGATATTATATTAAAGGGATCAGACATTTCTAAAAAAAAAAAAAAAAAAAAAAATCAGACATTTTAGGAAAAAAAATCAATTTTGACCATGAACTTAGCGGGTTGTATCAATTTTAATTATAAACTTTTAATTTTACCCAATTGAATTCAAAACTTAATAAATTTTATTAATTTCAACCTCAAACTAAGTGTTACAATGTGGATTTTTGGTCAACTTTTCATTTGAATTGTCATTAAAGCATGTGATTGATTATTTTTTAATTCACATTGCATCTGAGTTGGTGTTTTGTAAGAAATTCATTGAAAAACTTTTCATCAAAAGAAATCAAATATTTCATACTATTCTTCCCATTGTTATAAAAAAAAATCACAAAGTTATTGACAACCTGACAAATCTAGCAAATATGAGGAAAAAAACTCAAAATTTCTTTGTTTTTGTCTCCTACATTTGTACATTCTCTAATTAGCAAGAAAGAAACGGTCAAATGAGGGGGAAAACCCCCCACATACTTAAAACCAACAAATATATATTTGAAAATAAAAAACCTCCAAAGTAGCTTTGTGTTCGTAAGAGCAACAAAAGAAAGAAAGAAAGGAAAAAAAAAAAAAAAAAAAAACTCACAAAGTTCTCATTTCTCAACCACAAAGAAAAGTCATCTAAAATAAATTTTCTTCGATCTTTTATTTATAGGAAACCAATTTAGGTACAATGTGAAATAAGAAAAAAAATAATAAGAAATAGTCAATTACGTACAATTGTTCAAACGAAAAGTTAACAAACGATATGTATTGCAACACTTATGTAATAAAATTGGAATTAAAATCGATACGATTTGATAAGTTTGGAGTTCAATTGATGAAATTGAAAGTTTAGGGCTCAAATTAATATAACTTGCTAAGTTTAGGGTTTAACTTGATAAAATTAAAAGTTCAAAATTAAATTTAATACCATCTACAAAGTTTAGGATTAAAAATGAGTTTTTCCTGGATTAAAAATAATAACATAGGCTTTACTTTCATGGACATAAAAATCAAAGTAATTGAAAACTTATGAGAAAAAAGTAATATAATTGCATTTACTAGATTGGAAGTAAAAATATGTAGATGGAAACCGGTTTTTAATCCATATTTTAATATTCCCAAAAATTTAATATATATTTTTAGAATCAAATAATCCAAATTACTTGTTATTTAAAAGTAAGATAATAGAAAATTGTCTAATAAAAACATAGCTCATAAAACACTGATTACTATTTCAAGAGTAGATGATTTAATCTTCTATCTTACCATTATTCAACTAAAACATAAGTTGATATAATAGTGAAAAATAATCTAATTTGATAGGTAAAAGAATAATAAATTATTAGTCAGTAATTTATAATTAATTAATCAACCTTTGCATAATATTTTAGTGCGGTCGATGACTGATTGATTTAGACCAACCATATATATAATTACCAACTTTACAATATTTCCATTTTCTTTTATCTTTTTGTCTCTTGTCTATTACTTGATTTATTTTATTCCTTAAGAAATTATTATTAGATGATTCTGGACCACTCCAGAATCCAAGGACTAAGCAAGACAACACAGCACAATACGAAGGCTTGATCGAGAAGCGAACTCCGGAGGAGAGCGAGCCGAAGGGATTGGGTCGTCTGCCCAATCCCATGCTCGACCTCGCTCCAAGGCCGAGGCCGACCACTCGGCCCTTCGAGTGGGCCGAGTTCCTTCCGCCTCCGTTCGGTCCCTACTGCCCCGATCCGCCCCAATTCCACTCGGTTCAGCCCAGGATTGCTTCCGAACGCCTAGAAAGCCCTAATTGAAGATACATGTATAAATAAGGTCTCTCACACCTGGAAAAGGGTTGGGGAACTTTAGCTACCAAAAAACACTCTGTTTGATCTGACTTAGGTATCGAAGTGCAGGTGACCTTCACCACACCGGTGTGCAACTGTTTTGCTTGGTCAGATTTTGACATCAACAATTACTATTATTTTTAATAATTTTGTCTTTCAAATTGTCATATGAAATGCCTTTTTTAAGACTTGAGATTAGATTTTTTTGGATTTTGATGAGTGGGTCACATCTCAACCAACCATATTAGTGAGAGATTGGTCATTATTAAACTATAATTCTTTGACATAGAAGAAAATAATAATGGAATTAAATTGACTAAAATAAACTTAGGAATATTTGGAACGGAACTCCAAGATTGTGGCATGATAATATGCATTATGATGATATAATGGTTGACTAATACAATAAATTATAGCTATTGCACTTGTATTGTGCTGAAAAAAAATATCATTTTAGATATATTTAACGAGATGTTAATTGAGTTGAGTTGTTTAAAATGTTTAGAATTAGACTCTAAAGTACTTGAGATTATGATAAGAAAATTCTAGCCAATTAGATCTTAGAATCTTTATGGCTATGCAAACCCCTAGATCTCAATTGCTAAAACCTCCAAATCAAGATGATTTCATCGAAAGAAGATAGAAACGGATTTACCTTGATGATCAAGATCAAGAGTAGAGAAAATTTGTTTCTAAACTCGAGATTCGAATCACTCCACAGTAGTTTGATCAAAGCTACTTGAATGATCATAGCATGTAAATCTAAACACAAGATATGCAAAGATGCTCATGGCCTTTAGGCTCAAAAGACTTAATTTTCATTGAAATTCAAAACAAATCTGATTTGTGTTACATCAAAGACGACTTTTTATAGCATTCAAAATATAACCTAAATTCAGCAACTAAGTCACCTTAAAGTGTGTAACATTCCTGAGTTTAATGTATTTTAAAGAGCCACTAACAAAAGCAACCTAAGTAACATTGAAAAGACTAAAAAAAACTGAAAAATTACATAATGGGCACCATAAATACGAGATTTGAAGTCTTGGTCAAACTTTATTATGTTTGTAACATTGCATGAATAAATGAAGCATCCCTTTGAAGTAGCTTAAAATATAGTTCCATTATGATGCTTCATTTTCATTAAATGTAGCTTTCATGAACCCAATGCATTTAATGTGTTCCATCTTGAAGCTCTTCCACACTTAAGTAATCAAAATCAACACCTTCAACTCTATTGGAAGTCTTTATTTGGTAGAATTCATATTAGATTGTAAAGATATATGAATGTGTGTTGTCATCTATTTATCTATATATATTTTGTGAACATGACGCCAACATGAACATTGCTCAATTGATATAAAACTTGTACAAATGATCAAGAGATCTGTGGTTTGAATTCCCTTACCCTTCGCATGTTGTCAAAAGTTTAGACACTACGTTGCTGAGCTCCGTGAGATCTATGAGGGTAACCTCTTGGTGGAATTAGATAATTGGTTCATTTAAGTGAGATTTGAGTCCATTCCTTTCTTTGATGGATGTGTGATTTGGTCAATTCTAACCATTTTTTTTTGTTGCCTTCGTGGTGTAATAGAGTTTTTTCTTCTTAAAAAACACATTTTTTAGAAATAAAAAAAATCCACAAGGAAAATATGACATTACAAATGTGAGGTAATTTAAACTGTTGACTTATAAAAAATTGAATATGGTGCTTAGGCTAGCATAAACTTCATGATTTTGTTTTCTAGTACAAAGCTTCACAAACTTAAATTATATAGCTTACAAATCAATATAATTATCGAAAATATTTCCCTACTAACTTCCTACCATCTATTATTAAGTTTTTTTTTTTCCTATTCATGTTTATTTTTTATTTTAGAAAATAAAAACGAAGTCTCTTTCTCCCACACTAAAGAATTTAGCGGTTGTTATAGGCAATTTTGGACCACCCCGATATACAAGGAGCTGACAAGGACAACCGGGGAGAAATTAGGCTGAGAGATGGACCAAGGAAGCAAAACCGGCAAGTGGGACGGGTCAAGACCAAAGGGGTCGGGTTTTTGGCCCGACCCCCTACTCGGCCTCGGCCCATGGCCGAGGCCGAGCAGCCGACCCTCGGCCCGCTCGGTTTCGCCTGGTTTGACCTAAAACGCCTCTGAATCCCTAAAAACCCTAGGAGGATGAGCAGGTATTTATATCCCTCTTCGCCACTGAAGAAGGGGACTCCGAATTCTATCCCTAAACACTATTCTATATTCTCTACTCTCTCCTCTTGCTCTTACTTTTCCACTCCCTACCGTTTTGTTTGCTGACTTAAGCAACGGAGCCGGTGTGGCGAGCACCACACCGGTGTGTAGGTTTACTGTCTTGCAGGCCACGTCTTACCCCCTCATCTACAAATTTACCGTTGGTGGCACGTGAAGGTCATGTGAGTTCCCCTGGCCAAAATCGACCATCAACAGTTGACGCCGTCTGTGGAGAAGAAATCTTGTCAAATCTGCACACCGATCGTTCCTTGAGTAAGGAGATGGAAAAGAAAGACCAGGACACAAACGTAGATAATTCGGATGGTGACCGCCACCAGCGGAGGTCACGAGAAGACTGATAGCATGACCAATAAGATCAGGGGGCTCAAACCTACAGATCACATAATTCCGAGGAGCCCAGAACCAAGCATGCTAAAGGGTCATGACCACACAGTTTCAACACCAAGCTACGGTCATACGAAGATAGACCAGAGGAATCTGATCGAGGATAAGCGCAGAAGTGCCAAAACTGTCGAAGGAGACCTGCAGAGGCTAAGTGACTCCAAGCCAAACAGCGACTACCGGACGAACAGTGCGAAGGCTGGGACCGAGGCCAAGGCCGACCATGCCGAGGGCAACCGAAGGTGTTCATCCAGACCGATTAGGAGGAAACCCCACTAGAGATCAGAACCACCTTTGGAGGACAAATCAACAACAAACCGAGACTTTGACAAGATTGAAGATACCAGGAAAAGAATGTCGTCATCCTGAACTACGGTCATCCTTTGGTCGAGGCCGAGGCCGACCCACAGCTATGGTCATCTCGAGGCCGAGGCCGACCCTAGGCCAAAGCCAACTCTAAGCTACGGTCATTCTTTGGCCGAGGTCGAGACCGACCCACAACTATGGTCATCCCGAGGTCGAGGCCGACCCTAGGCCAAAGCCAACTCTAAGCTACGGTCATCCTTTGGCCGAGCCCGAGGCCGACCTGAGCCATGCCTGAGGCTGAGGCTAACCATAACCATGGTTGTGACCAAGGCTAACCCTCTTATTTCAAGCGAGATCGAACACATGCGAGAGCCTATAGAGCCCACGCTTCATGCGAGCCTATAGTGCCCACGCTCCTACTTGCGAGCCTAGGCTTTTCAGCTTAGTGCCCACGCTCTTACATGCGAGCCTATAGAGCCCACGCTTCAGCGAGCCTATAGTGCCCACGCCTACATGCTAGCCTATAGTGCCCACGCTTCAGCAAGCCTATAGAGCCCACGCCTACATGTGAGCCTATAGTGCCCACGCTTCAGCGAGCCTATAGTGCCCACGCCTACACGCGAGCCTATAGTGCCCACGCCTACATGCGAGCCTGGACTACCGAGTCTACCTCGCCTCAACCAGATTGAGGTTACGTAAGCCTGGACCAACGAGTCTACCTCACCTCAACTGGCCTGAGTATCTTCACATCAAGCGAGCCTGGACTACCGAGTCTACCTCGCCTCATCCAGAGTGAGACCATGTGAGCCTGGACCAACGAGTCTACCTCATCTCCTCTGGCTTGAGCATCTTTACACCAGGCGAGCCTGGACTACCGAGTCTACCTCGCCTCATCCAGAGTGAGATCATGTGAGCCTGGACCAACGAGTCTACCTCACATCCTCTGGCTTGAGCATCTTTACACCAGGCGAGCCTGGACTACCGAGTCTACCTCGCCTCATCCAGAGTGAGACCATGTGAGCCTGGACCAACAAGTCTACCTCACCTCCTCTGGCCTGAGCATCTTTACATCAGGCGAGCCTGGACTGCCGAGTCTACCTCGCCTCATCTAGAGTGAGACCACGTGAGCCTGGACCAACGAGTCTACCTCGCCTCATCTAGAGTGAGACCACGTGAGCCTGGACCAACGAGTCTACCTCACCTCACCTGGCATGAGTCCATACACTTCATCTAAGTCAAGCTCACCCTACAGAAGTCGGGACCGAGCACCTCTTGCCAAGGTCGAGCACCTCTTGCTGAGGCCAAGCACAAACTTTAAAGGGAGCCAAATTTTAGGCTAACGAGGGCTTGAGGTCGAGGTCGATCCTAGCCTCTTCCCTAACTTCTCTCTTGCAGACTAGAAACTAGATTGAGGCGCTCTGAATAACCAAGTACGGGGTCTCTTCCCGAGGCCGAGGCCGACCAGGCAAGCAGAAAGGGAGATAGTTGTGCTCGGCCTCTTCCCGAGGTCGAGGCCGACCAGCACCACTTTTGTAATCTCTCACCCTTTTTCATTTCCATTTCATCTAACCCCTATTCAGGGAGTGTCTACTTCTATCCTAATTGGCAGGATGACAACAAAGCTACACATAAGCCAGCCCAAGGCAAGGGTCATTACTCTTAAATCGGGCTTAAGGAGCTCAACTTATAGCAATAAGTCACCCCGAATCCCAATTCAAGAGTGAGGGCTTAATGTTATAGGCAATTTTGGATCACCCCGATATACAAGGAGCTGACAAGGACAACCGGGGAGAAATCAGACTCAGAGATTGACCAAGGAAGCAAAACCGGCAAGTGGGACGGGCCAAGACCAAAGGGGTCGGGTTTTTGGCCCGACCCCCTGGTCGGCCTCGGCCATGGGCCGAGGCCGAGCCGGTCCGACTCCATTTGGTTCCCACCGCCTTTGGCCGCCTCGGTTTCGCCTGGTTTGACCTAAAACGCCTCCGAATCCCTAAAAACCCTAGGAGGAGGAGCAGGTATTTATATCCCTCTTCGCCACTGAAGAAGGGGACTCCGAATTCTATCTCAAAACACTATTCTATATTCTCTACTCTCTCCTCTTGCTCTTACTTTTCCACTCCCTACCGTTCTGTTTGCTGACTTAAGCGTCGGAGCCGGTGTGACGAGCACCACACCGGTGAGTAGGTTTACTGTCTTGCAGGCCACGTCTTCCCCCTTCATCTACAAATTTACCGTTGGTGGCACGTGAAGGTCAGGTGAGTTCTTCTGGCCAAAATCGACCATCAACAGCGGTGGACAATAAAAAAAATCTTTTTTTTGAAGAAGAAGAAGAAGAGAAATTCAGTAACTCAAATAAACACTAATAAAAGAAGAAAACCAAGATGAAAAATAAGGGGGTCAAATAATCCTTTCTTATTCAAGCGAGGAAGATAACCTCCGTTTGGGACAAAAATCGCAGATAACAACGTCACGAGCTAATTAGTGTGCCACTATGTTGTGCAACCTTGGATAGTGCTTGAAGGAAGGCACACACAATCGAGGAACCAAATCATTGATGACTTCAAAGAAATTATTCACTTCTAACGGACCCTCTATCTCTTTGTTCAAACATTTGACAACCTTAAGCGAATTAGATTTGACTATAGCATTCATACCACTCTCATAAATTGCATGTAAGACTTTCAAACCTCCTACATTACTTTAGTTTCTAGCACCTTTTTAGTCCATTTCCTTGTGAATTTTTGAAGGCCCCCACTGGGTCATGCCACACCCAACCTATTTTGCCCGTCCTAGATTCCTCGTTCTAGAATGTATTCGAGTTTATCTTTCAAATTTTTTGGAAGTGTAGATTCAAAGATCTGAACTCTGGATCGATAGTACATCCCAATTATTGTTATTCTCGTTTTTTTTTTTAGAGTTTCATTCTAATTTATTAGGTAGAAAATAGAAAGATATTTAGAAGAAATGATGTAAAATTGATAGGCTACAAAATTCTAAAACGTGCAGCAGAGAAATCCCCGTAAGGGAAGGAGGCGAAGGCCTAGTTTTACATTGAAACGTCTCTCTGTACACCACGTGTCCTTTGTGGCCATAAAAGCTTTCTCCTTTCCTTCTCCCTTCGGTTGGTTGCTGGCCATTTTCCATCCTCAGATTCTTCACCCTCTTCAGATTCTTCCATTTCCATCTCTTTCTCTGCACAGGAATCTCACTGCTTGTGCTCCCAACCATGGCGGACGCTTCTCTTTCCTTGTGTTTCTCTTCCTTCTCCATTTCCCGCTCCCTCGACCTTTCCCCCTCTTTCGTCTTACACCCTTTTGTTTCCTCTCCTAGATTCCCCGTCTCCCATCATCATCGCCCATCTCGTCTTCTTCGTCTCTCCGTCAAATCCTCCGCCTCTGGAAGCTTCCCCGGCGACGATTCTTTCGGATTGTTTCCTTGGACCGATGGCGATAGCGGTACGTTGCTTGTTCATCCTTCTTTCTTTTCGCTTTTGTTGAGAATTCTGAAGGATCGATGCGTATGATTGTTCTAATGACCTAATTTAATGAGATTTCGTTTGATTGCGAAAAGGGGATTTCCCCCTTTTAACTCTTCTTCTGTTGTTACGGTGGGGGGTTTGATTGATCTTGGCGAATTTGAGTGTTAATTGTGTTAATTCATCGAGTGATCGGAAGGAAATATTTGAGATCTGTTTATTTATGAAGCCAAAGGCATCTATGTATATAGTATAAGGGGTTGCTCAAATTGAAATTGTGCACAGAAATCCATTGGGTTCCTGAAGAGAGAGTCACATTGTTCACTCCTGATGGGCTTGTTCAGATTGGAGGCTCCATTGTTCCTAGACGCATCTCTTCTTCAGATGTATGCCCTTTACATATATAGATTCATTGATGCTGCACTTCTTTTTCAGTTCTGATCCAAACTTGCGATTACAGTGTTGTGTATTGTTAATTTCTTTAGCTAGAAACAGGTTGCGATTATCGCGATCTCGTTTAGGGTATATGCTATCTGGTGCATATTTGGATCAAGTTTATGTTCTTTTGACAGAAAAAACTAGGGAAATCAAAAGCTTACCAAAGATTCCAACGGTTTCAAGAGAGTGATTACATGGATCCAAAGCAGAGCATATGTCTTGGTGCACTGTTTGATATTGCAGCCACCAATGTGAGCCTGCTGGACATTGTTGTCTTTAGTTAAAGCCTTAAACTCTTTCCTCTAGGCTCTGTCTTATGCTTTCCTTATTTGTTTAGGGACTCGACATGGGACGAAGACTTTGTATCTTTGGTTTCTGCCGTTCGGTCGAGATGCTCAGTGATGTTGTGGAAGACATTGTTTTGGAGCAAGGTGGAGAGGTTTGTTATAAATCCATATGCACCATTTCCCCGCCCTAGTCCCTTCGTTTCGATGGTCGGTCGGGACGAATTCGTTTGAGTTTCACTTTTCCATGTGTTGATGATCAGGTTGTAGCAGCAGAGAAAGCAAGTAAAGGGGGTTTGCAGGAGAAGCTAACCATGACAGTTGCTGTGCCACTTCTCTGGGGGGTTCCTCCTGCTTCTGAAACTCTTCACTTAGCTGTTCAGAGTGGTGGAGGAATTGTGGAGAAAGTGTATTGGCAATGGGATTTTTTGTAAATATGATATTCTTATAAACCTTTTTTAACCTTCTCTTGTGCATTCTGTACATAACATTGATGTAATTATATGTACAAAACTCAAAGGGCAATTGTCAAATGTTGTTAACTATATTGAAAAATGTATCAAATGATATAATTCATTTAGCTCATCAGATAATACAACATGATATATGAATATTCTACATGTTGGGCCTCTTGATTTGGCCTCTTGTCATTTGATGGTGGAATTATCAGTTCTCTTTTCCCCTACTTAGTAACTATTTACCATTTGGTCTTCTTTCCTATGTTCTTTGTATCTGATCTGACCTCAGTCTCTTTTTTCCTTTACAGTTTGTTGATTATTTAGACCTCTTTGATAACCATTTGGTTTCTGGTTTTTGAAAATCAAGCTTAAAAACACTAGTTCTACCTATAAGTTTCTTTGTTTGGTTGCATATCTCCTTTCCATGTTTTCAAAAACCAAGTTAAAGATTTGAAAACTAGAAAAAGTAGTTTTCCAAAACTTGTTTTTGTTTTTGGAATTTGGTTAGGAACTTAAGTGTGTCGTTAACAAAAATAAAACCATTGTAAAGAATTTGGATGAAAACAATGATAATTTTCAATAACAAAAAATAAAGTCAATGGTTAGGACCTTAATTAAGACATTTTCTTTGGGTGTATGTATCTATAGCTGACTGTTTGGAGTGATATGGTTGTTTGGGCTGATTCTACACTTTGTTGGGTTGCTAGTGTGTTATCAAAAGCCCATAATGGATTTGTCATTTTAGTCAGAGATGTGCTCCATAAAAGTAATTATAAATAATTATAAATTTGAGTTTGATAGGTTCAATATTGACATGGTGAGTGAATCGACATTTTTAATATACCTTGAAGAAATTGATAAAATATAAACAAAATAAACGAATGTGGAGATAATCCTAATATATGCTTTAAACATAATTTCTATAAAATTAAGACATCGACATTTTCGTCAACATCGATATTTTAACCCTTTGTAAGACACACATTGGTTAGTGATTATTATAGTTTTCTTAATTAAACTATTGAACCACATTATAGCATGTGATTGACAATTTCATCTTTTTTTTTTTTTTAATAAGAAAATAGTTTAATTCTACGAAATCAGAGGTGGGAGAGTATAATTGGAAGAAAATTTTGGGCACAAATAGGTTAAAAAAACAGTTGAGCCATTTTTCATTGAAAAAATTTGTTTGGCTATTTTTAGAAAATACAATGTATTTGTGGCCATGTATAAGGATTTCCAAATTGTTTTGATTTCGTTTTCTACACTTGCATGTTTTTCTAATTAGTAGAAAAAAGAGTCTCACCCACAAAGTTCTTAGCAACAAGAAAAAACTAGCAAACATTTGAGGAAGAAAAAGCCTCCAAGATTTTTTTCTTTCATAATCTTAGACCAGAAAACAAAATATATATTCTCAACAAAAGAAAAAGTCATAGAAAATGGAGGAAAAAAAAACTCAAAATGATTTCCTATCATCCTCATGTTCTTCTAAGTAGCTAAAAAAAGCAACAAAACCCACAAACACAATAGGAAGAAAATGAGAGAAAACTCATGTACAATTTCTTAGCGGCAAAAGTTTCTTCAAATCCTCCCACCCCAAATGTTGATGAACTAAAAAAAAAAAAGTTTCTTCAAATAAAAAATTTCTCTAATAAATTTCTTACAATAAACCAATTCAGGTGCAGTGTAAATTTTTTAAAAAAAATAGTTAACTAGGAAAGTTAACCGAAAGCTTACATTACAACACTTATGAAAGTTTGATGTTCTATTTGATGAAATCGAAAATTCAGGGTTAAAATTGATACAACCTACCAAGTTTGAGGTTCAATTTTGATGAAATTAGAAATTCAAAGTTAAAATCAATATAACTGGTTAAGTTTAGGTTTAAAATTGATTTTTCTTTTCCCCTATTTTTATAATGAGTCTACTAACTCACATTTTTAATTAAAAAAGAAAAAAAGAAGAGACCCAACAAAATGGGCTGTTATGTTTGGACCTTGGATCTATGTGCTTCTGATTATTTTGACCCATTAACTAGATCGATGGTTTAACTGGACTCATTCTAGAACCAAATTTCAATCATGAGAGTCAATTCGAATATAACTCCGCAAATAAGAAACCTCACTCTATAATTGTTGAAAAGATTATTTGGTTTAAATAATGTGTTATGGATAATTCTGGACCACTTCGGAATATAAGGAGCAAACGAAGGCGACACGACATGAACCCGAAGACACGACAAGAAGACGGACCCTGGAAACAGACCAGAGGGTCGGGCCAAGGCCGGAGGGATTGGGCCTTGGTCCAACCCCCATGCATGGCCTGGGCCTCGGTCGACCTAGCGGACCGAGTTCCCTTCCCTCCGTTTGGTCCCTGGTGCTCGTGGGTCGCCCCGATCCCACCTGGTTCAGCTCGAATGGTCTCCGAGAGCCTAGAAACCCTAGAGAAGGAACAAGTATATAGACCATTCTTCGTCACTAAAGAATGGATCCCCGAAACTCATTCTCTGAACCCTACTCCTCCTCTTATACTCTCTTGCTCACTTCCTTCAACTTTCTGACTTAAGCATCGGAGGCGGTGTGGCAAGCACCACACCGGTGTGCAGGTTTTACTGTCTTGCAGGCCACGTCTTCCCCCTTTCATACAAATTCACCGTTGGTGTCACGTGAAGGTCAGGTGAGTTCTCCCTATCCAAATTTGACCATCAACAATCCACATAAAATTTGAATTTTCCCCTCTCCATTGTTTTTTTCTTTTTAATCTCTGAATTGATAGACTATTCCGTAGTAATTTTATTATAGAGTTTTGATTTGGATGCTATCTTAAAATAAATGTTAGATTTTAAATTTCTAGAGAACAATTGCATGTGAAAAATATACAAGTCAAAAGAGTTGGGTGTGGGTGCAGATCTGAGATAACATATTACAACACCAACTATTAAAAAATTAATTAAAAATATTGTAAATAAAAACACTCTAGAAATTATTATGAATATAGTCAACTAAGATCTAGATTGGTTGGTGAATCATTATAACAAACGTCAATCAATATATATAAGTCAATCAATTATTAATAGACCAAAAATTAAAACATAAATTTCACCCGTATAAATAAAATATATATTTCTAAAAAATATTATAACTTTTAGTTTTTCAAATATGGCACAAAATTTGACTTTTCTTTTATGTGTTTTATATTATATTTGAATATGAATTGGATTCTTATTATGCTAATTCTATAAAATTCTCAACCTTTTCTTATGTTTTAAACTACTTACTTATATTTATATTATGTTACTTATGTGAATACCTTAAATTAAAAACGTAATATAGCTTCGGATTTAAAACACTACTTTCTTCTTTTTTGAGGTCAGATGTTTGAATTTTCATTTGTATTGAAAACATATGAACTAGAACTATCCTTACAAAGTCAACCAATAATGAATAATTTTTTAGCTACTATTTTTAAAATGTTGTATTTGCAATTAACTTTTATAGAAGTATACACATTTACAAATAGTTTGAGAAAAATAAAGTTTCCCTTTTAAACTTTTATTTTTTCATAGTAATATGATATTGTCTATTCTAAAGCGGACCATTTTATCAAAACTCATATGATATGAAGGAAGATATTTTATTTTTACTTGCATGTACAAATATTTTCTGAAGTGAACAGTGTAAAATGGAAATTTTGAAATTGAGTATAGAAAAGATAAGAAAAAAAAAGGGGAAGAAACTTCAAGGTAAAAGAGTGAGATTTAAGTTTAGAAAGAAAAATTTATTCATTTGACATAAAATTCAAATCAATCAATTGAATAATCATTTGGTTTTTGGTTTTTGAAAATTATGTTTGTTTTCTCCTAATTTTCTTCCGATAGGTTTCATCTTTGTGAAGCACACATTTAAATTCCTAACCAAATTCCAAAACACAAAAACAAGTTTCTTTTTTTAGTTTTCACAATTTTCAAATTTTGACTTGGTTTTTGAAAACATGGAATGAAGGTAGGTAACATAACAAAAGAAACTTGGGAAAAATACACTTTTGGTCCCTGAAGTTTGAGTTAAGTTACACTTTGGTCCCTGAGTTTTCAAACTCAACAATTTTACACCTGAAGTTTGAGATAAGGAGCAATTTGGTCCCTAACATCCATTTTGTCGTTAAATTTTAACAGAATAATGATGTGGCAGTCTTTTTTTATTAAAAAATTATTTTTTATTTTTAAAATAAAAACAATAAAAATATTAATTTTTAATATATTTTTATTTGTTTTTTCTTTCTTCTTCTTCAACAAGCTCATCATCACCAACCTCCTTTCTTCTTCTTCAAGGTCAGCCACCACTCACAGTCACTGGCGACCACCTCCCGCCGACCACCGCCGCCACTGCCGACGTCGTCGAAATTTTTTTTCTTTTTTTTTTCCTCTTTCTTTCTTCTTGTTTTTTTTCTTTCTTCTACTTTCCCTTCCTTTCTTTCACTAAAAAAAAAATAAAGGAAACTCACGTCACCCTCCTTTCTGTTTTTAAAAGTGAAACTCACGCCGCCTCTCCATCTATCTCGATCGCTCGTGTTCGGTTGACAGCAAGGAAGCCCACATCGCCCTCATTTCCATTTTTCTTCTTCTCCGGTCGAGATCCCAACCCACGTCGGCTTGAAACCCATGCCCACCAAAAACTAAAGCTATGTTTGATAACCATTTCGTTTTTCATTTTTCGTTTTTTAAAATCAAACTTGTAAACACTATTTTTACCCACGCGAGTTTCTTGGTTTGTTAATCTACATCTTTTCTCATACTCTCAAAAACCAAGCCAAATTTTAAAAACAAGAAAAAATAGTTATCAAAAACTTGTTTTTGTTTTTAGAATATGGCTGGAAACTCAAAGGTCTCCTTAACAAAAATGAAAACTATTGTAAAAAGATGGAGAGAAAACCAGCATAATTTTCAAATACCAAAAACAAAAAATGAAATGGTTATCAAACAGGACCTTAATTTTTAAAATTTTAGAATTCATCAAAGATATATTAGATACAAAATTAAAAGTTCACGAACTTATTAGACACTTTTAAAAAGTTCACATAAACCTCAAAATTACTAAATTTGTAATTTAACTTTGAAAAAAAAAAAAAAAAAAAGTGAAGAAACTTCAAGGTAAAAGAGTGAGAAAAATTGGTGAGAAAAGTGTCCCAAACATCATCTAGAAGGTTTTTTCTCAATGACTTTGGCTTTTCCATCAAACCCCACAAGTCTAATTTTTCTTCTTCTTCTTTTTTAATGGATAAACAATTAAACAAATCTTTGAATTGGTCAATGAGATTATCTTCATTGTTTTCTTCTTGTTTTTCTTTTTTAACTTTTTTTTTTTTTTTTTAATTGGAACCCCACTTTTTATTTATTCAATTTGTCCATAAAATATAACACCAAAACCCATGCTCTTTTATCTCCTTCCTCTTGGCTCCTTCCCCTTGAGATTCTCTTTCCCTATGCCCTTTATATATACAATTATTTACTTGCTATTATGTTCAAGTTTCTATTAGGGGACAAAAAATATAATTCAATCTTTTCGATATGTTTCGTGTATAATTTTATAAATACGTGAAATTATAAGTTTAGTCATTGAATTTTCTGTCTCTAATAGATGTCTAAATTTTAAAAAGTGTTTGGTCGATCCATAAAACTTTCAATTTTATACTTAATAGGTCTTTGAATTTTAAAAGTGTCTAATAGATTATATTGAAATCCAATTTTGTGTTTGATAGGTCTCAAAATTTTTAATTTTGTATCTAAATCTTTAAACTTTCAATTAATTCTAACTTGTAATTTAACCATTTTAATAAATTTGAATTTGTTTTTTTTTTCTTTTTTTTTTGAGTACATCAACATTTAGGGGTGGGGAGATTCGAACCTCTGACCTATTGGTCGAGGGTACATGTCAATTACCGTTGAGCCAAGCTCGCTTTGGCAAGAATTAGTTAATTTTTGAGTCGTTGAAACTATGAGTATATACATATATAGCTTACGTTTAAATTATAAAAATAATAATTTATGAATCCATAGTTTGTGTAACTTTATGTTTAGTTTATAGATTTATGATCGCTAAAAAAAGTAATACCAATTACCATGTCGCATTATAAAAAGTGAGTTAAAAAAACCTAAATTTATATAACTTAAGTTAATCATAGTTCTTGAAATTTTAAAAATAAGCAGATTGAGGAATTCAAACCTATGACTTCTTGATCAATTGTATATGTAAATTACCACTGAGTTAGGTTCAGACGATTTTTACCGATATTAATTACTAACTTGGATTTATATTACCTAATTTAATAGTCAAATGCTCATTATGATTTATAATATGTAAATAAAAAGTGAAGGAATCTCTTGCATTTGATTAGAATAAGATTAATTTAACTCCATATTGCAATTTTATTTTAAAATGGCAAAAGTCTCTCTCATTTCTGACACTTGCTCTCCTCCCCACTTTACAACCCTTCTATTATTTAGGGTTATGGATTAAGCCAACTCTTAAAATTAATTAAATAATTAATTTGAAATCTTTGTACAATTTTTTTCCTAATTTATTTCCTTCTATTATCAGCCTTAATCATTGCCCCACACATGTGACTGATGGATGTGATTTAGATTATCAATTAGCTTTTGGTTTTTGGTTTTTGCTCAATTCATTAAATAAAAGGGTGGTTTTTTAATTTATTATATATTTAATATATCTCTATATTATCTATTTGTATTGTCTTATCATTTCTATAATCCATGTATTTATTATATGATTTAAATATAGATTACCCATCTACAAATTGATTTTATTTAAGAAAAACTTGAAAATTAAGTTTAATTAAGTACCCTTTATAGTTGTAAGGGGAGAATCTTAAACTCTAAATTAGAAATTTAAATTAAGTGGACTTGTGTGCTTAACTTTCACCAGTTGCTATTAATTAATCATAATGATCTTGATTGCCATCATCTAAGGACATAAAAAATATATGTGAAAAATGATAATAATTGATATAATTATATGGTGCTTTGTAATAGTTTAATTGTAGCTTAAATTTTGCATTATTTGTACTTTATGAAATTTTCTGTACTTCCTTGACTTTTAGGAAAGAGTTGAATTTTTATCCCTGCACTGATTGATTTGATTTTAACTTTTAAAAATTTTAATTTCATAAATTTAAATCTTACACAATGTAATAAAGTCTTCCAATTTAAACTTTGCACTTAAATAAATGGTTTGATTAATACTAATCATAGTGTTCTCTTAAAGTTTAACTTAAAAAACTTTTAGTTAGTTGTTGGATTTGAGTAGATTGATGCCAAGTTTAACTTTTTGTCTGAATTGTAAGTATTTTTATGATTGGGTTTGAGCATTTCTTTAACATAATTTCGAATATTTTATTAATTGAATTTTGTATGATTTATTAGATTGGTTGTTCAAATTTATCATCGAGAAAGTATTAACTGTGCAACACTCTTTCCGGGCTTAAATTGACCCATCAAAATTTTTAATTTTTCACACTCAATAACTTAAAAGCCAAAAAGTAAAAGGGATATAAGTTAAGAATTAAAATCCCATTTTAAACCTAAAAATCAATTAACTCATGAATAAAATTAAACTGGCATAACACAGAAGAAAATCAGTGTTGATCATGATTATAAACAAATTGAACTGTACTCCCAAGTCCCAACATATACACCATTTCCTAAAATAAAATACAAAGAAAAAAAAAACCCAAAAAAAAAAAAGCAAACTTGTATCATTTACAAAAAAAAAAAAACACATCACATTAAAGGTTTCTACACAAAATATTTTCAACCCATGAACTCCTCAGTGTATAGCTTCATCAAAAAACACATTGGTGCAGCTACTAGAACTAATGAGCTGCTTAATTTCCTCAAGCCCATAATCCATCAATGGAGTTGTTGTTTCCATATTCCACATCCCATCATCTAATTGCTTCTCATTATTCCATCCATTATCAACACTACTAGAGCACTCTACAAAGCTCATTCTCCTCTTCTCCTCGACTCCGACTCCGACGACCCCGACTCCGTACTCGGCGTCGGAGGAGCTGCAACTGGCCTGATCCCCTCCAAACACAAGGAGCTGGCTATGCTCAGCTTTGACATGATAATTATTATTATTTTGATCAGCTCCCATTGAGCTGATGATAAAGCTTTGATCTTGAGAGAGTAGTTGGTGAAATGGAGTGGCATTATTGTTGTTGTTATTGGCTGTGGAGATTAAAGTTGTTGTGGGGTTGTTTAGAAGATTGGTTGAGAATGAGATGGGCTCTAATAAGGTGGAGGAGAAGGGCCCATTGGAGTTTAGGAAGCTTGTGAGGTTGCTATTGTGATCTGAGTATGAAGATGGTGAAGAAGATGAAGATGAATTTGTTGAGGAAGGTTGAACAAATGGAGATGCCATTATTCCATGAGGGCTTGTCTTTTGAGATGTTGGAATGTTGTTGGTTATGCCCATTAGTTTCTTCTTCAATTTCGTGTTCCAGTAGTTTTTTATGTCGTTGTCTGTTCTACCTGGTAGTTGTGCTGCAATTACTGACCACCTGCACAACCAAAACGACGTTTGTTAGGATTTAATTTATAAAAATCACAAAGTAAAGATCGACTTCAAAGGAATAATTGGAACGTTTATAGGATTGTATACAGCTTAATTATCAAGATATTATGGTAACTAAAGTTGAGGTTGTCAAAATAACGATGATGTCTGATAGTGAGTTTAGGATGACTTTTTATAAGAGATTTTTAAGTGAAACATTTCTTCTACGAACACGAGTGGTTTTTCAAAAGTATTTTTAGGTTTACAATTTTTTTTTAAAAAAAAATTTACATGGGCAAATAAATTTTTTGGAGAATGAGGTAAAACTAAAAAGTACTTTTCACCACTTCCAAAAATCACATAAACTCAGAAATTAAAAGGTTTAGCTAGTAGGGTATGGTTCATTATTTAAAGTGCAATTATTTTCTACAATGTACAGCTTTTTCTGGGAAAAAAAAAAATCATATGTAGGGTAGATTCAGTGGTTCTTTCTCTTTCAGCTGTATATTTATCCAAATTTTATTTGTTCATCTTTTCAAAAAAGAAAAAAATTATTTGTTCATATCAATGTGTAGTTTTCACTTTTTACCAACAAGATTTTTTTTTGAAGATTTATTACAAGTAATTTGTGATGTCATATATATGAATCAACAACTAATGATTCATGAAACATTTTGTCATAAATTAAATTTGTGGACACAAGGATAACTATGATTCAAACTAGAGAGAGAATGAAAGAGAAAAAGTGGAAGATGAGAGAGAATATGGATTTAAAAATTAAAAAAAAAAAAAAAAAAAAAAAAAAAAAAAAAAAACCTGCTTCCAATGGTAGTAAAGAGATTGCAAATTATTCTATCTTCTTCCTCAGAAAAATCTCCATGTTTGATATCAGGTCTCAAATAATTCAACCACCTCAATCTGCAACTTTTCCCACATCTCTTCAAACCTACACAACAAAATTAACCACAAAACATGAACATAATTCAACATCAAATGTTACTTTTGTTAGCATGAGTTCCTGATCTTGAACGCTTTTATTTCGTCGAAAAGGGTTTTCACTTATCGACGACAATATTGATCATTTTGTACTGAAATGAGTCGAAAGTTCGAATCTTCACTCTATATCGACAAAAAGACACAGACTTTTTCGAAACCCAGATAGAGAGAAAGGGAAAAAGAGAGAGATTGATACCAGCTTTTTGTGGGAGAGAGATCCAATTGCCACCAGTTCCCTGTTTGTCAATATAATCTTTGAGCTTTGCATCTTCTTCAGGAGACCATGGTCCTTTCTTCACATTAGCTTTATCACAACATGGAGTTCTACCCATCTTTCTTCTCAAAATTTAATTAGAACCCAAAAATAAAAAAAATAAATTGAGAAGATGAGCCTCAAAACCAAAGAAATCTTCAGCTAATAAGAAAGAGAGAGAGAGACATTTAATTTTACTTATGTTTCAAACAGACAAGACTCTTCCTTCTCTTATTGAGAAATAAATCAGCACATAAGTCAAAAAAAAAAAAAAAAAAAAAAAAAACCCTCAATATTTCAATAATTTAACTTTCTCTCTCTCTCACATAACTCCTTTTCATAAACATAAAGAAAATTTAAACCCAACAATAAAAAATATGAAAGATGATAATCAAGAAAATCAAAGGTTTTTTTTTTTTTTTTTAGCAGCCTCTTAATTTCAATGGAATCCAAAGTCTTTAGCTCCAAAAAATATGAATAGAAATATATATTTGCACGTTGAAAATGATGGAATGTAGATTTAATTAGACCCTCTTGGTTATGAAAATTATGGAATTGTCTTTGATTATTTTTTATTTTATTTTATTTTTGGGTGGTCCAATTATATGCTATTTGTCGCCTTGTTACACCTATATAATATATTCCCTAGCTAGCTAAAAAGCTTGATGTATATTTATTAATTTAACATGAATTATACTCGTATTTAATTGTGTAGGGAATCCTTATAATTAATTATTATTTTATGCAATGTATGTGTATTGCTTTATTATTTTGTATTATATTGTTAGATGGTAGAAATGTCATAAAGTGACACAGAGAGTCCCAGTTTTTCCTCCTTGTTTCCTTTTCTTTTTTTTTTTCTATCTTTTTTTCTATATTATAAGTTTTTGTATAGAAGTCCAAATATGTTTGTCACATTATTATTATTTTTCTCTTAATTTTGTTTCTAATGTTGACTTTAAAATTGTTGGGAATGCGACCAAAGTCTCACTTTGGCTAGATAATAGAAGGATCATTGGCTTAGAAAGAAGGACAAGGATCTTCATTGGTATGAAGTCTTATGAGGTGAACCAAAAGTAAAGTCACAAAGCTTTATGCCCAAAGTGGACAATATCATACCATTGTGGAGATCTGTGTCGTGTCCCCATTTCCTTAAAAAACCTATGCCAATTTTTCTTTTTTTTTTTTCTTTTTTCCCTCCTTTTCTATGTGGCAGTTTTAAAATTAAAAAATAATCATTTATGATGTTATTTTTCATTTAAAAAGGAAAAAAAAGAAGAAAAAGAAAACTATTTTTCATATAGCAAGTTTTTTTTTTTTTTTTTAATTAAGTCCAAATATGTTTGTGAAAATTTTCTAAAATTTTTGTTTCTGATATTTTTTATATATATTTTTTTCTTTTTTCCAATATAATTTAGCAAGTTACTTTTAGCAGTTCAAATATGTTTGTCACATTTTTTTTTTATTATTATTAAATCTGTTTCTAACACTTTCAAACCTTTCTGTTTCTCTCCCATAGAAGTTCAAACCCTCTTAACTTTTTTGTTAAGGTTATAATGTTTTAAGTTAAGTGATATTCAAGTTGGTTACATTAGAAGTATTTAATTAGTTATACTAAGTTTGAAATATAATATGTTTTAATTTAATTGGTTGGATTTTTCCCACCAATTAAATTAAAAGAATGACACATAGACACAATTATCTAATTATATGTTTAGCCATAATCTTTAGGTTAGTATATGTGCTTAGGCTCAGAACTATGTAAATACACATTTGTGTGAAAATTCAAATGGAAAATGGATTAGGATTAGTTGGGTAAGTGGAAAGGTTTAATTTTTTTTAAGACAAATAAAAAGGTAGTGTTCTTATTTTCAATTGATCATTCTGAGGTGGGGTTTTGCTAATAATAAAGAAAAAAAAAAGTGGGGTTTTGCAAAACTGTTATAAAAATGTCTTTTGAAGCAATTGAATAAGTCCCAAATATAGGAAAGAATCCTTAATTAAAAGAGTAAAATTTGAGCATAATTCAGCTAACATAAAATTTGTATTTCGATTAAGGTGTCAGAGGTTTTTCGTTGCCTTTTAATTTTCAAAGAACTGCATTCATTTCAAAATGTAAGACGCCAAAGGGGACTATTTTACCAAGAATATTAACTTTTCACTCAGCATTCACACTACAATTTCAAACTTTCTTTTCAAAACAAACTGGTAAAAGTGATCAGATAGCTAGGCTGATGGGTAATAATTTTCAATGCTTTTCTTTTTCTTCTTTAGCTTCTAGATTCGTTGAGTTATCTTCTAGATAGTTTTTTCGAGAGGAGTTGAAATAGATTTTGAAAATGCAATATTTAACCCCGACTATTAATACATGTGTTAATTTAAATGTTTATCCATGTAGATATCTATTGATAAGATAAATAAATAAAAGAGAATGAGAGTTTCGAGTTTAAATTAAATTAAATATAAAAATTTTCTAAGAATTAGAAAAAGATTTTAACATATTGTTTTGTTTTTCCATTCTAACGCTTCTTGTTTTTTAAAGAGTTAATTTGTAGCCTACGAATCTATTTTACTCTCTAAATAAATATTTCTAATAGTTCTATAAAATATGTCCAATATCCTAAAAGTTAATTTCTCATTTTTTTTAATCATCTTTCCTTTTAATTTTCAAATTCTCTTGAATTGTTCTTCTAAAATGGAAAATATAATGCAGCAGGAATGAAAAACATGTTTTTCTAAGAAAGAAAAGTAATTTTAAAGGAAATGAGAATGCATTTCTTGACCTTGACTTTATCCTATAATCATTTCTATTTTTTTGCATACTTGGCATTAAAGCCCACTTTAGGTGATATTAAGCTAATCTAAGCATAGGTTATGTTAAGGGGACAAATTAGAACTCGCCACATGACCCAATCATTGTGGGAATCATGTCCAGGCTCCAATTCGAACAAGTTGAAGTGAAGGCTCGGGTTGGCGATATAGTACCTGTCAATCAAGTATGAGCTCATCCAGACAACTGATCTAAATATATACAAGAATAATGTCACTAATGTATAAACCATTGATTGTCACATATGGACCTATAGAAATGGTCGAGCAATACATGTCATCCACTCCCCTATATAAGGTAGAGACCATTCCTTACCAAAGATACCCAATCCTAAAATCGACTCGACTGGACACCAATGCAAATTAAGTACTAACTTAAAATTTTTTGAGTATACACGTGGTTAAATACACTAGGTGCAATATCCTATTTGCAGGTCAACACCTCTGGCTTGGAACTCATCTCGGACCCAATTTCAACATTTTAACAACTTAATTGATTAAGATATATTATTTTATAGGTGGTATATTTGATAATATTCTAAAAAAGGGAATTCATAGATTTGTATATGATGAATGATCTATAATTTTTTTTTTCACCATATAATTATCAATCCTTTGCAATAATAATATTGTTGTTATGAAGTACGTGGCAGTCCACATGTCCCTCCCTTGTCATCCACATGTCAAGGTGTCTCTTATGGGTCGGGGACCATGATGGAGAAGACGAGCCAACCGAACCACCCTTCGAGCGATCCGACACTCAATATTAACCGAGTTGAACCACATGTTTGCTATCGACAAAATTCCTTTTGTAGTGTCAAATACAAGCCAACCAGTTGATGGTGGGGATCTAAATCTACTAAATAGTGAAATCTGCCTCACATAGGTATACACAACTTCATTTTAACTCAGCTCAACGTCACATTGACTTAGGGTACTAACAATTGTATGCATCAAAGAGTGTCGGGCACAACACACACCACACTGGTATAAGTTTTCTTTTAATTGTAGGTCTCTTCTCCAACCCAACCAGCTCCCATCTCGATATCCACGTCAGCAAGTGCTTGCATCTAGATTCTTGTATCAACATATATCATTCAATGTATGATTGAAAAAAGTAGATGCTCTAGTTAGCAAATAAATACTAATGTACTATATATATGGTTTTTCCTTTTCCTTGTTTCATTTTGCCTACTTGGTAATGTTGACCCATTGGATCCCCACTTGCTTAAATCTTTCTATGTAGAAACGTGCTTTGCTTAGCTTCTCCATTGGTCAAATATTTATACCCATAAAAGGAAGCATCCTTTTCACCCTTGCCTAACCCTAGCTAGAGAAATTTCAACCCGTCATCGAGTAATATTTTAGTCACTCTATTTCAACTTTAGAGTTTCAAATTGGTTTAATTTCTATATATTTTATATCAAGAGATTTGTCTTATCTAACCTGCATCCTACTTTTCAATTTCGATTATAAAATAGCACATCAGGAAATTCGTTTATTACATCAGTAAATAACTTGTTGAAGTAAAAAAAAAAAATTAAGAAGAAATGACATGACGGGAAAGGAAAACAAACTTATGTGTGTGGAATATGGTATTGAAGTTGCTTTTTTTTTTTATATATATAGTAATTATAAAGACATGATTGTCCTTGTCACCTCACCAAACGACATATGCAACTCTTTGGTTCAACATCTCTCATTCTCAATCCTCTTCCTATAATCATTATTCTTTCTAATTAATTACTTTCTTTTCTTTAAAAGAAAGAACTCTCTAATTAAACTTTGCCACAACAATAATTCCTTGCATTATAATTGACTTAATTAACATCCATTTTTATAGTTATTTTTTTGTTGCCATTATCATTCTTCATGTTTATCGTTATCACTCAACACACCCTTTTATTCCATTTGAATTCATAGAAAAAAAAATTATGATTTGTTCTTGCATGTTTGATGAGAAAAAACAAATACAATAAGAAACGAAAAATACTATAGTCAATGTTTTGTAGCATTTTTTTAAGTTTTGAGAGTCTCTATTAATAAAAGTCTAAAATATTTTATACCATTTTTTTTAATTTAAAGTTATAATAGATGTTAAAATAGATAAAGAAATTGGTCGATATCAATTTCCAATTCCCTATTGATTTAGTGTCTGTTTGGAATGACAACTTTCTAAATACAAAAATCTCATATGGGGTGAGGGATTTTAAGTCACAAAATTTTTTATCATTAGTACATGTTTTATGTCAGTTGAGTTATGCTCATGTTCGCTTCATTTTTTCTAGAATTGAGTTTATTTTTTATTATACAAATTCTCTCCTTGCATGCGTGAGAAAATAAGAAAGAGATGTATGTTACTTTACAAAAGTTTTGTTCCTCTATATTTTTTTTATTACTATTGTGTCCATTTTAAAGTTGTACAACTTTTAAAAAATTTCATAAGTTTGTGTGTTTACTTGCTTCAAGTTCATTTGTATATATATATATAATTTTTTTGAAAGCCAAGTTCATTTTTATATCTATTTATATAGTTGATGTCATTAATGAAAGTTCAAAGTGCGACAACCAATTATTTTCAATGACCTAAGCAAGTGAGTGCACAAATAATTAGAAGCACATAAACAAATAGTAAATTGACGATAGACGTGTATTTGAATTGGGTTGTTCGAGATTCAAATCTTCACCTTCAAAAGAAAAACAAAAAAAAAAGTGTTGGATTTAAGATTTGGGTTTTTTACTTTTTTTTTTTTTTAAGGGTTGTTTGTACAAAAGAAAAATAGACTAAAATAATTGTAAATATTAGCAAAATCTAAAACTATTTACAAATATAGAAAAATTGAAATCTATCCGTGATAGAAGCTTGTCAACGACAGTCTTCAATCACAAGTGTAATTATTGATGATAAGACTATTCTATCGGTGATAGATTAACAGGCTACATGCATTATGATTGAAGTCTCTCAATAATAGATGTCAATCACTAATAGATTTGCCAAAACTATTTTCAAATATAACAAAATCAATGTCTATCAATGATAGACTTTAATCACAATTGTAATTATTATTGATAGAATATTCTATTGGTGATTTTTTTTTTTTAAGCTTGCTAAAGTAGAAAGGTAGAATCAAACTAAATTACACAATATTAAAAAGAACTATTAATATTTTCAAAAAAAAAGAAAAAAGAACTATTAATAGGAGGGACATTCAAGAGGAATATTCTAAAGTATGGAAAAAGAAAGTATATGAACCAAATTGATCAAACAATAATCAAACTCAAGATTTTTTTAACTAGTTGATATGATCACTATTTTCGGCCTCATATTCTCTTTTTTTATAGTACATATTGTTGATGCCAAAATCCGGACAGAGGACTCACCTGACCTTCACGTGACACCAACAGTGAATTTGTAGAAGCTGGGGAAGACGTGACCTGCAAGACCAGCAAAAACCGCTGCACACCGGTGTGGTGTAGGCCACACCACCTTCGATGCCGAAGTCAGAAAACCGAGGAGAAGCTAAAGAGCAAAAGGAGAAGTCGAGAATAGAGTTTCGGAACCCTTCCTTCAGTGATGAAGAGAAGTTTTTATACCTGTTTCGCCTCCTATGGTTTTTAGGAATTCGGAGGTGTTTCGGGACGAACCAGGTGAAATCGGGGCGATCCGGGGCGTCACGGGTCGGAAGGAGGTGACCGAGTTCGGCTAGCGCAAGCGGGCCGAATGGTCGGCCTCGGCCTTTTGTCGAGGCCGACCATATGGGTCGGGCTAGGTTGGCTCAACCCATTGGTTCGGTCTTCTTGTGGGTCGGTCTTCTGGTTCTACCTTTGCCCAATTGTCCTTGTGAGCTCCCTCCTCAGTGTGGTCCAAAATTATCTATAACACATATCTTTATTGCAAATTGATTAAACATTTATAAAAAATGACCTCTTGGCCTACAAGTCATTATTATTAATTAAAGCATAGTGACAAAATATATATATATATACAAGTCAAAGATTTTAGTAATTTTAGACAGAAGCATGATATTCTCTCAAATTTCAAGTCTTTTTCTAGAAAACAAAGCATAGAGACAAAGACAATAATGTCTCGTGTTTTGGGATAGAAGAATTGACTCGCCAAAACTCAATGTTCACATGCATTAATTTTCTAATTTCATTTAATTACAGTAATTAACTATTATCTTAACCTAAAACCAATTTTAATTGAAAACCACCCCTCTAGTTAATTCAATTATGTCTTGTTTTTCATTTAAATGTTATGATATTTAATTTCATGTATAATCTCTTTAATTATTATATACTTTAAATCAACCACTTATATGTATATATCTTTTGTAGCATCACAAATGCCAATGTTAATATGTATTTTTTTTTTTTTTTTTTTTGAGAAGATGTTAATATGTATTTTTAACACATGTTGAATTAATTAAATCAATATATAAGTTTGGTGTGGAGTGCAAGTTTTTCTTCTTAATTAGCTATGGAACCTTTTTTTTTTTTTTTTTGGAGTTGAAAATTCATTTTCCTTTGTTTTCTGTTCAAGTTATTTTGTCTGATTTGACTTGAAATTACAAGGAAATTTAGTAGCCAATGGGTTGGTTATAAAAAGAGTAAATATTTGGATTGAACAGTTTAATAAAATGGTATTTTAATTTCATGTTGTAATTTTGTACATACCATGTTAGTTGAGACAAACCTCTTGGTGTGATATATTGTTTTTATTAGACTAGGCCTTCAAGATTTTGCTTTGAGTTTTTTTTTTTTTTTTTCCCTTCTTATCTTGCCATTGGAGATATTTTCATTTTTTATAAACTAATTATTTGGCGATATATATATACTTTGACGTTTGACTTTTGGTCGTATCCCTAACTAAAACTCTCCCAAACAAAAAATCTTGTCGGCTCGTTCTCAACCAACAAAAAGCTAGCTCGTACCTATATTGACTTTCTTTCTTCTTAGAGTGGAATGCAAACAAAGTCTCACGTTAACTAGATAAAGATAAAATTGTGGGCATATAATGAGAACAACTATCTCCATTGACAGAGACATTTAAAGCAAAACTTTTGAGGGCTTATGCCTAAAGTGGACAATATATAACATTGGAGATATGTGGGAATGTCTATTGTCCCTAACAAGTGGTATTGGCGAGTCATGCCCCTCACTTAGTAATGTTGGTAGAATACTCAGGTGCCGAATAAAGAAGTTGAGCCTCGAAGATGTGTAGTCATGGTGGAGATTCGTGACTGGTCTTATAAGAGCTAGAAAGACGAATAATGATGATAAAGCTTTACTATGGACCGCTTTTTTTAAGCATTTGAGTATTTCATCGAGTTGGTATATGGTTAAGTTTGAACAAGGACATATCTCCAAAACATCAGAACAAGTCTACCTCCATCTTTTCATTAGTATATAAATTATGATTCTAACTATTTTGGAACTCTCCAAAACCCTTTGTACCAACAATTAAACAATTTTTTTTTTAATAAATCCACGGTCTCCTTCAAGCTCAATAGAAAACTTTTAACCACATCTTTAACAAGTCATAGTTAAAGTTTAATATTCACAATAATTGGAGTAAAGTCAAGTAAAAGAAGCTAGTGAAAAAGCACAAAATTACCTAGACATTTTTTCACAGTCATTGACTTTGGATATACAATCATTTGTAATAGCAATAATGATTACTTCAACTTGCAAGTTAGATGTTGATTACTTTAATCTCTCAATGATTCAAAGTTTGGATTTTGGCTAAAAAGTCTCAGAGTTTTAGGCAGGTTGGCCACCTAAAAGTTGTCACAGTTAACTAACTTTGTTAGGTAGACTGTTAAAAAAAAGAGGCAAACAGATGAGTTCTGGTTAAGGTTGTTGGTCTTGTTTTCTTGTCAAGATATAGCATATGGCCGTGTTTGCAACATTATTGATCTTTTGGAACATTCCAAAAGAATGCTGTAAAGACCTAAAGTTGAAAATCAACCTAACCAACCTGAACATAACTCAACCGGCTAAGACATATTATTGATCAAAAGGTTAAAAGTTTGAATCCTTACCTCGTGTTCTTGAACTAAAAAAATTGGGAATTTTTTATGGATGACCTAAAAAATCATATGATGATAGTATAGCCATCGAGAATGGTCTGGTGCACAAGTACAGAAAAAATCCAAAATTATAACACCATTGAAACTCCAATATTGGGCTGTTATGCATTCCCTTCCTGCCCAGAAAATAATAATGAGTTGTCATTTTTATTATATAATGTATGTCAATACTCAGTAAACTGGATAGTTCCTGTCTTCTTCCATGGCTTCGCGCGGTTACGAACCCGAGCTCTTCGTTAATCTTCTCTCCTTCCTTTCAGTTTGCCAAATCCCAGATACAAATTCATTCCACCTACATCTTTAAATCTGTGTCAAAGCTTCTGGTTTCCTGTGTGATATTGGTAATGCCTGCTGTTTGCTTGCAGCTTTCAAAATTTTAGACTTCAGGTCTCTGGAGAATGCAAGTCGATGTCGGAGAATGCCCCGGGTTTGAACTTCTTGCTCAAGGCTTCTGCAGCTAACTGGTTTCTTTCTTCATTCTGAAACCAAACTAACAAAATGTTACAACTTTGTTTGATTTTCGTTCATAGACTTTACGTTTTTTGAGGGGAGGGGGAGACTACTTGTACCTTGCCTTTGAAACTTATAGTGATCGGCCCAGATCTGGATTCTCGATAACAACCTTAACGAGGCAAAGGAAATAGTTAGAAAGAGATTGCAGATGATATTTAGTCAAGACTGGGAAAACTAAACCAGTTGAAGACTCTCACCAATGTGTATATCTGGGAATTCAAGACACAGTTTAGCAAGAGATGGAGCAATTTCTACCTGCATTTAAACAAAAAACATGGAGAGTTGGAGACTAACAAAACCAGTAAATTGATTGCAGAGAAAAAGCAAATTCATCAACTCTCTGTTTAGTCAAACTGAATGAAACCAGCAAAAAAGAATGACCAAGCTGAGGGAATTCCAGGAAGGCCACAAATGAAATAGGTATTCATTTATAGAAAAATATGTTTGGATGGAATAATGGTAACACAGTGAACATCAGCCATGTCAGGTTATGTGCTAGTTATTCCATACATCATAGGTAGAAACTAGATCTCTACTTCCATGTCTAAATCTGCAGTCTAAGAAAAGCACAGACACAAGACAAGAGATACGATGCCCCACTTGACCGGGATATAAACCATTTTCCAGAAACCCGAAACACAGATATGCACATAAAAATTTAATGAAACAAATGTTTCAGAAGTATGGCTGTGTGCCCTTATACATTTTAGAGGTCATTTGGTTGCAAGATAAGAAGCCAATAGGACTTTGACATGTCAAGAGTCCGCACATTTGAGATTGCCACTCTATTTTACTAGCCTGCACTCACGTAAGGTTTTTCTATTCTACAGATACTAGACATCTATAGGTACACCGTCGCTGGCAACGGCGGTGTAGCCAACAAGGTAGGGAACGTTGATGTTACAGAAAGACTTGATGCGATAATAATTCATTAAAGAATATGCCACAAATGCAGCTGCGTGGAAAGGAAAGGAAAATCAGATACATACATCGGAAAGTTTTGTGGTCAAGTGCTTTGACTTGTATGGTTCCAATAGTGGGAAAAGGTCACCGGTTTTTGTTAATTCAATCAAACATTCCCACTGCAAGTCCAGTTCCATCATGTTTGATGCAGTAAGAACTATCACATTGTGACACTTGATCTACAAAAGAGAGAATCATTAGCTACTGATATGAAGAAACAACGCTGCAGAAATTATATCAGATAGATTCAAATTTAAGTTAATTCAACATATCAGAAGGCAGACGGTCTCGGACTCTCTAGTACAATTAATGGGAAAGAAAAAAAAAACCCACACACGTCCCAACCGTACCAACGGAACAGGCAACTTTTCATGATGCAATAATTCGGTGATCCCTTCAGGCAATTGAGCCATCTGAAAAGAAAAACATCAATTTATTGCAACAAAACCAAACCCAGACTTCTCTATGTTCTTACCAACAAAAAATAATAATACCTCGTTTCGGTCACCAGTGCAATGCTCCCCTATAAGATGCCTGAGATACTCTTCAAATTCTTCATCAGGAGCCTATAAAAGTTTCAACACAAGCGTATGCTGAAGACTAAT
This sequence comes from Luffa acutangula, assembly GCA_036850905.1. NCBI lineage: Eukaryota > Viridiplantae > Streptophyta > Magnoliopsida > Cucurbitales > Cucurbitaceae > Luffa > Luffa acutangula. Next base: position 51,566,968 of record CM072096.1, on the reverse strand, counting down.
AATCTAATTTAATTTTATTATCCAGTTGATAAAAGCAAAGGAAAAAAGTTCTAAATTCATTCCCAATTAGGATATTCTGAATTCCATTCAACTATCTCAATTCAAAATTGCCAAAGATATAAGAACAACGTACCAGTCGAACCCCAAATGCCTTTGCAATACCTCCTAAAGTTGCATCAGAAAACAATGGGCCTACTCCTCCATAAATAAACACCTGCAATAGCCAGCAAGTAAAGGCAGTCTAGATGCATCATATAATTTCATAACAACAGAAACCAAAAGAGAAGTTATTTACAGATTGAGTGGTTTACCATCTCATTGGAAGACCTTCGTAACTCTACTTCTTCAGCAACAGAATCAATCTGATACAAGGTGAAAGAACAAAAGATGAAAGATTAACAAAGGTCCCTCTCTTTTCTATTTGAGAAAATGACAACTAGGATTGACAGCCCAAGACAGTGTCCATCCTTTTCTAAAAAAGAAAATTTGTGTACGCCTAACACCACAATTTACATTTAACATCATTAAGAAAGTACAGCCAATAATAATTTTCTAATGTCTTCAATATAATTTATTTCAAAAAAAAAAATGTCTTCAATATAATTATAAAGTACGTTATACATACGATGAGCTTTATTTTTTAACAGTATACGTACAATGAGTTATTATACACTTTTTTTCGATGAATGAGTTATTGTACACAATTCGAACAGGTAAGTTGATTCGATAACGAGCTAGAAGTCTTTGTTGTAGTAACTTACATCATTCCGAACTACAGAAGTATGTGATATAGACCAACCAATAGAGTGCACCTTTCTACGCAGTGAGAGTCCCAATTGATCCTCAACAGTGCCAAAGCTGAGCTATGGGGCAGATAAAGGATAATGAAAAACTTCAGCAATAACAGTCAATAATAATATTCAAAGCAAACTGCACTTTGTTTTCTATTTCTTCACTCTTTCCTGGAGTAACAGTGACATTTCAGACAACTGTTACAACTACAACATGGCATAATGTGCATGTGAATATAAGACACAAAGAATAAAACTTATGATCGTTCAAGAATAAGAGTGATCACATAAAAAGGGCAAACATAAATCATAAGTAAAAAGTGTAAAAGAAATGGAATTGTAAAATTTTTCATTATTTCAACCCAGAGCCATTTATATTTATGGATACCACAAATCGAAGTATCACAGTCCATCAATTTGAGGACAAGATATTCAAAAGCTGAGCAAAAGGTTAAAAGGTGGGTTGAGTTTCATTATAACAAAGGTTTACTTCCTTAGAACTCAAGGACACAGTTGTACAAACAACCTATAGAACAGTGAACAGATACATGGAAACATTTAGCAACTCATATTGTAGTACAAACGAGAGACTTACAGGATCTCATCTCCAACAGCTATGACTGAAGCAGTGAGCATGCTGTGTTTCTGCAAATCCACATTGCTCATCCCATTACTTGTAGGATTTACCATGGAAGATGAAAACCTTTTTGCTCTCCCAGCTCTTTCGGATCTTCCATCCGAAAGCAAGTATGCGGGTCTAAATTTCCCCTCGCTTCCAGAGGAATTACTAATGCACAACAATGCATTTGGAAGTGTATCATGTATACTCCCAATTGAAGTATATCTACAAAAAGAAAACCAAGTAAATAACTTTAAATATTAAGGAAAAGCTTTGAAAAGAGTTAAGTAGGCATGACAAACAAACACAGCCCTGCAAGTACAGGAGCAAGCAAAATAACTAGCATTCTGTGTTTGCATAGAATTATTACCCTTGATCATAAAGACTGCAGTACTGGACCTTGCAAGTTAATAAGAATGCCCATACATCTCTGGAAAGAAGAAGAAGAAGAGAATGAGGTGAATAATAACCAATGGTCATATATTTCCTCTAGTAGAAGATCAACTATTAAGTAGAAAAGTGCACATTCTGCCCACGGCCATTATCCTCATAGATTTTTCATCTCAAATTGAGGAGTGAACTAAAGAAAAATTAGGCTGGTAACAATGGAAAAAAAGGAGAATGTAGTACCAAACCACACCTGTACGACCAATCCAAAATGGGATTCACTCTCATAAATGGTGGCCATCCAGGTGAACTAGGGGAAAACTGTTCTTGGCCAACCTGTTTGTTTTGGGGGGGAAGGGAGTAGACAAATCAAGGCATCTTCATTACAAATTGACTTTATTAGAACTTGAAAGAAATGGTAAAAAATTAAATAGCCACTACAAAATGCAGAGTTTATTGAGATAAAGCACACAAAAAAATACCGCAGTAGGATCCCCGATGCGAACACCAAGGAAAATAGCTCTGACAGGTCTATTCTTTAATAAAGACTCCAAGCCAGATTTGAAATCTGTCCGGATGATATCCATTAGCAAGCCATAGCTGTTATGTAAGAATGAGTTGATTAGCAGCTAGCTAAAAGTGACGCTATAGATTCAATTCACTGAAGTGAAATTAAAGGCGTTTCTCTTACTTGGTTGCCATATCATAAGTAAATGAGTTAATTTCAGGGAAAGCAGAAGAGCTTTCAAAATATATTGTTCGAATAGGAAATTCCTTGAGTCCATCAACAGAACAGCCTTCTTCCTCTTTGTGCAGGAAAAAGGCAGCTCGAAGTATGTGCAGTAAAACCTGCAAAGTCAATTTACCATCAGGACCAATGAAGGAAAAAGGTATTAGTTGGATATACAGAGAGTCAGACATCAAAGCTTACAGTCGAATCTTTTCCACCATTGAAGCTGAAAGCGACCTCTTCAGTACTGTTGATAATGCAAGTTACAATATGTTATGACATGCGAATAACTTAAGAGGCAAATGTCATTCTATGTGTTCATTATACATACACATATTTCATTTCCTTAGCTTGTTACTAAGATTTACTTAACCTATCCCGATCATCATCTAATCACCAATAAAACGCTGAACATTTACAATCACAATGCCAGTTCACTAACTTCATAAACGTAAGTAATTTTTTTAAGTTGAAAGAACTTAAAAGAAATGGATGCATGGGAAACCAGTGAACAGTAAGAAAGCACCAGTAACGGAAATTCAAAATAAGTTGAATGGTTCCATCTGTCCTTTTCCTATTAAATGAATCCCTTCAAATAAATCATTTTCCCAAGTTCAACAAACAACTTCCATACTAAAACTACCAATAATTGCATCGGTGGAAGTGGAATAATTCAAACAATTAAAAGGGTTTTCATAAATTATGAATTCAAGTCAACATAAGATTTTAAATTTTCACTTTTATAATCACAAGTTTCAAGGCAACCAGCAAAAAAACCAATCAACATCAACTCATGATGGGCAACCCACCAAAAACAACCACCAGAAATCGACAAAGAAGTACTTACGAATACAAAGCCAGAGCTCTCTTAACAACATAGATGGCGTTATTGTACTTGGTCTTGAGCCTTCGATCATCACAACCTCTGATTGCTTTATCGATCTCCATGCCCTCTAGAACATTAAACTCATTTAACATTACTTTCAATCGAATGGAAACTAAACACAAACAAGTCTACAAGACTTCATGCCACCTTTACAAATCCCACAAAATGGGCAAATGGGGCATCTCATTTCCAAGAATATGCAACTTGTCTTAAACGAATTAAGCAAATGGGTATTCATCAATTGAACTAAAGAAACTAATTTCAGCTAGTAAAAGTGAAGCAACTCACCTTAATCAAGACTGAGGATGCGCCAGTTGAGAGGGAAAACTGGAAAACGAAGAGGAGGAGGAGAAGGAGAGGGATTGAAATGATCTTTTGGCGACCCGTTTGTTGAGCTGAAGGATCTCAAAGGCAGAGAAGGGGAAGGTAGGAATGTAATAGACGTGTTGTTTGAATGCCACAGATTGATTATCTCTGGGAAATTGGAACTTTTCTTGGGGGTCTTCTTGGTCTTACTCAAATCTTGAAAACAAAAATGCAAAGAAGGGGAAGTGGGCACGGCACGGCTCAAGCTCGAGCCGTTGAAAGTTGAAAGTGAAACTGAAAATTGAGTTGCTTCGTCGGGTAATGGCAGTGGATTTGGAATAATGGATATCCCTTCTCCCCTCCTTCCTCGCACTTTACACGCTGAAAAATCATACCTTTCGGCTTTTTCATGGCCCGATTGATGTGGGCTCGATTTCGGGTTTGATTTGGTTGGGCCCACGATAAAGCCCAAAAATTTATGTGTGGGTGGGACAACTTTGTCTTTAGAACATCATCATTATTAAATAAATTTAAGATGTTTTCTAAATTTATTTACAATATTTTAATTTTTAGATAGGTAGGTAGAGCGGTGGAGATTCGAATCCATGATCAAAAGGGCTACTAACAAAGGACATGGAGATTTGAATTTACGACTATAATTAACAGCATTAAGAAGAGCTCTTACTTAGTTTCTAGGGGGCTTTGCACAGATAGCAAAAACCGGCAAAAATATAACAAAATTAGCAAAAGAATAAAATTATTTGCGGAAATAGCAAAAAATACGTTAAATTACGAAAATACCCTTAGTATCTCCAATAGTCTATTAGTCCCTATTATTGATAGTCACTGATAGACTTCGATTAATCGGAGTCTATCAGTGATAAATACTGATAGACTTTGATGATAAGGTTCAATTAATCGGAGTCTACTAGTGATAGACACTGATAGAAAACCGTTTAATTCGAGGTTATCAGTTTCTATCACTGATAGAAATCAATTCAATTCAAGACTATTAGTTTCTATCACCGATAGAAACCAATTTAATTGAAGTTTATCAGTTTCTATCCGAAATAAATTTATTTGAAGTTTATTGACTTGTATCACTAATAGAAATTAGTTTAATTTAAATCTATCATTTTCTATCGAGGATAGAAATCAGTTAATTGAAGTCTATCAGTTTCTATCCCTGATAGAAATCAGTTAATTATCAATTAATTGAAGTCTACCAATGATGGTTATTGATAGAAATCAATTTAATTGAAATCTATCAGTAAAGTACTTTCTAATTGCAATTCATCTCGGTAATTAGAAACCCATCCAAAATTATTATACTACAATCATAAATTGAACAAAAATTTTAAGTCTCTTGTGGTAATTGGAACATAAAATCCAAAAATAACCATTACAAACAAGCGACTCTTAATCAACAATATACTTTTTAAAGCCTAGCACACAAGCTCCGTGACCACCACCATAAAATTGCTATTCTTGTATTATTTGTATTTCATTATCTATCAATTATAGCCCTGATAGACTTCGACTAGTGATAGATTACGATTAACCGGAGTATATCAGTGATATACTTTGATATACCTATACAAACACGCACCAAAATTGCTATTTTTGCATTATTGGCATTCTTGAATTAAAAAGAAGGCCAACAAGAGCTTAGCTCAATTGGCAAAAAGTTGTATCCCCATATATTATCAAAAATATATATTATATATATAAAATTTAAAGAAGAAGAAACAATCATAACAATATTGCTCAGAAGAGGGAAAAAAAAAAGAAGAAGAAGAAGAAGAAGAAAGCAAAAAAAAAAAAAAAAAAAAGAAGAAATGGTATACACAAGAAAGGGTAAATGGGAAGGGAGAGGAAGAGAATGGTAAAATGAGAATATTCTATTTTTTTTTTTTTTTTGCCATATTTGCAATTATTTTTACTTGGTGCTAAATTTGCTATTATAGGTAATTAATTTGTCACCCACTACAATTACTCTAGTTTCTATGGTGACCTATGGAGCGTTTCTTCATTAGTCAAAGGATTTTAGTGCAACACACTTTGTTTGTAGATGCAATAGAAATAATAAAAATAGACCTTAATAAAAATGCAAGAGCGTGTATTTAGTAATGTATAGGTAAGTTTCATTCATTACTCATTCATGAGATTGAAATTTGAACATATAACCAAAAAATTATCTTATAACATTGATCTGAACATGACTTAGACAGCATTTATACCTCTTCTTATATGTAAGAAATTGGAACTCCCTCCACTAGTTTTTTTTCATTTTTATTTTTTTTTTACTTTAATGTTAGTTCAATATACCAAATCACCACTAATATATTAGGTAATTCTCAATTTCATCTTTAATCTTTTTACTCTTTCATATAATATATTTTTATTGTTTTATTTTCTTTCTTAAAATACTACAACTTTTTTCTGATTTAAAAAACCAATAATCTACTTTATTTAAGAAATTATCAAAATAATTTGGCTAACTGTATTTAATTTTTATTTTTTATATTATATTGAATAATTTTTAAATCTTACCATCAATATGGTTTTAAAATATAAAAAAACACATTCACATAATGCTAACTGGTATATATAAAAGAAGTAATACTGCTTTCAAAAAAAAAAAAAAAAAAAAAAAAGTCTATCTTATTTGAATAAAAAGTCTAAATAGAAATCCCTAGCATGCAAAAATCTTTCTTGTAAGTTAAACAAAGAGGGCAAAGAACCAGTCAAACATGACAACCAAATATTGGAAATTGAAATAAATATTTTTATGTATACAATAAATAATATTTTTTAAGTCTGTAATATTTTTGTGGGGAAATTTCTAGTATTATGTGGTTCTATACCCCAAATTCTATATTCTCTTTGCTCATACTATAATTTTGTCTTCGTAAATATATCTTTAATTTTAGTAAACCCCACATCATTTTTCAAATGATGATGACATAACAATAAATGGAAATTTCATACTATGGTAGTACTAAAAATTTCCCAACATATATGTCAAACGTCCAAAAGAAAAACAACAATCGTTGCATTTCTTATTCAATTTAATTTTCAAACTCTAAAATTTATGAAGTGATGAATTAAAGAAAACGACTCTAATTTAATAGGTACCAGGAATAAATTTATATTAACAAATTCATGAACAATAGCATCAATGAAGAGAAAACCCCATATTTGTAAATCAAATTATCAAAATAATCAACAATTACATGTAATATCAAAATTGGAATTAATATTGTGGCAGGTTAAATCTCGATTACCAAACTACCCAAAGAAAAATCATAATTTTCACTTTGTTAATTACAAGTCACTAAGTCAATATTACAAGAGAACCATCTATTTTGATCATCAATTATGTTCAGTTGTAATAGCAGAAATGAATAGGAACCCTTAAAAAAGAAAGAAGAAAAATACAACTCTGATAGATTTGTATGAGAATGGCTAATCATAAAGGCCATCTTCATGCCAGATATCAACCAAGAAGTCCACCATTTCCTGCAGAATCCAATCCAGAGAAGTTCTATAAAGTAAAAGTAATCGAAAGGGAAGGATGAGGATGAACAAAGAAACCTTACAGCTAAAGGAATAGGCTGCTTAAAGGGTTCTGCAGTTAAGAGAAGATCTTCATAAGTTGTTGTCCAGCTGCAACACGGAACGTGTCGTCAATGGCTAAACACATCGAAAGTCGAAACTTCTATTGAAAATAACCGTCTTGTAGCCGAAGCCTTCTTCAACAAACAAGAACAGGGAAATCAAGAATGGTTTTGAAAACTGATGTTTGAAGCTAAATGAATACCTCAAGATCGGTTCCATCGGTGCTCGTTGCACGTTTTCGGAACAGTCGCCGACCCATTCCCTTCTTCTTTCATGCCAAGCTATCTCCGCTGTACAGAAAAGGATGCACAACATCACGCTTACAATTATATTTGATTAGTGAACCCAATGGAGATGTTACCAAAGAGTATTATATTTTTTTGTATTCAACTGACATGTGGGAGTAAGGTGACTCGAACCTCTAACCTAAAGGTAGGTACATGTCTTAACTGTGATATTCGACACAAGATTTTAACGATCAATGGTTTGAGCAAAGGAGATTTACCGTGGTTGACAAATGTGGTCGTCTCGTTAGACTTGCCATTAATGGCAACCTTTGAGTCACCTGAAGAATGGTTTCCATTTCCATTCAAATTAGGATTTCTACCATTGATTTCCATTTTCTCCATAATGAACAACCAACCATTGCCTTAAAAGACAGTGATCTGTACCTGAAATAAAAATAGAGTCCCTTGAGAAGAATTAATAGAAGTTTGAGAAAATTTGATGTAATCCCATTAAAGTATCTGTATTTAACATTACAATATTCAGATCACTTTCAACAATATCCCCTCAATTGTTCTAATAAAGAGTAATCATGGATAGATTGTAATAATTTCCTGTATCGTATATAGCAACAATTTTGAAATTTCCACCAAATTGAAGAGAAATATTATCAACAGTTTCGTTGTTGCCCATGTTTTATACAAGATCACATGAACCTGTATCTCAATATAAAAAATGAACACTCATTCCAGTTAACTTTTTTATTGCTTCTATAATTAATATTCAAAGAGTAGATACACATAATCCAGTCTAAATCCTAATAAGACCTGTCTTAAATAAAACTATCGCAACAAAAACCAAATAGCTTGGTATTCAAAATAATAATGGTTCTATAGCATATATCAATTATATTCAACTTGTCAAATCAGATTTTAACAAGTGTTTTATAAGGTACAAGGGAGACTAGGGTGCGATGCCTCTAGGATTAGGCCTATCTGCAAAGCACAAAGTAGGGTGTGAGCTTGAGTAAGATGAGTTGTATGAATGAATGTAGTTTAGAACAATATAATTTGGGAAGTAACTATCATGACCCTTTGAAAATTCTAAAACCATGAAATCTGTTATTTCTTATTTGCAAAGTTCTTGAAATAGTCAATATAATAGCTAGCTAGCTACTAAATAAGTGAAGAAATGTTCAAAAAGAAGAAAAAAAATTAAGAAAACAACATTTATTTGTGTAAGAAAATGAAGATAAAAGGCATTTGAGTCGAGTGTCAAAGAAACCTGGTAGAACCCAAACAAAAAATATATTGATAGTGAAGAAAATACAGATAAGGTAGGTAATTCGAGGTACTTGAACCCTCTCTCTATTGAGCACCCTCACTCCAGCTTAAGCCAATCGAAGCAATGCATACCTTCATCTACTTATAACAAATCAATGAAACAACTTTCCTAGCAAATTACTAATATACCCTTAATAATATTCCTAATAGCATTCCTATCAAAACCACGGTAGTAACTAGGAGTGACTGACATAGCTTTTGGTGTAGTGCTTTCAAGTAAAGTAGTTTTTAAATAAAGACTTTATAACACTAAATTAAATGTTCACTTTCAGAGCACTTTAGTGCTTTCTTAAAACACTTTCTGATGTGTATCTAGCTAGATTTCACGAAAAATCTAAAAAAGTGTTTTAATTATTTAAAGAGACACTTTGAAAGTATTGAAAAACTATACTGAACATGAGTTACACCAGAGCAAGGAGGAAAGAACTTGAGTGCCATTGCCTTGCTCAACACCAAGTAAGCACCAAATCTGTGCTTCAACTTTTGCACATGCCTAGACTCCTCTTAGAGCAGGCACTTTAAGCTAATAAAGTTATAATATTGTATGAACTTCTAAACAATTTTGACACTTACTTTTGTGCAGCCATCTTCTTTTGGTCGCTATTTCGCTAAGACAAAGACAGTTAGAGAAGACAAGAAACTTTTCTTTTGCTCTTCTCTAGTTTCATAACATATCAGCTTCCACGACCCCACTTACTCTAGAGAGATCCGGTAGTTATAGAAACATAAAAGAGTTTGTATCATACTGGACTCATTCCAATTCTTTAACCCATCAAGTTCGTTCCTTCGAACATCCCTCTTCCCCCAAGTTTCTCGAAGCTCTTTAAGTCTCGTTTTGTTAGATTGGAGCCCTTCTTTTTTAGGTAGGCTCCTTTTGTAGGGCTGTTTTTTTTGGGTAACCCATCTATATTGTTTTCAAGGAGGTGACCTTCTTCAACCCCAAAGTGAAGATTTAGCAATAAATAACTTATAAGTCATATCCAAAACAATACACTGAAAGTAGTCCACTCTCTGCTGCTTTAGCTTGCTAAGGACTTTCTTCATTACACAAGCAAAACTTAACCATTAGAAGAAATCCACATTTACCCATTAAAAGAGACCCATCAATGGACTATCATACTTAAACGGAGAAATTTGGATGAACTATTCATGTTCATCAAGAAGTTCCCCTAAATCAGCCACTTCCCAACCACATTCCAGAACAGAAATCACAGAACAAAACGATCACCTCACCACAAAGAAAAAAACGATTCAGATCAACTAAAAACAAAAAACCCACATCAAATTTCAAAAGAAAAACGCAAAAGAAGACACAAAAATCTTCACACAAAGCAGAAATGGCACAAGAATTTCAACAAGTAGGGCAAAGGGGCAGTACCTTCGAATCCCAAAGAACAAAGTAAACAGTGAATCGTTGAGGATGGGTTTGATCCTAAGCGAAATTAGCGAAGAAGAAACCGCCCCACTTTTCAGCATTCGCTACAGATTAAACCCGAAAGAAAGGGGGAAAAGAAAGTAGACTCGGCGCCAGATTCTTGTGGGCTAAACGGCAAACAAACAACAGTGGCAGTTTGGTTTGATCGAAGGGCTGTAATTGGGCCAAGTGGTAAAAGATCTGTGGCTGAAGGTTACTGTCAAAACCCCATCTGGGACCCCAACATTTGAAGAACAGATCTGGGCTGCGGTGGATTTGGGAATCCTGCAATTTGGGTCTCTTGTTTTAATGGCATTTCACTTTTGTATTTTCTGGGGATACGGATTATCATCATCTTCTGTAGACCGTTCAAAGCGTTACCCCATTGAATAATGATCCAATTTATGAAGTTTGGTAATGCTGGGGACTGGTACAATCGTACCATCTTCATTTAAGTTTTCATGGAACCAATAATGGAGCCTTTCGGATCTTCATCTTCCCTTAGATGATCGTAGTTCGTAAATTCCCTTTCTTTTTTGTAGTTTCATTGCCTTGGTAAATTCTTCTTCCTATTCACTCAACTTAAATTTTGAACCAATTTTGAATGTATAGTTTAAAGGATAAGATCCTATCTTAGGTCACGTTGCTCATCGTTTCATTTTTTAGAGTTAAACTTATAAACACTAACCTTATAAACACTGGTTTAGTTTATTTATGTTGTTATTTATCGTTACATATGTATTTTCAAAATTCAATTAATTTTTTAAAACTAAAAAGGGTAATTTTTAGATTTTTTATTTATTTATTTATTATTTGACTAAGAATTTAAGAAAGGTTGAAAATCACTATAGAAATTTTGTGAGAAACCCATCCAATTTTCTAAAACTACAAACAAAATACCATATAGTTATCAAAGAAGAAAAAAAAATATAGTTTTTAAAAACTTATTTTAATTTTCAAAACTCAGCTAGAGATTCAAGTGTTTTATTTTTTAATAAAAAAGTATAAATTATAATAGATAATGAAGGAACAAGCAAAATTTTCAAAAACTAAAAATGTAATCGTTGCCAAATGGAATCTTAATATTTGTTCGAGTGATTTTTTTATTTTTTTTTTATTTTTTTTTTATTTTTTTGGTAGTGATAAGTATATTAAGGTTATTTTTAACATTATGTTTACTTCAAAAGGATTTTGAATTTAGAAACAAGGAATTTTTAGAAGATTATAAAGTTTGTTACCAAATAATTCCCATCACATATTCAGAATCTCTTAAATGTTTTCATAATTCCAAGAGGAGGTGATAAAAAGTCTTCACTTTTCTCTTTTAACTAAGTTCTTTTCTTGTTATAAAAATTAAAAAAAAAAAAAAAAAAAAAATTCTTTGCTGTTTGTATCTTCCTAACAAAGAAATGGATTGAAAGTGCAACAAAAATTGTGTGGAAGAGTACGAGTAGCGATATTGAAGTCGATGAGAAATTATTGAGAGAGGTTGTTGTTGTCAGTGTTACCGTTATTTCTATTTTTTTAAACACACGATTAAAATTTATTTTTCAATATTTATTTCATTCATCTTAAACGATAATTGCATTAAACTGTTGTTTTTTAGTTCGGTCGGTAGGATGGTTGCAAAATATAATTTTGTGTTTTTCTTTTGAAATGCTATGAATAAGAACAGGAAAGAAGATGTTGTGGTTCCAAGTTCATTGATTTCAATGTCATGTCTATCATTTCAACATTTTTCAACTTGTCTTTGTCTATATGTTTGTATGATCTTGTCTAATTCAAATTCATACCTATATAAATTTGCTTTGGGCTCCTAAAGCAAATTTGAGAATTATTAAACAGTAAATATTTATTTATTGATGAAATATAAAAAAATTAATACTTAAATAAATAATTATTCCCATAAATAAAGATAGTTTGAGAATTGTGCAAACGATAAAATTGGCTTAATCTAGCCAATAAGAGTATGACTCAACTAGAATGAAGTTGTACGAATGATCACAAGGTCTGGAGTTCGAATCTCCGTTAAAAAAAAAAAAAAAAAAAAAAAAAAAAAACCTTAATCTAAATTAGAGGGGAAATTTTTGTGCAAACTGTAATGGGCTCAATCCGACAACCACGTCAAGCCCATTTACAAAGATGGATCCAAAAAATAAATAAACAAATAATAGCAAAAATCATTTATCAAAATACTCTTGCCATATTAAGATATAATGTTCAAGACTTTTTTTTTTTTTTTTTTTTTATGATCTTACTCTAACCTTACAAAATTTTCTTTAATATAAATTTTAATTTTAATGATGACATTAATATATTTTTAAATTTTAATTAATCAATTACACATAGGTCTCTTTCCTTATTTTTTTTTACCATATGAAAACGTCTAAGATTTATGACTCATTTGTATAATTTTATAATTTCAAAATCGACATTTAACGATTATAATTTATACTCAATTTATAACTAATATTTATGTTATAGATTAAAAATGAATCTCATTAAATTAAAATTTTATTGAAATCCAAACCTAGTTAAAGATTTTTATTTCAAAATCTTATGGGCTTATTTTTCAGAAAGGAGAAATAAAATCTATGTTAATGTGGATCGAATGTTAAATTTTTTTTTTAGTAAATTTAAAGGGGAAAAAAAAAAAGCAATAAAATGGTTTTTTTTTTTTTTTTTTGGAAGATAAGAAAGCCGTACGAAATTTCCCTCTTGGGGTAAAATACAATATATTTTTGTTGTGTACAGCCAGGAGAAGTGTCGGTAAGGCTCAGATTCTTTTTATTATTAATATTATTATTACTATTATATATTTTTGCATTAATAATTCAAAACTTTTTTTTTTTCAATAATTTCTTGTCTTATGCATGAATGATGTATTAGGTATCCAAGGGATTTTGTGATCAGAAAACTTATGCTATTCCTATTATTTTATTATTTTATTTCTTTTCATTATCATACCTTTTTATTCTTTACACATATAAATGTATATAGATATATGATTTCAATACATTATATTCCACTTGAAATTAATGAAGAAAATGAGATGAATGGAATTTTATATATTTTATAATGATTTTTTTGTTTTTATTTTGGTATTGTTACTATTATCATTATTTATTGGAATCTTTTTTAAAGGCTTTTTGGATTGAGATGACTATGTCTAGTGGCTTGGATTACTTCTACATTACTTTTGATTTGTCGGTTAGAAATGGTTCACATTTATTCAACTTTGGGTTCTTTATACTTTTTAAATTATTTATTGTTATTGTTTTTTAAAATATGGTTACAAATATAAAGATTGAACGAGACATGGAAGAACAACAACGTATAAGTGGGATTGACACAATATTATCGAATTTGAATATGTTAAATTATTAAATAATGTCACCAAGCAAGAATCTTTTGAATTTATAACTTTTGTAAAAGAAAAAAGTTTTGTTCATATTTTGGATTTTCTAAATTATTAGTTGAAAGACATAGACTACTCTTTTAAGAAAGTACATTTTTTTGGTATTTGAATATCTTTGATTTCACATTGGAATCTTAAGGTTTGATGTGGCTCAAATCAATCACTATATTAGGTTGGAATATCGTGTATTAAAGGATCGATGTAAAAAAAAAAAAAAAAAAAAAAAAAGGGTTCAAACTATAATATTTAATATCCTATTGACTTTACTGACCGTCCAAATGTAGCAAACAGTTGTAATAATCACAGAAACGTAACTAGTTATGTTAAATAATAATATGGCTTTACTTACAAGTTACATCCATCACAAATCTTATTTTCATTTGTTATTGTCTTCTATAAAAATAGAGGCAAAGGAAAGAAGTAAGACCCTTTTTAATTCATTTTAGATCTTTAAAAATTATATTAAAAAAAAGTTAAGACTTTTTTTAATTTCATTTTAGATTTTAAAAAGAACTATATTTATAGATTTTAAAATGAAAAAAAAAATATAGGTAAAATGTTGTCTCTCTATATGAGGAAGTTTGATTCCACATAGAAACCAAATTAAGTAAAAAAAATGTCCTATAAAATTAATAACTTTGGTCGCACCATTTTAAAATTAACATACATAAAATCCTCTTTAACGTTATACTAACTAGACCACTAAACCGTGTCACAAACTCATAGATTTCAATGTCGTTTTCTTCAAATTTCCCTGTACCAATATGAAACATACATATATAAAAAATACATAAACAATTCCCAAACAATAATTAGAATTACCCTTATTCCTTTCTCATGAGATGCTTTCATTGTCTAAAATTCAAATACTCGACCATTTTGGTTTTTCCCTATAATATCAAAAAAAATTTATGACAAGAATAAAACAAATAATTTCTTAATGAATTGGCGGAATTTGCCGAAAAAAACAAAATCCAGAACTAAAATATATTTTGGTAAAAATGTTATTGTCTTAAGCAGAAAGCATGGAAAATTCATGCACCCGTTCGGATCCAACCTGGCGAATTATGACTGGCCGACACTACAGTGCGGTGACTGTCACCGTACACATTTGTCAACGCAGCGTTTGTTGTATAAAATAAAATAAAATCTGAAGTTTTATTATTTAGAAGAATCCAGTGTACTTGAGCCTACGGCAATCTTAAAGTGTGGACAAATGGCGAAATCACGACCGTCAATCGTCAATTAATCGAGTGCACCCTCACCCACTGAATAAAGGAGAAATCTCCGACCAAATTATTGTTTATTTACAAATTTACATAAATACGTACAACATATTGGCCCACCACATGGAATTCTTAAAAACAAGATTTAGATCATAATTACGTGTCATTTATGGAGTATGGTTCTCTCTTGTACTTATTTTACACTTTCAATTTTATTTTTAAATATTTCATTTATGTTACGTGTCAACTTTTTTTTTTTTTTTTTTTTTAATAATAACATGTGAAGGTGGAAGATTTGAACCACATACCTCTTAATCACTAGTATAAACTTTATGTCAATTGAACTATACTAATGTTAGCAGTTATGAATAAATAAATTTTAGAACGGTAAAGTTCAAATTTTTTTCTTAATTCAAACATATACTATCAACTAAGAGATAAGAGATAGCTCAAATCTCTCTCCCATGCAACATGTCATTGACCTAATTTCTTTTTTCCCTTATTCATTATATATAAACTTTTTGGGTAAAAAATAAATGTATATCCGTAAATATTAGTAGACAAACTAATTTAAATTTAATCTTTCAATTCTGTCACTTTAAGCTTCAAACTTTGATAATTGTTGCAATTCAAACTTTCAGTTAGTTAAGGTTCTTTTTTTTCTCCTATAATTTGTAATTATTATGAGCATTTTTGTAGTTGGATAAAATTATTTGGTCGATATTGGTTTTTCTAACTATATTGAGTATTTTTAATTAGTTAGATTTGATCATTTTGTAGCTAAGGTTTCGTTTGATAACCATTTGGTTTTTGAAAATTAGGCTTGTCTTCATTAAATTTCCTCACCATAGTTTTCATTTTTGTTAAAGACACACTTGAATTCCTAACCAAATTCTAAAAACAAAAACAAGTTTTTGAAAACTACTTTTTTTTAGTTTTTAAAATTTTGTTTGGTTTTTGAAAACATGGGAAGAAGGTAGGTGAAAGGCCAAAGAAACTTAATATTGGAAGTGATGTTTATAAGCTTAAAAACCAAAAACCAAAAACAAAAAACCAATGGTTGTCAAACGGACCCTAAGTTTTTGCTTTTTTTTTTTTCTTTATCTCTCCATCCGTTTTGATAATTTATTAATTGACTTTGATTGTTTTGTTAGTCAAAATTTGTATATGATTTACTATTGGTTGATGAACACAATTTTTAAATCTAGTTTTAAAAAGATATTACTCACAATACTTTTGAAGATTTAAGATTTGAATCAATAAAATCGAAACTTTACGATGAAAATCAAACACAAACTTACCTAAATTATGATTTAAATTGAATTTTCCCGTTCTTGATTGATTCATACTTTAATATTAGTAATAGGCTAATTTTCATAGACAGAAGATGTAGGATAACTAACATTAACACCCTATATTTTCCCCAATCTAAATCAGTTTAATTTCATTTCCCATCACATAAACCAACTATGAATAATATTTATTACCTTTTTTATGATAAGAAAGATTTCATGTCCATATAATGGAAAAAAGAAAAAAAAAAAAACAATAATAATAAATTGATGAAATGATAGAGTTACACGAGAGTCCATTTGAGTTTCACAATAATAATTAAAAAATAAAAATAAAAATCAGAGGTGGGGCCCGATCTAGATACCCCTGCGGTGGGACCCACTGAATTGATGAAAAGAAGCACACAGGTTTGTGATCGTACAACCGGGTTGCATTTTTTCTTCAGTGAAAAATTTGGACTAATATTAAAAGAAGAACCGGGCCCACCTTTTTTTTATTCACTCCCCCTGTGACTGTGAGTGACAGACAGGGGAGTTTTTACCCCTTTTGGATAAAAATAAGGTTTAAATTATATTTTGGCTTCAAAGTCTTTCCATTTTAAATCTTGTAGTTTTAAAATGTCTATTTTGATCGAAGTTACATGAATACGAGCTTGGATCGGAGAAATCAGCACATATGCAGTGCTTCATCAAACGCTATCGGATTCTTAAGTTAGTGTCGAGTTGAGATGATTTAGGTTTTGTATCGATGTATGACTCCATTTCTTTAGTGGGCCTTGTGGGTATTTATAGAACCTTACTTAATCGTTGAAAATATCGTTGCATGCATGGTTCCAGACAACGATCGTACCCTCAAGTTTGTGTGGATGTTACATTTCTCATACCTTGGCGAATTCCTTGACTTGCACCTCTCCTTTCCTTTAATTTTGATTCATCCCACAACACACTTGGTGTTTGAAGAGTTCAAGAAATGTATTGAGTTTATGGTATTGTGCAAAAATTGTAATTGAAAACGTTAGAGGAAAAAAAAAGACCAAAATTGTTATTATTTAAAAAGTATAGAGATTAAAATGAATATTTTGAAAGTATAAGAGTTGAAAGGGAACAAAGTTAAAAAGCACACAATCACAAATCAAAATTATAATGAATGCGTAGAAAGTATATGATTCGAATAAAAGTTTATTTTTCTTTTTGACAAAAAGATAAAAGTTGAAATTATTGACACGAAAATATAATTTAAACATAAGAGAAAAAAAAAACAAGGGTAATAAATAATAATGGACAAATTATTAGGTACTTTCCGTGCAAGGCTCTGAGTAGTTTTATACCGTTGAATGTATATTTTCAAATTTGTCTGTCCCTAGTGACCGTTGGATATAAAATCGAAGTATTCTTACAATTCATCAAACGGTGTAAAACTATTCGAAACATTACACTGAAAGCACCTAATAATTTTTCTCTATGATTAAATTAAAATTTTAATTTTTAAACTTTTAAGGTGGCGTCTAATAGATCTATAACCTATCAACAAACAGTTAGAAATATTAAATCTATATATAAAAAAATTATAAATCTATTAAATGTTTTCTTAAGAGTTAAGAGACTAGACAATTATATTTTATTTTGTCTCAAAACTTTTAGATTTATCCTATACTTAAAAGTTTTCTATTTTAGTATTCCCTATCGAATTTTCAATAGGTATCGTTGAAAAAGAAAAATCTATCTTACTTTTATACTCGAAAGTCAAGATAGGACATTAAGGAACATGTGAAATTTTTGTGGATATTAAAGGAATTAAACATAATTTGTTTTTTTAGTTAATGAGTTTGTTCTTGTTGACTTAAATTTTATTTTTGTTTATTCCATACCATTTAGGATTGCTAATTATTTATTACGACTCTAGGAAAATTAGATACCATATCTCGAAAGAAAACAAAATAAATTATTACTGATTGACAATAGTAAACTTCATATAGCAATGTATATTCACATCAAGTTTTCAATTAGACGTAGAAACTTGAAAGTGTAAATGATTTTATTTTTATAATATGTGAATTATCCTTAGCATGAATATTAGAAAAGTGATTGAATTAAATGAAGAATAGATGTGGGTATATAAGAGGAATGGGGATAGGGCAAGTAGCTATCAATGGAGAGGGGGAGGAATGAGTAGTAGTAGAGGTTTTGAATGAAAATAAAAAGAAATGAGAAAATGACATTTAAAGGCAAAGCCCATCTCCCTTAGATCCCTTTCAAACTATTTATTTTTATTATTCATTTTGGCCAAATAGAGTTACATGTTCTGTCATTAAAGTGTGGGAAAGATGGTGGTTGAGATGTGCAAGGATATATATAGATCCTCTTCCATTCTTGTCACCTGCCCATTTTTTTAAAAAATATTATTATTATTTAACTCAGGTTTTTTCATACATCAATATCAAATCCATGCATATGCTTCTTTTTTTTTTTTTTTTGAGAAATTAGTTTAAGAATAATGATGTGAGTTTGATTAGTTATCGTTAGGATGTGAAGAACGTCACATATCTGTTAGATTGGTGTAGATCATGAGTGTATAAGTGAAGATAAACCATTTTCATTGGTATGAGAGACGAAATAAAGTCAAGAGAGTTTATATCCAATGTGAACAATAATATGACCATTATTTGAAAATATGTGAGTTTAGTTGCGTGAATTTGATTTGATGTTGAGGATTCCACATTGAAAAGATTGGTGAAGACCTCACAATATATAAGCTTCAAGAGTCACTTCATTCATTGCC
Organism: Luffa acutangula; assembly: GCA_036850905.1. Taxonomy (NCBI): domain Eukaryota; kingdom Viridiplantae; phylum Streptophyta; class Magnoliopsida; order Cucurbitales; family Cucurbitaceae; genus Luffa; species Luffa acutangula. The sequence goes on along the minus strand of CM072096.1, from coordinate 51,547,931 downwards.
AATTGGTTTTGAGATGGAAACCCATATAATCTAATATGGTATCAAAGCCCATCAAACCCAAACGGGTATTAGGATCCCACATCGGAAAGATTAGTGGAGATCTCACAATATATAAACTACTCTACTCCAAGACCCAAAATAGAGAGACGAAAATGATATTTAAACTTAAAATTTTATATTCTAAAGAAAAATTATCAATCACATTACAATAATCTTGCCGAATAATTTTTCGGGAGGAATTTTTACATAACATTCAAATCTCCATTAAATGCACTTCAATAAAGAAATTCCAATTTTTTTTTTCACTCAAAATTTTGATGTTTCTTTGAGCTTCCAATTCCATTTCCCCAATTGGCCAAAAAAATAACTGTAGGTCCCTCCCAATAACCCAAATAACCTTTATTTATTATCCCATTCTCTATTCCATTTCCCCCCTAACACTCTCACTCCCTTCTTCCACTTCAACTCCCATGGCTTTCTTCTTCTTCCTCCTCCTCCTCCTCCTCCTCCCCGCCGCCGCCTCCTCCGCCGCCTGGCCCCCCTCCCCCGGCTTCTGGCCCAGCACCCACTTCCGCTCCATGGAGTTCTACAAAGGCTTCCGCAACCTCTGGGGCCCTCAGCACCAAAGCTTCTCCCAAAACACCCTCTCCATTTGGCTCGATCGCACCACCGGCAGCGGCTTCAAATCCCTCCGCCCTTTCCGATCCGGCTACTTCGGCGCCTCCATCAAACTCCAACCCGGCTACACCGCCGGCGTCATCACCTCCTTCTATGTAAGTCCCAACTCCTCTGTTACTTCAATTTCCAGTTCTTCGCATTCAAACCTCTGAAACCCATCTCTGAATCAATGGCAGCTTTCCAACAATGAAGCCCACCCCGGATTCCACGACGAAGTCGACATCGAGTTCTTGGGAACGACATTCGGAAAGCCCTACACTTTACAGACCAACGTCTACATCAGAGGAAGTGGCGACGGCCGAATCATCGGCAGAGAAATGAAATTCCATCTCTGGTTCGACCCCACCAAAGATTTTCACCATTACGCCATTCTATGGCGCCCAAATGAAATCATGTACGATAATCCATTGACCCATCATCCGATTTCACCATTAATCCATCTGAGCTCTGTTCTGCTAACACACTCTGTTTTTTTTTTTCTTTTTCCTCTGTTTTTCTTCAACAGATTTCTCGTCGACGACATACCCATAAGGAGATACCCAAGGAAAAGCGCTGCGACATTCCCACTGAGGCCAATGTGGCTATATGGTTCGATATGGGACGCATCGTCGTGGGCCACAGAGGATGGAAAATACAGAGCCGATTACAGATATCAGCCATTTGTGGCTAAGTACACGAACTTCAAAGCAGGGGGTTGTTCGGCGTACTCTCCGGCGAGGTGCCGGCCGGTGTCGGCGTCGCCGTTCCGGTCAGGGGGGCTGACGAGGCAGCAGCAAAACGCAATGAAATGGGTGCAGAGGAATCACTTGGTTTATAACTATTGTTGGGATAATAAGAGAGATCATTCTTTAACACCAGAGTGTTGGCATTAGAAATTGGGGGAAAAAAAATTGGGTTTTACTGTTGATTTCCCAATGCACTGAAAACTCTATTAAATTCTTGCTGTAATTTTTTTTTTTTTTTTTTTTTTGTGATTTTATTGGTTTGGAAAATTTTAGTTTCCCAAATGGAAAATGGCACAGAAAAGGAAGAAATACGAGAATTGTTGACCTTATAGGGTCCAAATCTCCAAAAGATTAGAGAGGGGAAAAAAAGAAAAAAAGAAAAAAAAAATGATGTATTTTTAAGCCAACAAAAATAAATGAATATTGTGTGGTGTTTTATTTATTTATTTATTTTCTTGTTTCTTTTATGGAGATGTGTATAATGTTATTTTTGTTGTCATTTCATTAAGTGAAAATGACATCTCCCATTCAGATGATTAAAGGAGTTATTCCAACTACATCTGATGTGTATCATTGGATAATGCAAATCAGAAGGATGTCTGATTCGTTTGAATTTTTATCATTCAGTCATGTATCTAGAGAAGGTAATACGAGGGCTGATACTCTTGCGAAGAATGCTTTAGCACGGCGTACGTCTATGCTTTGGTTAGGTACTGTCGTACAGGTGAATGCTTTAGGGAGTGGTTGTCCTTTTAGGGAGTGGTTGTCCTCAGTGTCATTGTAACCATACTTGTTCTTGTGAGTTTTAATGAAATGATTCAGCTTATTTCAAAAAAAAAAAAAAAAAAAAAAATGACATCTCCCATTTAATGATTCTTAGATGAGTTGGATGTTACTTTAGGTTTGAAATTTGTTTTTAGCTCATGATTAATACTTTTCAAAATTTTCATTAGTGTTTAAATATTATTAAGATAGTTAATTAGTTCCCTATTTTGTGTTTAGTTTCCTTCTTTTATGTAGTTTGTTAATAGTTTGTTTCTCATTTTTGTTATTTCTGGTGTATAGTTTGGCTATATATACATCCTTGTTATCAATGGAACATCATGCAAAGTTTTATGCCTCTCCTAGTCTTGATATGGTATCAGTTGTAAAATTTTTCTTTGAGCTTTAAGAGTTTTTCCTTGCATTCCCCCATGGCTGATCCTAATAACTCTTCTTCCTCCACAATCTATTCTACCAATCAATCTGTCATAGAACAGTATGAAAATCCATATTTTCTTCATCATTCCGATGACACCAACCTTGTTCTCGTTTCTAAACCTTTAACTGAATTAAATTACACTTCCTGGTGTAATTTTATGATCATCGTCTCACTGTGAAGAACAAATTGGGGTTCGTGGATGGTTCCATCACTCAACCAAGCAATGAATGCGTGGATCTTGAACTCTCTTTCGAAAGAAATTGCGGTCAGTGTCAATTTTGCTGAAACTATCAGGGATATTTGACCAGTGTCAGTCTTAATAAATATAAAGTTGGAAGTGATTTAAAAGGTTAGAGGATCATTTTAAAGTGCTTTTTAGAAGATAAGTATTTATTTAAGATAAGTATTTATTATAAAAATGGTTATAATGAAAATGTTCCACTTAGAAGTACTTTCTTTAAAAGTTATATCAAACTAACTTTTAGTGTTACTAATGACACAATAAAGAAATTATAATAATTATATTTGTATTCCTCTACCTTATTTGTGTTGATGTTGTATAGTTTCTTGCGAAGTTAGTTGCTGTATTTGTATTTTTTTTTTAATCCAAACTATTGGTTATGAAGTTACTTGATTGATTAGAAATAAAAGTTTGGCTCAAACTTCATGACCTAATAATAAAAGATTAGATAAACAGAAAATAATTCTCTAAAAAAAAAAAAAATCTATATAGGTAATGTGTAATATTGTATGAGATAAAAATATATGCATCAATTATTGATTGGTAGGGTAAAGTGAAGCCTATTATTGAGATGAATAAAGCATGGAGGATTTGACCTTATTGTATTGGTAACTCTTATAGTATCTCTCCCTTTTTCTTTTCTTTCTTTCTTTTAATTATTCCTTTTAACCATTGGTGAAAAATGATACAAATGCTATTCATAAAAAAAAAAAAAAAAGAGAGTCTATTTACAATTTACAAATTAATTAAAAGATTTCTTTATGAAAGAAATAAGAATATATAAAGATATGCATTAACTTGACACCCTAAACCACTTTTGAGTACAATTATAAAAATTTCTTAAATTTGATTAATAAATAGAAGTAACTAGTATCTAAAATTGATCAAACTCTTATTATTTCACTTATATTCTATGAGAGGATGAAAATTCACATATGAGATGAATAATGCCTTAAGATCCGTTGAACCTAAGTTTACACTTTTGTTCTTCTAAAAAAAAAAAATTTACACTTTTGTTAATTAAGCTTGAAAACTTTGAATTATATTATTAAATTTATTTCTAAATAAAAAAACATTACAATTTTGTCTTATTGTTTAAATATATATATATATATATATAATATTTTTAGATCACAAATCATGGAAATTGGAATATGTTTTCCGCGTTTTTCTTTAGATAAAATAAAATAAAAGCATTACGCAAAAGTCTTTTCAACTTATTAAATTAGTCATAATTCATAAAGACAAGAGACATGGAAAAGGGTTAGCAAAATAATCTTATTAATTAATGTTGAATGTGACAGAAAGTTACATCAACATAATCTTTATTATAAGCACTACCATGATTTACCTATAAATGGGTATTATGAATTAATTATATAAGATAATTAGATTAATTTGAATACGTCCACCTCATCATTTTGATCATTAATTAATAATTTTATAAAGTCATAATGTAGTCAAAATACTGTCATTCAAGCCATGTGCTACACATTAAAAGTGCCTAAAATTGGACATGGTAGCTTGTCTACGTTTGTATCTCATATACAAACATCACATTGTAAATTTGGAGAATATAAATATGTGTATGTATTCGATCATGATTGTGTCAATATACATAACTAAAAGTCGAAAGATCGATCCATATGTATGAGTGAGGGAATACTGGATTTTTACGAAGAAGTAGAGAACAACATGTATTTCTATGAGCCAAAGTGAGCATAGCTCAACAGTAATTAGCATGTAACCTCGACCAAGAGATCAAAGGTTCAAATTTTCCTACACCCAAATGTCGTTAAACTAAAAAAAAACTTTATATTAATAAGTAAAAACACCCTTCTTTTAACTTTAGAGCTATGGAGACAAAGCCAGTGAGACCCACATTTCAAACCCAAGAAAGCAACCAAAACCCAAAATGAAAAAAGAAAAACCAACAAAACACAGAAGAAAATGCATTGAGAGTGTGAGCAAATGCACACAAAGAAACACAGATAAACTTTGAGTTGGCACAATCTGATAAACCTGTCTCTTTCTTCCAATCAAACTCACCATTATTTATTAATTGGAGAGTGAGAAAGAAAATTAGTTGGAATATTTCCAAATGAAGACTGATGATTAGGCATTGTCTCAATTCCTTTTTCTCTTTCTTGTTTTGGTATCTTTTGCCATTTTCTAACTATTGAATATGTTTTCTTTTGGAGCTTAGAATGGGCAAAACATGCTAACTTTTTCAATCCTATAAAATAAGGCTTTCTTATGCCCAATTATTTTCCACTTCACAAACAAATTAAACATTCTTCTGCCTCCTCCATGTGAATGGATATCATTGTTTTATTCAAAGCTGCCATTTTTTTTTTTTTTTTTTTTTTTTTTTTTTTTTTTTTTTTTTTTGCTTTCAAATATTATTCAAACAGATTGTTTGGCCTATAACTTGCAAATTTAAGCTTATCTTATGTCAGGAATACTATAAACCTAGAAATCAAACACGACGTCAAACTCCACGTCACTAATGGTGAGTTTGAACGTTGAGATCAATGATGTTTGGAAAAAAAATACTTCTTTTGAAAGCATTTTCGTAAGAATGATCAGTACTTCTTATAAAGGATATTTTAGAAACTCTTTTTAGTGCTTTTATAATTTTCAAAATCATAGTTGATTATCTAACTGAATACTATGAACATTTGGAAAAAGTACTTTCAACGAGCTAAAAGATTTTCTTAAGCAGCTAAAAGCACTTTTCATCGTCTCAAAAGTCATTCAATCCCTTAATAATATGAATGGATTTAACTTTAAGACCTATTCCGAAATCTCATCCGTAGAGTAAACAAAATTTAAGTTGACATGTTACAATACATCTTATCTTTTTATACGTCGTCTTAATAAGCAAGCAAGCTATATAGATTTAAGTTATAATATACTATACAAACCCATACTTGCAAACAATAATATATATCTTTGGAAGAATTAGGTAAAAGTTAAAACTTTGACATCAAATTGGGCAAGAAGTGAAATGTGTGATGGTCCAAGTATAGAATTAAAGTTTTTAATGATTAACAACAACTTTACTTATTAAAAATGCCATTATTGCAGTTTATGAATGAGAGCCATATTATGATAAGGAGTGACCACAGAGAGGAGAGGACAGAGTTGAAATAATTTGGGATGACAGAAAGGGCCCATATGGCCATATTATCATAAGGGTTTTTAATTTGGCATAAAATCTGTTCTTGTAAATCTTCTGTTGAAGAAGAACATGAAGGACCATGTGCCCTAAAGCCAGAAATCTTTCTGTGAATGACAGAAGAAAAATCCCCCCTTTGGAAAAGAATTTAAAACCCTAGAATTTTGAGTGGTGGGCTTGGGCAGCCCATTATCATATATGACCAGTCTTGTCTAAGGTTGTATTTGAGTTTGAGTTTGAGCTGTTACATCTTAACTAAGCACAACAAACAAATGAAATGTGATTATTTTGCTATTATCTTATCTTTTGTGTCATTTTATTATAATTCAACTCTATCATGTCTTTGTGTTTGTGTTGTGGATGAGATATGCAAGATTTGTTCATAAAGATAAATTTTTTAAAGAGAGAGAAAAAAAAAACATCATTTGTGTTCTAGAAACGATGGGTATACCAACATAAGAGATCAATATCGAAAAACAAAAAGTTTAGGTCTCGTTTGATAACTATTTGATTTTGAAAATTAAGTTTGTTTTCTATCAATTTCCTTACCATGGTTTTTATGTTTGTGAATGACACATTTGAATTCCTAGCCAAATTCCAAAAACAAAACACAAGTTTTTGAAAACTATTTTTTTTTAGTTTTCAAAACTTGACTTGGTTTTTGAAAACATGGTGAGAAGATATATAACAAAACCAAGAAACTTAGTGGTGGATGTAGTGTTTTTAAGCTTAATTTTCAAAAACAAAAAACCAAATAGTTATCAAACGAGACCTTAACGATCTTGTGAGCTGCACAAGATTAAACTTAAGACATATATTGACCATGAAGAAACGAGATGAAAGAAACTAGAGACAAAAAGATCCTACATCAGTGTGAATAGAGTTGTTATAATCATCCAACAAAAATAGCTTGATTGACAAATTGTCCAATTTAATAATGATAGCTCGTGTTTCAACTGTTGAGTCAGGACTCAGAGCACATTACACTTTCATACGAGTGACTACACAACTCCCACTAAAAAAAAATTATGACACTCGATATTCCAGAACATTTTACATGTAGTCTTGTGACCAAACAACATTCAATTGGACCCTTATCGTATTTTTTTTTTTTTGTTTTGTTTTGTTTTTTCGAAAAACCCTAGTACCCTACCGTCTTTAGAAGAACATATTTCGAAATTATTAATATAAATACAAAGAAGAATACAAATAAATAAAAAAAAGCTTTCTTCATCAACTGGCCTATTAGCTCAGTTGGTTAGAGCGTCGTGCTAATAACGCGAAGGTCGCAGGTTCGAAACCTGCATGGGCCAATTTATTTTTCCCCCCCTTTTTTTTTTCTTTTTTTTTTTTTTCGTTTTAATATCAACGGTTTTGATTTTCATTTCCTTCACTCAGATCAATTCAGATTCATCAAAGGGTCCGCCAGTTCGTCAGAGTTGCGATCGTCTTCTTCTATCTTTTCGCAATTCGATTCGAAAATGGTAAAACCCTGAATTTCTTGCGATTGGTAGCTTGAATTTTTCTTTTACGTTTGTTTTTCGTTTCAATAGGTTTGCTTGGCGTGTTTATTGCCTCTGTTTCTCATCCCAGTCGTCAACGCGCTGCCTGTTCTATTCGATTTAATTATGGTACGCCAATATGATTCATCTCATCTTTTTGCCTGTTCATCAAATTCTCTTCAAGATTTTGTTAACCATTATCCCCCAATTTGGGTTTTCTTGAATTTTTCTTTTAGGGCAAAATTTATGGAATTTTTGGCTGGGAATATAGAAAACCACAGAGGGTACCGCCGGCTTGCCCCTATCGACCTGCTGCCAAACAAAATAGCAATGTGAGTGTTGTGCTATCGCTTTTACTTTATTCGTGTTTTCTAATTGTCTTCTGAAGAAGCCATTTCAATAAATTGGCCATGCTGAGGAGTCGAAGGTCAGGGAAACAGATGATTTTTTGTTGGGAAATTGGATATAAATGATGTATCATGTATGCGTGTCATGGAGAAGTTTAAACTTTGGTCAATAATTTTCTTGTTGAGTGAATGCTCTTTGCTACGGTAGTTTTTGAAAACAATGGCGTTTTGGCACTTGCTGTATGTATTTGTTAATCGTTTTCTCAAGAAGCCATTTCAATTTTCAATAGTTTGGGTATACTTGGTTTAACAGTGCATTTTTCCCCATGTTGAATGGATGCTTCTTGCTAATGTAGTTTTCTAAACCAATTATCTTCTATCGAATTGTGATTTTGGGTAATAGCAGAATCTTCAATTTTCTTTGGTATGTGGAGATACATGTTTACTAGACTAGGGACAAAAACGAATTTCCTTTAAGACATTGGAAATGAATGCTATGTGTTTTTTTTTTTTTTCATTTGATGATAAATGATATGGTGTTTGAAATGACATTTAGCTTTGATTCATAAATTTTAAACCATAATGCTGATTAGGTACTTGTGGCCAGTATTTTGCCGTGGTAGGGTAGTTTTAAATGAGAACGACCACTTGAACAGGTTCAATTTTACCGGTCGTATATCTGTGTTCTTGGAGTAGTTTTTGGAAAAGAATGTTTTAAAGCTTTTGATGCTTATACCTTGAGGCTCGCCTTGAGGCAATGTTGTAACTTTTAGATTTGAAATTACTCCTTGACCATAAGAGGCTTATGCCTCCGTGAAATTGTACTGAGACTTAGAGTCTTTACACCTTGTGTGTTGATTAGAATAATAATATTAAGGTTTTATTACAAGTTTAGTCCCTGAACTTTCAGGTTTATATCAATTAGGTCTCTAAACTTTCAAAAGTATCTAATGGGTCCTTGAACTTTCAATTTTGTGTCTACTAGGTCTCTGAATTTTCGATTTTGTGTCTAATAGGTCTTTGACTCATTTGAGATTTTTAAAAATTAATCCATCTATGATATATAAAATTGAAAGTTATGCCTATTGGGACCCTAAACCTTCAATTTTGTATCTAGTAGGCTTCTGAATTTTAAAAATGTCGAATAGGTCAATGACTTATTAGACACAAAATTGAAAGTTAAAGGCTTATTGGACATAAAATTGAAAGTTAAAGGCTCAGTGGACACAAAAGTGAAAGTTTAAGGACCTATTGGATACTTTTTAAAGCTGAGGGACCTATTTGAAACAAAATTGAAAGTTCAAGGACCTATTTGACACTTTTTAAAGTTAAGAGACCAAATTGACACAACCCTGAAAGTTCAGGGACTAAACTTGTAATTTAACCTAATATTAATTTGTCCTGTTCTTAAAAATATAAAGGCCTTTGTAATGCTAATACATACATGAGTTGTGGCAATTCGACCTATTACTAGTTTTACTATCTAGGCTCTATAAACATGGAAGACAATCTTTCAAAAAAAAAAAAAACATGGAAGACAAAAATTTATTGAATAAGTCAATATTGCACGTGATAATAGTGGTGAGGTTAAGAATCACCTTGTGAAATATTTATTTAAGTGGCAACTGACAGGGATATTTTTATTTATTTTTTTATTTTTTTCTTTCTTTTAAAACTTTTATTTAACTATTATGTTTAACAATACTTGATCATATAATTTTTGGATTTGTATACTGATAAACCCCAAATAACTAAAGTGTACGAGCGTAGACGCGTGAGAAAGAAAGATAGCATGTAAAAAGGGGTTTTGGGTCTTTTTTGGGTGTGGGCCCTATCTGTAAGTTTGTTGAGAGAATGGTAGAGAGAGAGAGAGTGGTTTTTAAGGGTGTACGTTCTGTGGTTGTGGTATCTTTTGGCTATTGTGAGTTTTGTATTTCTTTGAGGAGAACTTTTGGAGAGAAGGGAGCTCTCGAATCTTCCCTATTCTATGTTGATAAATAAAATTGAAAGTTGAGGCTTATCATATACTTTTTTATATTGAAATCAAGGCTGATGCCTCACCTCTCCAACAAGAAGCGCAGGGTTTTAGGACATGCCCTAATTGCTTTTAATTAGTTCTGGAACGAATGAGTTAGAGATGGCTTCTTTTAAATTTGATGACATTCATAGATTTTTCTCCACCTCCAATTTTCTCTACCTTAAACTGAAAAGAGGGTGGGTATAAAGATCCCAAATCATAATGCATCGTGTATATACTAGAGCTGCAGATTACGTCAGGGATGCATACAACCCTAAGAATAAGTTGGACAGAAGATGTGCTTTTATTTTCTTGTGTGAAACGAGATGTTCATTTGCATTTGTTTGTATTTTGAATTTTGGTGTTTTTATATTCAGAGTTCAGACTTCTTAACAGCAAATATCTGGGTGTTCTACACTACACTACACCTACCGTCTTGTGGTTTTGATTCTTAAGCGTTGCTTCTCTGGCTGCTTGAAGCAAGTTTTTTCTTTATCTTAACAGGAGGAGTTAGAACCTCTGGCTGGTCAGCAACATCCACCTCCGAAAGCCGTGGATGCCGTGGATGTGAAGCATGACTGAATCTGGAATTTTCTGTTGTACATACCATCAGCAAGATCGACGACAGATGTTTGTGACCCTGAAAGCAGTGGACGCTGTCGATTTTAGGAAGCTATGATTTCCAATCGGTCAGAAAAAGAAACCTTTAGAACTCTCATCACTAATACCATCAATCAATACAGTTCATTTTGTCAGTGCATGCTTTCTGAATAACATTCACAGACTTAGTATGTATGCTTTATGAATAATTTAGCTGGATGGCTTGAATATCTTTTCCTTATTTGTAGTTAATCAATGCTCGTGGAATCAAAAAGATGAAATTGGCCTAAAGCAATGGTTTAATTTACTGATGCCTTCTTAACTTTTCTGTTCCCAAAAGTACTTTTAACTGCCTTGTCTGCCTTTCATGCTAACGCTGTCAAGTTCTTGGAGCAAGCTGACTAAGATGTTTGCTGTTCCTTTCCTTTAAATATACACATGGCCCATTGATTGTATAGGTGGTGAATTATGTCCACCATTCTAATATTTGACAACATATGGCCTTTGGATTCCAAAACAGGAAACTTGTGTTTTAATTATAGTGGGGACACATACTTAAATAGCATATTGTACAAAGCTTCTTGCTAGCTGTAGAAGTAGAAATTAAGTGGTGAATCTTCTTTAATGAATGAAGTTGGAAGCATAGCTGCATGACAAATATGAGAGAAAACAGGGATCTTATCTTCGAAACCTGACAAATATAAAGGGAGCCTGAGCCATGTCGAACATAACCTAAACACACAAAGCCTCAAGACCAAACTACCCATAAATACACTTATTTCTTTAGAATTTGTACTTCTAAATTCTCCAAACCTTTTATTATTGACTCATGTTGACCTCTAGACTAGACCATAGTGGTTCATGTTATTATTGGTACATAGTATAACACGGTATGTTCGTGTGTGGATGTAAGCTTGTTGTTGTTTTTCACTATGTTACATGTAATATATATATATATGATAAAGGTACAAGTGAGATTAGTCCTAACTCCTAAGATAGGAGACTTAAACCTTATACAAACTTTAAATCGAATGAACTTTGGTGAACGAGTTCTTTTCTCAAAATTTGGTTGGCCACATAAGTTGTATAGAAGCTATCATTATCATTTTGATTTGGTTAATATTTTCTTTATTAGCATATATGTTCAATAATTTCATACTGCTGCAGTTATTGTTAGTTGTATTAGTCAATATTGCATAATGCTTATTGTCTTAGTAATTATTAAATTAACTAGGACAATAGGTTCTTGATGTTTTCTTAGTGGATTGTTTTTTTTTTTTTTTTTTTTTGTTTTCTCTGAGTTGCTATACCAAGATATGAGCCATACTTTTTGGATAAGTAATCGAAGTTGATCAATATCTATGGATGCTATATATATATATATAGAAAATGACATGTTTGCATATGTATTGTTACTTATGTGAATAGATTTGAACACATACGTGGAAAAAACAATAAGAACACATGCAAACACATTATTTTTTGTCAATAAATTTAATGGATTGTTTCCTATGTAGTTCTCCAATCTATGTTATACATCAGACACTTGTGTCATCCAAATAAGTTGTGAAGTTAGATTTAGTTACCTTGTTGCTGTTGACAACAAGTTTTAGTCGGACTCAGAGTTGTGGAACTGGAACTAGGGACTAAAACCAAAACTATTATTGAAGCTATAAAGATGGAGGGTAGAAAGAGACAGTTGCCAGTTGGGGAGTTAGGGTTTGGAAATTAAGTAAAGTTGTAGAATGAATTGTGGTGAGAAAAGATGAAAGGGCAGCTTTGTCAATATCAAGAAATATCAACATCATTACAACCCTTCCTTTTTCACTTTAAAAAAACAATTCATATCAACTACCCAAGAATACCCTTCATTTTTCTCTTTAATTTCATTCATTTATTGTTGTTATTTTTGTATAGAAGCTTCAAATTCAAGATCCCATCATTTCCACTATATCCAATTATGCACCATTTTCAATATTCCAAACTATCAAACTACTGTAAATATGAAATGAAATCAATCTTGCATTTAATTACCAGAAATTATGGTGGATGGGTTCTTTCCCAACCCATATTTAAGAAATTTGGGAGAAAACAAGGTTAATTTTAAAAAATTAAATGGTTATCAAACGAGACCTTAATTATTTAGGATGAGTTTGACAATACACCAAAATGTTGTTGATATATCACATTTGCCCCCCGTTTTTTTTTTTTTTTCTTCTCCCCCAAATGAGTAAATTTGATTTTTAGCCATTTGGCTAATCTGTCAGATAATTTGTCAAATAGAATTGTTATAATGAAATTCTAGAGAGCTTTTTTAAATTGAGAAAATTGTAGTAAAATTATTTAAATAGACCTAGGAGGTTTCGCTCATGGTTTTTATTAGAGTATGGAAAGTTTGGTTCTATAAATTTAAGCATTAAAAACCTATTTCTTAAAATACCTACCTATTTGTCTATAATACCCTGCAAAAGTTAAGTTAAGTCTTTAGTCATTGTTAAAACTAATGTTAAAAGTAGGTTAAATTACAACTTTAGTAATTTGATAAAGTCTTTGAAATTTTAAAAGTTCTAAATAGGTCCTTAAATTAAAAAGGTATCTAATAGGTCCCTAAACTTTCAAGACAATCTGACAAGTGTCTAAACTTTTGATTTGGTGTCAAATAAGTTTTAGAGTTTTTAATTTTGTGTCTAATAGGTTTTTGAACTATCCGAAAGTTTTAAAAAATGAAGAACATCTTGGAAACAAAATTGAAAGTTTGATGTTCTATGAGATGAGACACAATTCAATTTTATGTATAATAGATTCATTATGACTCCTCAAAAAAAAAAAAAAAAGATTCATTATGCTGATTAAACTTGAAGAATCTAGTAGACACAAAATAGAAAGTTCAAGGATCTATTTGACATTTTTATAAAATAGAAAGTTTTTTTTTTTTTTTTTTTTTTTTTTTTTTTTTTTTTTTGAGAAAATACAAAATAGAAAGTTCATAGACCTATTATATACTTTTTAAAGTTAAGAGACTTATTAGACACAAACACATGAAAGTTGAAGATATAAACTCAGTAATTTAACCATATATATACATAAAAGATGAAAGAAAAAAAAAGTGAGAATTATATGAAAGTGTCATTGTATAAACTTTTTTATTTTTGGGCAGCTAGACTTGCCCAAGTGGTGGTGATGAGAGCAACCTTTTTGTTTCAAATCACAGCCACAAGGGCATAATTTGTTGGTCTATCTCTATCTTCCAAGTGGATACCTCTAAAAGCATCAACCATAACCCTAAATACAAAGCATAAATACTTTCATATTCCAAGTATATGTGGTATAAAGCTCTAATAAAGTTTCAATAATATCCCATTCAATTGATTTTATACCTTTTCTATGTAACATGATTGGAGGGTAGAGAGAACAACCCTTTTGAAAAAAAATTCAAGCCCATTAATGATACATCACTTTAATCTCGAATTCTAACTTTGTGTCAGAATCTATAGGCTTATAAACCGAAAAACAACAAATTTAGGTTACTAATTTTTACAAAAGATAGATATACTAAAATGTTGTGAAAGACATGTGAACTTATTGCTAGTATATCAATGATTCCATATCTAATAGTAAGTCCACCACTAAATAAATGCTCTACCCATTTAGCTTCTTTGGTGCTGCTAATATTTAAAGAATACTTTATATGGTTGAATAAAAATTACGATATTACTATAATTAAAATCTGGTCACTGTGACATCAAATCCATCTACACAAGTGGCGATCTAGGGTAGCTAAGTATATAGTTTGTTATTTATTGATGGAGAGTGACGTTGTTAATTACAAGTGGGTTGTATGCATAATGCTAAAGTAAATGTGTTATAAAAATTGATGAAGGAAGAGGGTCAAAGGCCATAGCCAACCAAGCAAGAAACCAATATTGTCCATTAGCATAATGCCAATGAGAGTGATTTAAGCTCATTGTCACATAATGCTATATTTTTTTTTTGGTAAGCCAATCAAATGCTTTACTTTAGAGGAAGAGAGTGGAAGGGGCATTAGTGGAATCCAACAAGAGTCAAGTTGGTGAGGAGATTCTTATCCCAATGTTAATGGGATGTGATTCTCCTTTTTTTTTCATTCACACTTTAGGAGATTCTTTTTTTTTTTTTTTTTTTTTTTGGGTATTTTTTGATTTGATGTATTAATTAATAATAGGATTTATTGTATTTAACAATTGAATTATTGAGTTTACACCATGTTTCCAATACCCTTTGTCTTTTGCATAATTATTGCCAAGGAAGAATTTTGTGGGAATCTAATTGTGCAAGGTGCAAACAAATTTTTTTTCCCTTTGATTTAAACATAAAGTTTGTGTTTTAATGTGTGAAGGTAATTAGAGTAATGTCTGTTTCGATTTTAAATGAACATGACATTTAATATGTTACTTTATAGGAAAATTCTTACCAGAAAAATTTCAGTATATTTAGGAAATCTATCCAGCATTTGAAACTCAACACTTTTAGATGACAACATGTATATAATATGTCTCGATCAAGTGTCTTTTTCTTGTAACTTCTAGTGACTAATTACTTTCGGTAGATTACGATGGTACACGATTGATGATACGTAGTGTCTAAAAAAAACTTTTTAAGAAGAAGATATACTTTATTCTGCAAATATTTGAAAAGTTTACCGATATCAAGTAAAAGATTATTTTTCAAAACTTTCTTTTATCGTTTTTTTTTTTTGCCTTATTCCTTCTTTTAGTCCAATCATCATATTTTTAAGAGCATATTCTATTTTTCTTATTTGGTTATGATTCTTACCATTCAAAATCTCTGAATCCAATAATATATCATTGTCAAAAAAAAAAAAAAAAAAGAATAGATCCATTTTCATTTTTCATTTTCCAAAAAAAAAAAAAAAAAAAAGAAACGAAAATTGAAAAATACAAATAAAAGACCAAAGACAAAAAAGTTATCAAATGATTCCATCAACTGTCTTAAACTTTGATTAAAAGTTTACTTATTTGTGGAAAAAGAAATATATTAAAATATAAAAAATAAAAGAGCATGTGCAATAAAAGGGTTGAAAAAAATGAAATAAAAATGAAGAAAAGACAATTGATTGGAGGAAAAGAAAAGAAAAAAAAAAAAGCAATTTGGTGAGCACCTCACCAGCAATTTGGAAGTTGCACCCATAGCCTTGGAACCTTTAACAAGCTTTTGATTATTTCACGATAAATTACAAATTTAGTCTCTCAATTTTGAAAATTGTAATAAATTTTTAAATTTTAAAAATGTCGAAGTGAATTTTTCTATTTTATTACCATTTCGTTTTTAATTTTCTGTTGTTTTCTCACACTATTTTTACTATGGTTTTCATTCTTTTAAAAATCATTTGAATTCTTAACCAAACTCTTATTTTTTTCATAAGTAAATTTTAAAAACATGTTTAGAAAATAGATAATAAAATAAAGAAACTATAACATTTTATTTTTAGCTTAATTTTTTAAAAAATTATCAAATTGGATCTAGTGTCTAAATCCCAAAACTTTCAATTTTGTGTCTAAAGATTTTTTTTTTCCGACACAAAATTGAATGGTTAAAAGTCTAATCTAATATATACGTTCTTAAAAAAAAATCCAACATATATGAACCAATTTGGTGTCTAGTAGATTTATGAATTTTAAAAAAATAACAATTCATTAGATACAGAATTAAAAGTTCAAAGACTTATTACTCCTCTAAATTTTAGAGACGAATAATTACCACACAACCTTAAAAGTTCACGTACTAAACTATTAATTTAATTATTTTTATATTATATTCACACCTAAAAAGAAAACCTTTATTTTGCTGTTCTGCCTTTTGTCACCTTCTTTACTTTTCTCTGTTCATCACTAAAAATAATTCTGGAAATATCATGTCATGAATCCTCAATGTTTTTTTTTCATTATTTACTAAAATGCACCCCTCATCTAAGATTTTTTTTTAAATATCTTCCCTTAAAACTGGAATTATGTTATAATTTTATCTTAAAAATTCGAACGAGTAGTCCAAAAATATATATAAATTATATATAGAGACTAGAGAGAGGGAGAGTACGAATTAATTAATTATAATAAAAAGATTTAAAATTACTTTTTGGTCTTTAAACTTTTCACATTAACAATTTGGTCCATGAACTTTGATTTGTAACGATTTAGTCCTCATACTTTCCATTTTGTAACAATTTAGTCTTTGAACTTTAATAAATAACAATTTGATCCCTCTACTATCAAATTGGTAACAATTTAGTCCCTATACTTTCAAATCTGTAACAATTTAATCTTGTTGAAAAAAATTCATCAAAATTAAATTTCAATGTTTTATTATTTAATGATTAAACTTTGTAGCTTATAAACATATTGAGTCCCATATTAGTTTATTAATCTATCTAAGTAAGAAATTTCGTTAAATCTTTACATTAATTTTTTACGATAAAGACTAAATCGTTACAAATTTGGAAGTACAAGGACTAATGGTTACTTATTAAAGTTTAGGGACTAAATTGTTACAAAATTGAAAGTACAAGGACTAAATCGTTACAAATCAAAATTCAGGGACTAAATTGTTACTTTCATAAAAGTTCTCGACCAAAAACGATTTTTTATCTAATAAAAATGAATTAATATTTTAAAACCTTTTTTTTTTTTTTTTTTTTTATTTTGCAAGAGGGATTTTTTTTGAATTGTGAAGGGCATTTTAGTCAAAGAACAGACGAAAGATGATAAAAATTCTGGATTAATGCATTCTCTGCTTTTTTCTGCTAAAGAAAGAACCCGTCGGAAAATTCTGAATCTCAGAACATCACCGACGAGGAAGAAGAAGAAGAAGAAGAAGAAGAAGAAACGAAGATATGGGTCTTTTGCACGACGACGTTGTGCTTGTGAGGCCGTCGGAGAAAAACGATGAGCCTAGCGTCATCACTGTCAATTGCCCCGATAAAACTGGGTTGGGCTGCGACTTGTGCCGCATAATTCTCTTCTTTGGTCTAAGCATTGTTAGAGGAGGTTAGTGAATCCTGAAATAATTTCTCTGCTTTGATTTTGGATGCTGTGGTTTGGTTTTTTGTTTTGGGTATTTGAATCAAACAGGTTGTGGGCGATTGGTTCTTTTTCTTTTCTTTCGATTGATTTGTTTGAATTAGTGAAGTGATGGTCTTGTGGATCTTCTGAATTTTTCAATACTGCGTTGAAGATGTTACGACCGATGGGAAATGGTGCTACATAGTGTTTTGGGTGACTGGAAGCTCGTCGACGAGGTGGGGATTATTGAAACAGAGGTTGATGGAGGTTTGCCCTTCTTGTTCTTCAGCTTCGACGCTTTCTTATTACCGCCCTGAACCGCAGTCCTCAAAGCCCCCTGATATGTTTCTTTTGAAGTTTTGTTGCCATGACAGAAGAGGGCTTTTACACGGTTTGTAATTTCCTCCTCTTGAATTTCTGCTATGAAGTAGGATTTTAGGTTGATTACATGATTCAACAGGTCAATTGGAAGTTTGTTTCTTAAATATAGACCTCCCCCTCCCCTGAAGAAGGAAAAAGAGAGCGAAGCGTGGGATTTTATTCTTCTTGTCTCCTTTGTTAGCTCCCTTTTGGGTTGCTTGTCGTATCTGACTCTAATTTGGAGAGAGTGGTTTCTTTGTAGATGTAACCCGGGTTCTTTGCGAGCTCGAGCTTCTTATAGAGAAAGTGAAAGTGTCGACCACCCCAGATGGAAAAGTAATGGACCTGTTTTTCATCATTGATACCAGGTTCAACATCGAGCTTTATTTATCTGCAATGTATAATTTATGTATTTCCCAATGATCAAATTCATTTTGACCTGTATGAGATGGATTCATGGTTTCATGAGGGCTAGATTAGTATAACTTGCATAAATAGTTCAACTAGTTCAACTTGTCCATTAGGCTATTGGCAAGGAAAAAGGAAGTGGAGGGTTATCCAAGTAGTATGGCTGATCGTGTTTGCAGGGTATTCCTTCATTGTAGGTTAAATTGTTACAAATCTTGTGTGGTCAACTCTTCTTGAATGAGCTTTCCTTTTTACCTCCTCGCTGTCTCCAATTCCATTTTCTTTACCTGCTTGTGGTTGGATGGAAGGTGTTGGGTTTTAATGTTCTTGGGATGGTGGCAACTTTTTCATTATTTCAGTAAGCAGAATAAGGGGACCCATAGAGGTTGAATAATGTACAATTGAAGACTTTGAAGAGACAAACCCCAACTTGTGTTAAACACGAATATATATAATTTCTACGAACTAATGTCTGGTTTTCCTTTTTCCTTGTTTCAGAAAACATATTTTCATTTTTGTGTTTCCATTAGGGAGCTTATGCACACATCAAAGAGACAGCGGGACACATGTGACCACTTGAAAGATGTCTTGGGGGATGTAATGATAAGTTGTGAAATAGAGCTGCTTGGCGCTGAAGTAATGTTGTGCTCACAGGCATCCTCTCTTCCATCGGAAATAGCAGAGGAATCATTTAGCTTGGAGTTGAATGAAAATCCACCGGGCAGATCATTAGCAGCTTCTAAAGACGTCTCTGTCACATTAGACAATTCGCTCAGTCCTTCTCACACACTAGTCCAAATTGTCTGTCAAGATCACAAAGGTCTTATTTACGACATTATGAGAACTCTTAAGGACTACAACATTCAGGTATATAAACATTAAATTCAATGTTTAAGTGAAAATCGTTTCTAAAGTTATCATTGAATGGCCACAGTTATTGGAAATATGAACATACAATTCTGTTGTGTTTGATTCTTTCCACTGTTTTGCTTTTTTTTATGACGAGAATTGATTTAAAATGTTTTCTTGCACTGCATATCAGTTCAGGTTCTGTTCTCAATATTTAAACTCAATCGTGTAGCCAGATCTCGTATGGACGCTTTAATAAGAAGCAGAGAAAAAGCTGTGAGATCGACTTGTTCATCATGCAAGCTGATGGAAAGAAGATTCTAGACCCAAGCAAGCAGAATGCATTGTCAACTCGCTTGCAGATGGAACTGATTCGTCCCCTCAGAGTAGCTGTTTTGAGCAGAGGTCCCGACACAGAACTCTTGGTGGCAAACCCCACTGAGTTATCTGGCAAGGGTCGACCTCTTGTGTTCTATGACATCACCCTTGCTCTCAAATTGCTCAACATCGGTATCTTTTTGGTACTTCCCAATCTTCTTACAATAATTTGTTGAACTTTTAGCTGTCATCCTTGCGATCTTTGGTTCTTTTGCCATTCCCATAGCATCTTGTTGGTATATCCACAGCTTTTAGTTAAAAATTAGCTGGCTCACATATGAAAAGGACACCATCTCTGTGATATATTCCAGACTTTTCAAGTCCAATTTGAATATTCGGAGTCAGTCTCTGATGTGAGATTTAGCTTTTTAAATTTTAACTTTGGTGAATCATCTGGATTACAGAAGTAGTATATTCCTTCATGAGCAAATTTTTGCTTTTAGTATATATGATGACAAAGCTTAACTAGAATGAGATTGGTCTTCCAGGCAGAAATCAGACGCCATTTGATCGGAGACCGAGAATGGGAAGTATACAGAGTCATGCTTGATGAAGGAGCTGGGTCTTCCGTTCCCAGGAACAAGATCGAGGATGGAGTCCGAAAGATGTTGATGGGATGGGCGTAATGTGAAAAATCTAAAGTCGAAAATACTTTAGTTAGCCTGTAAACATAGGCTTGCTCTTCCAGGTTAAGATGGGCTGCTCCTCCTTGTCTTATTTATGTTTGTAACATGTTATCTCTGTATTCCTAAGGGACAGAATCGTGTGCATTATGATGTAAAGGTTGATATATTCAAGTCTCTCGATAAACAACTTACAGTTCTGTTTGTCTCAATTTTATACAGAGAACCTGTTCCATTGTGAAAAGAAATATCCTTGAAACAGTTAGGAATAAGTTGGTTTTAATTACCAAAACTTGTTAATTGTAATACCAAGGTTCTAGTGATTACATAGATACTTTAATTTATCAATACATTACTCTTATACAAAAGTTCTATTGCATTTAGAAATATTGTACAGAGACTAAGAGCGAGAATTTGAACCAACAACAAGAAAGTGAAAGAAAATTAAGGACATAAATTATGTGCTTTTCCCATAATTTGGCTTCAATTTTGCCAACTCTTTACAGTTTCCAGTACACTCCCAGCTTGTGCAAAATCCCTGCTACTATTGCCCAGAATACTATTTCAGCAAATATCACATACAGCAGAGTTCCCAGCTTTCTTGAATGCCAAACATTGATGAACACATGCTTTTGAATCCAATGAACCTGTTTATATTATTGACCATCCATCATTTCTTGGCAAAAATCTGAATCATTTGAAGAATATGTAGATCGACTTTGCAGCTAGGAGCGTCGAGAGAAAACGATACTTACTAGGGTGTTTTCGGGAGCTTTGTAATACCATCCATTGATGAAAGCTGCAAAGATGCCTTGAGCTGCCATTACAAACACCAGCATTGCATTCATTCCAATCCATTCCAGAAACAAGAATGGCTTTCGGAACCCCCAAACATCGATCTGTGACGGTGAAGGAAGAGACAGCAATGAAACAAACAAGGCATTGGACTGAAATGCTAGGGATTCAGAGGTGAATAATGGGTTTGAAAGATTTGGATTTCATTTTTACCAGAATGTAGAAACCTGAGAAAACTATCCCAGCTGCTCCTGCTGTGAAGCAGACATAGCCAAGACTGTAGAGCTGTTTGTTTATGGGAATGGCTGCAAATTCAGTACAACACTTTTAGAATCAGTGATATTTTGAGATTGTTTGGTTGAAGTTTTAAACTATGTAAGATCATGGAATCAAACCATTTGTAAAATGAAGGATGATGCCAATGACAAACCAGCCAAACCCCATTGCCACCCATTGCTTGAGCCGTTGAGAGTGAGTCTGCAAAAAACTTCCACAACCATCAATTTCATCTACACTTTAGAGAACCGTGAATGATCCATACATACAACTGAACTGAAGACTATTCTGTACCTTGAAATGAACCAGAACATGGCCATAATGGATTCCAATGGTGCCAGAAAGAATGGCAGCAACTGAACTGAAACCAACAAAAGCAAACAAAATCAATCCAACTTCTCCAAATCCCCCTCTGGTTTCCAAGTTTCAGAAAGTGTCAAACCTCAACAACCCCTCAGGCTCAAACGGAGCCAGACACCAACTTGCAGCATCGTCCCGAAGAGGGCCATCGTCCGGTGAGCTAAACGTGCAATCCTGAATCATTCAATACATAACTGTCAGTCACAATGGTCCAGCCTCCTAAACTACTGTCAGCCACAAAGAATCCAAACAAAAATCACAACTTTTTGCAATGATGAACATGCAAAGAAGAGCTACAAAACCTTGTGGCGGCGCCAAACAGGGTAGGAGTAGAGATGGTTAATGCCCCAAACTTGGCGATCAACATGGCCAACAGCATTGCAGGCAGGGCCCAAGTGGCCTCTAACCCCACAAACCACCTGAAAATCAACTCAAGTCTTAAGGCAAAAGATAAAACAGAGTGCAGCTTAGAATTTGAACCAAAAAAGGCTTACTTACTGTGAAGTGCTGCAGCAGCTGGTCATCGTCCAGCACTGAGTAGCTCCAATCTGGAACATAAAGTGCATAAGTTGTAATTATGTATATAACCAGAGCTGCAAACCCTCCAATCCTGCAGAAAAAAAGGTGTATGTGAAAAAACAGAGTGAAAAACAGAGAGATGAGCAGAAACTGAAACCCACCATTGCCAACGATATGCAGTGAAGATGGAGATATGGCCATGATCCAAGATGATCCTTGGTCTTCCTATGATGGTGAAAGCTTCAATCATGGCCACTACAAAGTAAACCAATGCTATCCTCTGCAAAATCATCACCAAAGATCACATCTTTTTGGTTCAATCGTAAGTTTTGGTTACTCAACTTTCAAATTTGTGTTAGCAAGAGTTTTAGTGGTACAATACTTGAAGAATGCCACACCATCGAATGTGTTTCATATCAACACCATATTCAAGATCATCAGGAGCATGGGAATATCCACCCTGCAAAATCAGTCCCCAAAACAGAAGCTTCAAAGTCCTCAGAGTTATCTTCTTCACTGCTTGTTTTATACTTGGGATTTTCTGCATTTCAAATTCATATCATTTCCATTGTTCTCTTCTCTCCATCAATGGCGACTTGTTATAAGAAATACCTTGAGAGCGAGGGCAATGGCGACTCCGACTATGAAGAGGAAAAATGGCATCACAAAGTCTGCCAACGTGCAGCCGTTCCACGGCGAGTGGTCGATCCGTGAATATGCTCCGCCCGCGTCGTCCACCAGTATCATCAACTGCACAAAAGAAAAATGATACTGGTGGTCGGTGGGAAAAAATAAATCTTAACTAGTTGAGTTGTATTTAGGTTGTCAACGTTTAAGTTTTTTTTTTCTCTCTCGATTTAGTGGTTACTGGATAAAAATTTCCAATGTTTTTTTAGGAATAGCATAAAAGGGTGTTTAAATTTTTAACAATTTTCATACAAAATGTTTAAAAAGAAATTCATTCTTGAAAAAACACGTAAACTAAAAGGTATTCCAAATAGGTTCTTCGAATTGTCCAATCATATTCATTTTCTTTCTAGTTTCCCCTCTCAAAATTCTAAGATTTTTTTAGAGCATGTATCCTAATTCTAAAATTGAAGTGTTTTATTATAAAGTTAGAATATAAAAATTTGTCCTTTCTCACAAAAGTTTTTAGCTTCAATATCTTGAGCACGTGTAAACTTACCATTAACCATATTTAAACGTTCACTAATAAAAAGAATATAATTAAAAATATTAAATCACAAGAGATTAAATTACAAAATTTCAAACCAAAGACACTAAATCGAAAAAACACCCAAATGACCAATCTAGTCTTAATTCGATTAAAATTTTAAATATTCAACTAAAAGATCAGAAGTTTGAATTTCATCCCTATGAACTCAAAAAATATATATAATATAACCCGACAAGTGGAAGTGTTAGTTTGAGTAGCTAACCACGATAGTAAGGCCTCTGAAAGCATCTAAGGTGGCGACCCTCTTGGTCTTCGGTCTCACGAGTGGCTGCTCCGCCGCCTCGTCCGCCGTCGCAGCCTCCTCTTTACTACAATCAATTATGACATCTCTGCTATCAGACTTAATCTTTTTCTCATCCTCGTTTTCTTTATCCTTAAGAAACAATTCTCTGCTCCTCAACTCTCCTTCCATTGATAAACCTTAAACCAAACCTCAAAGAATCATAATCTCTGAGAACAAATATCATCATATATATAAATATAAACATTTCTTAGTAATAATAAGATAAAAAAGAGACAGGACAATAAGACAAGGCCGGCCGGAGAATCATGTATTATAATTTA
The DNA here is from genome assembly GCA_036850905.1 of Luffa acutangula. Lineage (NCBI taxonomy): Eukaryota > Viridiplantae > Streptophyta > Magnoliopsida > Cucurbitales > Cucurbitaceae > Luffa > Luffa acutangula. Next base: position 51,524,015 of record CM072096.1, on the reverse strand, counting down.
AAAAATGTATAGTTTATAAAAGTGATTATTCGAATCCAACAATAAAATGAAGATTTTAAGGAACAAAAAACAGACAAATGGCCTTCATATTATGTGTGATTTGTCGTTGTTTTTCGCTTGGTTCTTGTTGTTATTTTTGCTTTGACTATATATATTATATGATAAGATGAATAGATGATTATTCCTTTTTATTTTAACATAATGTTTTGGTGTTATTTGCAATTCAATCTAATACTTTTAATTTTTCTTTTTCTTTATGTTTAAACTCACTCTCACTCTCTCTCAAACTTTCTTAGTGAATTTGCAAGTTAATTATATATTACTCATTGGATGCATATGCTAAGAAAAGTATATTTTTTTTTCTTTTATTGCTTTATTAAAATGTAGGAGTCACATCATAGGCCAATTATTACATTTAAAAGTTTGAATGGTGTTGTGTTTTTATCTGTCACGTTATGCTAGTTTGGTCAAAATATTAAATGAGTATGTCACCCATCAACATTTTATTATGGGTAAGTCAACGATATGACTATATAAAAGTATAATAGACTAAAATAGATATGACGTTCAAATTTAAGGACTAGATGTTTGTAATTTAATTCATCTATATTTTCTTTTAACCCAAATACATTAGGTTGTAAAAAATTGAACATAACAGGGTTGTGATTATATATACAATGGTGAAATTTTGTTGAATACTATGGGATCGCGTCGTTCCTATTTCTAGTTACTTACTTTTTTTTTCCAATTTTTGAGAAACATAAATATTTGGTAACCGTTTCTGCTTCTCGTTTCTTATTATCTTTACAATGTTTTCAAAGTTATGTAAAAATTTTGGAAACAACGAAATCGATTTTTTTTTTGTTACTATTCTTGTTTTCAATTTTTTTTTTAAAAACATAAATTAAACATTATTTTATCAATGACTTATAAAATGGATAATAGATATTTAAAAATAAATATATACCATACAAAATTTGAATGTTTAATTTTGAAAACTAATTTTCATATATAATTTTTACATTTTTAATCTAAAATTTTAAGAGGAGCAAGAAACTAATGACTACCAAACATGTTTATGTTTATTTCAATTAAAAAGAAAAATAAACCAGAAACAATAAACCGTTACCAAACACAAATTTATTTTTCTTTATTAAAATTACATGAAAACAAGAAACAACATAACGAACTGGTAAATGAGAAACAACAACGTTATCAAATGGTCCTATAAATTTGTAGCCTTATATTCTATCCAAACCCTCTTGGACAAAGCCTTTGATGTAGTTTGTAAGTGAGAAAATTTAAGGTTAGAGAGTTGATATAAGTATTAGGGTGTTTCTTCATGCTATACATTGCACGTTATGAAGATCATATAGTGAATTTACTTTTTTTGCTCATAGTTTTTTTCCATAAGAAATCTCGTATAGATGTGTGTATTCTTTATAGTTTTTATGTGCTTATCTTTTGATAAATAAAAGACGTAAAAACCATTTGAGGTTCCTTACACGTCCTCATTCACTAACACCTTCTGAAACTTCCAAAGTTGAAGCTCTAATTTAGCAATGATGTGTGTAAAATCGTCATTTCTATTCTCATATATATACTTGAATGATTCCAAACCTAATACTAGAAATCACCACCTTGATATACATCGAGACGATAATCTGTAATTATGATACATCTTGTTCATTTTTTAGAAGTTATGTACATAATGATCTCTATCGTATACGTATCTTCGTTTCTTAAAATAATAATTCAAATGCCCTTCAGCTTTCTCTTCTACACATTTCAATCAATTTCAAATCCTCATAAATGGTCATGACTTCTAAAATAACTTTAATTTAACAACGACTTTAACCTCGTCCTTTTTTATCATCTATTGTCAAAACACTGAAAAAAGTGTGTATAATTAGTTCTCTAACTCATTTGAAATAAATATGATGATTGAAAGTATTTGATCATAAAGAAAAAACAATTAAAACAACCCAAAAACTCAAAAGAAAACACACATTTTATTAATGCAATTGCTTCAAGGCTTGTCAACTTCAAGCTTTTGCCAAAACCACTTTTGGCCCAACTGATTCCCATGCGATATCTCTCTTTTTCTAACAAAGGATGCACAAAATTAGCATATTGCAATTTTCCAAGTGTAGCTTTCTTCATTCATTTCCCACTCTTCTCTTCTTCTCCATTCTCACTTAAAAAGCACTTATTTTCAAAGTGGGTTTTTCTACGTACCCTCTTCTTGGTTCTACATTATTGTCAATTGGAAAGTGCTTTTGAAACACATGCAAGGATCACGTGTGTGTCTGTAGTTAACCTAACATTGTGCTTCCAATATACTGTCAAGCACTTTGCCTGTATTTATGTCCATCAAATTCACTATGCAACTTCTCCTAGTGTGGTCTAAATAATCCTAGGACTGTGTTTACGTTAATTTTGGAAGTGATTCTAGAAGGTCAAAAATGCGCGTTTTTTCGTAGATCCAAAATGTTTGATAACAAATAAACATCACTTTTGAAATAATCAAATTGATTTTAAAATATCTTTTTTAAAGAAATTAGACTTTAACGTCGTTGATTATTCAACATTTGTAAAATTACTTTTTTACTGGTTTCCATCCAAAAAAATAACGGCAAGTGTATTTTTGAAACATTTTTTAAAGTTCAGGGGTATTTTTAAAATTTTTTAAAGTTCAGAAACATTTTTTAAACAAATCTCATAGTTTAGGTGTAATTTTTATAATTTAGCCAAATATAAAACTAAAGTGAAATCGTGACTTCAATTCTAAGTTTATGAAAACAACAGTTGTTGTGATTGGTCAATTCAAAGCAATCAATTTATTAACCTTTTCCACTACTAAATGAAAGGGAGAAAGCAAAAAACTTTTTTTTGTTCTTATTTCCATTCAAGGAATTAGATTTGATGCCAATAAGTTATAAATTAAATTTTCTTCCAGAATAGATAAGAAGCAAACTTGCTAATGCTCAGTTCATTTTAAATCAATCTTTATCGATCATTTGTAGCTCTTGAAGTTTGAAGTTTGTTTCAAAACGGCTTTTGAAAACTTTTCTTTTTGTTAAATTCATGGACGGAAAATGACGTGCTTGCGTATGTACTATGGTTGCTTATGTGAATAGATTTGGACACATACGTAGAAAAACAATAATAAGACATGCAAACACATCATCTTTTTTATCAATAAATTTAACAAAAAAAAATGTCTGCAAGAGTCGATTTGAAACAAACTTCGAACTTCAAGGGCTAAAATGAAACTTTTGAAAGTTCTGGGATATAATTAAAACTAACCTCATAATTCAGGGATATTTTTTAGAATTTAACCAAATGAAAACTATGTTTAAGTTAATTAATCTTAGTTTCTTAATTTTTAAAATTATTTCATTTTGGGGTTTTTTGAACTTTCAAAGTATTTATTTTAGTGGCTTCGTGAGTAAACTAGCCTAAAACATGTATCATCAATCAAGAGGTTAGATGTTCAAATCTCTAAAAAATATATATAATTTTGGTCTATAGACTTTCATAATTTATTCCATTTTTAGTATTTCAAGTCAAACTTTCTATCTTAATTCTTTGATTTTGAAAAGATTAATCAGTTTGGTTCTCACTATTATTTTATCATCAATTGTTCAATAATGGATAGATAACATGAATTTCAAATATGTGTATGTAAGCATGTATTAGTCATATAAGTTAACTATGGAAGTATGAGTAGGTGGCAAAATAGTAGTTTAGGATCAAAATTGTTATTTTCTTCCCAAAAAAAAAAAAAAATCTCAAACTAAAATACATATTTTGAAGGTACAAAATCTAAAATAATTATTTTAAACAAAATGGAGCCCTAAAATAGATATTTCTAAGATTTAGAAATCAAAATTGAATGAATTTAAAAATTTTAGATCCAAAATGAGATTAAAACCTAAAAACTTTATTATATTGGTTTAACTTCGAGTCCTTGAACTATTGAATATCAAATTTTGGTGTTATAAAAAAAAAAAAAAAGAATATCAAATTTTGGTTTTAATCGTCCTTATATAATTTTTTTTTTAATTTTTTTTTGTTCTTTTACGGTTTTACCCACTCCTCAATTTGATCCTTTATTATTTAAATTTTCAATTCAATTCTCTAACTTTATAAATCTTGCATTCAGCCCCTTATTATAAAAATGATAATATATAGATATATGATAAATAAAGCTCCATTTAATTTTCAATAAATTAAGTAAATCAAATTTCCTACAAAGACCAGATATGAAATTTTAGGAAAGAACATAGATCATCAATCAAAAGATTAAAAGTTCAAATCTCCGATACATTATTAAATTCAATATATAAAGAAAAGTGTGTATAAATTGAAGGACTAGAATCAATGAAACAAAACAAAAACTTATGATTCGAAACTACATCGAAATCAAATATCAATAATATTATAAGTTTTTTCCTAGAAAATTGAAAGAATGGGAATCATATTATATTTTAAATATATGAAAGTAAGTGACACGTGAATCAAATTTGACCAAATGATAGAAATTCTCCTTCATTCCAACACGGAACTTCTTGTGGACCATATTTCAAACAAACAAAAAAAAAAAAAAAAAAAAAAATCCAAACTTTAATTATTTATTTATTTATTTATTTTTCAAATCCCTCAAATTGATGAGTGGACCTTTTTTTTTTTTTTTTTTTTTTTTTTTTTTTTTTTTTTTTTTTTTTTTTTTGAGAAAATTGATGAGTGGACTTGAATATAGCACAAAAGATGAAATATTAATTCATTCATCTTTTTAAATAAATGATTGTACGCTAAAATCTCCTATTCATTTTTTTTGCCATTATCTCTTCATTATTTATCATTATTCATGAATAGTAATCCTTAAAACATGGTTGGATTATTATTGAGGTTCAAATCCTATTTTGCTTAACGTTATTTTGATTTTTGTACTTTTAGTTTTGATTTATATGGTTTTATAATTTTAAAATGTTTATTTTAACCATTTTATTATCGATAAGTCACTATTTTGGTCATTCCTCTATTTTTTTTAGTACAATAATACACGTGATTAATTTTTTTTAAATATTGTTATACCTTTACATTTAAGAATTTTTTGGTGTATAGTATGTTAAGAATTTTGTAAATAGGAACTAAAACGGTCACTTTTGAAAGTTTAGATACTAGAATCAACGTTTTTGAAAGTATATTAGTTAAAATAAACAAAAAAGTTTTTTTTTTTTTATTATTTTTTTATTTAACGAAGACCAAAATAAATATTTTAAAAGTACGTGAACTAAAATAAACAAAAGTTGAAAAATACAATAATCAAAATAGGATTTGAACCTATTATTTATTATTCATTAGTGATTAGTATTGTAACATTTTAATATTTAATTGTAATTTAAATATGAGTTTCAATCTTTGATGTTAATTTTTGGAGAGTTTTCTCACCCGTTAAAAGAGAAAAACGTATGCCAACAAGAGCATAGCTCAACTGGCATAACGTTGTACTTGTAACCACGAGGTCTGTGGTTCGAATCCCCACCCCCACATATTGTCAAAAAAAAAAAAAAAAAAAAGAGAAAAACGTATTTGGAGAGATTTTATCTATTTAATTTTTGGGTTACTTTTGTTTTGTCATAAATTTCTAGATCTACAATTCTCCTATAAATATCTCTCTCACAAACACTTACAACAAACAACAATTTCTATCTTCTTTTCTTTTCTACTTTCTCATGTTTCTCTCATTTGCTCTTTTAAGAGCAATTGGCCAAAAGAGGAGTGCTCTTTGTTGTTGAGCTTTGAGCTCAACCTCTTAGTGCAGAGTGGTTTGAGCGTACAACGTTTTCAGTTGGGTTGTTGTATCTCGAAGGAGACAAGCTAGAGATACATGTTGCACCGATAGTTGATAAAGAATTATACACCGCAGAGGGCTTGAATCTCCTTAAAATTGTTGGGGGAAATTACAAATAATAGAGGAAATGGAAAAAATATTGAGAAACAAACACGTAAACAATTAGGTTGAGATGCGTGCTCTCTTTAAGGAGATTCAAGCCCTCTGCAATGTATAATTTTTTATCAACCACCGATTCAACATGTATTCTCTAGTCGTTGTGTAGCTCAAACAACTCTGTACTAAGAGGTTGAGCTCAAAGTTCCACAACAAACAACTTCATTTTCGGAAACATGAATGTTGAAGAGTTCTTTGATACCTCCCCCAACAATTAGTTTTTATATGATTATATATATTTAGCAAATATTTTTTGATTTGTACAATTATCGAGGTTGAAATTAATATTTGGGCTTTTGATTTTTCAGCCAAATTATCGAAATTTTCATGGAAATCAAAATTAATTTTTAGTAAGGCTTGTTAGACTTCCCATCTTTGAAATCGAATATTTGAAAAACGTACTTTTTAAGATTATGAAAAATACTAAAATAGAATATTTGTGCTTATGGATTAGGTTTCTGTCCATCCAAGATTGTTGTTTCCAAATTTGCCAAAACTTCATCATATTATACTTTCATTTATGTTTCATTGCACACAAAAAAATTATTATGGAATAAAAAAATGCTTTTTTTTTATTTAAATTTTAATCTTATAATTCTATTCGAAAAAAAAAAAAACATTTGAAGATGAAGGGATTTAAATTGGTCATGAGCACACACTTTATACCCATTGAACTATGTTCTTGTTAGCAATAATGATGATTTTTTTTTTTTTAAGGAATAATGGTGGTATTTTTTTTTAAATAAGAAAAATGGTGGTACTTGTTTGTTAAATTGAGCACAAATCAAATAATTAAGATTAACAGTTATAGGCCTCTTTTATTTGTTATACAATATTATTTTTAAAAATATCGATTTTATTTATTAAATTAAAAAGAAGGTAAAAATAAGTATTTATAAAACCAGATAATAGGGGAAAATTGTTATAGGAAATAGTGAACAAAAATGGAAAATAATATAACGTTAGTAAATGTGGCAAAATTTTCAGATATAATTTAAGTACAACAATTTAAGATTGGATAAACTAAAACTTTGCTCTTCATTGGTTGGGCATGATTACACTTTATCCCCATAATTTAAGATTAATTTCGACATGATCTATGTAATTTTAAGATTTAAAATTTGGTTTCTATATCGGTCAAAGTTCTTAAGTTGTCTTTATCATTACAATACATTATATATTTTCATTTATTTTATTTTAACTATGACAAATGTGGAATAGAAATTTGAAACTTATCAAATATCAACTGCACTTATTAGATAAATATGGAATTCTAACTTAAAACCTATTAACTATGATTGGAATAATTTATGTATTTTATAAAATTTGTGATGTTTTTTTTAAAGAAAAAAAATCGTGATGTTTTATCATCTTTTCAATGTGAGATTTTTAACATGCTCTTTTAAGATGTGCCTGTTTAGGTTCACCATTTTTGAGTCGAATCCGGGCCGCCTCAACATGTCCTCTCAAGATGATGTCTTTTTTAGTTTAGAATTCTTAGATTGAGATTTTTAGAATTCTTGGATTGAGATTTTTTTCTCCCTTGAACCGAATACCCTTTGGATCAATTCTCAACAATACTCACTTTGATTCATTACATATTTGATATTTTTCATTGGGTGAAATTTGTTTATTTATTTTTTTTTGGTTAAATTACAAGTTTAGTTCCTAAACTTTTAAGCTTGTATCAATCTGGTCTTTAAATTTTAAAAAATATATCCAATGGGTCTCTAAACTTTTAATTTTTTGTCTAATAGGTCCTTGAATTTTTAAAATATCTCCTAGGTCTCTAAACTTTCAATTTCGTGTCTAATAGGTCTACGATATATTCAAGATTTTTTAAAATTAACTAATCTTTTAGATATAAAATTGATTTTTATGTCTATTAGGACCCTAAACTTCACATTTTTGTATTTAGTTGAACTATAATTTTTTAAAAAATGTTGAATAAGTCAAGGACTTAGTAGACACAAAAATGAAAGTTTAAAGACTTATTGGTATTTTTAAAATCCAAGGATCTATTAGACACAAAATTGAAAGTTCAATAACTTTTATGACACTCTTTTAAGTTTAGGGGTCAAATTGATACAACAAGATTTAACATTTTTTTAGATCAACAATATCTGGAATGATGGTTCATATCTTTGACATTTTGTTTAATAATGTATGTCTTAATTAGTTGAGTTACAATCATATTAACATGAGGGTTTATCTTACGTGTTCTTGGCGGAAGAAAGAAATTTGGCTCCCAAATTGCCGTTGATGGTTGAGACGAACGCCATGGAAGTGGTGAAGATCTTGAACCATGAAGAAGAAGACTTCACCGAGATCTCCATGGTGATCGAAGAAATCGGAGAAGTTGCTCTGCAAGCAAACGTTTCCTCCTTCTCCAAATGTTCGAGACTGGAGAATCAGGAAGCCCATGATCTAGCACACTCAGTCATAATAAATGGAGATTTTTGTTGTTATTTTGGGCGCTTCTTGTACCCTGATTTAGGGATTCTTTTTTGTGCAAGGATGTCATTATCCCTCTTTGGTTATCTTCAATGGTTCATGAAGGGGTTGGTGTATCATCTATTTCTTAATTAATGCATTTCCTATTATTCAAAAAAAAAAAAAAAAATACTACTTGTTTAACCAAATATTTAGATGATTGAAGGATGATTTAACCAAATATTTAAACTGATACTACATGTTTTTTTTTTTTTTTAGAGTTCAACAACATTTGAAAGTGGTAGATTCAAATCCTGACTTAGTGATCGAGAGTACATGTCAATTATCGCTGATCTATGCTCAATTTGACAATACTATATGCTTTATCTAAAACTATACTAGTTGTTTGCACACATCTCAAATCCAAATTGTTAATCCAAACCTTAGAAAGATTTGGTATCAATTAAATCATATTGGTTCATTGCATTATCATTATGCCCGTCCCTTTCTTCTCGACCAACCATCCAACTTCTGATAAGTGGCTGAGAGGCAGCAGAGCTGCTGCAGCCTGCACGAGTACCAGTACCACCACAACCAAAATCAAATCCTCATTTCAATTCCAACCTTAGCTTCCATGAAATCTTGAAAACCACCTCGAAAATGTATTTATACACTCCCACCCACTGACCCACTGACACTTCCCCTTCACAAAACCTCCCAATTCCTCGCCGGAAAAAATGGCGGCCTCCTCCGGCAACCCCTTCTGGTACCAGTTGGTCTTCGGCCGCTGGTTCTCCGTCTTCGCTTCCATTCTCATCATGTCCGTCTCCGGCGCCACCTACATGTTCGGCCTCTACTCCTCCGACATCAAATCCTCCTTGGGCTACGACCAAACCACCCTCAATCTGCTCAGCTTCTTCAAGGATTTAGGCGGCAATGTCGGCGTCATCGGCGGCCTCATCAACGAGGTCGCCCCGCCGTGGGTGGTTCTTTTAATCGGCGCCGTCATGAACCTCTTCGGCTACATGATGATTTGGCTGGCCGTAACCAGCCGGATCCCGAAGCCCCAGATCTGGCATATGTGTCTCTACATTTGCATCGGAGCTAATTCTCAGACGTTTGCGAATACAGGGGCTCTCGTCACTTGCGTCAAGAACTTCCCGGAGAGTCGCGGCAGCGTTTTGGGCCTTTTGAAGGGCTTCGTCGGATTGAGCGGCGCCATTTTGACCCAGCTTTACCATGCGTTTTACGGCAACAACTCCAAATCTCTCATCCTCTTAATCGCTTGGCTTCCGGCCGCCGTCTCTGTAACTTTCCTCCGTTTCGTTCGCATCATTAAGGATCTCCGGCAGCCGAATGAGCTCAAAGTCTTCTTCCACATCCTTTATATTTCCCTTGGCCTTGCTGGGTCGTTAATGGTTTTGATTATTCTGCAAAATCGGCTGAAATTTCAACAAATGGAATACGCCGGAAGTGCCATTGTTGTGATTGTTCTGCTTTTACTCCCTCTGGCCATCGTTTTCAGAGAGGAATTGAATGTTTGGAAGAGTAAAATCGAAAACCCAATTTCTCAATTGGAGTTAGCATCTCAACAACCACCGCCGCGACTGACCTCGGCGGTGCCACCGGCGCCGCCGAGCCCTCCGTCAGGCTCCTGCATTAAAAACACATTCAAACCCCCAAGCAGAGGAGAGGACTACACAATTCCGCAAGCCGTTTTCAGCATCGATATGATTATTCTCTTCATCGCTACAATCTGTGGCGTCGGTGGAACATTGACGGCGATCGACAATTTGGGTCAAATCGGAGAATCTTTAGGGTACCCATCTCACAGCACCACCACCTTCATCTCTCTCGTCAGCATATGGAATTACCTCGGCCGTGTAGTCGCCGGATTCGCGTCGGAATTCCTCTGGAAAAAGTACAAACTCCCACGTCCTCTGTTTTTCTTCGTGACGGTTATTCTATCTTGCGTCGGCCATCTTCTAATCGCCTTCGGAGTTCCCAATTCGCTCTATTTTTCTTCGATCATCATCGGGTTCTGCTTCGGCGCGCAGTGGCCGTTGATCTTCGCAATCATATCGGAAATTTTCGGGCTGAAGTATTACGCGACTCTGTACAATTTGGGGGGAGTGGCAAGCCCGATTGGAGCGTATATTTTGAATGTGAGAGTGGCGGGTCGTTTGTACGACGAAGAGGCACGACGGCAGATGGAGGCGGCGGGGCGGCGGAGAAAAGCAGGGGAGGATTTGAGTTGCTTGGGAGTGGAATGTTACAGAAAGGCGTTTCTAATAATCACGGCGGCGACGATTTTTGGGGCGTTTGTTTCGTTGATTTTGGTGATTAGGACATGGAAGTTTTATAAGGGCGATATCTATAGGAAGTTCAGGGAGGAAGAAGGTGAAGAGGTGGAGGCGAAAATGGCGGCTCCGACGAACAGTGCGGTGGCGAAAACTGAAACTGTTTAGGGTTTTTTTTTTTTTTTTTTCTTTTTTGGGTGTTATCTGTAGGAATTTGAGGCGAAGGATAAATTCTATGGAATATTTACAGTGAAGGTTTTACTATTATTATTAGAGAAGAGTTTTATGCATAATATGAATATGAATGTTTTTTTATTGTAAAAATAAATGAATGTACGACTTCTCCACGTCAGCACTGTTAAAAAAACGGTGGAGGAACTTAATAGAAGCATTTCTGAAAGAGTAGGGACTTGATTGTTTGATTTTGATACCTAGGGACCTATTGGAAACAAACCTGAAACATGAGGGACCAAAAAGGTATTTTACCCAAATATCATTTTTGTCATATAATCCCCACCCCTAATATTATGGAGCCAAAGCGAGCTTAGCCCCACAGTAGTTGGCAGGTAGCCTCCACCATTAGAGATTCAAATCCTCCACCCCAAATGTACTAAAAAAAAGTGTAATATTACGGAAGAAAAAGAAAAGGTTAAAAGAAGATTTGGTAAAGATATATACACACACAATTTACGTTAGATACAATTTAACGTAACAATTTAGTAGTTTCTAGTAAAAATTTCATTAAAATTAAATGTTTTTCTTTTGACAATCATCAAAATTAAACGTTAATTTTATGAAATAATTACTCTTTTGGTCCTTGAATTTTTATTGATGGGCCATGTTGCTGCCAGAGTTTTTAAAACACACCCTTTTAGTCAAATTTCTATTTGAGTCAAAATATTCCACAAAACTCAAGGAACTAAAAGAGTTTACCCGTATGTTCACCTCCCAATTTGTTGGAAAAAACTTCCCTACATACCGGTATGTAGGGATCTCCCTGCATACCACCATTAAAATGTTGACAACTAGGAGAGATAAAAAAAATTTCTCAAATTTTCTCATTTACTCCCTTTCTCTTTCTTAGTTGTCAAGATTTTAATGGGGTATGTAGGGAGATCCCTACATACCGGTATGCAGGGAAGTTTTGTTCCAATTTGTTTGTCTCATCACACTTATTTTGTGAGGTTGTCTTCTCGTTCATATCATTCTTGCCAAATAACCACTCTTTAGTTTAATTAGCATGATGCGTTAATATTTAAATAACCAACCAAGTACTTTTTGTAATTAAAATTAAAAGTTGAAAGACCTAATTGAAATTCCATCAATTCTCTTTTGCTTTTCCATTATATGATTATGTCATCAAAAAAACAATTTTTTAGGGGAAAGTCAAAATTTTGGATACGGTTATTGATTGATTTGAAAATTACAAGACATCCTTTCTCACTTTAAAAAACACGCCCATAAGAAATTGACACTTTGTGTTCATTCTAGCAAACTTTTTGGACATTTTGTATGGAATAGAAAGAAAAGATGAGGAAGTTAGAAAAAAAAAATTAGGGAAATGGAAAAGGTTGCTTTGAAATTTAACTTTCTCTCTTCACCACAAGAAAGTAGTGCCAATAATGGAAGAGATGAGGCAGAAGAAGCCTCTCTTGTCACTTTTTCATGTCACTTTTGTTCTTCCACTAAAGCCCTATTCACTCATTTGGGACAATTATGCAATGAAACATACTATTAAGCATGTGGCTTCTCAAATCTTCTATAAAGTTGTACACATTCATAATTTTCTAATAATTTATTTTATCTAACTTGCAAACGCATAGGTTAAATTACAAAATCCTAGTTTCATTCTTTGTCGAATAGGTCTTTAACTTCATAAAGGGTCGAGTTGGTCTCTAAACTTTCAATTTTATGTATGACAGGTCTATGAATTGTGAAAGTGTCTAATAAATTCCTAAATTTTCAATTATGTGTCTAATAAGTCCATACAATATTTGACGTTTTTAAAACTATAAGGGATAATATTAGGATAATTGCAATGGGTGACAACATGAAGGTAAATAATTACAAATATAGCAATTTTTAAAAATATTTGCAAATATGGCAAAATTTTTTAATTAATTTTTTATATTCCTAAATTGCCCCTGTGTGCCCATCTTCTTCTTCCTCGTCAGTTTTTTTTTTTTTTTTTTTTTTTTTTTTTTTTTTTTTTTTTTTTTTTACTGATAGAAAGTCTTTTTATTACTGATAGATTCTATCAGTGGTAGAAAAATTTTCTATCGGCGATAGAAAGTTTCTATCACTAATATTTCTATGACTGATAGATTCTATCAGTGGTAGAAAAATTTTCTATCAGTGATAGAAAGTTTCTATCACTGATAGAATAGAAGATTTCTATCACTAATAGAAACTTTTTCTATTCGTGATAAAAGATTTCTATCACTGATCACCCATAAAAATCTTTCTATCTCCGATAGAAATCTTTCTATCACCGATATAATCTATAAGTGATAGAAAAACTTTCTATCACCGATAGAAAAGCTTTCTATCAGTGATAGAAACTTTCTATCATTGATAGAAATTTTTACTATTCTATCAGTGATAGAAAGATATTTTATCAATGATAGAAAACTTTGATAGAAAATCTTTCAATCCCTGATAGAACCTATCAGTGATAGAAATCTTCTATCACTTATAGAAATTTTTTGAGTGATAGAAAAAAATTCTATCATTCATAGAAAGAAATCTTTCTATGAGTGATAGAAAAACTTTCTATCTCTATCACTGTGACTGATAGAAAAACTTTTCGTGAGTTATAGAAAATCTTTCTACCAATGATACTTTTCTATCAGTGATAGAAGATCTTTTGTTTCTATCAGCGATGGTGATACATGGTGAAATCGAACATTGAAAAATAAAGCAAAAACAAACGATTATAGAAATCAAACACTGAAAAGCAAAAACCAAACACTGATAGAAAACCAAATAACAACAACCAAACACTTATAGAACACCGAACAAATGATAGAAAAATATCTATCGCCGATAGAATCTATCAGTAGTAGAAAAATTTTCTATCATATGATAGAATCTATCCGTGAAAGAAAATTTCTATCACTGATAGAAAATCTTTCTATCACTGATAGAATCTATCAGTGATAGAAAAACTTTCTATCAGTGAAAGAAAATCTGGACGGGTATTTTAGTAAATGCAACACACAAACTATTAGATTTTGCCATTTTTGCAATTTTTTTTGTGGGTTGCTAGATTTGCAATTATTTTGGCCCATATTGCTATCCTTGCAACAGGCCCATAATATTATACATTAGGTTGAGTTTTGCATTGATCATTTTATGAACACAATTTGGCAATTGAAGAAAGGAACCATAACTCCTCTTAGAATTCATAATTTGGTTAATTTGAGTATAGTCCAACCAGTTAAAATATTAGGTCAATTTTTTTAAATTCCACACCATTTGTTTGAATGGTAGTACTTCAAATAATAACAACAATAAAACTTAGATCATGAGTTTATTTGTTACTTTAAGTTGATTGCTGAAGTGACTTCACACCCAAGTTGAGTTAGTGATATTTCATGTTTTGTCTCTCATTTCTTGTTTTCTAGATAAAGAAATATGTCTAATAATATTTATTTTTTCCCCTTCAATGGATGGAAATATCTTTTTAAGATTGTGTGCAACAATCTCATCTTTTTAATAATATTTTATCTTCTCATAGGTACTCCCTACTTAGGTTATATTTTGAACAAGGGAGAAAGGAAGAAAGTGAGAGTGAAAAGAGATTTTAAGGTATTTTTATCCAAAATCTTAGCTAATCAAAGTCTCCTGGTGGCCAACATGAGCTTAGCTTGACATAAAGTTGTATTAACGATTGAGAGATATGTGGTTCGAATCCCTACCCCATATTGTCAAAAAAAAAAAAAAAGTCTCATTAGTGAATTATTTTATTTTAAAAAAATTAAGTTTAAAAATCATTTAAATTTAAAAAAAAATTTAATTTATTATATTTCACTTCATAACCTACCAAAATTTATATATATATTTTTTATATATAAAAATTATATTCTTAGTCTCCCAACCTTAAACACACACACATTTAGCTAAAAAAAAATAAAAATAATAGTTTTTTAAAATTAATTTAGAATACTAATGTGTGTGTATATATTTTATTCTTATCATAGCCGACATGGTATTTAATAATTAAAAAAACTAAAAACCAAAAAAGGCCAACTTGCAAATTGCACCTTTATTTTCCTATTATTTAATTTTGATGTAATTACAAGTATAGTCCTTGAACCTTTAGGATGGTACCAATTTGGTACTTAAACTTCAAAAAGTATTAAATATGTTTTTGAACTTTCAATTTTGTATCCTAACTAAACTCTTTCAATCTTTCTTTGTCTCGTTTTTAGACTTCTATTTTTCTTTCTTTATACCTCTTTTAATGTTTACGAAGACAGAGAAAGATGGACCAAGACATCAACTTTCTTCTTCAACTACATCCTTCCATAGAAAAATGATGGTTTGATCTGAGTTGAGACTGGCCTAGTGAGGGATATTGGGGTTAGTAATCGATCATATGAGGATGTTTGTCTCTGATATAAGCCATTTGAAGGCTATTTGAAGTATACAACTTAAGATAAAGTTAAGATAAAGGGCCTTGAAGAAAAGTGATGGACCTCT
Source organism: Luffa acutangula (assembly GCA_036850905.1). Taxonomy (NCBI): domain Eukaryota; kingdom Viridiplantae; phylum Streptophyta; class Magnoliopsida; order Cucurbitales; family Cucurbitaceae; genus Luffa; species Luffa acutangula. Next base: position 51,508,562 of record CM072096.1, on the reverse strand, counting down.
TCTCATCTGTACTCTACATTTTTCTTTAGCAATTCCATAAAAGGGACCAATACGACTAAAGCTTTTCCTAAAAATGACTTAAATTCTTTTGCTAAGGTTGGCTTTGGCATTTCAAGCAACAAAATAACTAGATAAAATAACTTCGACCTTGTCAATTGATAATGAGAAAACAAAATCTGAATAAATACCAATACCTATGAAACAAATTATTGTCTCGTCATTGTGACCCCGAGGCTTGGTGTACATAGCAAGAACACACTCAAAGTGATGAGATATTGTATGATTGAGTTTGACAAAGACCCTATAACCTCTACCACCTATCCAATAGGTCCTGAACTTTAAAAAGTATAAGTAGATTCTTAAACTTTCACTTTTATGTCGAATAAGTTCTTCAACTTTCAATTGTGTCTAAAAAGTCCTTGACCTATTCAACATTTTTTAAAATTCACAAGCTTACTAGATACAAAATGGGAAGTTTAGGGTCCCAATAAGTATAAAAATCAATTTTATACCTAATAGATATATTAATTTTTAAAAATCTCAATTTTTTTTTTTGACAACATGTGAGAGTGGGGGATACAAACCATAGACTTGTTGGTCATTAGTACAAGACTTATGAGAGCTATACTCATATTGGCTTAAAAATCTCAAATATGTTATGGACCTTTTAGACACAAAATTGAAAGTTAGAAACCTATAGACATTTTTAAAATCAATAAAAACTGGTAGACACAAAATTGTAAGATTAAAATCTATTAAACAATTGTTAAAGTTGAGAGACTAAACTTATAATTTAACCGATTTTGATTCATTGGTTTTCTCGACCTTCTCCACAGTGAGGGGTTTGGGATGATTTTGGCGGCGACCTGTGTGTCTGTGGATATATCTATCCATCCAATCTATCTATCACATGGGGCTTTAAGGCTCAAAAGCGCGGCTCATACTTAGCCAAAATTCTTTGGCTCCTTCTTCTTCTTCTTCTTCTCTGCACTCCATCCATTGCTTCTCACGATTATCCGCGTCTTTTCTCTTTCACCCATCTCATTTCTAACCAGATTTTTCAGTTCTAGAACAACAAACCCATTAGCTCCGGCGCGGCGATTATGTCGAAGAAAGGGGTCGCCGGTGGAGCAGCGCTTTCAAAGGACGCGCCATGGAGGGCCTCCGGCAAGCCCCTTCCCAAAATCCACCATGCCCCTGTGCTTCGCATTTCCCAATCCCCCTTTTCCAATTACGCCCTCTCTGTAATGAAGGCGAGCGCTCTCTTTCTCTTTGTTGTTCTGTTTTCTCTCTCTGGGTTTTGTTTGATTCTTATTGTTGATTTTGGGAATTATCTCTTTTTGCAGCATCCTGATCCGATTGGAAGTGGGTTGGCTATGGATGCTATCTTAGAAGCGGCTGGGCCTGATTGTATTGTGCCTGGACAATCTGCGCCTGTTAAACTACTTGGTCTCAAGGTGCTTTTTCTTCTTCGCCATGTTTGTTGGTTGTAACCCTTGTTTGATTTGCTTTGGATTACTCGAATTTTGAATTCTAGGGAATTTCTTAGCTTTGATTACTCGAATTTAGCGTGTTTGCATTTGGTTAGCTGGTCTTGCTAATTGCTTCTACATTGTTTCGATTGTTTCAAATTACCAGTAAATGAATTATGTATTGTTTCTACAACTCTTGGCAGATGATTTTGATTCAAATATGAAATTTATATTTAGCAAGCTTTACGCTGAAGTAGTGTCTGAACTGAAAATCCTTCGGAAGACACTTTACAAACGTATTTGAAGAGTGCAGGAACAAATTCAGTTTATCTAATGCAAACAAGTTATTAAATTAACATTACCAATTTTGTTCTAAAATTGTTGGTTTTAAACAAATTGACTACTTTAGTGACAAACTGATAGTGTTTATGATCTTTGAGAGTAATGAAAAAGGTTTTTTTTTTGGGACAAACTACTAGTTCAAGTCTTCTTTTAAAATTATTTTTGAGGGGTTTCAAAATTTACAAAAACACTTCTGTTAACGCCAAAGGACGACAATAATTTGTGATTTATGATTCCAAAAGTTATGCTAAACACACTCTGAATATTCTACACCCACCTTTTCCATCGGTTTTTGAGAATTTATCTTGTTCTGCATCTATTGGGTACTGCTATCCAGTGCTAAGCATATTATATCAGGGTTTTTAACATGCATCTAAATATTATCAAGATATCAGAACCTTAGCAATGACTCTTACCTGTCTTTTCTCTGTCACATGATCACGTCTGTCATGGTTTTACCAAATTTAACCTTATAGCCATATTGAGTCTTGCCAATGGTTATTGTTCAATGTTAGAAAGTGGGGAGGAGGGTAGAGGGGTTGAGGAGGTCATATTTTGTAGGGTGGTGAAATAAGTATAGTTATAAATAAAACAATTGATGCTTCAGTTTCTCAGTGAAAATGTAAACTACAAGTCTGAGTCAAGAACATACCAATGAATCTCAGTTATTGGTTTGGTAATCCCTAGCTGTCTCTGAGATAAAAAAGGAGAAGAGAATGATTAACTCCAATACACCACACTTACAGTAGGTGAAAGAACAGTAAAGGAGAGGGAACGAGTTTGTTTGGTATTTTCTGTAATTAGTAGTCATCTCTTGGATAGTTAGAAGAGAGAGATGGTTTGCATTAGTCTTATCCTTACGAGGGAGTTAGTTATTGGTATGAGTATTTACTATTTAGTAACCGAGTAAAAGAGAGGAAAGGATCTCAAAGTTATATTGGGAATCCGAAGAGAGTTTTCAAACCTCTTGAGTGTCTGAAGTAAGCTATAATACCTTTCTACATTACCAATGCAGTTTACTATTGGTGCTAATGCTATCAGAAAAATGTTTAGATGCTATGGCTTCTAATTATAGGATGGATGCCAGTAGTACTGGTTTGTCATTGCTAAACTGAATTAAGACTTTGAGTTTATAAGAACTGCTTTTGCTGTATATTTTGGTCTTAATATGCTCTACTTATGGACAGGTATGGCCCATCGATCTCGATTTGAAGTTTTTTGAGCCTGTTGGTCGAGAGCTTAAATTACTTGGAAAGGTAAATTGACATAACTCTATGTTTCATAAAGTTTTTTTTTTTTTCCCTCTATGTATGTTTTCTTAGTTCCTTTTATATGCAAAACATGTTCTTTTTATGCTCCTTGTTCTTCCTACATTATAATCTTAGATTATTGTCATCATTCTCATTCTTTTGTTCTTTTTCTTTCCTCTGAAGTTTATGGATGACGCGGTGAACCTCATGAACAAGTCATTCATAGATCGCTAGACGTAGTAGTTCTAATCGATGAAGAGTTACATGAAGCTGCAATTTAAGCTGGCTCCGTGAGTGGCGACTTATCCAACTGAACTGCCTCTAGATAATTTTCTTCCTCTTCTTACTGAATCCTCTCATGTAAAAACAGTCTCTGGCCTCCAAAAGCGATTTTGTTACTCTCGTTTTTGTGGCTTGTCTCATTGTGGCTCTTAAGCAGTCAGTGAATTGCCTTGTAAGGTTTTTCCATGGGGTTTTGATTGAAAAAGGCTATAATGTAAAAATAAGCATTAGTTAATAGCTCATATCCTTTTCTCACCCTCTTTACTCGAGTCTTTACCAAAACTCTGTTGGTTTCTGTTTGTACACCATAGTTTTTACTGCATCCAATGCAGTAAAAATCAACATGGTTTTGGCTGCTGACTACACACCTTCACAGGTTAGTGGTGAAAAGGAGAATCAATATTATAACAGAGCCAAACTATTAATATGAGGATTATTGATCCTCATGTTAATGATGAAGGGATAATTGCAAATTATATATTTGTACTTGTAGTTTGTCGATTTTACAAATCTTGTGAAGGTTTCAATACTTTTATAGCTGCAAAGTTTGGCTATAAGATGCTAACGAGAGCATAGCTCAAATGACATAACGTTGTACTGATAACATAACGTTGTACTGATAACTACAAGGTCTGTGGTTCGAATCTCCTACCCCATATATTGTCAAAAAAAAAAAAAAAAAAAAGTCTGGCTATAAGATTTTTATAAAAGGATTTGATTTGTAAATTGAAATCATAAGTATTTAAACCATTTTAGATATGTAACATGACAGAGAATTTGTAGATTCTCACTGATTACATAAAGTTGATCCGTTAGATTGAACATAATTCAACTTCTTAATTTTGACTAAGAGGTTAGATGTTTGAATTTTCATTTTCAAATATTGAATTAAAAAATAAATCATAAAGTCGATCCGCTAATATCCGTTTCCTTTGCTAGCTGACGCTTCCATTAAAGGCCACACTGCAACCTGTCCTCCATCTTTCAAAATGCATCAGCTGCTGCTTACTTAACACATCAATATCTCAACATAAAATTTTAAGTTGAGGATATCCTAAACAATCTCAGGATAATGCAAAAAGTGATGATGAAACTTCATTCTTACTTGAATGGCCAAAATTGGGTATGGTCTCAGAAGAACAGATTCATGTAATCCAATGATGAGTGCTGTGGTGGGGTAGGTCTTGGAATTGGAGTCTCTATCTATTGATCCACGTTGGATTTTCTGGTCATCTTCCCTTTTGCTCCCAAAAGAAATGTTTTTCTCTGCACTTTTTGTTGCACTTGTTTCCTGTATAAATTCAACCTGAGAGCTTAGTGTGATGATCAGAAATGGCCAATCACTCAGCTCTTCAAAGTGAGAGAATGCGCAGAGGACCTTGGCTTCAAGAGGAAGATAAGCAACTCACCATGTTCGTAACTCGCATGGGAGAGAGGAAATGGGACTTGATTGCCAAGGCTTCTGGTATGACTTCGTAACGCTTACTTGTTATTTGTCAAACGGATTGTTAACTATACAATAATAGTATGATACTGTCTACTTTAGACGAGAAACTGCACAGTTTTGCTTTTGAATTCTACTTAAAAAGTTTCATGTCAAGAAAGGTGTCGGGAATCTTCCGACGTCTATCAGGACTGTGTTCGTATCTCGAACTCGAGAGATAGTAGATTTGATGATCAACCACCCATGTTTTTTTTTTTCCTTGTAAATGTAGAACAATGTACTTGGAAAAAGTACTGAGCTAAGTTTTCTCCATGTATTTACATTGTTTGGCCTGTGTTTGTTCTTTTGTTTGCAGGGCTTGAGAGAAGTGGGAAAAGCTGCAGATTCAGATGGCTTAACTATCTCCGCCCCAATCTTAAACGTGATCGGATAAGTTCCGAGGAAGAAGAAATCATTCTGAAGCTTCATAAAAAATGGGGTAACAAGTAAGGACTAAAAATTAAAGCTCTCATTTTAACATCTGGGTGCTGCAAATTTTGGAACTTTATTGCTCTATCGGCATCATTATCCAACTACATCTTCTTCTAGATGGTCGAGAATCGCGCGATGGCTTCCCGGAAGAACTGATAACGAGATCAAGAACTACTGGAGAAGCCATTTGAGAAAAAGGTTCCCCATTCAACTAGAAGGTTCATGGAAAAATCTGTGTTGGTATTCTTGATACCTCAATCACATATAATGCTTTTATTGATTTGTTCAAGTTTCTTCAATTCTTGTGCAGAGTGCAAAGTAAAACATGGGAAACAGGACAAACTCTCATTGATCAAATGTGCAATAGGGGGAAATCCCAGGCATGATCATAGTGAAAGGAAGGACATTCCCTTGTGCAACATTTCCCACAATCATCTCGGGTTCTCGAACCTCGAGATCACGAGTTCGCCATACGAAATTCGATTATCGAACTGGATATCGGATCAGTTGACGAGCGAGAAGCAGGAAGTGAAGCATCATGAAGAGTGCAACAGTTTAGAATTCTGTTTTTGTTATCCAAATATGAACTGTGCAGAGAGAGATGATCAAACAGACCATTTCTGGGACTCATTGGCTTCTCTTTGGGATATGGAGTAGCAAATTAAATGTAATCCTTGTTGTAATATAATCAAGTTGTAAAAAAAACTGTTCATATAAGTGTGTGTATATATATATATCTTTTCAGTTCCATTTAAATGCTTGAGAATTGGACCAAAAGTCTCTTACTGAAAATTAAATATTCCAAGTTGGAAACTTTAAGTGGCGACAAGGTGTAGAACGTAATCATAAAGCTAAAGCACACAAGATAACATATCTCATAAGGTTTTTTTTTAATTAATAAAATTAATTAATTAATTTTAATTTTAATTAAAGAGATATATTTTTTGTTATTTGTTTTTTTCTTTTTTTCTTTTTTTTTTTTTTTTGAATTCAACAACATTTGGATAGATAAATTCAAATGTCTAAACTCTTAGTCGAGGATATGTCAATTACTATTGAACTCTACTCGCTTTGACGAAAAGATTTCTCATAAGAGAAAATATATTTTTTTCCTTGCTTTTTTTTTTTTGAATTCAACACCATTTTACTCATTGTTTTGTACATTATTATCTTGGCGGGAGTGATGCAAAATGTAATGTGCAAGTTCTTGTGTGGATGTCAAATTAAACAAACTCCCACCAAGTATATGTTGAAGAGAAAAATCTTATCTCGTAGTCTTATCTCGAGTAGGTGTAATTCAACTAATCAAGATACTAATAATTTTTTCCCAAGTTTGTAGGTTTGAATTGCAAGTCGAAAAAAAAAAGGATTGCATGTTTAAATGGTTTGATGTAACAAACAAAATATAAATGGTTCATCTCATCACGTATTTGAGGTTAATCAACCCTATGATATAACAAGACCAATCATCTAACTCAAAAAACAAGGTGAATCATCTCAAAGTAATGTTTTTATGAATCAAATATATTGGAAAACTGATTACGTTTAACTTCGTTTTGTTAAGGTAAATAGTAGAAATAGTATATTACAGTTATAGCCGTTTTATATATTGCAAACTTAGAAAACTAATGCAAGGTAAAATGAGAAGCATATCATAACGTTTTAGCTTGTCATATATATTTGACAAATCACCCCAATATGTTATGTTTTTTGTAAAAATATAAAAGTGCTAATATATTATAAATTATATTAAAAGCTCTATGAAGATATCTTTCAAATTTTTTAGTGAAAACTTTGATATAACCTAAAATCTTAAACATTGATTATTGTTATATATTGATAACTAAACCTATATTTTCCCATTTTTGTACTTTTCAATGAAATTAAATATTTTCCCAAAATAAAAAATAGAAATTGGTATTTATACTTTAGAAAGAAAATGAAAAGAATATGATTAAAGCAAATAATACCAAATACAGAAAAAAGAAAAGGGTGGAAGGATAATGTTTTTAGGAAGTTGATAAGTAATATTAAAACAAGTACTCTAGGGATTTGGTGGTGAAAGATGACATTGTTTGAAAGAGTTTATTTTCTTTTACAATATAATATTGGTAAAAGTGGCTTTAAATCCTTCACAAAGGGGAGCCAAAGTAGGCTAACATTGTCTTTAAAAAGTTGAACTTAGGATATAAAGTATTAATCTATGTTTCAAGAATGTATCTAACCAAATTTTTATTGGAGGATTAGGCAGGTTTGACCTAATTCCTACCAATACAAATAATATAAATAATAAAAGAAAAAAAAAAAAGAGAGACAAATTTACACACTGCATAAAATCTTATTGGGGAAGTTTATTAGTTAATCAATTAGTTATACATTTTGGCTACCTACACATGTGCCATTGGAATCCATATGATTGTTAATGGCAAAAGAAGATCCACATATATGGCTTTGATTTTTGTTTCATCCAAAAGGTCTTATACCGATACAGATATTGTCCCTTACTTATATATATTTATGATCTTCCTTTATCTTAATCATTGTGTGGGACTTTGCTCACAATCCCAACAATCCTCTCCTCGAACAAAGTGTCATTGAGTCTCACCTCATATTGTCATATATTTTGTCTAGCTCTTATCTAGACCAAACTCCTATTCTTCAAAGCATATCACCAGTCTAATAAAGCTCGACCACGAATCTCTATCGTGACTGCGTCTTCGAGGAAAGCTCACAACTTCTTTGTTTGGCACCCGAAGATTCTATCGACATTGTTAAATCAAAGACATATAACTCTAATACTAATTATTAAGGACAACAAACCCTCTACATATATCTCCATAATGGAGGTATAATATATATTGTCCACTTTAGACATAGGCTTTCATGATTAAGTTGCTTTTGGTTTCACCTAAAAGACTTCATTACGAAGAGTTTTATCGAGAAGTTGAGTTTATAAATTCAAATAGACTTTTACATCGTCTACATCGTTATCATATGTTAAATCACCATTAGATTCAAAAGTTTAATTTATTCAACAAAAATGAATACAAGACTACTTCAAGATCTAAACCATCCAGATATTTTCTTTTATGATTCCTCTCAGGCTAAAACTCACAAGAATGGAAAGTTGACATCATTATCAATATGCTTGGCAAAATGGATAGAATTAATTCCACCATTATCAATTTGCTTGTCATATTATATAGTATTATTTGTTTTCTTATACCTATATATCTATTTTACATTTTTTTAGACTAACAATTACAGGATGAGGATCGAATGATTCCGAACACATAGAAGATTATGTTCACATGCTCATGAATTTAATTTTGTATTTATTTTATTTCATTCTCCTCCCAATTTTCTTTTCACATATCATTTGAATTTTACATAAAATTACGGGAAGTAAAATATGATAAATTTTCAAAATTTTATAAACAACAGAATTCAAAAGTAGAAACTAACCTAATATCTTAGAATAATCATACATTTTAATGTGTTCATGTATGATGTAACATTTTTTTTAAAAAAAAAATTATCAAATTTGAGAATATCCCTCTATCTAGAGCTTGTTCATGTGAATAAATATTAATTTTTAATTCAACTTGACTTCCAAGTCAGAAACAAAGTCAAAATTGTTAAGCTACTTTCTATTTTTAAATACAAATCCCTTTGCCTTTTTGTTCCACCTAAACCAAAACCAAAAGCCTCCTTCATCATGTCTCTTCTGTTCATTGCTCATTCTTCTCCCATAAAATAAAATTCTAAAATTTTTATTTTTAGAATAATTAAAAGATCATTTAATTTTTCAATTTCTTTTGGTGGTTATCAAATGAAACCTACAAAAATTATTTCGAAATTATAAAACTGTTATCTTATGATCTATTCAATGTTACACAAAATCAATCCAACTAGATCTGATTTTTTTTTTATTTGTCATTCAAAATACAACATTGGTAGAATGATGTGTTCAAATCAAAACCACGTAATAAAATATAACGATGAGCGTAATTTAAATTTGTATGCATGGTTGTACTTAGAATAATTTCTATGCTTATAACATTTTTTGAAACTCTACCAAACTTCAAAAGCAAATTCAAAACTGTATATTCATGAAAGCCATCTTTTTAGTTTTTTAATTCAGCCAATACAAAAACAAGCAGACAGAAACAGAAATTAACAAACCATATAAACTATACTTACCAAAACAAAATAATTGACAAAAATAATCATTAAAGAATAGAATTTCAAATTTCAAACCCCATCTTCCTTGGACCCAACTTTAATTCCTTCATTAAAAATCCAACCTTCAAGAAATAATTGTTAAGGCTCTCACCATCTCCGCCTTCTGCAAGAAACCTACACGAAGCTCTCAACCCCTTCTGCAAAATCTCTATAAATCCCTCTTCTCAATCTAAGTTTTTCGATTCCACCGATCTCCCGCAACTTCGTTACACTTCTCGACGATGTCGACGCTAAATAGGAGAGCTTCTACTCTGGCCTTCATCGTCCTCCTAACCTCCTTCCTGCTCTGGACGCCAGCCACAGCGCAGGAAGTCGGTAAGTACTCAAACAAGGACAGAGCTAGAAATTTTCATACGTGTTTATATAAGATTTTCTTAAAGCATTCAATTTTTTTTTTTGTATGATTTTTTTTGTTTCAATTTGTAGAGGATGAAAGTGAGTTTGATTACATAAGAGGGAGCAAGAAAGGGCCAGCGAGATGGGGAGAGATTAAGAGAGAATGGGCGAGATGCAACAATGGTGACATGCAATCTCCCATTGATTTGTCGAGCAAAAGAGTCAAACTTGTCAAAACTTTGGGTCAGCTTAAGAGGAAATACAAACCCTCCATTGCCATTGTCAAGAATCGAGGCCACGATATTTCGGTAAGGGTGCGACTATTAAGTTTTGATGTGACGATTAATCGAATAAGTTATTGTTTGAATCATCAACATGAACATAGGCATAAGAAAAAAATAACTTTTGTTAGTACAACAATATTTGGAAATGGGGGATTCAAACCTTTGACCCCTTGGTTAAAGATACATGTCAATTACTGTTGAGTTATATTCGCACGAGAAAAATAATTTCTTATTTACTGAATTCAAAAGGGAAAATTTATTTAATAATTGAGTTAGGTTTAGAAATTTATAGATATCTAATTTGCAACCAACCAAAAACATATGCATACTCTAAAATTAACTTATTATGAGAGTAATATTTATATGATAATAATTAGGTATTTATATAATATACTTATATAATAATTAAACCTTTGTATATTTTGTGACTAAATATGCATAGATGTCGTGTCAATCTCTCATTGGATGCTTCTCATTATTAAATATCCACTAGCAAACTTCTTGTTTTATCTAACCTATGTCTTTTAGTGGTGAGGAATAGAGACTCACCACCTAATTAATGAATATTTTAAAAAAATTTTGACATAAAATTACATGTGGTCTCAAACAAAACACATCCCATGAATGTTTAAATAAATTTAAAATTTTCAACTTGTTGAAGGTAATTGATATACCAATATACAACTGGTATAAATTTTGAACCCATGATCAAAAGGTCTATTATTCGAATCTTTTATTAGATTATATGGGCTTCCATCTCAAAACCAATTGGCAATGAGTGGAGTGACCCTTGAAGCTTATATGTTGTGAGGTCTCCACCATTCTTTCCGATGTGGGATCCTCAACATGCCCCCTCAAGATGGTGCCTCTTTGGGTTCACCATCTTGGATCGGATCCCAATTTCTTTTTATTGGACCGAATACCCGTTTGGGTTTAATGGGCTCTGATACCATATTAACAAATTTTTCTTAATTTCCGGAACAACAAGGACATTACTTAGATTAAGTTCATTTGTGCCAGTTTTTATCAAACTTTTTCCTATATGTGATATGCTAAGACCATTACCATCACCTACGTATAATTTTTCTTGACCAAAATAAGGTTGATATTGGAGTAATTTACCTGTGTTGGCGACCACGTGGGCTGAAGCTCCTGAATCGGCAAATAGTGGAGATTCTGTTGCTGCCAATTCGTTTAGTGTGAGAGCTGCCAGTGCTTGTGGTACTTCCTCTGCTTGGTATGCATGGTCAAATCGTTTCCAACATTGTAGAGCTGTATGGTTGAATTTCTTGCATATTTGACATTGTACTGATGCATCTTTGAGAACCACACTATTGTTTTGCTGCTGATCTAAGGGATTCTTTTGTGGTGATTGAAAAGCAGTGGATGTGTAAGACAATGGGCTGTGGTTGTTATTTTGAGGTGTGAAAGGGAATGGGCTTGGTTATTATTTCTCCCTTGGTAATTTCCTCTTCCCCTTGGGATATAGTTTCTTCCTCGTCCTCTAGATCTTCCTCTTTGCGCATAAAAAGCTTGATTATGGTCCATTTGTGTTTCTTTTTCTTCCTCAATTTCTGACAGAAGTTGCAATTCGTGATTTTTTAGAGCCATCACGAATTGGTTGTATGATGGATAGGGTGCCTTTGATAACATAGCTACTCTAAAATCTTTATACTTACTTCCTAGTCCTCTTGCTAGGTGAAAGACTTTGGTTGTTTCATCCAATGGCTTTTTCATTGCCGCTAGCTTGTCACAAAGAGCCTTGAACTTCTGTAGAAACTCCTCCAGACTCAGATTTCCCCTTCTTAGGCTGACAAGAGCTTCATTGAGATGGAGTTCATTCTCTTTTGTCATTGTGAGTAGTTGTTCTTCTAAGGAATTCCAAACTTGATTTGAGGTGCTAGAGTTTTCAATCATGCTAAGTACCTCTTCAGTAATGGTTCCCAAGATCCATGACGTTAACAATCCATCATTGTGTATCCAAACATTATGCTGTGGGTTGGAAACCTTTTTGTCGTTGCTGTCAGTGATTTCTTTTTCGGGTGGTTGGTCTTCATAAAGGTGATGTTCCACTCCCATAGTTCGAATCAACGGCAGTATTTGAGATTTCCACAGGAGATAATTGTTAGAAGACAACTTGATGGAGATAAGGCTGGAACATTGATGAACAGTTTGGATGGTGAGGCTATTTTCATTCTTGGCCATGATTAGATCCTTGTAAGTTTGATCGTGAATAATTTTCGTGTAACCAAAGCTCTGATACCATGAAAATTTTAGATCAAAACTTGACTCAAGAATCACCAAGAGACTTATTTCATTGATACGAAAAGAAAAGTTCTTTACAAGCAAATAATAAAGGTTACACGAAAGAAGGCTAACAAGGAAAGAAACCTCATTCAATGAAATATAAAGATATGATTTTCTAAGTAAGGAATATGAGAGCTGGGCAAATAAATATAAAATGATTTCTAACCAAAAAAACCCAATAGCCACATATGGAAACTCCTCAACGGTATTGTCTGCTAGCTTGCAATCAGAATTAAAATGTTTGAAGCTTGTTACCTTGAGGGAGTTGACGGTTGGGTAAGGGTTTAAAAGAATCTTCCCATGGTTGGAGGTTTATGCTACTGTTATGAATTTGGTTGTTGGGTTTCTACCACTATCCTAGTTTCAAGTTCAACATCTTTCACTCCCACATGTTATAAAAATAATAATTAGTATCACTTTTTTTTTTTTAAAAAAAAATCATTTATGTGTTATGATTCAAACAAATCATGTTATATAAAATAGGTTTGTGGAATGTTTAAAAACTTTTCTATTTTGATGTCTAAAATTTTGGCCACTTATTTAAGTTGTTTTCGTGGTCATTATATATATATATTTTTACTTTGAGTGGTTTGTTTTTAACTTATTATTAGAATATATATATATATATTTAACTTAAAATATTTTTGTCCATGTAAAAATATAAATGATTAAACAGGTTAAGTGGGAGGGAAATGCAGGATCAATCAAGATCAATGGCACTGATTATTTTCTTCAACAAGCTCATTGGCACTCTCCTTCTGAACACACCCTTAATGGAAGAAGGTCAATCTCTTCTCTAATTCTTTTAATGAAAATGAAATGATTTTCAAAAAAAAAAGAAAAAAAATTGACAGATATGGGCCCGTTGTTTGGTAACATTCTCGTTTCTTGTTTCCATTTCTTCATTTTTAATAAAGAAAAGTAGAATTTCATGACCCTAACACCTATACATTCAATAATAATAAACCTATATTCTTATTTATGTTTGAAAAAAATTGGAAACAAGAACAAAAAAGAAGAAACTGGTTTTAGTTGTTTCCAAAAGTTCTATACAAATTTTGGGAGTGTTTCAAAAAAATGAGAAACAAGAAGCATACATAGTTATTAAATGCTTAGATTACTTAATAAAATTGGAAACAAGAAACGAGAACGTTACCAAACATGCTCTATGTTTCTACAAAAGAAAAATCGTTAATGAAAAAATAGAATTTTTAAATAAAATAATTCATTTGAACTGGAGCGTTTTTTTTTTCCTTCTCTCTAAAGTTCAGCCAGATGAAGTGGAGTATTTAAATTAAATTTCTGATCAGTTGGTTGATGATATCTATTTTAATTAATCGAGTTATGTTTAGATTGTATTAGAACTATACTCGTTCTCAAATTAACGGAATTCTTTTATGGAATTAGGTATGATTTAGAGCTTCATTTGGTTCACCAAAGCTCAAACAAAGCTGCCAAATACCCCATTGCTGTTATTGGCATGTTCTACAAGATTGGTCGTCGTGACTCTTTCCTCTCCAAGGTAACTTAGCAATAATAAAAATCTTAGCTTATTAATTATGAATTCACGTATAAAAGGATTAAATTTTATCATGATCCATCTACTTAATTATAAAGTTACGTTTTTTGGATCGAATATAAATTTAACATATGATATCGAGACTAATAAAAATAAATTGAAATAATGTTTAGTTGACAAGAAAAATAAAGGCATTGGATGAAGAAAAAGAGCAAAAAGCAGGAAGAATAGATCCTAGAAAGATAAAAATGGGTGGCATGAAGTATTATAGATACATGGGCTCTCTCACTGTCCCTCCTTGCACTGAAGGTGTCATTTGGAACATCAACAAAAAGGTATGTTTCTTCTCTTTTGTTTTCAGACCTAATAAATAAATAAATATTAGAATATTGAAAGGCGAACGGTGTTTATATTCTTATATTATTTTTCCTCGTTAATTAAACAAAGTCCTATCCTCATTTTAATCTCAAATTTTATACCCATCTAATTAATATAGTTTTGTCCGTATCATACTGGTCTTACAATATCGAAGATGCATGCGACTAAAATCTTACCACAATTAAAAGGACTTAATATTTACACGAAACTTTTTAAAATAAAAAGGAAGTTGGATTTGATAAAAATTGACATAATATATTGTGAAAAATATAGAGGGACAGAGTTTAATATTATTTATTGTCTTAACATAATGAAAACTCATCTTTTACCCTTTAACTCAATTCTGATGAAGTGTGGATTGAAACGAGGCTGTCTTCTTAGCATGTGGTGGTTTTTTTGGATTTTGCTTTTTCAATTTTTATGTAATGTCGCAAATGCGATCTTCTTAGTTTGTGAATGAAAGAATGTTATGTTGTTGATATATATATTTATATATATATAACCTCAATTCTTCCTTCACTTTGTCTCTCTTGGATTTAAGCTAAAAGGAAAGGTTTATGTATAAACTACGTTTCACAAAGCTTAGAGTTTTTTGTTTCCTTTTAATTTCAGCTGAATGTTTTAAATTTTTTTTAATTTTGCTTTGAAAGGGTATACATCAATAATATATCTACCTCCATCTCGCACCCAAAAAATAATAATAATAATAAAATGAAAAGATGGTTGTACATTTTTCTAAAGTAAAATCCAAAAAAAAAAAAAAATGAAATAATCATAGTAATAATAACTTATAAAATAAAATAACATAAGGTAATAGTAAATACTAAATAACAATAATATTCTATCCACTAATTATTAAAAGAAATAAATGAAAGTCTTGATCTCTATTATAACATAAATGAACAAACCAACCTTACTATAAGTCTATAACTCAATCGTCAAATGTACCACTTTCTTGTCAACAAGAGCTTAGCTCAACTGGCATAAAGTTGTACTGATAATCACAAGGTTTGTGGTTCGAATCCCCCTCAGTTTCCTCTATAAATAATTTTGTTTACAATGGTATGATGTCAGATAGGAACAGTCTCACGAGAACAGGTGAAGCTTTTGAGATCGGCCGTTCACGATGTAAGTTCTATATAATTTTTTTTTTTTTAGAATTTCTGCATAGAGTTTTTAATTTTAAAAAATCATCTTTTTAGTTTTAATCAAAACGACATATCGGTTTTTATTATTTACATTTTTCTTCTTATTATTATTTTTAATATGAATTGCAGTCTGCAGAGAAGAATGCAAGACCAATCCAACCACACAATGGACGACAAGTCGACCTCTATGATCCAAATCCAACACAGACCACCAATTGAAATTTTGATAATTCAATCATTTCCTTCATTATATTATTTATCATGCATTATATATACCATTTTTGAACCTCAAATAAATAACTAATAATATTACTATTCTTTTTAGCAATTTTAATTCTTAATGCCACAAAAGATGTACTCTTTCTTCCATGATTAAACAATGTTTTTTTTTTTTTTGAATTCAAACATCTGACCTCTTGGTTGAAGTACATGTCAATTACCGCTGAGCTAAACTCACTTTGACGATGGTCAAATAATGGTTTTAAAATGTATTAAAAATAAAAAAATAATAATAATAGCTTAAAAATTAAATAGTAAAAATAAAATATGTAATGCGACGAACTAATTCACTGAAGATTAGAAGTATTTAATTAAATGGTGGGCATAGAAAAATAGTCCCACAAACATGATATGATAAAGACTAAAAATTTGGTTTGAATCCTCTACTCTATAGGTTGTGAAAATTAGAAAATTGAATAATTACTAAATAGAAAACATAAAGTGTGTAATAAATAATATTTAATGATTATGTACAAAATTATCATATTGCGTTGAGTGAATGAATATATAATTTATTAAAAATCTGGACTCCTCCACAGTGTTCTTATAGTAGAATATAAATAGAAACTATAAGTTAAAGTGAGCAGCTTAATAGTAATAGGCATATAGTAGACAATACTCAAAATTTATGTTCCTAAACTTTGAAAGTTTTCATTCTTACTCTTAAATTTTAAATTTTATTTTTAAAAATAATTTTGGAGAATTTTCTATTTTTCGTTAAAATAAGATGGAAATTGATGTGGTGACTAATGTAAAAATTAGAAGGCATGCATGACCTCATTTACAATATCTTTTACGTAAATTGTTGTGACTGCTAATGTGTAAAAATTGATTATGTAAATGATTTTAATGGTATCTTTTGAGATGAAAAATAAATAGTCAATAACGATCCTAGTCTTATATATAGTTGTAAACAATATCACTTACATCAACAAGAGCATATAGATCAACTGATGTAAAGCTTGTATAATCGATCAAGAAGTTAAAGGTTTAAATCTCTCACTTCATATGTTGTCAAAAAATAATCACACTTACCTAATTTTTACACATTATATAGTGTTGTCATGTCAATTTCAATCTTTTTATGTTATTTTTTTGTTGTTAAATTATCAAAAATACCCCTAACTAGGAGATTGGTTTCAAAACAACCCTTGAAGACATTTTTCGTTAAATTTATGGACAGAAAATTATGTATTTGCATGTTTTTTTATTGTTTTTTTCCACGTATATGTTCAAATATGTTCACATAATTAGCAACAATATGAATGCAGACTTGTCATTTTTCATCCATAAATAATTTAATGAAAAAATACATTAAGGGGGCAAAACGAGCATAGTTCAGCGGTAATTGACATGTATCCTCAACCAAGAGGTCAGAGGTTTGAATCCCCCACCTCCAAATGTTCTAAAAAAAAGTACCTTCAAGGGTTGTTTTGAAACAAACTTCAAACTTTAAGGACTAAAATGAAACTTTTGAAAGTTTAGGGGTATATTTGAAACCAACCCCATAGTTCAAGGGTATTTTTTTTCCTAATAATTTAACATTTTTTTTAACAATTTCAAAGTTCAAGGGTATGAAAAATTTCAAGATCAAGAGGCATAATTGAAACTTACTCCAAAGTTTAGGGGTATAATTTAATCTTTTATTTATTTTTTATTATTCAAAAAAAGATTACTTGGATATATTTTTTTAAAAGTGAACAATTTTGGATAATTATTTCTAAGGTTAAATTACAAATTTGATTCCTATGGTTTGGAAAATTTTAGATTTTAGTCCTTATATAGTTTTAAAATTAGAATTTCATCCCTGTAATTTGATAAAAATCTCGTTAAATAGTCTCTATCGTATACTCAATTCGTTAGAATTTTGTCTCTATATCCTGCCACATATTCAATCTGTTGGTCGCTTTAACAACTATATACTTAATTAGTCTATTGGAGACTTCTAATGATAGAGACTATAATTAATGAGGTTTTATCAATATGTAAAGATTAAGATTCTAATTTTTAAATTATAAAAACTAAATTCTAATTTTTTTCTTTTTTTTTTTACTAAATACGAAATTTGTAATTTAATCTATTTTAGAAAATGAGTGAACACGTTTTTTTATTATTTTCACAGTTTTATTGTTTTCAGAAACATAAAAAGTAGATGTTGGATGACAAAGCAAATTAGACTTTAGTTACTTGTAGGTATGTTTTCTAGGGAACCAGAAAATTTCACAATTACACATTATTTTGATAACCATTTTGTTCCTTTTTTTTCCTCTTTATTTCCAATTTTTAAAAATAAGAATTTTTTTTTTTTTTTTTTTTTTTTTTTTTTTACCAGCAATCAGTTTTTCTAAAAAGCTTTTTGGAAACATAGATTAGGTCCTTCTATAAAATAAATGATTAACAATGAAAACAATTGTAATGATTTGTTATATCAACATATTTATATATATAGACATATCACTTGAATGCTAATTGATACATAAAACTATGTTCATATGATGTGACTCGAAAGAGAGAAAAGTAAAAAGAAAGGAAAAAAAAAACTCATGTCTATTGGTAGAATCCGACCCACCCATAAAAATTAAAAAAAAACTCATGTCTATTGGTAGAATCCGACCCACTCATGTCTATAGACATATCACTTGAATGCTAATTGATACATAAAACATCCGTTTCCGGCGCCGGAGTCGCGGGAGGGAGGTCCCTCCCTCCCTCTCCGTTACAGATCTGTTCTAAACTTTTACAGGTCTAAACTTTTATTTTTTATTTTTCTCTCTTCTAATATATCTTTCTCACCCTTCCCCCTAAAAATTTTATATTTTTTCAAACTTTTCTATTCCAAACTCATCTTTTCTTTTTCTAACATATCTCTTTCCAAAAATCTCCTCTATATGTTCTCCCTCTCTCACACTTTATTTTTTCTTTATTTTTTTTTTCATTTCTTTGCGCATTTTTCTCTTTCTATCATATTTTCTCTCTCTAAATCTTTTTCTTTTATCATTCTAAATAAACTTTGCGAAGAATGTCTCTTACACTTTCTAAATTAATTTGATCCTCTCAATTTCATGTTTGATTTTGAATTATTAAAAACATGTTTCGGAGTGATTTTTAATATGATCAAAGTGATTTTAATCATTTCAAAAGCATAAACATGCCCTAAACCTTTATTTTCATTTATTTATGCATTTTTCTTTCCATCCCTCTCACTAAAAAGAAGAAAAAACTTAAGACCCCGTTTGATAACCATTTGGTTTTTGGTTTTTTGTTTTTAAAAATTAAACTTATAAACACCTATTTCTATCTATGAGTTTCTTTGTTTTAGTATCTACCTTCTTCCTTGTTTTCAAAAACCAAGTCAAATTTTGAAAACAAAAAAAAGTAGTTTTCAAAAACTTGTTTTTGTTTTTGAAATTTGGCAAGGAATTCAAATGGTTCCATGAAAATTATTGTAGGGAATTTGGGAGAACACAAGCATAATTTTTAAAAACCAAAAACCAAAAACCAAATGGTTATCAAATCGGGCCTAGAAAATCAAAATGATGAAACAAGGCGCGTAAGTTAACCCATTAAAAAATCAATTATTAAAGAAAAGTTTTTCTTTTGGAGTTCAAATGTTCAATTATTAAATACAAGTTAAGATGTGGAGTTGGTTCACCTACTTTTTTTTTTTTTTTTTTTTTTTACTTTACTTTACTTTACTTTACTTTATCAATTTAC
This sequence comes from Luffa acutangula, assembly GCA_036850905.1. NCBI lineage: Eukaryota > Viridiplantae > Streptophyta > Magnoliopsida > Cucurbitales > Cucurbitaceae > Luffa > Luffa acutangula. Next base: position 51,489,091 of record CM072096.1, on the reverse strand, counting down.
ATTTTCCTGTCTAAATTAGACAGCTTTGCTTTAATTCTTCGAGTCTTCGTTGGTTGAGACTGACAGCAATTTGGTCTTTTCAAATACTTGTCTTTAACACGTTAAATGCACGTTTGTGTTTTTTTCACATTTATTTCATTTTATAAATAAATAAATTTGATTATATTAATTAGGAAGGAAAATCAATTTTGACCCCTGAACTTAGCATGTTATATTAATTTTAAGCCTAAACTTTCAATTTCATCAAACTGAACCCTAAACTTAACAAATTGTATCAATTTGAACCTCAAACTTGCATAAATGTTGCAATGTGGACCTTTAGTCAACTTTTCATTTGAATTGCTATTAAAACATGTAATTGACACAATTTCCTTTTTTTTTTTTTTTAATTCATATTGCACCTGAGTTAGTGTATTCTAAGATTTTTTTTGGAAAAATCAAAAGAAATCAAATATTCCAGACTATTCTTCTCATTATTATCCAAAAAAGAATCACAAATTTATTGACAACAAGAAAAATCCAACAAAAATATGAGATATAAAAAACTCAAAATTTCTTTATTTTTGTTTTCTACATTTGTACATTCTTCTAATCAGTAATAAAAAAAAACCGTAAAAGAAGAAAAAAAAATCCCACAAAGTTCTTGGCAACAATTAAAAACCAGAAAATATTTGAAGATAAAAACCTTCCATAGTTTCTTTACTTTCATAATCTTAAATAGCAGCGAAAAAGTCCTCACAATTAAAGTTTTCAACAACAAGAAAAAATCATCTAAAATAAATTTTCTCCTGTATTTTATTTATAAGAAACCAATTCAGGTGTAGTGTGAATTAAGAAAAAAAATGAAGAAATAATCCTACGTACCGTGGTTCAAACGGAAAGTTAACCAAATATATATATTGTAACACTTACGCAATATTGTGGTTAAAATCGATACAATCTGATAAGTCTGAGGTTCAATTTGATGAAATTGAAAGTTCAGGGTTAAAATTGATACAACTTGTTAAGTTTAGGGTTTAATTTGATGAAATTAAAAGTTTAAGGTTAAAATTGATACAACCCCCAAAGTTTAGAGTTAAAAATTATTTTTTTCCTTATTAATTAAAAAGTGTTTCTTTTTAAAAAAAAATTATTAATCATTATGATATAATTTATATCTAATAAAAAATTAAATAAATTTTTACTCAAAAAAAAAACAAATTAAATAAATTTTTGTTTATGATTTAAAATAAAATATCAACGTTTTTATCAAGTATTTAAAAAACTTCAAAATACTACAACAATAATAATAATTTAACACTAAATAAAATATAAACCGGAATAAACATTCAAAATAAAAATAGTTATAATTTTCAAAAAAATAAAAATAAAGTTATAATCTTAAAACCAAATATAAAATAATTGAAAAAAAAAAACATTTTGTTTTGACAACATGTGGAGGTGGAAGAATTTGAACCACAAATTTATTGGCTATTAATACAAATATTATGTCAGTTGAGTTATACAGGATGAAAAGAAAAAACTAAGATGTGTATGTATGACATAATGTTTTTAAAATAGATTTCGCTCACACTAATGTTTGAGATGAAAACTATTATATAAGCTTGAAAAATGAGAGTTGCTAACATATTCAGCCATACTGGATTTAGAAACACAAAAAATAAAAATAAAAATTGTGAGAGAAAAGAAATAAAAAAGAAGATAGATGTAAAATTGTAGACATTTTTAGGTGTTTCGATCTGACGGTAGTTTTGCACTGTTAGATGATTTTAAAAAGGAAGTCTCATTGCACTGACAACACCTAATAATTTTCCGTTAAATAATTGTCATCACCTAATAATTTCCCCTTAAATAATTGTCAATGGTGAGTAGAAAAGAGTTATTTACAATATGGGAAAGTAGTTGAAAAACTTATAAGATTTGAAGATTTTTCATACTATTTTATTTAAATATAATTAAGGATAATAATGTTTCGATTGTTTTATATAAACAAAGAGAACTTTTTATATTCTAGTATTTTAAGTAATTTAAATTATACACATAATTCATTGAAGTTGTAAACTTTTGAGATTTCAACACTTTTTTGAGCTTCTTAAACTAAATTTAAAATTTAATTAAAGGGAATAATTCTGGAATTAACATAAAGTAAAGTTAGAATATTAAATTATACTTTATGATTAAATAATTTAAGTTAAATTATACCAAGTAACTATGATAATTATTTTGGGATAAGTTTCAATTATACTCCTAAAACTTTGAAATTGATCTATGAAATATATTTCTCGTTGAAACAAATGACGAAAATTGAAATAGTAGCTTATGTGTATAAATCAGAAAGGCGTCATGATACTATTTATAACTATATAAAAGTTTAAAATCATTGTTCCCGCCATATATTTCATTTCAAAAGGTATCCTTAAAATCATTTACATTATCAAGTTTTACACATTAATTGTCACGTCAATTTAGATAAATAATGTTGTAAATGATATCACGTATGCCTTCTAATTTTAACACATTAATCATTGCATCAATTTCTATTTTATTTTAATGGAAAAAAAAAATTATTAAGTGTATCTCAAAAATGAAAAGAAAAAATTGTTCAAGTGTAATAATTTTTAGATCAAAGGTAAAAATGAAACTTTTAAAAGTTTAGATCATTATTGGAACCTACTACAAAATTGTTCGAGAGTATTTTGTATAATTGAACTAGTAACTTATTAATTGTTGAGAATTAATCGTAAACAACATATTTGTGAATTTTAAATTTGTGTTGGGATAAAATAGTCATTATATAAACATTTCTTAAAAATTTAAGGCCCGTTTGGTAAAGTTCTCGTTTCTTGTTTCCGTTTCTTCATTTTTAATAAAGAAAAATAGAATTTCATGACCATAACACCTATACATTCAATAATAATAAACCTATATTCTTATTTATGTTTGGAAAAAATTGGAAACAAGAACAAAAAAGGAGAAACTAGTTTTAGTTGTTCCCAAAAGTTCTATACAAATTTTGGGAGTGTTTCTAAAAAATGTGAAACAATAAACATACATAGTTATTTAAATGCTTAAATTTCTTAATAAAATTAGAAACAAGAAACAAGAAACGAGAACGTTACCAAACGGCCCTTTAGTTACCAAATATGTTTGTTTCTCAAAAAAATAAAAACTAGTATAAGAAACTGGAAATAAAAACATTATCAAACGGACTCTATACAAACCAACATACATATATCTTTTATATGTACAATATTACTTTGCAATGAAAAGTAAATACAATTTTTTTTTTCTTGAGTTCAACAATATATTAGGAGGTAAAAAGATTTGAATCTCTGATTTTTTGGTCGAAAGTATTATGTCGATTACAAACGAGCTATGCCACCCTGGACGCACAAATCCTATTTGGATATATATGTTGTTGAGGATCCCACATCGGAAAGATTGGTGGAGACCTCACAATATATAAGCTACAAGGGTCACTCCACTCATTGTCATTTGGTTCTGAGATGGAAGCCCATATAATATAATATGGTATCAGAGTTCATTAAACCCAAACGGGTATTCGACCTAAACAATGGATGGATTTGCTAAAATTTAAAATTGGATTGTCGACCTTTTTCCTCTCTCTCATGACTTCTAGAATAATAAGGTTGGATGAACTTTTGCTGAGAAAATAGAACACCACAATACTTTTTCGTTGTTAGTTGTGCTTTAAAAAATCAATACAAAAAAGGGGCAACCAGATAAATGGCAATGAAATAACAACTTCAATTAAAAAATATTCCAGATTCAAAGAAGAATTAAAGTATAATCAGAATTAAAGTATAATCAGAATTAAAGTCAGAAAAAAAATCTAGATTCACCTAAAATATGGGATGAACCTAAAATATCAGAATTAAAGTATAATAGAAAAAAAAATGAAAAAATTGATACACAATTTCAAACAATCAAATCTAGCGTCCTTACCCATTGATTCATCTAGCAAATCAAAACTAACCGAATTTCAAATGAAATGGAATATAAATCTGACAACCTAAATTTAAAACAATAGATTTGAATTAAAAAAAGAGAGAAAAAATAGACTTAAATAGTGTATATCAAAAGAAAAAAGGAGAGAGCTTACCAAATTCAATAACAATGAAGAACAACTTCAATTAAAAAAAAAATTCAGATTCAAAGAAGAATTAAAGTATAATCAGAATTAAAGTATAATCAGAAAAAAAATATAGATTCACCTAAAATATGGGACGAACACCTAAAATATCATAATTAAAGTATAATCAGAAAAAAAAAATGAAAAAATTGATACACAATTTCAAACAAACCTCTAGCTTCTTCGAAAAAACCCTAAGGCATAATTACTCTCTTGGGAACACACTCACGTTCCACAAAAAACCCTTTCCCCTTCCTCATTTCAAACCCTTCCAACTTACCGTTCGCGAGAGAACCCCTTCCCCTTCCTCCATCATTCGAACCTATGAGACAAACCCTTCCATCGTTCTACCATCAGTCTTCTTCTTCACAGACACCTTCAAGCTTTGTCTCATAACCAAGATTCTCGACAAGATTACACTGTATCTACATGGACAGTCGAAGAACATTCAGAGAAGCTCGAGTGAGTTTTGTCGACATCCAAGATTGAGTTTTGTCGACATCCAGGATGCTTCAATTTCTGCTAATTTTTTTTTGTTTATATAGATATGGAACATTTTTTACTTACAACTAGGACCCACCGTTGAATAAATAAAATGAAAAAGGATAAAGTATGGATCCTTTTTCTGTTTATATAGATATGAAACATTTTTTACTTACAACTAGGACCCACCGTTGAATAATAAAATGAAGATGGAGGGAGATGATCGTGTAACTAAAAATCTCTTGATTCATGGAATGAGAGATTATTTTTGAAAAAAATATAAAAGATACGGCTGCACAAATATAAGATAGACGTGGGGTGGTTGAAGGGCAAAAAAGTAAGTTTATATAGCATGAAAATAGGCTGGAAAACTGGTTTGGCCATTTTTCATTAAAAAATACGGTTTGGTCATTTTTCGAAACTACGCTGTAATTTCTAGCCATTTCTGAGGATTTCCCTACAAAAAACGAAAATTAAAAAAAGATAAGATTGACCAAATGAAGAAACTTTTTGAATATACCACACATTCACATTTACCGTGTGTGTTTGAAAAAAAAAAAAAAAGAAAGAATATATGACTAAAAAGAAAGGTTAAGTGACTCGGAAACCTTTTAAAAACACATGTTCAATGCTCTAGACTTCAATTTTAATTTCTTCTCTCTATATAATTTTTTTACTCAATCATTCTTTTCATATACTTTATACTCTCAACCAAGATAACCAAGATTTAAAATGTCGAGTTTCTCAATTTTATAAGAATTAGATGAAAATATTGATAAAATGTAGATATTTCTATAAAAGTCTTGAAAACAAAAAATTAAAAGAATATATTTAGATTAATAAATAAACCTTTTACACTTTTTAGATGACATGAAATGTTTATAATTGAAATTATATTCATTGTAGTTACAATTTGTTACTATTTTTTTAATATGTCATCCATATCTAAAGGTACAATGCAAAATGTCAATTCATCTCTTGAAAATGCAAATGGAAACATTGACATGTTAACGGACATTAAATATCATGCTTTCAATCAGCGATTTCAAAGGAGAATTAATAATCCCACTACATTAGTTTTTTAAAAAAAAAGAAAAAAAAAGTAGTTGTCGTTATTATATCAAATACGTAGTTCGGTGTACAAGGAGCTGGCGAGGACAACCGGGCAAAAATAGGGCTGCAGGAAACCGGGCCAATCCGAAGGGGTTGGGCTTGCTCGGCCTCGGCCCATGGTTTGGGCCGAGGTCGAGCTCATCCTGCTCCATTTTTTCCCTATTGGCTCTAGCCGCCCCGGCTCCACCTGGTTCATCCTGAAACGCCTCCCAAGGCCAAGTAAACCCTAACAAAGGACACATGTATAAATAGGGCCTCCCACCCCTAGAAAAAGGCTTCGAAATTTATCTACACAAATACTTTTGACTGTTGATCTAACTTAGGCGCATTGGAGTGCAGGTGGCCTACACCACACCGGTGTGCAGCGGTTCTTACTGGTCTTGCAGGTCACGTCTTCTTCGTCCTCAACAAATTCACTGCTGGTGTCACGTGAAGGTCAGGTGAGTTGCTTGGCCAGATTTTAGCACATCAACACGTAGTTTAATTAAATCATGAATCTAGAGGCAACACACTTGATAGAAAAATCCTTCACCCATTTGTTTGTGAAAGTTAAACAATACTATACAAATTTACAAACTTAAATTCAAGGGCTAATTAATTAGTTGAATTCTTTTTTAAAAAAAAAAATTAATTAGTTGAATTCAAAAGGTAGAATAATATTCATCCCAACCCAACCACCCATTAATCAATATAATTAAACTATCTTATTCTATGATAAAGGTTGTATATATGATGGAATATATACTTTTCACATTTAATTAATTCCATGCACAAGAAAGCACTATATAAAGGGTGCATTGGAAGCATGATTTTCCCATCCAAAACCCAACCTCAAAATCAAAAGCTTTCTCCAATTTTTGGTGCTTCTTCAAAGAAATGGAAAACCAAACAAAACAAACCCATCTTCTCATTTTTGCAATTTCTTGTTTTCTTTGCTTATCATTGTTACCAAGAACAGTGAAGGGTGATGGGAATTTTAGTTATGATCCATGTAGTGAGAGAGGGCCTAAGCATTGGGGAGAATTGAAGGAAGAATATTGGGCAAAGTGTAAGATTGGGAAGTTTCAATCTCCTATTTCTTTGTCCAGGTGGACTGCTGATTCCAATCCAAGCTTAATTGATCTCCACAGATTTCATCGACCTGCTAATGCAATTCTCAAGAATGATGGTCATCAAATTGCTGTAAGCACAAAATTGTGATTTTTTTTCTCTTTACTCAATCGCTTTCATATCGTGTTTTTGTTCTTTAAATGAAGTTAGAATTGTGCAAATCATCTCTAAATTATTTATTTATTTTTTTTTTTTTGACAAATATGTGGGATGGGGGGATTCAAACCACAAACCTTGTGGTTATCAATACAACTTTATACTAGTTGAACTATGCTCTTGTTGGCTCGTCTCTAAGTTATTTTTCTTCTCTCCTCTTTTCTTTTCGTGAGAGTTTGATTTCTTTAAAGTATGGTTGAGGAGATTTCTTTTTTAAGTGCAATTCTCTTTCGTCCCTCATTTATTAGAAGGGATTTAATATTAATCTAGTGCAAATCATCGCTAAACTATTTTTCTTTTCTTTCTTTCTTTTTTTTTTTTTATTAATGAGAAAGATGATTTCTTTTAGAGTGTGGTAGAGGAGATTTTTTGACATGCAATTTTGTTACTCTCATTTATTAGAAAAAATTTAATAAAATAAGTTAACCATAGTGTTTTTTTTTTTCTACTTATGGGAGTATATAAGGAATTTAGAGTGTTTTCACAATTCAACCATTTTTTAAGAATCTAAGGCACATATTCGTCAATCGAGGTTAGAGGTTTGAATTTCTACCCTCCTTCTTACAATTGAATTTGTTGATGGTCGATTTTGGCCAGAGAATCTCACCTGACCTTCACGTGCCACCAACGGTAAATTTGTAGATGAGGGGGGAAGACGTGGCCTGCAAGACAGTAAACCTGCACACCGGTGTGGTGCTCGCCACACCGGCTCCGATGCTTAAGTCAGCAAACAGAACGGTAGGGAGTGGAAAAGTAAGAGCAAGAGGAGAGAATAGAGAACATAGAATAGTGTTTAGGGATAGAATTCGGGATCCCCTCTTCAGCGGCGAAGAGGGGTATAAATACCTGCTCATCCTCCTAGGGTTTTTAGGGATTCGGAGGCGTTTTAGGTCAAACCAGGCGAAACCGGGGCAGTCAGAGGCGGTGGGGACCAGACGAGGCCGAGGCCGAGCAGGGGGTCGGGTCAAAAACCCGACCCCTTCGGCCTTGGCCCGTCTCGCTTGCCGGCTCCGCCTCCTTGGCCCGTATCCCAGCCCGATTTCTCCCCGATTGTCCTCGTCAGCTCCTCGTACATCGGGGTGGTCCAAAATTGCCTATAACAGAATTAAAAAAAAAAAAAAGTATATGAATGGAAAGAAAGCAAATTTAGAGAACAAGGAATATCAAATATGAAAGGGAAAAATACACTTTTGGTCCATGAGGTTTGGGTTAAGTGACACTTAGGTCCCTGAGTTTTCAAACTCAACAAAAATACCCCTGAGGTTTGAGATAAGGAGCATTTTAGTCCCTGCCGTTAATTTTTCTGTTAAATATTAACAGTTGCTGACGTGGCACTATTATTTTAATAAAAAAAATTATTTTTTTATTTTTTAAAATAAAAATAATAAAATAATAAAATATTAATATTTTTTAATTTTTTTATTCTTTTTTCTCCCTTTCTCTTTCTTCTTCTTCTCTTTCTCCATATCCTTCATCTTCCTTCTTCTTCTTCCTAACTCCGACGACCAGCCGTCGCCGCCCGCCGCCGCCCGAATTTTTTTTTTTCTTTCTTTCTTTCTCCCCTTTTCTTCTCTCCTTTCTTTCTCTCTTTCCTTCAATTTTTTTTTTTTAATAAAAAGAAGGGAGAGGGAGGAGGAGCCCTCCTCCCTCTCCGCCGCCGGCGACGGGAGGAGGGAGGGCCCCTCCTCTCGTCGCCGGCGCGAAACGGGAGGAAGGAGGAGGGCCCTCCCTCCTCCCGTCGCCGGCGCCGGAGAGGGAGGAGGGCCCTCTCCCTTCTTTTTATTAAAAAAAATTGAAGGAAAGAGAGAAAGAAAGGAGAGAAGAAAAGGGGAGAAAGAAAGAAAAAAAAATCGGGCGGCGGCGGCCGGTCGTCGGAGTTAGGAAAAAGAAGAAGGAAGATGAAGGATATGGAGAAAGAGAAGAAGAAGAAAGAGAAAGGGAGAAAAAAGAATAAAAAAATAAAAATATATTAATATTTTATTATTTTATTATTTTTATTTTAAAAAATTAAAAAAAATAATTTTTTTTATTAAAATAATAGTGCCACGTCAGCAACTGTTAAGATTTAACAGAAAAATTAACGGCATGGACTAAAATGCTCCTTATCTCAAACCTCAGGGGTATTTTTGTTGAGTTTGAAAACTCAGGGACCTAAGTGTCACTTAACCCAAACTTCAGGGACCATAAGTGTATTTTTCCCTAAATTTGTTAATTACGTATGAGAAACTTTCTTTCTTTTTATGATTATTATAAAACAATAAATAATGCTAAAACCTAACAAATCCAACTTTTGGAAAATGTAAACAAAACCAAAGGAAAAAGCACAAGTTTGCAAGATTCCTAGATTTCTATAATTAATCAATTGACTCATTTTGACTACTAATCACTTTCTCATACGTGTATGCTTTTTCCTTTTTCCATATTTATAATTTCTTTACTCTTACTTTTATAACATTTTATTTTAATCATGCTAAAAACTATATTCTAAAATCAATGAATGACTGCAGGTAGAATGGAGATCAGGAAATGCTGGATCAATAAGGATCAACAACATCGATTATCGTCTTCGAAATTATCATTGGCATCATCCTTCCGAACACACACAAGATGGCAAAACGTTTGCTCTCTCTATAATATATTTTTTTCTCTGAATTTCTATAGTCCAAAGTGTATTTATATTGTTGCGTTATATTAGATTTCCTTTGGAGCTTCACATGGTCCACACCACCAATAATCCAAACGTAACTCATAACATAACTGTTATTGGCGTCTTATTTCAATACGGTCCGCGAGATCCATTCATCGTCCAGGTAAATAAATTCCACCCACAATAAATCTATAATAATAAAGTTGGTTTTTTTTTTTATAATTTTTATGATATGGTTGGATTTCAGATAGAAAGGTACATAAAACATCTAGACATTGAAGGAGGAGAGGAATTTCTTGGAAGAGTGGATCCTAGAGTGGCAAGGCTTGATGGAAAGACATATTTTAGATACATTGGATCACTCACTACTCCTCCTTGTACTGAAGGTGTCATTTGGACTGTAATGGAACAGGTTCATATATAAGTTTCTTTAATAATTCCCATTGCTTCAAAAAAAAAAAAAAAAAAAAAAAAAATCTAATTTCCAATCATCTTTCCTTAGTTTGCCTTCTCTTATTCTCCAATTTTTTTCATCCCTAATTTCATGTTATAACTCTTTTTTAGGTACAAACGGTTGCACCCTATCAAGTCGAGCTTCTTAAACAAGCTCTCCCAGAAGTAAGTTCATCTGATATTTGTTTCAAACGAAGTATATCACGATATTGATATGATATTCTCTGTTTTGAATAATGATCTAGGTTAAATTATAAATTTAGTCTTTGAACTTTTAGCTTTATGTTTGTTTGATCTCCGAATTTTAAAAAGTATTTAGGATGTGTTTGGTTTAACTTTTCAAGTGTTTAATTTTGAAAAAAATTCTAGTGCTTGGCAACCACAAAAAATGACTTATTAGAAAATGAGATTGAGAAATAAATCATTTTGAGAGAAACACTTGTTTTTTAAAGAGTTCTTAAGTATACAATAACTTGTGTATAAAAACACTTACGAGAAAATGTAACCAAACATATGAGTGTTTAAATTTTAAACAATTTTTATACAAAATGTTTTTTTTTAAATGTATTATTGAAAAACATTTAAATTAAAATGTCTTTAAACTTTCAAGTTTGTCCTATATAAGTACCTAAATTTAAAAAATTGTCGAATAAGTTATTAATTTTTCAACTTTGCATCTTGTAGGTCTTTGAATTTTCAATTTTGTGTTGATCATTAACAGACCTACTATCGACACGAGATAGAAAGTTTAGGAAATTGTAAAACATAAAATTTGATTTTGTATTTAATAGATCGATTTATTTTTAAAATTTTAAAACATGGAGACTTCTTAGACAGTTAAATGATCTAATAAACTTTTTAAAAGTTCTAAGAGTTTATCAAACACAAAATTGAAAGTTGAATGATCTATCAGACATTTTTTAGAGTTCATAAACCTTTTAGACATAAACTTGAAAGTTCATGGACTAAACTTATAAATTAACCCCGAACATAGCAATATTAACTCGTAAAATTGTGACACAATAGAATTTTGTGTAATTTTCTAAAGCAAGTTTGGGCATTTGGGTTATGAATTTTTGCAGGAGAAGAATGCAAGGCCATTGCAAAAGATCAATGGTAGAGATGTTTTCTTCCATGACCCATATTCCACGTGGGGGATGAGTGCAGCCGAGTAGATGCTTGTGGCCAATAGTAAACTGCCACGTATTGCTAAATTAATTATATGTTAAATAAAAAGCCAAAGTTGTGGTTGTTGTTTTGTGTTGTGTCAACCTTTCCAACTCTCTTTTTAGTTGAGATTTAGTCTAATCATAGGTTTAAATGCTTATTTAATGTATAATAAATAGTGTCTTCAAATAAAAAATAATAATAATAAAAAAGTGATCATGTACTTTTTTTTTACCAAGTTCGCTTTAGTTTTTTTAATTCGTATCGTTTCAATTTTTGTGCATGTATTGTATTAGACACTGATAGACTCTGAATAATCGGAACCTATCGCTGATAAACTCTAATAATCGAAGTCTATCACATAGATTCTAATTAACCAGTGTCTATCAGTAATATACTTGGATAGATTTTGCTATATTTGCAATTTTTGTTTACATTGTCCTATATTTGTTATTAATTTGGTCCAATTTGCCACCCACTGTAAATTCTCTTTTTTTTTTCTTATTATTATTATAATTACTTCATTAGGAGTATTTAGTAATTACTTTTCCATGTTTTTACAAATTATTTTCATAAAACTAAAAGAGATTTTTAAATCATTAGTGTTGTTTTCAACTATGGTTTTAGAATAATCAAATTATTTTAAAAATATAACATTTTAGAGAAAAAAAAAAAGTCTAAGAGAGTGAAAGATAAATCAAATGACAGATGAAAATGAGAGAGAGAGGAAAAAACAATAGGGTAAAATATCGAGACAAAAAAAAAAGTAGACACATTTTGGAAAGAGAAATTGAAAAAGAGAAAAAAAAAATGTTAGAAGGATGAGAGAGAGAGAAAAGTTAGGAAAAGGCAATAGAAAGTTAATATAGAGACTGATTTAAAAAAAAAAAAAAAAAAAAAAAGGGAAAAAATACAATTTGGTCCTGCGGTTTGGGTTAAGTTACACTTTGGTCCCTCAGTTTTCAAAATCAACAAAAATACCTCTGAGGTTTGAGATAAGGAGCAATTTGGTCATTGTCGTCCATTTTGTCGTTAAATACTAACGGAATGCTGACGTGACACTATTATTTTAAGTAAAAAATTAATTTGTATTTTTTAGAAATAAAATATATATTAAAATAATAAAAATATTATTATTTTATTAAATATTTTTAATTATTTTCCCCACTTTCTTCTCCTTCCTCCTCTTCCCCCTTCCTTCTCCAACTTCTTCTTCTCCAATTTGTTTTTTTTTCTTTCTCTCTTTTCTTCTCTCTTCTCCTCTATTTCTCCACCTTTTCTCTTTTTTTTTTTTTTATAAAGAAGAGGGAAAGGGAAGAGGGCTCCTCCTCCCGTCGCCAGCGCGAAACGGGAGGAGGGAGGCCCTCCTCCCGTCGCCAACGTCGGAAAGGGAGGAGGAGCTCTTCTTTAAAAAGAAAGAAAGAAAGAAAGAAAAGGTGGAGAAATAGAGGAGAAGAGAGATAAATAAGATAAAAAACTTACTCCTTATCTCAAAGAAGGAGAAGAAGTTAGAGAAGGAAGGGGGAAGAGAAAGAAGGAGAAGAAAGAGGGAGAAATGAATTAAAAATATTTAATAAAATAATAATAATTTTATTATTTTAATATATATTTTATTTAAAAATTTTCAAAATTAATTTTTTAATTAAAATAATATTGACACGTCAGCATTCTGTTAGTATTTAACGGCAAAATGGACGGCAGAGATCAAATTGCTCCTTATCTCAAACCTCAGGAGTATTTTTGTTGAGTTTGAAAACTCGGATCAAAGTGTAACTTAACCCAAACCTCATGGACCAAATGTGTATGTTTTTCCTTAAAAAATTCACGAATTTCAAAATAATCGAGTTTTTCACAAAATTGATTCACATTAATGCATGAATTAATCATGGAGAGTGTTGATGGTCAAATTTGGTCAGAGGAACTCACCTGACCTTCACGTGCCACCAACGGTAAAATTTGTAGAAGAGGGGGAAGACGTGGCCTGCAAGACAGTAAACCTGCACACCGGTGTGGTGCTCGCCACACCGGCTCCGATGCTTAAGTCAGCAAGCAGAACGACGGGGAGTGGAAAAATAAGAGCAAGAGGAGAGAGTAGAGAATATATAATGAGTTTGAGGATTAGAGTTTTAGTCCGGGTCCCCTTCTTTAGTGGGGAAAAGGGGTATAAATATTTGCTCATCCTCCTAGGATTTTTAGGGATTCGGAGGCGTTTTAGGTCAAACCAGGTGGAACCGGGGCAGATGGAGGCAGTAGGGACCGATAGGAGGCTAACGAGCTCGCCCACGACCAAACAAAGAGTTTGGAACTCCACCCAACTCCTCAATTCAAACATCTGGGAAGAGTTTGTAGTGTATCGATGCTTTTGAATTTGAAATAGGGAATTTTGTAAAATTTGAAATATTGGTGATTTGAAAAAACGAATATCCAATCATCATTCGACAAAACTCACCTCCTAGGTCCCAAGCAATTTATCAAAAACCACTTAAAAGTTAGTGAAAAAAATTCTAAAATCATTGAAGCAGAATCAGAAAAGTGATTTTTGCCCGAAAAGCTAGGCCTACATTTAGAGCGTCCGTGCAATAAGAGGGAGCAGACGGTGTCGTATTGTAAGCACGTGAATCAGACATTTTGAGCTGAGCGTCACCATCGGCAAAGCTGGCAGAGCTCCTTGACCACGTCAGCTATATAGCTCCACTCTATTATTTGTCACCACATCACGTGCTCCACGGACCCAAAATTTCCACATTTCCCCAAAATATCTCTCCCTTCTCATTCCCATTCCCAATTCAATCCACAAATTTGTTTTTTTCAAAAAAAAAAAAAAAAATCAAACTTTCATCCAAGTATCAATCTGATATCCAAAATTGTTTATATGTAACAATATTGTTCACCTATTTTCAACTTTTTAACAATTTAGTACATGAACTTTAGTGTGTAAACAGTTTAGGTCACGTTTGATAACCATTTCAGTTTTTTGTTTTTGGTTTTTTAAAAACAAAAACCATATACGTTTGATAACTGTTTTTTGTTTTCTGTTTTTTAAAAACAGAAAACCAACATTGTTTGATAACTGTTATTAGTTTTCAGTTTTTTAAAAATTAGAAAGATAAAAAGATGTTTTAGAGAGAGAAAAATGTGTAGAGACGTTGAAACAAAAATTTAGAGACACAAATATAAATGTTTTCAAGATAAGTTTTTTTTTTTTTTAAAAAAAAAAAGACGATAAAAGTTAAACATAGAAAATTTAGAGAGATGAAAGAAAATATTTAGAGAAAGAATATTAGTTAGACTCGAGAAAAGATATTAGTTAGAGAAAAAATAGAAAACAAGTAAGAGTAAAAGCGATAAATTTTATATTAAAAAATTAAATTAAAAAAAATTAGAGAGATAATAAGGTTAAGAGTAAAAGATATGTTAAAGAAATAACGATAAATTAGAAAAATAAAGAAAAGTTGTAGCCATAGAAAATTTTGGTGACTTTTTTTAAAAAAAAGAAAAATTAGAACATGTTAATCAAAGGGAGAAAAGTTATTGATAAGTTTTTAGAAATAGACAAGATATAGAGAAAAAAAAAGTTTTGAGAGAGAAAATTTTAGAGAGAGGAAAATAAATTTTATAGAGTAAAAAACGTTTTAGAAAAAAAAATAGAGAAAGGTAGGTAAAAGAGAAGAAAAGTAAGCATTAGAAGAAAAATGAATTTTTGAAAAACAGAAATCTGTTTTTAAAAACTACTTTTTTTTGTTTTTGAAATTTACTTATAATTTCAAAAACGTTTTTAAAAAACAGAAAACAAAAAACAGAAATGATTATCAAACACCCTTGTTTTTAAAAAATGAAAAACAAAAACAGAAAACAGAAAACGAAATGGTTATCAAACGGCCCCTTAGTGTTTACATTTCAAAACTTGTAACGGTTTAGTCCTTATTATGAAAATCATTATTCAAGTTTAATGAGATTTCTTAGATAGATCAATATACTAATCAAGAATCTAATATGTTTATAAGCTACAAAATCTAAATTGTTAAATGATAAAAAATGACATTTAATTTTGATGGGATTTTCTATAGTGGAGCATAAACTAAAATTTAAGAACTAAATTGTTATTCTCATACAAGTTTTAGAATCAAAAAAATGTTTTCTCTCAATTTTCCTACCATAGTTTTTCATCTTTGTCAATGACACATTTGAATTCCTTCCTAAATTCCAAAAACAAAAACAAGTTTTTGAAAACTACTTTTTTTAGTTTTAACAAATTGGCTTGGTTTTTGAAAACGTGGAAAGAATGTATTAGGAAAACAAAGATATTTGTAAGTGAGAGTAGTATTTATAGACTTAATTTTCAAAAACAAAAAACCAAAAACCAAATAGTTATCAATCAGGGTGTTACCAAATTGTTTTTTCTTTTTTAATATCTGAACACTAAGACAAACGATAGATATTAAAACTCAAATGGGTGGTTGTCTTTTTTTTTTTTTGGGGGGGGGGGGGGGGGGGAGGGGGGGTAAATGGGTGGTTGTTAAAAATAAAAAAATAAAAATTTGAGTGTTTGGCGACCACTAAAAAAAGTTATTAAAAAGTGAAATTGAGAAATAAACTATTTTGAGAAAAACACTTGTAACTAATTTTTTTGAGAAAAAAATTAATATATATTAATGAAGTATAAAAACACTCGGCAAGAAATGTAACCAAAACATATCTTTAAATTCTAAACAATTTTTATACAAAATGTTTAAAATAAAATGCATCCAAATGCATGTTAATTCAACCAAATAACTAGTGAAGGTTTATGCCAACATCAGCAAACTCGTCCGACATAAAGTTAGTTCATACGATGGTCCGTGGTTCAAATCTCAACTCCACATGCCATAAAGAAAAAAAAAATAGTAAGGCTTATAAATTGGGTTGAGATCATTAAACGAGAGGCTAGATTTTGAACAAATGGCATAATTCCGGAACGAAGATCACAAGGGGAAGTTCAAGAACAAGAGAATTAAAACAAACATGCAACGATCACGAAGAAGAAAAGAAGAAGACGTGGAAATGGTTGATTAATAATACACAATAAATACGGGCGGCGGTGGGTTTTAGTTTCAGTATTCCGCGACGGGTAGGGGCTCGTGGGTGAACCCAATGAAGAAGAGCTCGTAGATGACGCCGGCCAAGCCGCCGCCGATGAGTGGGCCGGCCCAGTAGATCCAGTGCTCGGCCCAAGACCAAGCAACGACGGCGGGTCCGAAGGCCACGGCGGGGTTCATGGAGGCGCCGGTGAAGGGGCCGCCCACCAGAATGTTCGCCGCCACGATCAATCCGATGGCGATGGGTGCAATCACTCCCAACTCTCCCTTCTTCGGGTCGACGGCGGTGGCGTAGACCGTGTAGACTAATCCGAATGTCATTACGATCTCGAAAACGAATGCTTCCCAAACTCCAACTCCCGCTGTCAACGAGAATCCTGAGATTGCCTGCCAATTTCACCGATAAATCACATTAAAATCTAGAGATTTTGAGTTTAGAGTCTTGGATTTTTTAAGGGTAATTCGTTAAAAAAAAATGGCTCACCACGTCGGTGATGACGAATTTGAGCAGCAAGTTAGCGACGACGGCGCCGAGGAGCTGAGCGATCCAGTAGAGGACGCCGCGGAGGAGGGTGATGTTACCGCCGACGAGGAGGCCGAAAGTGACGGCGGGGTTGAGGTGGCCGCCGGAGATGTTGGCTCCGGTGGAGACGCCGACGAAAAGGGCAAAGCCATGAGCTATGGAGGCTATGAGGAGACCGGCAGGGGTGGTGGGAGAGTTCTGGGTGAGCTTGGCGAAGGCGAGACCGGAGCCTTGGCCGGCGAAGACGAAGATAAGAGTGGAAATGAACTCGGCCAAGGCGGCCTTGAGGGCGGCGGGGTGGGTGGCCTCCTCCGGGCGGCCGACGGCGATGGTTATCCTCTGGAACGGCATGGTTGGCTGAGAAAAAACAGAGTGAAGTGTTATCTCTGTGGATGACTGATTCGAATCTCCCCGTATGGCTTATATGCACCTTCTTGGGACCATCGACAACTGGCTATAGCTGGTTGCCGGTAAAACTTCACACTATAGATTTTTTCTTTCTTTTTTTTTTTAAAAAAAAATCCCCACGAGATTAATTAATTTTTTTTTTGAGACACGAGATTAATTAATTAATTATGTGGAAACTTGAAATTTATTAATATGTTTGAATATAGGTAAATCATAAAAAATACTCCTCAACTATAGGGTTTGTTTAAAAAATACTCCTGAACTTTGAAAAATGTTTCAAAAATACTCTTTTCGTTTATTTATTTTTATTTTTTATAGAAATCATTAGAATTTAAGGTGAGAGAAGGAAAAAAGAAGAATTATTTTTCAATAAAGGTATTTTTTATTTTTATTTTTAAAAGCTTAATGGTACTTTTTAAATTGAAACTTTAACGGTTTCCATCCAAAAATTAACAGCAAAGGAAGGCTTCCTTATCTCTCCTTACATTTATTCCACATCTCTGTGAAGTTTTCCTTTCAATTTTGCAAAAATCAAGGTGGTAATTGTATGTGGAAAAGTTATAGGGATCGTAATTTCGACGAATTATTCTCCATTTAATTTTCTTTAAAGAAATTATAGATTAAATGACATTTTTAATATCAAATATTTAAATTTTCTTTTTATATGTATGTAAACGGAGTTGGGGGATTCCTCATCTTGTTTGGGGCTAATCGGGTCCATAGGAAAAGTGACATTCTTATATGCAAATGGTCTATATAACTATATGTCTAAATGTGTATTAAAACAAAATTTTGCTGACACATCAACTTTTGTTGATAAATTTGAACAAGTTTTTATTTTTACCAATTAATTTAATTGAAAATTTTTAATACATTAAGGATTAAACTTAATTAAAGTTTTTTTTTAAAAATTAAAAATCAAATTGAAAATTACTTAAAAGACCAAGGATCGTCTAACGTATTTAAATAAACGTAATTACACACAAACCATATTTTAAACAAATAATTATAAATGGAGTATTATTTTTAAGTCCTAATCATTAATTAATTTTTATAATAATAAATTAATATATTTTTATTTTATAAATAGTAATCGGATAAAATAAATCAATAATTTAACATATTTGAATGCTAATTATAATTATAATCTAGCAAACTATTAATCGAGATTAACGTATAGATTTGTTCGTAATTTGATTAATTTTTGTCTAATAGATTTGAAGTCATATGTGTCTTTTTTTTTTTTTTTTTTTTTTTTTTTGAATAAATTTCGAATAAAAGTCATATGTGTCTTAATAATTAAGCTAAATTGACGTTTGATATGTTGATATCAAATGTGCTTTCACACAATAATTTTTCCTACAATTTGGGTATATGGAAGACTTTTGGTTAACTTCCGTGTGTTAACAAAAAAACTATGAAATGGGAATATGGGATCCACATCCTTAAATAATTATACTTTTCATTTCTTATTCACCTCAATTTGAATAAAGAAAATGAAATTATTATAAAAAAAAAATAATAATAATAATAAAGAAAATGAAATTGACATTATTTTTTTTTTTCGGTAAATAGTATTCATAGTTTTTCTTTTTTTTAGTATATTTCTCTCTCTCAATATATATTACAAGTTCAGTCATTAAGTTTCAAGTTTGTATTTAATAGATTCTAGAATTTTAAAAAAGTGTATAATAAGTTTCCCATTTAATAATTATTTGGTTTTTGTTAGTCGATTTTTGAAAATTAAGCTTATAAACACTACCTCTATTATCTATAAGTTTCTTTGTTTTGTTATCAACATTTTTTTCCATGATTTCAAAAATGAAGTCAAGTTTTTGAAAACTAAAAAAAGTAGTTTTCAATATCTTTTTTGTTTTTTTGAATTTGGATAAAAATTCCAATGTGTGTCCTTTAAAAATTAAAGATGAAAATCATTGTAAGGAAATTGGGAGAAAACAAACATTTTAAAAAACCAAATGGTTATCGAACGATCTAAACTTTCAATTTTGTGTTTAATAGGTTTCTGAATTTTGTGTCAAATAGGTTATGAGTTTTCAATTTTACCCTTAATAAGACATATTCGACATTTTTTAAAATTAACAGACTTGTTAGATATATATATATATATATATATATATATATATTTGTGTCTAATAGGACTTCAAATTTTCAGTGTGTCTAGTTAACTAAATTCTAAAAAAAAAAAAAATCTTCAGTATGAACCTATCACATATAAAAGTGAAAGTCAAAAGGCCTACTAGAGACACAAATATTTTTTTTTTATAAGTTCATCCATTAGAACAAGTAGTTTGATTTTAAAATTTAAATTTATTTTATTTTGGTTCCAACCAACTTTCAAAAAAATCTACCTAAGTCTCTAAACTTTTAAAAATGTGAGTTTTTGTCATTGTTTTGTTGTTAATTGGTTAACCTATAGATAATTTGACTTCAAATATGCATATTAACATGTTTACACACATGGACGTGTATTTAGAGCCAAATAATTGACTAGATATTATTACTTAGCAAAATAAATAGTAATTAAGGATCAAAATAGACATTTTCTGATCAACTTAAAGTTTGATAATCAAATAGACATTGTCAAATATTATTGTGAATAAAAATAGGATTTAAACCTAAATTATAATTCCATCTATATATATATATTGCATGAATAATTTATGTTAATTATATTTCATTTTATTTGTATACCTAATAAATCATGTGCAATATCTAGTAATCTTATTGAATCAAACTATACATCAATAACACTAATAATCAAGTGCAAATTGTGAAATTTTAGGAACAAAACCTACACTAAATCCAAGCTTCAAAAACTTGAAAGTATATTTTGTCGAGAAACAATAAATATTGGCTCCCAATAAGAGAGAAAAACCAATAAAAGTTTAAAGTGGCATTATCGTAGCAGAAGATCCCACATTAATGACACAGTAGTTGTATTATCCGATATAATGTCTCACTTGTGTGGACATTATTCCATGCTCCATCTTGTGATGAAATCTCTATCCTCTTCTCTTCTCTCTTCTGTTCGTGTAGCAATCTTTTTGAGCAATATATCTCTTTCTTTAGAAACTTGCATATTCATAGCAAAATAATAATCAAACCAAAAATACTCAAGTTTCACTAATAAGTAAGAACCATTTTTCTTTTTCTTTTTTTTTTTTGACAATATGGGGGTGGGGGATTTGAACCACAAAACTCGTGGTTATCAGTACAACTTTATGCTAGTTGAG
The DNA here is from genome assembly GCA_036850905.1 of Luffa acutangula. Taxonomy (NCBI): domain Eukaryota; kingdom Viridiplantae; phylum Streptophyta; class Magnoliopsida; order Cucurbitales; family Cucurbitaceae; genus Luffa; species Luffa acutangula. Next base: position 51,468,549 of record CM072096.1, on the reverse strand, counting down.
CTATGCACTTGTTGACAAAAATATTTGTGTTAAAAAGAGGAAACAATTCAATTTATAGACTTTTAATAGAAATGAGATGCTAGCTAAATAAGTAAAGAGACATCTAGAACGAATAAACCAAAGCCTAAAAAAGAGCTATGAAGCCCACACAAAATTATGGATAAAGAAAAGGTTAAAAATATTTATGGTCCTTGTACTTTTATTTGCATTAATGATTTAGAAACTCAACTTTAGTTGGTAAATGATTTAGTGGGTGCACTTTTAAATTGATAACAATTTAGTCTTAAAATGGCGATCTCATAGATGTGGTTCTTCATGGGAAAAAGGGCATTCTTCTTGGGCTCCAAACCTTCCGTGTTGGTTATTTCCCCTCTTAAAGGACGGTAGCTGTAAAGACATTTTCCATTAATTTCATTGCCTTTTTAAAAAAACAAAGAAAAAAAAATTAGTTTCTTAAACTTTAATATGTAATAGTTTTAGTCTTCCTAGTTTAATATTTGTAATGATCAGTTAACTCGTGTGGTAGAAAAAAAAATATCGTGATTTATTGGAGTTTCTTATATATGTAGGGTTTTTTTTTTTTTTTTTTTTTTTTTTGACAACTTCTCATGTATGTAGGTTGGTAAACTAACAAGGAGACTAAATATATATTATTATAAAGTACAAAGAATAAATCAATGTATAATAAACACCAACATTTAATTTAGATAAGATTTCTTATGGTTGAGACCTAAATTGTTACAGATTTTAAACTATAGGAACTAAATTATTAAAAAAAACTACATGAATCAAATTGTTACCAATTTAATTAGAAGTACAATGGCTAAACCATTATGGTGAAATATTAGGCCCCATTTGATTCATGTAGTTTTTTGTAATAATTAGAATACTAAATCATTACTTTCATAAAAATACAGACGTTATTGGTGTTTTTTAACCTTAAATAGAAACTAATACAAACATAATTCAGTAGATAAGACACTAATTATCATCTCAAACATTGATGGGTTCAATTTTAATCTTGCCATTGTTGAGGGGAGGGAAGAAGAAAAAAATAAAAAAAACTTTAACCAAAGAACAAAGATGTTTGGCTAGATAAAGAATGCAAAATGGGGAGGCAAAAAGAAGTTTTTTCCTTTTCTCAAAAAAAATAAATAGTCCTTAATTTTTTAGTTTTTTCTTTTTTTTTTTTCTTTTTGATAATATAGAGTGGGAGACTTGAACCACATACCTCTTGATCATTCATACAAATTTGATGTCAGTTGAGTTATTCTCAGTTCAAATTTTTAAGTTGTAGTGAACAAAAATGTTCCTATGGATCAGTAAGAAGAGAAGTGTTGTTCTTTAACAAATTTACCGTGGTATAATGTGGTGGGTTTCAATGAACTTTTGTATTGAAGTTATGATAATGAAAAAGATGGCTAGTATTTTTGTCGGTTTTTTTTTTTTTTTTTTTTTTTTTTTTTTTTTTTTTTAGTTCAAAGTGTTCTTGTGGCTACATCTTCATTAATATTTAAAAGGTTAGAAAAAGCACTTACACTCTTGTTCTTTTGTTGAAATAATAATTTTGTTTTTGAATTTCGATATGTGTAACGATGTATTCTAGATATTTTTAATTTATAATGACTTAGGATTATACTCTATTATGTTACGATTTAGTTCCTATAGTTTAAAATTTATAATAATTTAATTTTTTATTGTGCTAAATCTCATCAAGGTGAAATATTAGGTCCCGTTTGATAACCATTTGGTTTTTTGTTTTTGGTTTTGGGTTTTTAAGCTTATAAACACTACTTCCAATTCTAAGTTTTTTTTTGGCTTTTCACCTATCTTCTTTCCATGTTTTCAAAAACCAAGCCAATTTTTGAAAACTAAAAAAAGTTTTCAAAAACTTGTTTTTGTTTTTAGAATTTGGTTAGGAATTCAAGTGTGTCTTTAACAAAAATGAAAACCATGGTGAGGAAATTTAAAGAAAACAAGCCTAATTTTCAAAAACCAAAACCCAAAAACCAAAACCCAAAGGGTTATCAAACGGGACCTTAATTTTCATTATGTAATAATTTAGTTCTGATTAGTTTTTTTTTTTTTTTTTTTTTGAAAATGAGTTCTGATTAGTTTATAAGCACGTTTCAGGTGGTTGATTATTATTATTATTATTATTTTATAGTAATCAGTGGATCAATCTATGTAGGTAAGAATTTTAATAAAATCTTAGCAAGATTTTACATAGTATGGACTAATGTGTTACAAATGTTAAACTATATGATTTAAATTATTAGATCCTAAATTTTAGAAACTAAGATCCAATTTGATAATCATTTGGTTTTTTAAAATTATGTTTGTTTTCTTCCAATTTGCTTACAATAGTTTTCTTTCTTGTTAATGACATATTTCAAAATTTGACTTGTTTTTTAAGAACATGGAAGAAGTAGGGGTGTAATTCTTTCGGGTCGGGTCGGTTGTACGGACAAACCGACCCGACCCGAACCGGGTCAGCGACGATCCGGGTCGGGTCGGGTCTATTTCTTCTTCAAAGTCAAGCCCCCTCTTCGAATAAGAGTGCTTCGATTTCATTTTCAGGATCCACAAGGGAGGACAGCGAAGAAACCAGAAGATGTTTTTCACAAAAAAAAAAAAAACAAAGAAACCATAAGGCAAAAAAAATGTCTAGAACAGCATGGGCACACCTTCAACTTTGACGGCGGCGAAAACCCACGAGAATGAGGGTTCGACTTCGACTTCGGCGAAAACCCCCGAGAACGAGGCGATGGCGATGGCGACTTAAACCACACGCTTCAACTTCGGCGAAAACCCACGGCAATGGCGGCAGCGACAGTCGCTTCAACATCTGATCTTGAAATGCTTCGACATCGAACGAAAACCCATGCTGTTAAACCCTAGATCTGGTTTTCGCCTTCATCTGATTGAAACGCTTTTTTTTTTGGACAAAGAATAAAACGCGTGCAAAGCTGAAGGAAAACGCGTGATATGGTTTTGGGAAAAGGGAACCGAACCGAACCCCACCGGTTCGGTTCGGTTCGGTCAGCATCAAACTTGGAAACCGAACCGAACCGTCGGTTCGATTCGATTCCTTACACCCCTAGGAAGAAGGTAGATAACAAAACAAAGAAACTTAGGGTATGTTTGGTTTAACTTTTCAAGTGTTTAATTTTGAAAATTTTCATTTTGAAAAAAATTCTAGTGTTTGACAACCACTAAAAATTACTTGTTAAAAAATGAGATTGAGAAATAAATTATTTTGAGAGAACACTTGAAAGAAATTTTTTTTAAAAATAGTTTTTTTTTTTTAATAATTTTAAAAAGAGTTTTTAAGTATATGATATAACTTGTATATAAAAACACTCATGAAGAGATGTAACCAAATATATGAATGTTTAAATTCTAAACAATTTTTATACAAAATGTTTAAAAGAAAATGCATTCTTGAAAAACACTTAAACTAAAATATATTCCAAACTAATTCTTCTAGGGGAGAAGTTGTAAGTTTAATTTTAAAAAACAAAAGAAAAAAAATCAAAGGGTTAGACTTAAATGGTTACATTTTTTGAAATTTGAGAACTAAATCATTACTTCAATAAAAACACACTAGCCAAATGTCCTTTCAACCCACTTGGAAAAATTGACAAAAGTTATGCATGCCTTTAGATTTTCAAGATATATTTTGAATATCTTTTATAGAAAAGAGAGAAAAAGATAATAATTCTATGGTTTAACCCATAAACTTTCAAATTTATCCTATTTTGGTTAACTTTTAAAACGTTTGTTTTAATCTTGAACTTCCAAATTTATTTCATTTTAGTTCCTAAATTTTTAAATTTTCTATTTTAGTCCCTAAATTTCACAAAATATCTATGTTGATCATTACTTCTATTTTAATTTTAGCAAATTAATAACATAACTTTGAATATGTGTATTAGCAGGTTAATATGAGCATAATTTCAAACCAAATTGAACTCAAAATAATAATAATAATAATAATTTCAAACCAAATAAATTAAAGATAAATATTAGACAAAAGGTAGTAACAAAACAAGAACCAAAATGGTTTTTTATTTATTTACTTTCTTTAAAAAAAAAAAAAATTTAGAGACTGAAATAGACATTTTGAAAATTTAAAAGCTAAAATAGAATAACTTCAAATTTTAAAGATCAAAATTGACCTTTTGAAAGTTGATCACAATATGACAAAGAAGAAATTTCATATGAACTAAAAGTGAGATCTAAATCTAATTTTATTTAAGATAAATATAAAGATAAAGCATAGGGAAAAAGATATTTCAAAAAAAAAAAAAAAGCATAGGGAAAAAGAAAAAGAAAAAAAAAGGTGAAAATAAAGGTAGTATATGAGTATATACTCGTTATTTTCTCCCAAAAAAAGAAGGGTAATAAGGGAAAGTAAAGAGAGTAAAAAAAACGAAGGAATCAGGATGAGGTGAAAGTAGTTTTTTTTTTTTTTTTTTGAGAAGAGGTGAAAGTAGTTATATAAGACAAGAGTGAGTTAAAAATAGAGGAGCCCACGTGTCAGGTGGTGGGCCCAGCGACACGTTAAGTACAGCTGGCAGAAGTACGGAAGTCACCAATCATAGCTGCCCAGTCACAGTGCCAGCTGGTGCCCTATTTTGCATGATGATGTGTCCCTTCTCTCAACCCCACCCACGTGCCTCTCCCCAGTTTTCATTTTTCCCTCTAATTTTTTCAACTTTTCAAACTGAGTTTGCTTACTTAAAAAATTAATACATATAATAATATGGCTAAAAATATACAAAATAGTTTTACTTAAGCTCCGTTTAATAATTATTTAGACCTCGTTTGATAACTACCTGGTTTTTAGTTTTTGGTTTTTGAAAATTAAGCTTATAAATCTTATTTCCACGTACAAATTTCTTTGTTTTGCTAATACATTTCTTTCCTTGTTTTTAAAAACCAAGCAAATTTTGAAAACTAAGATCCCGTTTGATAACCATTTGGTTTTTTGTTTTTAAAAATTAAGCTTATACACACATACTTCTACCTATAAGTTTCCTGGTTTTAGTATCAATCTTCTACATTGTTTTCAAAAATCAAGTCCAATTTTGAAAAAAAAAAAAAATAGTTTTCAAAAACTTGTTTTTGTTTTTAAAATTTGGCTAGGAATTCAAATGCAACTTTAACTAGGATGAAAGTCATGATAGGAAATCTAGGAGAAAACAAGCCTAATTTTTAAAAATCAAAAACCAAAAACCAAATGATTATCAAACGGGGCCTAAAAAAACTTGTTTTTGTTTTTAGAATTTGGCTAGGAGTTCAAATGTGTCATCGGCAAATATTAAAACCATGGTAGGGAAATTGGCAAAAAAACAAGCCTAATTTTCAAAAACCAAATGGTTATCAAATGGAGCCTTCGTTTTTTATTTTCATATTTGTTAAGGAAACATTTCTAGCTAAATTCCAAGCAAAAAAAAAAAAAAAATTGAAAACTACTTTTGTAATTAGTTTTCAAAACCGTTATAATTTACGGTGAGAGGAGGAAAAAAAGAAGAAGCATTTTTCAATGAGGGTACTTTTTAAATTTTTTTGAAAGTTCAATGGTACTTTTTTAAGTGAAATTTTAACGGTTTTCATCCAAAAAAAATAACGGCAATGGTATTTTTGAAACATTTTTCAAAATTCAGGAGTATTTTTGAAACTTTTCAAAATTCAGGGACATTTTTTAAACAAACCCCATAGTTCAGGGTATTTTTTATAATTTAGCCTTCTTTCTTTCTTGAATTAAAATTTGCCACGGTATATATGTTTTTGTTTTTTTTTTTTGGGATTTTATTATTCACCACAGTGTTGGTTGTACTATTAAAATTTTAACCTACCCCAGTACAGTACAGAGTGGACTAAAAAAAAGTGAAGTACAAAGAAATTTTTAAAAATAAATTGGAAAAAGATATATATATATATATATATTTTACAATCCAACTCAATAATTTATTTTCTGGACTTCAAATCATAATAATTTATTTTCTTGAACTTTGTTGATTGACCCTAAGTTTAGGGTCTAATTTGATAAAATTGAAAATTTATGATAAAAATTGATACACTTTATCAAGTTGTTAAAAATAGTTTTTTAATCCTATTTTAAAGGTTATAAGTTTGAATTCCTACCTCATATTTGAACTCTAATCCTTAAAAAGTAGTTCAAATTTCAATTGGATAGTTTAGCTCCATTTGATAACCATTTGGTTTTTAGTTTTTTGTTTTTGAAAATTAAGCTTATACATACATATACTTCCACTTATAAGTTTCTTGGTTTTAGTATCAATCTTCTACCTTGTTTTCAAAAACCAAGTTCAATTTTAGAAAAAAAAAAAATTAATTTCAAATTTTTTTTTTTGTTTTTAAAATTTGGCTATGAACTCAAATGTAACATTAACTAGGATGAAAACCTTGGTAGGAGATTTTAGGAAAAAACAAGCATAATTTTCAAAAACCAAAAAACAAAAAACTAAATGGTTATAAAACAAAACCTTAACTCTTAAGTTTATTTTATATAGTCTTTAAATTTTCAAAATATCTATAGTGATCCATGAATTTCAAAAGTTATCATTTTAGCCTATAAACCTTTTTATCATAGAAATCATAAAAAAAAAAAAAAAAAAAAAAGAAGAAAAGAAAAAAAAAATCTAGTCCTTCTAGTTATTTAGTTATTCATTTTTTTTAACAACATTTGGGGATGGGGGATTGAACCTCCAACCACATGATGCAGGGTACATGTGAATTACTATTTGAACTATTATCACTTTTTGGCATCATCTATCATTTGTTCACTTCATACTTATTGTAGTTATGAGCTAATTTATATGATTTTTTTTCCTAAGTTCAACAATTGTGGAGTAGAGGATCGAACCATCACCCTATAAGTGGTAATTTATACTGTTATATGGCTTTATTGCGCATATACAAACTAGTAAACTAATATACAATATATTCAGAACCACGTTATCTAACTGTTTAAATAAAGTAACAATAAACTAACAATGATAATCAAAACGGTTATTATATATTTATGGGTTAAAAATAAACCCATTCAAGAACTTACCTAAAACAAACTTGAAGGTTTAGACCATTTCAAAAAAAAAAAAAAAAAAATTGAATTGATGGTTTAGATTCTAAAACATACGTTTCCAATATTCAAGAATCAAAAGGGAATAATCTTAAAAGTTATGATTTTTTTTAGTTCAACAACATTCGGAAGTGGGAGAGATTTGGAACCTCTAATCTCTTGGTCGAGGACATATGTCAATTGTTGTTGAGCTATACTCACTTTGACCCTATAAAAATACATTCAGAACAGCTCTGCTCTCCACACTTTAATAAACATCTTAAGGAAGGGAAGGAAAAAAAAAAAAAAAAAGAATCATCATTATATTAGGATACTATCTATGGATATATATAAAAAATGTTTGCCTCAACGAATTTAATGAAACATAAATCGTAAACCTCTCTTTTTCAAATTTATTTTGAATGCGGTTGGTAGAATAATATGCAATTGTACAACTCTAATACGTTAGCATTATTACCAACAATTTAATCTTATCCTTTATATATATATATATATCAATCACTATCACTCGTGAACATGCTAAATATATTAAAATACTTCCTTCTCAAAAAAAAAAAAATATATATATATATATATATTAAAATACTTTGTCAAAAAAAAAAATATATATATATATGTATTAAAATACAAATTGTGAGTTGTTGTGACATAAGACTGATCTACTAGATATAACTGCCATGTCATCGATTTTTAACAAAATTAGTAATTTGTCAATTCAAACATAACATAGTGGATAAAACAGAAGATCATTTCAAATATCCATAGTTTGATTCCATCAATCATCTCATAATTGTTAAATTAAAAAACATGTAAATACAAATACATTTTATTTAGAATTTTTTTTTTAAATCTCATTTTTTTTTTATATTCAATATATATTATGATGAATCTTATATTTTCTTATAAAACTTGTATCCTGACCTAAAGGTCAGAGGTTCAATTCCTACTCCTACATGGTGTTAAAAAATAATAATAAAAAAAACTATTATTAGAGTTGTGTTTGTTTAAATAGATTTTGTGTTGAATTTGAACCGTTTTTCCGACTTGATTCTTGCTGAGGGCTTGCTATATAAACTTACTTTTTTTCCGATTTTTCCAGTCTATTTTCGTGCTATATAAACTTACTTTTTTGCCCTTCAGCCACCCCACGTTTATCCTATATTTGTGCAGCCTCCACAGACTTTGTGGTTATCAGTACAAGGTTATGCCAGTTGAGCTGAACTCTTGTTGGCCATTAATAATATCTCTTAAAAGTTCCTTTTAAAAAAAATAAAATAAAATGCATCTCTTAAAAGATGTATGTTGAAATCTTTTATCCTTATATTAGAATGATAATATTAAAGGAAAAAGAATATTTTTGCGACCATATATTAAAGTTAATTCTTTTTTTTTTAAAGTTTTACAACTAAAATATACATTTGGAAAGTTAAAGAAACCAAAATAAAATAAGCAAGAAAATTTAAGAATAAAAATGAAAGCTTATGAACTAAAATAAGATTTAAACCAACATTTTATCCCCAAGTATTTTTAAGATTAAAATACCATTTTGAGTTTCATTCCATTTTAGTCTCTATACTTTCAAATGTTTAAGTTTAGTCCTTGTACTTTCAAATGAATCTTAAATTTAGGGTCCATTTGGAATGCATTTTAATTTAAATGTTTTTCAAGAATACATTTTTTAAAAAACATTTGTTATAAAAATTGCTTAGAATTTAAATACTCATGTGTTTGGATACATTTCATTATACACAAGTTTATATACTTCAAATTGAACTCTTTTTAAAACATTTGCTTTCAAATGTTTCTCACAAAATGATTTATATCTCGATCTCAATTTTTAATAAGTCGTTTTTAGTGGTTGCCAAACACTAGAATTTTCTTCAATATGAGTTTTTTTTTTTTTTTTTCAAAATTAAACACTTGAAAAATTAAACCAAACATACCCTTAGTCATTCAAAGTTAACTTTTATTGAAATTGGTTAAATAGAAAAAATAATTTTTCATGCAAGAAAATACTCTATGTGAATATGCTTTTAAAATTTAAAAAGCGAAAGTCAATAGAGACTAAATCTATATTGTCAAATATATATAGGGAGAGAGACTAAATCTGTTTTTGGAAAAACTAACTGTGAAGACTATTTTAAGGAAAGTATAGGGGCTAAATTTGAACATTTAAAAATACTAGGACTAAAATAGAACATGTGTCAAAGTACACAGACCAAAATAGTATTTTAACATAATCTTAATTACTCAAAAGCATTTTGTTAACCAAGTGTTATAGGTGATTTTGGACCACCTCGATGCACAAGGAGTTGACGAGGACAATCGGGCAGAAATCAGACCGGAAGATAGACCCAAGAGGCGAAACCGGCAAGTGGGACGGGCCAAGACCAAAGGGGTTGGGCCCCTACTCGGCCTCGGCCCAAGGCTGAGGCCGAGCCTCATGGCCCGCTCGCGCGGGCCGAGCTTGTCCGGCTCCACTTGGTCTCCACCGCCTCTGGTCGTCCCGGTTCAGCCTGATTTGTCCCGAAGCGCCTCCAAATCCCTAAAAATCCTAGGAGCTCGAGCAGGTATTTATACCCCTCTTCGCCACTGAAGGAGGGGACCCGAACTCTCTACTCTTTTCTCTGACTCTCTAGCCCTCGTACTTCCGTTTTCTAACTTAAACATCGGAGTCGGTGTGGCTAGCACCACACCGGTGTGCATGTTTACCGTCTTGCAGGCCACGTCTTCCCCCCTCATCTACAAATTTACCGTTGGTGGCACGTGAAGGTCAGGTGAGTTCCCTCTGACCAAAATCGACCATCAACACCAAGCATGGTAGTCAAGATATTGATAATATTCTTACCTCTATGTACATTTGAATTGTAATATTAAAAAAAAAAAAAACATTGTTGGTCACCATGAAAGTTAATTTCCTCTTTCTCTCTCAATTTTTCTTTTGGGAGGAGTTCTCTCTCTATTTTAGTACAACATCAAAGTTGATTTCAAGACTTTGTTTTGTTTGTTTTTCCCTCTATGAAGTCAAGTTAAAATTCATTCCTCTTTCAATCCTTCATATAATAAATGAACGATATTTTTGTACTTTCAAATCTAACATGTTTCTTCAAAAAAAAAAAAAAAAATCTAACAACATGTTGAGAGATATAACTGTTTTTAGACTGATAAGAGATGTATGGATTTGAACATGTTCTCGCTATCATTTCCATATTTTCACGAGAATAAATACGAAAAAAGTTGGGGGACATTTTTCTATCTCCAATTTCGTCTAGATTGGAGATTTTTCTTTCTTGTAGGGCCCCTCCCCTATTAGAATTGGAAAGCAAATTCTCTTGACATAGAAAACGTGTAAAAATGATGCATGGTTAAAGCATAGCCACTCATGTCTCATCTATAAACAATAAAGCTAAAGGAGATTTTTTTTATGACTTTTTTTTTTTTAATTGCGTGAAAATGTTGAAAGAGAAGAAATGATTGTGACAATAATGATGGAGGTGACAACCGCAGTCTCGGTCGAGCTTTTAAACTATGTTAATATCCATAGATTAACCTAAAAAGTATTAATTTGGTACACCAACACAATATCCTCGTTAATAATCGAGGAAAGCCAAAATGGCAGAACAGACTCCCCATAAAACAAAAACGACTCTTCCAACGTGGGAGAGGGAAACTACACAATACCATCATTGCCAGCAACGGACGACGACTCTCTGATCGGCCAAGGAGAAGTCGCATTCCAAGCGAGAGAATGCACGACGTTGTTGCTTGACCTTCGACATTTGGCGAAGACGATCACACCAGTAATATGTATTTTAGTTTTATTTTGTATTTTTGTTTTGTTGCTTGACCTTCGACATTTGGCGAAGACGATCACTCTTATGACTTTTATTTTGTATTTTAGTTTTTTTTTTAATTCAACAACATTTGAGGGTGAAAGATTGGATCGAAACCTTTGATCTCTTGATCGATGGTACATGTTAATTACTGCTATGTTCACTTTGACTATATTGTATTTTAGTTTACTTTAATAACTTTGAGCTACGATACAATGTAAAAACATTCCAAGAAAATTATCTCACACATTTTATGATATAAAATTATTCGTCATATTGTTTTAACTAATGGCATTTACAAAAGAAGAGAATTCTCGTTCATCACTTTGGAATTTCTCAACAAAATAAAAGATTATAATTTTAAAAGGATTGATGAAAAAATTATATTGTTTGTTGATTAAGTTTTTACAGCTAAGACATTAAAATTATAAATATTATAATTTTAGTTGTTAAAATTTAATGAGCAAATAATATGATTATTCATTACGATAAAGTTAGAAGTTTAAATCTTTAACTTCGAAAGGATGCATCTCTATTCTCTCCTCAAAAACAACAATAATAAGACCAAATGTTAAAGTGGTTTTTGAAAACACCTCTCTTTTTTATCCTATAAAAATTACGGGTGGGTTCAGACGTTGGTGACTGAAAACAATGGATTTAATAAAAACAAAAGTTGTATTTCATGTTTTCAGATATGTGTTTGGTAATAGAGATAGAAATTGGATCCCAATTTAAGCAATTGATCAAAATGTGTTTGATAATATATTGCGAAAAATACATTTTTTGGTCCATGAGGTTTGGGTTAGGTTTCATTCTGGTCTCTTAATTTTTAAACTCGACAATTTAGTCCTGAAGTTTGGATTTTGTTTCATTTTGGTCCCTCCATCCACTTTTTCGTTAACTCTTAATATTAATGTGTTACTTATTTTTTTATTAAAAAAATATTTCTTAAAATTTTAAAAATAAAATAATTTTAAAATATATATTTTTTAATTTTCATTTCCGTCAAATTTTTCCCTTTCTTTTCTTCTTCTTCTTCTTCCTCTCAACCACCATCATCCTCTTCTTCTTCTCTAGGGTGAGCATCGGTCGATCGGTATTGGTTTTGGACTCAAATCGACACCGACCACCAATACCTCGGTTTTAGTTGGTCGGTGGATGTCCATTTTGGAAGTTTTATGGAACTGATCAACCGACCGCGAGCAAAAATCGGTTGGTTTCGGTCGGTTTTGGAAGTTCCTGTAAAAAGATGGTGTCATTGTTCCAGCGATGTGAAAGAGAAAGAAAAACGAAGAATTAAGGGTGATACTTACAAGAAGAAAGAACGGAGAAAGAGATGAAGGAGAAAGAAAGAATGGAGAAGAAAAAGACACCATGACGGTTCGTGTGGTGCTAAGCTTCGTCGAAGAAATGACCTCATTCTGGCGAGGTGACGGTCCTTGTTAATGGCCAAAAGATAAAAGAGAAAGTTGAAAAAGAAAGAAGAAAGAGATGAAAAGAAAGAAGAGAGAAATTTGAGAGGGTTTGAAGAAAAAAAAAAAAAAGAGTGTGGAGTCTCGGAGAGAGATACAAAAGAAAAAAAAATGAAAGAAAATAGTGTGAGTAGAGAGAGATACGAACAAAGATTAGAAATTGAAAAAAAAAAAAATTAAAAAAAAGTATATGTTAAGGTTGCTGCAGGCAGCGCATTAATACAGCGTCAACTCAGGCGTTTTATCAGCTTTTTTTTTTTTTCAATCGGTTCAGTCGATTCTCGTCCTTTTTGGACAAGCCGATATGTCGGTTTTTTAGAATGTAAAAGCAATTCGACCGAGTTTATAAAAAAATCGACCGACCGACGTCGGTTCGGTCGGTTTCGATCGGTCGACTCAATCTTTCGGCTTGCTCACCCCTATTCTTCTCAACCACCACCACCACCTCCTCCAAGCTCACTGTTGCCGTCAGTCGTCGGCCCATCGCTCGCCAGAGGCCGGTGACTTCTTTTTTTCTTTTTTTTTTCCTCTCTTCCCTTCTCTTTTCTTATCCTTTCTTTACATTTTCTTTCTTTTTTTTTTTTTTTCTCTCGTCCATTTCTTCTCACCGCCCTTCTTTTCCTTCTTCGTCTGTGCATGCACCCAGTTCACTGGTTTAAAAAAAAAAAAAAAAAAAAAAAAAAACCTATCGCACAGAGAAACCGTCGGAGACGAAGGCCGGAGAAGTCCTCAATTGAGGTTTTTGTTTATTCAAAAAAAAAAAAAAATGTAAGTGTTATATTATTGTTGGTTTGATTAGTCTAATTAATCCAACCTGCCTAAAACTCCAATATATACTTTCTTAATCTTTCATACACCTCTTCCTAATCTTGTCAAAATGACAAGGTTTCATAATGCTAACAACCTTCAAATTCCTTTGTCCTAAACTGTACGTTAAGAACTCAAGGTCATCGTGACAGATTGCTTTCCATTGCATTATCATGTGTAGCTATGCAATTGAGGATTTTGTTTATTCAAAAAAAAAAAAAAAAAAAAAAAGTTAGAACCGACGACTTTGATTTTTTAGTTGAACAACACATGACAGTGGGTCGGATTCAAACCTCTGACCTAATCGAGAACATATGCCTTAATCAGTTAAGTTACGGTAAAAGTCAACATAAATTCATAGTAAGTTGAACAATAAGTAAAACAACAAAAATAAATATGCTATGGACAACGGAAACTCACATATCTCTGTAATGGTATAAATTGACCACTTTGAGCATAAGCTTTCATGGCTTTGTTTAAGTTTTTTTTTTTTTTGTATTTTTTTTTTTATTTCAACATGTGGGGTGAGAATTCAAACGTTTAACTCCTTGATTAAAAATACATACCTTAATCGATTGAACTATGCTCAACTTTGCTTGATTATCTAGTGTTTAGATGGTTTTATTAGCATACATTAAAGGCGTATTCACATTGTTATTAAATTTTTTTAATATCATGCATAACATCATATTAATTATTGAACCCAACAAAAAAAGAAAAATCATTCTTTTCAAAAAAGAAAAAAAAAATCATATTAATTATTAGAGGGTGCCCGTCATGCACTTGGGCCAGATGGGCCCAAATATTGGTTCAGGACAATTTGAATTGGGCTTCCTCCGACCCATTATTTTGTTACAAAATTTACCTTTTTTTTTTTACATGTTGGGATGGGGAGATTCGAAACATCTTCATTAGTAGTATAAGTTTTATGTCAATTGAGCTAGACTCGTGTTGGCAAATTTTATCACATGTATCTTTTCATTTGAGGGAAATTTTCGTAAATACCATGGGCAATATATTTTGATGATGTTCCTTATCTATTTTGTTTCTTTCAGTTTTACCCCTTAAACTAAATAAATTTATTTGTGGATTTAACATTCATTGTTGCTTTCTTATACAAAGACACATTTTAAATCAAACCCATTTTTCAAATTCAAGTCCACTAAGAATATGTCCGACACAATCGAAAAATAAGGAATTTCAACTGCATCATGTTTTTACTTCAATATTTACTATAGTTTCACGAAAAATAAATAATAGAATCTTCTCATCAACATGAGCATAGTTTGATCTACTCTATTCATCCATTTTTGGGATTTAAAAAAAAATCCCATAGTTCAAAAAATATAAAATTATGTACTCATGTGATAGATATTTAAACTTTCAATGTCAATGACGAACATCCATTTGATAAAAACTTAAAATCAATGCCTAAAATTATACATAAATACAGATCCCATAAACTTAATCTAAAAATTTCTGGCTATATCTTCAGTTTTTTTTTTTTTTTTTTTTTTTTTTTTTTTTTTTTTTTTTTTGAATAAACAAAATCCTCAATTGCAATGGAAAGCAATCTGTACGATGACCTTGAGTTCTAATTAACGTACAGTTTAGGACAAAGGAATTTAAAAGTTGTTAGCATTATGAAACCTTGTCATTTTGACAAGATTAGGAAGAGGTGTATGAACAAATGTTAATTAATTAATCAATTAGTTAATTGAATTAAGAAAGTATATATTGGAGTTTTAGACAGGTTGGATTAATTAGACTAATCAAACCAACAATAATATAACACTTACATTTTTTAATTGATGACCCTACTCACACCTACTTCAGTCAGTGAAGATTAGAGGTAGACTTTGCTTTTTGTATATGGATTAAAAAAAAAAATCATTTTATGAATATTAACAAAACTTTATTTCAAATATATATATATGTACCTTTGCTTTTTTAATTAAGAATATAATTTAAAAAAAAAATCATATACGGTTAAATCTCATTTTGGTCTCTAAATTTTTAGAATTATTTTCATTTTGGTCATTGAACTGTCTAAGTGTCTATTTTAGTTTTTAAACTTTATATCTTGCCATTATGGTTTAATGGATGAATCTGAAGACTTCAAATATATATTATTGTACTAATATATAGACATGTATTTGAACCACTTATGTAGGTTGATTGAGACGATACTAAATAAAATGAATTAGATGGTAGAATATTATACTAACGACCAAAAATTAGTTATATTTTAAAAAATTGAAGGATTATTATAATAAAAAACTTGAAAGTTTAGTTGGAAATGTTTTTTTTTTTTTCATTTTTTTTGTTTTTGAGTTTGACGATATTTGAGGGTGTGGGAGATTTGAACCTTTGACGGTCGAAGATATATGTCAATTACCACTCAGCTATGTTTACTTTGGAAATGTTGGTAACAAAACAAAATGAGGTCATCTAAACCTAAAATATATATTTTATAGTGATATTGTCTTACATTAACATATGTGATATTGTTTTATTATTATTATTATTATTATTATTTCATTTTTCAACTACTCCTTTGTAGGGGAGTTTTCATGGTCTACTAAAGTAGCCCTTTGATGAAGGGAACAACAACTGGAATTTTGACCCTTAACAAGGTCATGTTCAATATTTTACATATAAAAAAGTCTAAGATGGAAGTTGTTAGAAATACCAAAAAAACAAAAAATTAAAGGTTAATAGAACTTAGAAAGAAAAATGATAGAGACCACAAATTTTCTTTTAAATTATTAAAATTTGTTAATGAAATTTAAGGAGGATTTAGTGTCTAATTTCATTAATAGACTTTTAAAATATCTATTTTACTTTCTAAAAATCATTTTGGTTTCTCGAGTATTTTGCTATGAATTTTGGCCTATCTAACAACAACTCCAACTTGTATTATTAAAAAAGAATATATTAAAAAAAAACTTTCAACTAGCTTATGTGATTTCATGTGTGTATTGCTCACTTCAATGCATGAATGCACACATATGATAAATCACATTATTGGTTTATTAAACAATTCATGACAAAATAATGACAATGATTAGAATTGTTATTCTAAGAGTTGATTGGCTCCAAAGATATTTTAACCAAAATGAAATAAACCTAAAAAGCATATAAACCAAAATATGATTTCAACTAAACCAATGAATGGTTAATATATTTAACTTATATTATTTCTCATTTACATTACAATGTTGATGTCTTAATTTTTTAAGAATATTTTCTATCAAAATTTTTTTTTTTGCGTTAGAACGAAGTTTCGCAATCTCTAAATCATATGTCAAGATGCCTTCAAAAAAGGGGAACAATATATATTTTTTTTATGTTTATAAAGGTCGTGTTCAACTTTTTAACTCAAACATATACGTAAGCTTCTAGAAATAATTCTTTTGCGAACGTAAAATCCAAACATCAAATACAAATTTTACAACTCAAGGTTTTCCAACTCAAACTTGCATAGATTTGGGTTATTAAAATCGTGAGCCAAACATCTCTTTGTATACAAGAAATCAAGATCGAAGTAGTAAAAAATACCGAAAATTTTAAATTACAAAAAGAAAAGAAAGAATAAGAGCTAATCCACGACTAACCAATCAAGAATCAATACCCAAAGGATCATTATCAATTCAATACACCAAGATATGGACAGTCCCAAAATGAAATTGAAAGCTCTGAATTTTAATAATACAATCTTTTATCCAAATTCGCACATCAACAAAACCCCATATTAAATAATAATTTCTTGAAAATGCACAATTCCTTTTTTGGAAGTATTATTTGTAGTGAAGAGAAAGAAAAAAAAGGTGGTGGAGAAGTAGTAGTAGACAGCAAAGTCAATAAAATAACACCACTCACTATATATATATATATATATAAATAACTCATATAAAATAAAGTTCAAAACCTTATTATATAAAATATTTAAAAAGAAAAAAAGTTAATGAAGAGTTGGAAATTGAATGAGATGATGCTTTACTTAGTGATGCTGGTGCGCCACACCCTTACGTGCCATCGCCACCAGGCCACCGCCCCCTCACCGCGAGGCCCTCACGCCAAGTATAATCCTTATCTCTCTCTAACTCTTCCTCTTCCTCTTCGTTTTGTTCTAAAAAAAGATTGAAACTTTGCAACTTTTTCATCAAATTAACCACAACCCATTTCTTAAACTAGGGTAAATTTGGTAAATTCAGTGTCTTTTTAAAGAATTATGAACTGGGGTTGACGAAAAAAAAGGAGACAAATTTCATCACCCAACCCACGTCGTTAGTGTACTAGTATTGCCCAATGATTGGGTGGACCATGTAAAGATGCGGTGACATATGCTTAGTTAATAATTGGCTAATTTGGAATTACATTTTTGTTTATGTGTAGTAGCCGGCGAGATTGAAGTGGGTGGGGTCTTTTTTTATTGGTCGAGTCAAGCTCCTTCCAATGTCATATTTCAACGGGTTAAGACGTATATTTTTTAGAAAACGGAATGAAATCGGTTACGAGTACAATTAATATGAGTTACTAATAATCACATAAATGAGAGTAGTTAAAGTGGGGTTTTTTTTGGGATTGGTTGAAGAGTTTGATAGTAATTGAAATGAAATGAAATGAGGGGTTAAGGGAATAGCGCAAATTCTGTGGTTCCAGGCTTGCAAACTAATCCTACAGAAAGGAATCGTGGGGAAAAAGTAATGGGTGGGGTTTGCTTCAAAGCCAACCGAATCTCACTCGTTTCCTAGCCTCCTCTTACTTACATTGCATCTTCTTCTTATTCCCTCTCTCTATATATAACTTCCAATCTTCATCTTTTTTCAATATCAATCACTCTATCAACATCCCACTTTTGCCACTTTTGCCACTTTTGACACTTTTTTTCCTTCAATGGCTGAAACCCCAGATGAAAATCAGGCCCAAATCATCAAGGGCAAGCGCACCAAACGCTTGAGGCCTGCCTCTGTTTCTTCATGTTCGAGTGCTGATTGTTCTAGCTCGTCTGCGGGACTTACAGAGGAAGAAGAAGAAGATCAAGATTTGGCCAATTGTTTGATTCTTTTGGCGCAGGGAAGAACAGGGGGCTGCGGCGGTGGCGGCTCTGTTTTGGTTCAAGAGAAATTGGTTGCTAATGAATCTTTGTTTGTTTATCAGTGCAAAACTTGCGATCGTTGTTTTCCTTCGTTTCAAGCCTTGGGTGGACATAGAGCTAGCCATAAAAAGCCCAAAATTGCCAATTCTGTTGAGCAACAACACCCCCAATTTACAGCCTCCAATTCCATCCATCTCTCCTTGCAATTGTCCACCGGCCGGCCACTCGCCGCCGGTGGCGTCGTCAAGTCGAAGGTTCACGAGTGTTCGATTTGTGGAGCGGAATTCTCCTCCGGGCAGGCGCTTGGCGGCCATATGAGAAGACACAGAGCGTTGACGGCGACGGCCACGGCGAGTACTAGAGGTGCTACGCCGCAGTTGCAGGAGTTGATGATGAAGAAAGAGAGGAATGTGTTGGGGTTGGATCTTAACCTTCCGGCGCCGGAGGAAGACCGGCACCGGACGGCGGTGGCGGTCTTCTCCGCCGCATCGCCGCTGGTGGATTGTCATTACTGATCGATTTTTTATTATTATTTTTTTTTAGTATTGTTGCAAACGTCGCATCATATTCACCAAATTGAAAGCCCCAATCCCAATTGGGATTTAATTAATTCCTTCGTGGGGTTTGGATTTGATTATTCATTTTATAACCAACCAACAAAACGATTCAATTTAATGTCTCTCTATCAATTTGGCCAACTCTAGTGTAGTTCAAATTCAACTCAAATTAAAGTTACCAAAGAAAAAAAATCATTTAGCCATACTTCTCTTTCTCTCATCTATCTAGTTTCTGATGTCTTAACGGTTGAGTTATATAGACACGTTATGGTGTGTAGGGTTGTGATTTGTGGGTAACTTCTTGTTTGGAGGGAAAAGAAAAAGGTGGGTTGCATTGGTTTCTTGTTGTTAGTATGTTGGTTAATGATTTTAGAATCAACCAAAAAAAAGAGACCAATTTTGTTAAGAAGCATGTGAGAGAGAGAGGAAGTTGGGCAAGAAGTGATGGAATGAGTTGGGAGTTTGGAATTGGCACCACCATAAACTTCAACGGAAAGTAGTGGATTTGGTTCTCTTGTTTCTTTTCTCATCTTTAACTTGACGATAAAATAACATAGCTCAACTTGCACAAAGTTATATTTATGATCACAAGGTTTGTGGTTCGAATCCTTACACTTAAACTATCAAAAGAGAGCATAACCCAACAATAATTAGCATTTATGGAGATCAAAATTTCCTATCCTAAATATTGTTGAATTAAAAAAAAAACCATAAAATTAAAACCAAAACCTTTTTTTTTTTTTTTTGAAAAACAAAACCTTTCTCTTTTTCTGTTTCTAGTTCATTAATAACGAAGAGAGAGAGAAAGGATTGATTATTAAAAAGGAAGAAGAAAAACGGCTGGCAAAGAGAGTGGACTAACTGCCCTTTTTTTATGGATCTAACTTTAATAGCCATGATTTTTTTTTTTCCATGCACTTTCTACCTTTGAACTTGAACCGTTAATGTTATTACCGTCACTTAGTTTAGGATTATGGTAACTTTTAAAATAATGGAGGGTGATTATGTATTTTTAAAAAGGTTGGTTGTAATATGGAATACATTAGTGTTCGGTAAGTTTAAGCTTTAGGGAGAATACGAACAAGAGCTTAGTTCAACCGACATGTTATTTTGCCGAAAATTCATAAATTTAACAAGAAAATCTAGCTCTAATGTTGTTTTTCTCTAAAATTTTATCAAATTTCATATCGTATATATGATTTATAATTTATTGAATGCAAAAAAATAACTTTTATAATGAGAGAACTTATTAGAGAGTTAAAATTGTCTAACACTTTTTTAAAGTTAAATAAAGTTAAGATTGCAACACTAATGAAATTGAAAATTTTATAGGAAAAATTGATACAACTCAAAGTTTGAGGATCAAAATTGATTTTTTTTTTTTGTTTCAAAAAGATGATAGAAGCTACCGATTAAGGATGTATTTGGTTTAATTTTCCAAGTGTTTAATATTGAAAAAAAGAATTAAATTAAAATGTATTCCATACGAACCGTAAATTTAAAATAAAATTTGAAATTTTATGATGAATCACGTTTTAAAAACATGGGGAGGAACGGGAGAATAAATAGTTAGTTAACAAATCTATCCAAAGGTTAAAAAAAGCTAATTTGAAAAGCTCCTATTAATTAGATTTTGAAAAAGTAGTTTTACTAAAATTAATTTATAAACAAGTTCATCCAACGTTAAAAACATTTATAATCACTTTTATAATTTTCAAAATAAAAATTCAACCCACCATTTAACAACAAAAAGCGAGCTGGTTTTTTTTTTTTTAAAAATATATATATATTTTTTATTGTTTTTAAACTGTGTTTGTTTTATGCACAAACTTCACCGTCCGGTGAACATGCACGAGAATTTTCTTATCCTTCACACGTTTTCCCAAATAATCCTTTTCGGGATTTTTTTTTTTTTTTTTGAAAAAAACCTTTTCGAGATTTGTTTTTAACTATAATATAATATTTATTCTAATAATTTTTTTTGACAATATAGAGGCAGGAGGATTTGAACCACAAACCTTGTGGTTATCGATACAACTTTATATGTCAGTTGAGTTATGCTCTTGTTGGCAATATTTATTCTAATATAACGTTACATGATCACATCTCATGTGAATGTGACACCATATTTACCTCGTATTTTTATTATGTAATTTTAGATTTTTTTAGTTTACTGATAATTGAAAATTTTGAATATCTGACCTCTTGGTTAATAATACATATCAATTATCATTGAGGTATGTTCATTTAGCATAAAAAGAATGAGCCACATAAGGTTGGATGTCTACACTGTCGTGAAATTATGGTTGAAAGAAGTTATTGTATCATATAGAAATTTTAATTTGAGTAATTTTGGTTTAGGTTTAAATCCTACTTTAGTCCTAAATTTTCAAGTTTTTTTTTTTTAAAGGAACTTGGTCGTTGAACTTTTAAATTGTCCATTTTAGTCTCTAAAATTTTAAGTTTGTTCTATTTTGGTCTCTAAACTTTTAAAATGTCTGTTTTAGTCTTAAACTTTAAAAAAAAGGGGAAAAATACACTTTTGGTCCCTGAGGTTTGGTTTAGGTTTCATTTTGGTCCCTGAGTTTTCAAACTCAACAATTTAGTCCCTGAGGTTTGATTTTAGTTTCATTCTAGTCCCTCCATCCAATTTTCCGTTTATAATTAACGGAACGCTGACGTGGCATAATTTTTTTATTAAAAAAATATTTTTTTAAAATTTTAAAATAAAATAAATATAATAAATATTTTTTTATTATTATTATTTTTATTTTTTCCCTTTCCTTCCTTTTCCTTGATCTTCTCCAGACTCCAACCATCGACATCTCTCTCTCCAACCCACTTTCCTTCATCTTCTCCAACCTACTGTACTAGTCTGTAACTTCTTCAACCACCGACGGTGGTCTTTCGCCGGCGACGCGATCGACTTTTTTTTTTTTCCTTCTCCTTCTCCTTCGTTTTCCTTATTTTCTTCTTCTGTTTTGTTTTTTTCTCTTGGTTTTCTTTTTGCACAAAAACTCCGTCTGCTCGAATCTCCGTCTGCACAAAAAACTTTGTCGCCGGCGACCACAAAGACCCACGACCTTTCTTCTCTCCCTAGTCTCTCTTTACGTCGGCCACAAAACCCACGAGCGACCTCTCTCTCCCTCGAAGACCCACGACCCACGTCCTCTCTCACCCACGAAGACCACGAACTCTCTCACCCTCGTCCCTCCTTGCGCGCGAAGACCCATGACAAGCGACAACCACCGACCTTCTTCTTTGCTTCTGCCGCCGGCGACTTCGCGAGTTCCCTTCGTTTTAGATCTGAAACGAAACCCAAATCATCTGAAACTCTCCTTCATTTCAGACAAAAACGAGTTCGTGAGTGGGCGTTGGCGTTCGATGTGGGTTTCGTTCCGGTCGTTTCTCTCTCTCTCCCCGTCGCCACCAACCACGAAGCTCGGTGGGTTTCTCTCTCAGTGGGAAACTTCATGCCTCTCTTCCAATCGACCACTATAAAACAGGGGAAAAGATTTTTTTAAAAAAAAGCAAGAAAAAGAGAAGAAATAAAGGAAGTGGAAGAAATTTTTTTTAAAAAAAAAAAAAAACCCTCCGCCGATGACGGTGGTCGCCGGCGGACGGCGGCGGTGGTCGCCAGTACTGCCGCCGGCAGTTACAGATGGTGGCTGTGGGGTAGATGGAGGGTGAAGAAGAAGAATAGGGAGGGAGGGAGAAAAAAGTAATATATTAAAAAATAATATATTTTTTTATTAATTTAATATTATTTTTATTTTAAAAAATTCAAAAAATAGATTTTTTTAATAAAAAAATTATTCACGTCAGTAATCCGTTAATTATAAACGGAAAATTGGATGGAGGGACTAAAATGAAACTAAAACCAAACCTCAGGGACTAAATTGTTGAGTTTGAAAACTCAGAGACCAAAATGAAACCTAACCCAAACCTCAGGGACCAAAAGTGTATTTTTCCGTAAAAAAAAAACAACTATTTTCATCCTCACTTTTAGTTCAATTTTAACAAATTTAAAGACACAGTTTTGAGTATGTGTATTATTAGCATGTTAATATGAGCATGATTTCAAGCTAAATAAGATAGATATAAACTCAGGCAAAGCAGATTTAAGGTAGAAAAGTAACATAGCAATGACCAAAATGGTTATTTCCAAAAAAATTAGTGAAACATTTTGAATGTGAATAAACCCAAGAGTTTAAGGACCAAAATAGACATTTTAAAAGTTTTGGGACCAAAATAGAACAAACTTGAAAGTTTGGGGACTAAAATGAAATTTAAACCTTTGGTTATATATAGTTTATGAGATTAGTAAACTTATAATTGAAGATAAGTGAACTCACACATACTAAATATAGACTTAACTTCTTACTTTGAATTGTATAAATCTTGTTGATGGTCGATTTTGGCCAGAGGATCTCACCTGACCTTCACGTGCCACCAACAGTAAATTTGTAGTTGAGGGGGGAAGACGTGGCCTGCAAGACAGTAAACCTGCACACCGGTGTGGTGCTCGCCACACCGGCTCCGATGCTTAAGTCAGCAAGCAGAACGGTAGGGCGTGGAAAAGTAAGAGCAAGAGGAGAGAGTAGAGAGTTCGAGAGTAGAGTTTAGGGATAGAATTCGGGATCCCCTCTTCAGTGGCGAAGAGGGATATAAATACTTGTTCATCCTCCTAGCCTTTTTAGGGTTTCGGAGGCGTTTTAGGTCAAACCAGGCGAAACCGGGGCATCCAGAGGCGGTGGGGACCAGACGGGACCAAACGGACTCGGCCCATGGCCGAGGCCGAGCAGGGGGTCGGGCCGGAAACCCGACCCCTTCGGTCTTGGCCCGTCCCATTTGCCGGTTTTGCCTCCTTGGTCCATCTTTCAGCCCGATTTCTCCCCAGTTGTCCTCGTCAGCTCCTTGTGTATCGGGGTGGTCCAAAATTGCCTATAACATTAAGCCCCCACTCTTGAATTGGGATTCGAGGTGACTTATTGCTATAAGTTGAGCTCCTCAAGCCCGATTTAAGAGTAATGACCCTTGCCCTGGGCTGGCTTACGCGTAGCTTTGTTGTCATCCTGCAAAGTAGGATAGAAGTAGACACTCCCTGAATAGGGGTTAGATGAAATGGAAATGAGAAAGGGTGAGAGATTACAAAAGTGGTGCTGGTCGGCCTCGGCCTCGGGAAGAGGCCGAGCACAGTTATTCCCTTTCTGCTTGCCTGGTCGGTCTCGGCCTCGGGAAATTCGGAGTGCTTCATATCCAGGGCTTGTCCATGAAAATATGCAAGCACAAAAGGTTTCGAGCTCCTGCATAGAAAAGTTGTTTTCTACAAAAGAAAAGTGAGGGAAGTGGCTAGGGTCGGCCTCGGCCTCAAGCCCCCGTTAGCCTAAAATTTGGCTCCCTGCATCCATATGTTAGTCCTTGTAGGGAAATAACAAGAGAATAGGTTCGAACCTGTAAATTTTTGTAGAACACACTAAACCTGGGTGCTTTTTGTTTAATAGGGAGTGCATATCCCCTGTTACTTGCTTTTTGTTTAATAGGGAGTGCATATCCCCTTTACAGCCCCCAATCTCAAGAAAAACTTTATTAAGACACAAAATATAGTTGAGTAAATAGGAGAATACCTTTAAAGTTTGTGCTCGGCCTCGGCAAGAGGTGCTCGGCCTTGGCAAGAGGTGCTCGGTCCTGGCTTCTGCAGGGTGAGCTTGACTTAGATGAGGTGTATGGACTCATGTCAGGTGAGGTGAGGTAGACTCGTTGGTCCAGGCTCACATGGTCTCACTTTGGATGAGGCGAGGTAGACTTCGACAGTCCAGGCTCGCCCGGTGTAAAGATGCTCAAGCCAGAGGATGTGAGGTAGACTCGTCGGTCCAGGCTCACATGGTCTCACTCTGGATGAGGCGAGGTAGACTTCGGCAGTCCAGGCTCGCCCGGTGTAAAGATGCTCAAGCCAGAGGATGTGAGGTAGACTCGCCGGTCCAGGCTCACATGGTCTCACTCTGGATGAGGCGAGGTAGACTTCGGCAGTCCAGGCTCGCCCGGTGTAAAGATGCTCAAGCCAGAGGATGTGAGGTAGACTCGTCGGTCCAGGCTCACATGGTCTCACCCTGGATGAGGCGAGGTAGACTTCGGCAGTCCAGGCTCGCCCGGTGTAAAGATGCTCAGTCCAGAGGAGGTGAGGTAGACTCGTTGGTCCAGGCTCACATGGTCTCACTCTAGATGAGGCGAGGTAGACTTCGGCAGTCCAGGCTCGCCCGGTGTAAAGATGCTCAAGCCAGAGGATGTGAGGTAGACTCGTCGGTCCAGGCTCACATGGTCTCACCCTGGATGAGGCGAGGTAGACTTCGGCAGTCCAGGCTCGCCCGGTGTAAAGATGCTCAGTCCAGAGGAGGTGAGGTAGACTCGTTGGTCCAGACTCACATGGTCTCACTCTGGATGAGGCGAGGTAGACTCGATAGTCCAGGCTCGCCCGGTGTAAAGATGCTTGAGTCGGTTGATTTGTGCACACTCCTGAATACTGAACTTTAATGGCGAAACTGTAAGGCTATTAATTAAACTTTCACACTTTGAATGAAGAAAAAACATTGAACCTATACTAGAAGCAGCAACAAAGTAAACAATGTCTAATTACATGATAGAATGCAATAAACGAAAAACCCTAAAACTCCATAAGTTCAGATTCAGTATTGGTGGGAGTGTGTGCTGCTCGGCCTCGGCTCATTCTCTGGTCGGCCTCGGCCCTCTGTGGCTTGACAACTTTTAGTGCAGTCCAGTAACACTCCCTCGATTCCTTCTGCTCTCCCTTGACGACTCCCACACCGTTCGGAGTTGGAAACTTCAGTAACTGATGGTAAGTTGAAGCTATGGCCTTCATCTCATGCAAGGTTGGTCTTCCTAGGATTGCATTGTAGGCTGACATACAATCCACAACTAGGAAGTTTATCATCTTGGTCACTGCATTCTGTCCATCCCCAAAGGTCACAGGAAGTTCTATGCTACCTTCTGGGGTCACTCTCTCTCCTCCAAATCCTACAAGTGGGGTAGGGCTTGGCTTTAAGAGTTCCCTCCCTAACCGCATTGCTTTAAAGGCCGTTAGAGAAAGGACATCAGCCGAGCTTCCCCCATCAATTAGGATCCGATGGATTTTCACATTGGCTACAATTAGAGTGACCACCAGAGCATCATTATGTGGCTGATGAATGCTCGCTGCCTCAGCCTCAGTGAACTCCAAAGGGGGGTGTGCCTTTGATAGATGGACAGAGTACATACCTCGATATTCTGGTTCGGACCTTGCTTCCCTGACCATAGCTTTCCTCTTCCTGCTCGAACTTCCTCCAGCTGGTCCTCCAAAAATGGTTCTGATCTCCCGTAGGGGTTCTTCTTTGTCTCGGCCATCTTTGGTAAGGCTCGGCCTCGGCCATCCGTGGTCGGCCTCGGTCTTCGGCTCACCGACGAACTCTTTCAAATACCCATTCTGGATCAGTGCTTCGATTTCATCCTTCAACTGAATACAATTCCTGGTTGAATGCCCGTGGTCCCGGTGGAAAAGACAATACTGGCTCTTGTCTCTTCTATCGGCACTCGACTTCATCCTCCCTGGGAATTTCAGGAGGCCCGTATTTCGAATCTCCATCAGTACTTGCTCCTGCGGAACAGCAGTTGGGGTGTATTTCTCAAACTTACCGAAAGGAGGTGCTCCTTGGTCTGGTCGGCCTCGGCCATTGTCTGGTCGGCCTCGGCCATGGTCTGCTCGGCCTCGACCTCCTTGTCGGTCCGCTGCCTTTTGTCCTTTTTAATGTCATAGCTAGATGAAGAAAACCTCTTGTATTCTCGTTCTGACCTTTTTGACTTCAGTAACTCCTCTGCGCTCATATACTTCTGTGCCCGGGAGACGAACTCCGCATAGGTTCGAGGCTGGCTCTTACCTATTGAATTGAGCAGTCTTTCGTCTTCCAGATCGGCTGTTATGGCTACCAGGGCTGCTCCCTCGCTGTACCCCTCAACCTGTAGTGCCTCATCATTGAAACGAGTTATGTAATCACGCAAGCTCTCACCTGGCTGTTGTTTGACCGTCAAGAGGTTGATGTGAGGCTTGCGCTGCTCTCTGGCTCCCATGAACTGTGCAAGGAATGCTTGGGCCAACTCTTTGAAGCAGCTGATGGATCTCCTCTTGAGCCTCTCAAACCAGTGCCTGGCTGATCCTGTCAAAGTGAAAAAGAATGCGCGACACCTGATTGCATCTGAGACGCCGTGGAAGTCCATCCAGCTTCTGTATGCGTTTAGATGTTGCACGGGGTCTTTCTTGCCATCGTACTGCTTGAACGTGGGTACCTTAAACTTTTGAGGCACCTCGGCTTTCATGACTTCTTCTGTGAAGGGCGGATCGACTTGGTCGGCTAGTTCCTCCAAGTTTTGATCTCCAAAGTTCTTTGACCTCTGCTGGTCTCCCTGAGGATTTCCGAGCTCCTTTAGTGCATTAAGAAGCTCGGTCTTCCAAGGGAGGTCGTCTTTCTTGGCCTCGGCCTCGGCCAACCTAGCCTCGGCCTCGGCTGCTCTGGCCTCGGACTCGGCAGTTTTGGCACTTCTGCGCTTCTCAACGATCAGATTCCTCAGGTCTGTCTTAGTATGACCGTAGCTTGGGGTAGAAACTGTGTAATGACGCCCCTTAAGTGTGCTTGACTCTGGGCTCCTCAAAATCGTGCGATCAGTGGGTTTGAGCCCCCTGACCTTGCTGGTCATGCTGTCAGTCTTCTTTCCTCTTGACCTCGTCCCTGACTCTGCAGTGTGCTCCATAGGCTCCTTCCCCTTCCTCGGGTCTCTAACCAAGCTCCCCTCATGGACTTTGGTGCTAGGGCCGGGTTTATCCAGGATTTGGAGTATTTTGGATAAACTCCGATTCATTCCCTTCACCTCATCCTCAAGGGCGGCAATCTTGGTGTCGGCATCCTCTGCTCGGCCTCGGCCTGCTTGTCTCGGTGACCCCCGGATGCTGTCATCGTCACGTGACCTCCGCTGGTGGCGGTCACCATCCGAATTCTCTATGTTTACGTCTTGGTCTTTCTTCTCCATACCCTTACTCATGGAATAACCGATGTGCAGATTAACAGGCTTTCTTCCCCACAGACGGCGCCAATTGTTGATGGTCGATTTTGGCCAGAGGATCTCACCTGACCTTCACGTGCCACCAACGGTAAATCTGTAGTTGAGGGGGGAAGACGTGGCCTGCAAGACAGTAAACCTGCACACCGGTGTGGTGCTCGCCACACCGGCTCCGATGCTTAAGTCAGCAAGCAGAACGGTAGGGCGTGGAAAAGTAAGAGCAAGAGGAGAGAGTAGAGAGTTCGAGAGTAGAGTTTAGGGATAGAATTCGGGATCCCCTCTTCAGTGGCGAAGAGGGATATAAATACATGTTCATCCTCCTAGCCTTTTTAGGGTTTCAGAGGCGTTTTAGGTCAAACCAGGCGAAACCGGGGCATCCAGAGGCGGTGGGGACCAGACGGGACCAAACGGACTCGGCCCGCACGAGCGGGCCGAGGCCGACCATATGCTCGGCCTCGGCCGTGGGCCGAGGCCGAGCAGGGGGTCGGGCCGGAAACCCGACCCCTTCGGTCTTGGCCCGTCCCATTTGCCGGTTTTGCCTCCTTGGTCCATCTTTCAGCCCGATTTCTCCCCAGTTGTCCTCGTCAGCTCCTTGTGTATCGGGGTGGTCCAAAATTGCCTATAACAAATCTCGTTCATGAGTCAAATATCTATAAAAATTCATTGAAATTGTTGTTCAAGAATGTGTGATTAAAAGAAAGAACTAATTATATTTTGTTCTTAAAAATAGGTCATTCATGAGAAATTGCTAAAGAAGTCAAGAAAAAAATAACTTTTATAACTCAGGCTTTGTTTGATAACCATTTCATCTTTTTTGTTTTTGGTTTTTGAAAATTAAGCTTGTAAACAACTCCTTCCACCTATACATTTATTTGGTTTGTTACCTACCTTCTTGCCATGTTTTCAAAAATCAAGTCAAATTTTGGAAAAAAAAAATATATTCAAAAACATTTTTTTGTTTTTGGAATTTGGCTAAAAACTTTGATGTGAAAGATGAAAACCATGGTAAAAAAATTGAGAGAAAACAAGCATAATTTTGAAAAACTAAATGGTTATCAAACATGACCTCAATTATTCATACATGTGTTTGTTTTTTTTTTTTTTTTTTTTTTTTTTTTTTTTTTTTTGTGAAAATGGTAGAACATACCTCTAACAACTAACAAGCCCATATGTCTTTTTCAAGGATTTTATTTTATTTTAATTTTCTATTTTTGAAATTATCTCCATTAGTTATGACTTCGTTCTGCAATGATTTGCTTTTTGAAAAATACAATATTTTAATTACAAGTTTAGTCCCTAAATTTTCAATTTGGTGTCTAATAGGTACCTAAATGTCTAATAAGTGTAACACCCGAGTTAGGAGGGGTACATGAATGAACCGAGGTCACATCCGAATGAGAGGGATCTTGAGAACATGAAAGCATGGTCCAAATAAGCTTAAAAGAATTGATAGATACTACTTATACCAACAAGGTGCACCTTCCTTTTCAGTGGCTCAATCATAGGAACTTTGAAGTTAAGCGTGTTTGGCTTGGAGAAATTCTATGTTGGGTGACCTCTTGGAAATTTTCCTAGGAAGCATGTGAGTGAGGACAAAACATGCTAAAAGGACCCTGTATTGGTTGACGTGGCCAGGTCGCAGGAAAATGTCGGGGCCTTAAGTTCCGAATCCAAATTCTGAATCCTGGACCTGGGGCGTTACAGATGGTATCAGAGCGGAACCTCTCCCAGTAGGATGTGGTTCGAGGACGAACCAAGGCGGAAGTTGGTGGGCATGTAACACTCGAGTTAGAAGGGGTACATGAATGAACCGAGGCCACATCCGAATGAGAGGGATCTTGAGGGCATGAAAGCATGGTCCAAATAAGCTTAAAAGAATTGATAGATACTACCTATACCAACAAGGTGCACCTTCCTTTTCGGTGGCTCAATCATAGGAACTTTGAAGTTTGGCTTGGAGAAATTCTATGTTGGGTGACCTCTGGGAATTTTCCTAAGAAGCATGTGAGTGAGGACAAAACATGCTAAAAGGACTCTGTGTTGGTTTGTGGGGATAGTCTTCACTCTTAGAAGCGGTTTAAGACGAGTATGGTGGGGCCTTAAGTGCCGAATCCAGATTCCGAATCCGGGACTTGGGGCATTACAATAAGTTTATAAACTTTCAATTTAGTGTCTAATAGATTCAAAAGCTTTCTAATTTTGTGTCTATTAAGTCATTGACATATTCAAGATTTTTAAAAGTTAATCCATCTATTAGATATAAAATTGAATTTTATGCATGTTGGGACTGTAAACTTCCAATTTTGTCTTTATTGGGATCTGAATTTGAAAGCATGTCGAATAGGTCAAGGACTTATTAAACAAAAAAAAAAAAAATAAAAGTTCAGGGATTTATTGGACATAAAAGTGAAAGTTTAAGAATTTATTGAATACTTTTTATAGTTCAAGGACATACTGGATACAAAATTAAATGCTCGAAGGTCTATTTGACACTTTTTTAAATTTAGAGATCAAATATACAACCAAGTTTAGGGATTAAAGTTGTAATTGAATTTAGAGAAATCCTTAGAAATGGCCAAAATTACCCTTATTCTCCTAGCAGACCAACCAACAGAGAGATGGCCCAATAAGATTTTACAACGTGGCCCATTTAATGTAGGCCCAATAGGCAGCTGGGCCTCCAGCTGAAGAAGAAACTATAAGCATGGCAATTGTCTCTGCGGCCTTCTCTGACCTAGACTCCTTCGGAGGAAGCTTCAACGTCAATGGCGGTTCCCGGCAGGCGCAACGGCATGGTTGACGACGACGATTACGAGGAAGACAATGCCCTCTTTGAAGAGGACGGTATCATTGAATTCGATTCCGATACTCCCCCTCACCTCCGCGCCCTAGCTACCGCCGCCCAGCTCGGCGACGTTAATGGCCTTCGCACTGCTCTAGGTTCAGCTTCTTCTTTCACTCTCGCACACTGAGATTCTGTGTATCTGCTTCGACTAGTTCCTGTTGCTAGAGTTTTCTGTTGATCATACTGGAGTGTTCACTATCTTGATTAGGTCGAAATGATCTTTTACAAAAATTTTGATGTGTGCTCGTCTTTTTGAAGGAAAGTTTCGATTCAATTTATAATGTGCTTCTGCTTGTATATATCTTGTCATCATTCAATTACTAGACTCTGGAAAGTTGGTAGTCTTGAGGAATGCATGTTGGGTTTCTTGTTCATCTCAAGCGTGATGAGAGAGTTCTCTATGGGAACTCCTCTTTTGGTGTATGAAAGTTTAAATCTCAGTTTGTCATGTTTGTTTTGATGCAGAATCAGTTGCATGAAGAGGAAACTAGTTGTGTTGTAAAATATTTCATTGAGTGGTTTGCATATCATGATAATCTGATTACATACCATTAGTGTCATTTATACATACATTCTTTTGATTGTATGCTATGTGAATCTGCCTCTGGTTTCAATTTTGTTGGGTCATTTTGCTTGTTTTGAGTTTATTGTTTAATGTTTTAAGCTAATGTTGTATCCTTTTCGGCTTTCTTGCAGATAACTTAACAGTGGGAAGTATAAATGACGCTGTGGAAGATGGGGACACTGCTCTCCACCTTACCTGTCTCTATGGCCATCTGCCATGTGTCCAGGTTGGCTACCTTATTCATACTTTAGCATACTTTATTTTGAAATTTCTAAGATTTATGACTTATTTTAAAATAAATCAATCCTAATGTAGTTGCTGCTGGAAAGAAGGGCAAACTTGGAGGTTCAAGATGAAGATGGTGCCATTCCTTTGCATGATGCTTGTGCAGGGGGTGGGTAGGCTGTTATGAAAAAATTTTCCCTTTTCAGCACACCCAGTATTAAAAGATTTATCTCTTTGAAATGTTGTTATGTCATTTTCTCCTCTAATGATCTCTGCAGGATTTGTAGAGATTGTTCAACTCCTAATAAACAGTGCTAACGACACAGACTGCGTGAAAAGGATGCTAGAATCAGTTGATGCAGAAGGGGACACTGTAAGTAGCTGGTTATCTTCGATGTCTAAGTTTCTATCTTTTTTCATGAGAGATATCTAAGTTTTATAAAATGTCTGTTAATAGATTGTAGGAGCCAATCAGCCAAATACTTACAAGTTGCAACAAAACAACCATGTTATTCCTCCTTGTTTATGCAATAATATACAGAAAATACATCTATTATTTTTGGCTGTATGGTAAAAGAAAAGTACTAAGAACATCATTATTCTTGAAAATTTGTCTGTGGTACGGTCACATTGGCTTCTTCGACAATAGGAATAATAGACTTTTTTTAAGTGTACGAAATCCTTTTGCACATCACACATGGTAGTGATTAGTGAATGTACTCTGTCCGCCCTTTGCCCATAAAAAACAGACTAAGTACCAATATTGCTTTAGTATTGGATCTTTAATCTTAAACTACCTGGAAGAAAAACTATTCAATGTTTCTGCTATGCATGCGACCGTTTGTTTTACGGTCAGTTGTCACAGAGTAGGAATCAGTTTCGAGCAGTTTCGATAGTCTCATTCCTCACGATTGATTGTTAACATTATTTGTACAGCCTCTTCATCATGCTGCAAGAGGTGAGCATGCCGCAGTTATAAGGTTACTGCTAGCTTCAGGGGCATCTCCCACCAAGGAAAATACATACGGGAAGGTTTGTATTTTGAGCATATATTGAAACTTCCTCTCCCTGTATTTGGCCGTGCCCATATTCTAAGTATCCCTTGCCCTTCTGTTCAACAGGCCCCAACTGAACTTGCCGATCCTGGGACGGAGGCCAGGACGATTTTGGAAGCCGCCTCAGCCCACATGGCCATGGGGTGTCAGTAGGCCATTTGATAGGTGCTTAAAATGACTTGGGCAATTCTTTGGGCTTTACATTGTTGATTTTAGTCTGTACCTTTGTTGATAGTGTTGCAGTTTTCTTTTTCCCAAGGCATTCATGTTTAATCTACAGCAGAATTACTATAGATTAAGGAAAACTGAGAAAGGATCAACTACTTTTTGTTTTTCTTCTTTTTCTAACTTTAATGTTTGAATATGAAAATATTAATAATATTGGTTAGGTAGACTTTTTTATATTTTTGGAGTATTTCTGGGTACAGCATTGTAAATATAGATGTTGGAAAATAGTTGAGGGTATAATTATATTTTGTAAGTTGATAATTGAAGGATGTAAATTAAACCTATGGACCTATGGTAAATATTTGAAAATTTTAAAAGATGCATTGATTTATCTAGAAGATTTCATTGATGTCATTGATTGACTTCAAGATCAACATCAATTCACTTAATACCAAATGTCGGTTGATTCATGAAGCTTATTGATCAACCTTAAAATTATTCATTCGAGCAAAAATATGAAATGATTGTCTCCTTGAAATAACATGTCCTTCCTTCTTATCATCAAAGAAAAAAAAAAAAAAAAAAAAAAACTTCCTTCCTTCCATTATCTTTTATACTTCAATAAACTACAATATTTGTAACAACCCAATAAAATCAAATTTTAATGTGACAAGTATGATTTTATTTTACTTGATCTCGACCCTGTTTTAGTCTCGAGTTTTGAGGAATAGGTGTTTTTGGTTCTTGAGTTTTCAAAATGGATTTTTTTTAGTCATTGAGTTTCGAAAAATAGGTTTGAAAGGTCTTTAAGTTTTCAAAATTGACCATTTTAGCCCTTGAAATTAGGTTTTAAAAGGTCGGTCATATTAGTTTTTCAACTTTTTTAAATTAATATTTTATAATATTGGTCATATTAGTTTTTCAACTTTTTTGGTAATATTGTTGATATTTTAAATTTAAAATTTTAAAAAAATAAAAAATTAATATGACCGACCTTTTAAACCTAATTCTCAAAACTCAGAGACTAAAAAAGTTCATTTTGAAAACTTATTTTTTAAACCTATTTCTCTATTTCTCAAAATTCAAGGACTAAAAAGATCTATTTTGAAAACTTAGAACCTAACACACATATTCTTCAAAACTCATGAACAAAAAAAAAAAAAAAAAAAAAAGTATTTTTTCCTAAAATATATAATGAAAAAGATGGCCTTATTTGTTGGTCCACATCAGTTTTTGTTGAAATCAAAGGGTTAAAAGAAGAAAAGGTTGTTAAAATAGGAAGCATGATGGTGAATATTACTAAGATCAAGTACTTTTATAATATCTGTCAGAAATTAAAATGAGCAACATAAATTCAACAATTATTCAAATTTATCCCATAATATCAAAGAACAGATCATTGCTGGTTGGTAGTGAAACTGATAAGAAAGACAGAAGATGGCTAACCATTCACTTCTTTAAGAAGCAAAATTGTGGTTGGGGGAGGAGTTTCCTGTCATTGCCCTTCCAACATAAAGGGACCAAGCACTTGCAGTTTTCAATTTGGTGGATTTGGTTGCTTGTATATTTTGGTAATTTCATCCTTCAGCATTACAATCACTTTCACTAACACTATTTATGCTGGGAATCCATTGAACACAATACAAAAAGACAGAAAATCATTGTGAAGGGAAGCTTTTCTGAAAGGTTTTTTAAAAGATGAATTTGTGAAAGACAAAAAGGAAAGCCTGGTTCAATGAGGGTTCTTTTCAGTTTTCATCCTCTTCCTTTTGTTTTAACCCCATTGTTCTAGAATTGCAACTTCCCAGTTCGAAATCGATGCAGATCTTTGATTCTTTAGAAATTTGAAGCGGTTGTTCGAAGAGGGCAGTGCACGAGATAGCGAAATATCGAAATATTCGAGTGAGTTATGTGTTTGATCATATGATACAAGCCGAATTTTGTTAGTATAGATAGGTACAATACAACTCCAAACAATCCCAAGAGATGGAAGAAAAACTGAAAGGAACAAAGATTACACAAGTGGATGGATGTATTTGGTTTTTTCTTTTTCTTTTTTTTTTTTCAACTCCCAATTACAGTCATTTAAGCAAACAAACAACTCAATGACAAGGAGGAGCAGTAGGAGACATGTACAGGAACTGTCGACGAGGAGAATCGTGCTATCGTATCGATGTTTCGTGATGGAGTTTTCAGAGGCAGCAATTTGCAGTTGATGCAGGCTGGAATTCCTGCTGCTTCAGAATGTTTCTTTTTACAACAGTGGAGCCTTCTTCAATCAGACTAGGAGCCTCCATTATCTGTGACACAAAAGAAAACGTTTACAAGAACGAACAAGACGATCGGTTTCTCGGAGGCTACTACTTGGAATTAGTTTGATAGAAATCTACCTTCAGTGCCAACTCTTCAAAGCATTTCTCCACATTCTCTCTGGTTTTAGCACTGCATTCAAGAAAAAAGGATCCAAGCTCCTTTGATAGAGCAATCCCCTCCTCTCTGCTCACAGCCCTTTCAGATTCCTATGTTTAACACACATCAAGTTCAATTAATTTTCAGGTAATCTTGAGATGTGAATGATAGAACAAATCTCGGAGTTGTATATCATAGATCTTAGAAACCTTTCGTAAATGATTTTCGCTATTCACTATGACGAAGGAGCGTTTTTCAACAAATGTTACGAAAATGAAGACGTAAACATTCAATTTGGGCATCTTGAGGACCGTTTTTGAGAACACCAGAAGAGAATGAAAGAAACTTACTCTGTCAACCTTATTACCAATGAGCATCTTGACACAGTCCTTATTTGTCGAGTAGAGTTCCACTTCTTTAGCCCATACGTCGGATAAGTTATCGAACGTTTCTCTCCGTGTGACATCGTAGACTACAACGAGATAATGAGCATAACTCTGTTAACTAGACTGACTGACAAATGAAACAAACAAAATGTTGATGAACAAAACCAAATGTAACTGCTGTTGTTGTAGGTTGTAGCACAATTCCAGTTTGAATCAAACTGGTTTTTCCCCCATTTCGACTCGAGTTAAATGAACACCAAAAGATCCAGAGAAATCTTAGCTCAAAAGACAACAAAATGCCAGTAAAACATCCTTCAGCATCAGGTTTTAGAAGATGAGATCAAAGTTAGAAACATACCTAGAATGATCCCTTGGGCACCTCTATAATAGGAACTTGTCAATGTTCTGAATCTCTCTTGTCCAGCTGCAAGAAACCATGGCTTAAACAAGTTCAAAAGCAATCCATATGAAGTGAGAAGCAAAGGAATTGATAATGGAAACAGTAAAACAAATGAGATTCCATTCCAATGACTTTGTGCAAACTTTCTTCTTCCCACATCTTTTAAAAAGGGAACAAAACAGAAACACTTTGAACAGAACCAAAATTGAAGCATAGGTCCAAAAATAAGTTCTTAAAAGTTCAGATTACAAAATGAAGTGAAAATCCCCAGAATATGAACCAAAAAAGGCAGATAAAAGAACCCTTTAAAGCTTGTTCATTACCAGTATCCCAGATTGTCAGCTTCAATCTCTTCCCACCCACCTTAAGCAGCTTGATCTTAAAATCCACACCTAAAAAGAAACAAAACAGTCAAAAAAACGAAACAAAACAGATCCAAACACAGAAGCCAAAACACCACAAAGAAGAAGAACATGAGAAGGGCATCCCCAGTTCATCTTCCTCCTTCAATTTACTCCACAAGCAAACAGATTATGAGCAGAAAAAGCACTTCCCCAAACAGATTATGAGCAGAAAAGCACTTCCTTTATGCAAAAGAAAAAGTGGGGTTTGGTTGGTGTGGCAAAACAAAAACGTACCAATCGTAGGGGCAAGGTTTTCAGCATTAGTAGAGATGAAGCTGAGAAGAAGACTACTTTTGCCGACACCTGAATCGCCGATCAACAAAACCTTAAACGACAGATCGTAATTGCTGCTTTGGCCGGAAGAAGATCCCATTTTCGACGATCTTCTTCACGAATCGAATAGAAGAACAGAGAGTTGAAAAGGGAAGAATTTGAATTAGAAGAAGAAAGTAATGGACGAAATTCTATACAGCCATTTTTATTGTCGTAAGAAAAAGAGAAGAATAACTTCCAAGAAAACGGCTAAGTGAGCACCAACAGAGACAACAACGTATTTGTTCTTTGCCCTTTCTCTTTTTTTTCTTTCCTTAGATGTTATGTTATGTTATGTTCTCTCTCTATTATACCCTTTTTTGTGGAATTCCATGGTTTTGTCCCAACTCTACTGCCTGGAATTGCTGTTTGAACAAAGTAGTTTCTTGTAAACTAAGCTTTTTCTTGGAATAAAGTTGAAATCTACCTTCTGTTTTTTGTAAAAATCAAGATGGGTTTTTTTTATAAGATAATCCTTGCAAAAAGTTTTCGAATTTTGAAATAAAGCTAACATTTTTCTGTTTTTGGAGCAACTGTTCGGATGCAATAATGGTGAACATTTTCTATTTCAACTCGTTTTTTCAAATAAAAGTTGGGCTAATCGCTTTTCTAAAAATTGTTTTTTTCCACTCTTGGTTAAATTATTAAAAGTACCTATGAACTATGAGTTAGTTTCAGTTATACTAGTGCCAAAGCGAAGTTAGCTGAGCGATAATTGACATGTACCATCAACCATGAGGTTAGAGGTTCGAATCCAACACCCCAAATATTGATGTACTAAAAAAAAAGAAAGTTTCAGTTATACTCGCACACTTCGAAAACTTCCATTTTAATTTTGAGAGTTTGAAATTTGTTTTAGAATGACACTTAAAGACTTTTGTTGTTGAATTCATAAACGAAAAATGATGTGTCTACTTATGTGTTGCTTACATGAACAAATATGAATACGTACATGGAAAAAATATATATAAAAGACATGATAGCTATGAAGAATTTGAAGAATTGGGGGTTATTAAGGAAAAATAGTTATAAATGAAAAGAACATGAACTTGGAGGTGTGGGGTTGAAAGTAGGAAGACATCAGCAAGCAGGGCCTAAAGTTTTGGGTATAAATAGACACATCATTTTCTGTCTTGAATTTAATGGCAAAAGCCTTCAAAGATTATTTTAAAACAAACTTAAAAGTTAAAATGAAATGTTTCAAAGTTCTGAGGCCTTTTGAATAATTTAACCAATCATTATATAGTTAAAAGAGTTTCAACCATGTTCATGTATTTTGAATAGTGATTTTATGTATGATAAGTGAATGAAAGAAGAAAGTATATTGTATGTATACATGTATATATTTTTTTTAGTTTAACTTTAGAGGTAGAGAGATTTGAGCATCTACGCCTCTTGGTCAAAAAGGTATATTTTAACCAATTGAGATATGTTCAAGTTGATATAAGAAGAGAGTATAGTATCTACTTATCACAATCTAAAAGGAATTTGATATATATATTTTTTTCTTCACGTGTCGTTTTATTTTGTCTAGTTATGATCCACTTCTTTCTTTCATTTGTTTATCGTAGTTTGTCAAATGAATCGATATTTATTTAATAAGCATGTTATGTCATAATTTTGTTAACACTATCAATGACCAAGAATGTAAATAGAATATATGAAAGATTAAGATTTAAATACATACAACCATCCATGTTCGTTGATTATTATTGTAATTCTTATAGTCTTTTCTTTTCCTTCTTTTATATCATAACTTTAAAAGATATCGAAGATCTGAAAAAACTGTCTTGATTATACTAGTCCAAAACGAATGAAATGGATGGTTACTAATAGCAACAAAGAATCCTTATGAAAAGTGAACAACATTATGAATGTGTTGTCAATGTCCCAAATCAAACCGAGCTGATAAATAAAAACCATAATTGAGACTACATTGTGCTCAATATTTAGCCAAAAAAAAAAAAAAAAAAAAAAGTATGTGTTTTATGGGTCATAGTGGACCATTTTAGACACCCAAAAGCATAGCAAGCCAACTCTCATCTATTAATTTATTTAGGTCTAGTGGGAATCATTCATCATTAAGGAAGATAATGATGGATGGTCTCTCTTAAGCTTTTGCATCATTTTCATTTAACATTCACACACACTAAACTAGGTGCTTGGCCCATCCTACTAAATCTTTTACATCTTCCAACCTTTCGTTTTTGAGGATTTGATTACTCCTACTTCAATTCCGTGTTTAAGTTAGGGTATTAAATTTTCATGGATATGTTAACATTTCCATTAACAATTTATAAATTCGACATCGACATAAGAAAATGAATCAACATTTACATTACACTGTAAAAAAGAATCAATGAAACACTAAAAATTAACAATAAAATGTCATCCATGTGAATATACTGCTACTAATAAGAATTTGAACTTCTTTAAAAGTATAAAATGACAAATGTTTATTTTTTTTTTCCAAAAATATTCATTGAGATTCACATTTTGCCAATGGCTCAACATTTTTTTTTAAACTAAAAAAAAAAAAAAAACTATAATCTTCTTTTTCATAACTTTAATGTTTTTTAATTAGCTTTGTACAATGTCTATGTTTTTTGGTTAAAAAAATATATAAAGGGTAAGGATTCCAACCTCATTTTTTTTTTTTTATAACATGTGGGATTGAGGATTTGACCGGACCTTTTAGTCGACAATACAAATTTTATTAGTTGAGTTATGCTCTGGTTGGATTTTTTCCTTTTTAAGATATAATATCTAGTTATTATTGTTAATTTATATTTATTTTCTTCTATCCATTTGAGTATAGTTTACGTAATTAAATATTTAGACAGATGATTATAGATAATAGAAACTAATGTCTCACCACTTTTAATTATAATAGAGGTTTACACTCTACATTCATTTTATGAAATGATAGGAAAGCTGTATTTTTTTTTTTTTTTTTTTTTTTTTTTTTTTTTTTTTTAAGAAAATGATATGAAGCTAGGGACAGATATTTATATACTTCCAATTTTGCAGATATCAAGGAAAAGTTAATTAAATTAAAAGGAAAAAAAAAATAAAACATGATTACGTGTGTTTAAATCTTAAAACGTGAACCAGAAGACAAGTCCACATGAAAATTATTACTCGACTTCGACAGGGACAAATCTGGCAATTCATTTCAAATAATAGCCACGTGGCCTACAAGAAATGGTCAAACTTTATTCTACATAAAAAAAATGTTTATTCTTTTTTTTTTAAAAAAAAAAGGAATATGTTTTTATTAAAATCACTTTTAATAAAAGGAAAATTGTAATGGGTGGCCAAAATCTAATAGTTAATTACAAATATAGCAAGTTTTATAAAAAATTGTAAATACAATAAAATTTTTAAATCTTTTTTTTAATTTCCGTTTTGTCCCTATTTTGATTTCTAATAGAATCTATATTGATACAAATTTATCACCGATAAAATCATAGTGATAGAAATCCAGTGGTAGATTTCTATTACTAATAAAAATTTATTGCTAAAAACTAATAGTGTATTTGATAGAAATCAATAGTGTATTTGATTACGTGATAATTTGTACATACTTTTTGTTTTTGTTGACGTCTCCCATTCTTTAAATTTCAACTTCCACTTTGTGTTTTTATTTTCTTCCGGTTCAATTTCCATATTGTTTTGCTTCAGCATCTATAAAAACAAAATCAATAACATAGGTTTTAGAAACAAAAATGATAGTTTTCTATCAGTGATAGAATATTTATATCGGTGATACGTTTCTATCACTGATAGATTTCTTTGAGTGATAGAAGATTTTTATCAATGATAGAAATCAATCTTTCTGTGACGCCTGAAGTTAGGAGGGGTACATTAATGAACCGAGATCACATCCGAATGAGAGAGATCCGGACATGAAAACATGGTCAAGATAAGCTTAAAACAATTGATAGATACTACATATACCAACTGTTGGGTTTTATGCCCTAAAACTCGTAGATAGTGAATGTGAACAAATTGTATACTTGTTTCAATAAAGTGTTGTTGTTAAATATTGCACAATTTGACCCAAATCCAATAAACTAAGATCCAAGGTTGTTTACATGTGACTTGAACTAGTATGTGGGGACATACGGGGATTGGTGTTCAAGTAACAACCTAAAAGGTCTATAGTACAAGGATAAGGCTGGATACCTTATCCTGGTAACATTATGTGATACGGCCCGCTTTGTATTCGATACAGACGTATTAATTCAAGGCGTCCATGTAGGAGACATGCAAGCGGGGGTATCCTATGCAATGAGTTTGCATAAGACCGGACCACGAAATAGTAAACCACTAGATGTAACACCGTTAACTAGTTAGGTTACTGTTTCAATACGATGACCTAGGTAACTCAGTCTTAATCCTGAGTGTGTCATGAACTCCTTCTCATGAGGGATTGTCCTTTGATTAGCATGGGTGAGAGTGGCCAATACGCCGACTCAATATGCCTTCCTTTTTGGGGACAAGACCGAGTGGGAGGCTGGGGACATGACAACACAAGAAGGAATTCACTCCTTCCCACTTCTAGGAGAAGTAGATGAGTGTTCCCTTAAGAGGTGACTCCGGGACTTGAACAAAGGGATCCCGTCCTCTCACTGGCCCGAGAGGAACTTTCTGTTTAATGGTTGGACCATAAACAGGTTGTTCATTAGAGGAGCGCTGGTACTTAAGGAGACAGATGTAACACAGGGGTAAAACGGTAATTTGACCCATCCGTGATTACGAACACTCGTGAAGGATTGACTTACCGGTATAGGTCTACATCCATGGACACAGAAATGTTCTACAGTGAGAAGAGTTCAGCTGTGGGTCTTTAGTGGAATGACCCACAGTTAATGAATATTGGTTAACCTGATTAATGAGTTTAATCTATTAACCTCATATCATTGGAGCTTCTGATCTGTAGGTCCATTAGGTCCCCCTGCTAGCTCGTAAAGAGTAATTAGGAACAAATATATCTTGAGAGAATTTGAATAGTTCAAATTCATATTGGGAATTAAGTTAATTGTATGAGATACAAATTAATATAATGTATAATGATGCATTAAAATATAAAGTCTAATTTGAGATTAAACTTTATTAAATTGAGAGATTGATATATTTGAAAGAGTTCAAATATATGTCTAATTAAATATAGGGTATTTAATTAGAAGATGAATTAATTATGAATTAATTAATTAATCAATTTAGTTTAAATTAAATGAGATTTAATTAAACTATAGTCTATGAGAGAAATAAATATTTGAAGAAATTCAAATATTAATATGAA
The DNA here is from genome assembly GCA_036850905.1 of Luffa acutangula. Classification (NCBI taxonomy): domain Eukaryota; kingdom Viridiplantae; phylum Streptophyta; class Magnoliopsida; order Cucurbitales; family Cucurbitaceae; genus Luffa; species Luffa acutangula. Next base: position 51,426,489 of record CM072096.1, on the reverse strand, counting down.
TTTGATTCATATTAAATTTATAGGATATAAGAGAATTTGAAGGAGTTCAAATTTTAATATGAATTTGATTCATATTATAGAATTAATTAATTGAAGGCCTGAAATTAAATATATGATATTTAATTGGGTAATTAATTAATTAACTAATAGAAGGTCTGAAATTAAATATATGATATTTAATTGGTGATTAATTAATTAAAGAATTAATTAATTGAAAATTAATCAATTATGGAAATGATTAATCACTTATGGAAGTGATCAATCATTTATGGAAAAGATTAATCAATTATGGAATTGATTGGTCATGGAATTGATTAATGGAAAAGATTAAATCAGTTATGGAAATAATTGATTTTAAATGAATATTTTATTCATGGCCTTTTTCCTATAAATAGAACATTAACCCTAGGGTTTAGGTACCACAACATATGGCCACCATAAGGCCTTCTCATATTCTCTCAACTCAAGAATTCTAGGGAGAATTTTCTCTCTAGAGTTTTTCCCATTCAAGATTAGGTAGTCCCACAACTACGTTCCTAATCTCAGAGTTATAGCGGGGAAGATCAAATGGTGGTGTTCTTCGTTGTTGCAGAGCAATCAAGAATCATTCGTTGAAGTATTCAGAGTCGTCAACGGAGGTATGTTTCTCATCGCTTAACCTTTTGCCAATGTATTGGTATTTTTGTAGAACAAAATTAATTTACGAACGGTCCAATTGCTTCCGCTGTAACGGAATTGGGAATTCCAATCCTTCACCAACAATGTGCACCTTTCTTTTCGGTGGCTCAATCATAGGAATTTTGAAGTTAAGCGTGCTAATTTTCCTAAGAGGAAGCAGTTTAAGACGAGTATGGTAACGTGGCCAGGTCGCAGGGAAATGTCGGGGCCTTAGGTTTCTATTATAGTGGTAGAATGTTTTCTATCCCCGATAGAATCTGTCGGTGATAGAATTCAATCGTCGATAGATTCTATCAGCAATAGAATTTTATCATCGATAGAAAGGTATAGAAGGGTATTTTGGTCATTTAGACGGTCCAAAGATAATGTTTTTTGCCATATTTGTAATTATTTTTCCAGATTGCTATATTTGCTATTATTTTGTCCCATTTTGTTATTTATGCCACCCACTCTTAATAAAAAAGCGGTTGCGAACTGGGCCGTGTTATATTATTGGGCCGGTGATTTGTAAATGATGATTATGGGGCTTAGCCCATGAGTGATCGTTCAAATTTCAGACAGTAGAAAATTTTCATTTCGTCGAATTCGATAAACAGAAGGGCTTCTTAGGTCGCCGGAAGGAGGAAGAAGCTTCGTCAGTCGGAAATCGGAATCCAGTAAAGAGGCGACGCCGGAGTTCGACGGCGATGGATAGAGAGTGGGGTTCGAAGCCGGGAAGTGGAGGAGCGGCCTCTGCACAGAATGAAGCTATTGATCGGAGAGAGCGCCTTCGACGGCTTGCTCTTGAGACCATCGATCTCGCTAAGGATCCCTACTTCATGCGCAATCATCTTGGAAGGTCCCCCTTCTCGCTTGCTTATTGTAATTCTATCCGCACTTTGGAGAATTTTGAGTGAATTGTATTGTTTTTGGGGTGTTTTTTTTTGTAGTTATGAGTGTAAGCTTTGCTTGACTCTGCACAACAATGAGGGAAATTACTTGGCGCATACGCAGGGGAAGCGGCATCAGACTAATTTGGCAAAGAGAGCAGCCCGTGAAGCTAAGGAGGCTCCTGCTCAACCTCAACCCCACAAGAGGAAGGTCTCTGTTCGTAAAACAGGTAAGCTTTATGCTCCCCTTTATTAGGTTTTTCTTTTTTTGCCACATTAATTTTGAATATGAGGGTGAACCATGATTTTCTAGTTGCTTGTTTGTAATCCTTGTGAAGGGTTATTGCCAAGTTAATTTTAATTTGCTTTTAGTAGTGAGGTTGACATGAAATGATTTTTGTATTTTTCACCCTTTATAGTTGGATTGATAATGCTCTTCATTTGGCCCTTTATTGCTACTTAGAACTATAATGACATTTGGCTCTTTATTTGTTCATTTATAACTAAAGTGTGATAGCTTGCTAGGACATTAGGAACACTGAGGTTGAGATTTCCACTAAGTCAAGTAACATAAACATGTATCCAACTGACTCCATGTCAAATTAGAGTCCGTAATTGGAAATGGCCATTGTTTCAGAGTAGTTTTGAAATTTTGAAGTATTGGTTGTAGTCTTAGTTGGGCGCATTGCTTTTCTTTTCCTTCTTTTTTTCCCTCTTTTTTCTGTATCTGAAATGAAGTTTGTGTTAATTAGCTCCTTTGCTGGCATGCTTTCAGTTAAGATTGGAAGACCTGGTTATCGGGTAACAAAGCAATTTGATTCTGAGACAAAGCAAAGATCTCTGCTTTTCCAGGTATGGCTGTGTTGAAGATGATACTTTTTGGATTATTACTCCATTGTATTGTGTCTGACTTGCCCCACCCCTTCTTTTACTTATATACTGTTAAATGATGCAGATTGAATATCCAGAAATTGAAGACCTAGCAAAGCCAAGACATCGGTTTATGTCCTCTTATGAGCAGGTTTTTTATATTATCGAATAGTACCTAAGTTCCATCGTTCATATGCTTTTGAAAACATGATGTTGCCTTTTTTCACTTCTACTGCTATTGGAATCTCCTTTAGAGCTAATTTTACTTTCTTTCTTGTTACTATGTTAAGCGGGTGCAACCTTTTGATAAAAGATACCAATATCTTCTGTTTGCAGCTGAACCGTATGAGATAATTGCATTCAAGGTATCTTAGTCATGCTATTTGTAAAAGCTGTTGATCAATGGTTTAGCTCATAGTTCCTTAAGATCTTTACTCTAATGCATTTTAGGTTCCAAGCACAGAGATTGACAAATCTACACCAAAATTCTTCTCACATTGGGATCCAGACTCCAAAATGTTCACGGTTTGACTCTTTTCCTTCCCTTCTTACAATTTGTTAGAATACTCTTTTCCTCAGCCCACTACTTACAGTTCAGCTGTATCTTAGGATTTACGGCTGATCTTTAACTTTTCAATGAATGAACGCCTTTTCTTCTCAAACCTACTTAGTTATTATATTGTACCAGTCTATTGCAGCTTTTCTTGCCTGTAAATCTTGTTTCTCGTTTGAATTATTGATTGAACAGATTGCATCTTGATTCCCCTTGATTCTTGTTACTCGTTTGAATTATTTTGGCTTTCGGCCCCCCACCCCCCCAAGTATCTGTATACTGTGTATGCCGATGCTGGACTAACTTATTTAGTTGTCAACTCTTCATATGGTTGATCTTTTGTCTTTTCATATTTAAAAAGTTGGCACCCTTACCATAATGTATGTGTTCTTTTGTCTAATGACTTAACGCGTTTAACCTTGCAATCAACAACTAAATGGCTTCTAACTTTCCAGCTGGTTATAGGTTATTGTTAATAATGGTACGGTTTACTGTTGTACTATTTAGTTTTTGGTGTCCAACTCCTCTGACCTGGTTATGGTGAACATGAAAATATGCAGTTGCAGTTGTATTTCAAATCCAAGCCACAAGAGGCAAACAAGCCACCAACTGTGCCTGCAGCCAATGGAACAGTGCCATCTGGTGCACCACCAAGGCCACTGCCGCCACCACCACAAGCTCCACCACCGCCACCACCTCCGCCACAGCAAGGAGCACCACCCAGAGTTCCTCCTCCTCCGATGCCTGGATCCTTGCCACCACCCCCTTCTGTAATGGCAAATGGTCCTCCTAGGCCAATGCCCCCTGGTGGGGCCCCGCCCATCCCTCCACCACCTCCGGTTGGTAATAACACTATGGCAAATTTCACTCCTGGTACTCAGGTGAATAGACCTCCCATGCCACCCCCGCCACAGGGCTTCCCAGGCCAGGGTGTCCGTCAGCCGCCACCCCCGCCGCCCAATATGGGATAGGCCACAGAGCATCAGCTGAGTAAGGCAAGGTTTGAGAATACAATTTGGTGCTGGACTTTAATTGTTGGCCTCATTGGTGAAGTTTAAAGCACTTTTCCGTTGTAACGATCATATTTTTGAATCTAGAATCTTACCATTACCTTGGTTATTGTATCTTTTCAGGCAAAGTAAAAGAATTTTGTTAATTGTCTTTATTTTCATGGTAAAAATGAGACAATGGTTGAAGGCTTTTTATTCATACAACGAATCAGCAACTTTGCTGCACATGACCTGGGCAACTCACCGGCGTCGAACGAGTGGTGCAGCCCTTTGTGTGAATAGAAATGCTTTTCTTTTCCTTTTCTGTTTTGCGATAAAATTCTGGCTGAAATACAGTAGAATTTTCATTTTTTTAACGAGAATGCTTAAAACACTTTTGAAGGATTTTAGAGTTTAATAAAAGTTTAAATTATACAAAATTTAGGTTAGGTTTCAATAACACCCTTAAATTGTATTTTCATTCTACAAAAGCAGGTGGTGGCATGATGGTGACTTTGTAAAATAATCGTGCATGTTTTTTCATTCACCACTCTATCATTTAAAAATTTTTAATTTAATCCCAAATTGTATTTTCATTCTCATTTTTACAAGAAGTTGATTAGTTTAAAATAATTTAAAAAACAAAAGGTTGAAATAAATGACATAATTTCTTTTTTTTAAAAAAAAAACTATTCCAAAGGTCAAAGGTATAATTAAAACATAATTGAAACTTGTATCTGTACGGGGTGTTATACAAATCACTACCACATCACATTTTCATTAAATTAAGATCAAAACGTTGACAAAATAGTTTTTTAAAACAATTTTAAAATTCAATGGTAAAAGTGAAACTTTAAAAGTTGAGTGTTATTGAAACCTACCTTCAAAAAAAACATTTATAAATAAAATGACCAAAATTTGAGGTCAATGTAGAACTATGATGAATTTGTTATGCAGTAAAATTAGGACTAAATCACATAGAATTAAGGGCCGGTTGCAAAAGTAGCAAACCGGTCCAAAATAATTACAAAAATAGCAGCCATTGAAACTATTTGCAAAAATGGCAAAATATTGCCATCTAAAAGGTAAAATTACTAAAATGCCCTTTCTATTTTCTTCTCTACTTTTCCGGTCATCTCCATCCTCCACGATTGACGAGGAACACGAGAAGAAGGCAATCGGAAGCCGAGGGTGGGGAGTTGGATGATCTCGGTGAGGTCGTCGTCGACGTGGGAGTGGTGGTCGTTGAGGTCGAGGTTGTGCATGTGGGCGGCCTTGGCGGCGGCGGCTTGGACGTCGCGAGGGGCGAGGGAAAAAGGCGTTAAAGATGAAGCACCTTGAAAGCATGTCGTGCCTTGCAACCCATAAGCTGCAGAGTGCTTTGCAAAACGGCGCGAGTATAGCGGAAAGACTCCTTCTCCTTCTTTTCTTGTTCTTCATAATCGAGAACCACTATATACAACATCTTAGCGACCTCCACCATCCGCGTGAAAGGCAGGCAAGCCAATCGAATTCCCTAGACATTAATTAAGAAACTGAAAATCAAAATCAAAATCCAATGATTGAACAGAGAGACAAGGACATTGGATGGACAATGTCTCAAATGCACGTGAAAGAAAACCGAATTGAAATGAAAAGACGAAGAAGCAGGAGGTCGGGGAAATTGAGGGTGGCGGAGGAGCCTTTGATGCTGAATTAACTTTCTATCACTGATAGAAAATTTTTCTATCACTGATAGAATCTATCAGTGATAGAAACGTTTCTATCAGTGATAGAAACGTTTCTATCACTGATAGAAAGTTAATTCTATCAGTGTTTTTTTCTATCACTCATAGAAAGTTAATTCTATCAGTGTTTTTTTCTATCACTGATAGATTTTATCGATGATAGAAAAGCGTTCTATCAGTGATAGAAAGTTTTCAATCACTGATAGAAATAATTCTATCAGTGATAGAAGTTTCTATCACTGATTTCTATCACTGATAGATTCTATCAGTGATAGAAAAACTTCTATCACTGATAGAAAGTTATCACTGATAGAATCTATCAGTGATAGAAACGTTTCTATCAGTGATAGAAAAATTTTCTATCAGTGATAGAAGATTTCTATCACTGATAGAATCTATCAGTGATAGAAACGTTTCTATCAATGATAGAAACGTTTCTATCAATGATAGAAACGTTTCTATCAGTGATAGAAAAATTACTGATAGAAAATTTTTCTATCACTGATAGAATCTATCAGTGATAGAAACGTTTCTATCAGTGATAGAAAAGTTTTCTATCACTGATAGAAAAATTTTCTATCAGTGATAGAAAAATTTTCTATCACTGATAGAAAAATTTTCTATCACTGATAGAATCTATCAGTGATAGAAACGTTTCTATCAATGATAGAAACGTTTCTATCAGTGATAGAAAAATTACTGATAGAAAATTTTTCTATCACTGATAGAAAGTTAATTCTATCAGTGTTTTTTTCTATCACTGATAGATTCTATCAATGATAGAAAAGCGTTCTATCAGTGATAGAAGTTTTTCTATCAGATAGAAAGTTCTCAACTTTCTATCTGATAGAAAGTTTTTCTATCACTCTATCAGTGATAGAAAAATTTTCTATCAGATAGAAAGTTCTTCTATCACCGATAGAATCTATCAGTGATAGAAAAATTTTCTATCAGATAGAAAGTTCTCAACTTTCTATCTGATCTATCGGTGATAGAAAAACTTTCTATCAGATAGAAACCTACCAAAACAAAAATTGAGGAGACCAGATGCGCGCGCAAGGGCAAAATAGGGATATAAAAAATTAATTCAAAAATTTTGCCATATTTGCAAATATTTTAAAAAATTGCTAAAATCGCAATTATTTACCCTAATTTTGCCACCCATTACAATTAGGGCCGGTTGCAAGGATAGCAATATGGGCCAAAATAATTGCAAATCTAGCAACCCACAAAAAAAATTGCAAAAATGGCAAAATCTAATAGTTTGTGTGTTGCATTTACTAAAATACCCCTCCAGATTTTCTTTCACTGATAGAAAGTTTTTCTATCACTGATAGATTCTATCAGTGATAGAAAGATTTTCTATCAGTGATAGAAATTTTCTATTACTGATAGATTCTATCAGTGATAGAAATTTTCTTTCACTGATAGATTCTATTTTCACTGATAGATTCTATCATATGATAGAAAATTTTTCTACTACTGATAGATTCTATCGGCGATAGATATTTTTCTATCACTTGTTCGGTGTTCTATCAGTGTTTGATTGTTGTTATTTGGTTTTCTATCAGTGTTTGGTTTTTGCTTTTCAGTGTTTGATTTCTATAATCGTTCGTTTTTGCTTTATTTTTCAATGCTCGATTTCACCATGTATCACCATCGCTGATAGAAACAAAAGATCTTCTATCACTGATAGAACTATCACTGATAGAAAAGTATCAGTGATAGAAAGATTTTCTATAACTCACGAAAAGTTTTTCTATCAGTCTCAGTGATAGAGATAGAAAGTTTTTCTATCACTCATAGAAAGATTTTCTATGAATTATAGAAATTTTTTCTATCACTCATAGAAAAAATTTCTATAAGTGATAGAAGATTTCTATCACTGATAGGTTCTATCAGGGATTGAAAGATTTTCTATCCAGAGTTTTCTATCATTGATAGAATATCTTTCTATCACTGATAGAATAGTAAAAATTTCTATCAGAAATCTTTTATCACTGATAGAAAGCTTTTCTATCGGTGATAGAAAGTTTTTCTATCACTTATAGATTATATCGGTGATAGAAAGATTTATATCGGAGATAGAAAGATTTTTATGGGTGATCAGGGATTCAAAGATTTTTTATCAAAAGTTTTTCTATGATTTTCTATAAAAAGTTTTTTTATCACTGATAGAACCTCTTTTATCACTGATAGAAAAAGTTTCTATTAGTGATAGAAATCTTCTATTCTATCAGTTATAGAAACTTTCTATCACTGATAGAAACTTTTTCTACCACTGATAGATTCTATCAGTCATAGAAATATTAGTGATAGAAGCTTTCTATCGCCGATAGAAAATTTTTCTACCACTGATAGAATCTATCAGTGATAGAAATATCACTGATAGAAACTTTATTCTATCAGTGATAGAAACTTTTTCTACCACTGATAGAATCTATCAGTAATAAAAAGGCTTTCTATCAGTAAAAAAAAAAAAGATGGGCACACAGGGGCAATTTAGGAATATAAAAAATTAATTCAAAAATTTTGCCATATTTGCAAATATTTTTAAAAATTGCTATATTTGTAATTTTGCCACCCATTACAATTATCCTAGAATTAATCGAGACCAGCAGACCCACGTTGAAATGGTTGGTACCTCCAACGGGAGTGTGGCAATTGAACAGTGATGCTTCATTGTGATGGGATGGTTCCCCAATACAGCCGGCTTTAGAGTCATCAGGTGGCAATGGAGAATGAGTTAGAAGCTCTAGCCTTAGCTGAAGGGCTGAAATCAACACCCCAATTCTCCTCTAAGCTAATTATCGAGCTGGACTCAGTGCAAGTGGTACATCTGCTTGAGGAAAAAAAGGAAGATATCACGAAACTTTCCCTCTTCATAGTTGAAGCCAAGAGCCTTCTCTCAAGATTATGAGATTTCTCATATCTCCAGGAAGCATAATAATATGGTCCATCAATTAGCCCGTACAATGTTCAATTAATTCATCTGATAATTGGTGTAATGTTTTTCCTTCTTGATTTTTAGATCTAAACAATATGAATATTGAGGCTAATAATAGCACAAATGGCTGTCCCACAAATGGCTGTCCAAGAGAAACCATTGCTCATATTTAATTTCTATAAAATCACCTCTTTTTTCAAAAAAAAAAAAAAAAAAAAAAAATCACAGAGAATTAATAGAAAAATAATCGTATACAGATTATTGGGTAAAAGTAAAACTCCTCAAAAGGAAAAAAAAGATTGGGCAAAAGTAAAAAAGAGCAGCAGCCCCAGAGCAAGGGAAGGAGGAATTTCATTTTTGTGGATTATTAAAGGGCAATTTCCCTTATTTCCTTTTCAATTAGGTCTTTCTCCAGATGTAGAAAAATAATGGGAGAGGGAAAGTTTGTAAGCTCAAAATGAATGGAAGTATAAATTAAAACTCTGTAGGAAAGAAACTGCAAAAGTTGATGTTAGAACGTGGAAAAGAGTGTATTAAAATAATCTACAAGCGAACGCCTGAGAATTGTAAAGCACTTGCACAACCTGTTCATTGCCATTCTCCACAAATTCCAAACCCAAGGCTCTCCGATCTTTTCAATCTTTGCATGATATGCATCTCTTGCAGCAGGAAAACTTCCAGGCGGAGGAATTGAATAGAAAGGATATGCGTATGGAGCCACATTTCTCAGCCTGCGAGAGCACTTTGATGAGGGAACACTTTCTGGATAATGAACTCAAGAAAACGTTGGGAATAGAATGTAGGATCCACAGCAGAGATGGACAAGGAATCAAATTGAATAGATTTGACTGCATGTTCGATCTTCTTGCTCATGTTGTACTCTTGTAGAATATCGATGATACCCAGATACAGAACGACATCGTACGCTTCGTGAAACATCTGCTTTTCTTCTTTTCCTGGAATTTGCTCTGCTCTTGCTGGCATGTTCACTCCAAGTTGGATTTGGAGTCTGCATAACGGAGTGAGAGGGTTTTCTCAATAGGAATTCTTTCTGATAGATACTATTAAATACCAGTAATTGCAACTCGCAAGAAGAGTATCAAGTCATGATTAATAAATCAGAACATGCTTTTCAACATGATTTTTGCTATGGGCACCAAACGGACATATTTGGAAGTGATTTTGAGATTGTTAACATCACTTTTGTCATATTCAAAATCACTTTGAAACATGTCTTTAATAATTCAAAATTGATTTTGGTTGTATGAAAATAACGTTTAAAAGCGTAAACCAAATATTTAAATGATTTTGAATTATTAAAGGCATGTTCCATAGTGATTTTGAACTTGACATGAGCGATAACCATTTTAAAATCACTCCCAAACATGTCTTACGACGTGCTAGAAAATATACCTCTCTATATTCAAGCAATAATAATGATCAGACAGATTGATTCTTGAGGAATCAAAAGTCCGTTGTCTTGCTCTTACGATGTATCCATGATTAACAAGCAGTTAGGAGAATGAAAATTTTGTGGGGATGAAAAGTAATACCTTGCAGTACCAGGCAACAGAAGATCCACTTCCTCATCCCCAGCAGCAGATGATGCTCGCAAACGGCTGCCTCTGATGTGAGGGCCAACTACAACACTATCATCGTCTATGCGAGGCACTAAAACAAGGCCTTGTGGGTAGGTTGATATGTCCTCCTCGAATGGATCTGCCATTTAACATTAGCAGCTATTTGTGTCAAGTACTTCAAATCAAATCAAATAAAAAAAAAATCAACCGGACCACTGGCTATACACAAAATTATATTCAAATGTAATAATGAGAAGTTAAGGAAGTTGAATTATGACATCGCCAAAAATGCATAACAGATGAAAGTTAGATGACTACAAGTATCGACGTTGATAGATTCTTCCAATCTTAAGCTCATTCCCAATAGATAAACAGAACTGACAGACGTTGGTAGATTCTTCCAATCTTAGGCTGGATAACCAGTAAGTTACTTTAATTGGCAGACGAGTCTGCCGTCAATATCAAACTCGTCTTCAAGTCAGGTATAGCATATCAATAGCCAACTTGTGGAGATAAGAATGGTAAACGTTAAGCTAGATATGGATAAATAATGGAGATAATTTTCCAGTTAGGTCCATAAGATCTATAAGAACCGTAATTGTAAAATCAGAATTTCTTTAATATTCATAATTTCATATGAAAATGATAAGTATTTTGCTGCCAAACTTTGAACATTATCTCAGTCCATCAACCTTATACCGGCAAACAGAATAATAAAGTTCTAAAACGTAGAGCTTCATATTCATAACCAATAAATACCTGATTTTGAATCTCAGAATATCAACAGCTAGCAGCACTTTAAATTTAGGGATCTTCAGTACGTGATTTCTCCAACCCGTGTAATTTTTTACCATATAAGCTATTTAGCCTATTCTGTATGAATTATATCCTTTTTAAAAATTTGAAGCCCAGTCCATTATAGATGATAACTGGAACTACCAAAGATAAAGATGTTCTCAAATGATACTCACCATCCTCCGCAAGAATTCCCAATCCATCAGCCCTCATACTCCGACTGTAGGATATATGGGATTGGAGCTGCTGTGGGGCACGATAGTGCACACCCAACAAAAGGCTATAGTCCATGATATTCTGCACTTCTAGGAATTTACTGTCAATCTCGATCTGTCTGCATTGAAGAGAACATGTGGTGTAAGAATAAGATATGTGTGTGTGTGTGTGTCTTTCAATGTTGAAAAATGCTGGTTCAACAATAGCTGTTCAGTCGGCTAGAGTTAATAGCATGCTTACAAGAAAAATCAATTCTACAACATACTAATGTTGGGCCTAGTATGTTTACTTAGATGAGAACAGCCTTCCAAGAAATAGAGAATAATTTAAGTACGACATACTTTAATAAAGCCTCTCGCCAAGTAGGTTCCAAATAAAAGGAGTAGTTCAAATCTAAATCCTTGAGTATAGTGTTTTCATCTATTTCAACTTTGTCTGCTGAACGTCCAAGGGACGAACCCTTCAAATCAAATCTCCGATGAATTCTTAACTCTGTGCAGAACATATTTCCCATTACTACGAAGCGAAACTGCACAAAAATAAAATGTTAGTCGATTAACATTAGTTGTTTAGTCATGGTCTCTAATTGGAGTGCCTTGATAGAATTTTTTGTAATTATTCGCCTGCCATGATTATGCTTCATTGGAAGTCTTTTGTGTAGTTTCTCTTGGAAAGGGAGGCCTTATCCCTTGTCCTTTGGTTTTATTTTGTTATGGCATTCTTGAATGAAAGTTCTCTGTTTCTTCTCAAAAAAAAAAACATTAGTTGTTTGAAGTTTTATTTAACGACTTGAATTACAAAGCAAGTTCGAAGAATAACGTTAAAAGTCATGTGGTCACTATATAAGGTCAGAAATCACATATGATATACCAATATTCTAATTTTTCTAAAATAGCAAAGCTTGTTACATTTAAAATGCATCATATGTGCAAGAACCGAAGAAAGCAAAGGCTAAGACAAGCTCCAGGTTATGGTGCTTAATACCTTCTGACCGCTAGATGGCTTGATTCTATGAAGACCAAAAAATTTTGTTATAAGAGTATTCTCATATGACCTCACGTGATGATGATAATCTGGAAGCATTCGTAGAAGAACCTACAGCAGAACATTGGTCACCGTTATTTGCATATAAAAGAATTCTAACGCACGGAAAAATAATGTATTGTAGTTCAATCCCACAGACTTTGATTAAAAAAAAATTTAAAAAAAAAAAAAAAGCTAGAGAACTCTGAGGATTATTCGGAAAATAGGGGTTTTTTTTTTCCTTTCCAAAAAGCACGTGAAAAAGTTGTGGTAGTTCTTCGAACTCAAAGCACAAGTAGTCTACTTCACTTTAACACTGATGGATTAGGCATAGATCCTCATCTTATAAATGCAGCTCAATCAAAGGAAATGTACGTGCATGTATAAACACTCGTAACTAACAGTATCATCCAACAGAAAAATGAGACACCTACATTGTTAAATACGGTGCTACATTTTCTAAACCCAAGAAATACTTGACTCATATAGTTCTAACTGACTCTCGGATTTTTTTTTTTCCCCAAAAACCATGCAAGAAGGAAAAGTACAAACGATGCTTGAATTCTTGTATTTAAATCCAAGGTGAAACAATTGTGATTGTTGTACATAGTAATTGGTAGTAGTGAAGATTGATTAATAATAAACCACATTGATATTAACATTAGGAAGTACATATCAACCTTCGTGTGTTCAAATCTCAGGAAGTATTCATGTTCTTTTTTTAAAGAAAAAACCCTCTGTTAGTAGAGGACAATAAAATCTTCGTAGGGTATTTCCATGGATAATTATTGCTCAAATTTTAAAACTTTAAAAACCATACAAGCAGCATGAGTCTGGTATACCTATGACAAAATACAGTCAGAAACTGTGAAATATAGGGCTATACGAGTCTTTTCCTACCATACCCAACACAGTGAATCAAAGCACAAACAACCAAAAAAAAAAAATATCAACTCAAATTCAAAAGGTTCCAAGGCCAAAAATAATCCCTGAAGTTGAGGAGAATAAATTAATCTACTCGGAAATCTCATGGTTAATTCAAATCTTCATTTGAGCAGAAGCACACGGGATTATCACAAGATTAAAAATAATGCTCACGCAGTTAGCTGGGCATGATTTCCAGGCTAAAGTATTGAATGAGGTCAGAAGGGGAAAAAATCATGTGCTATGCAGAAGTTGCTCGGGGCAATTTACAATTTCTACAAAAATTTAATCATTGCATGTAGGGGCGTGTCACAATTTTGTATGCTTAAACATTGCAAGTAGAGATGAACACACCTTAACTTCTGATTTTCGGAGTGTTTTAATCATGAAACGATCGTCTTGGGACAGAAAGAAGACACTACCACTCTTCCCAGGTGAAGATAGCTCTCTAAGAGCATCATTTCCACAGATGGACATCATGTAGTCGGCAGCATCAATCTTAAACATCTCCCTCAGGTTCCTATAACATTTTACAAGGACTAGAATCAAGAGGAAGCAGATGAAGAATGCATTCCAACATTATTGTGCACATCTCTTCTTTTTTGAGGACTACATTTTTTCTTTCTTGCAACCTTAGTAAATGCAAGTTGGCATGTATAACAAAACTAAGGGATTAATCAAGTACATTGTCCTATCCTGAAACGAGACAGAATCACGTACAGAAAAAGAACTTCATTAAGAGGTATGTAAGAAAATTTTGTTGACAGAGAGGACTAGAGAGTAAAGCATCTCTCATAAATTTATTGCATACAATTACATAACTAAAATATATTGGATCCTCCCGTTCATAATTAGAAGAAAAGAGATCAAAAATTTTATTTTGAGACGCCATAGCAAACTAAATATTTCAGATAAACTATCATGACAGAATCTTTTCATATGAAAAATATATTGCATCCCACGACTTAGCATATGAATGAATTAATGAATGAGAGTATCTAGAAAAATGCTTCGCATCCTATGGCTCTCGATAAATAAATGAATCAATGTACGAACAAACTGTGTACATAACAACCCTTAATGTTGTAAAGACTAGTATCCCACCTGAAGACCATTGGACAATAATCTTTCCACTTAAAATCTTCTGATTGATGAGGTGGAGTCAACTGGGAGCCTTCTTTAGGGAAATTCATCCAAAAGCTTGCTCGAGGACCAAAGTCTGAACTCCTGACTTCTCGCCTTTGTACGGGTGTAATTTTTCCCACAGTATATCTGACCACATTCTAATGCATGTTCAACATTAACTTCTCAAAGTTGTTAAAGGTATAAGGACCATACAATGAATATTTTTTAGCTATCATCTTTACGGTTATGAATAACATAGTACCTAGCAAGCAAACCAGGAATTTGAGTTTAAGGACGAAAAGTAGACTGAAAGGATCATCCCTCTGTCCTATAAGTGGCCGGTTTAGAATTTAAGTCCGTTCTCATTTAGTCCCTTTTCTTTGTTAATATGTTTTCCCTGGTAATATTATTTCTAAAACGGTCTTGTCTAAATAATATTCATAATTACTACTTCCATGCTGACGAAAGAGGTTAACATAATTATCAAAATCCAGGCACAAGCAACAAACGTAGATAAAGAAATAAATGCTGTATATTTCTAAAAGAAACACAATGCGAGATTCTCTCTTCTTCCTTTTTTTTTTTTTTTTTGGATGTAGCTGAATGAGCATACCTGATTCCGAGTTGTAAACTGAGCATCAAATCGTAACTCCTATGACCTTTTATGATCATCTCACCGGGTTTCTTAACCTCTTTGACCAGCTTTTTCTGTTTTCGTCTAGCTCTTCTTGATGATGGGGAGGAAAAACTATTATCTATAACAAGTTCACTAATAAGAACACCTTGCATATACTCGCGTTCCAAGATTGGGATTTTTGTATCTACTTCATTTCCACCCATTTCATATTCTGATAACCCTGATGAAGAATCATGTCCAAGCACTTTTTCAATTGATACCTCAAGACTCCAGCGCCTTTCAAGGGAAACATTTTTAGTGCGATACTGTTCCAAATTTAACAGACTGCCCTTTGAGAGCTTATCAGATGAAACACGAGACGATTGCTGGTTCTCACCAACCTTAAAATTTCCCATATCCCCTGATGTAGCATGATGAATATGTGCATGATTCTGCTTTCTTAAATCAGGTAACAACCCTCTTTTTCTCAAAGCCTTCAGGTAAATTTCTTGAACTGCTGGAAGGCGGCTTCCTTTTGGATAGAATGACCCCTTTCCATCCTTCAGGCCCCTAGTCCACGTCCCTACATAGCAGCCTCCATCACTCCACATGTATACCCCAAACCCGTGCATCATGCCACTCAACCAGCTTCCTTCAAATGAGTCACCATTTATCCAAGTAAGGGTTCCTTTCCCTGACATCGCCCCTGCTTTCATATTCCCCAAATAAACATTTCCATTAGCCCACGTATACTTACCGGGCCCTTCAGGTGTTCCCTGCATCCAAGAGCCTTCAAAAACATCTCCATTCGGATAGACTTGATAACCTAAACCATGCTTCAAATTTAATTTCCATCGTCCTTTATAAGTCAAATGATCAGGACCGATGTATGTTCCTGTACCATGCATATAACCACCTGAAAATTCACCTTCGTAAACTGCTCCAGAAGGAAATCGAATTTTTCCATTCCCATGCCTCATCCCCCTTCTCCACTCACCCTCATATATACATCCATCTGACCAGAGATACTTCCCCGTGCCCTCGGGGATGTTACCAAGAAGAGACCCAGAATACAATTCACCATTGACAAGCAATAGCTCCCCAACTCTGAAGCGAGCGGACTCAGAGGTGTGAACAGTTTCACCATTTATTATTGCAGATGTGAAGTCTTTGCTAGAAATGGCATCAAGAGATTTTGTTCTCTCGGCAGAAGAAAGTGCCCCTTCCACGTTTTCAACAATGGCCTCAGGGCCAGACATGCATAATGCCCAAAGGAGTCAATTTCTTATTAGAATATTAATTTCCAATGCACCTCATCCACTATAAGACAGACAGGATATCGTAGAAGAATGTTTACTGTAGGAAGAAGATTATCCGCTCCAACTTTCGTTCTTTGATCTGTTTAATAGCAGAAATAAGAGACTTGTTAGCATGAATCCAGAACAAAATCTACCAAGAGAATAAGATCCGTTTACAGAGCATGATGAAATCAATTCCTATTCCCTGTGGACAAAATCAAAACATGAACAGAAACAAAACATGGTAATGCAATTTTATATATTCCGCTAATTTTCATGACTGACTTGAGAACAGTAAGATTCATAGTTGGCAAAGAAAGCAAAGAACAAAAAAAAAGCTGTTGTAAAAAGGGAGAACAAAAAAAGGCCAGAAAGACACAAGTTGAACAGTGTACAGACAAAAGTGGAAATCAAAAGAGAACGCGTTCAACTCGACAACTGTTTGTTGATTGAACTCTCGCTAACCTACTAACAAAAAACGGGATTCGGCAACATCAACAAAATTCAAAACTAATATTTCACTTTAAAAAATGTCGCAAACACACATAATCAAGCTCGTTCCGTTTCCACAGCTCTGATAAACCAAGAAAGGCAAAATCAAACCACGGAGAAAACTAGAGGAAACAAAGTCAAGTGGCAAACGAGAACCAATTCCGCCATAGAGATTGTCCGTTTGGTTAAATGCCGCCGTAGTGATGGAATCCATTTCCCTGTGACAGGTGTTCGAAACCACGGACACAAGATTCTCCGAAAACAAAGAAACAAACATCGCAGGGAAATTAATAAACTCGTAAGTCCACCATTACATGGTTGACTTTCCTGGGTGATTTTCGAAACATATATGATTCAAAAGAAGTAGCACTTGAAAAAACTAAGCAAGTAAGGATTTGATCAGCATCCAAATAAATATAAACTGAAAAATCAAAGCAGAAAGAAATGAAAGAGAGAGAGAGAGAGAGAGAGAGAGAGATTGTACCTCCGGAGAAGAGAATCAAAGAATGAAGTTGCAGGAGAAGCGAGAGGAGGAGGAGGAGGAGGATCTGAGGGGCGAGAATTGGTGGAGCAGAGGCGGAGTAGGTGGGGTTGGAAGTGGAAAAACAAGTAGAGAAGTTTCGCAGATTCGCTTTCGGATCGATCTTTTTCAGTTGGATGGTGACGAGTATGGATCAAAATCCTGCGAGCTCATTACTTTAGAACAAAGCCAGCAATTCTATCTTAATCTTCAGCCAGACATTGCTTCTATAAAAACCACTTTTTCAACACCCAAATTCCTCCTAATTTCCTAACCCCTTTCTCCACCCATTCATCCAAAGACCTCTTTGCCCTCATTTACTCTCATAAAAGTTTAATAGGTTATTAAACTTTCAATTCGTACCGGATTGGTCTTATTTTAAAAATGTCTCACTTTTGAGTATGTGAATTTTAAAAAAATATCGAATAGGTCAAAGACTTATTGAAAGTTAAAAGATTTATTGGACACAAAAGTAAAAGTACAATGACTTACTTGATACTTTTTAAAGTTGAAAGACCTAAATTGAAAGTTTGTAGACCTATTTGATATTTTTTAAAGTTCAGGGACCAAGCTGATACAACCTTAAAAGTTCAATGACTAAATTTGTAATTTAACCTTTTATTTTTCATTAAATTACATGTTTTTTTAGAAAATCATTAAATTACATGTTTAGTCCATCAAAACTCATTTTTTCATGAAATACATCGTTTAACTTTAAAAGTGTCTACAAGATCGTTGAACTTTCAATAATAGATCTCTAAAATTTAAAAAGGTATTCATAGACTTGTATTGCAAGTTTATGCATCTATTAAAGACACTTTAAAATTCAAGTGCTCATTAGATACTTTTTAAAAGTTCAAAACCTATTAGATACCATTAGTAAAATTCAAGGACTAAATTTATAATTTAACATTTTATTTATTTTCTTAAAATAAAATTCACATTTTTTATACTTTTAAGAGATTTTAGCTCTTTTTAATCAATATAGTTTGAGTTTGGTTTAATTTTGTGTCTGTGTATGTATATATTTATATATATATGGACTTAGTTTTAACATAATCTCTATAATCTACTTTTTTATTTAATATCTATGAATTCATAATAAAATGTAATGAATAACAAAACTATTGGATGAAGTCGTCGCAATGAATATAACAAATTTGCATCATTGGACGTGTGAGAGATAAATGGTAAAAGCACCCCAATTTTGTAATCTTACAGTTATTAGGGGACAACCAAATTATAATATCTAGATTCCACCGTTTTAAAGAGGTTGTCCATTATGGCAACCTTATTGAATAATTTGTTCAAAACAGTGTCTAACTCATTTTTTATTCACCCAAAAAAAAAAAAAAAATCACTTCCTTTCAACTATACTTTTCCCTATAGCTAAATTGAAATTAAACTTAAATCAACACCAATTTTATAATTTAGTTTTTCTTTTACTTTTTTTGTTCAACAAAATTGAGAGATTGAAACTCAAACCCGATAATATACACTTATATATTTTTTTTAGGTTATACCGGGCTAATCGAATAAGCTAGTAAGAGAAAGTAATATACACTTCATGAACTCAACGTTTAAAAAAAAAATAAAAAAAAATATACTTTATAGTTTTATCTACTAAGTTATGGTAAGACTTTTCTCAAAAAAAAAAAAAAAAAAAAAAAAAAAAAGTAATATATATCTTATAGTTGTCCATTAATTCATGGTCGTTTATTTATTTATTATTCTTTCTTTCTTTTTGTGAGTTTCCAACATTTAAATTTAATAACGATTCTCCGAAAATCCGATTTGTCCGCTTCTTTAATTAAGTAATATTGATTATTTTGAATAAAGTAAGAAAAGAATAATCAAATTTAAATTAAGAAGGAGTTGATAAGATTTCAGAAACCTCGTGCCCTTCTTTTTGTCCTTTCTGAAGCTGTACGGCTCTATATATTTTTATCAATTATATTTTATAAAATTTATAATTAGTCGTTTAAAATTCACTATATTTAAAAATAAAATAAATAAATTATTTACGATAACCATAAGCATAACTTTCATACCACTATTTCTCAATAGTTTATCCCAATTTGAACCGTCGCCTTACTGAATAAAAATAATTACTATTTTATCATAATTTCCTTGTGTTACAAAAACTATCATTTAGCCAACACGAGCATACTTCAACTTGTCTAAAACTTGCTTATAATTAAGAGGTATATGATTCGAATCTCCTATCCCACATGTTATATATGTATATATAGAAAGAAAAACTATCATTTAAAATTTACCGTACGTTTAGGGTAAAAAATTAACCGCAAGTCTTGAAAGAAAAAAAGAAACCAAAACCATTAATAGGTCACATATTAATTTTATTTTTTACCGTTAATTATTCAATTCAAGTTTGAGTTTACTATGCCAAAGTTAGCACAATTCATCAGTAATTTTGGGTATATACACTTACGAAAAGGTTAAAGGTTCGAATCTATCACCCCAAATGTTATTAAACTCTAAAAAAATTTTTTTTTTTGAGTACATCAACATTTGGGGGTGGGGGATTCGAACCTCTAACCTCATGGTCGAGGGTACATGTCAATTACCACTGAGCTAAGCTCGCTTTGGCATTTATCTTTCAATTTTTTCCTTCAATAATTTTTTTTTTTTATGATTTATTCCCCCACTTCAATTCATTAAATGCTAATTTTCAAAAAGTATTAGGGTAACGTTAAACTATTATTTTTTAAAAAAATGGATAATGGATATGTGAAAAATCGATAAATAGATTCTCAAAACATTACTATATTAATGATTTTCTATCTAAAATTTTAGAATGGATGATTCAAACCATTCATATCAACGTAAAAAACGAACATAATTCAGCGGTAATTGTCATGTACTCTCGACCAGAATCCCCTCACCCCAAATATGTTGTTGATCTCAAAAAAATCATATCAACCAAATTCAAATAATACGACATTGGAAGCTTTCAAAGTTGAATAAACTAAAACGAGAAGTTTGCAGGAAGCATTAACATCACATTATTATAAATCCACTATTTTACCACTATAACGAGTTTATATAAAATCCTAATTGATCCAAATCATAAAGTTGCTAAACCAAATTAATAACGACGATGGAAAAATACCATATTCGTTTTTTTTTTCTTTTTCTTTTCTCTTTTACAATAAAGCTTCCCATATTGAAATATTTAATTGTTAGAGCCTTTTCAATATGTAAAAACTTGACAACGATTGAACTTACCCAATCAATGAGTCCAAAAAACAAAAAGTTTCATGGCTCAATATCAATATCATTCAACTTTATGCCACATTGTAACCTTTTTCTTTCTCATTTCCCAATTTAAAAAGTTATCTCAAAAAGATCTAAATATTTTATAAAGTGGTGGAATTGCAATGGACCAACAATATATATATATCTATTTTTTATAGTAACAATATTTAATAGTGAGTATGATTAGTCTTTGATTACCAAGGGGTTTGATCATATTATATTTAATTATATGGTGGGAAAAAGCATCTGATAAAGGATAACTTAATTTTTTTGAGAATAAAGCCCAAAGTCTATATCATGGTTCTATTCTTGTCATTTTCTATCCATTAAATGTAATATCATTATTACTATTATGTGTGACTTTAATATAATATATTTAATTAATTGATGTGAAGGTTTTTCTTTTTTATTTATTTATTTATTTTGGGTTAGATGATTTTATAGAATAGGTCTTAGAATGCTTTTTGGAAAGAATATATTAAAAACAATTTTTTTTTTCATATATATGCATTGAACAAATTATATTAACCATGAATGTATATATAGGTATATGTTAAATGTAGTTTAGGTACATGAACTTCAACCAATTTTATATTTTGGTTCTAATTTTGTTTTTAATTGTATTTTGATAATTAAATGCATATTCACTTTATAGTTTGGTATTTTTAACTTTTGAAGTTTAGTCCTCTATATTTTAATCAAATTTTAATTAAGTTAGCAATTAATGTATATTTATTTTTAATAAAAACAAAGTGAAGGAACAAAATTATTTGCACGAAATCGAAACGCCCAAATCAAAAAAGAAAAAAAAAATCATTGCCATACTTTAAGAAATTTCATTTATATATTTAAATTTATTAATTTTAATAATTCATACCATTAAAAGTTATTGTTATATCGAATCACACGGTATTACGACAGTTTTATTATAAAACAATAAATTGTCTTTTTAATAAAACTAAACATAAAATAATTGTGTAAAAGCAAGTATATAATCAACATTAATGTGATAATATACTTAAAGATGTGTATAATTTAGTGATATTATGTTGCTCTTAATTATTATTATTTTTTTTTTTGAAAAGTTGAACATAATTAATTTATTTCTCTAGTTTGATTAATAGTACATACTAAAATAAATAAATAAGAAGTGGAAAGAAAGAAGGAAAAAAATGTATAGAATTAAAAGATTAAAATATCATTTTGGTCCCTGTATTTTGAATTTTGTTTCAATTTTAGTTCCTATATTTTCAATAAAGTTTAAAATTAGTCCTCACATAAATTTAAAGTTAATTTTTATCGAAATTAGTTAAACAATAATAATAATTTTTATATAAGAAAATATATAATGTGAACATATTTCTAATATGTGAAAGGTAGAGTAATAGAGACTCATTTAAAAAAAAAGTAATAATAATAAACTCATTGCATAGACCATTTTAAGTTTTATTAAAAGTATAAGGACTAAAATTAGCCATTTAAAGATATATAGATTAAAATTAAATAAAATTTAAAACACCTCAATCAAAATGATATTTTAACTTATAACTAAGAGGCATTTGCACAGGTAGCAAAAAACACCAAACATATTGCGAAAACAGCAAATAGTAAATCTATTTGCTACTATTTGTAGAAATAGCACAAAGTGATCTTAAATTACAAGTATACCTTTTTTTATCAGTAGTCATTTGATATAAAAGATTATCAGTGTCTATCATTGATAGTCATTAATAGACTTCAATTAATCGAAGTCTATCAATGATAGACACTGATAGCAAGGATTATAGGGAGTCTATTAGCATGATAGTTTATCAGTGTCAATCACTGATAATCATTAATAAACCGAATTAATCAGAGTCTATCCATGATAAACTTTGATAGAAAGAATTATACGTAATCTATTGATAGTTTAATTTATCAATATCTATCATTGATAATCACTGATTAATTGGAGTCTATCAGTGATAAGCATTGATAGACTTCAATTATCAAAATCTATCAGTAATAGACACGGATAAAAATGATTATACAGAATCTATCAGTATGATAGCCCATCAGTCTCTGTCACCGATGGTCATAGACTTCGATTAATCGGAGTCTATAAGTAATAGACACTGATAGAAAGGAAAGCACAGAAATTGGTAGAATTCACACACAATTCAAAATTAAACAGAGGTAAAACAAGAATTATGAAATTTTATTCTAATAAAGTGTCATATTTGCTATCATTTTTACATTGAACCATATTTGCAATTAGAAAAATCCTCAGTGTCACCTCATGCAATTTCCCTATAATTAACCATAAGGGCTAAAAGTTAAAAAAAAAATATATATATATATATATATATATATATATATATATATATATATATATATATATATATATATATATATAAAATGAGAACTAAAGGAGAGGCAGACAAGGATCGCCAGCTTGTCATCATGTTGTCTTATGTGGAGGGATGTCAGATCTTGGATGCCAGATGTACACGACAGAGGTGTTGCCGTGGGCCCCACCAAACCTAAAAAGATTCTTATTATTCTCTTCATTTATTTATTATTTTATTTCAATACTTTTAAGTTTTAACGTAATTTTCTTTTTTCTTTCTAGAAAACGTTTTAACGTAACTTTTTTTCTTTTTTTTTTTCGAAAATCATTTTAACTTAATTTATGTTAGATGTTACTCTTTCTTCTATTGGTTTTAAAAAGTTCTAATCTAGTCTCTAAATTTTAACTTGGTTTCAATTTTTTATTTTGTGCTTATAGTTTTACAAATTTCAATTTAATCTTTGTATTTTAATTTAATTTGGATACTCACAAAAAATTTCTAGTTTTCTTTTAAATACCAAATCAACTAAACTTAGCAAAAAAGTGAGTTTAACTCAGCAATAGTTGTATGTACTCTCGATCAAGAGGTCAGAGGTTTAAATCCTCCACCTCTAAATCTTAATATACTAAAAAAAACGTAGATTAAAGAAAATTACAGAGACTAAATTGACACTTCTAAACCATAGAGATCACAAAAATCAAGTCATGGAGACTGATTAAAACTGGAAAAAACATAGAGAGAAGAAATTAAAAGGCTAGACTCCATAAACTCTCCAATGAGATGAGCTAGCTGCATCCTTGATTTTCTGGTTGAGCCGTTATGTCCTTCAAAACAATTGCAGGAGAAATTTATTTAATACACATGTCATATCAACATTTTGCTAATTGACAATAGAAACTCGTCTGAATCATATTTCAATGTTCAAAGACATACTTAAAATTCATAATTCATTAATCGAGAGAGGATATAACTTAACCAGTTAAACTATGTACAAGATGACATATAAAAAGAATAATTAAAGTAAAGAGACGTTTTTATTAATCGAATTTGATTAGTGAGAGTTGAATTATTAAAGTCTACAAAAATGTAGGTTGAAAGCATCCAAGTGAAGGACTTTTAGGGGATGAGATTTGGGGGAATAAAGGTGGTCGGTACGACAAGTCGGAAATGACCAAAGCCTCTCTCAATCGATGGACAAAGAATATTGAAAGAGAGATGTCGGTTCATTATTTTATGCTCACAGCCGACGATGCCGTCCCAAATTCACAACAGCCAAACATTTTTCAACCGAACTTTTTTATTATTATACAATAATTACTAATTTAATTACCCTCATCTAATCTATTCTCCTAATCTTTCTCATCTGACGTATTTTTTGATTTGATGCATCGACTAATTTTGTTCGGTAATTTCTTTTCTTTATTTTAATCAATTATATTAATTGCAAGCATTTTTTTTTATTGTTATCTCCTAATTCTGGTGTTTATTTTTATTAATGTGCGGGGAAATAAATGTGATATTATTGAGTTCCACGATAACCCATTAAAAAATAATTTTACTTTTGTTTGTTTTCTGGAATTTTCTATTCGAAATTGAGAAATAACTTCTTTAAAAAACGCATGCAACGTGAAAAATACTAATTTATAGAATAAAGTCACTTTATTACTTTGGAGACTTTCCACTAAATTTCTTTTTCTTTTTCTTTTTTTTTTTTTTGTCTGTTTTCTCTTTTTATACTATTGAAAAAACACGGTGGTACTTATCCAAAAAAAAAAAAAAAAAAAACACAGAGTGGTACTCTATACTATTGCAATTTGTGTCCAAATTTATTTGCTAACATTTTGAATGACGTTCTTCTTTCACAATCTTAATAATGTGTGTTATAGGCAATTTTGGACCACTCCTATGTACAAAGGGCTGACGAGGACAACTGGACAGAAATAGAACTGGAGGATGAACCTCAGAGAAATGGGCCAATGGGTCGGGCCAAGGCCGAAGGGATCGGGCTTTTGGCCCGACCCCTGCTCGGCCGACTCCGTTGGTCTCTACTGCCTCTGGTCGCCCCGACTCCACCTGGTTCATCCCGAAACGCTTATGAATTCCTAAAAATCCTAGAGCAAGAACATATATTTAAACCCTTCTTCATCACTGAAGAAAGGATCCCAAATTCTATTCTTGACTTCTCCTCTTGCTCTCTTGCTCTCCTCCTTCCGTTTTCTGACTTAAGCATCAGAGGTGGCAAACACCACACCAGTGTGTAGGTTTTCTGTCTTGCAGGCCACGTCTTCCCCCTCTCAAACAAATTTACCGTTGGTGGAACGAGAACGTCAGGTGAGTTTCTCCCGACCAAATTCGACTATATCAATAATGATGGTTTTTTTTTCACAATAATGTCTAATTTTTGCTTTATCAAATAAAGTTTGTGATTACATATATATGTTTGGAGAAAACAATCTTATTTGACAATTCTTCAATTCTAAAAATGCATTCTTGATTCAAGTACTGATGTAGTTGTAGGGCAAAAAAAAAAAAAAATAATAAAATAAATAAAAATAAAAAATAAATGCAAATGAACAACATTTGGTAGTTGTAGGCAATAATTTTTTGAAAAAAAGTTCTATGAACCTAAATTATATTGTTTCTCCCACTTTAGTCCTTTTCTTTTCTTATTAAAAAAATTGTAATATCTAAAGACTCTCTAGACATTTTTCAATAAAAATGTCTACATTTTACACAAAATTTTGTTTGTTAAATGAAGTTTTAAAGTGTTTTTTTAATGGGAAAAAAAGTCTAGTTTTGATGTTAATAATTGTTGATGACCAAGTTTGGCCAAACACTCAGCCTAACTTCCACGTGACACCAGTAGTGAATTTGTTTGAGGGGAGAAGACGTGACCTGCAAGACAAGGTAAATCTGCACAACGGTGTGCTGCTTGCCACACCACCTCCGATGCCTAAGTCAACAAGGAGAAATATGGAAAGCCCGAAAACAAGAGTTAGAGGAGAGTTTTAATTTGAAAATAGAGTTCGGGATCCAGAAGGGTTTATATACATGTTCCTGCCTTAGGATTTCTAGGCTTTCGAAGAGGATTCGGGCTAAACTAGGTGGAACTGGGGCGGCCAAAGACACCAAGGGAACTAGAAGCCAACCGGAGAGGGGAGGGACTCGACCCATGCACGTGGGCCAAGGCCTAGCATGACCCAACCCCTTTAGCTTGTCTCTCATTCGGGTCGTCCCTCTGGTTGTGTCTCCGAGTTGGTGTTGTGCTGTCCTGCTTAATCCTTGGATTTCGAAGTGGTCAGACTCAGAATTACCTATAACAAATATGTTGTGTGCCAACTTGTTAGGATGAGCCAATGTGAGCATAGGCTCAATCGACATAAAATTTGTACTAATTAATGATCAAGAGATCTACGTGGTTCAGATTCCCAAACTTACTCGGGAGGATAAGTACATCTATGAATATTAATTGCCAATATATATTTTTAAAAAGACATCCTTCTCCCCCTTTTTCTTTTTCCTAGAGAGATAAAGTGTGTTGCTAAAATGTTTCAAACTTTAGAATGAAGAGACGGTAGAAAAAGAGTAAAGTTTAAAAAGGAGTGATTCTGAATATTTGTAAAGTTTAGGAATGTTTGAAAATAGCAGATGTCCTTACCAGTTTCCACTGAGATTGAAAAGACATTAAATAATTTGAAGTGGAATCAGACTCTGAGTTAGCTAATGCATCCATCCACTTACTTTAGATAGGGGTGAGGGGTTGAGAATTATTCTCAATTGCTTTAGGGCATGATTGATATATATTGTTTAGATGTCACATGTTGAGAAAAGCATTCACTTGTAATTTATTTATGGCAAAGTTCTTGTTCATTTAAAAAAAAAAATTATAAAAAGATTTTAAAATAAATTCAGAAATTAAATATTTGATTTAAATCTTTAAATTAATTAGATTATTTGCCAATTAAATTATCTCTAACACTGTATAGGTGAAATTCCATAAGTTATGAAGCGGGCGTCTACGTTCCACCTATTAATATACTATGTAGCAAGATCACCTCCTTTAGAGCAAGGTAGTATAGCGGGTACAAAACACCACACATTAAGGAAGATTAAGTGTACAAAACTTGACAAGCTAGTAATGAGATCTGCACACCTATACCTTGCTGAATAAGAGATCTACCTAGAAGATCATACACGATTGTACTTAGCTAATTAGTGGATAGTAGTATCGGTTAGGGTAGGTCATTTGTCTCTAATAAACTAGTTGTCTAGTAAATATAGAGTAATGGGTTAGGCTTGTAAATATGACATGGGGTGATAGGATGATTATCTCAATAAATAAATAAATAAACTCATGCTCACTAGTAAGCTATGCAAAAATAAAAATTACTTGTTAGTGTTATACATGATTTGATTTGACTTAACTATCAAATGTTATTTGACAAACACCTGGTGATTAGGGTGTCTAATTTTTCTCTTATAAGTATTCTCAAATTTACTTTCTTTTTCTCTTTTGTTCTTATTTTTTTGTGAAGAATTGAAAACACTAGCAAAGAACAACATTACATATCATATATGGAGGAAACATTTCGTTAAAACAAATATGTTAAATTCTTTTAAGTCAGACGATGTCACAATTTCTAGAGTGAATTTTGACCTTTTCAACTTTTTGATATATAATCTTTCGATTTTGAAAATTTAAGGAAGTAAGTTAGAGATTTTTGTCTACATTTAAATATTAAAAATGTTTATAGTATAAGTTTTTTTTTTCGCCCTTATAACGAGTCCTAATCTTGAAAGAAGTTGAGATATATTTCTTTTATGAGAAATAGCAAAGTTACATATTGCAAATCTAACACATAATAAAGTTTAATAAAAAAAAAAGGGAAGTTTTTTTTTTTTAACTATTTAATTTAATTTTAGTTCAAATTGAAAGAAAATTATTCCCTCACTTTATCAACCGAAATTCTAGAATAGGTTTCGTTATCAATCATTTTTTTTTTTTTTAACAATTCGTTATCAATCGTCTTTTCTTAAGGATGTCATTTACGAGTGCTCATTAATAATTAGGTTAAGGTGCAAAGTTTATAATAAAAAAAAATTATAATAATACAAAAATATCTAATTTTTGTCGCTTATTAATTATGGACTTAATGGTGGAGCCTTCATTTGACCTATGAAACTCCATTATTCTCTTTTTTAATTAATTAATTGATTAATACATGTTGTCTACCCTACATCTTTTTTTCTCTCTTTTAATCCAATACACGTCGGTTTGACATTTTTTTCCTATTTTTTTCCTTGTTTAAAACCATGTCATACGATTGGACTGTGTCAAAATTTCAGGTTCTAAAATCTCTCAAAAGTTGTCACCTTAAAATATTTGAATCTTTATCTTAAGATGATGGAACATTAAAAAAAAAAAAAAAAAGAAATCTCTGTTTATTTTATTTTATTTTTTTTTTTTTTGTATTTCCTTCAATATGACTCAATATTTTTATGATTAGAGGTAGAATAAACACTTCTCCATTCTTGGACTAAATGGAGATGTAAAGTAAAATATTGGATAGTTATTATTGTCTGTCCTCACTTTTTTTTTTTTTTTCTTTCTAATCTCATACAAAAAGTTTCTTCTAAACCAAAAAAAAAAAATCATTTTTTAAAAAATCAATAGATCATATCATTATTTCACTATTCGATTTTAATGGAACTTAGATTAAAAAAACAATAATAAGGACACTCATATTTTTCCTCTCTTCCATTTAGTTGAGTTGATCAAATTCACCAAAATTCTTTTTATTTATCTGTCTTTTACATTTTCTAATAGCGCTACATTTGAACATATCAACATAACTTAGCTGATTTTATATAATTTATTGATTGATTTTACAAAAACAAGTTATATATAAACGAAAACAAGTTTTTAACTTAATTTTGAGAGAGTTAATTAACCAGCAAAATAGACGAACATGATTAGAAATCTTGAACACATTTTGAGGCCAAAGTGCCAAACATTATCATTGCATATCATTCAAATTTTCATATCTCTATTTCTTTCACCAAACAATCCAATCTACCAATAAATTAATTTAATATATAAAATACACATTTTATTTTTTCACTCTTCATTGAAACCATTGTTATTGGTATAAAAATAACAACAATTTGATTTATTTGTCATATTTCTCATTTTTATTTTTCTTTTATCTCAATTAGCTAAATTTAAAAGTTGATTATAATAATTTTATAATTCAAAATAAAAATATAAATAAAATGGTATAATTTTTTTTTGTATTTTTAAGTATATTTCAAACTTCAAATTTCATTTTTCAAAAGAAAAAAAAACTGCAAATTAAAAAAAAAAAAAAAAGTGAAACAAGAAAAAAGAAAATAAAAAACTACTAATATTTTTAAAAATAAAAAACTAGAAAAAAAAAACGAAAAAGAAAAAAAAAAGAAAGAAAACGAAAAAAATAAAAGAAAACGAAAAAACTACAACTGTTGGGTTTCGAACCTGGGAAGGGGAGGAAGGAAGATTTCACATTCACCACCTTGCCAAAAGTAGAATTTTTGAAAAAAAGTGCATAGGTCGTCTCTTCAAGAGACGACCTCTTAGAATTTTGTTTTTAGTTTTTTTAAATTTATTCTATGTCAGCTGATGGTGGACACGTGTTTCAAGGTCGTCTCTTCAAGAGACGACCTTTGACCGAAAATTTAAAACTGCAATATTTAAATAATAAGTTTCAAACTAATTATATTTTAATAATAAATTTTAAAAATTATAATATTAATAAAAATTGTCCAACTTTAATATGTCTCACTACATCTATAATTTGGTGTTCTAAAAAAGAAAAAATATATATTACACTATGGTTTGCACTTACCAAAATTAATTTTATACCTCTTGAGTCATCTGATTTGCCTTAAGTTTGAGCCCTTATTATTATTATTTTTTAATGGTAATCAAATGTATTTCTTTTTTGTTTTTTTCTTATTTTTTTTTTCTAGGCTAATGCGAAGATAAATTACATGTGGTTGACCAAGTCTATTGCAAGTATTATTGGGCCTGTCTAGAAGGTCTTATTGGGCCGTTGGATCGGATATATCAGTCTTTTGGGTTCTTTCCGCGCCCCCATCACTGTTACTTTACGCACCCACTCAACAACACACAAAATCCTTTTTTTCTTTTTTAGCATATAAAACCCTATTTAGTGCAAGCATTATTAGTTAGCAATAATAACATTTTGAGTTATAAGTTTGATATTTGAAATTTCAAGTTTTCTATCTATTTATTTATTTATTATCATTATTTATTTTTTAATTTCAACAACTGGAAGAATGATAATTGAACCATCGCCCATCGCTCATTCTTCATTAGGATGATCAGAGACTCCATCCACTGAACTATGTTTGGATTGACGTATTTATTTAGTTTTCTTTTTAGTTCAACAACATGTGAGAGTGAAGATTCGAACTTTTGACCTCTTGATCATAATTATATGTTTTAATCAATTGTGCTATACTTAAGCAGATTGTCTTTATACTTTTATTTAGTCTTTACACTTTAAAAATGTCATTTTCTAAAATTTCGAAGATCTTCCCTACTTTTTTTATCAAACAATAATCAACTTTGACATTACTCGATAGTATTTATAATTTAAAAGGGTAAGAATGATCACTTAATATAGAGACATCCAAATGATCTATGTTCTCCATACTCAAGCTTAACTTAATATAGAGAATGGAAGCAATACATTTCTTCCACTACTTTATGGAAGCATTAAACGCCATGTCATTATGTGAACAAATGTTACCCCATACTACATGGATAAAAATATTACAACTTGATATAATTTAAATTTATTGTGCTCAGTTCCCAAGGTTTACAAATAATATTTAAAACAAGGAGAACGAGTGGCTTAAGTGCCTTAAATCAAAAGGTACATTAAAGAATCAAACTTTGATGTAAACTTAGAAGTTATGCAAATTCATGTTTATAAAATCCATATTTTGTTCTTTTAGGGGCTGCTCCCAAACAAGTCCATGGGTCCCCCGGGGGTATGGAGATCAAGTTGAGGAGCATGTCCAACTATCGAAATGGAGAAGACTCCACGTGCAGTCCTGACACAGGTGTCAAGGGAAAACGTTATAAATATGGGAGCTCATTCCTCATATTCAAAATACGCAACCTAATCTGTGTTCATCTCGACACTGCTTTGTGCTCAATTTTGACTTAAACATTAGAGCCTGTTGGACCAAGCACCACATCAGTGTGAGATCTCTTAACTCAGACAAAGCCTCTAACAACTAACGAACTTGATTTTCCTGGCCTATTGATAAGCTTTTGGCATCAACATGTACTTTTTTTTTTTTTTTACAAAATATTAAGTCATAAATCAAACACAAGTTTACACAAAATTTGAACTCTATAAACTTAAATTTATTTAAACTATTAAGTAAATATAATAAGTTTAAATCTTTATCCTAAACCCTAAACTTTCAAAACATCGATTTTTGTCTTTAAATTATAAATAAATAAATAACAACCAATGTCTCGATACTCAAACTTTCTAAATATATCTATTTTAGTCTTTAAACTTTAAAAATATATCTATAAATATTTTAGTCATCATTATTATTTTTCTATCAAATATTCTTTCACAATCATCTGAACGAATCAACTTACGTGGTTCCAATGTATGACTATGTCCAACAAGTCAATATGTATTTGAAAGTTGAAACCATGTTATACATGTTCTAAATAATTAATGACAAAATATCAGTGATAAAAAAATGATTGTGTTTTTAAAAGTTCATCGAATATAGAACAAAATAAACTTAAGTATTTAATTAATATCTAATATAGGTTTTTCTTTATAAAAATAGATATAGATACTTAAAAAAAGTTGTCAATCAAAGCGAAATTCAATTAGTTAAGGTATATATCATGTTCTTGATCAAAAGATCAAAGTTTCAAATCTTGAACGAAAAAAAAAAAAAAAACCAAAAGAAGTTTGAAAGGACTAAAAAGGGAAGGTAAAAAGCTCATATGTGAAAAGAAAAGAAAAAAGTGAAGATATTGGGGGATTTGGGAGATAGCCAAACTAGTGGAAGTGGGAGATTGGATTGTTTGGTGAAAGAAATAGAGATATGAAAATTTGAATGATATGCAATGATAATGTTTGGCACTTTGGCCTCAAAATGTGTTCAAGATTTCTAATCATGTTCGTCTATTTTGCTGGTTAATTAACTCTCTTAAAATTAAGTTAAAAACTTGTTTTCGTTTATATATAACTTGTTTTTGTAAAATCAATCAATAAATTATATAAAATCAGCTAAGTTATGTTGATGGACAATTTTTATTAATATTATAATTTTTAAAACTTATTATTAAAATATAATTAGTTTGAAACTTATTATTTAAATATTGCAGTTTTAAATTTTCGGTCAAAGGTCGTCTCTTGAAGAGACGACCTTGAAACACGTGTCCACCATCAGCTGACATAGAATAAATTTAAAAAAACTAAAAACAAAATTCTAAGAGGTCGTCTCTCCTATGCACTTTTTTTCAAAAATTCTACTTCTGGCAAGGTGGTGAATGTGAAATCTTCCTTCCTCCCCTTCCCAGGTTCGAAACCCAACAGTTGCAGTTTTTTCGTTTTCTTTTATTTTTTTCGTTTTCTTTCTTTTCTTTTTCTTTTTCGTTTTTTTTTCTAGTTTTTTATTTTTAAAAATATTAGTAGTTTTTTATTTTCTTTTTTCTTGTTTCACTTTTTTTTTTTTTTTTAATTTGCAGTTTTTTTTTTCTTTTGAAAAATGAAATTTGAAGTTTGCAATATACTTAAAAATACAAAAAAAAATTATACCATTTTATTTATATTTTTATTTTGAATTATAAAATTATTATAACCAACTTTTAAATTTAGCTAATTGAGATAAAAGAAAAATAAAAATGAGAAATATGACAAATAAATCAAATTGTTGTTATTTTTATACCAATAACAATGGTTTCAATGAAGAGTGAAAAAATAAAATGTGTATTTTATATATTAAATTAATTTATTGGTATAAAGATAACAACAATTTGATTTATTTGTCATATTTCTCATTTTTATTTTTCTTTTATCTCAATTATCTAAATTAAAAAATTGGTTATAATAATTTTATAATCCAAAATAAAAATATAAAAAAAATGGTATAAAAATGTTGAAGTATATTTCAAACTTCAAATTTCAAAGAAAAGTGAAACAAGAAAAAAGAAAATAAAAAAGTGCTCATATTTTTTAAACACAAAAAACTAGAAAGCAAAAAAAAAACGAAAAAAGAAAGAAAACGAAAAAAAAAAAGAAAACAAAAAGAATGCAGTTGCTGAGATTCAAACATGGGAAGGGGAGGATGGAAGAACCCACATTCACCACCTTGCCAGAAGTAAATTTTTTGAATAAAAGTGTAGAGGTCGTCTCTTGAAGAGACGACCTCTGAGAATTTTGTTTTTTTTTTTTTTAATTTATTCTATGTCAGCTGATGGTGGACACGTGTTTCAAGGAAGAGACGACCTTTGACCGAAAATTTAAAACTGCAATATTTAAATAATAAGTTTCAAACTAATTATATTTTAATAATAAGTTTTAAAAATTATAATATTAATAAAAATTGTCCTATTAAAGTTTAGGGTTTGATTAATTTTGATAAAATTTAAAGCTTATGGTTAAAATTTATAGAATGAGCTTTTTTTTTTTTTAGTTCAGCCCTATGGAAGGTGGTAGATTTTTTAACCTTTGGTCAAAGATACCAGTTTCGTATTTAATTAAGTTATGCTTATGTTGGTATTTATAGAATGAACTAATTACAAAGTAAAAAATCACTTTTTTTTTCTCTTATAAAATTTTTATGAGACAAAAAATGGTTTTGGAAAGGAAAAAATTTGGGTGCATATTGGTATACCACCATTAAAATGTTGACAACTGGGAGAGAGAAAATTATTTTCTCATTTCCCACATCTTTCTTAGTTGTCAAGATTTTAATTGGATATGTAAGAAGATTTCTACATATGAGTATGTAACCAAGTATTATTGTTTTGGAAAATGGAAAAACTAAAGGCCTGTCATTTCAAGAAATTAATAAAAGGAAGAATAATTCAAAAGAAATTATTGGGAAAATGCTTATAAAAAGTCAACTAATAAATGCTTAGCTACGGATGAAAAAAAGGGTTTAAATTATAAGTTTATTCCATGAATTTTGATGTGTGTCTTTTTGGTACCTGAAATTTTATAAGTGTTTAATAGATCATTAAAGTTTTAATTTTGTGTCTAATAGATTCCTCAACTTTCATTTTCGTGTCTAAGGTCCCTGAAAATTTTAAAATTTTTAAAAATTAATTATTCCATTAGATATAAATGTACATTTTATGTATAATGAAACCTTAAAATTTCAATTTTATATCTAGTAGATTTGTGAATTTAAAAAATAATAAAAAAAAACTAAGGTATGTTTGGTTTAACTTTCCAGGTGTTTAATTTTGGAAAAAAAAAATTCTAGTGTTTGACAACTACTGAAAATGCATTAATAAAAATTGAAATTGAGATAAACCAATTTTTTTTTTAAAAAAATAAGTTTTTAAGTATATAATAACTAGTGTATAAAAACACTTACGAGGGAATATAATCAAACATGTGACAATTTAAATTATAAACAATTTTATACAAAATGTTTTTAAAAATTGCATTCTTGAAAAACACTCAAACTAAAAGGTATTCCAAACGGATTCAAATCTGTAATTTTCAAAGTTTAAAGTCTAAGAGTCCGTTTGGAATACATTTTAATTTAATTTTTTTTTTCAAAAATGCATTTTTTAAAAATTGTTTAAAATTTAAACACTCATATGTTTGGTTGCATTTCCTTATAAGTGTTTTTATACCCAAGTTATTGTATACTAAAAACTCTTTTTTAAAAATTGGGTTCAAGTGTTTCTCTCAAAATGATTTATTTATCAATCTCATTTTCTAATAAGTCATTTTTAGTGGTTGTCAAACATTAGAATTTTTTTCAAAATGATTTTTTTTTTTAAAATTAAACAATTGAAAAGTTAAACCAGACGCACCCTAAATAAACGTTAAATTAATGAATAGCTAAGGGTGAGGCAAACCAGTCTATGTGGTTGCCCAAAGCAATTAAATCGATGACGAACCATCGTCACATGTTTGTTTGTTTTTGTTTTTTGTTTTTCTTCTTCTTTTGAAATTAAAGTCACGTGCAATAAATACACATTCTAACTACTGCATTTGCAAGACCAGGAAAAAAAATTTTCTCAATGAAAAAAGAGAAAAAAAGAAGAAGAAGAAGTGAAGTGGGTCAAGTTTTAAAAAAAAAAAAAAAAATCTCATGGTCGATGGTGAATGCCAATTAATGCTGAGCTATGCTCGCTTTGGCATATACTATTGTAACTATGACCTATATAAATTTAAAACTAAGAATAATATTTTGCACCATTTTAGATGAATATCATTGAATATTTCTTCATTTCTATTTTGAAACGAGTTGTTTCTAACTTATAATAAACATAGAAAATGAGAAATTTGGAGTCATGTTTGACTGAATTATTCTGCAAAACATTAATTATTTTTTTGAGGGAACAAAACATTAATTAATGAATTGAAACCAAACAATTGTTACAATTTTTTCTAAAAAAAATTAATACTAAAATTTGGACCACATATTAATGTAATTATATTAGTGGATTATATTTTAGACATCTAAAGTGTAATTAAGTGGGTCATATGTTCATCAAATATGGACATATAGGTAGATATCGATTAACTCGTATTAGTCTTAATGGAGGTTTAGGGTCAAGAGGCTATAGGTAAAGAGATGTGGAGGTTATGTTTTCCAATATGCTAAACATATTTTAGTTCTCCGATTTCATATCAAACTAAGAGAGTGTTCAAGTTGATCTAGGATAGGAGGAAATTTCACAAATAATATATATTATATTTGTTTTTGTTATGATTCTCTATGAGAATTTAACTATTTTATTGATGGTTGTCCATGGAAGACTAACCACTAAATGTTAAGTTGGATATAAAATTTTCATTTTAAATGTGTTTGATAATATATATTTATAAATCATAAAACTAGTTGTTGTAGTTATTTATTAAAGGTTAAGTTGGATACAAATTATTATTAGTTAATTTATTAACATTTTTATGTTGTAATTTTTTTTTTATAATTATTAGTTTACAATATAATATAATTTATAATATATTATAGTATATATATTTTAATTTAACAAAAATGTATAGAGAGCTTATAACATAAAACAATATATGTTTCTATTTTTCTAATATAATTATGCATTTTAAATTTTAAAAAATTTGAATACATTCAAAACATAAAAAAGTTGTTTTTAGAATTTTTACTAGAATGCAAAAATACTTTTAAAAAAATCTATCTGTTAAACCTATATTAGTTGATAAGTCTGAAAACATAAAACAAAATCTAGCATTGTATACTTAACAACCTACTAATTGGGTCGCATATAAATCTTAGTATTATAATTTTAGTAATTAGCTTATTTAAATTATTAAAATTAAAAACAATAACTTCTACAAACAAAAAAAATAAATTAAATAACTACTTCAAATAGATTAGATAATGATTTAACAAGAGATTATGATACAATGAAAACAAGACCAATATCTTTTTTTATCATTTTTATTCCTACACGTAATTTAGAAAAAGGAAGATAGGATATGGGTTGGTCTAATAATCTAATTTATCTTTTTTTTTTTTTTTTTTTTTTTTTTTTTTTTTAATATCTTGAAAGGATTTAAAGCTAAAAACCCCAATCTCTATTTTTTTTTTTTTTAAACTTGTTTTTGATAATTTATTTTTGGCAATCTTTTTATAACAAATTACTATATTAAATTAATGTATATCTATTTTTTTTCAAAAAAAATTATATAAATGATCACAAAAATAAAATGAATGTAGGAAGGAAGATCCAAAAACTTTTTATTTTATTTAAAGAATATTCATTATTACTTGAATAATGTTGATTTTCATATTATTTATTTTTACTTTTTGAAAAGTTTACGACGTTTGGCATATTACTTAGGAAAAATAAATTATATCTTGAAACTTGAAGGTTGAATTCATTAAAACTTTAAATGAATAATATTGCATCAACAAAACCATAAACTGTACTAAGAAAATACAAAATAAAACTGTCAAAGTGAGCTTAGCTCAGCGGTAATCGACATGTGTCTTCGACTATGAGGTCAGAGGTTTGAATCCTCCCACTTCAAATGTTGACATTTTCCATTATATCGTAAAAAATTGATAAAATAAAATGTAAACAAAATAATAAAAAAAATGTAACTAATGTGGAGATAATATTTATCATATGTATTTTGACTTATTTTAAAAGTGTAAAACATTTATTTGTGAATTTAAATATTTTTTTTGAATTTTTTTGTTTTAAATGTTTTTCTCGGAATATTCATCGACATCGACATTTTGTCGATATTTCCATTTTTTTTTGTCGATATTTCCATTAAATTGAGATATCGACATTTTCGTCGACATCAACATCTTAACCCTTGTGAGAAAGTGGCATGTCATCGTTAAATTTTCAATCGACAAGGAAAAGACGTTAAAGTAAATTGAGTAAAAAGAAGTTAATTAAATTATTAAAGCATAATTAAGGGATAATGGCAGCCCAAAATCAACTCTTATCTTCTACAAAGTAGAAACGCTTACGCAATTAAAGAAACGACCAAGTTTCACATTTAAAAAAGTTCCATTGTGACTTAATCAACCTCAACTAATTAATATTATATCTAAAAAGAAAAACAATTATAATAATCTTTTTCAATATATATGTATATAAGAACAATATCATTATTTTTGAACTCACAATTACACTTCTAGATTGTAGCTAGCCCAACTGTTAATTTGTTTCAATTTTATTTACAATAAAAATTTTTAATTTACCAAAAAAAAAAAACTTTTTTTTACTAAACATTTTCATAATAGAAGATGGAACTATTTTTGAAATGATAATAAATGTCTTATCTATTGAACTAGACACAAATATTTAAAAAAAAAAAAAAAAAAAAAACTAGACACAAATTAATTGAAAGATTTTAAAATTAAGAATTTAAAGTCACTAAGAGTAGGGTGTTCTTTATAGCCTTAAAGGTCCAAGAGCCCGACCCTAGCCATGACCCTAATATTAACTAATTAATTATAATTTTAGTAAATATGTAATTACATCCTTTTAATAAACTTGGACTAAGTATTTGTTTAAAAGTCCTAAAAAAAGTATTTGTTTTAAAAAAATTGAAATTCTTGACAAATTATTATTTAATCTAACTAAATAATTTATTATATTATTTTTAATTTAGTATCCATTAGTTAATTAATTAACTATATTCGAAATAAAATTACATATAAAAATAAAAAAGAAGAGATGGGAAGAGAGAAAACCCACGTTTTTGCAATGACATAGAAAACCCTTGCTTATGGGCATAAATGATGTCTGGGGATGCGTTATTTCCTGGGCTCACCACAGAAATCTTGAAACAAACAAGGGTATTAGAAACCCTTGCCCATTTTCACCTCTCCAAAAACCTTGTACCAAACGGCCTCTTAGGGGTTAACTAAAGACCTATGGAAATCAGTAATTTAGTTACATGAACTTATAGATATTCAATATATTTTTTTTACGTGTTGGGGTGGGGGACTCGGTGGGGGACTCGAACCACAAACCTTTTAGTCCGCAGTACAAGAGTTATGCTAGTTGAGTTATACTCATGTTAGCATTAACTATTCCATCAAATTTGAATCATTGATCTATTTAAACTTCTAATTTAATTTCATGTTTATTATATATATAAAAAAAAAATCCAATTTTTATGGTTAAATAAATAAAAATCATGAAGTATAATAAATAATATATCTTCTACTTTATTGCATTCTTAATTTTCCAGTTGTAAATCAAGTAAAGCCAAATTTGACCTTTTCCTTTTCAGGTACAATCAAATCTATTAGGACCATTTAACCTAACTTTAACCATATCCTCAATATATTCTCAAAAAAAGAAAAAAAAAAAAAGAAAAAAAAAAGAAAAAAAAAAACTATAGCCTCAATATCGAAAGAAGAATTGATGGATCGGTGTGCTGATGAAACTAAACTTAACTTGGTAACGTCTTTGCCATATCTTGCCAAAGTTTAGGGGCCTGTGCCTATGATCGTGTGGCCGTTTGATGTTGAATACAAGTCAGTTTGAGGCAAATCTAGTGGCTGCTGCTTGGTTGGAATTTGAACGTGTTTGACAGCTAGCTACGTTAGGGGAGACCATCCAAATGTTTTGCTTAGTTTGGACCTTATTCTTTGGGTGACTTATGCCTATTCTTTGTGTCAAATATATATATATATATATCTCGAAAGAAGAATAATCAACTTAATATAGTTCATAAATATTTATACATGTTAAATTAAAGGTTGGAATTTGATTTGGTGAAGGCAGTGGAATAGTCGAGACAGTCCATTTTCTTGGGACTAAATACGTTGAATTGAAGGGGCATTTTGGTCAAATAAAAGATGGCTATTTTCCTACGCACTACAAGACTCCTCAAATTTTATTCAATCTATAACGAGATATGCGGCCTAAATTCCAAATATCTACAAATACCATCATTATTCAAACTCCAAGACCTATTCAAATTATTTAATATATTTTGTAAAGCCAATGTAAGCATAGATCAACTAACATAAAACTAGTACTAACGACTAAGAGGTTTGTGATCTGAATTCTCCTACCCATAAAAAATGTCAAATAGATCAAAGATCTATTAGATACAATCAGAAGTTCAAAGAGCCAAACCAAGTATAACTCAACAGTAATTGACATATATCATCGATCCAAAAGCTTAGAAATTTGAATACTTAATAGACACAAAATTAAAAGTTCAAAAACATATTTAATATTTTTTAAAGTTTACAAACCTATTTGACACAAATATAAATGTTTGGACATTGAACTTGTAATTTAACCTATTTTTTTTATTTGTTTTGCCATCACTTTTTGTATCTATTCATTTAAATGTTTAGAACAGATAATGCTATTTGGGCTCCTAAAGTAAAAAAAAAAAAAAAAAAAAGTTGGTTGTAGCTTAATTTATTATATTCTATTATTTTATTTTTTTAAACAGATTATTGTAACTAACTATTGATGGATATATCAAAGGAAAGAAAAAGAAAAAAGGAAATTGAGATAACTGAGTTTGATAACCATTTGGTTTTTTGTTTTTAGTTTTTGAAAATTATGCTTGTTTTTTCCTAAATTATGTTTGTTTTCTGTTTTTTCCTAAATTATACTTATAGCTGGAAGTAAGTGTGTGTATAAGCTTAATTTTCAAAAAAACAAACACAAAAAACCAAATGATTATCAAACGAGGTCTGAATTGACAAAAACCAATTGATTTAAAATATCAAGTTTAAGCTCGAAAAAAAAAAAAAAAACATGTTCAAATTGTTAATAAATATCCGTCTCTAAATCTTAACTCCTCCAAACTCAAAAAGAGAGAGAAAAAAAAAATCTTAACTCTTCCTATATTTTAATTCATTATAAAGTTTTTTTTCCCTCAACAACATAACAAAATAGCATATTACTATACGTGTAGCCTCTTTTATGTTAGTTTGCACAACAATTAATCTATAAGTTTTCTTACATGATATATATGATAGATATATATAACATATATTTCTTATTTTGCAATTTGTTTTCTTAATTTGAAAGTGAATAATCACACATCTAAAATTATATTTATATTATCATATTTTTATAATTCATGTTTTTTTTTAGTACATCAACATTTGAGTTAGGGAGATTCGAACCTCT
This sequence comes from Luffa acutangula, assembly GCA_036850905.1. Classification (NCBI taxonomy): domain Eukaryota; kingdom Viridiplantae; phylum Streptophyta; class Magnoliopsida; order Cucurbitales; family Cucurbitaceae; genus Luffa; species Luffa acutangula. Next base: position 51,385,756 of record CM072096.1, on the reverse strand, counting down.
AACCTCTTAGTCGAAGGTATAGAGCTAAGCTCGCTTTGACTTTTACAATTCATGTTTAAAATGATGATATTTACCATTTAATTCTTCATTACATTCTTGACTTAATGACTTACCTTAATTAACTTTACGTCTTCAATTTTTTTTTTCTTTTTTTCAAGGCTTTTCTTCTAGAATACATCACTATTTAGTATTTCCGTATTTTATGGGTCCATTTAACTATTTAATAAGGTATTCATAATATGACTGTTAAAAACAAAATGAGATTAACTCATTAACAATATTTAATTATTCTCAGCCCTTCACTAAATACTAAAACAATAATAATACTAAGAAACATTGAATATAAAGGCATAGCAGAAGATTTAATATTTATCATTTATCAATTATAGATAAATTGTCTAATTTTATATAAGACTTTATAATATCAACAGAAATTTTATCATCTAAATCTTCATACATTTTAGTCTTTGTTTTCCCATGCATCAATTAATGAAGTATTTATTTTAAAAAAAAATTGGGCAATTTTTTCTTCCCAATAAGACGTGTCAGTTTCTTAGAGGTCTGTGAAATTAGTTTCCAACACGGCAGCCTGACTTAAAAATCTGGCTGAGCTCCAAACCTTTGCCTATAAATACCATAGGGTGGATCTCTCTTTTCATTCATAAAACTCATCATTCTGCAAAAGCTTAAGCAAATTGAAGGTGTCGAAAATGGCGAACAAAGCTGTCCTTGTTGCATCATTCTTCTTCTTCCTCCTCCATTTTGGTATGTCACTTTTCTTTTGCTTTTGGTTTCGAGTTCTAGAACATTCTTCTTGTGTATCGTTAAATCGCAGTTGAATTCAAAAGTTTATATGCTTAATTATTTATTTATATTCTTAACATTTTTCATGCTCGTTGGTTTGAAAATTAGCATAATAATCTAACAAAGAAATGATATCTACAACTTCAAACACACGATCTCATATTAATATTATGCAGGTTTAAAATTGCATTAAACCTAAAAGTTTAATTGGGTAGATTATAGCTAACTTGAAATAGCTCAACTAGTTAAGATATATTAAATGTTAGACTAAAAAATTAGAACTTCAAATCTCTACTCCCACATATATGTTGTTGAACGCTAAAAAAGAGATAGATTATAGTATGTGTTTAATCATTTATTGTGTTATCCTTAACAACTACTCTATTTCAGGAGCTGAAGCTGCGACGATGACTGTGCGAAACAATGGTCCAAGCACAATATGGCCAGCAACATTAACGAGCGGTCCAGGGCAACCTCAACTATCGACAACTGGGTTCGAGTTAGCTCCTGGAGCGTCAAGATCATTCAATGTCCCAGAACCATGGACCGGTCGAGTATGGGCACGAACTCGATGCTCCAACAACGGTGGACGATTCACTTGCCTAACCGGAGATTGCGGTCGTGGCCTCGAATGCAATGGCGCTGGAGGAGTTCCTCCAGCCACGCTAGCTGAGTTCACCATCGCCCCAAACGGCGGCCAAGATTTCTATGATGTCAGCCTCGTCGACGGCTTCAACATCCCTATCTCCATCACCACTCAGGGGGGCTCAGGGCCATGCAGATCCTCGAACTGTCGTGCCAATGTGAATGGGGTTTGTCCAGCAGAGTTGCAGGTGAAATCTGGTAATGAAGTGATCGGTTGCAAGAGTGCTTGCTTTGCGTTCAACCAACCTCAATATTGTTGCACAGGAGAGTTTAATGATCCTAACAAGTGCAGGCCAACAAACTATTCAATGATTTTTGAGAACCAATGTCCAGAGGCTTATAGTTACGCATATGATGATAAGAACAGTACTTTTACTTGCAACAATAGGCCAAATTATGTCATCACTTTCAGCGGTTGAGATGATGAAAAATGAAGCTGAAGATAATGGCATGTGTAGCCATGAGAAAAGTATTTAAGAATAAAGACAACACAATAGTGTAATGGTGGTATTAAGATTATGGACGATGTGATGTAATAACTTTGACAGTCTTATGTCAAGTCAATATTATGCATTAAATAGAAAGAAGAAATTATAAGAAGAAATAAAGATGAACTTTTAATTATCTCTCCATTTATAGTCTCAATCTCACCAAAGTGGCAAAAAGAAAAATCAAAACATTGGTTCTAATATTTAGGGGATAAAATACTTATTACAAACTTTAATTTCTTTAAAGTTAAAAGTTATCCCTTGTATTTAGTGTACTCAAAAGAAAAAAGATGGTAGTTAAAATACTAATTTAAGAAAATGATGAAACCATTCTTTGATTAGATCCCAATTATTTTTTTTCCTTTCAACTGAATATCCGTTTGGGTTTGATGGGCTCTGATACCATACTATATAACACGGGCTTCCATCTCAAAACCTATTGACAATGAGTTGGGTGACCATTCTACTTTATAACTTGTGAGGTCTTCAATAATTTTTTCGATGTGAGATCCTCAACAGTGTCGAGATTAAATTAAACTTGGGAAGGTCTAATCTCAAGTTAGATTTGTAAGTTGGTCAATTCTGACCAGTTTTCATTTGTCCATGTGGCGTTAATAAAATTTCCTTTTATCTAAAAAAAAAACTTAAAGTTGAAAAAAGAAATGCTCAAGCTCAACCATAAGATGTTGAAATGAAAATAAAGAAACCTTAGCTTTAACAAAATAATAATAAAATGAAGATAAAGAAATCAAACCTTTAACAAAACAAGAATGTAAAATATAAGTGCTAATAGTATATGAACTCATATATCTTCAAAAGGAGAAAAAAAAAAAAAGGAAAAAAAGTTATTGAGAAGTATGCCGATCTTATTTAAGTTTAGAGTTAATCAATTTAATAAGATTAAATTAAAAGTTAAAAGTTTAAATGGTATATACCAGACAGAATAATGAAAATTTGTATAAACATCTATACACATCCACAATTATAGTAAATACATGAGGGCTTAAATCTATTTTGAGGTATTTTAGTTAAAAAAAATAGGAAAATAACAGGTGGCTTCAAAACTATTAGGAAAAAATATAATACTTATTTGGAGATTTGGGATTTCTTTCTTTTTTTTTTTTTTTTTTGTTTGTTTGTTTGTTTTTTTTTTTTTGGGATGATCAGCTTCTTAATTTTTAATTTAAAACCATTTCTCTAAATCCTAAACCCTAATTGTTGATGGAGAAATTTTGACCAATCACGAATTGCCACGTCGTTACATAAAATTAATGACGAAATTAAAATTAATTAAATTTGGGACCAATTATAAATTGACATGTGTCCCAAATTTAATTTGAAAACAAAGTTGGCTAATTATAAATTTATAGAGCCAAATTTCTATTTGATCAATTAATTAAAATTAAATTATTTTGATCAAATTAATTAATTTGACCAATTAATTAAAAATAATTATTATTTGGATCAAATTTGGGTCTTTTAAATGTCTGGGTCATATGGTTTTGGGTCAAATATAAACCAAACCCAAGACTAAATGGTTCAACCCAAGACCAATAAAACCCAAGCCCAAGTTGTTAGGCCCAAAAGTTACCAGGGCCCATCCTACGAGAACTCTATAAATAGAGGGGTTCACCACCATTTCAAGGGTTCAAAAATTCTACACTCCCACAAAGATAAGAGTTTAGAGTTTCAAAGCTCTCAAGCAGAACCAGAGAATTCAGAGAGACTCCACCAAGTCTGAAGACCGAAGACTCTCTGCAATCCACAAGTCCAAGTGTTGAACACTTCTTGAAGACCAAACACTCTTCAAGACTTCAGCACTCCTTGAAGACCAAACACCCTTCAAGACTTCAACACTCCTTGAAGATCAAAGACTCTTCAGGACATCAACACTTCTTGAAGACTGAAGACTCCTTCAAGACTAGAAGACTTCAAGCTCCAAGAATCCATTGAAGCTTCAGACTCGGGATCAAGCGTTCCAGCCCTCGAGTGAAACACATTCACACACAAGAGAGAGAATCAGAGGATTAAAGTTAGAGATTGTACACCCACACGCATATTACATTAATACAAATATATTATTTATTCCACGTGTCTCCATCTTCGAAGTTACGTGTGAACAAATTGGCACGCCCAGTGGGACCATCTCTACCTCTCATCTCTCTCTCTTATCTCAAAACATAAAAGTAAATATGTCATTCAAGACTTCTTCGATGGCCGCTGTCGAGATCAAGTCTTACATGGGTTCAACTGCCCATTGTTGCTTCAATAAACTGAGGTTGCAAGAAGATAAAGCTTCTATCATTGCAAGCGAAGAAACAACCTTGCAGGGGGCATATATCAATGACAAATTTCTTGTTAAGTATAACCCTCTGTTTGAACCTGATTCTGACGTAGTGACTGTCATGATGACTGAGATAAGAACTATGGATGAAAGAATGGCTGAGATGCAAGAGCACATCAACAACTTGATGAAGGCGATTGAAGAAAAAGATTCTCAAATCGCGCAACTAAAGTGCCAAATTGAGAACCAACATATCGCCGAATCAAGTCAAACACAAGTCATAAAAAATCATGACAAAGGAAAGACTATAGTGCAAGATGATCAGCCACAGTGTTCTGCTTCGGTTGCTTCACTATCCATCCAACAGCTCCAAGATATGATCACAAACTGTATCAGAGCTCAGTACGGTGGACCTACTCAAGATTCCCTCTTGTATTCCAAACCTTATACTAAGAGGATTGATAACTTGAGAACGCCAATCGGGTATCAACCACCAAAATTTCAACAGTTTGATGGAAAGGGCAATCCTAAACAACATATTGCCCACTTCGTTGAGACATGCGAGAACGCTGGTACTCGAGGGGACCTACTAGTCAAGCAGTTCGTTCGAACACTTAAAGGAAATGCTTTTGACTGGTACACTGATCTAGAACCTGAGTCAGTAGACAGTTGGGAGGAACTCGAAAGAGAGTTTTTGAATCGCTTCTACAGCACTAGAAGAACCGTTAGCATGTTCGAGCTCACCAACACTAAACAACGAAAAGGTGAACTCGTTGTTAACTATATAAATCGTTGGAGAGCCATGAGTCTAGATTGCAAAGATCGTCTCACTGAACTCTCTTCTGTTGAGATGTGCATTCAAGGCATGCACTGGGAACTCCTCTACATCCTTAAAGGTATAAAGCCTCGCACCTTTGAGGAACTAGCAACTCGCGCCCACGATATGGAGCTAAGTATTGCTAGTCGAGAAAACCAAGACATTCTCCTCCCTAACATGAGAAAAGAAGGAAGAAACGACGAAGAGACTATAGAAGAATCTATGGTCGTCAACATAACCCTTCCCAAGTTGTCTTCAAAAGAAAAGCGACAAACAAATGGAGCGCAACACTTAACTTTAAAGGAAAGACAGAAGAAAATATATCCTTTCCCTGATGCCGACATCCCTGATATGTTGGAACAACTATTGGAAGCGCAACTGATAGAGCTTCCTAAGTGTAAACGGCCAGAAGAGATGGAGAAAGTCGATGATCCCAAGTATTGCAAGTATCATCGAGTTATTGGTCATCCAGTGGAAAGATGTTTCGTCCTAAAGGACTTAATTTTAAAGTTGGCTAAGGAAGACAAAATTGAGCTTGACCTTGATGAAGTAGCTCAATCAAATCTTGCTACAATCAAAGGAAAGAGCAAGCATCAAAGAAAGAAGGATCCTAAGAAACTTCAAACCAAGAGGAAGAAAAGTAAAAAGTTTTCTCAACCTCGAAAACCGATGACTGTGAAGGAGATCTTCTCCAAAACTTTCCACAAAAAGAAAAAAGAGAACCTTGCAACTTCCTACTGCATCGACGTAGAAGAAGTTGACAATTCCAAGAAAAGTGAACAAAGGACTTCTGTCTTCGATCGCATCAAGCCTCCAACTACTCGTCCTTCAGTATTCCAAAGAATGAGTATGGCCACGACAAAAGAAGAAAATCAATGTTCGATGTCCACCTCCACTTGACCTTCAGCTTTCCAAAGGCTAAGTGTCTCCACATCAAAGAAAAGTCGATCTTCAACATCTGTCTTTGATCGCCTCAAAGTAACAAACGATCAACCTAAAAGAAAGATGAACAACTTGGAGTTGAAACTTTTCGATGAAGTAAACAGTGACAAGAAGCTTCATAGTAGAATCCCGTCACGTATGAAGAGGAAGTTTTTTGTTCTCATAAATACGGAAGGTTCCTTGAAGGTGAAGCCAAATCTCATTATCTTGACCAATCCTGCAAATGAAGGATCTGATCAAGACCATGACAAAGATAAGAGCTTTTAAATGTAAAAGCTCCTTATCGCAAGAGCCTAAACTGCACGATGCTCCTAGCCCACACGAGCTTAAAAGGTGAGAGGAAAAAAAAATCTTGAACTACGTTATGACTTGATCCCTTTTCTTCAAAAGGTACGTAGGCAGCTTAAAGAAAACTTTAAGTTCAGTCTCTGCAAACAAAAAAAAAGGAAAGTGCAACAAATATTGAAGCACGACGATATAAATTGAGGAAATTCATCACTAGTGGGGGAAACACAGCGAATGGAAGTTGCTTCCTCCAAGTTCGAAGGTTCCCACGCGCTTCGCTGCAGTTCCTTCCCCCCAAATTCGAAGGTTCTCACGCGCTTCGCTGCAGTTCCTTCCTCACAGTTCGAAGGTTCTCACGCGCTTCGCTGCAGTTCCCTCCCTCCAAGTTCGAAGGTTCTCACGTCGCTTCGCTGCAGTTCCTTCCTCCAAGTTCGAAGGTCCTCACGCGTTTCACTGCAGTTCTTTCCTCACAGTTCGAAGGTTCTCACGCGCTTCACTGCAGTTCCTTCCCCCCCAAGTTCGAAGGTTCTCACGTCGCTTCGCTGAGTTCCTTCCTCCAAGTTTGAAGGTTCTCACATCGCTTCGCTGCGCTCATGCGCTTCGCTGCAGTTCTTTCCTCACAGTTCGAAGGTTCTCACGCGCTTCACTGCAGTTCCTTCCCCCCCAAGTTCGAAGGTTCTCACGTCGCTTCGCTGAGTTCCTTCCTCCAAGTTTGAAGGTTCTCACATCGCTTCGCTTCGCTCACGCGCTTCGCTGCGTTCCTTCCTCCAAGTTCGAAGGTTCTCACACGCTTCGCTCTGCAATTCCTTCCCCCAAGTTCGAAGGTTCTCACGCGCTTCGTGCAGTTCCTTCCTCCAAATTCGAAGGTTCTCACGCGTTTCGCTGCATTTCCTCCCCCCCAAATTCGAAGGTTCTCCCGCGCTTCGCTGCAGTTCCTTCCTCAAAGTTCGAAGGTTCTCACGCGCTGCGCTGCAGTTCCTTCCTCAAAGTTCAAAGGTTCTCACGCGCTTCGTTGCAGTTCTTTCCTCCAAGTTCGAAGGTTCTCACGCGCTTCGCTGCAGTTCCTTCCCCCCAAGTTCGAAGGTTCTCACGCGCTTCGCTGCAGTTCCTTTCTCCAAGTTTGAAGGTTCTCACACGCTTCGTTGCAGTTCCTTCCTCACAATTCGAAGGTTCTCACGCGCTTCGCTGTAGTTCCTTCCCCCCAAGTTCGAAGGTTCTCACGTCGCTTCGCTGCGCTCATGCGCTTCGCTGCAGTTCCTTCCTCCAAGTTTGAAGGTTCTCACATCTCTTCGCTGCGATCCTTCCTCCAAGTTCGAAGGTTCTCACGCGCTTCGCTCTGCAATTCCTTCCTTAAGTTCGAAGGTTCTCACGCGCTTCGTGCAGTTCCTTCCTCCAAATTCGAAGGTTCTCACGCGCTTCGTTGCATTTCCTTCCCCCCAAGTTCGAAGGTTCTCACGTGTTTCGCTGCATTTCCTTCCCCCCAAATTCGAAGGTTCTCACGCGCTTCGCTGCAGTTCCTTCCCCCCAAGTTCGAAGGTTCTCACGCGCTTCGCTGCAGTTCCTTCCTCCAAGTTCAAAGGTTATCACGTCGCTTCGCTGCGCTCATGCGCTTCGCTGCAGTTCCTTCCTCCAAGTTTGAAGGTTCTCACAACGCTTCGCTGCGATCCTTCCTCCAAGTTCGAAGGTTCTCACGCGCTTCGCTCTGCAATTCCTTCCCCAAGTTCGAAGGTTCTCATGCGCTTCGTGCAGTTGCTTCCTCCAAATTCGAAGGTTCTCACGCGCTTCGTTGCATTTCCTTCCCCCCAAATTCGAAGGTTCTCACGCGCTTCGCTGCAGTTCCTTCCTCCAAGTTCGAAGGTTCTCACGCGCTTCGCTCTGCAATTCATTCCCCAAAGTTCGAAGGTTCTCACGCGCTTCGTGCAGTTCCTTCCTCCAAATTCGAAGGTTCTCACGCGCTTCGTTGCAGTTCCTTCCCCCCAAATTCGAAGGTTCTCACGCGCTTCGCTGCAGTTCCTTCCCCCCAAGTTCGAAGGTTCTCACGCACTTCGCTGCAGTTCCTTCCTCCAAGTTCAAAGGTTCTCACGCGCTTCGCTGCACTCCAACACTACTTCCTAAAGTCCAAAGACGTCAATTGTCCTCACGCTGCGCTGCTTCCTTCTCCAAGTTCTAGGGTCTTCATGCTACGCTCGGCTACATTGTTGCGCTACTTCCTAAAGTCCAAAGACGTCAATTGTCCCTGCACTCATGCTGAAAAGGGCATGGCGGCGACACAAGTCCAAGGACATGTCCCAAAGCGAGGAACATGTCCCTGTACTCGTGCTGAAAGGCGCGACGGCGGCACAAGTCCAAGGAACATGTCCCAACTCAAGGAACATGTCCGTGCACTCGTGCTGAAAGGCGTGGCGGCGGCACAAGTCCAAGGAACATGTCCCAACTCAAGGAACATGTCCTTGCACTCGTGCTGAAAGGCGTGGCGGCGACACAAGTCCATGGAACATGTCCCAACTCAAGGAACACGTCCTTGCACTCGTGCTGAAAGGCGTGGCGGCGACACAAGTCCAAGGAACATGTCCCGACTCAAGGAACACGTCCTTGCACTCGTGCTGAAAGGCGTGGCGCGACACAAGTCCAAGGAACATGTCCCAACTCAAGGAACATGTCCTTGCACTCGTGCTGAAAGGCGTGGCGGCGACACAAGTCCATGGAACATGTCCCAACTCAAGGAACACGTCCTTGCACTCGTGCTGAAAGGCGTGGCGGCGACACAAGTCCAAGGAACATGCCCCAACTCAAGGAACATGTCCGTGCACTCGTGCTGAAAGGCGTGGCGGCGACACAAGTCCATGGAACATGTCCCAACTCAAGGAACACGTCCTTGCACTCGTGCTGAAAGGCGTGGCGGCGACACAAGTCCAAGGAACATGTCCCAACTCAAGGAACATGTCCTTGCACTCGTGCTGAAAGGCGTGGCGGCGACACAAGTCCAAGGAACATGTCCCAACTCAAGGAACACGTCCTTGCAACTCGTGCTGAAAGGCGTGGCGGCGACACAAGTCCAAGGAACATGTCCCAACTCAAGGAACATGATCGTGCACTCGTGCTGAAAGGCGTGGCGGCGACACAAGTCCAAGGAACATGTCCCAACTCAAGGAACACGTCCTTGCACTCGTGCTGAAAGGCGTGGCGGCGACACAAGTCCAAGGAACATGTCCCAACTCAAGGAACATGTCCTTGCACTCGTGCTGAAAGGCGTGGCGGCGACATAAGTCCATGGAACATGTCCCAACTCAAGGAACATGTCCTTGCACTCGTGCTGAAAGGCGTGGCGTCGACACAAGTCCATGGAACATGTCCCAACTCAAGGAACACGTCCTTGCACTCGTGCTGAAAGGCGTGGCGGCGACACAAGTCCAAGGAACATGTCCCAACTCAAGGAACACGTCCTTGCACTCATGCTGAAAGACATTGTACCTGCAAATTGAAAACATGGATATGTATGCCTAAAAAAAAAAAAAAATCACTTACCTACGTACTTACCTTTTTTATGGTGGATGAAGGCACTGTGCTTGTAATTGAAATATAGGCAAGGTAAAAAAAAAAAAAAAAAAAAAACGAAAAAAAAAAAACGAAAATTAAAAAAAAAAAAGGAAAAAATCGAAAATTAAAAAAAAAAAACGAAAAAAGAAAAAAAATATGAAAAAAAAAACGAAAATTAAAAAAAAAAAAGAGAAGAAAGTTTCCTAGTTGAATCCTTTCTTGAATGCTCCCCTCAATTGATGTGTGCTCTCTCCTGCTGAGGTTCAACCTTATTTATAGAATGGAAAGTTGGATTCAAATAGATAAATCTTGTCTCCAACGACAATCTTTATCAATTTTGGGATGAGTTCAAATATAGATCTTATCTCCAACGACAATCTTCATCAATTTTGGGATAAGTTCAAATATAAATCTTATCTCCAACGACAATCTTCATCAATTTTGGGATAAGTTCAAATATAAATCTTATCTCCAACGGAAATCTTGGATGAGTTCAAATATAGATCTTATCTCCAACGAGAGTCTTTGGTTCAAATTTTAACCCAAAGATATGATATTTGATTTAAATCAAATTGAAAAATAAAAATTTGGAGATTTTGTTTTAAATTTTAGTCCAAAGTATGAGATTTGATTTAAATCAAATTGGAGATAAATTCAAATTGATTTGATAAACTCCTATATAGATTTGGATTGAATTCAACTGAATTTGAGTGTAATCAAACTCTTGTCCCAAATCAAATTTTCTAATCCATATGAAAATTTTATTCCAAATTCCCATCAAATTTTGGATGCAGCCTTAAATTTACTTAAATTAATTTTTGGGCATAATCCAAATTTTATCCCAAATGAACCAAAGTCAAAACCTCAAATTCTATTCCAAATATGAATTAAAATTGGGTAGGATTTTACCTCAAATCGAAATTTGGGTATAAACAAAAATTTGCCCAAACTTCAAATCAAATTTGTTGCCAAATGGAAAAAAAGTCAAAATTTTGACCAAAATTCATATTTTGATTAAATTGACACACAAAGGGAGTCAAAATAAAAAACAAATATCTTGCATTTTGATCACAAAATATCTTTTTCGAGATTCATCCACACATAATTTGTGCCTAAATCTCGAAAAGGGGGCATTTGTTGATGGAGAAATTTTGACCAATCACGAATTGCCACGTCGTTACATAAAATTAATGACGAAATTAAAATTAATTAAATTTGGGACCAATTATAAATTGACATGTGTCCCAAATTTAATTTGAAAACAAAGTTGGCTAATTATAAATTTATAGAGCCAAATTTCTATTTGATCAATTAATTAAAATTAAATTATTTTGATCAAATTAATTAATTTGACCAATTAATTAAAAATAATTATTATTTGGATCAAATTTGGGTCTTTTAAATGTCTGGGTCATATGGTTTTGGGTCAAATATAAACCAAACCCAAGACTAAATGGTTCAACCCAAGACCAATAAAACCCAAGCCCAAGTTGTTAGGCCCAAAAGTTACCAGGGCCCATCCTACGAGAACTCTATAAATAGAGGGGTTCACCACCATTTCAAGGGTTCAAAAATTCTACACTCCCACAAAGATAAGAGTTTAGAGTTTCAAAGCTCTCAAGCAGAACCAGAGAATTCAGAGAGACTCCACCAAGTCTGAAGACCGAAGACTCTCTGCAATCCACAAGTCCAAGTGTTGAACACTTCTTGAAGACCAAACACTCTTCAAGACTTCAGCACTCCTTGAAGACCAAACACCCTTCAAGACTTCAACACTCCTTGAAGATCAAAGACTCTTCAGGACATCAACACTTCTTGAAGACTGAAGACTCCTTCAAGACTAGAAGACTTCAAGCTCCAAGAATCCATTGAAGCTTCAGACTCGGGATCAAGCGTTCCAGCCCTCGAGTGAAACACATTCACACACAAGAGAGAGAATCAGAGGATTAAAGTTAGAGATTGTACACCCACACGCATATTACATTAATACAAATATATTATTTATTCCACGTGTCTCCATCTTCGAAGTTACGTGTGAACACTAATATTTTAGTCAAAACGAGTATATGCATGTACCCCTCGATCACGAGTTCAAATGTTCGAATCCCCACCCCAAATGTTGATGTACTAAAAAAAAAAAATCCTAATATTTTATATCTAATAAACCTTATTATTATCATCTTAATCTTCCACTAATATAATATTATTCTATGAATGCAACTTATAGTTTGATTAATTAGTCTTTCTTAATTCTTAATCACAGATATCAACATACTCAATTACGGGTCTAAGTAGTTGGAGAGCCACATCCCAAAAGCCAAACAATTGGGGAGAAAGAACTAACCGCTTATGTAATCCATTAGAAGACCATATCTTTCCAATGTGGGACAAAGACATCTAATATTATTTTGGTCCCTAACATATTGTTTCATGTAAAAAACAACCGTCTAAATACTACATCGACATAGCAACATTAATGAATATGGTTTGAGACGACTCCAACTATATCGATGCCATGGATTGGTTGGGGTAGAGGCCATGCATGAAATAGTGCAACAAGGGGTCCCCTAGCTGGGTCTCCATTGAGGATCACCATCCTTTATTTAGTCTCTCTTTTTTCTCTCTAATATAATTGGTTTTATTAAAAGATTGAATTAAAATTTCAATTTAGGGCGTGTTTGTTAAGACAATCCATTAATTTCCTTTGTATCTTTTATTATGAACTGGTCCATTTGATTTTAGGCCTATTTTATTTCTATCATCAGCGCCCGTGCATTTTAGGGTTGGTTTTCACTTTCTGTTATGCATGTGGAAGTTAGGTCAGAATGGAGAAGAAGATTCGACAGAGTGTGAATGAGAGACTTTCCATGGTATTTTTTGCAAGATTTTTTCTCCCCAGGCCTCTATATATTGTTGATACATTTTTGAGCAAATATATAGAAGCAACGAGTTTTCTCTTGCACATTATGGTGTTTTCTTTCCTTTGCATTTTCTGGTTATTTTGGCTATATTGATATTTCAAGAGTGTTTGGTTTAATGGTTAAGTGTTTAATTTTGAAAAGATTTTTTTTTTAGTGTTTGGAAACCACTAAAAAATGACTTATTAAAAAAAAAAAAAATGAGAGAATGAGAAATAAACCATTTTGAAAGAAACACTTGAAACCAACTTTTTTAAAAAGAGTTTTTAAGTATAGGTCGTTTGGAATACATTTTAATTTAAATGTTTTTCAAGAATGTATTTTAAAGAAAAAAACATTTTGTATAAAAATTGTTTAGAATTTAAACACTCATATGTTTGGTTACATTTCCAATGTTACATAAACCCCAATCGGTGTTGATGATTTTTTTTTTTTTGACAATATAGAGTGGGGGGATTTGAACTACATACCTCATGGTTATGAATACAACTTTATGTTAGTTGAGCTCTCATTGGCCGGTGTTGATGAAATTATTGCTTTTATTCTCCAAAATAAGATAAAATAACGATCTAAAACATTAAAATTTTGTTTCCAACTAACATCATTCAAGGATCATTCAAATAAAGTACTAAAAAAATCATTCAAACAAAAAGACATATATATATATATATTTTGAGAATAGAACAAAAAGACATGTATATAATACTAAGCTTTAGTAATAACATAGACGATAATGGAACTTTTAAAAGCATGGACCAAATTGAAATTTTAGATTAAAGAAGTACGAAACTAAAATCGTAATTTAATTAAGAAGATTAACAAAATTTTGCATTACCATTTTTTAATTTCAGTATTATCATCAATACACATATAGGAATTCCAACCTACAACTTGAGATTACTAATAAATAATACTCTTAATTAGTCTTCTCAAAAAAAAAAAAAGAAAAAAAAACTCTTAATTAGTATGTTGCCATTTTAAAGCTAACTTCTCAATGAATATATATATATACACCATATTTTCTTTTATCTAACTTTCATTTGAGTTTAGGCGTTTTCCATCACAATCAAATTCGTCTATAAATATAATATTGTTAAAAATATAATTTTTGTAACTGATTTTGTTGAATTATTGTTCTAAATGACCAATGTATGAATAGGAAAATATATATATATATATATATATATATATATATATATATATATATATATATATATATATATATATATATATAATTTTCAAGGTAAAATTTGTAAAATTCACTCATAAATTAATTAATTTCACATTTAAATTATGTTTTTTTTTTCCCTATAAAATGTCTCCTAATTCTATCATAATTAATTAAATCATTCATCAGCATCAATCAATGGCTTCCAAAACTTCTCTTCTTCTTCTCCAACTCTCTCTTCTTGCAGCAGGTAGCTTTCTCACACCCATTTTCTATTCTATTTTCTTTTTATAATAATTCCAATAGTATTTTTGTTTATCATTGAGAGAAATGATACGTTAAAAATATAAGTGATAATATAAATAAAATTATTCTAATGAAGAACATGGTGATTCGAAAGCTTAAAAAAAAAAAAAGTTCAATTCAATTCAATAATATTGTTATTTATGTTCTGATAATCTTAATTATTTTTATAAATCTAGCGAGACTTATATTTCATGTTTTATTTGTTTTCATTTGTATAAATCATATTGAGAAATTTCTTTCTCTATTTTTCTTTCTAATATTTGTAAATACCTATAATGATTCTCAACTTGAAAGTAAAAATAAAGGTTTCGTTTGGTAACTATTTGGTTTTTGAAAATTATATGTTTATTTTCTTCTAAATTTTCTACCCATGATTTTCATCTTTGTTAAGAATCTATTTGTATTTCAAGCCAAATACAAAAAACAAAAATATTTTTTAAATTTTTTTTTTTTTTCAAAATTTGACTTAGTTTTTGAAAACAATGGAAAAGTTTAAATACTAAAACAAAAAACTTAAAGGGAAGTTGGCGAATATAAACTTAATTTTCAAAAACCAAAACAAAAAATCAAATGATTATCCAACGGAAATGAAATTAAAATCCATTTCTTCATTTCATTTAAAACAACTTTCACATCAGATAAAATTTTCATAAAATCTCTATTCTTATAATTGATTTTCTTTCAAAAATGAAAAAAAATCAAGAAGCTTTATTTATGGTTTTAATTTTTTGAGTTTATCACGAAAAAGTGAAAATTTAAACCTCGTTTTTTTGAAGAGAAACAAACGAACAAAAAGAGACAAAAACTAATGTGGTACCACTGTGGTTGGCATCTCTTGAGCAAGAATGTCATGAGCTTATGGAGGACAATCTTCTAACCAAACCTCGTTATGTTTGGTGGTGCAAGCGTGAACAACTAGTGTATGTGCAACTCTATTTCCCTCCCTAGGCGTTAACAAAAAACCCTGAATATGATGGGAGAGATGAAATAATTCAAACCTCGCGAGTGAAATAATTTTGTTCACTCGTCATTTTATGACATATTCAAACCCCGAATATGATCGTTTGACTTTAACTAGTTGAACTAAGATCAGATTAGCTATGTTTAAATTGACGAGTGAAATAATTTTGTTAACCGCTGAAAATACTAATATAAATTTGATATATTAGTAGGGGTAATTTCGGAAGATGTGATATTTCACTTTGAGAACCAATGCCCATATTCAATATGGCTGTCCTCAAACCCGGCCATCGGAGACGCCGATCCAGAGAGTCCGCCGAGCACTCTGGAGATCTTCACCATGCCTGACACGTGGACCGGCAGCCTGTGGGCCCGGACCAAGTGCTCCACCGACGAATACTTCCACTTCTCCTGCGAAACCGGCGATTGCGGGTCAGGCACCATATTCTGCGACTCCTCTCCACCGGCTCTCCCGGTCACCCTCCTCAACTTCGCCATCAACCGATCCGTCGTCCACTATGAGCTCAGCCTCAAACACGGCTTCAACATCCGCGTCCGGATCCAGCCCGACGGCGGCCACCTCGTCGACGGCGGCTCCGGCGACTGCCCCACCGTCGACTGCGTCCGAGACTTGGCCTACGTCTGCCCGCCCTCGCTCCTCGCCACAAACAAGGACGGCGTGTACGTCGGCTGCTACAGCGCCTGCGACGCGCTTAAGTCGCCGGAATATTGCTGCGAGAGCTCCGATTGCCAGCCGGATCGGTACTCGAAGACGTTTAAGGATTTGTGCGCTTCGGCCCATGTATATCCCGCCGATAACACTCCGCCGACGTACGGATGCACCGGCTTTAATACTATTAATGTAACTTTCTGCCCCATAATTTAAAAAAATCCTCCTCGGTTAAAATAATTAGGAAAGTTAAATTAAATAATGTGTAATGTTTAAAGGAACCGGTGATGTTTATTGAATCAATAGTTTTAGTGTTAAAAGAATTACAGACATTTTAGTTTGACTAGCATATCTCGGTGTCGGCACCTACTAATTATAAAAAATAAATAAGTAGATATAATACATAAAAATAATAAATTTTAAAAGTGAAATACATAAAACTGCATCAAAATGCATAAATTTATTGATTTTGAATTTAATTTTTGTATAAGTTAAAAGTAATTTTACTAAATATGTCAGTGTCCTAGATTTTTAAAAAATGACGTGTCATCGTGTTCGTGTCGTGTCATATCCGTGTCTCATGCCCGTATCCGTGCTCATATTAGGTTTTAGATTTAAAGAATCAAACCCTAATTCTCCATTCTATACTACCTCCATATTTTTCAATTTTTCTTATGTTTAAAAAGGTCAAGTTTCCTTCTAGTCTACCTCACCATTTTTTTAAGAAACTTATTTTCACTTATGTGATGAAGATGTGATGATGAAAATTTTACTCATTTTTGTTGGTGGGTTTGTTTAATTTAAACTCTCTTTTGACTGATCCCCTATTTGTTTTATGTCAATTTTCTTTTTTTTTTTTTTACAAAAATTGAAAATCACTTGAATAGTTAACAAGAATTAGGGCTAGCGAGGCGAAATAAATAGATAAATTAATCAATATTTGATTAAACTAAACAAAATTGAATAAATATTTAATGCTCTCATCGATAAAACTTAAAAGTCAAAAGGGTAAAGATAAAAGGAGGAAAATTAGGTAGAAATTAAATTGATAGTTGAAACTTTTATTTTTGAACACGATTGAATTGTAATACTTTTATTTGTATACAATGTATATAATAGTTGTATAATTCTGATTTTGTTTGGTTATAAGAAAAAAAAATTCAAAGCAACAAGCATAAAGGAGAATCATGTAACGAATAGCACAGAACAAAATAGAAGGAATCCACAAGCAATTGACTTAGCCAGCACAAGAAATGTTCCAGATCAGACAACGGGGTGGATGGTGCCAGAAAGGAATACTTACAAGGTTAATACAGATGCTTCTGTCAAAGATGGAGTGCTCGACAGGGGAGTGATTATTCGAAACGAAGATGGAGAAGTGATGGTAGCAGCTCAGTCAGTGGGTCCATTTTTGGGATCGATAGAAATGGCAGAAGCTCTAGCCATCCGTGAAGGAGTTGAATTAGCAAAATCAACAGGCATCCATCCAATTTGGGTGGAAACCGATTCGCTCCTAGTGTGGCAACTGTTTCAAGGAATCGAAAGCTATGAGAATGAAACCCAGAATATTGTTGAGGACATCAAATTCTATCGACATTCAGGGGACTTGAAAGAGTTGCTTCTTACCTCTAGAGAATCGAATCAATCTGCCAACGCGCTTGCCGTCCATGCCCGAAGCAATCGAGTCGATGGTGTCTGGATTGAAGAAGCCCCCTCCTGGGCCTTGCCGTTCGTCAGGTTCAACGGGGGAGAAGGAAGAGCGGAAGGTTGATGGTATAAGATTGTATGGCATGGGTTTCTTCCGTCTTCTTTTTTCTTTGTTTGTCTATTCGTGTTCTCTCTAAAAAAAAAAAGAAAAAAAAATTCCACTCAAGTACGATTCTTAACCATTTTTGTAGCCATTTTTTAATTTTGGCAATCCATAAGTATATTATTTAAATCCCAAAATAAGATCTTCAACAAACCTATAGACTTCCTAGATATTTTTCTACTGATTATTCAAACACAGAAATTCATTATCCTTAGACATTTAAGTCAAATTTTTAACTCCCAAATATTTAAAATCTATACCCATGAAACAAAATATATAACAATAATTTAATTATTTACCTTTGCAATTATTAATAAATTGTGTCTAAATATTTGAATTTGATCATAATTTAATATTTTGTGATAAGATTGAAGAAATAGATAAAGAATTGATTCAAAATCATAATTCCATATTTCAAATTTTTTTAGAAGACCCAATGAGTAGACATCAATATTAAATGGAGAGGAAAATGTAATGTCATTTATATATAATTATATAGGTTATGAAATGATGCTAATTGCCAAAGTCAGCTTAGCTTAGCAGTAATTGGTATATACCCTCGACCAATAGATCAGAAATTCGAATCCCTCCACTCCAAATGTTGATGTACTTAAAAAAATGGTGCTAACTTTTTTTTTTTTTTTTTTTTAATTTGGTTTTTTGAAAATTAACAATGTATTGTGTGTATATATATATATATATATATATATATATTTATTTTGTAGAAATATCATGATTTATTGGGTTATGGTTGGTCCTTGAATTATTTGGAATTTTTATGAGGTTACCAAAACTTTTATTTTACTTCGCAGTAAAAAGTGATGATTTTCTCAAGGAAAATGAATGGTGCTGGTGTTTTCAATGACATATAAGTTTATCACAAATTAATATTTTAATTTAAGAGTTAAAAATTGAAAGAGAAAGTGTGAAAATATAGGGAAAAGAATTGAGATTTCAAAGTTTAGAAAGAAAAATGGAAAAGAAATGCTCATATTTTAACACAAAATTTTTCAACAATTTAGAAATTATTTATAAAAGAAATCATTTAACTAGATGCCCAGATTCAAAGATCATTTTGTGAGTGAGATTCAAACCTTATGCTTTTGTTGCCAAACTAATTTAGTTACATTACCTTGTAAATATTCAAATTTCTATTTCAACTTCTAAATCATATTGTTTGAAAAAAAAAAAGATGTATCAAGTCTTTATAACTTAGCTTGGTAGACAGTAAAAAAAATTAGAGTATGGCAACTAGTCTGAATATTCAAATTGATTTAATTAAACTAATCTAAAGTCTAAACCATAGTAGGAGTATTAATTGAGTTAGGTTGAATAGAATTAAATCATTAATATATTTCAACTTATTTATGTACATTGTTCAGAAAACAATATTTAATGTACTCGTTTAAAAAAATGATGTACCACGTTTTTAATTACTTAATTACTAGATAATAAAGAAAAATATTATGACGATTAGTTTGAAAATTCATTTTTTTTTTTTTATAAAAGTTTGAAAATTCAAATTGATCTAAACTAATCTCAGCCATTAAAAATATATTAGGTATTAAAATATCAATTATCTATCTTAAATGCTGGAATTTGAATTGGTGAGGGTAGTGGAATAGTCAATAGAGTCCATTTTCTTAGGACCAAATACCTTGAATTGAACAGGCATTTTGGTCAAATTAAGAGATAAACTAATTTCCTACGAATTCCATTAGTCATATAACTTATAAGATTCCAATTTCATTCAATCAATAACGAAATATGCGCCCTAGATTCAAAATATCCATAAATACCCTCATTCATTCCCACGACATATTAAATTATTTAATATAATTTTTTTTTTTTTTGAGTTCAATAACATTTGGGGAGTGAAGGATTTGAACTCTTGACTTTTTAATCGATAGTACATACCAATTACTGTTGAGTTTTCACTTTGATGGGTTTGTCTTAGTGTCTGTTACAGGCAAATTAGCCAATTATATTTTATGCAGGATAGACCCAAATTAGTTGGGCCCGAAGGCGAAAGAAGTCAAGCCGACAAGACAAAGGGCCGGAGCTCCTTCCAACCCAAATCTATAATCCTCGGCCTCAGCCCAAGGGAGAGGTCGAGGATGAGGTCGGCCTCGGCCCAGGGCCAAAGGCCCGGTGATCGCTTGGAGTCCGACACCGATGAAAATCCTAGGGGGGTCTATAAAAAGAGAGATCGCACACACATTCAGGTATGCAAAATCAATCCCTATATTCACTTTACGTGTTTTTCGGCCAAGGCTAACTTAAGCATCAAAGTGTATGTGGTCTACACCACACCGGTGTGCAGCGTTTGCTCGTCTCGAAGGTCACGTCTTTCCTGTTTGTTTACAAATTCACTGTTGATTATCACGTGGAGCGAAGGACAAATTTCTAAGCGAACAGTGTCACTTTTATAACTATTCATTTGAATATTTAGAATTGATGTTACTGGCACGGTTAAATGATTTTTTTAAGGTTGTATGGAATATCTTATAGCTTAATTTTTTTTTTATAGAAGAATATTTACAATAAAAATATTTTTTTTATCTTATCCTTTTTTAAAAAATTACCTAAATAACAATTTTTTTCTCGTCACACTATTTTGAAGTGATTTTACTATCAAAAATATGTTCTTTTAATCACAAGTTTTGAAGATTTTCTATTAATCCCTTTAAAGAAAATTTGGGATAATCTATATCTAAAGTGTTTATTCAAAATTAGATTTTGAATTAATCCAATTTTTTAAAGTTATTTTTTAGTTCTTTAAGATTTTTTAAAGAAACACTTGATTGTCTGATAAATGTAAATATAACTTATATATATATATATTTTGAGCAATTTGTACAATAGCTAATAAATAAGCTTTTTGACATGATAAATGTAAATATAACTTATATTTCTTATTTTTGCAGTTCTTACTTTTCTCAATTTGAGAGTGATGGTCATGGACCTAAGAATATATTTATATTATCCTGTTTCTACAATTCCTATTTTAAATGATTATATTTACCATTTCTTCATTACATTCTTGACTTAAGTAACTTACGTCTTCATTTTTTTTAAGGTTTTTCTTCTAGAATACATTTTTTTCCTTTTCTTTTTTGAAAAATTCTACAATCCATTTCTATTTCCGTATTTCATATATTATTTTTTTTTAAAAAAAATAATATAAATTTGTCAGTATAAAAAAAGAATAAATAAATAAAAACAATCATGGAACGTCCCTTTAACTATTTAATAATGTATTGTTTTATTTTGAGTTTAACAACATTTGAAACGATAGAGTAAGCATGCATAGTTCATTGTAATTGACATTTTTTTTTTAAAACTCATAACTGAAATTTATTTTCAATCAAAAGGTTAGATGTTCAAATCTCCTCATCCCTAAATTAAAAAAACATTGAATGTAAATACATAACCAGATTTATTCATCAATTATTGATAAATTAAACTCTCTAATTTTTTTTTTTATAATTTTTATAAGTCAACGTAGAAACAATCAATATCAACACAAACTTTGGTATCTAAATCTTCATACACGTATCATGATTTTAATGATACAATTAATAGTTTGATTAGTCTTTGCCAACATGAACATAGTTACATAAAATTGTATTAATGATCAAGAGGTCTGTGGTTTGAATCTCCCTCCCTCTCATGTTGTAAAACAAAGAGTTTGATTAGTCTTTGTTTAATTTGCCAGGAATCAATTTGGCCATTTTTCTTCAGAAATAACAACGTGTCAGTTCCTTAGAGGTCTGTGATGTTAGTTTCCAACACGGCAACCTCACTTAAAATTTGACTGAGCTCCAAACTTTGCCTATAAATACCATATGGTGGATCTCTCTTTTCATTTCATATATAAAACTCATCATTTTGCAAAAGCTTAAGCTAATTGAAGGTTTCGAAAATGGCGAACAAAGCTGTCCTTGTTGCATCATTCTTCTTCTTCTTCCTCCATTTTGGTATGTCATTTTCCTTTTCTTTTTTCGTTTTGCCTTTTTGCTGTTGAGTTTTAAATGCATTCTCCTCATATATCGTTAAATCACCATTAAATTCAAAGCTTAAATCTTTAATTATATTCTTAATTATCGTTTTTAGAATCAATGATACATGATTGTTAAAGATTAATTTGGAAGAAAATGACATCTAGAAGATCAAACACATGATCTCTCATATGTTGTTGAACTCAAAAAAGAAAAAGGATAGATTATAGTATGTTTAATAATTTATTGATATCCGTAACTAGGAGGTGAAGCTGCGACGATGACTGCGAAAAATAATTGTGGGAGCACCATATGGGCAGCGACATTAACGAGTGGTCCAGGGCAACCTCAACTATCAACAACTGGGTTTGAGTTGGCTCCGGGAGCGTCAAGGTCATTCAATGTCCCAGCGCCATGGACGGGTCGTGTATGGGCACGAACTCGATGCTCAAACAACGGAGGACGATTCACCTGCCTAACTGGAGATTGTGGTCGTGGCCTCGCGTGCAATGGTGCTGGAGGAGTTCCTCCAGCCACGTTAGCCGAATTCACAATTGCCTCAAACGGTGGTCAAGATTTCTACGATGTAAGCAATGTCGATGGCTTCAACATTCCCCTCTCCATCACTACCCAAGGCGGCACTGGGCCATGCAAATCCTCAAATTGTCGTGCCGACGTGAACAAAGTTTGTCCGTCGGAGCTGCAGGTGAAATCTGGCAACGACGTGATAGGCTGCAAGAGTGCTTGCCTTGCGTTCAACCAACCTCAATATTGTTGCACCGGAGAATTCAATAACCCTAATAAGTGCAAACCAACAAAGTATTCACAGATTTTTGAGAACCAGTGCCCAAATGCTTACAGTTATGCATACGATGATAAGAACAGTACTTTTACTTGCAACAATAGGCCAAATTATGTCATCACATTCTGCGGTTGAGATGATGAAGGATGGAGAGGAAGACAATGGATAATTGGTAGCTATGAGAAAAGTATTTGAGAATAAAGATAATACAGTGTCGGGTGTTGACGGTATAGGATTATAGACGATGTTATGTAATAAATTTGACTATGTTATGTCTAGTCAATATCATATACATTAAGTAGTAATTATGAAGAAATAAAAAAAAATGGACTTGTGATTATGACTCTCTCTCTCAATCTCACCAAAGTGGTGAAAGGAAAAATCACCAAATTGCCTCTCTAATAAGCTTTTAGATAAGATTCACCAATAATATTAACAAATAATATACCCTATTATGCACCTTCAACCTTATGTTCATCTCTTGCAAGTAATTTGTTGAACTCCAATAACAAATAAATAAAAGTTGCAGTTAAAAAATTAATTAACTTGAACAAATGATTAAAAAATATAATTAACTTTGTGGGTCAATCTAAATATGATCTAATTTTACATCTAATGAGCCAGACCCCCCTGACTCATTTCCCTAAAGAAAAAAAAATCATGAACTGACCAATAAATCTAATAACAATTTAACAAATAAAATACTTGACTTCAAGTCACAAGTATATGTTTCTATATCAAAAAATGAAAATATTAGCTCAAGTTAGTGACATAAACTTAAGTTAATAAAAAGTACTGCTCAAACTCAAGAATGAGATGTTAAAATTGAGATAAAAAACACCAAATAAACCAACATATCTATAGCACAAGAATATATATATATATTCCAACACAAGAATAGTATTGTTTTAGCACAAGAATGTCAATACCAAGCTAACATATCTTTAAAATAAACTCATCTAAGATTTTCAAAAAAAAAAAAAATAAAATAAACTCATCTAATTAATTAAGAGCTAGTGTCAATGTACTAAAATAAAATTAAATGTTTAAAATCTAAATTTTAATGTAATGAAAATTTGTATTCTCATATCCATACATTCCCAATTTTTAGTAAATAAATGGGGGCTTAAATCTATATTGAAGTTGTTTTTTTTTTAAAAAAAGTATTTTTT
The DNA here is from genome assembly GCA_036850905.1 of Luffa acutangula. Taxonomy (NCBI): domain Eukaryota; kingdom Viridiplantae; phylum Streptophyta; class Magnoliopsida; order Cucurbitales; family Cucurbitaceae; genus Luffa; species Luffa acutangula. The sequence continues at coordinate 51,362,147 of CM072096.1, read as the reverse complement.
TTACTACTAATAGTTTAAAAAAGGAAAAAAATACATTTTTGGTCCCTGAGGTTTGAGTTAAGTTACACTTTGGTCCCTGAGTTTTTCAAACTCAACAAAATTACCCATGAGGTTTGGATATCGTTACATTTTTTGTCCTTCAATCTAATTTTCTGTTAAATCCTAACAGTTTGCTAACGTGACACTATTATTTAAATAAAAAATTATTTTTTCATTTATCAAAATAAAAATATATTAAAATAATAAAAATATAATTATTTTATCATTTTTTTAAAATTTTTTCTCTCTCTCTTTCTTCTTTCTCTTCTACTTCTACTTCTTTTCCATCTCCTTCTTCTTCAACTCCGGTGGCTGGCGGTAAAGTTTTTTTTTCTTCTTTCTTCTTCTTCAATTCTTCCTCTTTTTTTTTTAAAAAAAAAAGAAGAAAAAAAAAAAAAGAAATGAGAAGAAGAGAAGAAGGGAAAAAGAAGAAAGAAAAAAAAAAACTTTACCGTCGGCAGGCGGCGACTGCCGACCACCAGAGTTGAAGAAGAAGGAGATGGAGAAGAGAGAGATGGGGAAGAAGGAGAAGTAGAAGAGAGAGAAGAAGGAGAAGAAAGAGAGAGAGAAAGAACTAAAATAATAATAATATTTTTATTATTTTAATATATTTTTGTTTTAAAAATTAAAAAATAATTTTCTATTAAATTGATAGGCCATGTCAGCAAGGTTTAACATAAAATTTGACGACAAAAAAAAATGTAACGAAATCCAAACCTATGAGTAATTTTGTTGAGTTTGGAAACAAAGTGTAACTTAATCCAAACTTCATGGACCAAAAGTATATTCTTCCCTCTAAACAAACAAATGACTTTGAAATTATTGAGAAAAGTATCATACTTATTTGAGATTTGGATTTTTTTTTTTCTTTTGAAAAATGACCAACTTCTTAATTGTTTCTTAATTTTTAATTTAACAAGTTTCTCTAGCTCTCTTATATTTCCTTTACGTAATTTATTGGTTGACTTTATGGTTTTGTGTTAAATGAAACTGGAAAACTTTTCATCTTTTAATTTTCGGAGTAGAAATCAGTGATAAATGAGAGTGGGACGAAATAATAGTAAGGGTTTTGAAGTCTTGTTGGTGGGAAAATTTTCTATACATTCATTTATTGTTTGTCACGTCAACATCATTTAAAAAACGATATGAAATCCAACAATTTTAGAGCATTAATAAATGACATAAAATATTATTAAATGGAAAAACTACGTATCACATTAGAAATTTTCATGTAATTGGTGTGGTTATTTGAAAATGAAATTTAGGTATATATACTGATGTGTCATTCTATTTCGTGTTTAATAATTTCTTATTATTAATCTTCAATGTAAGAACAAGTGACTTCCATCCTTCGTCTTATTATTAATCTTAATGTAAGAACAAGTGACTTCCATCCTTTGAATCCTCTCATCCCATGTTGACAAAAAAAAAAAAAAAAAAAAAGAAGAAGTGATTTCCAACCCATTTAAGCATTTTGGGTGTGTCACAAACGATAAACAACAAAAGTTGACAAAAATCTTAATGAAAAAAAAACCCTATTAGACATAGAATTGAAATTTTAGAGATCTATTAGAATCATTTAAAAGTATGTAGATTAAATAGACGCAATGGTTAAGGTTCAAAGACTAATTAGAAATAGTTTTAATGTAACGAGATTAAGAAACAAATCTTACCATTTCGGAGAACTAACACAATTTTTTGGGAAAAAAAATATACTTTTCAATGGAAATTTTGTAAAATTCACTCATAACAATATGTAACTAAACACAGACGGATTAATTAAAATGAGTATAGCTTAGCTGTAATTAACATGTATCATCGACCAAGAGTTCATGTTTATAAACATATTATAACTGTTTCTTATTATATTTAACTCATAATTCATTAGTTTTGGAATTGGTTAAGTGAACAATTATGACCGAAATAATAGAGTGGACCATATCATTAGATACATTGAGGAAAAATAAAAAAATAAAAAGATGCATTTAGAACAAATTATTAAAGGAGAACCACATTGTATATATCCATATTACGTCGTTACACCTCGGTAAAAGAAATAAAAAACCTACTATTTTCAACGTCACGACAAAAGTGAACCAATGGAAAAGCTAGTCAAAGGTCGTTGAAAATTTAATTATTTTTCCATATAGGATAAAGGTGATCTAACTACAATACATACTATAATTACGATATCACACTTTCCTTGAAAAGTTTATATATCTTGACAGTAAAATCCAGCATCCACTTTCACAATCAATCTTTTCTTTATTATTTAGTTCAACAATATAGAAGATCTTTTGGTCGAGAGTACATGTTAATTACAGTTGAGTTATGTTCACCTTAGGAGTTCGAAGAAAATGGTGGGAATTAAAGGTACAGCGTTTTGCAATTATGAAATTCACCAAGTATAGAAGGTGTATATGTATATTATTCCGTCAGCTGTTGGGAAAAAAAATCAGTTATTTTCGTTAAAATTGGACTGCCCATCGGCTTGCAGTGATTTCATTCAGAGTGTTGGCAATTTAAAATGGCCCATTGCTATAGGAATTGGGAACTCGTCGTTGCCCCAATCTATTCTCTCATTCGGATCCACTACGAAACAATCCGCTTCTTCTTCTTCTTCTTCTTCTTCTAGGGTTCGTTCTGCTCTTCAAGAATTCGATTTTGAAGCGTTTTCTCTAAATTCTTGGCAATGGCGAAGAAGAGGAAGACGCCCGAGAGGAAAAAGGGGGAAAGACAAGCACGACTCATCGATAATATACCCAAGTATTCTCAACAGCGGCGAAGCTCACCGCCTAAACGCCGCACTGATTTCTCCTCTCTTTTCTGCTATTCTTCTTCAATTGCCCATCTAGGTATCTTTTAATTTATACCCTTGTGTGAACTAACCTAATTTCGTTATTAATTTTGGAATTTGTTTGTGGGTTCATGATATCCAGTGCCATTGTATCGCCTCAGATCTCTCTAGCGCTATGATTGGTATTTATTGTTGACTTTCCATAGTAGTTGCTTTGATTGAGGGATGTTGGTTGTTTTCTGTTCAATTGAATGTTTGGTTTCCATATTGGAGAGATTGCTACTCATTAATTGTATGACCCAGTTATTTAATCTAGTTCTTGGAGAGGAAAGTTTTGGTTTTTAGAGTGATTCATGCAATTGTGCCTACTTTCAGTTCTAATACTCACCATTGTGTGTTTTACCAATTCTTTTCATTCACATGACACAAGATAAACTCTCTGAGTAAAAATTTACATACATAACTCTGGGAACAGTTGAAAATAGAGGGCAGGGGTTCTTTGTGGTTAATGGTTGTAGTGTTCCATGTTGTGTATCTTTGGAAGTTGGAACCTGAAACTAAAGAAAATGTCAAATCAGTAAGTTCTGTTCCGGATTCTATTTGTTTTCAAAGATGATTTATAGTCAAATGGCTTTTAACCCTGCTGGCAGCCTCCAATGGCCTCAAGTACATGATCTGTTGCCCTTTTTGAGGTGGTCTTGCTTGGTTGGGCGTTCATAGTGTAGTTGGCTTAGTTGAAAACCATGTAGCGAGTGGAGTTTGTGAACGAATGATATAAATATGATTTAATGTTTGTTCATATGATAGAAATTATAGTGATACATTAGCCAGATGCATCTACTATGTCCATCATCCAATATAAGAATCAAGGTGTATTATTAACTACTTCTTGCTTATTTGTTGTATGGATATTGAATTGATACACAAATATCTGGATCGTTAAATCCTGTATGGCAATTAGCAATTCCACAAGTTTAATTTTTCATTTCATTTTGTTAACCTTTTTCCTGTTGAAGTGCACTCTGGATATCTGTCTCTTGTTTTCTGTTCCCTGTAGTATTTTGAAAATTGAAAAGTATCAATGTTAGATTTGGATTACACGTTATATGATTGAAATTGAACCTGAAGTCTTGGGGACATGTTAGGCGCAGCTGCCTTGCCAAGATTGTCCTTGAACGAAGTTGGATTGTCTAAATTGATAGTGAATCACTCAGATAATACAAATGAAGAGCTTTCTTCGAGCTCTTTGGTGAAATGCAGCAACTCCCCAGGGGAAGAACTTAGCCAATGTTCAAGTCCTGATGAAATGCAATCAGTTGAATGTCCTCTCAGCAATAGGTTTGCTTTTTATGTTGATCTGTTGAAAAATATCCATTATCAATCCTCTTTTCTCTGTTCTTATTAGTAACTGTTATGATTATCTTCTTTCAGTTCTTCCAAGGCTGTTAGCAAGAGAAAAGGTACGTCTGAGAAATCATACCTTGTTCGTAAGAAATTACTAGATTCAGAAAGCAACAGTCTCTCCACAACTCCAGAGAATGTACAGTTGTGGTCTACAGAAGTATGTAATGTGTTATTCTTCGTCAATAAATTTGACCAACTCTTTTATTCTGAATTTGTTAGTTGTATTCGATTTTCATTTAAGAAACATTCAGCCTGTCTACTTTTCCTTCCAATGTCTATGATTAAAACTCTGTGCATTGCATTTACCTTCAGTGTTTCGAGGAGAGGAGTTCAAACACAACGGTAGAGTTTCAAGATCAATCATATGGTATGTGCTTGATTTCTATATCAATATCTGCCAGTTTGATTTAAAGTTATCTTGGAGATACTATTCCTGCCAAAAATTCTATGTTCAAACATAACTTTTAGACTTGATTTGATATTCAATATTTAAAAGTAACGTAACTTTCCCCACTCTTAGGCCTGTGAATCTGTATTCATTCCTTTCATCTATATCTTACCATTTTGGGCTTTGTCTTCTTTAAGCAGATAAAGGATCTTCATCAAACTCAAGCAGGATTGAAGACAATGACATACACCTTGACAGAGGAAGGGGAAAAAGGGAAAGAAAGCCAAAAGTTCCCTTCGATGTAAGTTGCTACCTCAAAACTTTTGCCAATGCAAGGAAAACACTAGAAAGATCGGTTTTATATTATGATGAAACGATTTTCTTCTCTGTAGGAAGAGACGACCATTTCTCTAAAATCGACAAGAAAATTTCGCCGAATGAGGATAATGCGATACCTCGGTCTTGCAGCTCCAGTTGGTTCTCCTTTCTCACCAATTGCCTGAGCCATCATCCAACTTCCTAGTAACCTTTCAACTCCATTTTGCATTAGTGAAAAGTTCCTAATTTTGTTCTCAATATTTATATAATGTCTTAATAATTTGTAAATAGGCTGAGGTTTTGATAACATTAATTAGAATTATCCATCTTTATTAACTTGAAGAAGTTTGTCCACCTTTAATGTCTGAATACTACATGGTATGTTCCTTGACATTTAATTTAAATCAGTGAGCGCAACTCGACATTGTGATGGTCTTAGAATCTGAATCTGTCGATGGATGGACGTCTCTCCGGTCGGGTCCATTTGAAGTTGGGAACATTTCTGAGATGAAAAATGTATTGGATTGTGGCTTTATGCAGCAACTTTCCGACTGAACATGGAGGTGTTTGTCTATTGGTTTGATAAATTATGACAACCTTAAAGAAATCTCTGCACACTTATTGTCGATGTGTTTGGTTCACCATTTAATAAATCTGAATGTGTATAGTTTAGGTCTGTTTAATAGTTATTTTGTTATTAGTATATATCTCAGACCATACAAATCAAACCGAACGTCTCTTTACAAGAAAAATATTGGAGGGGGAAGAATCAATTTCCTGCAGCACTCAAACTTTTAACTTCATCCACTTTTACTTGTTTATAATTTTGTTTTTTAAAAAATCATCCACTTTTATCTGTAAAAAGGATATTATCTCAATTTATTAGTATATATATATATATATATATGTATGTATATGTATATTAAAATAGAAGTTTAAATGCTTTGGTGAAACATTTTAATTAGTCTTCTTCTGAACAGTGCTTTTAAAAGTAGTTTTCACTTAAAATAGTTTTTTTTTTCAAGACATCTTAGACTCCTTTAAGTAACTTGAGATGTCATATGATTGTCTAGCTAAGAAAATTGTAGCTACTCTAAAAGGAATTCACCAAACCGACGGTTTAGGTTGCACTGCATGCCAAGAGGTAAGGAAAATATCTACGGTGTGTCTACACACCACCATTAAAATGTTGACAAATGTGAGGATAAGAATTTGAACGATACCTCGTATTTAGTAGAAGATGTCAATAACAACACCCCTCCTAAAATAACAAGTGTTCCTTGTACTAGAAAGAGTTTCACTCCTTTCTTGGATGACCAGCAATCTCATTGGCACATAGAAAAAAGAAATAAACATTTCACTCAGCTGAACCCCATTTATTATAATGGTGGAAGAGCTTGAGAGAGAGAAAGATTGGACATTAAACCCCTCATGCTTTTGGACCCAAAATTTGGACAAATTATTTCGATGTTATTGTCCCTTAAAACCATTGGTTTTTAAACTTGTATGCTCTTAATAACCGTTGATATAAAATCGAGTACTATTCAAAGAAGTGGTTCCTTACATCCAAATTTGTCTCTCTTACATCCAACGGTCAACCTCATTTATTAATGACATCGCACATCCCATTTGTCCATAAATATTCAAAGAAGTCAAGATGAAAGATCTCCATTCTAGCGATGGATAGTGGTTCCTTCGAGCCTCAACCTCACTTCATTTTAATCCCTCTCATGTCCCCAGGCCATCGGATTTCGATGATTGACATGGGGAAGCTTCTTGCCCACCACAACGTCGCTGTTTCCATTGTCACTTCCCCTCTCAACGCCCTTCACTTCAAATCAATCGTCGCCCGCTCCGCTAACTCTGACCTCTCCATCTCCCTTCCCTTGGCACCAGGCTGGCCTCCTTTACACCTGCGAAAACGTAAACTCCCTCCCTCCTCGTTCCTTCATAGAAACTTCTACTTAGCCTCAACCTTACTGCAACACCCATCCGAATACCTTCTTCAAACTCCACATCCTCCTCCGACTTGCATTGTTTCTGGCAAGAATCTCGCCAAACCCATTGCTGCGTGCTTGAAGGTGCTCTTAAATTTCCCACTAAACTCAAAAGTTTAAGTAGAGAAATATATGTTTGATATGGTAATTTGAATAATCTTTTGTTTATGTTTTTAGCAGGGTTGACAGCAGGCGTATCGACACTAATGTTGAGGATCCCAATTTGAAAAGATAAGTGAAGACTTTACAATTTATAAGATACATGGGTCACTTTACTCATTGCCAATTGGTTTTGAGATGGAATCCTATGTTATCTAATATAGTATCAGAACCCATAAATCCCAAACCGGTATTCGGTCCATGAAAAAAAATGATATCTGATTCAAGAATGGTGAACCCAAAGAGACACTATCTTGAGGGAGCATGTTGAAGATCCCACATTGAAAAGATAAGTAGAGATCTCACAATTTATAAGATACATGGATTAAACAGAAGCATGGGAGGTCATGAAATGGAGGATGGATCAAACTGAAGAAGTGGAGAAGACAAGTAAGAAAAGCAAGAGACATGGGACGAAATTGCAAAGAGGAGATGTGTTTTTGTTTTCAGACCACTAACTAAATGCACCCTTAAAAGCTCCTATCATACTTTTCCAAAGTTAGATTTGAATTTTACTTAACACTTATTCACTTTATTTTACATGTTTTAAACGTTTTTTTTTTTCCCTTTTTGAGTTCATTAGCATTTGGGAGCACGTTACATGTCAATTAAGTTTAACTATACTCACTTTACCTACCGATATACAACCTCTAAGTTTTGTTTGATTATAAAACACAGTTACCCCATCTAACGTTTCACATGGTTTTGTCAGTGACAAAAAACCTAAAACACTCGTGTTGATATCTCATATTTTCTGAAAACTTTTGCAAACCACACAAATCCCAATCTCAATCCATACAATACACACCAAATTGCTGTTGCACGCTCTTACTTCACGCTTCTTTCTTCTCCATAAAACCACACATCTCCTTCTTCGCCACCCTACCATCGCCGCCATGGCTTCCCCTCACTTTCTTCTCTTCCCCTTCATGGCTCAAGGCCACCTCATCCCCATGATCGACCTCGCCAAGCTCCTCGCTCACCGTGGAGCCACAATCACATTCGTCACCACGCCCCTCAATGCCGCTCGCTCCCACTCTGTCTTAGCTCGCGCCATTCACCGTGGATTGCCAATCCATGTGGTTCAACTTCAATTCCCTTTCGACCAAGCCAACCTCCCACAAGGCTGCGAGAATTTCGACTTGCTACCTTCATTTGGTTCCGCCTCCACGTTCTTCCGAGCCACATATCTCCTTCACGACCAATCGGATGAGCTGTTCCAGCGACTCAGCCCCCGACCCACCTGCATTGTTTCCGACATCTGCCTCCCGTGGACCTTGCGCCTTGCTCGCAAACATAACGTCCCGAGGCTCGGTTTCTACTGCTTCAGCTGCTTCTATCTTCTTTGTTTGCAGAGTTTAGGAATGAACGAATTCCTTACTCGTTCCATCTCCGATTCCGAATTCGTTACTCTAATCAACTTGCCTGACCATCGATTCGAGTTTCGCAAGGCGCAGCTACTAAAACCCACCGACCAAGACATGGCGGATTTCATGATCGAATCGATCGAAGCCGATCGGATGTCGGACGGTGTTATCATAAACGTGTTTGAGGAGATGGAGCCTGAGTTTCTTGCGGAGTATAAAAAGACAAGGGAATCGCCGGACAAAGTGTGGTGCGTTGGCCCTGTTTCGCTTTGCAACGACGACGAACTCGACAGAGCCGAAAGAGGCAACAAAGCCTCAATCGACGAGCACGAATGCATCGAGTGGCTCGACGGGCAGCAACCATCTTCAGTGGTCTACGTCTCCATGGGAAGCCTATGCAATTTCGTGACAGCCCAACTCATAGAGCTGGGATTGGGGTTGGAGGCATCGAAGAAGCCATTCATTTGGGTCATAAGAAAAGCAATCATAACAGAGGAGTTCTTGAAATGGGTGGAAGAGTACGATTTCGAGGGGAAAATCAAAGGGAGAGGGCTTTTGATTCGCGGCTGGGCTCCTCAAGTTGTGATACTGTCACACCCTGCAATCGGATGCTTTCTGACGCATTGCGGTTGGAATTCGAGCACGGAAGGGATAGCGGCGGGCGTGCCGATGATCACTTGGCCGCTTTTTGGAGATCAAGTGTTCAACGAGACGCTGATTGTGGAGGTACTGAGGATCGGCGTACGTGTGGGGGTGGAAATAGGTTCACAATGGGGGGAGGAAGAGGAGCAAGGGGTGCTGGTGAAACGAGAGAAAGTGACAGAAGCCATAGAAATGGTGATGGATGGAGATGAAAGAGATGAAATGAGAGTTAGATGCAAAAAGCTTGCTGAGAAGGCGAAGAGGGCTGTAGAAGAAGGGGGCTCGTCACATCGGAACCTCACACGGCTAATCGAAGATAGGGAATTTGCTAAAACATAGCTAAGAAACACTCGAAACCCGTCAGGTGGGAGACTTGAACCATATAACTCTGGGTAGTTAGTAAGTTTTATGCTAGTTGAACCATGTTCATGTTGTCGAGTAAGAAGGGTTGTCCTTCAAGATTATTTTAATAAAAAGAATTATTGTATTTTTATTTTATTTTAAAAATATTGTACTTTTATTATGCAAAGTGTCTCTTAAAGAGACATGAATTTATCATATCCTTAATATAGTGGTCATCAACACAGGTGAGTTTGAGCTTGTCGGAGCATATAGCTACTTTTTGCTTTTATTAATAATTATTTCAATTTCAATTTATTTAACAAAAAGAAAATGACTACATGTAATATTCTTCTTAATAAGAATGCAGAATGATATCTATTTCCTTTCAAAAAAAAAAAAAAAAAAAAAAAAACACAAAAATATGAAATCCAAACCCATGGGATACTCTACACTAACGAAAATATGGAAATCCAAACCCTTTTGAATATCGAAGCCTTGTTGGTGCTTTGCAATATTGTACGCTGACACGTCCAGCCATTAGTTACTCTGTGAACAAACTTTTCTAGTTTCTCCATGCTCCAACCACATCTCATATGCAAGCTGTGAAGTCCTTCTTCTCCGCTACCTCAAAGGTACACATCCAACCTCGGTCTCTTCTTCACTCCATCATCCATTACTATTGCAAGCTACACAGACGCCGACTGAGTCAGCTGCCCTGATGATCGAAGGAATACCAGTGAGTTTTGCACCTTTCTTGGCTCCAATCTTATTTTATAGAATTCCTCCAAACAAAATGTTGTGTCCAAGTGAAGTGCAGAATCGGAGTATCGGGGCATGTCGAATGATGCAGTTGAGATTGCTTGGATTCAATCGATCCTTAAAGAGCTTGATTTTACTTCCCATTCACCTTTGCTACTGTTTTGACAATCTCAGTGCAATGTATCTTGCTGCAAATCCAGTGATGCATAACAGAACCAAGCACACATCGAAATAGACCACACCACTTCATTCGAGAAAAGGTCCCATCGTTCATTTTGTGCCTTCTGAAGAGCAATTGGCTGACATCACAAAGGGACTTCCTTCACCTCTCGCTTCTCCAATCTTCGAACCAAGCTAACGTTGGTTTCTAAACCTTGTTTGCTTGGGGGATGTTAGCATAATATTTCTATATGTAATTTTTACCATTAGCTGTATTTCATTTTATTGCTCCTTTATTTCCTTTGCCCTATTGTATAGCTACACTTGTCCTGTTGTTATTCAGTGTTTTTCTCTCTTTTATTGTACTCTGCACATTAGGGAACAATTCTCAACCACACATATGAAGAGAAATTTGTAGTGCAATTGAGAAAATTACTTATGATAAGATAATGATTTTACTCTATGATTATTCAAGTCAAAAAAACGTTGGAAGGTGTTGTGAATTGTGTTGTATATTTTACAAATAAAAATGTGAAAGAGAGTGATTTAAATTCAATTTTTCAAGAGTTTCAAGATGGATTGAAACATCAATTTCAATTTGATGTTTCAATTACAAATTTAACATATGGAAGTTAAATTTGATATTACAACTCAATTGAGTTATATTTTTCATATGTTTTAACTTTATTTAATTTTGTTCTTTGGAGTTACTAAGTTGCTAGCCTATAAATAGCAACTTGTTTCTTCATTTGAATCATCTCATTCCATTTGGAGCACTCTTCCTTCTTTCTTTGTTTCTTTTGATCTTGAGTCGAGTTGAGAGCAAGTATCCAAGAGTTCTGCCAGATCCGAGTAGTTCGAGGTTGCTGTTCTACCGGAGTTAGTCGTTGTATCCTGCTGAGACGATCGTTGTAGTCTGCTAGCAACTCGTACAGAGCGAATAATTGTCTTCAGGACAACGCTTTGTAAGCGTGCCTCGACTATTTATTGTCAATATATTCGCAACATTTTTCATATATATACCGTGTTTGTATTGTTATTTCCACTGTAATTGTTAGTATCCAGTTAAGGTGTAATCAGTTTGCTAGTGTAATTCAGTTCTTATTTGAGCATTATCTCCAACAAATTGTCCCAGACTCCCATGCATAATGAGCTGGTGCAAGTTGATGTGGTACCGTTTTAGACATGACCACCTCAAATAACACAAATGTCTACGTGGTTTGATCCATATTTTTTTGTACAACAATTTTAAAAATATCTATTTTAGAATGAGGTATTCCACTCTGTTTAGGATTACGGTAGGTTTTAAAATAATTGCTACCAGCTTTACTTGTAGAAAAATCAACTATCATATGAAGCAGATTAGCGTTTGGTAAAAATTTCAATTTTAAACATAAAAAAGCATGTCATATCGTCAGATAAATTCAAACGAAATTGTTGTGGTTTAGCTATAATGACCAAAGTAGAAAATATTTGAATGATTTAGAACTTTTATAGTTTAAATTAAAAATTATATATTTTTTATTACTTTAAATTATATGATAAAAATGCTAGAGAGAATAATTGTTATATAAAATTGTAATAAGCAAATATTATTCTAATTTAAGTACACACAAAAGGTAAGAAAAAATTGAAATTATTGTTATATATTTCACTCTTATCAAACTTATAAAGCCTTTAATTCTTGAATGTGTAAATAATTATTGACGTTGTAAAGAAAATCATGAATTTCGATATGTTAAAGACTAGAGCAATTGGGAAAAAATATATAAGGATATAATGGACATTTTGAGAAATGGTTAAAAATAGGCTCTGGTTATTTGAAAAGCTCAAACCAAAAACTAGATTTTGGAAATCAAATGAATTAAAGAGTGATTTTATATAAAATTAAAAAAAAGAATTACCATTATATAAAATTAAAAGTGATTTTATATAAATTAATAATTAAAAAAAATTACCGAACACCCTATATAAAATTATTTTTTTAAAAAAAAAAATTAACTCTTCCTTTTTTTGGCCGGTTGGCTTTTATCATAATTTAAGGAATTTTGCTATTGTGAAAGTAGTATATTACCTACAATTGTATGACAACCGTAGTGGAGATGAAAATAGTGACTTAATATATATAAAAAAAAATCAATAATTTAAGAAAAAATAATTCAATCTAAGCTTTTTTTTTTTTTTTTTTTTTTTTTTTTTTTTTTTTGGAAAATTTAGAATTTCATTCATCATAAAGATATACTTTCCATCAGGATATCAGCTGTTGGACAAGATCCCTCACTAGCTTGATTAACAAGTCCAATGTCTACATTGTTTAAAGCAACTAACCATTTAGGAAAATAGTTAATCCAAGGAGGTCCCACTTTGACTAGCTTTACAAGCTAGCTGATGAACCATCCCATCATGAATTCTTTTCACGTGAACAAAGGAATCAATGTTTGAGCCAACAGTTAGGGCTTGAGTTTCTTGGATAAAATTGACCTCAATTTCATCTTGCTCTTTAGAGTATTTATGAAAGGTTACAGATGACGTGTAGGTAATGAGATCTATATAGATGCATCTACAGAGCCTTGGATTCCAAAGGAGGGGTTGGCATTCCAATCATGACTCATCCAAAAATCCATCAGCTTAGTGTAGCGCACCTAATGGACAATTTTGGAAGATGGAACAAACCTTTGGTGCGTGAATCATTCCTGGAGGAAGAGGCTGAAAGAATTTTAAACATCCCAATAAACCCGAGATTGAAAGACGATGAGGTGATATGGAACCTTGACCAAAAAGGACAATTCTTCGTCAAGAGTGCGTACAGACTAGGCAGATCAATCCAACAATCAATGGAAGATTCCCCCTCATGTTCCAATCTTCAAGAAAAGCTATGGAAGTCCTATTGGAAAAGCTAAAATCTCTTTCAAGATCAAACACTGTGGATGGAAAATCTATCATAATATCCTCCCTACTCTATAAAATCTTATTAATAAGGGAATGGATATTAATCAATTTTGCCTTATGTGTAGGTCTAAACCAGAATCGGCGGAACATTTATTTTGGGAATGTTTGGGCGTCATATTTTCCAGTGTCTAATTTAAACTTTTTGGATGGCAGGAATGGGTGGACTACAAAGGACTACTGTGAACGTTTTTGGAAAGAGACGGAAGGAGAAAAAATTGAAGAAAGGAGCCTAAACATCAGTTTAATCATATGCTGGCAAATTTGGCATCACAGGAATGAAATAGTGCACTAAACCAGCATCCCAACATAGAGAAGACGAGGAAGCAAATTGACAAATACCTAGAGGAATTTAAATGCAAAGAAGATGAGCCCGAGCGGAGCCCAACTCGATCCCTCTAGAACGATGCTCTTCACATGCCGACATGGATCCCACCGCCAATGGGGATCTGGAAGTTGTCTTGCGATGCAACATGGAGTAATCAGAGGAAGCAGGGAGAAGTAGGGTGGATTCTTAGGCATTGGAATGGTACTCCAATCGTGGCGGGTTATAGGTGCATTAAGAGGAACTGGAAGATTACCTGGTTGGAGACAATGGCGATCAACGAAGGCCTGGAATCGATCCCTGCTTCAGCCCTGATGGTTCGAGTGGATACAGATGCTCTTTATGTGGTTAATCTTCTCAATTCAATCTAAGCTTATTGATTAAGCAGACAACAAATGGTTTGATATGTCCCAATTTTGCTAAATATGTAATCTACTTATATAAATATTTAAACAATGAATTTAAAGCGGGAGAGGAAGAGAGACAGTTTTTTTTTTTAGTGGTGTGAAAATTCATACTCTAAAACTTTTTAAAGTATTTTATTTTACTACAATTTAGTTTTTGTCTTTTTTGTAAATATGGTCTTTGTCTTTGTCTTTGTGAGGTGGAGATTTATAGCCAGACCTTATTTTTTAAATTAGAAAAAAATAATAAAAAATGTATTCTTGAAAAACATTTAAAGGCCGATTGAAATTCCATTTAGTTTAAGTGTTTTTGAAGAATGCATTTTCTTTTAAACATTTTATATAAAAATTGTTTAGAATTTAAACACTCATATATTTGGGTTATATTCCCTATCCCTCATAAGTGTTTTTATACACAAGTTATCATATATTTAAAAACCTTTTTTTAAAAAATTATTTTACATTTGTTTTCAAATGTTTCTCTCAAAATGGTTTATTTCTCAATCTCATTTTTTAATAAATCATTTTTAGTGGTTGCCAAACACTAGACTTTTTTTCAAAATGATATTTTTTTTCTTTTAAATTAAATACTTGAAAAGTTAAACCAAACGCACCCTTAAACTGAAAGGTATTTCAAACAGACCCTTAAACGTACCCTAAGTCATCCACAAATTATGATTAGTTGAGACCTCTCTTCTTCATCAATGTTGTCGATGTCGCCAACAAGAGCATAGCTCAATTGACACAAAGTTGTACGGATGACTACAAGATCTGTGGTTCAAATCCCCCACCCCACATGTTGTCGATGTCCTTATTAAAAAAAAAAAATGTTGTCGATGTCCAACGTCCCCACTCGCTTTTGACATTTATCATAGGGGAAAAGTCACTCAAATGTTAAATACAATTAGTATGTGTTTGTCTGTAAAAACAAAAAGGGAAAAAAATCAATTTTGACCCTTGAACTTAGTAGCTTGTATCAATTTTAACCATAAATTTTCAATTTCATGAAATTGAACCCTAAACTTAACAAAGTGTATCAATTTGAACCTCAAATTTGCATAAATGTTGCAATGTAGACCTTTGGTCAACTTTTCATTTGAATTGCTATTTAAACATGTAATTGACAATTTCCTTTTCCTTTTCTTAATTCACATTGCACATGAGTTAATGTTTTGTAAGATTTTTTTTTGGAAAAACCATAAAAAAATTAAACAAAAAAGAATATTTGAAACTATTCTTATCATTATTATCCAAAAAAGAATCACAAAGTTATTAAACAAGAAAAATCTAGCAAATATGAGAAATAAAAAACTCAAAATTTCTTTATTTTTGTTTCCTACATTTGTACATTCTTTTAATTAACAAGAAAAAAATCTTAGAAGAAAAAAACCCCAAAAGTTATTAACAACAATAAAAAAAAAAAAAACATAAAATATTTTAAGATAAAAAACTTCAAAAGTTTTTTTGCTTTCGTAATTTTTTAAATAGCAGAGAAAAAACCCTCATAATTAAAGTTCTCAACAATAAGAAAAATTTAACTAAAATAAAGTTTCTCCAATATTTTTTTTATAAGTAACCAATTAAGGTGCATTGTGAATTAAGAAAAAAATAAGAAATAATCAATTACATATGGTGGTTCAAATGGAAAGTTAAGCAAATGTATAAATTGTAACACTCACACAAGTTTGAGGTTCAATTTGATGAAATTTAAAGTTTAGGGTTAAAATTGATACAACTTGTTAAGTTTAGGGTTCAATTTGATGAAATTGAAAGTTGAGAGTTAAAATTGATACAACCCCCAAAAGTTTAGGGTTAAAAATTATTTTTCCCAAACAAAAAACAGAAAAAATAAAAATAAAAATTGGTGTGTGTTAGTGTTTGACATAGTCTTAGAAAATCAAGATTAATTTAACCTGCATTTTGGATTTTGTTTTTTGTTTTCACGTTCGTTAGGAATATGTTTTGATTTAAATGTTTTTGAAGAGTGCATTCTTTAAAAAACATTTTGTATAAAAATTGTTTAGAATTTAAACACTAATATGTTTGGTTACATTTCTTCATAAGTTTTTTTTTTTTAATATCCTCATAAGTGTTTTTATACCCAAGTTATTGTATACTTAAAATTTTTTTTTTAAAAAAGTTGGTTTGAGTATTTCTCTCAAAATGGTTTATTTTTCAATCTCATTTTTTAATAAGTCATTTTTAGTGGTTGTTAAACATTATAAACTTTTTCAAAATGTTTTCTTTTTTCAAAATTAAACACTTGAAAAGTTAAACCAAACACACACTAAGTGAACATTGATTTGCTAGATTTAAAAAGGAAAAAAAAAATAATAATTCTAAATTTAACTGTGGAAATTCTGAAAGCAACATTGTTTTTTCATCTTGTTAGTGCTTTTAAATTTTTAGTTTAAAAAATACTAAAATAGATAAATGTATTTTTTAGGTTTATAAACTCATTTCATTTTTGTTAAAATAAAAATATGTTTAGCATAATATATTATAGATAATATAATATTATAAAATAATAAATATACAAAATTTATAACAAAAAGCATGTTCATAAATAAATTAATGATAGTTAAAATTTAACAAATATTTAGTTGGTTTATTAAATATGTTACCCAACACATTTTGAACCTTTTTTTAAAAAAAATGGAAATTTAGTTTCTAAAACTGTTGCCCCTTATATTTGAAAACACTGAATAGGTGTAACACAATTTTTTATTTTATTTATTTTTTATCAAACCATTTAAATTCAAATTTATATTTTTAGATACGTTACACCTTTTTTTTTTAATTTTTTTTAATTTTTTATCGAACTCTTTATTTTCAAAGTTATATTTTTAGATACACATTCTAAATTATTTTTAAGTGAGGTATTTATTATATAAGTCTTTTAAAGAAAATAATTAAAGATTGCTATGTTAAACACTCAATAAAGAAAGGTGGACGCAAGATATTTTATGTCAAAGTAAGCAAAGCTTAGCGGTAATTGACATATATCATTGACCAAAAGATTAAAAGTTCAAATCCCACGTCCACAAATATTATTGTTAGACTCTGAAAAAAAATAAAGAAGCAAAATATTCATTTATTCACACCATTTAATTATGAGACTAATGTTATCAAAATAATTGGTGGGAGAGATAACTTTTCAAAAAAAAAAAATTGGTGGGAGAAAAAACAAAGAGAGATAAAGTTAATAGAGCATGACAATGTAAGTCAACATGAGCAAAGTTCAATTGGCATAAAACTTGTACTCTTGATTAAAAGGTTAGAGGTTCAAATCCTCCTTACAAATTTTATGTCAGTTGAGTTATATGATCCACATTTATGTTTGTACTAAACAACATTGAGAGAGAGACAAGGGAAAGTCCAAAGAACAATCTCGAGTGTTTCTTTTCTTTTCTTTTTTATTTAATTTTTATTTTTATTGTTTAAGAATTTGCTATTTATTATTATTTTTTTTTTTTGTTAAGTATACGCTTGATTATTAAATTTGACTATAAATAATTAAGGAAAAATGACAGGATTCTTTTTCTTTTTTAAAGGAATATGACATGAAATCTAGAAGAAAAATTAGGCCACTTAAAAGAAGAAAAATCAAAATTTATGCCAAACTTAAAAGTTTATAGGAGAAATTGGAAATTTCTCATTTACCATTTTACTCTATACTCTAAACTCGCTATCTCTCTCTCTATTCTTGCTCTCACTCCAACTTCTCGCTCTAGCTTCACGCTTTCTCTCTAATTTCTCTGTCCATTCTCTCACTTCTCTCAAATCTCTCGCTTTCTCTCTAATTTCTTGTGTTGATATGCCTTGAATCTGATATGAAGCGCTTCGAACGCGATCCAGTACGAGGGTCACAGTGTCCTGGTAAGGAAGACTATGTTTGCAAGTTGAAGAAGTCTTTATATGGGCTCAAGCAGTCTCCACGACAGTGGTATAAGAGGTTTGACAGTTATATGATTGAGTTAGGCTACAACAGAAGTCCGTATGATTGTTGTGTGTATCACAACGAGCTTGGTGATGGATTGAAGATTTATCTGGTTCTGTATGTAGATGACATGTTGATAGCTGCTAAGTCCAAGTCTGATATTCTAAAGTTGAAAGACATTCTCAATGTTGAATTTGAGATGAAAGATTTGGGTGCTGCTCAGAAAATTTTGGGTATGGAGATTTATAGGGAAAGAGATAAAAAGAAGTTTTTCTTGTCACATAAAGAATATATTCAGAAGATATTGTCCAGGTTTGGGATGTCTTCAACTAAGCCTATAGATACTTCTAGTGCTGCAAGTGTTTGTTTGTCTTTTGTACTTGCATCACAATCTGAAGCTGAGAAGGAATACATGTCTCGAGTCCATATGCTAGTGCAGTAGGAAGTTTGATGTATGCTATAGTTTGCACTAGGCCTGATCTTGCACATGCTGTGGGTGTTGTCAGTAGGTTCATGGGGCAACCTAGAAAGGAACATTGGCAAGCTGTGAAGAGGATTTTTCGTTACCTTAGAGGTACATCTGATATAGGTCTCGTTTATGGAAGTGATACAGAATGTTTAGTGACTGGTTATTCTGATTCTGACTATGCTGGAGATGTTGACAGTAGAAGGTCCATGACTGGTTATGTGTTTACCCTTGGTGGTTCTGTGTTGTTAGTTGGAAGGCAACCCTACGGCCTACAGTTACTTTGTCTACTACTGAGGTTGAGTATATGACACTAACAAAAGCTGCTAAAGAAGCAATATGGTTGAAAGGACTAGTTGGTGACCTTGGTCTTCATCATGATCAGGCTGTTGTATATTGTGATAGTCTGAGTGCAATATGCTTAGCCAAAGATCAAGTTCATCATGAGAGGACTAAACATATAGATGTTAGATATCATTTTTTGAGAAATGAGAAGAGGATTAAGGTGATGAAAGTTGGGACAGCTGATAACCCCGCTGATATGTTCACCAAGCCAGTCCCAAGTGGCAAGTTCCAACACTGTTTGGACTTGCTAAATGTTCTGAATTGCTAAGTGGTCCCTATGGGACCTTATGAAGCAGATGGAGAATCTGGTGGTTTTTTAAGTTGCATCTGGTACTTTTTTTCTTTGGCACTACAAGAAAATTTGTTTTTTCCGACGCACTTTCTCCCGACGCTGTTAAACACGTCGGGAGAAGGACCCTTTGCCGACGCACAAAGTCAGCGTCGGCATCTTTGCCGACGTCGTTAAGATGGCGTCGGTAGAGGTCTCCTCTCTTGACGCCATTTCTAGAGTCGTCGAGAGAAGTAACACTTCTGCCGACGCATGTTAGACAACGTCGGCAGAGGTGACTTCTCCCGACGCGCTTCGAAAGGCGTCGGCAGAAGTTAATTTAAAAATTCACTTGTGAAATTTTTTCCCTCCAAACAGAGACTTCTCCCGACGCTGTTTTCAACCTGCGTCGGCAGAGGTGACTTTTGCCGACGTGCTCCAAACGACGTCGGCAAAAGTTCATTTAAAAATACGCTGGCAAAAAAATTTTCCCTCCAAACTGGGACTTTTCCCGACGCTGTTAAAATGGCGTCGGCAGAAGTGGTCTTTCCCGACGCCATTTTAACTTCGTCGGCAAAAACTCATTAAAAGCCCTAATCACTTTTTCTTCTTCTTCATTTCGTGTTTTTCTCCGCAGCCCTCCCCTCTGCGATTTCTTCTTCTTCTTCACTCTGCCATCACCGTTTCCATCGCCGCTTGCCTTCGCCAACACTATTTCCTTCGTCATCGTTTGCCCTCAACCCCTCTTCTCTACGTTTCCTTCACCGTTGTAAGTAATTTCTTTCCTTGTTTTTTTCATTTCTTTTGGTGACTATTTTTGTTCTTTTTTGTTATTTGCATCTATATGTCATTGTTTTGCTTGCTCTAGATTGTGCTATTTATAGTTGTGTGTCCATTGTGTGTATGAGGGATTTTGTGTTAACAAAAACTTGGGGGGAGGGAGTTCGGCCAAATTATATGCAAGAGTTCGAATAAACTGATTTGAAGCCCATTTGTGTGATAAAAGGGTGATTTGGAGCTTATTTCTATGATTAATGTTTGATTTGGACACTATTTGTGTGATTAAAATTTGATTTGAAGCTATCATTGTGTGATTAAAATGTGTTTTTGAGTCTATTGTATGATTAAAGCTTATTGGTGTGTGGTGTGTTTGGTTTGTTGTTTGTTCATTTCGTGAAAATGATGATGTTGTATAAAGGTACATCAATTGAAAATTTTGAGGCTTATGTTTGTTTGAATTTAATTGTTAAAGTATTGTAAAGTTTGTTGTTGTGAGAAAATTAACAAAAATGAACTTACTTGATGTTTGCAAATTTCCTTCTTTTGTAGGTTATCTTCCATCTAATAAAAGGTCATATCAATGCACTTTCTCTCTAAATAACAATTGTAAGTTGTTTCTTCTCTTTACTTTTGTGTTCACTTGTAAACTTAACTTATCTCTCTTAAGAAAAAATTAGCATTATGTTTATAAATGTTGCTATATTGCAGTTATGGTAGCAAATAAAATTGTTAGTTGTTTTTTAAATTTGGGATTGTTTGTTGGGAGTTCGGAGTTTGAAGGTTTGACATTGAGTTTGTGCTTGTATAATATTGAGATTGTTTTCTTAGAGGGTGAGATTGTTTGATATTTTTGTTTTTAGGGTATTGTGTAGTTTGTTATTGTGAGTAAGTTGAGAAAAATTAACTTACTTGATGTTTGAAAAATTCTCTCTTGGTATAGGTTTTCTTCCATACAATAAAAGGTCACATCAACAACAAATGCCCTTGTAAGTTGTTTCTTCTCTTTATTGTAGTGTTCACTTATAAATTTAGTTTATAAAGGTTGAGATTATAGTTTGAAGTTTAAGATTGAGTTTGTGTTCATATGATATTGAGATTCTTTGTTGGAGTTGGAGTTGGAGTTTTATTTCTATGATTCAAGTTAGTTTAGGCATTTTAATCATTCTAGTTTTGATTATTTTGAGTGTAAGGTAGGTGATAGATTGTTTGAGTACATGGGTGCATAAGGAATTTTTGTTATGTTCTTAAGTCTTGAAAAGTTAGTTAATCTTGTTATGTTCATTAGTTTTGAAAACTTAGTTAAATTTAGAAGTGTAGGTGTATATACGAGAAGTGTAGGTGTTAAGTTTTAAGTTTAGGTGTTTTGTAGTTTAGAACTTTTAAATATAACACAACCTATGGACACTCCAAACTTAGGTACGAAGAAGTTCAAATTTGCTTGTAGTGCCAATTTACTTATTCGTATCCTGATTTATCATATCTTCATGGTTTAAGTTTTATATGCTATATATGTCCATTTAGAAGTTCAAAGTTTAATATTTGTTTACTTGTAAATCAAACTAATTTTTGTTGCTTTGATCGTTTTAGTTCATTATGTTCATATGGATTGTGTACCTTTGGAAGTTACTTTAAAATTTTGGTTGTTTTTCTTAAATTTGGTGTTTTGCTTCTATAGTTTTGTAGATGATTCGACTCAATCTTGATATGGAATGACACATTTGCATTTGGAGGCCGTCACGAGCTTGTTATTAGAATTATGTGTACCTAAAGGCTTTCGCTTCGAACTTTTTATTAGAATTATGTGTACCAAACAATATTTTTAATTTCATGTACTTTTTTATACTTTCAGTTTTCTGTACTTCAATTTATAATACATGTTTTTACATGTATATGTTTGGATTTAATTGAATGCATTTTGATTTTATGTATTTGTGTAATATCTTGAATGTATTTCTTTTATAATTTTAAAACAGAAAAAAATAACAAAACGAAAAAAAAAAGATAAATAAAGGCTCTGCCGACGCGTAAGTCAACGTGTCGACAGAGGGCATTTCTGCCGATGCGCAAGTCAACGCGTCGGCAAAAAGCGATGGACTCGATTTTCTGCCGACGCGTTGACTTTAGCGTCGGGAGAGGCCATTTCTCCCGACGCATGGTCAATCGTAGGCAGAAAATCGAGTTCATCGCTTTCTGCCGATGCGTTGACTTGCGCGTCGGCAAAAAACGCCCATAATTGCTCCCCATATTATGCGTCGGCAGAGAGTCGTCTCTACCGACGCATGACAAGTACGCGTCGGCAGAGCCTCTGCCGACATGTTTTTTCCGACAATTATCCCGACGTCTGAATACGCGTCGGCAGAACCTTTGCCGACGCGTATTCCGATCTTTCCCGACGCATATGCGCGTCGGGAAAGACCTTTTTTCTTGTAGTGTGGCTACATCTGGTTCATCTGTTATGTTTGAGAGAGTTCAAGTCAAGGTGGAGATTTGTTGATATGCCTTGAATCTGATATGAAGCGCTCCGAACGACCCAGTACGGGGGTCTCGTTGCCCAGTCAGCGAGTCGGGGTCCAGGGGCGAAGCGCCCGGTGGGGGTTCGAGGGCAACGCCCCCTAAGCTAAATTATGTATAGGGATTAGATATGATTTTCCGATTTTGGGCTTTTATTTTGGGCCTATTATGTTAGGGTTAAGAGTGGTGCCATATATAAACCCTCTTAACCTATTTTTGCCCTAATCTCAATACTCCTCACATAATAAGATTTGTTCTCTCCCTCTGCCCATGGATGTAGCTAACACACCGTTAGTGAACCACGTATATTTGTGTGTTGTTTCTCTTCGCCCTTTCGTTCTTGTTACGTTGTTACTGTTTTCGTCATAACATCTTGCTATTCAGTCTCGCTCTTCAATCTCGTTCTCCCTCTCATTTCTCTCTCCGGTCTCACTCTCTCTCCAATCTCTCTCCAATCTCTCTCCTTACTCCAAATCTCACACTTGTTGTGTGCTCTCTAGAGAGAGAAAAAGGAAGAAGAAATAAATTGAGCGAAAAACGAGAGAGAAAAACGAGATGAGAGAAAATGCGTGTTTTCGTATAGAGAGTAAAA
This sequence comes from Luffa acutangula, assembly GCA_036850905.1. NCBI lineage: Eukaryota > Viridiplantae > Streptophyta > Magnoliopsida > Cucurbitales > Cucurbitaceae > Luffa > Luffa acutangula. The sequence goes on along the minus strand of CM072096.1, from coordinate 51,339,199 downwards.
TGATAATTTCGCTAGGATGATAACGTAAACAAAAGGGCATGTAACCTTAAATTAAAAATGCAGTACATTTTTCATTTTGGCCTCTTCAAATCGATCATCTATACATATTCCTATTATTAATTTATTTATTAAAATATTTAGTTGAAATAAGTTTATGACATAAAATTATTTGTCATAACTTTTATCTTTTTCCTGTGTAATTCTGTAACTTCAAAATTTCAAATTTAACGTGAAAAAACGTTGAAAGAAGGATAGAAAATCCTCAGCCAGAAAAATTTGTGTGAACAAAACATGTGTAGTACATTCTATTCCAATAAAACAATAAATGCTGGTGCCTGCTCTTACCTATCGCTTTCCCATTTTCTTCGGCTGCAACTTTAAAGCAGAGCAGCGCCTGCTCTGTTCTCCTTCAACCTTCAGCCTTCAGCCTCGCTCTCACATGGCTTCCCCTCACCTTCTTCTGTTTCCATACATGGCACAAGGCCACATGATCCCCATGATCGACCTCGCCAAGCTTCTCGCTCGGCGAGGAGCCATCATCACCATCGTTACCACGCCCCTCAATGCCGCTCGCCACCACTCTGTTCTCCCTCGCGCCATTGAATCTGGCCTTCAAATCCGCGTGCTTCATATCCAATTCCCATGGAAAGAAGTTGGCCTCCCACAAGGCTGCGAGAATGTGGACTTGCTACCTTCACCTGCTTCCGCGGCTGCTTTCTATAGAGCAATTTGTCTCCTTTACGAACCATCCGAAAGATTGTTCGAGCAACTCAACCCTCGTCCGAGTTCCATAATCTCCGATATGTGCATCCCTTGGACCTTACGACTCGCTCGGAAATTTCACATCCCAAGGCTCGTTTTCTACAGTTTGAGCTGTTTCTATCTTCTCTGTTTGCGGAGTTTAAAATCCAATCATGCTCTCATAAGCTCCATCTCTGATTCGGAAGTCGTAACTTTATCGGACTTGCCCGATCCTGTCGAGTTTCGCAAGTCACAGCTGCCCAAATTCCCCATTGAAGAAATGGCGAAGTTTGCTGATGAAATTGCAGAGGTCGATCGGCAGTCCGATGGCGTTATTTTAAATCAGTTTGAGGAGATGGAGGCAGAGTACGTTGCAGAGTATAGAAAGGGAAGAGAATCTCCGGACAAAGTCTGGTGCGTCGGCCCAGTTTCTCTTTGCAACGACAACGAACTCGACAAGGTTGAAAGAGGGGACAAAGCCTCAATCGACGAACACGAATGCATCGAGTGGCTCGACGGGCAGCAACCATCTTCGGTGGTTTACGTCTCGTTGGGAAGCCTCTGCAATTTAACGACGGCACAACTCATAGAGCTTGGGTTGGGATTGGAGGCGTCGAGCAAACCGTTCATCTGGGTCATACGAAAAGGAAACCTGACAGAAGAGTTGGAGAAATGGCTTGTGGAGTATGATTTTGAGGGGAAAACTAAAGGGATGGGCCTTGTGATTCGCGGTTGGGCTCCCCAAGTTCTGATACTGTCACACTCTGCAATTGGATGCTTTTTGACGCATTGCGGTTGGAATTCGAGCATTGAAGGGATGACGGCCGGTGTGCCGATGATCACTTGGCCGCTTTTTATAGATCAAGTTTTCAATGAGAAGCTGATTGTAGAGATACTTAGGATCGGTGTAAGTGTGGGGGAGGAGACTGGTGTGAATTTGGGAGAGGAAGAGGAGAAAGGGGTGGTGGTTAAGAGAGAAGAAGTGAAAGAGGCCATAGAAATGGTGATGGATAGAGATGACGGAGAAGAGATGAGAAAGAGATGCAAAGAGCTTTCAGAGAAGGCTAAGAGAGCCATGGAAGAAGGGGGTTCGTCTCATCGGAATCTCACGTTGCTGATTGAAGAAGTTGCTACTCATGGAGTATTCTAATTATGTGTTTAGATTTGTATTCAAAATCAATTCAAAGTATTAAGGGTAAAATACCTTTTCAGTCCCTCATGTTTCGAGTCAGTTTCTAATAGGTCTCTACGTTTCAAAATCGGACAATCAAGTCCCTACTGTTTTGGAAATGTTTCTATTGAGTCCCTCTAAGGCTGACGTGGCAGTTTAAAATAATAAAATATTGATTTTTTATTAAAATAATAATATAATAATAATAATAATAATTAAAATATATTAATAATAATAAATAATTATTATTAAAAAAACTCTCCCTCCCCTCTTTCCCACCTCTCCCTCTCTTCTTCACCCCGCCGCCCCCACCTTCTCTTTCTTCTTCTCCCCGCCGCCGAATCTCCTCCCGTCGCCGCCGGAGCTCCTCACCACTGCTGCGTGCAATGTGTTGACCACCATAGTCGGGCCACAGTAGGTAACAAGATTAGCCTTAGCAATGACCTTCACATTCCCAAATTTCTTAATAATCGGATGGTCATTCCCAAATTTCTTAAAAATAGGATGATTCTTCACATAAATTTGCAGATCCAGGCGCACTGTACAAATTCCTCCCTTCAATCTCCATGATTTCAGAATTTCCCATCCAACTGCCATGGATTCAATCCTTTGAGAACTCTCAAAATGTGGAGCAACCCAAGTTCCAATCTTCCCCCACAAGCCTCCAAATCCCACCGCCACAATCACATTCTTTCCTTTGAAATCGCCTATGTCATTTCCCGAGCCATCCACCTCCACACCTCAAACACCTCCAATTCTCCAGTCTCCACAGCCAAATTCTTACCGCCGAGGGAATTACAACCATCATCTCCTGCGACTGGTCCTGGCCGAGAAAGTCCATGACTTGAACCAGGTGGTCGGCTCTGTCTCCAGACTCGGGAAGAGATGCTCTGTTCTGGCCATGCAGGGGTTCGAGCATATATACGCCGACGTCGTCAGTGGGAATCTCGAGGGTAAGAAGCTTGGGATTTTGACTAAGGATATGGATAATGGAAAGCTAGGAGGGCGAATTTGTACAGTGCGATCGAGGTCTCAAATGGTCATAAATGGTCACCATTGAAAGAAGAAGGAACTCTGGCGGTAGCGGGGAGGAGCTCCGGCGGCGGTGGGAGGATCTCCGGCAGCGACAGGGAGGAGATCCGGCGGCGGGGAGAAGAAGAAAGAGAAGGTGGGGACGACGAGGAGAAGAAGAGAGAGGGAGGTGGGAAAGAGGAGAGAGAGAAAATTTCATAATTATTTTTTTATTTTTATTGTTATTATTATTATATTTTAATAATAATAATAATTTATTATTTTTATTATTATATTATTATTATTTTAATTAAAAATCAATATTTTATTATTTTAAACTGTCACGTCAACCCTAGAGGGACTCAATAGAAATATTTTCAAAACAGTAAGGACTTGATTGTCCGATTTTGAAACGTAGGGACCTATTAGAAACTGACTCGAAACATGAGGGACCAAAAAGGTATTTTACCCAAGTATTAATAAAAAATAGGCTAAATTATAAGAAATACCCCTGAACTTTGGAGTTTGTTTCAAAAATGCCCCTGAACTTTAAAAAGTTAAAAAAATACCCCTAAACTTTAAAAAATGTTTCAAAAATGCCCTTGCCGTTAATTTTGGATGAAAACCGTTAAAGTTTTAGTTTTAAAAATACCCTTGAACTTTCAAAAAAATTTAAAAAATACCCTTATTGAAAAATGTTTTTTTTTCCTTCTCCCACCGTAAATTAATCTTTTTTTCATGAAAAGATTAATTTACGGTGGGAGAATGAAAGATTTTCGTAACGAAACTTCAAGATAACTTTTGTTTTTGTTGATGGTCGATTTTGGTAAGAGGAACTCACCTGACCTTCACGTGCCACCAACGGTGAAATTTGTAGAAGAGGGGGAAGACGTGGCCTGCAAGACAGTAAACCTGCACATCGGTGTGGTGCTCGCCACACCGGCTCCGATGCTTAAGTCAGCAAGCAAAACGGTGGGGAGTGGAAAAGTAAGAGCAAGAGGAGAGAGTGTAGAGAATATAGAATAGTGTTCAGGGATAGAATTCGAGTCCCCTTCTTCAGTGGTGAAGAGGGGTATAAATATCTGCTCATCCTCCTAGGGTTTTTAGGGTTTCGGAGGCGTTTTAGGTCAAACCAGGCAAAACCGAGGCAGACGGAGGCAGTGGGGACCTAACGGCGCCAGACAGGCTCAACCCGCGTGAGTGGGTCGAGGGTCGGCCTCGGCCATGGGCCGAGGCCGAGCAGGGGGTCGGGCCAAAAACCAGACCCCTTCAGTCTTGGCCCGTCCCACTTGTCGGTTTTGCCTCCTTGGTCCATCTCTCAGCCCGATTTCTCCTCGGTTGCCCTCGTCAGCTCCTTGTATATCGGGGTGGTCCAAAATTGCCTATAACAGTTTTGTTCTTGAAATTCTATATGTGAACTTTTCAATATTATTTTCTCACCAACTATTACCCAATAACTTTCTTTATATTCATATTATGAAAAATAAATGAAACTATTGTTGTATACGAGTTCTAACAATTTTTAAATATCAATAATAACAAAATCATATATACAACTTTTGATTAATTAATCTTATAAATTGGACCAAATCCACAGTCTTATAAACTTCTTCTTATCACTAACATACACAAACAAAAAGAGGAAAAATGAAATTTTTTTTTAGGAAACAAAAAGGAAATAATATATACATACATACACACACACACACACACACACATATATATGTATGTGTGCGCGTTGTTTTCTCACACTTATCTTTTTTACGTTTTTAAAAGAGAAAACTCGATTTCAAAGTCTGTTTTTATTTGGTATTGTGTTGTACACAACCTTTATAAGCAAAATTTTGCATTAATTTTCATGGAGAAAGAATTTACGGTGAGAAGAGGAAAAAAGAAGAAAAATTTTTCAATAAGGGTATTTTTGAAATTTTTTCGAAAGTTCAAGGGTATTTTTTAAACTAAAACTTTAACGGTTTCCATCCAAAATTAACGGCAAGGGCATTTTTGAAACGTTTTTCAAAGTTCAGGGGTATTTTTGAAACTTTTTAAAGTTCAAGGGTATTTTTGAAACAAACCCCAAAGTTCAGGGGTATTTCTTATAATTTAGCCTAAAAAATAATTAAATAATTAAGTAAATTTAACTAATTAAAATTAGGGAAAAAATCAATTTTGACCCCTGAGCTTAGCAAGTTGTAGCAATTTGAACCCTAAACTTTCAATTTCATCAATTTGAACCCTAAACTTAATAAATTGTATCAATTTGAACCTCAAACTTACATAAATGTTGCAATATAGACCTTTAGTCAACTTTTTAATAGACCTTTAGTCAACTTTTCATTTGAATTGCTATTAAAACATGTAATTGACAATTTTTTTTTTCTTTTTTCTTTTATTCACATTGCACCTGAGTTAGTGTTTTGTAAAAAAAATTATTGGAAAAACTCTTTATCAAAAGAAATCAAATATATATCTCATACAATTCTTCTCATTATTATAAAAAAAAAGTCACCAAGTCATTGGCAACCAGAAAAATCCAGCAAATATGAGAAATAAAAAACTCGAAATTTCTGTATTTTCGTTTCTTACATTTGTACATTATTCTAATTAGCACGAAAAAAAAAAAAACAGTAAAAGAATAAAAGTAATCACACAAAGTTCTTATCAACAAGAAAAAACTAGAAAATATTTAAAGATAAAAAAACCTCCAAGTTTCTTTGCTTTCATAACCTTAGATAGCAGCAAAAAAAGCTCTCACAAAGTTCTCAACAACAAGAAAAAGTCATCTAAAATCAAGTTTCGCCGGTAGTTTATGTACAAGAAACTAATTCAGGTGCAATGTAAATTAAGAAAAAAAAAAGAAATAATCAATTACGTACGGTGGTTCAAACGGAAAATTAACCAAAAGTATTGTAACACTTATACAAGTTTGGGGTTAAAATCGATACGATCTGATAAGTTTGAGGTTCAATTTGATGAAATTAAAAGTTCAAGGTTAAAATTGATACAACTTGGCAAGTTTAGGGTTCAATTTGATGAAATTGAAAGTTCAAGGTTAAAATTGTACAACCCCCAAAGTTTAGGGTTAAAAAGGATTTTTTCCCTTAAAATTAGTTAATTAATTTTTTAATAAATATCCTTAATTACAATACTTTTAATATATTGGTATCCATAAAAATATATTGGGGCCTGTTTGGTAGGCAATCTGAATTTTGTTTTATGTTTTCAGATTCATTGAATTTAATGAATATGCGTTTGATAGATGTATTTTTTTAAAACTGTTTTCAGATTCTGTGATCAAATAGTGGAAATTCTGAAGGCAACTTTTTTATGTTTTCAGTGTATCCAAATTTTAAATTTGAAATTTTTAAATACAGAATTAAATTAAAAATGATAAAAACTTTAATAAATATAGTATTTTCATGTCATAAACCCAATTCATTTTTGTGAAATTAAAATTTGTATAATATAATGTATTATAAATTATATGATATTATAAAATAATAATTATACAAAATTTATAACATATGAAATGTTTATAAATTAATTAATAATAGTTTATATTCAACTTAATACTTTAGTTGATAACTACAAATAGTTTATAGTTTATAAATATATTATCAAATGCATTTGGAAAGATTTTTGAAATTGGAATCAAATTTCTGAATCTGCTACCAAACACATATCTGAAAACATGAAATACAACTCTGTTTTCATTGAATCCCTTGTTTTCAAATTTATGTTTTCAGATCACCTACCAAACGAACCTTTGGCTTATGAAACTCTTTATTTGAAGAAATCAAACACTTTAAATTAATTCTTCTAACTGATATTGGAATCCAAAAAAAAAAAAAGAAAATCACAAAGTTATTAGCAACAAGAAAAATTTAGAAAATATGATGTGAAAAAACCTAATATTGCTTTGTTTTTGTTTCTTATCCTTCATGTTCTAATTAGCAGGAAAAAACACAAATAAAAATCTCACAAAGTTCTTAGCAACAAGAAAAAACTAGCAAACATTTGAAGAAAAGAACTAAAAAATTGCTTTGTTTTCATAATCCTTGACAACAACAAAAAAAAAAAAAAAAAAAAAAAAAAAGAAAAGAAGGAAGTTCTCGACAACAAGAAAAAAATAATCTAAATGAAAAGAAAAAACCCAAGAATTATTTTCCTATCATTATATAATTGCATGTTCTTCTAAGTAGCTAAAAAAACAACAAAACCTACAAACTCAATAAGAAGAAAATGAGAGAAAACTCATATATACAACTTTTCTACCACAAAAGTTTATTCAAATAAAAAGTTTCTCCAACATAAATTCCTTACAAGAAACCAACTCAAATGCCATATGAATTAAAAAAAGAAAACTGAGTAAATATTCAATTGTATTCTTTAACGGTGATTCAAAAAGAAAGTAATTAAGGGTCTACATTGCAACACTTATGCAAGTTTAGGGTTAAATTAATTGATACAAGCTACTAAGTATGAAGTTCAATTTGATGAAATTAAGGGTTTGTTTGGGACGTTGAGTGGAGTTGGGAAGTCTGGAGTTGTGAAGTCTGAGGAAGTTGTGAAGTCTGTGTTTGGAGTGTAGGGTTGTTAAGCCTGGAGTTAGAAAGTCTGTGTTTGGAGAGGAAAGCTGTGAAGTCTGAGTTTATGTTAACAGTTTTTTTTTAAAAAAAATTATACAATTTTTTCAAATTGAATTAATAAAAATTGTTTTTTTCATTTTCTTTTTAAGTCACAATTTTAATTAAAATTAACAAAAAAAAATTAGATTCATAACATTAAAAAAAAAAAGTTAGCTCACAATTGCAACAAATTTAGAGAAATTCCTAGTTATTAACATTTTCACAATACATATTTTTTTTAAAAAAAAAAAAATCATTTCATGTACACCATTATAGGCAAGAAGCCAACTTCAATAATTGTCATTTTATAATTAAGAAAAAAGAAAACTTTAAACATAATATAATAATAAATAAAAATAAAAACAATTAATAAATAATTAAATAAAAAAATTAAAAAAAAAATCTCATTCTCCTTCATCTCATCCCCATTTCACGAAAAAAAACCTATCTCTCTCCTCCTTTGATTTTCTTCCCACCACCGATCCCTCTCTCTCTCCTCTTCTCGTCAGTTGTCGTCGCCGCCGCCGTCACTTTCTTCTTCATCATCGACAAAATCTCCCCACCTCCCATCTTTCTCATCGTCAACAAACCCTCCATCACCCCCATTTCTGCCATCCCTTTTCTTTTTCTTCTTCGTCGTCGCTCCCATTTTCGCCGCCTAGAAAAGAAAAAAGATCAACCCAACTAAAAACTAGAAAAACTCATCTCCTTCTCTTCTTCAAAACTGAATCTAGAACCCCCCCCCACCACCCCGAAACGACAAATGAAGAGGGAAAGAGATGCGTGAAACCAGATGACTTCAATAGTAAAACACTGTTGAAGTCAGGTGTTTTGAACCAAGGAAATCCAGGATTTGAAAATCGGCAACCCAAACGGGGACTTGAGGGGGTTTAAGAAGTCGAGACTTTGGATATTGGCGGCCCAAACACGCACTAAAAGTTTAAGGTTAAAATTGATACAACCTGCTAAGTTTGGGGTTCAGTTTGATGAAGTTGAAAGCTCCCCGATATCCTTGCCTTCAGATGCCACGGTGGCGGAACTGATGACGACCTCGAGAGGGTGGGATCAAACCCTATTGGAACAACACTTTAATGCCGCAAAGATAAGCCTCATCTTATCTATTCCCATTAGACAACACCCCCAGTGGACTCAGTTATCTGGCATTATGAAAAGTTTGGTCTCTTCTCAGTCAAAAGTGGATACAAGTTGGCTTAGTCAGTTATCCTGGCGTGGGGGGCCTCATCTTCCTCCCCCAATTCTATCCATGACTGGTGGAAGGGATGTTGGAAGATGATGATTCCAAATAAGATAAAGGTGTTCCTTTGGAGAATGTGTCTGAATAGGTTGCCGACGATTGACAACCTAATAAGAAGGGCATAGACTTGCTAGATGTATGCATCTTCTGCGGGAAGCGGGGGGAATCTAGCATCCACATTTTCTGGGAATGCAAATGGGCCAGATTGATCCTATGAGAAGCAGGATTTGGGGAGATTTTGGAGAGAGTCCGAGCAGGGTGTTGTCTACAACTCTGTAGGGACATCAAGGAGGGGATAAGGGATGAGAACTTCAAGGAACTGGTGGTGTTATGGTGGGCAATGTGTCGGCCCAGAACAAAGCTCGTCTTCAAGGGGTTGAAAGGCCGAGTGGGCTAGTGGAATGGACTAAAGGGTATGTACTGGCTTTCCGTGAGGCTGGGAGGAGAAGTAGGGAAGAGGGTCGAGAGACGATTTGTCGTGAGAGGATAGTGTGGCGAGCTCCGAGGAATGGCTGGTATAAGGTGAATTTTGATGCATCTTTTCTGTCTGATTTGTCCAAGGCCGGCCTAGGGATAATTGTGCGAGATCCTATGGGCCAAGTGATGCTTTCGGCAGCTTTCACTAAGGACAATGTGAGAGATGTCGACATGGCTGAAGGATATGTGATAGCTCTTAGAAATAAGAGCTATTGGTTCTCTTTTAGGCTTAAAAACTCTATTCTTTGATGTGTTTGAGCTTTGGTTTGTGCTTGAAAATGAGTATTCTTTGATGAACATTTTTTACATATCAATAGGCAAGGCTTGAACTAAATTTGGTGCAGATTTCTTATGTTTAAGCTGATTTTTCTGGTATAGGGCCACTCAGGTTTTGCTGCAGCAACTGATTTCACAAGCAGAAGGCAGAAAGTCTGGGTAATAAAATTCTGCACGTGCCAAATCCGTGTAAGCCTTCATTAATTGAGCTGACAGCCATGTGGAGCTGATTTGTCCTATCTCAACCAATTGGGGAAGGTCCATGTGGAGTTATATGTCTAATCAGCCCTGAATTCAAGAAAAAGAGAGGGTATAAATGTTCTTTTGCCCAAAAAGAATGGAAGAGAAGTTGGAGAAGTTGACCTAGGAGTTGCTGCTGTCATTGAAGGGGAAAAAGGACAAGGAGGCTGCTGTTTGGAGGAATTTCCAGCTTGGGAAAGCTGGAATCTCCCTTGGAAGCTTCTTTTCTTCACTCCTCTTCTTTTATTCTTCTTTCTCCTAGTGATTAGTTGGTATTTAAGGTTGTATTCATGACTGATATGGTTGTTGGCTGCTGTATTTTCATTATTTTCACCTTGAACATGAGCTAAATCCTCTTAGGTGAGGATTAGGGTGCTTAAGCTTGAACTTGTTGTTTGTTTTAGTGGAACTTGATTTATTGCAACTTAAAGCAAAGTGTTCTTCATGCTTAAAGCTGGAATTTCGTTTGGCCAACCATTTTCTAGCATTGTTGTTTAGTGTTTGGGAAAACAATAGATAACCGACTACTTTGCTTTACCTTAGTCTTTAATGATCATGAAAATGAGTGGGTATTTAGGGATAAATCACCACCTAAGGCACTAAATCAGTTGAGCTAAAAAGAAGGGGTTAAATGGGAGTTTAATCGCCTAAGTTAGAGGAGAATTGGAAGATTCCCGTAGAAAATTCTGTGTGAGTTGCAAATTTAGAGTTCTGCTACAGCAAGCAGCTTGTGAGAGTAGACAGCCCCTAATCTGAACCTTACCTTCTCTGTGCTAATCTGCTGTTTTTATTGAATTCTACTTTAGTTCTTGTCATTTTAAGCTTGTTTGCCATTTCAATCTCTTGCATTTAGTTAAGGAAAAATATTGTTCCTCGGTTACATTGAATTTCATTAAAAATCAAGCTTAGAAGTAGTAAAATTCCCTAAACCAATCCCTGTGGAGAACGATCTTAATTTACTTATCACTTGCTGCCATGATGTGTATACTTGCACGTTTCTGAGTTATTTGTGAAGATTTCTTGCTTATCTAGAATCACTTTGCACAAGGCAACAATATGCAGCTATGAAAAGTCTGGAGCTGGTGAGAGATATGGGCTTCGGCCCAACAATTCTTGAGACGAACTCGAGTAGAGTTTGCCAGCTCCTCAATTGAGAACGCGAAGATGTCTCTGAGCTGGGTATGATTATTGCTGATGCACTGATGACTTTTCCTTCTTATTTGCAGGTATTGTTTTATTTCATTCACCGTGAAGGGAATCAGGCGGCGCACCGATTAGCGAGGTTAGCAATAGGCCGATGGAGTGATGAGGTATGGATGGAGACCTATCCTATGTGTCTGAAGGACGTAATTTTGAACGATAAACCGAACATGGAGGCATGAGGTGGGGGACTAAGCTATGCAATTTTCGGCTTCTACACCAACTAACGTGATATGCAATCAGGGGAGGTTTCTGTTTTCCTTTCCTTTGTGTTGTGTATGCCTGTTTTGGACTACATCGAGGAGATTGCATGTTCATGGGGGGTTTTGGTTGTTCTTGCATGCTAGTGGATATTGGGATGACGATGGTTGCATCTGAGCACCAGGGCATTATTAATTCATGTTTATTTACTTGTTTTTATGAATCTTGGTTGGAGGTTATGCATCTGAGCAGTGGACCTTTTTTGCTTCTGGGATCAATGGAAACTGTGGTGAATTCTAATAGCTGAGTTCTGGGTGTTTGGGTTTGAGTCATGATAATGTTGTCGAGTACTCGTATACTCTTTCTTTGGTGTATAGGTGAAGTTTTGCTTGCTAGCATAATTTTGAGGCCAGTTTAATGCTTTCTGAATATCTTGCACTTTTGAGCACTTGGCCTGTCCTTTAGGTAGACTTGAAGGCCTAGATCTACTTTATGGGGTTCATAAGTCTGTTGTCACTCCGATAGGGGTAAGGTTTTGCTAGGGAGTATCCGATCTCTGTAAGTTTGGGTGTTGTCTTGGCCTTTGGGGAATTGAGAGGTTTGCAAAAAAAAAAAAAAAAAATGGAAAAGCAAAAATGCGAAAAAGAAAGAAAAGAAAAGAAAAGCATGAGTGGTTTGAGGCTTGGGGGTTTCCTTGGGGAAAGTATATGCACACTTTTGTGCTTCCTAAAAGCTTATTTGTGTCTTTGATTATTCATAAGAATGGGGTAAAAAGAGCTACCTTCAGTGTGTTCAGTTAGGCCAACCAAGGGTTGCAGCCAAGGTTAGGGGTCCCTGCACTGTAGTGTGAAAGCTAGTGCCCTTGATTTTAGCATCAGTGTGCATTAGGATAAGGGAAAGGAAAGTGAATCCTTTTCTGGTTCCTGGGCTTTGAGATAGCATGCTAAATCTGCTCCGGTCGGTCTTCCATGCGAAACCTTAGTTTCCAATGTAGGGGGAAGATAGGTGGAGAATCTCATAAATCTGTATGGGGTCCATTAGAGGCTTCTTTAGGAAGGCTAAACACACACACGCGAGTTTCTTGGAAAGTTTTTTATCTGTTTCCATATTTTGCTAGCTTGTGACAACTTCTCTAAGGCTAAAGGTTGAGTAGATGTAGTCCAGGATAGTGAGTATGTTTTAACCCCCCTGAATTCTGCTATTGGTGTTTCATTCAGTGGGTATGGATTGCATGTGAATTGATGGGGTTTAGTTTAGGGGTGATGGGGTTTGCCTTTTCCGTCTAAACTGCTTATCTCATTGATGTCTTAAGATGCTCTATTCGGGTGTTTTTGTTACAGGTGGCGAGCCTAAGGCCACAAACCTACATGGAGCAATCCATATTTATATAGGAGGCAAGAGGATGGAGGTTTGGATGGCTAGCTGAATCTGGATGATTTCTACTAACTGGTTGCGTAGCGTTTCACCACATACTCGTCAGAGAAAGGAGAGTGCTTTTATCTGGCTTGGAAGGATGATGCCTCTCAATGTGTAGAGATTTTGTTCCCTTCTGACTGTCGTTTGTATTGGTTTTGCCTTTGGGCAATCTGCATGTTTACAATGAAAAGTTGATGTAAAAAATAAAAAAATAAAAAAAATTAAAATGAAGTAAGACATTAAGCAAACTTTTGGATAAGATGAAATGTTAAATTAACAAAAAAAAAAAAAAAAAAAAAATCACAACCTATAACTAACAAAATAAGTCAACAAATTTGAAAAAAAGAGCTCATGTTTACACTTGAAAAGAGTTCAATTTTAAATATAGTCCATTGAGAAAATACACTTGAAGAAGTTGTACATTTTTTTAGTTTTCTTTTTCTTGTTTGTCTTTTATTCTGATTTATTAAATGAAAAAATTGGATTGACCTATGATTCATTAAATAAGAAATAATGATTCACTCTATGATTCATTCATCAATGTATTAAATTTTCATCGACATGTCGACATTTCCACATTTCGATGAGTTTGACATCAACATGCGGGGTGAATCGACCTTTCCATTATATCGTTAAAAAATTGATAAAATGTAAACAAAATAAAAACAAAATGTAACTAATGTGAAGATAATATTTATCCTAAATATTTTAACTCACTTTAAAAGTGTAAAACATTTATTTGTTAATTTAAATATTTTTTTTTTTGTTTTGGATATTTTTTCTGGAATATCCATCGACATCGACATTTTGTAGACATTTTCATTAAATTGAGATTTCAACATTTCTGTCGACATCGACATTGACATTTTGTCGACATTTTCATTAAATTGAGATTTCGACATTTCTATCGACATCGACATTTTAACCATTTGTCCCTTAATGTTTAGACATTACCACCTCAAATAACACAAATGTCTGCCTGCTTTGATCCTTTTTTTACATCAATTTAAAAACCAAAACATTACCAAACATCCTAAATGGTTAGGATTTTTTTTTTTCTTCTCAAAAAAAAAAAAAAGGTTAGGATTTTTACAAAATTGATTTTGGGGTCCCCAATGCAAATCATGTACACATCCTTCATTCTATCATCTTGATTTCTTATTTTCTAAGACCTTAATTTTATTTCATTAATTTTTTTTTTTAAAATAACTCTTCCTTTTTTTGGCGGGTTGGCTTTTATCATAATTTAGGGAATTTTGCTATTGGTAGACCTAACGGAGATAAATATAGTGACTTGATATATTAAAAAAATTCAACAATTTGAGAAAAATTAATTCAATGTAAGCTTATTGATTCAACAGACAAAAATGGTTCAATAGTCAACCAGAACTTAGCTCAACTAGCATAAAGTTGTATTGATGACCACGAGGTCTGTGATTTGAATCTCTCACCTCCACATATCGTAAAAAAAATAAAAATAATAAAAATAAAATTGGTTCGATATGTCCCAGTTTTGCTAAACATGTAATCTACTCATATAAATATTTAAACAATGAAATTAAAGTGCGGAGAGAAAGAGAGAGATGGTTTTTTTTTCAATAGTGGTGTGAAAATTCATACTCTATTCTCCCAGATTTTTTTAAGTATTTTATTTTACTACGGGGTCGTTTGATAACCATTTCAGTTTTTGGTTTTTGGTTTTTCTGTTTTTGGTTTTTGGTTTTTGGTTTCATGTTTTTTAAAAACAAAAACCACATATGTTTGATAACTGTTTTTTTTCTGTTTTTAAAAAACAGAAAACCAACATTGTTTGATAACTGTTTTTGGTTTTCAGTGTTTTAAAAATTTGAAAGATGAAAAGATATTTTAGAGAGAGAAAAATGTGTAAAGACGTTGAAACAAAAATTTAGAGACACAAATATACATGTTTTCAAGAGATTTTTTTTTTTTTTTTCAAAAGACGAGAGAAAAGTTAAACATAGAAAATTTAGAGAGATGAAAGAAAATGTTTAGAGAAAGAATATTAGTTAGACTCGAGAAAAGATATTAGTTAGAGAAAAAATGGAAAACAATTTAGAGTAAAAGCGATAAATTTTAGAATAAAAAATTTAAATAAAAAAAGAAAATTTAGAGAGATAGTAAAGTTAAAAGTAAATGATATTCTAAAGAACTAACGATAAATTAGAAAAATAAAGAAAAGTTATAGCTATAGAAAATTTTGGTGTCTTTTTTTTTCCAAAAGAAAAATTAGAACATGTTTATTGAGGAGAGAAAAGGTATTGACAAGTTTTTAGAAATAGACAAGTTATAGAGAAAAAAAAAGTTTTGAGAGAGAATTTTAGTGAGAGAAAAATAAATTTTAGAGAGAAAAAAAATAGAGAAAGAAATTTGTTGGGGAGAGAGGTAAAAAAGGAGAAAAGTAAGCATTAGAAAAAGATGAGTTTTTGAAAAAAAAAATGTTTTTAAAAACTTTTTTTTTTGTTTTTGAAATTTACTTATAATTTCAAAAACGTTTTTAGAAAGCAGAAAACAGAAATGGTTATCAAACACCTCTGTTTTTTTAAATGAAAAACAAAAACAGAAAACAGAAAACGAAATGGTTATCAAACGGGCCCTACAATTTAATTTTTGTCTTTTTGGTCATTGTCTTTGTCTTTGTGAGGTGGAGATTTGAGATTAGATAGCCACACCTTACTTTTTTAAATTAGAAAAAAAATGCATTCTTGAAAGACATTTAGGACCCGTTTGGTATATATTTTAGTTTAAGTGTATGTTTTGTTTAACTTTTCAAGTGTTTAATTTTGAAAAAAAAAATATCTTGAAAAAATTTATAGTATTTGGCAACCACTAAAAATAAATTATTAAGAAATAAACTATTTTGAGATAAACACTTGAAACCAACTCTTTTAGAAAGAGTTTTTAAGTATACAATAACTTGTGTAAAAAAACATTTATGAGGAAATGTAACCAAGCATATGAATGTTTAAATTCTAAACAATTTTTATACAAAATATTTTTTAAAAAATACATTATTGAAATACATTTAAATTAAAATGTATTCCAAACGGACCATAAGTGTTTTTCAGGAATGCATTTTCTTTTAAACATAAAAATTGTTTAGAATTTAAACACTCATAAAAATCCTTTTTAAAACATTTGTTTTCAAATGTTCATCTCAAAATGGTTTATTTCTCAATCTCATTTTTTAATAAATCATTTTTAGTGGTTGCCAAACACTAGAAAATTTTTCAAAATGATTTTGTTTTTCAGAATTAAACCGTTTAAAAGTTAAACCAAACACACTCTTAAACTAAAAGTTTTTTTTTTTTTTTTTTTTTTGACAATATATGGGGTGGAGGATTCGAATTATAGATTTTGTGGTTATTAGTACAACTTTAGTTTAAGGACCAAGAAGTCTGTGATTTCAAATGAATCTTAAATCATCCACAAATATTGTCGATGTCCGCCAACAAAACATAGCTCAATTGGCTTAAAGTTGTACTAAAGACCAAGAGATCTGTGATTCGAACCATCCACTCCACATGTTATAAAAAAAAAAATTGTCGAGGTCCAATGTCCCCGCTGGCTTTTTGTCATTTGTCACGGGGAAAAGTCACTCAAATGTCAAATACAATTTGATGTGTGTTTGACATAGTTTTAGAAAAGACAAATTTGACGTGCATTTTGGATTTTATTTTTGTTTTCAAGTTCACTAGATCAAATTAATTAAGTGAGCATTTATTTGCTAAATTTAAAAGGAAAAAAAAATTAATTCTAAATTTAACGGTGGAAATTCTGAAAGCAACATTTGTTTTTCCATGTTGTTAGTGTTTTTAAAATTTTAATTTAAACATACTAAAATAGATTAAAAAAAACTTTGATATAAAAATGTATCCTTTTAGATTTTTTTTTTTTTGAAACAAATGTATCCTTTTAGATTTATAAACCCATTTCATTTTTGTTAAAATTAAAATATGTTTAGCATAATATATTATAGATAATATAATATTATAAAATAATACATATACAAGATTTATAACAAAAAGCATGTTCATAAATATATAATTGATTGGTTCAAAAAATATATATATATCAATGATAGTTAAAATTTAACAAATATTTAGTTGGTAATTAAATATGTTACCCAACACATTTTAAACCCATTTTTTTAAAAAAAATTGAAATTAAGGGTGTGTTTGGTAGACAATCCAGATTCTATTTGATGTTTTCAAATTCACAGAATTTAGTGAATATGCGTTTGGCAGATGTGTTTTTTAAAACTGTTTTCGAACTATGTGATCCAAATAGTGAAAATTCTGAAAACAATTTTTCTTTTTATGTTTTCAGTGTATCCAGATTTTAAATTTGAAAATTTTAAATACAGAATTAAATTAAAAATGATAAAAACTTTAATAAATATAGTATTTTCACGTTATAAACTCAATTCATTTTTGTGAAATTAAAATTTGTATATGTATTATAAATTATATGATATTATAAAATAATAATTATATAAAATTTAGGGAAAATACACTTTTGGTCCCTGAGGTTTGGGTTAAGTGACACTTTGGTCCCTGAGTTTTCAAACTCAACAAAAATACCCCTCAGGTTTGAAATAAGGAGCACTTTGGTCAATGCCGTCAACTTTTCTGTTAAATTTTAACAGTTGCTGATGTGGCACTATTATTTTAATAAAAATTGTTCAAAATGTATTTGATAATATTATAAACCACAAACTATTTGTAGTTATCAACTAAAGTATTAAGTTGAATATAAACTATTATTTTAATACTTTAGTTGATAACAACAAATAGTTTGTGGTTTATAAATATATTATCAAATACATTTTGAACAATTTTTGAAATTTGAATTAAATTTCTGAATCTTCTACCAAACACATATCTGAAAATATGAAATACAACATTGTCTTCATTGAATCATTTGTTTTCAAATTTTTGTTTTCAGATCACCTACCAAACGGACCCTAGTTTCTAAAATTGTTACCCCTTATATTTGAAAACATTGAATACGTGTGACCCAATTCTTTTTTTTCTTTTTTTTTTTTATCAGAAATTATGGTGGATGGGCTCCTTTAACCCATTAATTTCAAATATATATAAATTTTTTAATTATATCAATGATAAGATTTCCTACATTAATTCATTTTTTATTCTTTTCCAAATGTCCTTATTTAATTTGCATATATTATAATTAATTTTGAATTATTTTTCTAACAACCGTCAACCATATTAAGTAAGTATTTATTTATTGTGTGATTTTATTAATAATTTATTTTTTTGTCCAAATCATTCATTTTCAGTTACATTACTTGTTGTACCGATTTCTTTTTATTTTTTTATTTTGGTCAATTAATTTCCTAGCTCTCCAATTGCCTAATTTAATTTTGAAATTCTAATAAATTTTGATTTTTTTTTTCATTAAGCAGTCGGTTATTCCAATTTGGAAACATTTTCATTTTGAGCGCTCCCTTTTCATTTTCCAAATTTAGTATCTAATTAAACCATTTTTTTCCCATTTCTTTTTTTTTTTTAAACAATTTTTTTCCCATTTATTTATTCGTAATTTCCTTTTCATTTTGACGGCTTCCTAGGTTTATGCATACATCTACTTTTTCATTTTTCATGTTTTCATCTTAACGGCTCACCTGTGGATTCAAAATTTTCGTCTTTTGCGATTTTTAATTTCGTCCAGAATCATGACCAACACAACCATTTTTCGTGCCTTTTGTCCATTTTCGTGATCAATTACTGCCCCTCAATTTTTTAAATATTAAAAAGTATATTTTTTAAATACATGATATTTACCAGTCTCGTGTTTTATTAATATACCTTATATTTTCACTTTTTAGGTTCCGACGTTATTCTTGTACGCATACTATTTGGTGGAAATTGGAATGAGAGAAATAATTATGTTGACTATGATGTGTCTAAAATTATGATGCAACCAAGAATGTATACATAATCCTGAGAAGTACATATTATATTTATGAATTAAATAAAAAATAGAGGTATATAACATATATCTCTGAATCGATCGTCAATACTTAAAAAAAGGTTAAATAAAAATATCTCATATGAAATAACTATGTCAGTGAGCTAAATAAAAATATTCCATATGAAATAACTGAGCTAAATTAAAATAACCCCATATGAAATAACTATCCAGTGAGCTAAATTAAAATACCCATATGAAATAACTATGTCAGTGAGCTAAATTAAAATACTAGTGAGATCAAACAAATAGAGAAGATCATTGAAAGCATCATATCAAAATACCAATAGCAAAACACCTCTATTTTCCAGTAGATCGCTGAACCCAAACTAAACTCTAAAAAAACAAAGCAAATACTCTAATAATCGTTTTTTTTTTTCAAAAAAACAATAGATCACTAATTGAAAGCACTAACAAAGAAACTAAAAAATTGTGAATAGAAGAAACCTTCCAATATACTAGAGACGAATGAATATAATGAATTTGAGTAAGATCCAATCGAGAAGTGTGGCGACCAAGCGGAGGAATGACAACGTAGCAGACCATTTGGCAATTGGACGGATGCTTCTGTCCGTAGCACAAGAGTATTGCTGGGAAGATTTTGATGAAAATCTTGATGTAAGAGACACGAAAAAAGAAGGGAAAAATACACTTTTGGTCCCTGAGGTTTGGGTTAAGTTACACTTTGGTCCCTGAGTTTTCAAACCCAACAGTTTTACCCCTGAGGTTTGGATTTCGTTACACTTTTGGTCCCTCCGTCAAATTTTCTGTTAAACCCTCACGGAAGGCTGACGTGGCACATATTTTTTATTAAAAAATAATAATTTCTCATTTTTTAAAATAAAAATATACTAAAATAATTAAAATATATTATTTTTTAATATTTTTAATTCTTTCCCTTCTTCTTCAACCCAACCCCCTTCATCTTCTTCCAACCACCACCACATTCCGCCGGCGACGGCCCCTCGCCGTCGGCCACCGGCCGGCGGTAATTTTTTTTTCTTTTCTCTTTCTTCTCCTTCATTTCTTCATCTTTTTCTCCTTTCTTTTATTTCTTCTGTTTTGTTTTTCGTTTTTTTAAGAAAAGAGGGAAAATTTGGGGAAGAGGTCGGCGCCACCATCAAGACCCATACGCCACTGTTTCTCACGCCGGCAGTGATCTCATCCATTTGGGTGCTCGAAACTAAAAGAAAACTCCCCTGCGAAACGTACAAAACAAAGCCCTCTACTTGAGAGTCCAGCCACCGGAGGTAGTTTTTAGAGTCACCGCCGTCGTCTGGAGCAATTGGGTTGCTTTTAAGCTCGAAATATGGGGTACTGGGGCCGATTGTGTAGACTGGGAAGGAAAACTTCGCTTTCAAAATGTCGATTACGGAGGTTCGAGCTCGTAAACAGAGGTGAAGAGGAGAAATTGGGCTCTGTCAACGGAACAGGCGAAGTTCACGCTGGATTCGACAACTTTGAGGCCATTGCCGAAGAAGAAAGTGGGCAAATCTCCAAGATGAATCTTCGACACTCCGGGGATGTAACCGATAGTCTCTTCTCCCTGCTCTTCAAAATAGAACGAGAAAAAACTTAAAAACTCATCATCTCGCAAAATCGGGCTGGGTGCGATTTGGTGGCGGGTGAAGACAAGCTCGTGGGTATGCAGCGGCGAGCAGTACGTTTGAGGAGTTTGGCGTGTTATCTGGTGCGATTTGGTGACGGCGAGCTCGTGCTATCTGGTTTTTCGGACAGAATAGAGAAAGAGAGGGATATCGAGGGAAGAGATCTGGTTGGGGTTTTCAACAGCCGGCGACCTCCTGGAGTCGACGCTGGCAACCGATGGCGGCGTCTTCTTCCCTAGATCTGAAACCGACGGTGGCGTCTTCTTCCCCAGATCTGAAACCGACGGTAGCGACTTCTTCCCCATATCTGAAATTGACGGCGTCGGAAAATAGAGGCTGAGAGGCTGAAGCTTCGAGGAAGGAGAAGAAGAAGAAGAAAAGGAAGGAGAAAAAAAAAAAAAAAACATCGCCGGCGGCCGGCGGCGCCTGTCTGGCGAACGGTGGTGGTTGCCGGCCACCGGAGTCGGAGAATAAGAAGTTGAATAAGAATGGGGAGAAGAGAAAGAAGAAGGAGAATAAAGAGGGGAACAAAATTAAAAATTAATAAAATAATACTATTTTTATTTTTTTAATATATCTTTATTTAAAAATATTAAAAATTATTATTTTTAATTAAAATAATAGTTCCACGTCAGCATTCCGTTACTATTTAACGGCAAATTGGATGGTAGGGACTAAATTGCTCCTTATCTCAAACCTCAGGGGTATTTTTGTTGAGTTTTTAAACTCAAGGACCAAAGTGTAACTTAACCCAAACCTCAGGGATCAAAAGTGTATTTTTCCCAAAAAAGAAATATATGAATAGTAGATTTCCTTGAGGAGAAAGAAAAAGACTATTGGAGCTATTTTTGGAGGGAGGAAGATTTTTTGCGATAAGAAACCCTAGGATAAAAGATCTCCATTCTCGACAGTTTCTTTCTTTATATTTATTATTATATATATTTTTTATATGACGACTTTAATATGAGGGCTTTTCAAAAAAAAAAAAAAACAAAAAACAAAAAAAAAAAGACTTTAATATGAGGGCATAAAAGTAATTAGGCTCATTTATCTTAATCCATTTATTAATTGAAATAGACATAGTTGAAAATAATAAATGAAATGGACATATTTGGAAAATGGATATTCTTTTAAGACTATTTTTGTAGTCAATCCTTTTTTTTTTATTGAACCCTTTATTTTCAAAATTTATATTTTTAAATACACATTCTAAATTATTTTTAAGCGAAGTATTTCTTATATAAGTCTTTTAAAGAAAATAATTAAATATTGATATGTTAAATACTCAAGAAAGGGTGGACGCAAGATATTTATGTCAAAGTGAGCAAAACTCAACAGGTAAGTGACATATACCATTGACCAAGAGATTAGAAGTTTGAATCTCTTGTCTACAAATATTGTCATTGAACTAAAAAAAAAAACAAGATATTCATATTTTCACTGTAACGACCCTACTTTTCATGCCTAGATCCTAAGGCCGTTACTACATGTATTTCATTCTACTTCTAAGAACGACGAGGAAATATCATTTAAAGAAAACACACTTAGAGATTTTTCGAAACGTTTCAACATGGGATCCCAGTTAAAACAGAACAAACGAAACCTTTAGTTATTCAAACAAAACTTAAAGCGGAATAAACCTTAAATCGACGCAGTACAAGTTCAAGAGAAGAATTTCGAATCATAAAATGCGGAAGACTATTCTAAAGAAACTCATGGCCCAGTAGCACTCCGTCACGCGTTCTGTACACCTTTACCTCTACCTGCAGTTATATGTAAGGGAAAAAAATGAGTATTTAAGAAAATACTCAGTAAGTAGCAATCAAGGTTTTAACATTTTATTCGAGTTAAGAGCCTAAGGGTTAGGTCATCTCATTCTCATTCATTTCATTTCATTTATCTACAGTTCGGGTCTCGTGTTCAATTAGTACACCTATATATATATAAGTTTGCCAACTCACTGATAGTGCACAAGTGGGAGTTTTGGGAGGTCTCTACTCCTACTGATGGTAGATGGCACCCAGTCAGTGGAGCTAAGTCTCATCCCTCAAGGCACTAATGGGCGCGTAGCGCTCTAAACTACCATTTCACTGGTGGGGCGTTCATGGGTTTAAGTCAGGAATTAACTTCCACAATCAGTAAATGACACCTAGACTGCGAAGCCAAGTCCCGCCCATTAAGCCCCTCATTTCAGTCTATTACATCTCAGTCCTAGGTGTTTAATTGACACAACCCTCTTCTAAGGCACTAGCCTATTTCTTTCCCTTTCTTAATCCTTTCCCTTTTAGGACCCCTTAACTCTTGCTTTTTTTTTTTTTTTTTTTTTAACGGCAACCCTCCTAAGCAGAGAAAAACACAAACTCCCAATTGCCCACAACAATGTCGGTCAGCTATAAAATATACATCGGTCATACACTAGCTTCTATCACACAACACAATTATACATGTAGTAGCCATATTCTTGAAATTAACGCAACATATCACTTCACTCTCAATCCGAACCACTTATACACATTTTCATGCCAGGAGTAACCAAATCATTCCAAACATACACATTTCATTCCAATGCAGCTTGTTACTTACCATGTTCAGCTATCATGCAATGCACTTAAACACATGGAATTTTGAATACAATTAGCTACTTAAATTCCAAGGGGCAACTTTAGGATTTAACCCAGCTCATGTTATCACAAACCATACTCAACATAAATGAGTTTAAAGCAGAGAATTTATTCCAACAGCTACTTACGTTAAGGCTAACTCAACATGCTACAACCAACCTTAACATTTTCATACTATCCTCTTGCTTCAAAGTGAATCAATCATGCTTATTGGAACCCAAGGGTAAGACTTAGATTTTAAATCCAACTCATGCTTCCAAAAGAGTAAAACAATCATGTTCCCCAATTCTAAGGCTAACCATTCATACTTATCTCATACTAGCATAGTGACATAATGAATACATGGGTCCAAAGCATACGACATAAACAAAAAAAAACTACTTATTTTAGCCCAACAAATCCTTGATCGACTTCTAACCAATTTTCCTTTAAATTCCAAGACTTCAAGCAACCAAAGCAAAAACTTAGCTTGCTGTCCGGGCTCTCAAATCCACCTAAATCCAACAATTTAATCACCAAACGCAATGGGCATCTTAAATTCAATAGCCAAAATCAATGGGTATTCATCTAACACACATAAATCATTCCAAAACTTGACTTAATTCACTTACCCAATGACGAACTCGCTCAAAGAGGATGAAACTTGAAGATCCGCTACTAGAACATCGGTTATGAAAAGAAACGCCTGCTGAATGGAAAGGAAAGTGAATGGGTAATTGTTTAAATGCAAGAACTAACCCACGTAAGCCTCAAACCAACTTACCCACTGCGAGAACTCACCTAAAACACCCGAAAACGCGGAAAAATGGTCCCTCCTCGCTGCTGTCCGCGCCTACAGTGTTGCTGCCGGAAACAACGCTAAACATGCGCACCCACGCTGCTACAACATGAGACAGAGAAGGGAGGGGTTGGGCGTGAGAGATCGACGAGAGAGGAGATGCATAACCGCAAGCCACACAGAAGAAAAAGGAAAAACGAACCTGATGTGATGGCTGGCCGAAAACGAGTTGTTGCCGCCGTGTGTACCGCGAGTCACCAGAGAAGGGGGCGCCGACGTCGTGGCGTGTTGCAGCGGTCGGAGAGGGAGGCGTGCGGCGGCTGAAGGGAGAGTACGAGAGAAAGGGAGAAAGTGCGGTGAGGGAGAGAGAGAGAAAGAGTGTCGAGAGAGGGAGATGAACGTGAGGGAGAGAGAGAGTTCAGTTTTTTTTTTCTTTTTTTTTTTTAAGGGTCACTTTGACCGAAAATGGGGGGGGGGGAAGTTCCCCCCCCCCCTTTTCCCTTTTGACCGGCAGCCACTTCCCCATTCCTTTTTTTTTATTATTTTAAAGCCGGCTGCTACATTCACACCATTTAATTATGAGAGCAATGTTACGAAAATAATTTGTGGGAGAGAAAACATGGAGAGATAAAGTTAATAGAGCATGACAATATAAGTCAACATGTGCAAAGCTCAATTGACATAAAACTTGTAATCTTGAATAAAAAGTTAGAGGTTCAAATCTCTTACACTAAAAATACAAGTTTTATGTTAGCTGAACTATGTTCATGTTGGCTCCTGTGAGTCACATTTGTTGTACTAAACAACATGTGGAGAGAGACAAGGGAAAGGCGTGAGAGAGAACGTCCAAAGAACATGTTCGAGTGTTTCTTTTCTTTTCTTTTCTTTTTATTTAATTTTAATTTCTATTGTTTAAGAATTTGCTATTTATTATTAGTTTTTTTTTTTTTAAGTATACACTTTTCTTTTTATCAAGTTAAGTATACCCTTGATTATTAAATTTGATTGGAAATAATTAAGGTAATATGACAGGATTTTTTTTCTTTTTGAAAGGAATATGACAGGATTCTTTTACTTTAAAAATTTAGAAGGAAAAATCAAATTTTATGCCAAACTTAAAAGTTTGCAGGAGAAATTGGAAATTTCTCATATAAATATTACTTCCGGATAGTGGCTAATGAAATTTCATAATTTTCACAACATGTTATTATATTGAACTCAGAACAAAAAATGTTATTATATTTGTGTTTAATAATATATTAATAAACAATAAAACAGAAATATTTAACTTGAATATTATTAAGGGATTTTCGTACGGATGACCCTCTAAAATAGGTGTTGATGGTCAATTTTGGTCAGAGGGACTCACCTGACCTTCACATGCCACCAACGGTAGATTTGTTTGAGAGCGGGGAAAGACGTGGTCTGCAAGACGGAAAACCTGCACACTGGTGTGGTGCTAGCCACACCGACTCCAATGCTTAAGTCAGAAAACAGACGTAGGAGGGCTAGAGAGTAAGAGAAGAGAGTCGAGAGTTCGGGTCCCCTTCTTCAATGGCGAAGAGAGGTATAAATACATGTGCATACTCCTAGGGTTTTTAGGAATTTGAAGGTGTTTCGGGACGAACCAGACTGGACCGGGGTGGCTAGAGGCAGCAGGGACCGAGCAGAGGAAAATGAACTTGGCCCGCGCGGTTGGCCTCAGCCTTGGGTCGAGGCCGACCATATGGGTCGGGCCATTTTGGCCCGACCCATTGGCTGGTCTTCCTCTGGGTCGCTTCCTGGTCCTATCCCCGTCCGGTTGTCCTCGTCAGCTCCTTGCATATCATGGTGGTCCAAAATTACCTATAACAATAGGCGAAAATGATAAATGTCCTACCTTTTCAATTTGAGGATATATGTCCTTTTGCCCATGCCTGCATCCTAGTAAAATTACCATTTTACTTTCTACTCTAATCTCGCTCTCTCTCGCTACCCTTGCTCCGGCTCCAACCTCTAGCTCTTCAGTCTTGCTCTCTCTCCAATCTCTCACTCTTGAACTCTATTTGTCTCATTTCTCTCTCCAATCTCACTTTTATTCCAATCTCTCACCCTACTTCAACTCTACTCTCATTTTGTGCTTTTTGGAAAAAAAAAATATAGAGAGAGAAAAAGAAAGAAGAAATAAATTGAGCCAGAAACGAGGGAGAGAACGAGATGAGAGAAAAATGGGCGTTTTTGTATAGGAGTAATGATGACGTAAACAAAAGAGCATGTAACCTTAAATTGAAAAGGTATGACATTTTTTATTTTGACCTCTTCGAATAGATCATCTACAAATATATTCATATTATTAATTTATCTCTCTTACATCTGATAGCGAGCATAGCTAGCTAGTTTTCTCTAATTAATTAAGCTAGTCTTTTATAATTTGAAACTTAATTGAGAAATTGGAGTCAAATGGGGTTCGCGCAAAAAAAAAAAAAAAAAAAATCATAGCGTCGAGTCGCTAGACAATTTTCCAGAATCCGTGATTTCGCGGTAGTGTCGCGACGCTACCTCCACTGCTTCGCGACGCTACGACCAATTTTTGCCTTATTTAAAGATTGCGATTAGGGTTTATTGGGGGACTTCTTTTGGGAGATTTTTAGCCGTAAAACAGGGAGAAAAATCATGATTTTGAAGCTGAAGCAAGCGGGGGAGCGTGAAATTGAAGACTTTGTTCGTGGAGATCGTAATGGGTACGTGCGGTCTCGACCTCCATAGTGTTTAATCTTCTTTCCCCTTACTTTAGTTAGTTTTTAATGACTTTTTCCTACTTACTTTATCTTGTAACGCCATGTATGAGTAACTAAGTTTGTTACTTAGGGACTGATGTAGTCTTTTTAGTTTATGGATTGATTTATGGGTTGAATTATGCAATTGTTTTATGTTTGCATTCTTAATTTAATGCTTTCAATTAATTGGCCACTAGTTGAATGATCTAAGTGTTGAGTCTTGCTCGGGAGAGGGGATTTAGCGTAGACTTTATTAAGATTGCATGACTAAAGTAGAATCTCTAAAATCGTAACGGAATTTAAAGTAACTTTAGAATCGGTTAAAAAAAACTAATTGTCTTGCTTATTAAAGAACTTAGATAGGGATATCAAGTTAGTTAATTTGCATGAGAATAAATTATACTCGGGAGAGGTAGTTCTAATTAAAGGTTCTTGTACTCATAAAACCATTGTGCGTTATAATTTATTCCTTAAAATCAATCCTAGATTAAATTGACGAAATCAATTCCCTAAGTATTCTTTCAATTGAATTTCACATCTTTGATTTGCATTACCTTGGTTTTTCAATTTTACTACTTGTTGATCCTTAAATAAAATTGAGCAAGATTGTTCATGGTAATTGATTTAATTTAAAAATACAATCTAGAGGACGACACTCGAATTTAGGATCACTTTATTATTACTTGACCATAAAAAATCCTCATCAACATCTACCATAAAAAATCCTCAGCCAGAAAAATTTCTGTGAACAAAACATGTGTACCCCATCCTTTTCCAATAAAACCAAAAATGCTGGTGGATGCTCTTACCTATCGTTTTCCCATTTTCTTCGGCACCAACTTTAAAGCAGAGCAGCGCCTGCTCTGTTCTCCTTCAGCCTTCAGCCTTCAGCCCCACTCTCTCATGGCTTCCCCTCACTTTCTTCTGTTCCCTTACATGGCACAAGGCCACATGATCCCCATGATCGACCTCACCAAGCTTCTCGCTCAACGTGGAGCCATAATCACCATCGTCACCACGCCCCTCAATGCCGCTCGCCACCACTCTGTTCTCGCTCGCGCCATTGATTCTGGCCTTCAAATCCACGTGCTTCAAATCCAATTCCCATGGAAAGAAACTGGCCTCCCACAAGGCTGCGAGACTTTGGACTTGCTACCTTCACCTGCTTCCGCGGCCGCTTTCTATAGAGCAAGTTGTCTCCTTTACGAGCCATCCGAAAGATTGTTCGAGCAACTCACCCCTCGTCCGAATTCCATAATCTCCGATATGTGCATCCCTTGGACCTTACGACTCGCTCAGAAATTTCACATCCCAAGGCTCGTTTTCTACAGTTTGAGCTGTTTCTTCCTTCTCTGTGTGCGGAGTTTAAAATCCAATCATGCTCTCATAAGCTCCATCTCTGATTCAGAAGTAGTAACTTTATCGGACTTGCCCAAACCTGTCAAGTTTCGCAAGTCGGAGCTACCTAAATTCACCATCGAAGAAATAGCGAAGCTTTCTTATGAAATGGAAGAGGCCGATCTGCAGTCCGACGGCGTTATTTTGAATATGTTTGAGGAGATGGAGGCAGACTATGTTGCAGAGTATAAAAAGGGAATAGAATCTCCAGAGAAAGTCTGGTGCGTCGGCCCTGTTTCGCTCTGCAACAACAACGAACTCGACAATGCTGAAAGAGGGGACAAAGCCTCAATCGACGAACACGAATGCATCCAGTGGCTGGACGGGCAGCAACCATCTTCACTGATTTACGTCTCGTTGGGAAGCCTCTGCAATTTAATGACACCGCAACTCATAGAGCTTGGGTTGGGATTGGAGGCGTCGAAGAAGCCGTTCATTTGGGTCATACGAAAAGGAAACCTGACAGAAGAGTTGGAGAAATGGCTTGCAGAGTATGATTTGGAGGGGAAAACTAAAGGGAGGGGCCTTGTGATTCGCGGTTGGGCTCCCCAAGTTCTGATACTGTCACACTCTGCAATTGGATGCTTTTTGACGCATTGCGGTTGGAATTCGAGCATTGAAGCGATGACGGCCGGTGTGCCGATGATCACTTGGCCACTCTTTTCAGATCAAATTTTCAACAACAAGCTGATTGTAGAGATACTTAGGATCGGTGTAAGTGTGGGGGAGGAGACTGGTGTGAATTGGGGAGAGGAAGAGGAGAAAGGGGTGGTGGTTAAGAGAGAAGAAGTGAAAGAGGCCATAGAAATGGTGATGGATAGAGATGACGGAGAAGAGATGAGAAAGAGATGCAAAGAGCTTTCAGAGAAGGCTAAGAGAGCCATGGAAGAAGGGGGTTCGTCTCATCGGAATCTCACGCTGTTGATTGAAGAAATTGCTACTCATGGAGGAGTTTGTGAGAATGGAAGCTGCTCGTGATATAGTATTCTAATTATGTGTTTAAATTTGTATTCAAAATTAATTTAAAGTATTAATAAAAATGAATGGATTAATAATCACGAGATAATTTTTATGGAATATACTTCCTACCCAAAAAAAAACTAAGTAAATTCAACTAATTAAAATTACTTAATTCAGTTTTTAATAAATATCCTTAATTATCATAATTTAATATATTTTTATTCAAAAAATTAATTAGATAAATATTTTGATTATAATATGATGATTTATTTATTATAATGAAATTATATAATTAATTTTAATTAATTATAGTTCAATATTATATATATATATATATATATATATATATATATATATATATATTTGAGGAAAAGTATTATTAGTTATAATTTTAAAATTTATTAAATAATATAAATAAATATACTTTAATAAACAATATTAAAAAAAAAGAAGAAGATAAGAGAAAGAGGGGAAATAGATATTTTGATAATAAAGGTTAATAAAAAAATAGGCTAAATTATACAAAATACCTTTGAACTTTAGTCTTTGTTTCAAAAATACCCCTATACTTTTAAAAGTTTCAATAATACCCTTCAACTTTTAGAATTGTTAAGAAAAACCCTTGAATAGAAATTTCGTTGGAAAGAGAGACGAAAAATGGACATGAATGGCACAATGGGAGGACACGACACTAATCTCGTATGATATTGTCCACGAAAAATGGACTTGCTTTGGTTCACCCCAAAAGACCTCATACTTTGCTCACACTCCCAACAGAAGAGATAGTTTTTAAAGTGGTTCCATAAGGTATTTTACCTGTATATCTATTATGCGTTTCTTTTTAACAAAGATTTTTACAAAGAAGTTACAACCTAAAGAATATCAAAAAAAATATTCTATCCTTATTTGCATGACTTTCTTTAGGGAGTGCTTGTTTGCCTTACCAAGTTATGAGTAATATTCCCTCTATGTTCTTATATGCCTACCCATCGAATGGAAAAATACCAACAATGTTTTCAATGTCAATGGTGTTCATGGTGTTGGGCGGTGCAAATTCCTGAATCCATTTCATTCTGTTTACAGTGAAGTCAAAGGAAAAGATGAAAGGGGTGTGTGTAAAGAGATGAACATGAACGTGGTCTTGTTATGAGTAGCATTTTGTTTTATTGCCACGTTATCTCCTTTTTCCGCTTAATGTAGGTTGCCATTGACAAGTCACCAATCACGTCCACTTTCCATCTCTTCACTAACGAAATATCTATTCAGATCATTTATGGGCATAAATGATGCCTCGAAATACTTTATTCTCATGGCCCACCACAGAAATCTTGTACCAAACAACAGTATCACAAACCCTAACACTGCACCAAACGCCTCCTTAGAAGTTTGTAGGAGAAATTGGAAATTTTTCTGATAAATATTACTCCAGGATAACGTGGCCAATGCAATTATCATAATTCATAACATATTATATTTAGTTGAAATAAGGACCCGTTTGGAATACTAGTTAAGGGTGTGTTTGGTTTAACTTTTCAAGTGTTTAATTTTGAAAATAAATCATTTTGAAAAAATTTCTAGTGTTTGGCAACTACTAAAAATGACTTAGTAGAAAATGAGATTGATAAATAAACCATTTTGAGAGAAATAGTTGAAATCAACTTTTAAAAAAAGACCTTTTAAGTAAACAATAACTTGTGTATAAAAACATTTGTGAGGAAATAATGCAACCAAACACAGAGTATTTAAATTCTAAACAATTTTTATACAAAATGCATTTTGTATAAAAATTGTGTTTAGAATTTAAACATTCATATGTTTGGTGACATTTAAAACTTCTTTTTGAAAAATTTTGTTTATCTCAAAATAGTTTATTTCTCAATCTCATTTTTAGTGGTTGTCAAACACTAGAGTTTTTTCAAAATTAAACACTTTGAAAGTTAAACCAAACCTACGTAATGCCGTAGCTTCAAAGTTTCAAATTTAACGTGCGAAAACATTGAAATCCTCAGCCAGAAAAATTTCAGTGAATAGTGGCCACTCAATCCAATGTAGTCCATTATATTCCAATAAAACCAAAAATGCTGATGCATGCTCTTACCTATCATTGTCATTTTCTTCTGCACGAACTTTGAAGCAGTGCAGCGCGTGCTCTGTTCTTCAGCCCCACTCTCACATGGCTTCCCCTCACTTTCTTCTGTTCCCTTTCATGGCACAAGGCCACATCATCCCATGATCGACCTCACCAAGCTTCTCGCTCGACGTGGAGCCAAGTTAAGAGAGCTCATTCAACCTCAAATTTTCTGTTATGTTATTCTCTCTATTCAACTGTATCATGGTTTAGAATTTAGTGTTGGAATTCCTGTTTATTCTGTTTCCACTGAGTTTATATATTGACCACTGATTTTGATCATTCTTCAATAACAAGTGTTATTACATGTGATCATTTCTCTGTTTCTTCAATTTTATTCTTGATTTGGTATCAGAGCTTGAAAGCCTAACGACATCTTGATTTATTTTTCCGTGCGATGGAGTCTCACTCAAAAGAGAAAGGGAGCTATGAGATTGAAGTTTCATCTCAGACTTCGAAGATAATAAATCCAGGCAACAAGATCGCAACAATGAAGCTTGATGAAGATAATTTTCTACTTTGGAAGTTACAAATTCTTACTACTCTACGGAGACATGGGTTAAAGCATCATCTTGATGAAGATTCAAATATCCCATCCAAGTTCATTCAAAATGGTGATTTGAAAATCCCTAATCCTGCGTATGACCATTGGGTTCAACAAGATAGTTTGATTATCGCCTAGCTACTCGGTTCAATGTCCAATTCCTTCCTTTCAGAAATGCTGGAATGTGAAACTGCTCGAGAAGTGTGGAAGATTTTTCAAAATCGATTTTCTTCAAGAAACGTTGCAAGAATCATGGACCTGAAATCAAAATTAGAGTCGCTCAACAAGGGTAATCTTAAACTCAAGTCCTAAGAAAAAATCTTTGAATTATCTAAAACGTAGGTGGAGGCCTCATCATCTTTGGTTTTGAAATGATACCTTTGGACTGAATATCAGTTTTGGTTTTATGGATTCTGTACCATATTAGATAACGTGACACTCTATCTCAAAACCAATTGATAAAGAGTAAAAGTAACTTATGTATTTTGTTATAGGCAATTTTGGACCACCCGATGTACAAGGAGCTGACGAGGAAAACTGAGGAGAAATCGGGCTGGGAGTTCGACCCAAGAGGCGAAACCGGCAAGTGGGACGAGCCAAGACCGAAGGGGTCGGGCTTTTGGCCCGCTCGCGCGGGCCGAGCCCGTCCGACTCCATTTGGTCCCTACCGCCTTTGGCCGCCCCGGTTCCGCCTGGTTTGACTTAAAACGCCTCCAAATCCCTAAAAATCCTAGGAGGATGAGCAGGTATTTATACCCCTCTTCGCCACTGAAGAAGGGGACCCGGACTCTATTCTTGACTCCCTCCTCTTACTCTGGGCTAATGACAAAAATGACCCTTTGAAGTTTTTGGTTTGAAATTTTGACCCCCTTCTGAGAAAAAAGTTTTTTTTGACCCCCTTGGTGATGAAGATGATGTAAGCATGCATGGTAGATTACTTTTATACTCTCAATTCATTAAAAACCACTAAAATTAATTATTTCACCAACTTTTCACCCACTTTCACCCACTTTCCCTATCATAATTACCATCCATTACTCTAAAAATCCATTAAACCCATTTTGAAAAAAAAAAAACTCATACAACATAGACCCAATATTCTGAAATTAATATTTTTCCCAGTCCTATCCCGACCGAACCATCTAACCGAGAATCTAGACCAAATCTAACCAAAATGTAATTTTCCCGGTCCAATCTCGGCCGGAATTTCCGACTGGGAATCTCGAGCGAGGCAGGTGAAATTATATTGTTTCGGGAGGAAATCTCGGCTGCTAAAGTGTAATTGTTTTTATATTTTTATATAAAATCTCAAATTTATAACTAATTAACGCAGACCTCACGCACGCACTTAAGCTCTTTCCGTGTTCCTTAACCAATAAAGCAAAGACAAATCTTGGTACTCTAAATAAATCAAATATAAATATATATTTGTTTTGAAAAACATATCATATAATTAACCGAGACAATCGAGAATCTCGGTCGGTCGTCCCGGTGCCCATTCAAGCGTCCCGGCCGGGATGCTTCATCTGGAAACGAAAAAACCCAGTTTCGAAATCATGAAAAAAGTCCCGTTTTTTAGCAAAATAAACTCAGAAAGGGTCGAAAATATACTGTGTGCAATAAAAACAAACTAAACTTCAACAAATTTGGTCAAATGATCCTAGAATGTACCAAACACATTAAAATCCTATAAAACAGGAAGAGAAAAAGTTTTTAATTTCTTCAGGGACAGTTTCGTAATTTCACATTCAATTTAAAAATAAAATGGCCTAAGAAACCAATAAAAAACTCAGGGGTCTTTTTTAAAACCAAAAACTTCAAGGGGTCAAAATTGTCAATTTTCTCTCTTACTCTCTAGCTCTTTCCTGACTTAAGCATCGGAGGGGTGTGGCTAGCACCACACCGGTGTGCAGGTTCTCTGCCACATTTTCCTCCTCTTCTACAAATTTTACCGTTGGTGGCACGTGTCAGGTGAGTTCCTTTGACCAAATTTGACCATCAACATATTTTATAAATTATGAGGTCTCTATTTATCTTTTTACTCTGGGATGCACAACAATGGACTCGAACACATCTCTTAAAAGTACTTTTAAAAGAAATAGAAAGACAAAAGGTAAAGAAGTGTAACGAAATATTTATGTCAAGATAATTTAAACTTGCAAAATCATCTAGAATTTGATTTCATTTCACCGGTTTACAACCAAGTTTTGTTATTTGATAAATCTGAAACAAAATATATAAATAAACAAACAAAATCCTCAGCCAGAAAATTATCAGTGAATAGGGACCACGCGGTGTAGTCTATTATATTCCAATAATAAAACCAAAAACGCTGATGCATGCTCTTACCTATGGACGTTGCCATTTTCATCCGCACGAAATTTAAAGCAGAGCAGCGCCTGCTCTGTTTTCTGTTTTCCTTCAGCCTCACTCTCTCATGGCTTCCCCTCACTTTCTTCTCTTCCCTTACATGGCACAAGGCCACATGATCCCCATGATCGACCTCGCCAAGCTTCTCGCTCATCGTGGAGCCATAATCACCATCGTCACCACGCCCTTGAATGCTGCTCGCTACCACTCTGTTCTTGCTCGCGCCACTGATTCTGGCCTTCAAATCCACGTGCACCAACTCCAATTCCCATGGAAAGAAGTTGGCCTCCCACAAGGCTGCGAGAATGTGGACTTGCTACCTTCACCTGCTTTCGGGGCCGCTTTCTATAGAGCAACTTCTCTCCTTTACGAGCCATCCGAAAGATTGTTCGAGCAACTCACCCCTTGTCCGAATTCCATAATCTCCGATATGTGCCTCCCTTGGACCTTACGACTCGCTCAGAAATTTCACATCCCAAGGCTCGTTTTCTACAGTTTGAGCTGTTTCTTCCTTCTCTGTATGCGGAGTTTAAAATCCAATCATGCTCTCCTAAGCTCCATCTCTGATTCGGAAGTCGTAACTTTATCAGACTTGCCCGATCCTGTCGAGTTTCGAAAGTCGCAGCTACCCAAACTGACCACTGAAGAAATGATGAAGTTTTCTTATGAAGTGGATGAGGCCGATCGGCAGTCCGACGGCGTTATTTTAAATCAGTTTGAGGAGATGGAGGCAGATTACGTTGCAGAGTATAGAAAGGGAAGAGAATCTCGGGACAAAGTCTGGTGCGTCGGCCCAGTTTCTCTTTGCAACGACAACGAACTCGACAAGGCTGAAAGAGGGGACAAAGCCTCAATCGACGAACACGAATGCATCGAGTGGCTCGACGGGCAGCAACCATCTTCGGTGGTTTACGTCTCGTTGGGAAGCCTCTGCAATTTAACGACGGCACAACTCATAGAGCTTGGGTTGGGATTGGAGGCGTCGAGCAAACCGTTCATCTGGGTCATACGAAAAGGAAACCTGACAGAAGAGTTGGAGAAATGGCTTGTGGAGTATGATTTTGAGGGGAAAACTAAAGGGATGGGGCTTGTGATTCGCGGTTGGGCTCCCCAAGTTCTGATACTGTCGCACTCTGCAATTGGATGCTTTCTGACGCATTGCGGTTGGAATTCGAGCATTGAAGGGATGACGGCCGGTATGCCGATGATCACTTGGCCGCTCTTTGCAGATCAAGTTTTCAACGAGAAGCTGATTGTAGAGATACTTGGGATTGGTGTAAGTGTGGGGGATGAAACTGCTATGCATTGGGGAGAGGAAGAGGAGAAAGGGGTGGTGGTGAAGAGAGAGAAAGTGAGAGAGGCCATAGAAATGGTGATGGATGGAGATGACAGAGAAGAGATGAGAAAGAGATGCAGAGAGCTCTCAAAGAAGGCGAAGAGAGCTGTGGAAGAAGGTGGTTCGTCTCATCGGAATCTCACGCAGCTGATCGAAGAGATCGCTACTCATGGAGGAGTTTGTCAGATTGGAAACTGTTGATTATTAGCTCCAGAGATGTGGCCTCGGTCAATACTTTGTAACTAAGAAGATTTTTCTTTAAGTTTGTATTTAGGTTCTTTTGCAAAACAAGAATTTGAAACTTTTTTGTTTGAGACTCCAACCATTGGTTTTTTTTTTTTTTTTTTTTTTTTGAAAATTAAGCTTATAAACACATACTTCCACCTATAATTTTATTTGTTTTAATATTAATCTTCTTCCTTGTTTTTAAAAACCAAGTCCAATTAAAAAAAAAATGGTTTTCAAAAAATAGTTTTTGTTTTTAGAATTTGGTTAGAAATTCAAATGTATCCAACAAAGATGTTTGGAATGATAGGCTAATTACCATTAAATTTACTCATGTTGTTTCGTGCAAGGCTTTGAAAGAAAACAATTAGTCTTATTGATATTTCTTTTTCTTCCCAAGGTCTAAAATAAAAGGTGGGAATTTGATCCTTCACGGCTTGCTAGGGAGTTAAGTTATGCCTAAACTTTTAGAGTTGTGTCAATTTGGTCATTGAACTTTACAAAAACATTAAATAGGTCCTCGAACTTTCAATTTTTTCTTTGATAGATCCTCGAACTTTAAAAAGTATCCAATGGATCCTTAAACTTTCACTTTTGTGTCTAATAGACCCTTCAACTTTCAATTTCGTGTTTGATAAATCCTTGACCTATTCAAATTTTTTTAAAATTGACAAGACTACTAGATACAATATTGAAAATTTAGGGTCCTAATAAACATAAAATTCAATTTTATATCTAATAGATTGGTTAATTTTTCAAAATCTCGAATGTGTTAGAGAACTATTAGACACAAAATTGAAAGTTTAGGACCTATTAGACATTTTTAAAATTCAATGACCTAATAGATACAAAATTGAAAGTTCAAAAACCTATTAAACACTTTTTAGAGTTTAAGGGACCTAATTGATATAAACCAAAAAGTTTAGATAACAAACTTATAATAAAACTGATTGAACATCTCGAGTTTGGCAAAGGTTAATTAATGGGAAAAATACACTTTTAGTCCCCTGAGGTTTGGGTTAGGTTTCATTTTGGTCCCTGAGTTTTCAAATTCAACAATTTAGTCCCTGAGGTTTGGTTTTAGTTTCATTTTAGTCCCTCCATCTATTTTTCTGTTAAATGTTAACGGAATGCTGACGTGGCGATGTGTTTTTTAGTAAAAAAATTATTTTTTCATTTTTTAAAATAAAAATAAATAAAAATATTAATTTTTAATATATTTTATTTCTTTTTTCTTTATTCATCTTCAACATCCTCATCATCACCAACCACCTCCTTCTTCAACTCTCCCACCAAAACTCCAGTCCCCGTCGCCGGCCGCCATTGCCCGCCGGTTACCGCCGTCGCCGGCGGCCGTCCACCGTCGACATTTTTTTTCTCTTGTTTTCTTCTTCCTTTCTCTCTCCCTCACCATCTTCTTCTCTCTTCGGCCGGTCGTTCCATTGGTTTTAAAAAAAAAGGCACTGTGTGCAGATGAATGACGAACAGATCCGCGTGAGTAGCAGTGTGAATTGATGAGTGTCTCCGTCGCGGTTCAGATCTAAAACTTACCTCCCGTCGCCGGCACTGGAAAACCCTCACAAACACAGATCTGAAACTCGCAGATCTGAAACCCACATCTCTCTCTCGACTCTTTCGAACACTGGAAAACCCTTGCGAACCCACATCTCTCTCTCTCGAACCCGCAAATCTGGAAAACTCTCACAAACACACAGATCTGAAACTCGCAGATTTGGAAACGCAGATTTGAAACCCACATCTCTCTCTCAAACCCGTAGATCTAGAAAACCCTTGCGAACCCATATCTCCCTCTCGAACTCGCAAATCTGGAAAACGCTCGTGAACCCGCAACTTTGACCAACAGCAGCTCCATGGGCAACGGACGACAAGTAGCACGATCCACGCGATTCCACGAACGGACCTGTAACTTCGACACTCACAAACCAGATTCAGATTTATTTATTTTTTTTTAAGAAAAGAGAAGTTGGAGAGAAGAAAATAAGAAGGCGAGAAGAGAAGAAGAAAAGAAAGAGGAAAAAAAAGGTTGGCGGCGGTGGGGGTCGGTCGCCGGTCGCCACGGTAGGCCGCCGACCGGTGTGAAGGAGGAGGAGGAAGTGGGCTGGTTTTGTGTTAAAGAAGAAGGAGGTTTTGTGTTGAAGGAGAGAGAAGAAGAGAGAGGGAGAAATAAATAAAAATATAATAAAATAATGATATTTTATTATTTTAATATATTTATATTTTAAAAAAGTTAAAAATATATTTTTTTAAAAAAATAGGTGCCACGTCAGCAAACCGTTAGTTTTTAACGGAAAAATGGATGGAGAGACTAAAATGAAACTAAAACCAAACCTCAGGGACTAAATTGTTGAGTTTGAAAACTCAGGGACCAAAATGAAACCTAATCCAAACCTCAGGGACTAAAAGTGTATTTTTCCCTTAATTAATTGACTGATTATTAATTAAATGAATCTAATTAAATTTATTGTATTAAAAAAATCTAATTAAATTTAAAATCATTCCTTTGCCCAACACATTTTTCTTATCTTTTCTTTTCTTTTTTTAAAAATAAATAAAAAATAAAACTTTCTATGATTGAGTTTCGTTATTTTATTATTATGATAATGAAGTTGTATTTTAGTTTTTGTTTCTTTGGAGAATAAAAAAGTCTATATATACTTTTTGACAATAAGTTATTATTTTAGTTAAATCAAACGAATTGGTGGACCATTAAAAAATTTTCTTTTATTTATTTATTTAATAATTTTATTTTTTCCACTCCTTAAAGAAATCAAGGCCAGTGATCAAGTAAACCTATTAGTCCAGTCTGGCTGCTTATTTTCTTCGAGAAAATGACGGTCTGATTGGTATGTGATATGGACCTATATATGTTTTCTTATTTGGAAAATAAAATATAGAATAAGAATATACTTTTAATCTCTCAAAATTGACGAGTTGTAATCTCATCACTGTTGTTATAGGCAATTTTGGACCACCGTGATGTACAAGGAGCTGACGAGGACAACTGGGTAGAAATCGGGCTAGGAGATGGACTCAAGAAGCGAAACCGGCAAGTGGGACGGGCCAAGACCGAAGGGGTCGAGCTTTTGGCCTGACCCCCTGCTCGGCCTCGGCCACGGCCCGTCCGGCTCCGTTTGGTCCCTACCGCCTCTGGCCGCCCCGATTCCGCCTGGTTTGTCCCGAAACGTCTCCAAACTCCTAAAAACCCTAGGAGGATGAGTATGTATTTATATCCTTCTTCGCCACTGAAGAAGGGGACCCGAACTCTCTACTCTCTTCTCTTACTCTCTAGTCCTCCTACTTCCGTTTTCTGACTTAAGCATCGGAGTCGGTGTGGCTAGCACCACACCGGTGTGCAAGTTTTTCGTCTTGCAGGCCATGTCTTCCCCCGCTCTCAAACAAATTCACTGTCAATTATCACGTGGATCGAAGGTAATTTACCTAGCGAAATTTGATCATCAACAACTGCCATAAGCTATTCATTACGATATGATAGCTTTTTTTTTTTTCCTTTTCTGAGACAAATGAATTTTGTTTGCATAAAGGTTGCCGGCTAACATGGGATACGGTAGCTAATAAAAAATTTATTAGACTTTTATTATTATCGCTATTATCGTCAAAGTTGAGCATATAATTGACATATACCATCAACAAACCATTCCACTTGGTGGTGGAATCTGGCTGTCTTCAAGCCATCAATTTGGTCTGGTGTAGTGTTGAGTCATGGAGGGAATTTGGCACCTTGGTGGAGAATATTTGGCAGCTGGTTCCTTCTTGTGGTGATGTCTGTGAGGAATGGAAATCTTCTATTCCTAGTGGAGTTGATTTTTTTTAAGGGTCCATTTGGTATATATTTTGATTTAAATATTTTTCAAGGATGCATTATTTACAAAAACATTTTGTATAAAAATTGTTTATAATTTAAATACTAATATGCTTTTGGTTACATTTCCTCGTAAGTGTTTTTATACACAAGTTATTATATACTTAAAAACTCTTTTCAAAAAAGTTGGTTTTAAGTGTTTCTCTAAAAATGATTTATTTTTCAATCTCATTTTTTAATAAGTCATTTTTAGTGGTTGCTATACATTAGAAATGTTTTCAAAATGATTTTCTTTTTCAAAATTAAACACTTGAAAAGTTAAACCAAACACACTAAGTGAACATTGATTTGCTAGATTTAAAAAGGAAAAAAATAATTCTAAATTTAACGGTGAAAATTCTAAAAGCAACATTGTTTTTTCATCTTGTTAGTGCTTTTAAATTTTTAATTTAAAAATACTAAAATAGATAGAAGTATCTTTTTAGATTTATAAACTCATTTCATTTTTGTTAAAATTAAAATATGTTTAACATAATATATTATAGATAATATAATATTATTGTTGATGCCAAAATTTGACCAAGTGACTCACTTGACCTTCACGTGACGTCAACGGTGAATTTGTAGAAACTGGAGAAGACATGACCTGCAAGACCAGCAAAAATCGCTTGCACACCGACGTGGTGTAGGCCACATCGCCTCTGTTGCTTAAGTCAGAAATCGGGAGGAGAGCAGGAAAGTAAGAGAAGAGAGTCGATAATTCAGTTTGAGTCCCTTTCTTCAGTGGCGAAGAGGGGTATTAGTACCTGCTCATGCTCCTATGGTTTTTTAGGAGTTCAGAGGCGTTTCGGGACAAACCAGGCGGATCCGGGACAGCTAGAGGCTATAGGGACCAAACGGGGCCCGACGGGCTCGGCCTCGGCCCGTCGATTTCGCTTCTTGGGTCCATCTTCCGGTCTGATTTATGTTCGATTGTCCTTGTCATCTCCTTGTGCATCAGGGTGATCCAAAATTACCTATAACAATTATATAATAATAAATATACAAAATTTATAACAAAAAGCATGTTCATAAATAAATTAATGATAGTCAAAATTTAACAAATATTTAGTTGGTAAATAAATATGTTACCTAACACATTTTGAACCTTTTTTTTTTTAAAAAAAATGAAATTTAGTTTCTAAAACTGTTACCACTTATATTTGAAAACACTCAACTGGTGTATCACAATATTTTTTTTTTTTTTTTTTGTTTATTGAACCCTTTATTTTCAAATTTATATTTTTAGATACACATTCTAAATTATTTTTAAGTGAGGTATTTATTATATAAGTCTTTTAAAGAAAATAATTAAATATTGCTATGTTAAACACTCAACAAAGCAAAAGCAAGGTGAATGCAAGATATTTTATGATAAAGTGAGCAAAGTTTAACGATAATTGACATATATCATTTGTTGATGGTCGATTTTGGCCAGAGGATCTCACCTGACCTTCACGTGCCACCACCGGTAAATTTGTAGATGAGGGGGGAAGACGTGGCCTGCAAGACAGTAAACCTGCACACCGGTGTGGTGTTCGCCACACCGGCTCCGATGCTTAAGTCAGCAAACAGAACGGTAGGGTGTGGAAAAGTAAGAGCAAGAGCAGAAAGCAGAGAATAGAGACTATAGTTTAGGGATGGAATTCGGGATCCCCTCTTCAGTGGCGAAGAGGGATATAAATACCTGTTCATCCTCCTAGCCTTTTTAGGGTTTCGGAGGCGTTTTAGGTCAAACCAGGCGAAACCGGGGCATCCAGAGGCGGTGGGGACCAGACGGGACCAAACGGACTCGGCCCGCACGAGCGGGCCGGGGGGGGGGCTCGGCCATGGGCCGAGGCCGAGCAGGGGGTCGGGCCGAAAACCCGACCCCTTCGGTCTTGGCCCGTCCCATTTGCCGGTTTTGCCTCCTTGGTCCATCTTTCAGCCCGATTTCTCCCCGGTTGTCCTCGTCAGCTCCTTGTGTATCGGGGTGGTCCAAAATTGCCTATAACATCATTGACCAAAAAGGAGTTCAAATCTCTCGTCTACAAATATTATTGTTAAACTTAAAAAAATAAATAAAGAAGCAAAATATTCATTTACGTACAATTGTATGACAACCCTAACGGAGATAAATATAGTGACTTTATATATTAAAAAAATGAATAATTTGAGAAAAAAATAATTCAGTCTAAGCTTATTGATTCAGCATAAAACAAATGGTTCGATATGTCCCAATTTTGCTAAACAAGTAATCTACTTATATAAATATTTAAACAATGAAATTAAAGCGCGGAGAGAAAGAGAGACAGTGATTTTTTTTTTTTCTTTTTTAAAGCGATGTGAAAATTCACACTCTATTCTCTATTTTATTTTACTACAATTTAATTTTTGTCTTTTTGGTCACTGTCGTTGTCTTTGTGAGGTTGGGGATTTGAGATTAGATAGCCACACCATACTTTTTTAAATTAGAAAAAAAAAAAAAAAACATTCTTGAATGACATTTGGGACTCGTTTGGTATACATTTTAGTTTAAAGGTATGTTTTGTTTAACTTTTCAAGCATTTAATTTTGAAAAAAAATATTTTGAATTTTTTTTAGTATTTGGCAACCACTAAAAATAACTTATTAAAAAATGAGATTGAGAAATAAACAATTTTGAGAGAAACACTCGAAAACAACCCTTTTAAAAAGAGATTTTAAGTATATGATAACTTGTGTATAAAAACACTTATGAGATAATGTAACCAAACATATGAGTGTTTAAATTCTAAACATTAATTTTTATACAAAATGTTTTTTT
Organism: Luffa acutangula; assembly: GCA_036850905.1. Classification (NCBI taxonomy): domain Eukaryota; kingdom Viridiplantae; phylum Streptophyta; class Magnoliopsida; order Cucurbitales; family Cucurbitaceae; genus Luffa; species Luffa acutangula. The sequence continues at coordinate 51,297,183 of CM072096.1, read as the reverse complement.
AAAAAATACATTATTGAAATACATTTAAATTAAAATGTATTCCAAATGGACCATGAGTGTTTTTTAAGAATACATTTTCTTTTAAACATAAAAATTCTTTAGAATTTAAACACTCATATCTTTGGTTACATATTCTCTCATAAGTGTTTTTATACACAAGTTATTGAGTCCATTTGGAATACATTTTAATTTAAATGTTTTTCAAGAATGCATTCTTTTAAAAACATTTTGTATAAAAATTGTTTAGAAATTAAACACTCATATGTTTGGTTGCATTTCCCGATGAGTGTTTTTATACACAAGTTATTGTATACTTAAAAAGTCTTTTTTAAAAAGTTGGTTTCAAATGTTTCTCTCAAAATGGTTTATTCATCAATCCCATTTTCTAAGAAGTCATTTTTAGTAGTTGTCAAACACTAGAATTTTTTTCAAAATGATTTTTTTTTTTCAAAATTAAACACTTAAAAAGTTAAACCAAACAATCATATACTTAAAAATTATTTTAAAAAAATTTGTTTTCAAATGTTCATCTCAAAATGGTTTATTTCTCAATATCACTTTTTAATAAATCATTTTTAGTGGTTGTCAAACACTATAATTCAAAATTAAACACTTTAAAAGTTAAACCAAACACACTCTCAAACTAAAAGGTATTTCAAATGAGTCCTAAGTCATCCACAAATGTTGTCGAGATGTCCGCCAACATGAACTTAGCTCAATTGACATAAAATTGTACTAAGGACCAAGAGAGCTGTGGAAGAAGGGATTCGTCTCATCGGAACCTCACGACATTGTTGATCGAAGAAATTGCTACTCATGGAGGAGTTTGTGAGAATGGGAAGTTGCTGGTGATTAGCCCCACTTGTGTTGGCCTTGTCGCAGCGGGATCACCATGGAGAGTGTTGACTAACCTGATGTGACTCAAGCCATATCCAACCAAAATTATTTGGGCCTATGATTATTATATTTAGAGTATTTGCAGGGGCTGACAAATAAAAATTATATAATTTCAAATATAGCACAATGTAAAAATTAAAAATTGCAAATATAACAAAATCTATCCAAGTATATTACTGATAGATTATAATCTATTTGATAGACTTCGATTACTAGAGTTTATCAGCAATAAACTCTCATTAATCAGAATCTATTAGTCTACTGATAGACTCCGATTATTCAAAGTCTATCAGTGTTTATCACTGATAGACTCCAATTAATCGAAATCTATAAGTGACTATCATCGATAGACTTTGATTAATCAAAGTTTATCAGTGATAGTCACATATAGATTTTGATTTTTTGGAGTCTATCAGCTATAGACATTGATAGACTTTGAATAATCAGTGTCTATCAGTGATAGACACGGATAGAATCTGACGATAACTTTTTGGTTTTCTACAATTAATTTTGCTATATATGCAATTAGTTTGCAACTGTGTTATATTTGCTATTAATTTGGTCCAATTCGCCATCTCTGCAACTGTCCCTTGTATTTAACGAAGCCCAAAAAGCCCCACTTTATTCTCAACATGTTTTTGTTCAGTTTATGGTCCCATAATTATTTTCAGTTTTACCGAGAGAAGCAACAACGTAGTTATATGTTTTCTTCCTTCTTAGACATAAGCGAGGGGAGCAGTTTTTTCGATTAGCAGAAGAACAGTGTTTTTCTTTCTTGAAGCAAGTGGTTTGTGGGTGTTTTTAAGAGAGAAATTTGTCTCTGTGAGAGTGTTTCTTCTGTATATTTTCGATTGGGCTGTGAGAGATTTGTGGGTTGCTTGCTTCTCTCTTTTCGGTTGTACTCTTGTTCTTGGATATGGGTTAATAGAAGATTGATCTCGCCTTGCATAGTGGATGTAGACATCATTGGTCAAACTACTAAAAAAATATTTGTGTCTTCTTCTCTATTTTTCTATGCTTGCTTTAGTTGGTAAATTGATATTTGTTAGGTGTGATTTTATGTTTCACTGTGATTTAAATCATGGTTTTTTGAGTTCTTCACAACAGGGAGTGATCGACCTCCATTGAAGGGAATAAAAGTCCCCACGCAGCGGAAGCGCATCGATTGGACCTTACGCCGTATATTAATTAACGTTAAAAACCGTTACGAAAACTCAAACAAAAACTTTAAACTAACTTTAAAGCCGCTGTAAAATCGGTTTAAACATGCTAAAATAAATCTAAATTTATTTTTAAAACTTTTCTAAAGAAAAGAGGAAGAACCGTTACAAACCTCCGTTGTAGACTTGACCGTTCTTCGCCAACGAAGCTCCACGAACGAAAACGCAGCAGCCGCTTCAAGGTATTCTTCGTTGGAAATTCTTCTTTGATTGACACAATAACCACAGAGGTTACACCGGTATGTCTCTAAGTCTAGGAGGCCAAAGACTTGTGGGAGTCTTTCTCTAAGAGGGAGGCTAGAGAGAATTCTAGGTCTTATCTTTCAAGAGTGTCAAGTGTCATGACCAATTAGGTCTAGTGTTCTATTTATAGAAGAGAGGCCATGAATAAAATATTCAATTAAATCAATCTTTTCCAAAATTGATTCAATCTTTATTCCTTAATTAATCAATCATGATCAATCAATTCCCAATTGATTAATCTTTTCCATAAATGATTAATTTCTTCCATAAGTAATTAGATCATTCCCATAAATGATTAATCACTTCCTTAAGTGATTAATTATTTACATAATTGATTAATTCATGGTTAATGAATTCTTTAATTAATTAACCACCAAATTAAATATCACATATTTAATTTCCGGCCTTGAATTAATTAATTTTGCCCAAACACTTTTAGGACTTAAATTAATTAATTCTTTCAATCTTCCATAAATTTATATTTGAACTTCTTCAAATATTAATTTCTCTCATAATAATATATCAATATATATTATATTTATTTCCCTCAGTAAATTGAACATTTTCAATTTAATTACTTAGTTGCCTCAAATTACTTTACGAGCTACCAGTGGGACCTTATGGACCTGCAGATCAGAAGCTCCAACGATGTGAGATTAATTGGTTAAACTCATTAACCACAATAATCAATATTCGTTAACTGTGTGTACATTCCACTATAGACTCACAGTTGCACTCTTCTCACTGCAGACATATTTTCTGTGTCCACGGAACTTAGACCAATATCGACTAGTTAGTCCTCCACGAGTGTCCGTAACACCAGCTGGGTCAAATTACCGTTTTACCCCTGGGTTACCTCTATTTCCTTAAGTACCAATTCTCCTCTAATGAACAACCTGTTTGTGGTCCAACCATCAAATAGAAAACCCTCTCGTGCCAATGAGAGGGTAGGGCCCTTTGTTCAAGACTCGGAGTAACCACTTAAGGGAACACTCATCTGCTTCCCTAAAGTCGGGAAGGAGTGAATTCCATCTTGTACGATTATGTTCCCAGCTCCCCATTCGGTCTTGTCCCCAAAGTGGTAGGCTTATTGAGTCGGCGTATTGGCCACTCTCACCCATACAAATCAAAGGACAATCTCTCATGAGCAGGAGTCCATAATCAACTCAGGATTAAGACTAAGTTGTCTAGGTCGTCCCAGTGAAATAGAAAACCAACTAGTTAACGGTGTTATAACTAGTGGTTACTATTTCGTGGTCCGGTCTTATGCAAACTCATTGCATAGGATACCCCCACTCGCATGTCTCCTACACGAACGCGTTGGATCGCAACGTTTGTATCAAATACAAAGTGGGTCGTATCCATAGTGTTGCCAGGATAAGGCACCCAGTCTTATCCCTATACTATAGACCTTTTAGGCTGTTTCTTGAACAATGATCCCCATATGTCGCTACATATAGTTCAAGACTCATATTACAGTCTAGGATGTCTAGTTTATTGGATTAGGGTCAAATAGTGCAATATTTAACAATAACATTTTATTGTAGAAACTAAATAACACTTTATTAAATACAAGTATATAATTTGTTTACATTCACTATCTACGAGTTTTAGGGCATAAAACCCAACACATCGGACCTCCTCTTTTAACGGTCTCTCGGAAAAAAGAGTTTAATAGTTGCCACCAAATATATTAAAAGTGTAATTGTTCATCCAATTTGAAGAAAATAAATTTTGGTCTGCTTAAATGAAATTGGAGTTCGAAAGTCATTTGTTTGTAGCGAGGGTGTTAGCACCCTATAACATACAAAATTTTATTTTATTTCATTTTTAAATGTTTATTAATCCATATTTTGGAGACAAAACACGAATCAATAATTAGATTGGTATGGATAAAAGTCATTAAAAAATTGAAAATTTATTTTGGATTCCTAAAATAATTTTTCTCACCTCAAGAATATTAGAAAATCACACTATTGATTTTTCTAATATTCATTGTCGGATATCATGAGAAGTTTCATGTATTTAAGGAACAAAAATTATAGCGGATGGGTCAATTTGATCATAAAATTTCACTAATGTCCTTAATGATCAAAATTATTAAGGGTAGGTTTTTACACATTAATTGAGTTAATTTTGTTACCAAAATGCCCTTTCATTTAATGATTATATTAACTTTAATTAAATAATATATTAGATTATATTAATTATTAAATATAATTAAAATTTTATTTTGACGGCGGTAGGTTATGCGCACATATTCAATTTTTTTTGGCCTTTCATTTTTTACAGCTAACAAATTATTTTCCATTTTATTTATAGCAATTGATTTTCTTCCATTTAGCTCCACCACAGACCAAACTCATACCATTTTTCGCCCTTTCAATTTTTTTGTTCTTCAAATGTTTTTAATTCTTGTAATGTTTCATTTTCTTTTCAAAATTGGACTCAATTTCTCATTAATTCCATTAACCAAATATTCTTAGCAATATTATATTTTTCATTCTATAATATATAAGTTGTTCCAACCAATATTTGTATTTTTTTTTCTTTTGGATATGAACGAATTTCATATACCTGTTTGTAAGTGGTATATATAATCGACTTATGAAAAAACGAATTTCATACCCGTTTGTAAGTGGTATATATTGGTACATAATTATCATGTATGTGTTAGAATTATGAATAAACGAATTTAGTACATGCTTGTAAGTGGTATATATCGGTACAAAATTATCATGTTTTGAGGCAGACAAAACTAATTACGGGGAAATTTCAAAATCCATATCGGGCATTTAAAAATCCATACTCGATATTTAGAAATCCAAACCGAGTATTTAACGGGTATTTTACCTAAGAATCGCATATTAAAAACGCAAAAGATGTAGAAGCAAATATTTCAAAAAGAAAATCTGTCGTAACAGCAAAAAAAAAAAAAAAAAAACAAAAACAAAACAAAACAAAACAAAAGATGAACGAAAAGCAAGAGGGTATTTTTCCAGAAACCAAACGCCTTCCAGTGCAGTAAACCAGAAGCATAAACAAAAAAAGTATTTTTCAGTATTGGTTATATTGAACTTAATAATCAATAGGTATATACATCCAGAAATTTTTTCATACATGTAAACTGAACTTTCACTCAATACAGAATCATATCATATCCCTCTTATAATATACGTTTTGAATTTTATTTCTCATTCCTAGTGGACAATTTTTTTTTTTTTCACATGTAAATTTTTTTCATACATGTCCAACCACTCATTTGCTTAAAAGAATTGTGAAAGGCTGAAGCTACTTGAGTATTATGCCAGATTCATACAATGCTAACTCTACAACTAAAAAAGAACAATGTTATGTACTTTCAGATTTCAAAGAATGCAGGAGAAGAGCAGAGAAAAAATTCTGAAACCAATGATAAAAAATCGTGAGAGAAGACCTCCTATCAACGTCTGTTCATCCACTTTCAAAAATCAGTAGGTATATAAATCAATGTAATCAACTCACTTATTTTTTAACCTATGAACGGATAAAAAACCCCCAATATTGCAAAATCAAAAACTGAAAACCCCAAAATCAGTACCTTTTTTGGCCGTGAAACCCACCAGATTGTCGTCGTGAAGTCGAAGCCCTAAATGATACGATGGAGAAGATGATTTTCGAAAGAAAGAATAGTTGCAGTGTTGTCGGAAGGAAGAAGACGATGGGCAGTGTTTTTGGAAGGAAGAATAGTCTCCGTGTTTTTGGGGATCTTTTCCAAATGTGATACGAACGATTTGTTTCATTTTCTGTATTTTCTTTCCTTTTTTTATTCTGAATATCAGAGGGTCAAAATGGTAAATGATTTTCAATTATTTAAAACGGGCTGGACTGAAATGAAATTTTTAATGTCTTTGGACAAAAGTGAAATATATGGGCCGACTTCAGTCCATTCTTGTAGAAACCTCATTCTATTTCAAATAGAGAACACTACTCAATCTCTCTGTTTTTTTTTTTTTTTTTTTTTTTTTTGGAAAACATACTCAATCTCATTTTTTAGAAAAATACAACGAGTTAATGAAATCGTGTTTTAACAAATTTATGGAAAACACCCCAAATTGTGAAAATTCACAATTAATGAGAAATTTTATATATTTATGAAATCGAAATGTGTTCATAAAGATAACACCACTTTTTCTCAAAATTGCTCTATTTTGATAAGAATTTTAATGTATTTAAAGAATTTATTACAATAAATTCTAAAAAAAAAATCATGTATTTAAAGAATGCTTTCGGTGTTTTAAAATATTTAATTTTAAAATACTAAAATATATAAAAACTAGCATGATATATATATATAATATAATATTATAAATCAATATACAAAATTTATAAAAAAAAAAATGTTCATAAATAGTTAAAATTCAACAAAATGTTTAGTTGGTAACTAAATATATCACCCAACACATTTTGAACCATTTTTTTAAAATTGAAATTCAATTTCTAAAACTGTACCTCTTATATTTGAAAATATTGAAAAGGTGTAACACAATTCTTTCTTTCTTTTTTTTAGCCTTTATTTTCAAATTTTCAGAGGCATATTTTAAATTATTTTTAAGTCGAGTATTTATTATATAAGTATTTTAAAGAAAATACTTAAGTATTGCTTATATGTTAAACACTCAACAACGAACGGGTGGATGCAAGATATTTTATGTCAAAGTGAGCAAAACGCGTGTTCTCTCCCCTTTGGCAGCCGAAATATGGGCGATTTATCAAGCGGTACGACTACTAGTTCGGTTTAATATTGTCGAGGCCGAGCTATTTTCAGATTCTCTTGTTGCTGTCAAAATGCTAAATAAGGAGGAGATAACGGTTGCAGAAGTTCATCATTGGATCCTTCAGATCCAAGAGTTGGGTCAACATTTTCGGCTTCTAACTTTCAATCACATTGCGAGATCTCGCAACGTTCAGGCGGATGCTTTGGCCAAAAGAGCTCTACAAAAATGCTATTCTATGTTATGGTTGTTTGAACTTCCTTCATGGTTTCAATCATTGGACCAATCGACCCATTGCAAATGTATTAAATCTTGATCATGCAATATCTAATGAAACAATTTCTTTTCAAAAAAAAAAAAAACTCAGTCATATTGACACATGTACCATCAATCAAGAGGCTAGAAGTTCGAATCCTTCTCGTCTATAAATATTTTTGTTGAACTAAAAAAAGAAGCAAGTTTCATTCATTCACACCACTTAATTAAATATGAGAGTGATGTTATGAAAATAATTTGTGGGAAAGAGAACATGGAGAGATAAAGTTAAAGAGAGAGCATGGAGATATAACGTGGGAAGAGAAGTCAAAGTGAGCGTATTGACATATAATCCTTCTTTTGAGGTTGGAGGTTTAAAATTTTGACATATAATCCTTCTTTTGAGGTTGGAGGTTTAAAATTTAGAGGGGCAACCAGATAAATGACCATTTTAAAATAGCCCTTTTGAAAAAGGGTCATTCGTGTTTTCATTCTCAGAAATGGCCAAAAGCTCATTTTAGTAAATTCTTTTGGCAACAAAGTGGACGAAAATACCCCAACATTCATAAATAAATTAAACAAAAAATACCGAGAAAATCTACGATTTTAATTCAACAACCAAATCAATAACAGAATTTCAAATTAAACAAATAAATCTGGGAACTTAAATTTAAAACAAGAAATTTAAATTAAACTAGGGAGAAAATCTAGGATTCTTATCGATTAATTAAACAACCAAATCCATAACAGAATTTCAAATTAAACCAAAAATACACGGTAAATCAGGGAGAAAATCTAATGATTCAACAACCAAATCAATAACATAATTTCAAATTAAACAAATAAATCTGGTAACTTAAATTTAAAACAAGAAATCTAAGTTCAAATCAGAGAGAATAAAATTAAAACAAGAATTTTAAATTCAAATTGGATTCAATCAAAAATCAAGAACAACTAATAACTTACCGGTTGCAACTAGGATTAAATAAAAAATGAAGAACAACTTCATGCATCTAAAACATTAAAATGTCAGTGATAACATTTGGTAGACATCATTAAGTGTTGCACCTAAAACATCATATCAAAAATAAAGTATAATCTGGAACAATTTCAAAAGAAATTCACGGATCCAATTTCAAAAAGAGAAAATAAAAAGGCTCACCAATCCCATTAATATCACTAAATGAGAAAATAAAAGCAATGGACCGAAAACTCTTCATATTCTCCCTTTGAAACCTCATTTCAAAAAAAAAAAAAAAAACAAAAAAAGAAAAGAAACCGTACCGTTCTTCGAAGGAAACCCTTTCAGCTTCTCGATTCTTTGTTCCTTCGGGAAAGACCAAAACTGATTCTTCTTCAACATTCCTTGTTCCTTCTAGCAAACCCCATCATTCTTCTTTTTCGATCCTTCTTCTCCAACCGATTCTCCTTCAATCTTCGTCTCAAAACCAAAACCCTCAACCCGATTCTCAAACCCCTCGACAAATTTACACTGTATTAACCCCTTGACAGATTTACACTGTATTTACACAGACACTCGACAGATTTACACTGTATTTACGCAGACATTCGAGGGAACATTCCGGAGCTTGAAGAGGTTGTGTCGACATTCAAGGGTATGTATGCTTCGATTCCCTTCTAACTTTTTGGTTTATATAGATATAAACTATTTTTTCCTTACAAATAGGACAATTTGACCGAAGCTAGGACCCACCATTTTAATAAGAAAATGTGGAGAGAATTGATGTTGTAAATTTTGAAAAACCAAAGCCAAAAAAATGTATATTTTGGGAAGACAAAGAGAATTGATTCGGTAACTATCATTCCTTGATTCATGGAATTGGAGGTTACAAATTTTCATTTTTTTTTAATATCATCCGATAAGGCTGCACAAATATAGGGGAGAGACGTGGGTGACTCAAGGATAAAAATGGAAGTTCCAATCCCACGAAAATAGGTTAGAAAACCGGTTTGGCCATTTTTCATTAAAAAATACAGTTTGGTCATTTTTCAGGAATACCGGTAATTTTTGGCCATTTCTTTGGATATCCCAAATTTAAATCTCCATTAGCCCACATTTGTTGTACTAAAAAAATATTAGAAAAGAGAGAGACAACGGAAAGGCATGTGAGAGAAAGTTCAAAGAACATGTTCAATTGATTGACAATAGTTAAGGTCTCGTTTGATAACTATTTGATTTTTTAAAATTAGGTTTATTTTCTTTAAATTTCTCCGCTATGGTTTTCATTTTTGTTAAAGACACACTTGAATTCCTAACCAAATTCTAAAACCAAAAACAAGTTTTAGAAAACTATTTTTTGTAGTTTTTTAAAAATTGGCTTGGTTTTTGAAAACATGAGGAGAATTAGAAGGTAGGTGAAAAGTTAAAGAAACTTAGAGTTGGAAATGGTGTTTATAAACTTAAAATTCAAAAACCAAATGGTTATCAAACGAGACCCAAGTTAATATTACATGATACTTCTATAGCCTCAAATCTCAAATTTAACCAATGAAAACATTGAAAGAAGGATGAACATGCTTTTTGTCACATAAATTTTTATGGCAACTAACCAACCAAAAAGTAGCGCAAGCGATAAAAGGCCAACTTTAATTTGACGCAACGACAAAGCAAACTGTTTGCAGCTAACAAGTCCATTTTCCTTTTCTCTGGAGCCTTTTTTACTTTAACCTCCACAATTGACAGCAGATATTAACTCCTAAGAAAAATGTCTGAATTATCTCAAAAGTACGATCAAAGTTCCACGTTGCTAGATAAAGGGATAATCATGGGTTAATAACGGAAGACAACTATCTCCACTGGAGACCTTCTGGAGTGAACCAAAAGCAAAACCATGAGGGCTTATGTCCAAAGTAGATAATATCAGAAATATGTGTAGCTATAATCCCTTACAAAACGTAAGTGGAGACTTTATAATCTTTGGTTTTGAAATAAAATTTTTGAACTGAATATCGATTTTGGTTTTATGGGCTCTGTACCATATTAGATAACGTGAGACTCTATCTCAAAACCAATTAATAAAGAGTAAAAGTAATCTATGTATTTTATAAATTATGAGGTCTTTATTTAACTTTTTACTCTAGGATGCACAACAATGGATTATGTGTTTTCGTAAAGAAACACTTCTTGAAAGACAAAAGGTAAAGAAGTGTAACGAAATATTTATGTGAAGATAATTTAAACTTGAAAAATCATCTAGGGGGTGTTTGGGGTGCCAATCTTGGAAGTGGGGGTTTTGGAAAACACCCCATTTTTCCAAGTTGGTGTTTGGGCTCCCATTTTCCAAAACCCCTATTTCCCAAACCCTCACTTCACAAATCACTCCACTTTTCTCTCCCCATTTTCCAAGATCACTCCCCATTCCTCACTCCATTTTCCAAAATCACTCATTTTTTCTTTTTTATTTTTTCTTTTCTTTTCTTTTCTTTTCTTTTTTTTTTTTTGAAAAACCCTATTTCCCAAACCCCCCACTAACCCTTATTATTTTTATTATTTTATTTAATTATTAAGTTTATTATTATTTTAATTTAAAAATATTATTTTATTATTTTTAACCGCCACGTCAACACCATTCTTCTCACATTTGGCACACTGATTATTCTTTAATATGATATTATTTCCATGATTTAATATTTGCTTGCTTTCTTTGTTATTACTTCCTTAGTTGAATAATAAAGTTTTGTTGTTTAAAAATATTTTCCAACCATCCTAGTTAATTTCAAATGATTAAAGTCATAGAGTGGTCATGTTCATTACCCAATCTTAGAACAATTGTGTAGCATTGAAAAGTACAAACAGAAAAAAGAAAAAAAGAAGAAGAAAAAACCAATCAAAATCATAAAAACGGAGTTTGAAACTAAGTTCAAAAGAAATGTAGGAAATGCAACATGTGTGCAAAGAAATTTGATAAATGATATTTTTTTTCCCAATTTTAAATGTTTGATCAGGATTGTGTATTAAATTCCCATATTCACAATTAATGGAAAAAAAAATTCTAAATTGTTGATTTTAGAACAATTGTTTAATATTAAACAAGAATAAGAAACCATAAAAAAATTATTCTTGTTTAAAAAATGAAAAAAAAAAAAAACAAAAACTCAAACTTCAGAAATAAGCACCCCAAACATAGACTTCCTAAACTCAGACTTCTGAAATCAACACCCCAAACACAGACTTCCCAAACTCATACTTCAGAAACCAGCACCCCAAACACAGACTTCCCAACTCAGACTTCTGAAATCAGCACCCCAAACACAGACTTCCAAAACCCACAGATTTCCAAAACCACCCTATTTCCTAAACCCCCACTTCCAAAACCCAAACCCTTGCCCCAAACACGCCCCTAGAATTTGATTTCATTTCAACACGTATCAAGGAGTATTTGATAAATCTGAAACAAAATATAAAAATAAACACAAAATCCTCAGCCAGAAAATTTTCAGTGAATAGTGACCACGCAGTGTAGTCCATTATATTCCAATAATAAAACCAAAAACGCTGATGCATGCTCTTACCTATGGACGTAGCCATTTTCTTCATCACGAAATTTAAAGCAGAGCAGCGCCTGCTCTGTTTTCCTTCAGCCTCACTCTCTCATGGCTTCCCCTCACTTTCTTCTCTTCCCTTTCATGGCACAAGGCCATATGATCCCCATGATCGATCTTGCCAAGCTTCTCGCTCAACGTGGAGCCATAATCTCCATCGTCACCACGCCCTTGAATGCCGCTCGCTACCACTCTGTTCTCGCTCGCGCCATTGATTCTGGCCTTCAAATCCACGTGCTTCAACTCCAATTCCCATGGAAAGTAACTGGCCTCCCACAAGGCTGCGAGAATTTCGACTTGCTTCCTTCACCTGATCCGCCTTCCATGGCCGCTTTCTTTACAGCAACTTCTCTCCTTTACGAACCATCCGAAAGATTGTTCGAGCAACTCGCCCCTCGTCCGAATTCCATAATCTCCGATATGTGCCTCCCTTGGACCTTACGACTCGCTCAGAAATTTCACATCCCAAGGCTCGTTTTCTATAGTTTTAGCTGTTTCTTTCTTCTCTGTATGCGGAGTTTAAAGTCCAATCATGCTCTCGTAAGCTCCATCTCTGATTCGGAAGTCGTAACTTTATCAGACTTGCCCGATCCTGTCGAGTTTCGTAAGTCGCAGCTACCCAAACTGACCACTGAAGAAATGATGAAGTTTTCTTATGAAGTGGATGAGGCCGATCGGCAGTCCGACGGCGTTATTTTAAATCAGTTTGAGGAGATGGAGGCAGAGTACGTTGGAGAGTATAGAAACATAAGACAACCCCCTGAGAAAGTTTGGTGCGTCGGCCCTGTTTCGCTCTGTAACGATAATGTAAACCGTACAAAGGAATAATTCACTGAAAATGGAATACGCTCAGCCACCACGTACTGAGACACAATGATTGAATAAATAACCGAATTACAAGCCACATGTCATCATATAACAGGATGACCAAAACAGAAAGGATAAAGCAGATTAAGAAAGATAACCCGAATACTTAGATAAGCCTAATTACATTAACATCCCCCCCAAGCTAACACGGTTTAGAAACCACGGTAAGCTTGGTCCTAAGATTAATAAAGCGAGGAGAATGAAGGCTTTTAGTAAAAATATCTGCGAGCTGGTCTTCGGAAGGGACAAACCGAACAAGCAACTGTCGACGAGCAACCCTCTCTCGGATGAAATGGTGATCAACTTCGATATGTTTTGTTCTGCTATGGAGAACCGGATTTGCAGCCATATACGTGGCACTAATATTATCACATAGCAGAAGAGGAGGAGAAGACTGCACACCAATTTCAGCGAGAAGGGATTGTATCCAGGCGAGCTCGGAGGCGGCGTTGGACATGCCCCGGTACTCGGACTCTGCACTTGATCTGGAGACAACTCTTTGCTTGGAAGAATTCCAAGAAACCAGGTTGGATCCAATAAAGGTGCAAAAAACGCTGGTACTTCTACGATCATCGGGACAGCTCGCCCAATCGGCATCTGTATAGCAAGAGAGCGAGGATACAGCAGACGGAGTGAACAAAATTCCCAAATTGGACGTGCCCTTCAGATATCGTAGAAGACGCTTCACAGCTTGCAAGTGAGACGATGTTGGAGCATGAAGAAACTGACACAGCCTATTGACAGAGTAGCTGATATCAGGACGGGTGAGTGTACAATATTGCAAGGCCCCAACCAAGCTGCGATACTCAGAAGCATTGTCTAACAAAGTGCCATCAGTCAAGGACAAAGGAGCTCCAGCAACCATAGGTGAAGCTGCCGGTTTGCACGAAGATAAACCAGCCCTGGAGATAAGATCTAAAATATATGCTTGCTGAGAAAGATGTAAACCAATATTAGTTCGAGAAACCTGAATGCCAAGGAAATATGAAAGATTTCCCATATCCTTAAGAGAGAAACGAGCATTCAGAGCAGAAACGAAATGCTGAATTAGAGATAAAGAAGAACCCGTGACCAAGATGTCATCCACGTAAATTAAAAGAATAACAATCTGCAAACCGGACTTATATACAAACATAGAAGAATCTGCTTTTGAAGCCACAAATCCCCATTCTAACAGACAGGAGCTTAACTTGGAGAACCAAGCTCTTGGACTTTGCTTGAGACCATATAAAGCTTTATGAAGACGGAGCACATGATTAGGATAAACAGAACTCTCAAATCCAGCAGGCTGCTTCATATATACCTCTTCGCTTAAGTCACCATGTAGAAACGCATTATGAACGTCAAGCTGACGTATAGGCCAATGAGAGGACACTGCTAAAGATAAGACAATTCTGATGGTCGCAGGCTTTACTACCGGGCTAAATGTCTCAAAGTAGTCTATCCCAAAAGCCTGAGTGTATCCTTGAGCCACTAACCTAGCTTTGTACCGGTCAATGTTTCCATTGGGTTTTAATTTCAGACGAAACACCCACTTTGAGCCAATTATCTTCCGGTTAGCAGGTAATGGAACAAGTGACCAGGTGCCATTTCGCAATAAAGCATCATATTCATCATTCATAGCAGCCTTCCAGTGAGGATCTTGCAAAGCCACTTTATAATTACGTGGTTCAGAGGGGACTAGGGCAGCTGAGGTGGATGCTAACCAAGCTTTTGGTTTGAAGATTCCATCTTTAGACCTGGTAATCATAGGATGAATATTTTCAATGGTTGAGGGTGGAGGTGCAGATGGGGAGGGGGAGGGAGAGGAATCACGGATGCTTGAGGAGGTTGTAGAACTGGATGTCGAACTTGGAGAAGGAAAAGGAGACGAGGCAGAGGAAGGTACGGGAGAAATAGGATCAACAGTAGTGGAAGGGGGCTGGTTTATGGAACATGGAGCAGCAGCAGGCGAGGGCACAGCAAAGGTGATTGGCAGAGTATCTGAAGACACACTAGGAGGAGTATTAAGAGAATACGATGGGAAAGAAGAAACAGATTGCAAAATCGTTCCAAGGGGAAAAAAACTGATCATGGAAAGGTTGCTTCACTGAAGACACACTAGGAGGAGTGGACTTGGCAAAGGGAAAAGACACCTCATTAAACACAACATGTCTAGAAATGTATATTCGTCCAGATGATTGATCAAGACATAAATAACCTTTATGAGATGAACTATAGCCCAAGAATACACACTCTCTGGAACGATATTGGAGCTTATTGTTATTGTACGGCTTTAAGAAGGGGAAACAGGAACAACCAAAGCATTTTAAGAGATTGTAATCAGGGGAATGTCCAAACATGGCAGAGTAGGGGGACTGCATTTTTAAGACAGGTGTGGGAAGGCGATTGATTAAGAAAGTAGCAGTTTGAAAAGCAAAGGACCAATAATCTTGCGGAACGTGTGAGTGAGCAAGGATGGATAAACCAACTTCAACAACATGCCTATTTTTCCTTTCAACTCTCCCATTTTGTTGGGGAGTGTAGGGGCATGAAAGGCGAAGTAGAGTTCCATCTTTGGTAAGGGTCGAAAGAAGTGGTTTGAATTCAGAACCACCATCCGTTTGTAATGCTTTAATTTTACTGTGAAATTGAGTTTCAACCATAGCCTTGAATATAAGGAATACAGGAAGAACTTCTTGTTTTGAACGTAAAAGATACAACCATGTAAATCTTGTGCAATCATCAATGAACAAAATGAAATAGCGGGCACCATTTATCGAAGGAAAAGGGGAAGGACCCCAAACATCCGAGTACACAAGATCAAATGGAAGCAAAGACTTTGAAGCAGAAACATTAAAAGGGAGCCGATGGCTTTTAGCCATTTGACAGGAGGAACAAAATTGAGGAGGAGATGAACTGAATTGAAAGTTACAACTATGAAGAACACTTTTAACAATGTTAAAGGATGGATGCCCGAGACGACGATGCCACAAGGAGACGTCCTGAAAAGAGGAGATTAGAGCAGCAGGTTGAACCGAATGAAACGCAATCGAAGACTTGGGAAGAGACAACTTGTAAAGACCACCATCAAGAAGACCCTTGAGTAGAGTTGTCTTGGTGAGAAGATCCTTCACAAGAAAATAAGTGGGATGAAACTCAACAAAGGCATGATTATCCTTACACAACTTAGCTATGCTAATAAGGTTATGGGATAATAGAGGAGTATGCAAGACAGATGATAAATGAAGAGGAGATGATAAAGATGGAATAAAAGAAGACCCGATATTCATAACAGGAAGAGACTTACCATTGCCAATCACCACTTGCTCGCCCCCAAAATACGGAGTAGACTGCTGTAAATTGTTGATATCTGGTGTCATGTGATGAGTTGCACCAGAGTCCATAAACCAAGCTTCATCCGGATGAGAAAAAGGTGCCACGGTTAGGTTTGGATCAGAAGAGACAGGAGAGGTAAGCTGAGATGGCTGAGGAGATTGAGAGAGATGATTGAAGAATGCCTGAGGGGTGGAGTTTGAAGTAGGAGCTTGGTACATGGGGTTATGCCTATTATAGCAAACAAGAGCAATATGACCAAGTTTGCCACATATTTGGCATTGGGGGCGGGATTGATTGTTTGTTGGCCATCTAGGAGGACGAGGAGTGGGATTGGAGGAGAATGTAGGTCGACCAAGGACACCAGCACCAGAAAAGGGAGCGGGAAATGACTGTTGGAAGGGTATTGGTGGTGGTCGTGGCTGTGTGTTCTGCCTAGAGGTGTTTGGATTTTTCTGAAAGCGTTTTGATGAATTTGAAACGGAGAGGTTTGCTAAATTGGCTTGAATCAAAGAGTGATTGTCGAGAGAAGATTGTTTTTCAAGGCGAGCTTCATATGCTAGAAGAAGACTACGGACATCAGCTAACGAAGGTCTATCATTTCTATTATGAATAGAGGTGACAAACGGGTTATACTCAGTGCCCAGCCCCTCTAAAATGTAACCTAAGTGGTCTCGATAAGAAAGAGGTTCCCCAATAGCAGAGAACTTGTCAGCTACATCCTTAATTTGTGCAAGGTATTGAGAGACAGACAACCCATCTTTCCTTATTTTTTGAAGCTGAGAACGAAGACCCATTATTCGGGCAGTGGAAGACGACTCATAAACTGAACGAAGGTGCTCCCAAATCTCATACGCAGAAGAACACCCTATTATTTCCCCTAATTTATCCTCATTCAGAGAGGAGTAAATCCAGCTCATCAAGGTACGATTATATTTTTGCCAAATCGTAAAATGGGGATTTACCTGTGTTTGAGCAATGTCCAGGAAACGTGTTGGTGCTGGTGTACCGTTGATGAAGCTTTCCATGTCAAAAGCTATGATGTGATTGAGTAGCTGGTTTTTCCACAGTAGGTAATTTGAATCTGTGAGTTTAATATTGAGAGGTGGTGTAAGGGTAGGGTATGGTGTAGCTGTTGGCTGAGACGAAGGAAAAAAGGAGGGGGCAGGGTTGAAAGTAGGGTAAAAGGGCAGGGAAGAAGGAGACGATGGTGGATACTGAAATCCAGCAGGTATAGGGGCATTCTGAGGAAATGTAGACTGAAAAGCAGGGATATTGGGGTTTAGGGGTCTAGTGTGAGCATTAGTGACAGGTGTAGACGTAAGAGGTCTATGAGTTGGAACAGGTGTATTGACAGGGGTAGAGACGGTAGAAGAAGATGGTAATACTGGAAGCTGATCATTACCATTTGAAGGTGTGCTTGAAGAAGAAGCCATGAATGTTTGTTGATGAAGAAGACGAGAAAAAAATTTTCCAGAGAGGTCACCAGAGCTCTGATACCATGTAAACCGTACAAAGGAATAATTCACTGAAAATGGAATACGCTCAGCCACCACGTACTGAGACACAATGATTGAATAAATAACCGAATTACAAGCCACATGTCATCATATAACAGGATGACCAAAACAGAAAGGATAAAGCAGATTAAGAAAGATAACCCGAATACTTAGATAAGCCTAATTACATTAACAGATAACGAACTCGACAAGGCTGAAAGAGGGGACAAAGCCGCAATCGACGAACAAGAATGCATCCAGTGGCTCAACGGGAAGCAACCATCTTCGGTGGTTTACGTCTCGTTGGGAAGCATCTGCAATTTAACGACGGTACAACTCATAGAGCTTGGATTGGCATTGGAGGCGTTGAGCAAACCGTTCATTTGGGTCATACGAAAAGGAAACCTGACAGAAGAGTTGGAGAAATGGCTTGTGGAATATGATTTTGAGGGGAAAACTAAAGGGATGGGGCTTGTGATTCGCGGTTGGGCTCCCCAAGTTCTGATACTGTCGCACTCTGCAATTGGATGCTTTCTGACGCATTGCGGTTGGAATTCGAGCATTGAAGGGATGACGGCCGGTATGCCGATGATCACTTGGCCGCTCTTTGCAGATCAAGTTTTCAACGAGAAGCTGATTGTAGAGATACTTAGGATTGGTGTGAGTGTGGGGGATGAAACTGCTATGCATTGGGGAGAGGAAGAGGAGAAAGGGGTTGTGGTGAAGAGAGAAAAAGTGAGAGAGGCCATAGAAATGGTGATGGATGGAGATGACAGAGAAGAGATGAGAAAGAGATGCAGAGAGCTCTCAAAGAAGGCGAAGAGAGCTGTGGAAGAAGGGGGTTCTTCTCATCGGAATCTCACGCTGTTGATCGAAGAAATGGCTACTCATGGAGGAGTTTGTGAGAATGGAAGCTGTTGATGATTAGCTCCAGAGATGTGGCCTCAGTCAATACTTTGTAACTAAGAAGATTTCTTTAAGTTTGTATTTAGGTTCTTTTGCAAAACAAGAATTTGAAACTTTCTGTTTTATTAATTTTGTTTGGAATTGTTGTAGATTTATTTCTTTCCTTGATAGGCCGAATAAACGGACATTCATGAAATAATTTTTTGGTTTATAGTAGAACAAAAGTCGAGCATGAAGATTTAAACCTCTGAATTCAAAAGGAAAAAATATATACTAATTAACATTAAGTTTAATCATGTTGTTTCATTCAAGAATTTGAAAGAAAACCATTAGTCTTATTAAAATACACGAGAAAAATACACTTTTAGTCCCTGAAGTTTGAGTTAAGTTACACTTTGGTCCCTGAGTTTTCAAACTCGACAATTTAGTTCCTAATGTTTGGATTTTGTTTCATTTTAGTCCCTCCATCCATTTTTCCGTTAATAATTAACGGTTTGCTGACGTGACACTATTTTAAAAAAAAAATATATTTTTAAAATTTTTAAAATACAAATACATTTGAAAAATAAAAATATTATTATTGTATATATATTTTTTTAATTCTTTTTAATTCTTTCTCCCTCTCTTCTTCTCCTTCACCACCTCACCACTCGTCTTCTTCTTTTTCACACTGCTGGCAGTTGGCGGGCGACGACAACCTCTCGCCGGCGGCCGGCAGCCGTCAGCGACTGTATTTTTTTATTATTTTTTTCTTTACTCTTCTTTCCTCTTCTTTTCTTCTCTCTTCTCCAACTTTTCTTTTTTAAAAAGGGGAACTCGCCGGAATGGAGTTGGAAACTTTTTTCTCCAACTTTTTTTTTTTTTTTTTAACACGAAACAGTTTGAAAATTTGAGATCCGAACAGCGGCGAAGATATGAACGCGAGGTGAAGGTTTGAACGACGGTGACTGCACTTTTTGAATTGCGCGGTGAAGGTTTGAACGGCGGCGAATGGAACGACGGCGACGGCGACTTCAGATCCGCGATACCCACGACCAGACCCGGATACCCACGACTAGCGACTGCATTTTGAACTTCAGATCTGCAATTATCAGTTAATTAGGTGGTTATTCAGCTTTGATATTAAACAGTCAAGTAAATACTGTTATCAATTTCTGTTATTTCCATGTAGAAGTTGTATTTAAGTGAGGGTTTTCTTTCACTCATGTTAAGAGAGTTTTATACTGATTAATAAAACTTCTTTCCCTCATTTACACGTGTTATGGTATCAGAGCAATTTTTTTTCTTTTACCCTCGTTTCTTGTGTAAGTGAGTTTTCTTGCGAACTTCTTCCTCGATCAAGAACTTCGCTCTGTCTTCAATGGCTGGAATCAATGCCTCGTCTTCGTCTACGTCTAATCCAGCGATTGAATCCCTTGATTTGGATGTGCAATTGAACCCGTATCATTTGCATCATTCTATTACGTCGACTGTCACACTGGTAACGCAACAACTCGTTGGTGCCAGTAATTACATCTCATGGAGTAAGGCAATGCGTATGGCTCTATCTGGAAAGAACAAACTAGGGTTTGTTAATGGAGTCATCGAGAAGCCTCTTGAAGGTAATCGTCTTGTTTCTTGGCAGTGTAACAACGACATTATCGCATCATGGATCATCAATTCGGTCTCAAAGGAAATCGCTGCGAGTCTTGTGTATACTGGGAGCGTGAAAGATATCTGGGATGAATTGAAGGAACGTTATCGACAAGTCAGTGGTCCTCATATCTACCAGCTCAGGAAGCAACTAGCTAATACGCTACAAGGTACTCTTCCTGTGGAAACTTATTATGTGAAAGTGACTACACTATGGCGTGAATTGATTGAATATCGGCCCGTTGATGAATGCACTTGTGGTGGTTCCAGATCGATCATATCATTTTTAAACTCTGAGTTTATTATGATTTTCTTGATGGGCTTAAATGAGTCCTATGCCAATGTACGGACTCAGATTCTTCTCATGAATCCTCTGCCCTCCATTAACAAGGTTTTCTCACTGGTGATTCAAGAAGAACGTCAGCGAGGTACGCTCAATCTCCCTTCTACGGAATCTGTAACATTGCTTGCTGCTACAGATCCCTCCAAGAAAGGGAATGATCGTTCTAAGAGGAAGGAGGGTCAACGACCACCACCAGTCTGCTCACACTGCAACATCAGGGGACATGTGATTGATAAATGTTACAAGTTACATGGGTACCCGCCGGGTTACAGGTTTAATAATAGCTCCAATTCCAGTCAAAGTCACTCGCAGAAGGTCAATGCTGATGTACCCAAGAATCAGAATACTCAGTCAGCATTCTTTGCCAGTCTGAGCAACGACCAATACGGACAGTTGATGGGTTTATTACAAACTCACCTAGCCTCAGCCAAGCCTGATGTTGCTGATCCTAAAACAGAAACTACTCATGTAGCAGGTACTATTTCTACTGGTAAATGTTCCTCTAAATCATGGGTGATCGACTCAGGGGCTTCAAGCCATATTTGTCATGATCTAGGCTTATTCGTTAACATTCGTAATGCTGCTGGTGTTTCTGTTATCTTGCCAAATAAAAATCGATTCATGGTCAAGTTTCTTGGAGATGTTAAACTAGCAGAGGACTTATTGTTGATTGACGTGCTGTATATACCGGAGTTCTCTTATAATCTCCTGTCTGTTAGTTCCTTGCTTAAAGATGATCGATATATCATTAATTTCTCTGGCAACTCCTGTTTTATTCAGGACAAATCTCAATTGAAGAGGATTGGCAAGGTTGATCTCTTAGATGGTCTTTACATGTTTGATGTTCCAGCTGTTTTACATACTAACAAGATATCTGCTGCCTTGGTATGTAAAACGTCCTCTACTGTCTGGCATCAACGTTTGGGGCATCCATCTTTTACTAAACTGAATGTCTTAAAGGATAGTTTACATATTTCTACTGCACATTTTGATTCTTGTCAAATCTGTCCGTTAGCTAAGCAAAGGAGACTCTCCTTTCCCTCTCTAAATAATGTTGCTGAGAACATGTTCGATTTATTACATTGTGACATTTGGGGGCCTTTTAGCACTCCCACTCATAATGGATATTCTTACTTTGTTACATTGGTGGATGATCATTCTAGATATACGTGGGTTTATCTGTTAAAACATAAAAATGATGTGCTGGCTGTTATACCTCGGTTTTTTAAAATGATTGAAACCCAGTTTTCGAAGGTAATCAAGGTCTTTCGTTCAGACAATGCCCCTGAACTAGCCTTCTCTGACTTCTTTGCTTCCACTGGAACCTTACATCAGTTTTCTTGCGTGGCTACACCACAACAAAACTCAGTTGTTGAACGAAAGCACCAGCACCTTTTAAATGTGGCTCGAGCCCTAATGTTTCAATCCAAGGTCCCTCTGTCTTTTTGGGGCGAATGTGTTTTAACAGCCACATTTCTTATCAATAGGACGCCAATGCCTTTGTTGTCCAACAAAACCCCTTTTACTGTGCTATTCGGAAAGGTTTTTGATTATTCATTGTTAAAGGTTTTTGGATGTCTTGCTTATGCATCAACCTTGTCTATCAACCGGAAGAAGTTTGATCCTAGAGCTTCCCCGTGTGTCTTTGTTGGTTATCCGGCAGGAGTCAAAGGATATAAGCTGTATGATATAGTCAAACAACAGTTTATACTTTCAAGGGATGTCTTATTTTTTGAAGAGTTGTTTCCCTTCCACTCTGTTGGTCAGGCAAATTTGTCATGCACAACAGATTTTTTGAGTCAGTTTGTTCTGCCCCAACCGTTGAATGATTTAGTTTTCTCTTCCGCTGCACCTTCTTCGACTACAGATGTTTTACTTGCCAATGAACCAGTTGATCTGCCCACTGATGTTCCTACTAATGCTGATGACAGTGGTCATATTGATTGTATTAACACTAATATTCAGCCTGATAACAATGGTCTGATAGTTACTTCGAGTAATATAAACAATCAGTCTGGTATTCAGTCTATTGCTGCTCCTTCTGCTCTTAGAAGACCAAGTAGACATCGCCAACCACCTGCTTATCTCAAAGATTTTCATTGTAATCTTTTGGTTGGATCTACACCTTCCTCTTCCAAGCCTTTTTCACTTGGCAAATACTTGTCATATGATGCATTTTCATCTTCTCATAAACGTTTCTTATTAAACGTCACTACTGAGTATGAACCCACATATTACCATCAGGCTGCCAAATATTCTCACTGGAGACAGGCGATGGCTGATGAATTGGATGCTATGGAACGCACCAAGACATGGTCTATTGTGTCTCTTCCTAGCAACCATCATATTATAGGCTGCAAATGGGTCTATAAAGTTAAATATAAGCCGGATGGAACTGTTGATCGCTATAAAGCCAGGTTAGTAGCTAAGAGGTATAATCAACAGGAAGGAATTGACTTTCTTGATACATTCTCACCAGTAGCTAAGATTGTTACTGTCAAAATCCTTCTTACTTTGGCAACCTCATATAATTGGTCTTTAGCACAAATGGATGTGAACAATGCCTTTCTAAATGGAGATCTATTTGAGGAAGTTTATATGGCTCTTCCATTAGGCTACAAGACCAATGTTGTTCCACCTCAGGGGGAGAAAGCTGTCTGCCGCTTGAATAAATCAATATATGGTTTAAAACAAGCATCAAGGCAGTGGTTTACTAAGTTTTCTTCTGCTTTAATGTCACATGGCTTCATTCAGTCTAAATGTGATTATTCCTTATTCACACGAGGAGTTGGTTGCAATTTTGTTGCTTTGTTAGTCTATGTTGATGACATATTGTTAACAGGACCGTCTCCTACAGAAATTGATTCTGTTAAAGCCATCCTGAAAGCCCATTTTATGTTGAAGGATTTGGGAAACATTAAATACTTCCTTGGACTTGAATTGTCTCGATCTAAACAAGGATTGTTTTTCTCTCAACGAAAATATTGTCTCCAGATATTGGATGACATTGGTTACCTTGATGCTAAACCAGCTCACACTCCTATGGATCCTAATCTCAAACTCTCCAAGCATGGTGGCACAGTGTTACCTCCAGATGAAGCAACAGCTTATCGAAGGTTAATTGGGCGTCTGCTATATTTACAGGTTTCTCGCCCTGACATTGCTTTTACTGTCCATTGTTTGAGTCAATTCCTCAAACAGCCAACATGTACACACCTTCGAGCAGCATATCATCTTCTTCGATACCTGAAGAAATCACCAGGCCAAGGAATTCTCTTGAAACCAGTCACTAGTTTTCAACTAAAAGCGTTTGTAGATGCCGATTGGGGTGCTTGTCTAGACACCCGACGCTCTGTATCTGGGTTTTGTATTTTTCTTGGGGAATCTTTGATTTCATGGAAGTCGAAGAAGCAAGCTACAGTCTCGAGGTCTTCAGCTGAAGCTGAATACCGTGCCTTAGCTGTTGTCAGTAGTGAGCTTATATGGATTAGTCAACTTTTGAGAGATTTGCGCGTTGAATGTCTTTCTCCTGCTATCACTTATTGTGACAACCAAGCAGCAATTTCAATAGCTTCCAATCCTACTTTTCATGAAAGAACGAAGCATATTGAAATTGATTGCCATTTTGTAAGAGACAAGATCGTTGAAGGATTCTTAAAGCTACTTCCAATTCGTTCCCATCTTCAACTGGCTGACATGTTCACAAAGGCTCTCCCTTCATCCACCTTGAATTTTTTAATGGGCAAGTTGGGCATCACTGACGTTCATATGCCAACTTGAGGGGGAGTATCAGTTAATTAGGTGGTTATTCAGCTTTGATATTAAACAGTCAAGTAAATACTGTTATCAATTTCTGTTATTTCCATGTAGAAGTTGTATTTAAGTGAGGGTTTTCTTTCACTCATGTTAAGAGAGTTTTATACTGATTAATAAAACTTCTTTCCCTCATTTACACGTGTTAGCAATACCCACGACCAGACGACTTCAGATCGACAGAGAAGGAGTGGCCGGAGGGGGAGTTGCTGCAGGGAGAAGGCGTCGCCGACCTACCATGACCTTTCTTGAACCTTTCAGATCTGCGATACCCACGAACATTTCAGATCTGCGATACCCACGACCTTTCTTGAAGACTTCAGATCTGCAGAGGAGTAGTGGTACGAAGGGGAGCTACGGTTGGCAGAATGCGTCGCCGGCGAGAAGAAAATGAAGGGAGGGGGACGCCGGCGGCTGGTGCTCCAAAACGGGTTTTTAGATTTCAAGAAAAAATGAAAAGAAGAAAGGAAGGATAGATAAGTAAAGAAAGGGAAGAGAAGAAAAGAAAGGAAGAAGAACGGAAAAAAAAAAAAAAAAATTGTCGGCGGCAACGACGACCTGTCGCCGGCAGTGACGGACAGCGGTGACTGACACACGGTGGTTGGACTTGAAGTGGAAGAAGAAGAAGATGAAGAAGATGAAAATTTTAAAAAATGAAATTAAAAAAATATGTTTTTAATTAATTTATTATTATTTTATTTCAAAAAATTAAAAAAGAATTTTTTAATTAAAAAAAAATATTACCACGTCCGCAAACTGTTAGGATTTAACGGAAAAATGGATGGAGGGACCAAAATGAAACAAAATCCGGGACTAAATTGTCGAGTTTGAAAATTGAGGGACCAAAGTGTAACTTAACCCAAACCTCAGGGACCAAAAGTGTATTTTTCCCAAAATACATTATTGAAATATATTTAAATTAAAATGTGTTCCAAACGGACCAGGAGTGCTTTTTAAGAATTCATCTTCTTTTAAACATAAAAAGTGTTTAGAATTTAAACACTCACATGTTTGGTTACATTCTCTCAAGTGTTTTTATACACAAGTTATCATATATTTCTCTCTTAAAAAAAAAAAAAAAGTTATCATATACTTAAAACCCTAATTTTTTAAAAAAAAATTGTTTCAAATGTTCATCTCAAAATGGTTTACTTCTCAATCTCATTTTTTAATAAATCATTTTTAGTGGTTAACAAACACTATAATTCAAAATTAAACATTTTAAAAGTGAAACCAAACACACTCTTAAACTAAAAGGTATTTCAAATGAGTCCTAAGCCATCCACAAATGTTGTCGATGTCCGCCAACATGAGCATAGTTCACCTGGCATAAAGTTGTAACTAAGAATCAAGAAGTCTGTTATTCGAATCACCCATCCCACATGTTGTCAAAAATAAAAAAATTTAAAAAAAAAAGTTGTCAATGTCCAACATCCCCGCTGGCTTTTGTCATTTGTCGTTTGTCACAGGGGAAAAGTCACTCAAATGTCAAATACAATTTAGCGTGTGTTTGTCTATAAAAACAAAAAATAGAAAAAAGTTGGTTTGTGTTTGACATAGTTTTAGAAAATTAAGATTAATTTGACATGCATTTTGGATTTTATTTTTGTTTTCAAGTTCACTGGGTCAAATCAATTAAGTGAACATTCATTTGCTAAATTTAAAAAGAAAAAAAATTAATTCTAAATTTAACGGTGGAAATTCTAAAAACAACATTTGTTTTTCCATGTTGTTAGTGTTTTTAAAATTTTAATTTAAAAAAAAATACTAAAATAGATTAAAAAAAAAACTTTGATATATAAATGTATCCTTTTAGATTTATAAAACCCATTTCATTTTTGTTAAAATTAAAATATGTTTAGTATAATATATTATAGATAATATAATATTATAAAATAATACATATACAAAATTTATAACAAAAAGCATGTTCATAAATATATCAATGATAGTAGTGTCAAAAAAAAAAAATATATCAATGATAGTTAAAATTTAACAAATATTTAGTTGGTAATTAAATATGTTTTTTTTAGAAGGGTAATTAAATATGTTACCCAACACATTTTGAACCTTTTTTTTTAAAAAAAAATTGAAATTTAGTTTCTAAAACTGCTGTCGCTTATATTTGAAAACACTGAACACGTGTGACCCAATTTTTTTTAGGTTAAATTATATAAAAAAAAAAAATACCTTTAAACTATGAGTTTTGTTTCAAAAATACCCCTGCCATTAATTTTTGGATGAAACCGTTAAAGTTTCAGTATTATTAAATTATGGTGGATGAGCCTTTAACCCATTAATTTCAAATATATGTCTAAATTTTTTTTTGAAACTTCATTTTCATTGAGAAGTACATATTATATTTATTTATTTATTTTGACAATTTGTGGGGTGAGAGATTCGAACCATAGATCTCGTGGTCATCAATACAACCTTATGTCAATTGAGCTATGCTTTTGTTGGCAAGTACTTATTATATTTAATTCATAAATATACCAAGTACATATTATATTTATGAATTAAATAAAAAATTTAGCTCATATGAAATAACTATGCCAGTGAGCTAAATTAAAACACTAGTGAGATCAAACAAATAAGAAGATCATTGAAAGCATCATATCAAAATACCAGTAGCAAAATACCTCTACTTTCCAATAGACCGTTGAACCCAAACTAAACTAAAATGCATTATTTTCCAGTAGCAAAATAAACAAAAGGGCAAAAAAATCAGTCCATCATTGGAAGGATTCGTCACAGTTCTGACTAGGACAGTGGCCAAATTGATCATCATTTCGTTGACACCAACACATCCATTCGAGATAATCAGCGGCAACATTTTTTTTTTTTAAACGGGGTATACAAATTATATACCTAATATATAATTTAGGAAAGAGATTTGCTGGGAAGATTTTGATGAAAATCTTGATGTAAGAGACACGAAAAAAGAAATATATGAATTGGTAGATTTCCTTGAGGTGAAAGAAAAACTCTATTGGAGCGATTTTTGCAATTGTTTTGGAATGATTTGGTTGATTTTAGGAGATTTCAAATAAAAGTTCTCGATTCTCGACAGTTTCTTTCTTTATATTTATTATTATATATATATATTTTATATGACGACTTTAATATGAGGGCATAAAAGTAATCTGGCTCATTTATATTAATCCATTTATTAAACGAAATAGACATAGTTGAAAATAATAAATGAAATAGACATATTTGGAAAATAGGTATTTTTTTAAGACTATTTTTTGTAGTTAACCCTTTTTTTATTGAACCCTTTATTTTCAAATTTATATTTTTAGATACATGTTGATGGTCGATTTTGGCCAGAGGATCTCACCTGACCTTCACGTGCCACCAACGGTAAATTTGTAGTTGAGGGGGGAAGACGTGGCCTGCAAGACAGTAAACCTGCACACCGGTGTGGTGCTCGCCACACCGGCTCCGATGCTTAAGTCAGAAAGCAGAACGGAGGGGCGTGGAAAAGTAAGAGCAAGAGCAGAAAAGAGAAAATCGATAGTAGAGTTTAGGGATAGATTTCGGGATCCCCTCTTCAGTGGCGAAGAGGGATATAAATACCTGTTCATCCCCCTAGCCTTTTAGGGTTTCGGAGGCGTTTTAGGTCAAACCAGGCGAAACCGGGGCATCCAGAGGCGGTGGGGACCAGACGGGACCAAACGGACTCGGCCCGCACGAGCGGGCCGAGGCCGAGCAGGGGGTCGGGCCGAAAACCCGACCCCTTCGGTCTTGGCCCGTCCCATTTGCCGGTTTTGCCCCCTTGGTCCATCTTTCAGCCCGATTTCTCCCCGGTTGTCCTCGTCAGCTCCTCGTACATCGGGGTGGTCCAAAATTGCCTATAACAATACACATTCTAAATTATTTTTTCAGCAAAGTATTTCTTATATAAGTCTTTTAAAGAAAATAATTAAATATTGATATGTTAAACAATCAACACAGAAAAGGTGGACGCAAGATATTTATGTCAAAGTGAGCAAAGTTGTATGGGTAATTGACATATACCATTGACCAAGAGGTTAGAAGTTCTCCCGTCTACAAATATTGTTGTTGAACTAAAAAAATCAAGATATTCATTTTTTCACACCATTTGATTATGAGAGCAATGTTACGAAAATAATTTGTGGGAGAGAAAACATGGAAAGATAAAGTTAATAGAGCATGACAATATAAGTCAACATGTGCAAAACTCAATTGACATAAAACTTGTAATCTTGAATAAAAAGTCAAAGATTCAAATCTCTCACACTAAAAATACAAGTTTTATATGAGTTGAGCTTTGTTCATGTTGACTCCTATGAGCCACATTTGTTGTACTAAACAACATGAGGGGAGAGACAAGGGAAAGGCGTGAGAGAGAAAGTCCAAAAAACACGTTCGAGTGTTTCTTTTTTTTTTCTTTTTTCTTTTTTATTTAATTTTAATTTCTATTGTTTAAGAATTTGCTATTTATTATTATTATTATTATTTTTTTTTTGTTAAGTATACACTTGATTATTAAATTTGATTTGGAAATAATTAAGGTAATATGACATTATTCTTTTTCTTTTTGAAAGGAATATGACAAGATTCTTTTACTTTCAAAATTTAGAAGGGAAATTAGGTGACCTAAGAAAAGAATAATAAAATTTTATGCCAAACTTAAAAGTTTGCAGGAGAAATTGGAAATTTCTCATATAAATATTACTTCCGGATAATGTGGCTAATGAAATTTCATAATTTCCACAACATGTTATTATATTAAACTAAAAAAAAGTTATTATATTTGTGTTTAATAATATATTAATAAACAATAAAACAGAAATATTTAACTTGAATATTATTAAGGGATTTTCGTATGGATGACCCTCTAAAATAGGCGAAGATGATAAATGTCCTACCTTTTCAATTTGAGGATATATGTCCTTTTGCCTAGGTCAGCATCCTATTAAAATTATCATTTTACTTTCTACTTTAACCTTGCTTTCTCTCCCTCCAACCTCTAGCTCTTCTCCAATATCGCACTCTTCAACTCTCTTTGTCTCGTTTCTCTCTCCAGTCTCACACTTTTTCCAATATTTCTCCCTACTCCAACTCTCGTCCTCATTTTGTGTTCTCTAAGACATAAAATAAAGAGAGAGAAAAAGAAAGAAATAAGTTGAGCAAGAAACAACATGAAAGAAAAATGCGCCTTTTGGGAGCATGAAACCTTAAATTGAAAAAGTATAACATTTTTCATTTTGACATATTCAAATGGGTCATCTACACATATATTCCTATTATTAATTTATCTCTCTTACATTTACTATAAAAAAAATCCTCAGCCAGAAATATTCGTGTGAACAAAACATGTGTAGTATATGGAAAAAACTTCCCTACATACCGGTATGTAGGGATCTCCCTGCATACCACCATTAAAATGTTGACAACTAGGAGAGATAAAAAAAATTTCTCAAATTTTCTCATTTACTCCCTTTCTCTTTCTTAGTTGTCAAGATTTTAATGGGGTATGTAGGGAGATCCCTACATACCGGTATGCAGGGAAGTTTTGTTCGTAGTATATTCTATTCTAATAAAACAAAAAATGCTGGTGCATGCTCTTACCTGTCGTTTTCCCATTTTCGTCGGCACCAACTTTAAAGCAGAGCAGCGCCTGCTCTGTTCTCCTTCAGCCTTCATCCTTCTGCCTTCTTCCTCACTCTCTCATGGCTTCCCCTCACTTTCTTCTGTTCCCTTACATGGCACAAGGCCACATGATCCCCATGATCGACCTCGCCAAGCTTCTCGCTCGACGAGGAGCCATCATCACCATCGTTACCACGCCCCTCAATGCTGCTCGCTACCACTCTGTTCTCGCTCGCGCCATTGAATCTGGCCTTCAAATCCGCGTGCTTCATATCCAATTCCCATGGAAAGAAGTTGGCCTCCCACAAGGCTGCGAGAATGTGGACTTGCTACCTTCACCTCTTTCTTCTTCCACGGCCGCTTTCTGTAGAGCAATTTTTCTCCTTTACGAACCATCTGAAAGATTGTTCGAGCAACTCACCCCTCGTCCGAATTCCATAATCTCCGATATGTGCCTCCCTTGGACCTTACGACTCGCTCGGAAATTTCTCATCCCAAGGCTCGTTTTCTACAGTTTGAGTTGTTTCTATCTTCTCTGTTTGCAGAGTTTAAAAGCCAATCATGCTCTCATAAGCTCCATCTCTGATTCGGAAGTCGTAACTTTATCGGACTTGCCCGATCCTGTCGAGTTTCGCAAGTCACAGCTACCCAAATTCCCCATTGAAGAAATGGCGAAGTTTGCTTATGAAATTTCGGAGGCCGATCTGCAATCCGACGGCGTTATTTTAAATATGTTTGAGGAGATGGAGGTAGAGTATGTTGCAGAGTATAGAAAGGGAAGAGAATCTCCGGACAAAGTCTGGTGCGTCGGCCCAGTTTCGCTTTGCAACGACAACGAACTCGACAAGGTAGAAAGAGGGGACAAAGCCTCAATCGACGAACACGAATGCATCCATT
The DNA here is from genome assembly GCA_036850905.1 of Luffa acutangula. NCBI lineage: Eukaryota > Viridiplantae > Streptophyta > Magnoliopsida > Cucurbitales > Cucurbitaceae > Luffa > Luffa acutangula. The sequence continues at coordinate 51,266,357 of CM072096.1, read as the reverse complement.
GGCTCGACGGGCAGCAACCATCTTCGGTGGTTTACGTCTCGTTGGGAAGCCTCTGCAATTTAACGACGGCACAACTCATAGAGCTTGGGTTGGGATTGGAGGCGTCGAGCAAACCGTTCATCTGGGTCATACGAAAAGGAAACCTGACAGAAGAGTTGGAGAAATGGCTTGTGGAGTATGATTTTGAGGGGAAAACTAAAGGGATGGGCCTTGTGATTCGCGGTTGGGCTCCCCAAGTTCTGATACTGTCGCACTCTGCAATTGGATGCTTTCTCACGCATTGTGGTTGGAATTCGAGCATTGAAGGGATGACGGCCGGTGTGCCGATGATCACTTGGCCGTTTTTTGCAGATCAAGTTTTCAACGAGAAGCTGATTGTAGAGATACTTGGGATCGGTGTAAGTGTGGGGGAGGAAACAACTGTGCGTTGGGGAGAGGAAGAGGAGAACGGGGTGGTGGTGAAGAGAGAGAAAGTGAGAGAGGCCATAGAAATGGTGATGGATAGAGATGGCAGAGAAGAGATGAGAAAGAGATGCAAAGAGCTTGCAGAAAAGGCAAAGAGCGCTGTGGAAGAAGGGGGTTCGTCTCATCGGAACCTCACGGCGCTGCTGATCGAAGAAATGGCTACTCATGGAGGAGTTTGTGAGAATGGAAGTTGCTGATGATTAGCTCCAGAGATGTGGCCTCGGTCAATACTTTGTAACTAAGAAGATTTCTGTAAGTTTGTATTTAGGTTCTTTTACAAAACAAGAATTTGAAACTCTGTTTTAGTAATTTGTTTTGGAATTGTTGAAGATTTATTTCCTTCCTTGATAGGCCGAATAAACGGACATTCATGAAATAGTTTTTTCATTAAGTTTACTCATGTTGTTTCGTGCAAGGATTTTAAAGAAAACAATTAGTCTTATTGATTTTTTTTTTCTTCCCAAGTTCTAAAATAAAAGGTGGGAATTTGATCCATAGATCAGGGTTCACCACTGATACCATATTATATTATATGAGCTTCCATCTCAAAACCAATTGGCAATGAGTGGAGTGACCCTTGTAGGTTATATATTGTGAGGTATCCACTAATCTTTTCAATGTGGGATCCTCAACAGTCTCAATGTTTTAGGATTTGTTTTATTTTAGTCTCTTACTTTCAAATGTCAAAATTTAGTTGGTGTAATTTGAATAAATCTTAAAAAGTAACCAATATTTTTAAGAACCAATATTGTTAGTTTATTGTTGGCTTTTCAAAAAAAAAAAAAATGTCTATTATGTGTGTCTTTTTTTGAAGGGAAATTACTCTTATATTTTGTCAATTACATAAAAAAAATTAACTTCACTAGTAAGAAGAACTCATTTAAAAACTTGAAAGTATATATGTTTGGCAGAATATATACTTGGGTGGTGCTAAATTATATCGAGTGAAAGTATATTTGAGGGCTATATATATTGGATTATTTATTTATTTATTAAATTTGCAATTTTTAAAATTTATTAGAATAATAAATTGTTCCCCAAACTTTTTATTTGAATATTGTTGTTTTTATTCTAGCACGATAGGTCATCTCTGAGAAACAACCTATCCACGTGTTAGCTTTTCGTTCATTTCATAAAAAAAAAAAATGGTAGGTCGTCTCTTCAACACACGACCTGCTCATATTTATAATATTAATTTGTATTTGGCATAATGGCAATTGATGTTTCTATCATTTAGGAGTGCATGGGTTCAAACCTTGTCCAACATGTAACATTTTCTTTTTCTCTTTTTTTTTTCCTCCTTTGTCATTTTCATAATTTCTTCAATTGATTTTCTTTTTTTTTTTATAATTTATTTAATTGAAGTCATGTTAAAAAGTAAAATGAAATCAATGTATGAGTAACGGTAATAAAATTAAAAAGCTTAAAGAAGCAAACGAAAAAGTCAAATCAAATAAATAAACTACAATTAACATAAAATTGTTAAAAAAAGTATAATAATTAACACTTAATTAAATTTTAATTTCTTTAACAAAAGATAATAAATTGCAAATATTTTATGTGTTTAAAACATTAAACAAAAAAATGTAACTAATTTATTTGATTAAAAAAAAAAGTAAAAGATAAAAAAAAGGGAAAAATACACTTTTAGTCCCTGAGGTTTGGGTTAAGTGACAGTTTGGTCCCTGAGTTTTCAAACTCAACAAAAATACCCCTGAGTTTTGAGATAAGGAGCATTTTGGTCCCTGCCGTCAACTTTTCTGTTAAATTTTAACAGTTGCTGACGTGGCACTATTATTTTAATAAAAAAAATTATTTTTAAAATTTTTTAAAATAAAAAAATAAAAAAATATTAAAATATTATTATTTTTTTAATTATTTTATTTTTTCTCCATTTCTTTACTTCCCTTCTTCTTCTCCATCTTCTTCCTCTTCATCCTTTCATTCTTCTTCTTCATATCTCCGGTGGCCGGCGACCGGCGACCACCGCTCGCCGGCGCCGGCACTTTTTTTTTTTTTTTTTTTTTCCTCCCTCTCCTTTTCTTTTTCTTCCTCCCTCTTTTACTGTTAAAAAAAAAAAAGGGAAAAATACACTTTTGGTCCCTGAGGTTTGGGTTAAGTGACACTTTGGTTTGAAAACTGCTCCTTATCTCAAAACTCAGGGGTATTTTTGTTGAGTTTGAAAACTCAGGGACCAAACTGTCACTTAACCCAAACCTCAGGGACTAAAAGTGTATTTTTCCCTAAAAAAAAAGGTTATTTCATTTTTTTGAAAAGCAAATGAAAGGAAAAGATAAAAATAGAGTCAGGAAAAAGGAGAAAAAAAAAAAGAACATGTTTCGCATTGGTCAAGGTTTGAACCCCATATAAGAGTCCCTTACTGTTGTGCCAAATATAAAATAATGCTATAGTTGTGCGTAGGTCGTTTCTTGAAGAAACGACCTGCTTTGCCTTTTTTTTTAATTTCCGTTTGTAGACGACCGATTTTTTTTTTTTTAACGAAATGAGCGAAAAGTTGACACGTGGATAAGTTGTCTCTTCCAATTGGAATAAAAACTACACTATTGAAATAAAAAATTTTGGGGAACCATTTATTATTCTAATAAGTTTTAAAAATTGTAATTTTAATTAAAAAAAAAAAATTGTTAGGGCTATTTGTGAAGATGTGAAATTTGCGATTTCTTTAGGTGGTGGAATCTGACTGCCTTCAAGCCATCAATTTGGTCTGGTGCAGTGTAGAGTCATGGAGCGAGGTTGGCACCTTGGTGGAGAATATTTGGCAGCTGGTCAGAGAAATGGGTGTGGTGAGGAATGAAGATCTTCTATTCTTGAGTGGATTGTTTCTTTAGTTAATTGACTTTTTTTTTTTTTCCTTGTGGCCTAATGAAGTCTTTTTTCTTGAAAAAATTTTTTATCCAAAGTATATATATGGACAAAGTTTAGATATTTAAAGGTATAAAAATTAAAATAGAATGAGATTCAAATTATTGGATCAATAATAATATCGAAGAAAATAGATATCAAATGGAGTCCCCCTGACTTGGGGTGAACCTCTCCTATTTATAGCTGAAATTAGGGTTTTGAGTAGCTAGAAATTGATTTAGGCCCATTGGACGTCCGTGAGCTTGTTTCTCCTCCAGGCTTCTATCATTCTGACTTTCTTAGAGTTAGGTCCAAATTTACCCATAATAATATATGTGGCAAAATTTTATTTAATTTATTAATTTGTTGTTGTAACAAAAAGTTTATTAAAAAATTATTAAGCTTATAATAACACAAGTTTTATACCCTTTTCTTTAAACCATAACTAAGATCTTCCGGTCAAAGTGAGCATTATATTTAATTAGTATGTGTCCTCAACTAAAATGCAAGAGATTCGAATCTTCCACCTCTAAATTATGTCCGAGATTGCAGAATTTCGTTGCGTACAGCCTTGCTCACGAGGTTGTCACCCAAAATCTCTTTGATTTGGGCTTCGATAGAAGCAGATTCCATCGAGCGTGAGGGAAATAGACGGGCTTTTTTGGTGGGAAATCTTTCCCCCTTGGTTAACCTCTTTAACTTCTAAAGAGGTAGTCGTACCTATTCATTTTAATTAATGAAGTTTTATTTCAAAAAAAAAAATAAAAAATACTTATGTATCCGACGTCTATCATGAAAGGGGAAGAAGAAGGAAAAAAAATCAATAGCCTTGTGTTGTTTGAGATTTGAGATATAAAAATATATATATTATTAGATAACGTGGAGTTCCATCTCAAACTCAATTGAGTAACTCATGCATACTCGTTTGAGTTTTATGGGTCAAATTAGATAACATGAGGTTCCATCTCAAAACCATTGACGTGGATCGGAGTAACCTAACTATCTTATAAATTGTGAGATCTTCACTTATCTTAGATTCTCAACAAACATGATGACCACATGATGGTTGTCACCCTCTAAATCTTTTTTTTTTTTTTTTTTGAAAGAAGAAAAAATATTATTATGCCATGAGGGCAAGAGAAGAACGATCATACTCGACCGGAACACATCCATTCTAGGATATCTCCAACCCAGATCTCACTAGATTTAGACACTTTAGCTGTTTTAGTTATATCATCTGCCACCTTATTTCCACTCTTAAGAATATGTCTAAAATGAATTTGACAAGAATCAAGAACTAGGGCCCAAATACCATCCACCAACCCTTCCACATTACACCACACCACAACCTTTTTATTCAGAAAATTAATAGCTAATAGACAATCAGATTCAACTATAAGTCTTTTGCTCCCCAGATTAATAGCAATATTAACTCCCTCCCAAATAGCTCTCAGCTCCGCTCCAGGGCCTTTGAAGTCTAGGTCAAAAAAGCGAGTAGAGGCCCCGACGTCTGATCTCTTGCAAATTGTTTTGATTCTCGTTGTTGGGAGAGCGGAGATCCACGCTGTATCTACATTGACCTTCCAAAATTCCTCCAGGGGAGGAGACCATCAATCATTCAGTAGGGGAGGGTTCGAACTTAGAGATCCACTTCGTGTCAGAGACTTTCTCAAGTTTGCCTCTTCCAATTTCACCAAAAACTCAATAATCCATTGGCTCCTTTTATTTATTGGCCACCCTCTAAATCTTTAAATACACAGTGAAAACTATAATTTTTTAATTTCCCTTTATATCAATATGAATCGTCAACCACATTATATTTGAATAATTTTTCTAAAAAAATGGACAAACTAAGAGAGAAAAAAAAGAAAGACAAAAAGCTCATGTTTCTATACCCTAGTTTGAAAGGAGAAAAAAAAGAAAAACAACTAACATACCAAATACCCCAATTGAGCTAATCAACAACTTCCATTATTCTCACAACTTCCTCCATGAGCAATAATGTCTTCAATCAGCAGCTTCAGATTCCGATGAGACGAACCCCCTTCTTCCACAGCTCTCTTCGCCTTCTCTGCAAGCTCTTTGCATCTTTCTCTCATCTCATCTCTGTCATCTCCATCCATCACCATTTCTATGGCCTCCCTCACTTTCTCTCTCTTCACCACCACCCCTTTCTCCTCTTCCTCTCCCCAATGCAAAGCCGTTTCCTCTCCCACACTTACACCCACCTTCAACACCTCTACGATTAGCTTATCATTGAACACTTGGTCTGCAAAAAGTGGCCAAGTGATCATCGGCACGCCCGCCGATATCCCTTCCACGCTCGAATTCCAACCGCAATGTGTCAAAAAGCATCCGATTGCAGAGTGCGACAGTATCAGAACTTGTGGCGCCCACCCACGAATCACGAGCCCTCTCCCTTTCGTTTTCCCCTCGAAATCATACTCCTCCAGCCATTTCAGTAGCTCTTCCGTAAGATTTGCTTTTCTTATGACCCAAATGAATGGCTTGTTTGACGCCACCAATCCCAGTCCCAGCTCTATGAGTTGTGCTGTCGTCAAATTGCAGAGGCTTCCCAACGAGACGTAGACCACCGAAGATGGTCGCTGCCCGTCGAGCCAATTGATGCATTCATGTTTGTCGATTGAGGCTTTGTTGCCTCTTTCAGCTATGTCGAGTTCGTTGTCGTTACAAAGCGAAACAGGGCCAACGCACCAGACTCTGTCAGGAAATTCTCTTCCCTTTTTTCTATACTCTGCTAGATACGCAGGCTCCATCTCTTCAAATACATTTAAAACCACGCCGTACGACTGCCGATCGGCCTCCCCCATTGCAAAACTAAACTGGGCCATGTACTCATCGGTGGATTTAGGCAGCTGCGACTTGCGAAACTCAACCGGATCGGGCAAATCTGATAAACTCACAAGCTCAAAATCAGACATGGATTTCCAAACACCAATTTGGCTCATTAAACTCTGCACACAAACAAGGAAGAAGCAGCTCAAACTGTAGAAAACGAGTCTCGGGACGTGAAATTTCTGAGAGAGCTGCAAGGTCCAAGGGAGACACATGTCGGAGATTATGCAACACGGACGAGGGCAGAGCTGCTCGAACAATTTTTCAGATGGGTCGTAAAGGAGACTTGCAGCTCTGTAGAATTCGGATAAGGAAGCAAGTGAAGGTAGCAAGTCGATATTCTCGCAGCCTTCTGGAAGGCCAGCTTGGTTCCATGGGAATTGGAGCTGAACCAGGTGGATTTGAAGGCCGGAATCAATGGCGCGAGCGAGAACAGAGTGGTAGCGAGCGACATTGAGGGGCGTGGTGACGATGGTGATGGTGATTCCACGTCGAGCGAGAAGGTTGGCGAGGTCGATCATGGGGATCATGTGGCCTTGTGCCATGAAAGGGAACAGAAGAAAGTGAGGTCTGTGGCTGGGAGAAGCCATGGCAGAGCTGATCTGTCGAAGAAGGGACAAGGGATGTCTTCAAACTTGGCTTTCTTCTTAAATGCCATGGATTTTTGAAAAAAGAGGTGAGGTAAGAGCGTGCATCAGCATTTTGGTTTGCGGGCGGGATTTGAAGAGTGAGAGATTTGGAGTGTTCTGTGGTTTCATTGCAATGTTTGTGGATGGAACAGCTAGGCAGAAATCATTTTGGTTTTATTTGAAATAGGCAATAGAAGGTGTTGGAGGGTGGTATTTTCAAAGCTTCTCTTGGAGTTTCTTTTGGGACTCCTCTACGTTACTTTTTGTGGTGAACAAAATTAATTTTTTATTTTTTTTAGTGAGTTTGGACTCATATAATGATGTGTGAATGATATCACATCAATTTTTACACATTAGTTGTCACAACAATTTACCTGAATGATATTGTAAATGATCTCAGGTATGTCTTCTAATTTTTACACGTTAACAGTTACATCAATTGTCATCTTATTTCAATAAAAAGAAAAAGAAAAATTCTCCAATGTATTTTTTGAAACAAATTTCAAATTCGAATGGTATAAATAAAGGCCCCGTTTGATAACCCTTTGGTTTTTGGTTTTTGAAAATTAAACTTATACATCTTACTTCCACCTACAAGTTTCTATGTTTTGCTAATACTTTTCTTTCCTTGTTTTAACCGAGCAAAATTTGAAAACTAAAAGAAAAAGTAGTTTTAAAAAACCTGTTTTTTTTTTTTAGAATTTGGCTGGGAACTCAAATGTGTCATTGGAAAATATGAAAACCATGATAGGAAAATTGAAAAAACAAAACAAGTCTAATTTTCAAAAGCTAAAAACCAAAAACCAAATGATTATCAAACGGGAATTAGTTTTTCAAATTTGGGTCAGTGTGGCTTTTACTGTTTAGTTTAAAAACTTATAAAAAAAAAAATACACTTTTGCTTATGATGTTTTGGTTTGTTTATATTTGGGTGTCTAAGTCTTCAAACTCAACAATTTTACTACTGAAGTTTGGATTTAGTAGCATTTTGGTCCCTCCATCAAAAGTTTTCTTAATTAGAGAAGGGGATGCTAGCTCTTTTTATTAAAAAAAATATTTTTTAATTTTAAAATAAAAATATTTTAAATATTTTTCTTTTTCTTTTTTTTTTGGGAAAAATACACTTTTGGTCCCTGAGGTTTGGTTTAGGTTTCATTTTGGTCCCTGAGTTTTCAAACTCAACATTTTCACCCCTGAGGTTTGCATTTCATTACACTACTGGTCCTTCCATCCAAATTTCCGTTAAGTACTAACCGTAGGATGACGTGGCACCTATTTTTTTTATTAAAAAATATATTTTTTTAATTTTTTTTTAAAAAAAATTATATTAAAATAATACAAATATAATTTTTTTATTCTTCCTCTCTCTTCTTCTTTTTCTTTCTTTCTTTATTCTTCTTCTTCTTGTGCAGCCACCGGAGTCCAGCCACCAACCCGCCGGCCACCTCTGTCGCCGGCCGACATGCTGCTACCGCCGGAAATTTTTTTCCGCCACCGCCACCGCCACGCTTCGTTCTCCTTGCTCGTCGGCCCGAACAACAAAAGACCCACGTTTTTTCTCTCTCTCTTAGTCACGAACCCGAGCCTGAAGCAGATCAGCAACTTCGCCGTCGTTCGCCTGAAGTCGTCGCGCCGATTCCAGCTTGAAACTCAGATCTGGAACGAAACCCATGGATTTTTCTTTGTTCGCCCTCGTTCGATCTCTCTGGTTCGAGCCCAGATCTGAAACTCAGCTTGAAACTCAGATCTGGAGGTTGTTGGAGCGCGAATCTCGTGGATCTATCGTGGGGCGAATCCGAGTTGCTGGAGTGTGGAGCGCAAATCCGAGTTTCTGGAGTGTGGAGCGCAAATCCGAGTTTCTGGAGTGTGGGTACTAGTCGGAGATCTTGTGGGTCATTTCTCCGGCAATCGAGTTTCGGAGATCTTGTGGTTTTCGGAGATCTGAGTTTCTGGAACGGTAAAGAGAGGGAGAGATGAGATGAAGAGAGTGAGAGATGGGAGAGGGAGAGAGAAAGAAAGAAGAAAAAAAAAATCTCCGGCGGCCGAAGACGGCGACGGCGGCGGTCATTGCCGGCAGCTATGGTGATGGTGGCTATGGTGATAGTTTAGGGTTTGAAGAAGGAGAAAAGAGGTAGAAGAAAGGAAGAAAGAAGAAAGAAATTTAAAATAATAATAATAATAATAATAATAGTTTTTTATTATTTATTTATTTTTATGTTAAAAAATTAAAAAAGATTTTTTTAATAAAAAAATAATGACACATCATCAATCTGTTAGTATTTAACGGAAAAATAGATGGAGGGACCAAAATGAAACGAAATCCAAACCTCAGGGACTTAATTGTCGAGTTTGAAAACTCAGGGACCAAAATGAAACCTAACCCAAACCTCATGGACTAAAAGTATATTTTTCCCTTTTTTTTAAAAAAAATACACTTTTAGTCCCTCAGGTTTGGGTCAGGTTTCATTTTGGTCCCCAGATTTTAAACTCGACAATTTAACCCCTAAGGTTTGGATTTCGTTTCATTTTAGTCCATCCATCCATTTTTCATTTTAACAACGTGACACTTATTTTTTTATTAATTTTTTTTTTCATTTTTTAAAATAAAATAAAAATATTAATTTTTAATTCTTTTTAATTCTTTTTTCTTTCTTCTTCTACAACCCCTCCACCACCATCCTCCTTCTTCTTCTTCAACCATCCTCCCACCACCATCTTGCCGCCGACAACAATTTTTTTTATTATTATTTTCTTCTCCTTAATTACTTCTTCTTTTCATTCCCTTTTTCTTTCTTTGTTCTTGTTTTTTTTTATATATATAAAAAAGAGGGACAGGGAGAAGGGAGCTCTCTCCTCCACGGTTTCCGGTGTGAAACCAGGGAGGAAGGTCTCCCTCCTCCTTGGTTTCTGGTGATCCGAATGGGGAGGGAGGAGTTCCTCCTTCTTCCTTAGTTTCGTGCTGAAAACCCCCTCCTCCCTTTCCGGCGCCAACGACGAGAGGAGGGAGCTCCCTCCTCCCACTCCTTTTTTATTTAAAAAAGGAAGAAAGGGGGAAAGAAAAGAAGAAGGAAAGGAGAAGAAAATAAAATAAAATAAAATGATTGCCCGCAACGGTCGGTCGGTCGCTGGTGTGTGGCAATTGCCGCGCGCAGGTGGGAGGATAATTGAAGAAGAAGGAGGGTGGTGAAGGGGTTGAAGAAAAAGAAAGAAAAAAGAATTAAAAATTAATATTTTTATTATTTTTATTAATTTTTATTTTAAAAAATGAAGAAATATTTTTTTAATACAAAAATTGGTTCCACGTTAGCGGTCTGTTAAAATCTAACGAAAAAATGGATGGAGTGACTAAAATGAAGCGAAATCCAAACCTCAGGGACTAAATTATCAAGTTTGAAAACTCAGGGACCAAAATGAAACCTAACTCAAACCTCAAGGACTAAAAGTGTATTGTCCCATTTTTCTATTATTTCTCCATCTTCATCTTTTCCCCTCCCACCTTCATCTCCATAAAAAGAGGAAAATAAAAAAAGGAGGCGATAGACGACAGTGACAGACGTCGGAAAAAAGGATGGAAGGAGGAGAGAAAAAAAAGAGAGAGAAAAAAAAATTAAAAACATTTTTTATTTGAAAAATGAATTAAAAAATTGTCACATTACTTTCTATTAGCTACTATAACAGAAAATTGGACGAATGATTAAAATGCTGCTAAACTCAAACCTTAAGGACTAGAATATTGAGTTTGAAAACTCAGAGACCTAAATGCAATTTAACCTAAAGATTCTAAATTTCATGGACTAAAAGTGTATCATTCCCAAACTTATTTTTATTTTTGAGTAATTTATTGATCTTCATATGTAAGATGGGTAAGAAACCCCAGTATTAGTGTACGGTTTGGAATAACTTTGTGAAAAAAAAAAAAGTGGTTTTTGAATAACTTGTAAAAAAAACCTTGGATAAAATACTTTTTGGTTCAGAAGATTGGGAGATTATGTTTATTGAGTCAATGAGTTTCAAAATTAGACAATCAAGTCTCCAATATTTATGAAATAGTTCTAAGTCCTTAGCTCGTTAATTATTTAACGGAGACTGACGTGACAATTTTTAAAATAAAAATAATAATATTTTTTTAAAAATAAAAACAAAATAATAATAATAATAATAAATCTCTCCCCTCCCCACCCTCTCATTTCTACAACGTTTGGATTTTGTTTCATTTTAGTCTATTCATCCATTTTTATGTTAGGAATTTGTTTGTCCCTAATAAATGTTGGATACAAAATCGAGGTCCTTTCACAATTTCTCTCTTTTACATCCAACGGTAGAGAACTATCTACTTATTGTATGAGTGTACCCTAACAATTCTCCTTATTCCCTTCCTCCTATCACATCTTTTCCGGCCACTGCCACATCTCCTTTTCCGGCCACCCACCCCTTGAGATAAGAATTTTGTGGAGCCAAAATCAAATTAAGGAAAAGGCTGAACAAGGCCACCTCACATATATATGCTTTGTTTGCGGCTGGAAGCTTTTGTGCGAATGGCCTTTTTGCTTCTTCGATTGAAAAATATTCACTATTTGAAGGGAATAGTGTTGTTCTTTTTGTTGGGTTGAGAGTATTTTCTTTGTTGTTTATTTCAAATTATGTCGAGGTACTTGGAAGTCAATAGCTTTTTTTTTTTTTTTTTTTACTATTAAGGAATATTTTGCTTAAAGAGCTTCTTAATCTCTCAATTCTAGTAAAACCTGCAAGTTGCAGTAGATTGGACACAGTCTCAAACTTAGGACAAACCAATATAGCCTTCAATGTCATTCTCTTTATTCCATCTCTTTTATTTTTATTCATGATTGTTATTAGCGTAGATAATTGTAGTTTTATTGATTTCTATTGTTGTGGGTAATTTTGGCTTGGCAGGTACACCAAAGAAGGAGGGTTTCGGACCCAGCTGAGATCGGCCCGAGGAGATGAAGCCCGCAAGAGGTGGAATTGGACCTCGGCCTCGGCCCAATGCCGAGGCCGAGGGTCTGGTCGGCCTCAGCCCAATGCCGAGGCCGACCAGGTTAATTAATCCCACTGGCCGCTTGGGCTGCCCGGGTCAATCCCCTTGGGCCCAGTAGCAGGAGGCTACGTGCGGTGGACGATGCGGAAAGGGAAAAACTCTAGCAAGAGAGGTATAAAAGGCTAGAGATGATCCAGAAAAGGTAACTAATATCTGAACTCTAAAACTCAACTGAACTAGGTTTTCTGGACGGGGAGACCGGCCGGAGATTTTCCGATCACTAACTTAGGCATCGGAGCCTGTGTGGCAAGCACCACACCGGTGTGCAGTGCTTACTTTCTTTCTTTTCAGGTCACGTCTTCTCCATATCTCAACAAATTCATTGTTGGTGTCACGTGAAGGGCAGGTGAGCGCTTGGCCAGATTTTGGCATCAACAGTTGGCGCCGTCTGTGGGGAAGCGTGTCGGATTGAGAGCATTGTAGGCTGGTGCAACAGGGTAATGGAACAGGAGAATCCAGCGGGCGAGAGAGGTCAACAGTCCAAGGTGAGTGCCCCGGGCACTGAGATGGAGGACCTCAGAGGAAGGGTGAACGAGATGGGCCAGAGTTTGGCTGAGATTCTGGGTATATTGAAGCAACCGAATCTTGGTACGACGTACAAGAGAAGTTCCGTGCGGGACCAAGGGAGGAAGAGAGGGGCCTCCGGCGAAGAGGAAGATGAAACGGATAGTGCCACCAGCAAGCTGCGTCAGCCAAGGGGTGGTGAAAAACCTGTCTTGAAGGAGCTAGGGCCGAGTAGAGGGGCAGAGCGCAAGGGTGCACTCGATGTCCCAGATGAGGTTAGCACAGTAGGCTCGCACAGGAGGCCGAGGCCGAGGCCATAGCCAAAGCCAAGATGCAGGAAAAGGTTGAGCTCGAGGCAAAGATCAGGGTTAAGCTAGAAGGTAAGCTGAGGGCCGAGGCCGAAGCTGTTGCCAAGGCAAAGGCCGAGGCCGAGCAGCCAAAGGTTAAGGCCAAGGAGGGCACCCAGGGAAGCACACGCCCTAGAGATGCGGACAGGGATTATTTGGAAAGTTTGATAGGGTAGGCTGACCCACCCTTTGTCGATGAAATTATGCAGGCCGAGGTTCCACATAAGTTCAAATTACCGACTTTCCCGCAGTACGACGGGAAAAAAGATCCGGTGCAACATTTGGACACCTATCGATCTTGGATGGGATTTCATGGGGCATCCGAGGCTACTAAGTGCCGGGCGTTTTCGTTAACCCTAACCGGAACGGCACAGCAGTGGTACGGTAAACTGCCACCTAAGTCTGTTGATTCATTCAAAGAATTGTCCCGCCTTTTTGCCACTCAGTTTTTGGGAGCAAGGGATCGGAAGAAGCCGCAGTTCAATTTGTTGACCATAAAGCAAAGGCCAGGGGAGAGCTTGAATGGGTATATCACAAGGTTCAGTAACGAGGTTGTGCAGGTAGAGGGGTATGACGATGCAGTGGCGCTGACCGCGGTTATCGCCGGGTTACAGGATGAAAGATTGTTGAATTCCGTGGGGGAAGACCAGCCACGAACGTACACGGAATTCGTGGCCAGAGCACAAAAATACATAAACGCAGAGGAGCTGATGAAGTCCAAGCGGGCGGAAAGGGAAGCATAGAGGGTAACCACCATCGATAAAGGCAGACGAAAGGAGGAGAGGGGCAAACGGTCGCGTGAAGAGGACGAGGGCCGGAGCCGTCTCAGGTATTCTGCGGGTCGGGGCCAGCAAGACCAGAAGGAAGGCCGAGGCCGACCAGAATACAAAGGAAAGTATGAGAGGTACACTCCCCTCTCTGTCTCACCCGACCAGGTCTTGGCAGCGATCAATCATACGGATTTGCTGAAACGCCCGGATAGATTGAAAGGGAACCCCGATAGAAGAGATAGGAGCAAATTTTGCTACTTTCATCGAGATCATGGTCACACGACGCGAAATTGCATACAACTTCGAGACGAGATTGAAAATCTAATCAGGGACGGATATCTGAAAGAGTTTGTGGACGGTGAGGAGAGCAAAAAGCCGAGGCCGACCAGAGGTGATGGCAAGGAGGAGGGCAATGACCCCCCACTGGAAATTAAAACAATTTTGGGAGGACCCGTAGGAGGAGACTCGAACCGGAAAAGGAAAGCAACAGCTAGGGAGGCAAGGTATGATCTTGAGGAAAGAAGGGTGTATTCGGTACGGCTCTCAAAAGGGTTGCCGTCAGTAGAGTTCACCGAGCTGGAAGCTTCCGGCATACACCAGCCTCACAATGATGCACTGGTGGTGAGCCTGACAGTTGCCAACACGCGGGTTCATCGGATTTTAGTTGATGGAGGAAGTTCAGCAGACATCCTGTCCACGAAGGTGTTTGAGGCCATGAAATTGGGGAAGGAACGGTTGAGGACGAACGCTGCACCGCTGGTTGGTTTTGGTGGAGAAAAGGTGCTACCAGAGGGAAGCATCGAGTTGCCGGTGACCTATGGGGAAGGACAGAATGTGGTGACGAAAATGGTTAATTTCTTGGTAGTAAATTGTGTATCCGCCTATAACGCCATACTGGGAAGGCCAGCTCTGCATGAATTGAAAGCGGTGGCATCGACATACCACCAAATGATGAAGTTTCCCACTGATAGCGGAATAGGAGTAGTGAGGGGGGAGCAACAAGCTTCACGGGAATGCTATTACACCGCGCTCAGAGGAGCAAGCCAGCAGGCAAAGCAGCACGGCTCGGCCCAGGACGAGGGCCGAGGCCGACCAGTCCAAGGCCGAGCAGAGGGATGCCCTTTGTCAATGGAATTCTGATTGAACTACTGTGTTTTCCTTTATAAGCTTTTCGCATAGGATAGTTTTGCTTTCTGTTAAGTCTCTGAATTTCATTCAACAGCGAATGTAGCTAGGATTGAACTCTGGTTTTTGTTATTAATAAAGTTTCTCAAGTGATTTCGTGATAACAGGTGTTCAACCAAAAAAAAAAAGTCCTTGTAGGAGTGGCAATGCCTATACTCCTAGGGCGTGCCCCGGTGCATCTACTGTCCAAAAGTCCTTGTAGGAGTGGCAATGCCTATACTCCTAGGGCGTGCCCCGGTGCATCTACTGTCCAAAAGTCCTTGTAGGAGGGGCAATGCCTATACTCCTAGGGCGTGCCCCGGTGCATCTACTGTCCAAAAGTCCTTGTAGGAGTGGCAATGCCTATACTCCTAGGGCGTGCCCCGGTGCATCTACTGTCCAAAAGTCCTTGTAGGAGTGGCAATGCCTATACTCCTAGGGCGTGGTGCATCTACTTTCCAAAAGTCCTTGTAGGAGTGGCAATGCCTATACTCCTAGGGCGTGCCCCGGTGCATCTACTGTCGAAAAGTCCTTGTAGGAGTGGCAATGCCAATACTCCTAGGGCGTGCCTCGGTGCGTCTACTGTCGAAAAGTCCTTGTAGGAGTGGCAATGCCTATACTCCTAGGGCGTGCCCCGGTGCATCTACTGTCGAAAAGTCCTTGTAGGAGTGGCAATGCCTATACTCCTAGGGCGTGCCCCGGTGCATCTACTGTCGAAAAGTCCTTGTAGGAGTGGCAATGCCTATACTCCTAGGGCGTGCCCCGGTGCGTCTACTGTCGAAAAGTCCTTGTAGGAGTGGCAATGCCTATACTCCTAGGGCGTGCCCCGGTGCATCTACTGTCCAAAAGTCCTTGTAGGAGTGGCAATGCCTATACTCCTAGGGCGTGCCCCGGTGCATCTACTGTCGAAAAGTCCTCGTAGGAGTGGCAATGCCTATACTCCTAGGGCGTGCCCCGGTGCATCTACTGTCCAAAAGTCCTTGTAGGAGTGGCAATGCCTATACTCCTAGGGCGTGCCCCGGTGCATCTACTGTCAAAAAGTACTTGTAGGAGTGGCAATGCCTATACTCCTAGGGCGTGCCCCGGTGCCAAAAAGTCCTTGTAGGAGTGGCAATGCCTATACTCCTAGGGCGTGCCCCGGTGCCAAAAAGTCCTTGTAGGAGTGGCAATGCCTATACTCCTAGGGCGTGCCCCGTGACAACAGAAAAAGTGGGGGCTTGGAAGTTTTGCAGTGAAGTGAACGATACCTAAGGTATATTTACTCAAGTATTATTCAAAATTCGAGATAACACTTGAGTAGGGGGCTGGAGGCACGAGAGTTGTCATGGTCGGACCGAGGCCGAGCAGACGAAGGCCGACTTGGCCTGCTGCACAGGTTTGATTTATGGACTTTTTCAGTTCCTTTTATTTTGTGCGAATGTGCTGAGATAATGGTCGACCTTAAACATTTGCATGAGGCCGACCGTGTGCATTTGTTCTAGGATGGTCATGCCTAGGCCGGGCCGAGGCCGAGCAGACCAAGGCACAGGTTTGATTTATGGACTTTTTCAGTTCCTTTTATTTTGTGCGAATGTGCTGAGATAACGGTTGACCTTAACATTTGCATGAGGCCGACCGTGTGCATTTGTTCTAGGATGGTCATGCCTAGGCCGGGCAGAGGCCGAGCAGACCAAGGCCGATTTGGCATGTCGCACAGTTTTGATTTATAGACCTTTTCTTTTATTCCTTGTATTGTGCGAATGTGCTGAGATGGTCGGCCTCGGCGTTTGCATGAGGCCGACCGTATGAATTTGTTCTAGGTTAACTCGGGGCTGCCAGAAAAAGGTGATCAACGAAGAAACAGGACATTTTCATTAAAAGATTAAAATAAGGCGCATAAGGGCTACACAAGGTTACATCACGAGAAAGCAAAGGCAGATAGCAGAAAGTGCAGCAAAGACCCTCAGAGGTCCATATGGTCTCTGCCGCCGGAGGAGTCATCAGAAGAGGCAAAGACATCAGGATTGGCGGCGAGAGCAGCAAAGTCTTCTTGGATAAAGGAACCATCCACGGTGGGGTGGTGTTTGCTGTATCTCTTTTGTGCCCACTTTATGCCGTCGTTCCATATCTCGTCTTGCATGGCATAGAACTCGCTGGTTTTCTTGAATTCTTCAGCCAGAAAGTCGGCGCTGGCCAAATGGGCTTTAGCCTCCATGAGTTGAGCTTTTGTGGACTCCAGCTCAGCATCCCTGGATTTGAGTTTCGCTCGCACTTCCTCTAGCAGGCGGTTGGCCTCGTTGAGCCTCTCTTGGGCTTGAATGAGCTCGCTCCGTGGGACGCTGTTCAATTGAAGCTCGTTGATTTTGTTTGCCAGGCTAATCGCAGAGGCCGTGGCCTTCGTGAAAGCCTATACCCAAAAAGGAAAGCCAGGTAAGGGAGGGGAGTAACAAGAGTTGAGTCAAAGGGATAGAAGAGCTTACGTCACGAAGGTGCCTCTGAAATTCTCGCATTCCTTGGGCAGGATCCTCAACTCCTAGCTCACCTTCTGGCCTCCGAGATTGCAATCCTTGCCAGCACATGAAGTTTTGGGTTAGAACCTCTACCTCATTGCCGCCGCTCCCGTAGTCCTCGGGAAGGGCGAAGACCAGGATGCCTGTGCTAAGATCTGTCTCGGTGACTGTGGAGCGCGTCTGATACCGGGTTCTGCGGGTAGCAGCTGCAGGACGGCGAGAGGTCTCAGCAGTAACCCGTGGAGCCTCATCCTCGGTCAGGTCCACAGAGGCTCGGGAGGTTCCGGCCATGTTGCGTGCTTCACGTCTTTTCCGCTGAGAATCGTACATTCCACGGAAGGCCATTTCTGTGAAAGAATGGGGAAAAGCAATGTTACCAAAAAAAAAAATTAGCGGAGCCGAGGCCGGCCGTGCCGAGGAAGACCAGGTCGGGGCCGACCGTGCCGAAGTCGACCAGGAGGAAGAGGCGTTGGGAGGTTTACCTTCAGGATTGATGGTGCGGCGCCTGGCTAGCCCAGATGCTTCGAGGACACTTTGATCGACTAAAAAGGGACCGTGGCAATTAATCTTTTCGAGGGTCAGGACGTATTTGGCAAACTTCTTGGCAGTCGGGGAGCGTCGAACGTTGCGAGGTACTGAAAAGCAAAGAGAAAAGTCAGCAAAGGAAAAGAGAAGCAGCAAAAATTGGATTCCAATGGGGAGGAGAATAGAGAGCTCACCATATTCTCCAAACCTCATTGGAACCCCGAAAAAACAACCGTCTTCCGTTCTCTCAAGCCAATTGCCACTAACGAAGAACCAACCATTTTTCCACTTTTTTACGGAAGTGGGTCCGCTGATTAAGGTGCCTTTTTTGGTACTTGCATAATAAAAAAGGTCACCAAAAGCGGGATTGCGATTGATGGTATGCAAGGACAAGAAATCGTCAACGGTCATTAGAGATCCCCCACCGTGCATCGCCCAAAGGGTGAAGCAACCGATGAGGTGGCACCACCCATTTGGAGCAAGCTGGGCAGGGGCTAGACCCGTACAGACCAGGAAGTCTTGCAAAAACAATGGCAGCGGCAAGCGAACCCCAAATTTAAACATGGCATGGTAAAAAGCAACCTCTCCATCCGGGGGATTCTCAAAGTTCTCGTCAGCATTAGGGAGCCGAAGATGCACATCGTCGGGAATATCATACTTGCGCCGCAAAAACTCTAAGCGGTCTGCGGTCAACGAGGATGATAAGTCCGATGAGTGTGCAGGGGGCTCCCCATCACTGCTATCCGAGATCTCTGGGTCCACAAAGCAGCCCGAGCTTGAGGGACCGTCATCGGAATAAGATTCCTCCACGTCCGGAGAGGTAACAGAGCCTTCGCTGGCCATATGCGTAGCAAAAGAAAGTAAAAGGATAGCTCTCGCAAGAAGCCTACCGTGATTAGTTGGGAATCAGCAGGAGGGCAAGCAAAGGATGCAGGTGTTGATGGAGAGGAGTAGAGGAGGGAGGAAGGCTTTTATAAGCTCGGATTGGTCGAAATGGTGGGAAATTCAAAATTCAAAATTTGAATTTCCGGAGCACTAGGCAAGGCTTGACATGACGGGACCGTGAGGTCCCATCAGGTGACGTCGGCCTCGGCTTTTTGCCGAGGCCGAGGCGTGCCTGCAGCAAGACAGGCACGCCAGACATGTCAGGGGCGCCGCCTGACACGCCAGACCGAGGCAGATGAGCCTCGGTCCACGTTTTTTCTCTCTCCTCTCCCTTTGGGAAGCATTTGTCTGATCGAAATGGCGGGAAATTCAAAATTCAAAGTTTGAACTTCCGGAGCCTAGGCAAGGTGCATGACATAACAGGACCATGCGGTCCCGTCAGGTGACGTCGGCCTCGGCTTTTTGCCGAGGCCGAGGCGTGCCTGCAGCCAGGCAGGCACGCCAGGCGTGTCAGGTGCGCCGCCTGACACGCCAGACCGAGGCAGATGAGCCTCGGTCCACGTTTTTTCTCTCTCCTCCCTCTTTTGTAGCATTTGTCTTTTTCCCCTTTTTTCTTACTAACCTCACCGCCCCAACAAGATCGACTCAATTGCAATCCAACCACTCTGATATTTGTCCAACAAGAGGAGTTTGATTAGAACTCCCATTTGACAAACTCTGAGGGTGGACTCGAGCTTGTTGCGCATTCTCTGATGAACTGCCAAAATCGAGTTATGCTCTCCAACTGGGTTATTGAAACTAGCCGGATTAGGGCAAAGCACTCATAACCCGGTTAAGAGAGCGGGGGCTTAATGTTGTGGGTAATTTTGGCTTGGTAGGTACACCAAAGAAGGAGGGTTTCGGACCCAGCTGAGATCGGCCCGAGGAGATGAAGCCCGCAAGAGGTGGAATTGGACCTCGGCCTCGGCCCAATGCCGAGGCCGGGGGTCTGGTCGGCCTCGGCCCAATGCCGAGGCCGACCAGGTTAATTAATCCCACTGGCCGCTTGGGCTGCCCGGGTCAATCCCCTTGGGCCCAGTAGCAGGAGGCTACGTGCGGTGGACGATGCGGAAAGGGAAAAACCCTAGCGAGAGAGGTATAAAAGGCTAGAGATGATCCAGAAAAGGTAACTAATATCTGAACTCTAAAACTCAACTGAACTAGGTTTTCTGGACGGGGAGACCGGCCGGAGATTTTCCGATCACTAACTTAGGCATCGGAGCCTGTGTGGCAAGCACCACACCGGTGTGCAGTGCTTACTTTCTTTCTTTTCAGGTCACGTCTTCTCCATATCTCAACAAATTCATTGTTGGTGTCACGTGAAGGGCAGGTGAGCGCTTGGCCAGATTTTGGCATCAACATCTATCATAATTATTTTTGTTCAAGACAATGACAAAAGAGGAAGAGAGGTAAGAGAAGAGGAAGAGGGCGAGGAAGAGTAGAAAGGAGTAGTTTTTTTTTTTTTTTAGTTATTATTATTATATAATTTTAAAATGTTGCCATGTTCACCCCAGTAATTAATAAAAATTTGTTAATTCAAAGACTCAATAGTCCTATTTCAAAAACATTAGAGATTGAATTGTTCGATTTTGAAATTTAAGTACTCCAGCTATAGATATACAATCCCAAATAGTAGGGACCAAACCAGTAATTTACTCAAAGGTTCAATAGAAGGAAAATTTTGAAATTTATTACAAAGTCATTTTAAAAACTAATTCTCCATTAATCATTTGATAAAAATCCACCGAATTTCACAAAGTAATTGATGGAGAATCAATGAAAGTGATTTGATCATAGCGCTACCGAAATCACTCAAGTGATTGAGGGAGAATATATCACTAAATGTGATTTCTCCTTCGTTCTTATATTCCATTATCTAAATGGGAATTTTTTGAATTTTCTTTCACAAGTTGTTCAACACATGCAATATAAGTATTATCCAAAAACAGTGGCTTCCCCTCACATTAGCAGCTTCACATGGCTTCTTCCCCTCACTTTCTTCTCTTCCCTCTAATGGCACAAGGCCACATCATCCCCATGATCGACCTCGCCAAGCTTCTCGCCCACCGTGGAGCCATAATCACCTTCGTCACCACCCCCTTGAATGCCGCTCGCAACCACTCTGTTCTTGCCCGAGCCATCGATTCCGGTTTACAAATCCGCGTCGTCCAACTCCAGTTCCCATGGAAGGAAGGTGGGCTGCCAGAAGGCTGCGAGAATCTCGACTCGCTACCTTCACTTACGTCCACGTCCACTTTCTTTAGAGCCGCCAGTCTCCTGTACGACCCATCTGAAAAACTCTTCCACCAACTCAAACCCCGTCCGGCTTGCATAATCTCCGATATGTGTCTTCCCTGGACCTTACCACTTGCTCAAAAATTTCATGTCCCCAGGCTTGTTTTTTATACTTTTAGTTGCTTCTTTCTCCTATGTTTGAGGAGTTTCATAATCAATAATCCTACTCGTACCAACTCTGACAACTCTGAGTCTGTAATTTTCCCAAACTTGCCTCATCTTGTCGAGTTTCGCAAGTCGGAGTTACCTAGGTTGACCGATGGCTTGTCGAAGTGTCTATATGAAACAATCCAGGCCGATGCGCAATCGTACGGCGTTGTTTTTAATACTTTCGAGGAGATGGAGCCTGCGTATGTTGCCGAATATAGAAAGATAAGAGAATCATCTGAAAAAGTGTGGTGCGTTGGCCCTGTTTCGCTTTGCAGCGACGACCAACTCGACAAATCTGAAAGAGGCAATAAAGCCTCAATCGACCGACACGAATGCATAAAGTGGCTCGACGGGCAGCCCCCATCTTCCACAGTCTACGTCTCTATGGGAAGCCTCTGCAATTTGTCGACAGCACAACTCATAGAGATGGGATTGGGATTGGAGGCATCAAACAAGCCATTCATTTGGGCCATAAGAAAAGCAAATCTCACACAAGAGCTACTGAAATGGCTGGAGGAGTATGATCTGGAGGGGAAAACTGAAGGGAGGGGCCTCGTGATTCGTGGATGGGCACCACAAGTTCTGATACTTTCCCACCCTGCAATTGGGTGCTTTCTGACGCATTGTGGTTGGAACTCGAGCATTGAAGGGATTTCAGCAGGCGTGCCGATGATCACTTGGCCGCTTTTTGCAGATCAAGTGTTCAATGATAAGCTAATCGTACAAGTGTTGAAGGTGGGTGTCAGTGTGGGGGTGGAAACAGTTGTGAATTGGGGAGAGGAAGAGACGAAAGGGGTGGTTGTGAAGAGAGAGAGAGTGAGAGAAGCCATAGAAATGGTGTTGGAAGGAGATGGGAGAGAAGAAATGATCAGAGAAAGAAGCAAAAAACTTGCTGAAAAGGCGAGCAGAGCTTTAGAAGAAGGGGGTTCGTCTCATCAGGACATCACACGTCTGATTGAAGATATTGTTGTTCATGGAGAAAGTCATGAGAATGGAGGTTGTTGATGATTTTCTCAAATGAGGGGTTCGTCTCATCAGGACATCACACGTCTACTTTACTAATTAAGTAATAATTTTTAGCATATCCTAATTTTAGTATGGAGTAGTCCTTGCATCTTGAAAGGTTGTAATATTTGGAATTTTTATATGATTTAGTATAACCTAAAAAATATTATTCAATCTCTACAATTTTGGTCAATTAAAGTGTTAGCTTTTTGTGCATAGCTAAAAAAAACTTATTTTTAAAAAACTACGGTCTCGTTTGATAATCATTTAGTTTTTAGTTTTTAAGCTTATAAACACCCCTCCCAACTTTAAGTTTCTTTGGCTTTTCACCTACATTCTTTTCAATGTTTTCAAAAACCAAGTCAATTTTTGAAAACTAAAAAAAATAGTTTTCAAAAACTTGTTTTTGTTTTTAGATTTTGGCTAGGAATTCAAGTGTGTCTTTAACCAAAATTAAAACCACGGTGAGGAAATTTAAGGAAAACAAGTTTAATTTTCAAAAACCAAAAACCAAAAGGTTATCAAACGGGACTTACGTTTTTAGTTCTCGTGGTTTAAGTTAGGTTGCATGGGGTCTCTTTCAGTTTTCAAAATTAACAATTTACCATTGACTATAACCACTGTTGTCCGTTTCTCTGACCGCCCCAACATTTCTCTCTGGCTCTTTTTTCTTCTTCTTCATCTTTCTTTTCTTTTCCTTTTCCTTTTCTTCTTTCCCTTTAGCTCCTTTCCTTCTTCTTCTTTTTCCCCTACTCCTCATTTCTTCCTTGTGTCCCATGTTTTCAAGAAAAAAGTCCAACTGTGGGAGAATGCGACCAAAGTCCCACATCGGCTAGATGAGGGGAAGATCATGGGTATATAAGAGAGGATAAGTTCTCAATTGGGATGAGGCCTTTTGGAGAGATCCAAAAACAAAGCCATGAGGAATATCATACCATTGTGGAGATATGTGGAGTGTCCTCGTCCCTACGTAGTCGTGTTTCTTAAAACTCCTCGAGTGTCGAACAAAGAGTTTGTGAGCCTTGAAAACGTAGTCATGGTGGAGAGAGGCTCGGTGGTACTTTGTTCGAGGGGAGGATTGTGGGAGAATGCGACCAAAGTCCCACATCGGTAGATGAGAGGAAGATCATGGGTATATAAGGGAGGATAAGTTCTCCATTGGGATGAGGCCTTTTGGAGAGATCCAAAAACAAAGCCATGAGGGCTTATGTCCAAAGTGGACAATATCATACCATTGTGGAGATATGTATGCCATTGTGGAGGTATGTTGTAGAATGGAAGGAAGCGGGAGAAAAAAGAGAAAAAGAATGGGTCACTTGCACATATAGCAAAATAAGTCAAAATAATTGCAAATATGACAAAATCTAAAACTATTTGCAAAATATAGCAAAATCTAATACCCGTGTAAATGACTAAAAAGTCCATAAAACATGCCATCACCTAGAATTCTATCTATATTGAAGTATATCAATAACTATCACATAAAATTTAGTTCAATTTGAGTGTTTAATTACATATTAACATTTTCATTTTATATCTTGATCTTTTCCTAGAATTTGCACGAGCTCACTTCTTAAAACCCACATTACTAAGATATTTCTTGTATAGAAGCATGTATCGACTTTATCCATATCATATTATATTCAAATTCATCCACTATACAAACTTTTATGCAACTAATATAAATCTTTACTCTGCTTATACGAATCACAAAATAGGCTCTTTCCATCACTGATAGTCACTTATGATCAGTGATATCATAACTATTATAAATAGAATTCTATTTGTATTGAAGTCTATAGTCACTGATAGACTCCTATTATTTGATAGAATCCTATCTGTATTGAGGTATTGAAATCTATTATTGATTATCACTAATGAAATTAATTGATCTATTAAATAATAGAAGTTAGTCTACCAGTGACTGTTATTGATAAACTTCTATCATTGATAGAATATTTCTATATGTATTGAACTCCATCAATGATGATCACTTATATAATTTATATTTGTATTGAAACTATGAACGATGGACTCGATGCAAAAAAATGAAAAGTCTATTTGTAATAGTTATTGATAGACTTCAATAAATAAAATTTAGTTCAGATTGTGCATTACTAATGTTTAGTTGATAAACTATCATTGTGAGTGAAATCTATTAGTGATAGAAATCTATCGTCGATAGACTTTAATCGCAATTACAATTATTCGAGATTAGAGTCTATCACTGATATAAATTAACTCGATTGATAGACTTTCAATACTATCAGTGATAGTCATTGGATAGACTTCAATACAAGTAGAATTCTATATGTGATAGTCATTGATATATTTTAGTACAGAAAAATTAGTTCAATTTGAGCATTGCAATTTCTTTTCAGTTGGATTTCCTCCATTTGCGTTTTTCATCCATGATCCTGACAAAAAATAGATAAAATTCTAATAAAAACAGTATTAATCCAAAAAAAAATTATTGCATAAGGAAGTTTTATTAATCCAAATTTTTTAAACACTTTTCACTTATTAAGATTTTTTTAAAATATCACATGATCACATAAAATCACTCAATAAGCTATTATAAAACCCACTTTTAAATCTTAGACCTTCAACCTTCATATTTATGTAAAATTTGGACCTTTTTTTGTTAATTATGATTAAAAAAATCTAGAGAATTAAGAGAGATTTTTTTCTTTTTCTTTTTTTGAAATGTTATGGTTAACCTAGTGAATTAACTAAGATTCTGTTTGATAACCATTTCGGTTTTGGTTTTTGGTTTTTGAAAATTAATCTTATAAACACTACTTTCACCCACAACTTTCTTTGTCTTGATATTAACTTCCTTCTCATGTTTTCTAAAACAAGCCAGATTTTGAAACACAAAAAAAGTAACTTTCAATTTTTTTTTTTTTTTTTTGTTGGAATTAGGCTAAGAACTCAAATGTCTTATTAACAAAAATGAAAACCATGATAAGAAAATTGGGAGAAAACAAGCATAATTTTCAAAAACAAAAAATAAAAAACCAAATAGTTATTAAACAAGGTCTAAATGACAGGTAAATGGAAATAAATAGGTTGATAATTGAATATTGAGATCTCCACCTACTTTTTTTCCCTCAACCTAGTTAACTAGATTTTGCAATATACTTATTTGACAAAGAATAATATTTGACTGCATAACCGTATGTAGGGATCTCATACCTCATTCAAAAATTTGACAACTAAAAAAAGAGAAGAAAGATATATAATTAGAAAAAAAAATTCTTTCACCTAGTTATCAACGTTTTTATAGCAGTGTGTTGGAAAACCAATTACCTATTGATATGCAGCAAAGTATTGTCGTTTTACAAATGTTAGTTAATTTTGGAACAAAGAAAAGTAATGTAAAAGTGATTTGATAATCTGCTTCCAAACACACAAAATTAAACTCTAACTCTAAGTACACTAGATCTTACTCAACATTTTCATGCTTACGAAGCTCTCACTCACCGTATGAACCAAGAATTACGCTCTGAGCCAATTTAGGATAGACACATTTAGTAGCATAAAATATAAATGTTAAATTGATAGAAGCTAACCACAATTACCTATAAAACACAAAATTAAAATTTTAGGAAAAATACCTTTTTGATGGGAAATTGACAAAGTTGAACCCCTTGAGTTTTTGTTTTAAAAAGTTGGACTCTTTTTTAAAATATTTTTTTTAGGGACCCCAACTACATGTTAAATGTCCATATTACCCTCAAAACCATTTCAAACGTGTCTCCCCTTTTTTTCCTCTTGGTTTTCACTATTTTTACCGTCTCTTTGTCTTCCTCTCGATAGAAAACTCGCTCCCTCTTGACTGAAATCTCCCTCTCAGAATCGCACTTCATCTCTCAACATTTATTTAACTAAGTCACACAACTTTACCATCTCTTTGTGTGTGTTTTGGATTTTGAAACATTTTGAAATCTTTAGTAATCGTGTTTGGAAGAAAAAACGAAGAAATCTAACCTGCAGATGAAGAATCTCGGTCGAGATCCATAAATAGGGAGAAATCGAGGGAGATTTTGGTTTCGAGTTTTGGACCGTGTTTTAGACCAAGTTTTGAACCAAAACACGATTTGGATCGAGTTTTGGACCGAAACCCACGATTTGGATCGAGATTTTTACTTTGTTTTAAAGTGTTGAACCGAAAATCACGCTTTGGACCGAGTTTCTGACCGAGTTTTCAACCAAGATCTCGACCAGGATTTCGACCAAGATCGAGACCAAGATTTTGGGCAGAACATTGGAAATCATGATTTGGACCAAGTTTTATGCATTTAAACCGAGTTTTAGACCGAAATTAATGAGATAAACCCAGAAAACTAACAAAAAACGTGGATTAACTCAAATACTTATGAATTCAACAAAATATTCATGAATGTAAATGCATTTTAAACGTAAAGGTTCAACCATTTTAACAACAAATCTAAGTAATATATCCACAAAATCAAATGACATACGTCAAGTATTCTTGGATAGAAAAAAAAAAAAAACTTTGTGGTAAAGATGAAAAACGTGAGTTGTGTATAATGAAAATATTGTTGAGTTATGAAATATGAATAAAATGTGGAAAAAATTAGGTTGTTTAACATTAATCCCTTCATTAAATAGGTTGGTGAACAAAATTAATAAAAGTTGGTGTAAGAATTCAAATTTTCACTAGTTTTAACAAAGAGGGTATAGTTGTACTTTCAACTTCATGCTAACATCACTTTCATTAGCAAAGGGTCCTCAAACACAATTTTCTACAAAATGAGCCTATTTTCCAAAATGAAAACTTAAAGGGTCCATAATTGTCAATTTCCCCTTTTTGATCCCTGAGTTTTCAAAATTGACCTTTTTAGTCTCTGAGTTTTGAGAAATAGGTTTAAAAGGTCCTTAAATTTAAAAATGAACCTTTTTAGTCCTTCAATTTTGAGAAATAGGTTTAAAAAGTCTCTCGTATTATTTTTTCAATTTTTTAAAATTAATACTTTTTAATTTTTAAATTTAGAAAATCATTCAATATTAAAATATAATAAAAACCTATAAACCTATTTTTCAAAACTAAAGGACTAAAAATGTCAATTTTGAAAATTTAGACCTTTTAAACCTATTTCTCAAAACTTAGGAACTACAAAGGTCTATTTTGAAATCTCACAAATCAAACGTATTAGTCCTCAAAACTCAGGGATCAAAAAGATATTTTTTTCTAAAATTTTTAAAAATTATTAGAATCGTTTTTAAAATATAAGAAACACAAAACACCCAAGAAAATCAATGAAGCTATTAAAAATTGCTAAGGTTTCAAAAGAAAATTCCAGGAAACAGCGTGATGAATGAACCTTTTTTTTTTTTTTTTTTGAAAAACGTGATGAATGAACCTTTAGTTTAAGCTTAGTAAGTTTGATAATCTGAGTATTATTGTGCTTGTAGAGTCTAAAAATGAAATTTTATGGGAAAAATACACTTTTGGTCCTTGAGGTTTGGGTTAAGTGACACTTTGGTCCCTGAGTTTTCAAACTCAACAAAAATACCCCGAGGTTTGAGATAAGGAGCACTTTGGTCCCTGCCGTCAATTTTTCTGTTAACTTTTAACGGTTGTTGACGTGACACTATTATTTTAATATAAACAATTATTTATTTTATTTTTTAAATAAAAAATATTTAAAAATATAAAATATTAATATTTTATTATTTTGTTTATTCTTTCTCTCTTTCTCTCATCATCTTCTTCTTCTTTTCCATCTTCTCCATCTTCTCCACCTTCTCCTTCCTCTTCTTCTTCTTCCTATGTCCGGCGACCGGCGTCCGGCGGCCACCGCTCGCCGCCGGTGATTTTTTTTTTCCTTTCTCTTCTTTCCTATTTTTCTCTTCTTTCTTCTTCCCTACATTTTCTTCACTGCTTTAAAAAAAAAAAAAAAAACAGAAAGGGGAGGGACCTCCCTCCTCCGTCTTCGGCTCCGAACTGCAGGCCACCGCTCGCTGTCGGCAGGTAGTTTTTTTTCCTCTTTCACTTCACTTTCTTTAAAAAAAACACAGAAAAGTGGGGAGGAGGAGCCTCCCCGTCGGATTGAACAAGCAGATCTGGACGAAGAGGAACGAAACTGATCGAGGGCTATTGCGTTCGTCGTCTTGCGCGAAGGTGGATCACTGGAGAAAGATGAAGCTCGCCAACGTTTGTCGTCTCGCGCGAAGGTCAGATCTGGACCGCGAAGGTCGTGCATGGGTTGCTATCACGGTGCTGCTCGTTGATGGAAGGAGAAGACACGCAGCCGTCCAGATTTGACGCCGAAGGTTGGATATTCGCGTGAAGGTTGTGTGTGGGTTGCTGTCACGGTGCTGCTCGCTGACGGAAGGAGAAGACGCACGCCGTCCAGATCTGACGTCGAAGGTTGCAGATCTGCGCGAAGGTCGGACTGGAGAAGACGCTCGCTGACGGAAGGAGGAAGGTTGGAGATTTGCGTGAAGGTCGGACTGGGTGAAGAAAAGAAGAGAAGGAAAAACAATGGAGGAAAGAAGAAGAAAGAAAAAAAAAATTCTGGCCGCCGGCGACCGGCGGCCGGTGGCAACAGGTGCTGGTGAGGTGGTTGAGTAGAAAGAAGAAGAAGGTGATGATTGTAAAAAGGAAGAAGAAAAAAGAGGGGAAATTTGAGAGGGAAAATGAAAATAGAAAAAAAATATATTTTTAAAAATTATTTTATGATTATTTTATTTTTAAAATTGAAAAATTAATTTTTTTAATAAAACAATAAGTGTCACGTCAGCAAACCGTTAATTATTAACGGAAAATTGGATGGAGAGACCAAAATGAAACTGAAACCAAATCTCAGGGACTAAATTGTTGAGTTTGAAAATTCAGGGACCAAAGTGTTACTTAACTCAAACCTCAGGGACCAAAAGTGTATTTTTTCCAAATTTTATTCAATGAGACTGTCACAAATGTGAGTGTTTATTAAAAACGAAAATCCCCGTACCCCTAATAACTAATGAATAAAAAATGAAAATTGCTTTCACAATTACTCTTCTAACTTACTAACAATACAAAAAACTCAGTCATAATGTGAAGATCTGTTTAAATAATTTATCCTCACAAATTCAAAATCTGGAGGCGAAAAGGTTCTAGAACACCACTTCACACGTGTTTGTCATGGAACTCAGAAAAACCAAATTGGTTCTTTGTCCCACAATAGCACTCTTGCGTGTTACGACAATCAAAATAATTAATTCTCTCTCCGTAAATAATGTCACTGTTTTTTTAATATAGTCTATAATTTGGCTGGACTACGGCCGGCTGAGACACATAAAATATTTCAAAATAAATCTAATTACAACAAACTAATGCTCTAAGTTTCAATCGCCACATTATTGGTTGAATTTTTCTAACATTGTTATTTAAATTTTAAACCCTTCCATTTTAATTGATTAGTTGAAAATAAATGGTAATGTATTAAATGAGAAAATGAAATAAAAAGATAAATGGTTTAGTTTATATGACTTCTCCACTTTAGATTTTAGAAAGTGTTTGAAATATTAGGTCTGTTTAATAATAATTTTACTTTTTATTTATATATATATATATATATATATATATATATATATATATATATATATATATATATATTTTGCTATCTATCTCCTTCCAATATTTTAAAAAAGAAGTCAACTTTTGAAATTGAAAGTAGTTTTCAAACACTTGTTTTTGTGTTTTTGTTTTTTGAAATTTTATTGAGAATTCAAGCATGTCAAATTGGGAGAAAAAGAACAAATTTTTCAAAAACAAAAAATCAATTAATTATCCAATGGGGCGAGAAATTTTCTAACCTCTCTCTATATATTTTAATCTAGGTCAATTTTTTAAAAAGGTCAAAAGCATTTTGAGTTAAATTTACCAATCTTCCAATTTTTTCCTTTTAATTTTCTAAAGATTTATATATCTATTAAACACAAAATTAATCCTTACATTTCAATTTTGTGTCAAGTAACTTCATAAATTTTAAGAAATAGTAAAATTGAAAATTTAAGTAATTATTAGATATTTTTAAAGCTTATGGATAAAAAAAAAATTTAAAATTTTATTAGACACACCCTACACTCTATATCCTACCGATTAAGTGCAATTTAACTATTTTATTTAGTACCTAACAATGGAAAATAAGTGTCAACCTCAACTGGCATCACGATAATCACAAGGTTTGTGATTCGAATCCCCTCCCCACATATTGTAAGAAAGAAAAAAAAAAAAAAAACAATGGAAAAGAAGTATTATTTTTATTTTTTATTTATTATTTTTTTTGAAACTAGTATTATTCTATTTTCTTAATGATGTTAGATTAGATTAGATCCAGCAATAAAGATTCCCAAAATCAAAATCCCAATAAAACCCTTTTCAAAAAAAAAAAAAAAAAAATCCCAATAAAACCCAAAACCAAGATAAGATATACGTTTTTACTTAATAGTTCACGCCTCTTCCTCCCCACAAAAACCCAAACCAGAGACCCAAAAATCGCCGCCTCGTTCCTCTTCCTCGGCAGCTTCACATGGCTTCCCCTCACTTTCTTCTCTTCCCTTTCATGGCACAAGGCCACATGATCCCCATGATCGACCTCGCCAAGCTTCTCGCCCACCGTGGAGTCATAATCACCTTCGTCACCACGCCCACGAATGCGGCTCGCAACCACTCTGTTCTTGCCCGAGCCATCGGTTCCGGTTTACAAATCCGCGTGGTCCAACTCCAGTTTCCATGGAAGGAAGGTGGGCTCCCAGAAGGCTGCGAGAATATCGATTTGCTGCCTTCACTTGCGTCCATGTCCACTTTCTTTAAAGCCGCCAGTCTCCTTTACGACCCATCTGAAAAACTGTTCGAGCAACTCAGCCCTCGTCCGAGTTGCATAATCTCCGACATGAATCTTCCCTGGACCTTACGACTTGCTCAGAAATTTCACGTCCCCAGGCTTGTTTTCTATACTTTCAGTTGCTTCTTTCTTCTCAGTTTGCGGAGTTTAATGATCGATCCCACTCTTACCAACAACTCTGACTCCGAGTCTGTAATTCTCCCCAACTTGCCTGATCCGGTCAAGTTTCGTAAGTCAGAGCTACCCAGGTCGGCCGACGAAGACTTGGCGAAGTTTGGGCTTGAAATGGCCCAGACCGATGCGCAATCGTACGGCGTTGTTTTTAATACTTTCGAGGAGATGGAGCCTGCGTATGTTGCCGAATATAGAAAGATAAGAGAATCATCTGAAAAAGTGTGGTGCGTTGGCCCTGTTTCGCTTTGCAACGACGACCAACTCGACAAATCTGAAAGAGGCAATAAAGCCTCAATCGACCGATACGAATGCATAAAGTGGCTCGACGGGCAGCCCCCATCTTCCACAGTCTACGTCTCTATGGGAAGCCTCTGCAATTTGTCGACAGCACAACTCATAGAGATGGGATTGGGATTGGAGGCATCAAACAAGCCATTCATTTGGGCCATAAGAAAAGCAAATCTCACACAAGAGCTACTGAAATGGCTGGAGGAGTATGATCTGGAGGGGAAAACTGAAGGGAGGGGCCTCGTGATTCGTGGATGGGCACCACAAGTTCTGATACTTTCCCACCCTGCAATTGGGTGCTTTCTGACGCATTGTGGTTGGAACTCGAGCATTGAAGGGATTTCAGCAGGCGTGCCGATGATCACTTGGCCGCTTTTTGCAGATCAAGTGTTCAATGATAAGCTAATCGTACAAGTGTTGAAGGTGGGTGTCAGTGTGGGGGTGGAAACAGTTGTGAATTGGGGAGAGGAAGAGACGAAAGGGGTGGTTGTGAAGAGAGAGAGAGTGAGAGAAGCCATAGAAATGGTGTTGGAAGGAGATGGGAGAGAAGAGATGAGAGAGAGATGCAAAAAACTTGCTGAAATGGCGAACAGAGCTCTAGAAAAAGGGGGTTCGTCTCATCAAGATATCACCCTACTGATTGAAGATATTGTTGCTTATGGAGGAATTCATGAGAATGGAAGTTGTTGAGGCAGGAATTTAATTTGTTGCAATGATTGTACCATTCTTCAAGTTTTTGGGAGAATAAACACACTACTTTTCAATCTTTCTTCTTTTTTAGTACGAGGGTAGGAGATTCGAACCTCTGACCTCATGATCGAAGGTATATGTCAATTATCGTTGAGTTATGCTCACTTTGACAACACATTTTTCAATTTGCTTTCTCAATGAAGTAACCATTTTTAAGTGTATCGTAGTTTTCGTATGTAGAAGTGCTTGCATCGTGAAATTTCTAATATGTTTCATTTATGAACAATTTATCAATCTATATGTAATAAGTGTTGGGAATGACAAATAGTTTTGTCCCAGTATTAATCTTATAAACTTGATGTGAGGTAAGTCAAGACCAAGGTTCACACACGCATAGTTATCTGACTCGAGCATGAGCTTATTTTTTGGGACTGGTTTTTTATGTTTTTTTAATTTTTAAAAATTCCACTTCTATTTTTGGTCACCTCGGTAATGGTTCCGTGCACGGCACAACAATTCTGTCTTTCAATTCCAATTTTACCCTCCCACAATAAGATGGGTGTTGATGCCAGAATCCGGACAGAGGACTCACCTGACCTTCACGTGACACCAACAGTGAATTTGTAGAAGCTGGAGAAGACGTGACCTGCAAGACCAGCAAAAACCGCTGCACACCGGTGTGGTGTAGGCCACGCCGCCTCCGATGCCTAAGTCAGAAAATCGAGGAGAAGCTAGAGAGCAAAAGGAGAAGTCGAGAATAGAGTTTCGGAACCCTCCCTTCAGTGACGAAGAGAGGTTTTTATACATGTTTCGCCTCCTAGGGTTTTTAGGAATTCGGAGGTGTTTCGGGGCGAACCAGGTGAAATTGGGGCGATCCGGGGCGTCGCGGGTCGGAAGGAGGTGACCGAGTTCAGCCTCAGCCTTTTGCCGAGGCCGACCGTATGGGTCGGGCTAGGTTGGCCCGACCCATTGGTTCGGTCTTCCTATGGGTCGGTCTTCTGGTCCTACCTTTGCCCGATTGTTCTTGTGAGCTCCCTCCTCGTCAGTGTGGTCCAAAATTACCTATAACATTAAGCCCCCACTCTTGAATTGGGATTCAAGTGCGACTTGATGCTATAGGTTGAGCTCCTTAAGCCCGATTTAAGAGTTCGACTCATGCATGACTTCTTGTTATCCTGCAAGATAGGACAAGCTAGACAAAGTAGAAACTCCCTGTATAGGGGTTAGGTGAAATGGAAATGAGAAGAGAGAGAGGTTACAAAAGTAGCTGGAGGTCCTCTCTGGTCGGCCTCGGCCCCGGGTAGAGGCTGAGCACATCACTTTCTCATTTTAGCTTAGGGGGCGTTGCCCCCGAACCCCTACCGGGCGTTTCGCCCCGAGACCCCGTACTTGGTCATTCAAAGTGCTTCATTCCAGATCCAGGGCTTATCCATAATTAACAATAAGAAAAACAGAAGTCTTCACAATCCTGCATTGAAAAGTTAATTTCTGCAAAAGAAAAACGAGGGAGGAAGCCAGGATCGGCCTTGGCTCTAGCCCTTGTTAGCTCAGTACTTAGCCCCTTGTATTCATATGTCAGTCCTTACTGGAAAATAATGGGAGAGTTGCATGACGATTACCACAAAGGAATGGTATAACCTTAACCTATCCCTATTCCCAGCCCCCACTCAACATGTGCATTTATTACCTCAAGCGTTGCATTTTTCGAGCAGGAGGGACTAATTTCATACCTGGCCTTTTGAAGGTGGATGGTCGGCCTCGGCCTTGGCATGAGGCTGATCAGCTTCTCTGTACTATCTGCTTGTCGACGGCTAGGCTTATGTGCAGATTTGCCCCGCCCTACCTTAAGCATCTCTCTACAACTTTGAGCTCGTCGGCTATGCTAAAAAGTAAAGTGACTGAGAACTCGAAACAGTCACGTTGCTTTGAGTGTGTGCCTGATGGTTGGCTTCGGAGCTGGGATGCTCGGCCTCAGCCTTGGCATGAGGCCGAGCATTTCTTTTGCTTTGCTTGCCAATTTGTTTTGTTGTATCCATCCCGACGGTGCGTACACTCAGCCAAGGGAAACTTGGGGAGGCCTAGGAAATTCCCGAGCCTCTCTTCAAGTATTGCATTCATCCCAGGGGTGCGTACACTCTTCTGGGGAAAAGCTTGGGGAGGCCTAGGAAATTCTCGGGTCTCTCTTCAAGCGTCATGGTCATCCCAGGGGTGCGTACACTCTTCTGGGGAAAAGCTTGGGGAGGCCTAGAAAATTCCTGAGCCTCTCTTCAAGCGTCATGGTCATCCCATGGGTGCTTACACTCTTCTGGGGAAAGGCTTGGGGAGGCCGAGAAATTCTCGAGCCTCTCTTCAAGCGTCATGGTCATCCCAGGGATGCATACACTCTTTTGGGGAAAGGCTTGGGGAGGCCGAGGAAATTCCCGAGCCTCTCTTCAAGCTGTTGTATTTAACCCAAGGGTGCGTACACTTAGTCGGGGAAGTACGAAAGTCTGGCCTCTACAAGGATCATTCCTGTCTGGCCACAAGCGTTACATCCTATGGAACAAGCACTTTATGTAAAACACAATGCAAAGAATTTCATTAAATTCGCAAGTGTCAACATCGTACCATGGGGAAACGCTATGGACATGTGTTATACAAAATGAAAGGAAAGTCAAAATCATGGCAACATGACCATGATTATGATGGACTCGACATGTCCTTACCCTCAACCCCCCACTCAAAATGTGCATTCAATATCTTGGACATGCATTTTTTGAGTAAGGAAAAACTAACTTCGTACCTCGGCCTCGGCCTTGGCATGAGGCCGACCAGCTCCTCTGTGTTGTTCGTTTGCTTGTTTTCCATCCCAAGGGTGCATGCACTCAGTCGGGGAAAACTTGGGGAGGTCGAGGAAATTGTCGAGCCTCTTCTTCAAGTGTTGTGTTCATCCCAGGGGTGCATACACTCTGTTGGGACCCAGGGAGGTTGAGGACATGCGACAACCTCTCTGCATGAATTTTGTCTCTGCAAGAATCGTTCTTGTCTAGTCGTATGCGTCACATCCTGATTTATGCAAAACACAATATAATAGTTTTCATTGAATTTGCAAATGTTTGTGTGTTTTACAGTGAGATAAATGATAGACAGTTTCTATGTAAAGTAAACATAAGTAGAGAAAGCCATTGTTCCTGGTCGGCCTCGGCCTTCCTGCAGTGGTGGCGTTGCCTGCCACTTGTTTTTGCTATGGCTACTGATAGTAAATCTTCAAGTGTTCTGCTTTCCATGGGTGTGGAGTTGGTTTCCCGTTTTCATCAACCAAGGCATAGGTGTCGGGGCAGACCACTTTGCTAACTTGATAAGGTCTTTCCCATGTTGGTCCCAACGCACTTGCATTGAGATCTCTGGTGTTTTGCATGAATTTTCTCAGTACTAGGTCTCCTTCTTTGAAGGTGCGCCTTTTCACTCTTGCGTTATAATATCTGGCAACCTTGTTTTTATACTCTGCAACCCGGAGTTGAGCCATTTCACGATGCTCGTCTAGGAGGTCCAAGTTCAACCTCATAGCTTCATCATTCTTTGCACACTAAACTGCTCTGTTCTGGGGGAGGGGATGCCGACCTCCACTGGGACTACCGCCTCTGCCCCGAATGAAAGGGAGAATGGTGTTTCCCCTGTTGAGGTTCGTGCTGTTGTCCGATACGCCCACAATACACGTGGGAGCTCTTCGGCCCATGATCCTTCTAGTCCTTCAAGCTTCGTTTTAAGATTCTGCTTGATTATTTTATTCACAGCTTCCACCTGGTCGTTAGCTTGCGGATAGGCTGGGGATGAACAACGATGTGTAATGCCCAAATCTGAGCAGAACTTCCTGAAAGCGGCATTGTCGAACTGCCTACCATTATCTGATATAATGGTGTTAGGAATCCCAAAACGGCACACAATATTCTTCCATACAAAGTCAGTAATCTTCTTTTCAGTTATAGTTGCTAGTGGTTCTGCCTCTGTCCATTTTGTGAAATAATCCACAGCCACAACTGCATACTTGGTCTGCCCTTTACCTTGGGGGAGATGTCCGATCAGATCTATTCCCCATTGCACGAACGGCCACGGGCTGATAATGCTCGTTAAAGGCTCAGGCGGTTGCCTTGGAATGGGTGCAAACCTTTGGCATTGATCGCAAGATCTCATGAAATGCCTAACGTCTTGCAACATGGTTGGCCAGTAGTAACCTTGCCTGACTATCTTGTGACACAACGACCTTGCTCCTGAATGATTTCCACACACCCCCTCATGTATCTCTCTCATAACGTAGTTAGCATCACTAGGGGGAAGGCACCTCAACAACGGCATCAAGTAGCCTCTTTTATACAGTTTCCCTTCCCTTAACACAAAATGCGATGCTCGCCTCTGAACCTTTTTAGCCTCTGTCTTCTCTGTTGGCAGCTCGCCTTTCCCCAAGTAATCAAGGATCGGATCCATCCATGAAGCTTCTCTTGCTTCAGGGGAGGGTTTAGTTTCAATTGATGGGATGCCCTCCCCATCTGCAGGACTCTCGACCTCAAATCTTGGACCTTCGGTCTTGGCCTCGGATTTATCCTCAGGCTCGGCCTCGGCCTCGGCTTCATCCTCTGGCTTGGTCTCTGCTCGACCATCTGTCTCGAGAACCTCCTCAACACATACCGCAGGCTCAAACAAAACCTCAACTGGTACAGTCCTACTCAACTCTGTATCATAGGCGGCCGCCAAGCGAGCCAGTGAATCTGCGTTGGCGTTCTGAGACCTCGGGATTTGCTTGATCTCCCAATTCTCAAATTTGGACAGCAGTTCCCTGGCCTTGGACAAGTACTTACTCATTCTCTGTTCCCTAGTCTGATATTCTGCCAACACTTGCTTCACGATTAGTTGTGAATCTCTTTGAACCATGATGTCTGAGACTTCAATCTCCCTTGCTAACCTCAATCCTGCAAGGAGTGCCTCGTATTCAGCCTCATTATTTGAGGCTTTGAAGTTAAAACTCAAGGCATACTCAAATCTCCCCCCATCAGAGGATTCTAGCAAAATTTCTGCCCCACAACCCTTGGTGTTAGAGGACCCATCTACAAAGAGTGTCCAAGTCTGTTTTACCTCTCTCACACTCAGCATACTGACCTCTATGCCTAACTTGCTCTGCTCGGCCTCGGGCCTCTGAGGGTCGGCCTTATCCTTGGCAGTTGTTAACTCTGCTAGGAAATCTGCCACAGCTTGCCCTTTCATGGCAGCTCGAGGTTTGTAGTGGATGTCATACTCACTCAGCTCAACTGCACACTTCATGAGGCGACCCGAGGCTTCCGGCTTCTGCAACACCTATTTTAGAGGAAAGTTGGTCAAAACTGTTACCTTATGGGCTTGGAAATACGGACGCAGCCTTCTGGCCGACGTAACTAGGGCCAGAGCGAGCTTCTCCACTTGGGGGTATCTAGTTTCTGCTACAACCATCGACTTGCTGGTGTAATACACGGGTCGCTGGAGCTTCTCTTCTTCTTTGATCAGTGCAGAACTTATAGTCGTATTCGAGGCCGCGACATAGAGCAGTAGCTCGTCGCCAGGGAGCAGCTTGGTCAAGAGCGGGGCCGAGCTCAAATAGTCCTTCAGCTCTCGAAAAGCCTTTTCGCACTCTCCAGTCCATTCGAAACGTGATCCCTGTCTCAAAATCTTAAAGAAGGGTAAGCACTTTTCAGTTGATCTACTAACAAACATGTTCAAGGCGGCGATCCTCCCGTTCAAGCTTTGAAGTTGCTTGAGATTGGTCGGGGAGACATTTGCATGATTGCTCTGATCTTGTCTAGGTTTGCTTCTATCCCCCTTTGATGTACCATGAATCCTAGGAATTTTCCAGATGTCACCCCAAAAGCGCACTTACTCGGGTTTAGTTTCATTCGATACTTCTGGAGTATCTGGAAAGCTTCATTAAGGTCAGACTCATGGCATTGAGACTTCAAGCTCTTTACCAGCATATCATCCATGTACACCTTCATGTTCTTTCCTAGTAATGGAGTGAACATGTGGTTTACCATTCGTTGGTATGTTGCCTCAGCGTTCTTCAAACCAAACGACATGACCTTATAACAATACAACCCTCGACTGGTGATAAATGAAGTCTTTTCCTGATCGAACTCGTGCATTCTAATCTGGTTGTACCCTGAATATGCATCCATAAAACTCAGCATCTCGTGCCCAACTGTTGCATCAACCAACTGGTCGATCATGGGCAAAGGATAGCTGTCCTTTGGGCACGCCTTATTCAGGTCGGTGAAGTCGATACACATCCGCCACTTCCCGTTAGCCTTCTTTACTAATACCACATTGGACAACCATTGGGGATAATGAACTTCCCGGATGAATCAAGCTTTAAGCAGCTCATCCACCTGATTGCGTGACAACCTCATTCCTCTCCGAATTAAATGCTCTTCGCCTCTGCTTTACTGGCTTGAAATCCCTATCCACGTTCAACTGGTGAACCATCACTCCCGGGTCAATTCCCGGAATATCCTCGTGTGACCATGCAAACAGATCCGCATTAGCCCTCAAGAAACCAACCAATCTGTCCCTCTGCTCAGCCCCCAATTTGGTGCCGATGTTCACTCTCCTTTCCTCAGACGTTAGTGGTACAGATTCTAGTTCCTCCGCTGGCTGTCCCCTTGGGTCAAGTCCGGCAGCGTCGCTGACATGCGGAACCTCGCAACAGCCTCCGAAGTTAGGGTCGGCCTTTTCCATACCGAGGCCGACCTCAGTCTGGTTTGGCGCTTTCTACTCATACCCGAGGTTTCCTTCTAGTTTCAGAACCCTATTCATCCTGCAGACCACCACCAATGCGCGATCTGAACTGGCAAGCACTCTTCCCCACAGACGGCGCCAACTGTTGATGTCAAAATCCAGACAGAGGACTCACCTGACCTTCACGTGACACCAACAGTGAATTTGTAAAAGCTGGGGAAGACGTGACCTGCAAGACCAGCAAAAACCGCTACACACCGGTGTGGTGTAGGCCACACCGCCTCCGTTGCCTAAGTCAAAAAATCGAGGAGAAGCTAGAGAGCAAAAGGAGAAGTCGAGAATAGAGTTTCAGAACCCTCCCTTCAGTGACGAAGAGAAGTTTTTATACCTGTTTCGCCTCCTAGGGTTTTTAGGAATTCGGAGGTGTTTCGGGACGAACCAGGTGAAATCGGGGCGATCCGGGGCGTCGCGGGTCGGAAGGAGGTGATCGAGTTCGGCTAGGTTGGCCCGACCCATTGGTTCGGTCTTCCTATGGGTCGGTCTTCTGGTCCTACCTTTGCCGGATTGTTCTTGTGAGCTCCCTCCTCGTCAGTGTGGTCCAAAATTACCTATAACAATGGGTATAAGAAAAGAAAGAGAAAAGATAGTATAAATGGAGAAGAAGAAAGGGAGGAGGGAAAGAAAAAAGAAAGAAAATGATGACACATATGTTGGGTTTTATGCCCTAAAACTCGTAGATAGTGAATGTAACCGTTGACCGGATATTAATGAAATAATATTGATATATTTTTCCATTAATTGTTATTAGTTATTTTATATTTGTCTTTGCCTAATAATAACCCTAATCCAATAAACTAGACATCCAAGGTTGTAATATGAGTCTTGAACTATATGTAGCGACATATGGGATCATTGTTCAAGAAACAGCCTAAAGGGTCTATAGTATAGGGATAAGACTATGTGCCTTATCCTGGTGACACTATGGATACGGCCCACTTTGTATTTGATACAAACGCCGCGATCCAACGCGTTCGTGTAGGAGACATGCGAGTGGGGGTATCCTATGCAATGAGTTTGCATAAGACCGGACCGCGAAATAGTAACCACTGGTTATAACACCGTTAACTAGTTGGTTTTCTATTTCACTAGGACGACCTAGACAACTTAGTCTTAATCCTGAGTTGATTATGGACTCCTGTTCATGAGAGATTGTCCTTTGATTTGTATGGGTGAGAGTGGCCAATACGCCGACTCAATAAGCCTACCACTTTGGGGACAAGACCGAATGGGGAGCTGGGAACATAATCGTACAAGATGGAATTCACTCCTTCCCGACTTTAGGGAAGCAGATGAGTGTTCCCTTAAGTGGTTACTCCGAGTCTTGAACAAAGGGCCCTACCCTCTCAATGGCACGAGAGGGTTTTCTGTTTGATGGTTGGACCACAAACAGGTTGTTCATTAGAGGAGAATTGGTACTTAAGGAAATAGAGGTAACCCGGGGGTAAAACGGTAATTTGACCCAGCTGGTGTTACGGACACTCGTGAAGGACTAACTAGTCGATATTGGTCTAGATCCGTGGACACAGAAAATGTCTGCAGTGAAAAGAGTGCAACTGTGAGTCTATAGTGGAATGTACACACAGTTAACGAATATTGATTAATGTGGTTAATGAGTTTGACCAATTAATCTCACATCGTTGGAGCTTCTGATCGATCTGCAGGTCCATTAGGTCCCACTGGTAGCTCGTAAAGTAATTTGAGGCAACTAAGTAATAAAAGTAAATTGAAAATGTTTAATTTATTAAGGGAAATAAATATAATATATATTGATATATTATTATGAGAGAAATTAATATTTGAAAAGTTCAAATATAAATTTATGGAAGTTTGAAAGAGTTCAAAATAATGAATTAATTAATTTAAGGCCTAAAATGTGTTTGGCCAAATTAATTAATTCTAGGCCGGGAATTAAATATGTGATATTTAATTGGTGGTTAATTAATTAAAGAATTCATTAACCGAGAATTAATCAATTATGGAAATAATTAATCACTTAAGGAAGTGATTAATCATTTAAGGAAATGATCTAATCACTTATGGAAGTAATTAGTCATTTGTGGAAAAGATTAATCAATTATGGAATTGATTAATCATGATTGATTAATTAAGGAATAAAGATTGAATCAATTATGGAAAAGATTGATTTAATTGAATATTTTATTCATGGCCTCTCTTCTATAAATAGAACACTAGACCTAATTGGTCATGACACACTTGAGACACTTGACACTCTTGAAAGACAAGACTTAGAATTCTCTATAGCCTCCCTCTTAGAGAAAGACTCCCACAAGTCTTTTTCCTCCAAGACTTAGAGATATACCGGTGTAACCTCTGTGGTGATTGTGTCAATCAAAGAAGAATTTCCAGCGAAGAAAACCTTAAAGCGGCTGCTGCGTTTTCGTTCGTGGAGCATCGTTGGCGAAGAACGGTCAAGTCTACAACGGAGGTTTGTAACGGTTCTTCCTCTTTTCTTTAGAAAAGTTTTAAAAATAAATTTAGATTTATTTTAGCATGTTTAAACCGATTTTATAGCGGTTTTAAAGGTTGTTTAAAGTTTTGTTTGAGTTATCGTAACGGTATTTTAATGTTAATTAATATACGGCGTAAGGTCCAATTGATGCGCTTCCGCTGCGTGGGGACTTTTATTCCCTTCAATTGGTATCAGAGCCATCGCTGTCCCTATTAATTAATTTTAAAAAGTTGCGATAGGCTCTAATAGGTGGGATTTATGCATAATGTATGTTCGGTTTGCATTGAACTGTTTGGGTTAATTTTATGGCCATAGATTTTATTTTTATGTGCTTTTGATCATGTAAGGCCTGGTGTTTTGGGTATATTATGTAAAATCGAGTCCTATGTAAGTCCGGGTCTAGAATAGGTTTTTATGAGATGAAAATCGAAGCAATCGCCGCTGAAATCGAAGCCAAAACCGAAGAAATCGTTGCTGTTTTGCCCAG
The DNA here is from genome assembly GCA_036850905.1 of Luffa acutangula. Lineage (NCBI taxonomy): Eukaryota > Viridiplantae > Streptophyta > Magnoliopsida > Cucurbitales > Cucurbitaceae > Luffa > Luffa acutangula. The sequence goes on along the minus strand of CM072096.1, from coordinate 51,224,551 downwards.
ATTCTGCCTTCAGACGCAACAGCGTCGGGACGCTCCTTCAACAGCGTCTCGACGCTGTCTCGATACCGAAGGCGCTCGGTAAGGAAAGCACACAGCGTCGGGACGCTACCTCAACAGCGTCTCGACGCTATCTCGATTACGCAGGCGCCAGATATGGAAAACGCACAGTGTCGGGACGCTATCAACACAGCGTCTCGACGCTGTCACGATGGAGGCACGCATTAGGGTTTCAAAACACGCGGTTCGAGGCATGACCGGTCCGGTTCGGACCGATTCGGCTGGGCTGGGACCTATTTGGTCCGGTTCAACCAATTTTTGGCATGGTTCGTGATTTTGGAGGCCGGTTCGAGGTGGTTCGGGGCGGTTCGTGCTGTCTAGACCAATTCCGGAGCTGTACATGGATTTTTAGGATAGAATTTAGCTAAATTAATGTAATTTAATGCTTTATTTTATCCTAGGGGCCAAAATTAACCGGTTCAATTGCTATTTATATGCTTTATGGATGTCATATAGAATATTTAATCCCACCTTAGGTTATAAACATGCTCATGCATTTTTTATATATTATAAATTGTTATAATGTATGTTTAAATGCATGGATTTGTTTTCATATTTTTTAATATAAGTGTATATTAATTATATGAAAAATTGGAAAGCATGGAGCATGTCATTACTTAAATTAAATATAAATAGTTATGTTTAATGTGATGAATGAAGCATGCTTGTTTGATTTTCTTGATTGGCTTATAATTGTTATAATAAAAGAAAATAAAAAATTGCATGAAGCATGAAACATCCATAGTTAATAATATAATTGTTATATTATTCATGCAATTAATGTGGTTTAATTATTTAATTTGAATGAGATTGTTGAATGAATTAAACCCTAGATTCTTGATTATAGGATTAATCATTAAAATTTGAAATAGTTCTTTAATATTAATGATTAGAAACCGTCAATCTATAATCAAGATTTGCATGCAAACATAAGATCATAGGATGAATTGGATTAATTTTAAATTGTTTAAAATTAATTAGACCTAGATCAGTTTCTAATAGGATTAGAATCTTTTCTTACTTAGTATTTAAAAATAGTTTTTAATTGACTAAGTAGGAAAAACATTGCTATGATTATAAGGGAACTCCACCGGTAATGTTCTGTCTAGGGCTGGGGGTATTTAAGTTGACGGTTTACGGAACACCTCCTACCTAGGAACTGACCTGGAATACCGGAGTTGAATTAATCATAGTTAAATGTTAGCATGCAATGTCACTAGGTTTATTAAAAGTGTTTAATGCGCCTAGATCTTTAGAGTAAAGACCTTACATTACTGAGGTTATAAGGGAACTCTCTCGGTAAAGTTCTGTCTAAGGCTGGGGGTATTTAAGTTGACGGTTTACGGAACACCTCCTACCTGGGAACTGACCCGAACATTGAGTTGAATTAACCATAGTAATGTTGACTTGCAATGTTGGGTTTATTAAAGGAAGTTTAATTCACCCAAAAGATTGCAGTTGAATCCTTTCCATAATTGTTATAATAGGATCAGACTTAGATAGATTGACTTAGCCGAATACTATCTAAGTTAAACAACCCTATATTAACCTTATGACGTTTTCAGTGGGAGGAAAATTACAAAACGAGATTTAAATCAAGTTTTGCTCCTATGTCCCTATATTCACAACGTGAGATTCATGCTCGGCTTCGAGTCGCCTTAGGAGCGGCCTCCCTTCGGAAAGTGTTTGCATGAATCAATATCAAGGTGAATGGGAAAAATGTCTAGAGTAAGTGGGAGCGGGACACGTGTCAACGTATCCCTCGGTCTCCGCCCATAGTTCACACCGTGAGAGTCCTATGATCCGCCTGCAGGTTGTCCTGGCGCAACCATCCCTTCGGAGGGCCTAGTCATAGGATTCGGAACATCGTGAACTCCTGAAAAGGATAGGAGCTCTTAGGCTAATCACCAACAGTTGTCTTTCCCTTCGGTAGCCTGTTGGTGCGTGCCTCTGAGATCTGAAAGTGGGAGGGTTACACTTACGGGGATAAGTTAAAAGTGTTAACAAATCCTTGACCGAACAACGGTGGCTAATGTCTATAGGAATATGAGTTATTCTGGAATTAGAATTAGCTGAGAGGTGTCTCATTTCAAAGGAGGAGTACCTGATCACCCTTCGGTGGCTGATATTCTAAACCTCTGAAACGTCGTTGCAAAACTAAATCGATAGTTTTAGGGTTCTGTGATTGTCTGTTTTGCTAAATTGATTGGACTGTGTGCAATTGTTTGCTTGTATGATGGGTTAAGGCAAAGATAACTAATACGTTCATTGTTTGTATAAATTTCAGCAATGTCTTCCTCAATTGTCTCTCTGCTTAAAAATGAGAAATTAACCGGCGAAAATTATGCTACGTGGAAGTCGAACCTGAATACGATTCTTGTTGTCGATGATCTGCGGTTTGTCTTAACGGAGGATTGTCCTCCAACCCCTGCTCGTAATGCATCCCAGGCAGTTAAGGATGCTTATGACCGCTGGACAAAGGCCAATGATAAGACTCGCGTCTATATCTTAGCCAGCTTATCTGAAGTTTTGGCTAAAAGGCATGAGGGCATGGTAATAGGGAGGAAGATTATGAACTCTCTCCGGGAGATGTTTGGAACACCGTCCTACCAACTCCACCATGACGCTCTCAAATACGTTTATAGCTGTCGCATGAAAGAGGGCACGTCTGTTCGGGAACATGTCCTGGATATGATGGTCCAATTCAACGTGGCAGAGGCAAACGGGGCGGTCATAGATGAGCGTAGTCAGGTTGCATTCATCTTAGAATCTCTTCCGAAGAGTTTTCTGCAGTTTCGAAGCAATGCAATGATGAATAAAATAACATTCAACCTGACTAGCCTCCTTAATGAGCTACAGCTCTATCAGTCTCTTCTTAAGAACAAGGGACAGATAGAAGGAGAGGCAAACGTTGTTCACTCCAAAAGAAAGTTCGAGAAGGGTTCATCCTCTGAAACTAAATCTGTAGCCACTTCTTCAAAGAAAACTCAGAAGAAGAAAGGAAACAAGGGGAAAGCTCCCAGTACTGCTGCTAAAAGCAAGGGAAAAGCCAAAGCTATGGCAGACAAGGGCAAGTGTTTCCACTGCAATGTAGATGGACATTGGAAGAGAAACTGCCCAAAGTACCTTGCCTTGCTGAGAAAAAGAAGGAAAAGGAAGGTAAATTTGATTTACTGGTTTTAGAAACATGCCTAGTAGAACATGATGAGTTTACCTGGATACTTGATTCAGGAGCAACTAATCATGTTTGCTCTTCTTTTCAGGAAAATAGTTCCTTTCGGCAATTGAACGATGGGGAAATGACACTCAGGGTCGGAACTGGAGAAGTCATTTCAGCTAAAGCAGTGGGAGCTGCGAAGTTATTTTTTAGAAATAGATTCTTACTTTTAGAAAGTTTGTTAATCGTTCCCAAGATTAAGAGGAACTTAATTTCTATTTCATGTTTGATTGAACAATCGTATACAGTTACTTTTGATATGAATGAAGCGTTCATTTATAAAAATGGTGTACTTATTTGTTCAGCCAAATTGGAAAATAACTTGTATGTTTTAAGACCAACCGAAAACAAAGCACTTTTAAATCACGAATTATTTAAAACTGCTGAAACTCAAAGTAAAAGGCAAAAGATTTCTCCATCAAGTAACAATACTAATCTTTGGCATCTAAGACTTGGTCATATAAACATCGATAGGATCGGTCGTTTGGTAAAGAATGGACTTCTAAGCAAGTTAGAAGATGATTAACTACCACCTTGTGAATCTTGTCTCGAGGGAAAAATGACCAAGAGACTCTTTACTGGAAAAGGTTACAGAGCCAAAGAACCCTTAGAGTTAATACATTCGGATCTATGTGGTCCAATGAATGTAAAAGCTCGAGGAGGGTACGAATATTTCATCTCATTTATAGATGATTATTCAAGATATGGTTACTTATACCTAATGGGACATAAGTCTGAAGCCCTTGAAAAGTTTAAGGAGTTTAAGGTTGAAGTAGAAAACCTATTAGGTAAATCTATTAAAGTACTTCGATCTGATCGAGGAGGGGAGTATATGGATCAAAGATTCCAGGATTATATGATAGAACATGGAATCCAATCTCAACTCTCAGCCCCTGGTACACCTCAGCAGAATGGTGTGTCAGAAAGGAGAAATAGAACCTTGTTAGACATGGTTCGATCAATGATGAGCTATGCTCAATTGCCTAGCTCGTTTTGGGGGTATGCAGTAGAGACTGCAGTATACATCTTGAACAATGTTCCCTCGAAAAGTGTTTATGAAACACCTTTTGAATTATGGAAGGGGCGCAAACCTAGTTTGCATCACTTTCGCATCTGGGGTTGTCCAGCACACGTGCTTGTGACAAATCCTAAGAAACTAGAACCTCGTTCAAAACTGTGCCAATTTGTTGGTTACCCTAAAGAAACGAGAGGTGGTTATTTCTACGACCCACAAGAAAATAAGGTGATTGTATCGACAAACACCACTTTCTTAGAGGAAGACCACATGAGAGATCATAAACCACGCAGCAAAATAATATTAGGAGAAGCTACTGAAGAATCATCAAGAGTTGTTGATGAAGTTGGACCTTCAACAAGGGTTGATGAAGGAACTAGTTCTTCAGATCCATCCCGTCCATCTCAAATGTTGGGAATGCCTCGACGCAGTGGGAGGGTTGTATTACAACCTGACCGCTACTTGGGTTTAACTGAAACTCAGGTTGCCATACCTAATGATGGCATTGAGTATCCATTGTCCTATCTACAGGCAATGAATGACGAAGATAAGGATGAATGGGTTAAAGCCATGAACCTGGAAATGGAGTCAATGTACTCCAATTCTGTATGGGAACTTACAGATCTACCAAATGGGGTAAAACCCATAGGGTGCAAATGGATCTATAAGAGAAAAAGAGATGCAGCTGGAAAGGTACAAACCTTCAAAGCTAGACTAGTGGCAAAGGGTTATACCCAAAAGGAAGGGGTTGACTATGAGGAAACCTTTTCTCCTGTAGCCATGTTAAAGTCCATAAGAATTCTCTTATCCATAGCCACATATTATGACTATGAAATATGGCAAATGGACGTCAAGACTGCCTTTCTGAATGGTAATCTTGAAGAGAATATCTTCATGTCTCAACCCGAAGGGTTCATAGGCCAAGGTCAGGAACAAAAGGTTTGTAAGCTCAATCGATCCATTTATGGATTGAAACAAGAATCCAGATCATGGAACATTAGATTTGATACTGCAATCAAATCTTTTGGCTTTGACCAAAATGTTGATGAGCCTTGTGTGTACAAGAAAATCAACAAAAGGAAAGTAGCTTTTCTAATACTTTATGTAGACGATATCCTACTCATTGGGAATGATGTAGGATACCTCACTGACATTAAGAAATGGCTAGCAGCCCAATTCCAAATGAAAGATCTGGGAGAGGCTCAATATGTTCTGGGAATCCAAATCATTAGGGATCGTAAGAACAAAACGCTAGCTTTGTCTCAAGCAACGTATATTGACAAGATGTTGTCTCGATATTCGATGCAAAACTCCAAGAAGGGACTACTACCCTTCAGACATGGGGTACACCTGTCTAAGGAACAGTCTCCAAAGACACCTCAAGAAATTGAGAACATGAGACACATTCCCTACGCCTCAGCTGTGGGCAGCTTAATGTATGCTATGCTCTGCACTAGGCCTGACATATGTTATGCAGTGGGAGTAGTCAGTAGGTATCAGTCTAATCCAAGGTTGGACCACTGGGGAGCGGTTAAGAATATCCTCAAGTATCTTCGGAGAACGAGGGACTACATGCTTGTGTATGGAGCTAAGGATTTGATTCTTACTGGATACACTGACTCTGACTTTCAAGCTGATAAGGATTCAAGGAAATCCACATCAGGGTCAGTATTCACCCTCAATGGAGGAGCAGTAGTATGGAGAAGCATCAAACAAGGATGCATAGCAGACTCAACCATGGAGGCTGAGTATGTAGCAGCTTGCGAAGCAGCTAAGGAGGCAGTATGGCTCAGAAAGTTCTTGACTGATTTGGAAGTGGTTCCAAATATGAACGTGCCCATAACACTATACTGTGACAACAGTGGGGCTGTAGCCAACTCAAAAGAACCTCGAAACCACAAACGAGGTAAACACATCGAGAAGAAGTATCACCTGATACGGGAGATTGTGCAACGAGGAGATGTGATCGTCACTAAGATCGCCTCGGAGCACAACATCGCTGATCCATTTACGAAGGCTCTCACGGCTAAAGTGTTTGAGGGTCATCTAGAGGGTCTAGGTCTACGAGATATGTATGCCATCTAATCTAGGGCAAGTGGGAGAAATGTATAATGGGTATAAGGATGCCCTAGTTCATTGTATTAATATACATGACATTTCCAGCTATAGATTATTGCATTTACATCCCACTAACTAGTGTTTTAGTTCAAGTGGGAGTTTGTTGGGTTTTATGCCCTAAAACTCATATATAGTGAATGTAACCGTTGACCGGATATTAATGAAATAATATTGATATATTTTTCCATTAATTGTTATTAGTTATTTTATATTTGTCTTTGCCTAATAATAACCCTAATCCAATAAACTAGACATCCAAGGCTGTAATATGAGTCTTGAACTATATGTAGCGACATATGGGATCATTGTTCAAGAAACAGCCTAAAGGGTCTATAGTATAGGGATAAGACTGTGTGCCTTATCCTGGTGACACTATGGATACGACCCACTTTGTATTTGATACAAACGCCGCGATCCAACGCGTTTGTGTAGGAGACATGCGAGTGGGGGTATCCTATGCAATGAGTTTGCATAAGACCGGACCGCGAAATAGTAACCACTGGTTATAACACCGTTAACTAGTTGGTTTTCTATTTCACTAGGACGACCTAGACAACTTAGTCTTAATCCTGAGTTGATTATGGACTCCTGCTCATGAGAGATTGTCCTTTGATTTGTATGGGTGAGAGTGGCCAATACGCCGACTCAATAAGCCTACCACTTTGGGGACAAGACCAAATGGGGAGCTGGGAACATAATCGTACAAGATGGAATTCACTCCTTCCCGACTTTAGGGAAGCAGATGAGTGTTCCCTTAAGTGGTTACTCCGAGTCTTGAACAAAGGGCCCTACCCTCTCAATGGCACGAGAGGGTTTTCTGTTTGATGGTTGGACCACAAACAGGTTGTTCATTAGAGGAGAATTGGTACTTAAGGAAATAGAGGTAACCTGGGGGTAAAACGGTAATTTGACCCAGCTGGTGTTACGGACACTCGTGAAGGACTAACTAGTCGATATTGGTCTAGATCTGTGGACACAGAAAATGTCTGCAGTGAAAAGAGTGCAACTGTGAGTCTATAGTGGAATGTACACACAGTTAACGAATATTGATTAATGTGGTTAATGAGTTTGACCAATTAATCTCACATCGTTGGAGCTTCTGAGCTGCAGGTCCATTAGGTCCCACTGGTAGCTCGTAAAGTAATTTGAGGCAACTAAGTAATAAAAGTAAATTGAAAATGTTCAATTTATTAAGGGAAATAAATATAATATATATTGATATATTATTATGAGAGAAATTAATATTTGAAAAGTTCAAATATAAATTTATGGAAGTTTGAAAGAGTTCAAAATAATGAATTAATTAATTTAAGGCCTAAAATGTGTTTGGGCAAATTAATTAATTCTAGGCCGGGAATTAAATATGTGATATTTAATTGGTGGTTAATTAATTAAAGAATTCATTAACCGAGAATTAATCAATTATGGAAATAATTAATCACTTAAGGAAGTGATTAATCATTTAAGGAAATGATCTAATCACTTATGGAAGTAATTAGTCATTTGTGGAAAAGATTAATCAATTATGGAATTGATTAATCATGATTGATTAATTAAGGAATAAAGATTGAATCAATTATGGAAAAGATTGATTTAATTGAATATTTTATTCATGGTCTCTCTTCTATAAATAGAACACTAGACCTAATTGGTCATGACACACTTGAGACACTTGACACTCTTGAAAGACAAGACTTAGAATTCTCTATAGCCTCCCTCTTAGAGAAAGACTCCCACAAGTCTTTTTCCTCCAAGACTTAGAGATATACCGGTGTAACCTCTGTGGTGATTGTGTCAATCAAAGAAGAATTTCCAGCGAAGAAAACCTTAAAGCGGCTGCTGCGTTTTCGTTCGTGGAGCATCGTTGGCGAAGAACGGTCAAGTCTACAACGGAGGTTTGTAACGGTTCTTCCTCTTTTCTTTAGAAAAGTTTTAAAAATAAATTTAGATTTATTTTAGCATGTTTAAACCGATTTTATAGCGGCTTTAAAGGTTGTTTAAAGTTTTATTTGAGTTATCGTAACGGTATTTTAATGTTAATTAATATACGGCGTAAGGTCCAATTGATGCGCTTCCGCTGCGTGGGGACTTTTATTCCCTTCAACATAATATACAGGAGAAAATTTGCACATACCGACATTAAAATTTTGACAACTAAGAAAAATGGAATGAGAAAATGAGAAAACTTTTTTATCTCTCCTACATACCGTATGCAGCCAATTTTTTTCCTAATATAAAAATAGAATAAGAAGTGTTAGTTGAGATATTTAAGGGAAAAAAAAAGATAGCAGGAATTTTAGTTGGAAAAAACTTGCTATTAAAATGTTGACAACTATGAGAGATAAATTTTTTATCTCATTTTTTACCTTTCGATTTCTTAGTTGTCAAGATTTTAATAAGAGTATGTAGGGAGATGCCTACATACCGATATGCAGTCAAGTATTGTTCATTTTTATTTGTATAGATATTTCAGATATTTGATTATTATTTGAGTAAGAAGTGTTTTAGGTTAGTTGAGAAATCTCCCAATTTTGTGGAATAATGTTGTTTTAGGAAAAAAGAAATATCATTTGAGAATGATTTGAAAATTGCTCCATTAAATATAAAATGTATTTTATGCTTAGTATGACAAAAATTGGTATGTTGTACCTATTGAGATTACTCTATACCAGCATGACCAGAGATTTATGGACTTAGGTTTTAGTGATGAATTTTATTGGCTTATGTTATGTTTTCAAGAACTATTCCATGTTTTAATTATCTTTGAAGTTTCTAAGGGCTCGTTTGATAACGTTCCTGTTTCCTGTTTCTTGTTCCCGTTTCTCCTTTTTTAAGAAACAGACTTGTTTGATAACTCATCCCTGTTTCTTGTTTCTAAATTTCTAGAAACGTTTCTAAAAAAGAGGCCAAATTTGAGAAACTACAAAATGTTGTTTCTCAAATTCTGTTTCTGTTTTTTTTTCTCTATCTTTCATGCATGTATCCATCTCTCCCTCCCATTTTTACACCAATCTCTTCTCTTCCTCTATTTTTTTAACCACTTCCTCGTCTTTTTTTTTTTTAATTTTTTTTCGTTATTTCGTTTTTTTTTCTTTTTTCGTTAATTCCTTCTCTTTCATTTTTTTATTATTTGTGTTATTTCTTTCCTTTTTTCCTTTTATTATCACCTCCTCGATCTGAGACTACCGCCTACCATCGTTGACATCTGACTATCAATCGTCGAAGGTCGGTAGCGATGGCCGATGATCGATGGTGGGTGATTGGTAACAATAGTGGTAGTGATGAGGAAGAAGAAGGAGAAATAAAAAAAATAATCGTGGAAAATTAATATTTTTTTATGCTATATGTACTAAATTTTATTTTAACTAAAAAAACAAGAAACAAGAATCGGTTATCAAACACATTTGGTGTTTCTGTTTCTTTTTTCAGAGAAACGAGGATCAGAAATAGTTATCAAACATGTTTCTGTTTCTACTTCTTAAAAAACAAGAAACAAGAAACAGGAAACAAGAAACGAGAAACGAGAAACAGGAAACGAGAACGTTATCAAACAGGGCCTAAATAGTTCCTGATTTACGATATTTGTTATATCAACTTACTACTTATTGAGTTGTTTAGCTCATTCTTTCATTCTTATTTTTCTACTAGACTGCTCTGGAGTCTCAACCAAACTTAACTTATCAATATTTGCCACTGATAGCGAGCATAGCTAGCTATCTTTACTTATTTAATTTAGCAAGTCTTTTATGATTTTTTTGGCCATTTTACTGTGCTTTAATGTTTATTTTGTAGGAAATGGTTGATTGGAGCTGTAGCGCAATATTGGAGTTAATCGGGTGCTCGGGACGCGAAAAGATGCAAAGGAAGGAAAAAGATTCAAAATGGAAAAAAGTCAAAATTCGGTCAAAAGGTGACTAGCGTCGAGACGCTAGCATTCCATATCAGAATAGGCGCGTAAAGGTCACAGCGTCGAGACGCTGCGACCTGAGCGTCTCGACGATGTATAATTTCCTTTCCTGAAACGCGCGTTTTGAAGGCAGCGTCTCGACCTAAGACGAAAAAACAGAATAAAGGCTTATTTTCGGCTAGGTTTTAGGAGGGTTCGATTTGGGACCTTTGGGAGCCGTAAACATGGCAGAACATAGCACTTGGAGGCTGAAAACAAAGGGAGGAATTTGGAAATTAACCCATTGTTCGTGGGGATCGTGACGGGGACGTCGGACTCGGCCTACATTGAGTTTTCTTTTCCCTTTCCTTTCTTTAGTTAGATTTATGGCTTTCACATGTTTAGTTGAGCTTGTATTTACATTCATGAGTAGCTAAACTTGTAGCTTAGGGATTGATGTAGTTGATTAAGTTTATGGATTGATTTATGGTTTAAGTTGTGCAATGTTATTGTGTTTGTAATCTTGATTTAATGCTTTCAATTAATTGGCCATTAGTTGGATGATTTAAGTTTCGAATCTAGCTCGGGAGAGGGGATTTGATCTAGACTTACTCAAGATTGCATGACTAAAGTTTACTTTCTAATTCATGACGGTTTTAGATTAACTTTAGAATTGGTTAAAAGATCTCATTGCCTTGCATGATTAATAAACTTAGATAGGGATATCAAGTTGGTTAATTTGCATGAGAATCAATTATACTCGGGAGAGGTAGTTGTGATTAAAGGGTCTTTGGCTCATAATTCCATTGTGCATAATAACTTATTCCTTAAAATCAATCCTAAACTAAATCGGCGAAATCAATTCCCTAAGTAGTTTTCCCCAATTAAAATTCTACACTTTTTACTTGCTTTGATTTGGTTTTATTATCATTCATTCATCACTTTTTGATCCCTAAATAAAATTGGGCAAGATAATTCACAATACTTGATTTGCTTAAAAATCCAATCCAGAGGACGACATTCGATTTCAAAATCACAATATTATTACTTGACCCGTACACTTGCGGTAAGCAAATTGCACATCAGCCACCATACATTAAAGTGAGTCTTGATAATAGAATTCAATACACACTCGGGGCCTACTATCGTCACAACTCATCTTGGGTTCAATAGGATAATCTGGAGGCAAGATATGACAAATGTCACTTTTAAAACTTCGAAGACCAAATAGACACTAACTTCAAACCTTAGAAACCAAAAATGTACTTAACCCCAATGACACAATTAATCACAATATGTACTAATATTAATAAGATTAAATTACATAAGTTTAGTCCAACTTGATAGGGCTACTCTTTATCTTTCTATCTGCAACTGACCGAATAGAATTAACTTCTTCCACCTTACTCTTTCACTCTCAAGCACTTTTTGTCTAATCTAGAGATTCATCCATAAGTTCATATGTGGTGATGATTATAAGACTTACACTTACTACTTTTTTGTTCAAACTATGAGTATTCAACTGACATAGCTAGATTTAGACTATGACTTTGAATATACCCACTTGTTAAGGGCAACATACCCCTACAAAACTTCATAATGGTATGATATTATTGTCTATTTTAGGCACATAAATTTTCATGACTTTGCTCTTGATTTTATCCAAAAAAAACATCATACAATAAAGATAATTGTCCTCACTAATATAACATAGATCTTTCCCTCCCTTGGCCAATGTGAGATTTTGTTGCACTCCTAAAATGTCCTTCTTTGTTATTTCTATCTTCAATATAATATTCTACGTGAATATCTATCATATAAAAAATTTGGAATTAACTATACGTAATTATAAATAATATATATAATTGACATACAAGATGATTGTATTAGAAAAAGTAACTCTTGTTGTTTGTATACATATATATTTGTATTCAAATGGAAACATGAAAGTGAGATATTATGTGAAATGAGTTTGTCTACGCAAGATTGTGACATATTTGTTGTTTCCTTACAAATGGTTAAAAGAAAGATAAATATTGAAAAAATAAAGCACTTTAGTCTTTCAGCAAAAGTTAGGCTTCAAAAGAACTGAACTGAGTATGTCGGTTTTCTGGCATCTTGAACCGACAAAACCAAAAATATCTCGATTTTGGTTTTTGAATCGGTTAAAACTGATTTTTTTTCTTCTTCTTCTCTTTCTTTCTTTCGTTCATTTCCAGTCTCTTTTTTTTCCTTTGAAATTTTCTTATCTAAACCCACCATTAACTCTTTTTATCTAAATTTTCTTATCTGAAATTTGATTACAATGAGGCAGAGGGAGAAAAAATGAACAAAATGAGACTAAGAGCAAAAAATAAAGTAAAATCCTACGATTTTTAAAGAGATTGAGAAGGAGAAAAAATGAACGGCGGTGTCGGAACGAACTTCAGTACGGCGGTGTCGTGGCATTGAGCTGGAGAAGCAGGGAACTCCGGCAGGCGGAGACGACGTTGAGAGATGGAGGATGTTGCGAGTGCGGGAGAGATGGAGAAGAAGAAAAAAATCGACAGACATAGGAATGGGGACTGAGGAGGCGTGAACTTGAAGATCCTTGGAGATTTGAATCATCATCGGACATGTTGTTGATAGCTCAAAATATATATAAATATACAATCTCACAACCAATAAAATGACATGCTTCAGCCTTTCATCTTGGTAGGAATTGAAAAGTGTGACAGTCAAAGTCTCACATTGGCTAGATAAGGAGATGATCGTGGATTTATAAGAGGGACAAATATCTCCATTGGTACGAGACCTTTTGGATAGAACCAAAATCAAAGTCATTAGAGTTTGTGTCCAAGGTGGACAATATCATACCATTGTGGAGATTTGTGGAATAAAGAATTTGGGAACCAAACACAATTCCCAAGATAAGAAAAGAAAAATACAAACAAAGCAAACAAAATATGCCGAGATCTCAATAAGGGTTGATAATTTGTGGCCACAGACGCAACAAAAAGATATAAGACAGAACAAAAAGAACTTGGCTAGCTCTTCATTCGCAGAGGCTCCCATGGCTTCCAAATCCAAACAAGCACCTCACTTTGTTCTCTTCCCAGTCATGGCTCAAGGCCATCTGATCCCCATGGCCGATCTCGCCAAGCTTCTAGCTCAACACGGCGTCAAAATCACCCTCATCACCACTCCACAAAACGCCTCTCGAATCCACTCCCTTCTCACACTCGCCGCAAAATCCGACCTTCAAATCCAAGTTCTTCACCTCCAATTCCCATCCCAACAGCCTGGCCTTCCTCAAGGCTGCGAGAATTTCGATTCCTTGCCCTCACTCGACCTAGTCCCCAAATTCCTAACCGCCACGTCTCTCCTCTGTCGCGCCACAGAGGATTTGTTCGAGCGCCTGTCCCCCAGACCGAGCTGCATCGTGTCGGACATGGCGTTGCATTGGACCATTCAGGTTGCCCAGAAGTTCAATGTTCCTAGGCTTGTTTTCTACAGCTTGTCTGCCTTGTATCTCTTGACCATGGCGAGTCTACGAGCCTCTGATTTTGCTGAGAAAATCCTTGCTGCGTCTGACTCCGAGCTGATTGCTATTCCCAATTTGCCCGATCGAGTTGAGATCACCAAGGCTCAGCTTTTTTTCACTTTGGATCCTGTGTTCTTGGAATGGGGCAATGAAATGGGCAGAGCCGACCGTGCTTCCTATGGTTTCATTGTAAATTCTTTTGATGGGTTGGAGCCAAAATACCTTGAGGAGTTGAAGAAGGCAATAGGTACTAAACTACATTCACCCTAAAGCTTGATTTATGGATTTGTTGGTATATTTAATCCTCTTATAATTCTACTTTTAAATCCCATTTTAGTTTACAACAATATTGTTGATCGTCATTAAAAATTTGATCATTATTATTAGTAAAAAGAATTGTTCTTTCAATTCTCTTCAAAAATATAATAGTGGTTTTGATTTTATTTTTAAGCATTTAAAATATCTTTTTCTTTTTTTAATTTCTCAACTAAAAAATAATTATTTTGGTCTTTACTCGTGCAAGGAAAAATTCTATACCAAATACATTAGGAATAATGCTTACCTACTTTTCTTTTACAACATATGGAAATATGGGGATTCGAATCACATACCTCTTGATCATTAGTACAAATTTTATGTCAGTTGAATTGTGTTCATTAGTACAAGTGCTTACCTACTTGTAGGTCAATAGGATGTCATCTAAATTGGACAATTAGCTCATTATATTAAAAAATAAAAAAAAATTTACATTCCTCCCATAATTGTCCCACTGATATGATTGCTCCAACTGATGAGGAGTTAAGTAGTATTATTACAGTAATATAAGGAAATTACCTTGATTCATTGTTGGTTATAATAACATCATTTAAGAATATTGTTGATCTCCTAAATTAGAATAAATCATTTAATGATTAGCCAAAAATTGTAAACAATACTAAAAACTTGAAATTTTTCTCTATTATAATTTTGCCACCGGAGCCAACAAGAACTTAGTTCAACTGGCATAAACTTGTACTGATAATCATCGGATATTCACCCATCCATCATCCCCTCAACCGAAGGAAAAAACTTGTCTGCCTGATATGTAGGGATCTCCTTGCATACCACCATTAAAACGTTGACAACTAAGAGAGATAACAAAAAATTTCCATGATGGGGTATGTAGGGAACATACTGGTATGCAAGTAAGTTTTGTTCTCAACCTAATACATTCCATGGCAACACTTTAATACAAAATTAAATAGCAAAAGCCAAAACCAATAAACATTTTTTAGGAGTTCACAAGAATAAAAATAAGATGTAAACATTTTACTAATAGTCTAATACGATATTAAACTAAAGTTAGAATCCAAAAGCGATAATAAATCATTATGTCTATATTATTCAACAATGCAGGATCGGACAAGATTTGGTCTGTTGGGCCCGTTTCGCTATGCAACAAAGACACAACGGAGAAGGCGGAACGAGGCAACAAAGCCACCATTGACGAACACGAATGCCTCGAGTGGCTCGACAGGCAAGAGCCCGGCTCAGTCGTCTACGCCGCACTCGGCAGCTTATGCAACGTAGTAGCAGCGCAAATCATAGAGCTGGGGCTGGCTCTGGAGGCATCGAACAGGCCATTTATTTGGGTCATAAGACAAACCAAAGCCACGGAGAAGGCAGTAGAAAAGTGGCTGTCCGAGTACGGATTTGAAGAGAGGACCAAAGAAAGAGGTCTCGTGGTCCATGGTTGGGCTCCGCAAGTTCTGATACTATCGCATCCCGCCGTCGGTGGCTTCGTGACGCACTGCGGGTGGAACTCGACCGTCGAAGGGATCTCGGCGGGAGTGCCGATGGTGGCGTGGCCGCTGTTTGCGGACCAGATATTCAACGAGAAGTTGATCGTTCAGGTGCTGAGAGTTGGCGTCAGTTTGGGAGTGGAGAAGAGTTTTATGTGGGGAGGTGAGGAGGAAGTTGGAGTGCAAGTGAAGATGGAAGCCATTAGAGATGCAATTGAGAAGGTGATGAATGGAGAGGGTAGCGAGGAGATGAGAAGAAGAGTGAGAGATTTAGCTGAAAGAGCAAAGGCCGCCATCCAAGAAGGAGGTTCTTCTCATCTCCATTTGAAGCTGTTGATTCAAGATATTGTGCATCACGCAGAGTCTCGGCAGTCGCAAAAGTAAGAATGAGACCGATGTAAATCTTCAAATTTGTTTGTCCAACCGAGATACTTTTACAATTTCTCTTTCTTACGTAACAATGCAAAATTACTAGTCTCATATTGTACCGGCTTTACCAAATAATTTCTCCTTGCTAATTAAAACCACACTTGAATGATAGAGGTTATTACAAGCTTCCTATAGACTTTTGAAATTGGTGTATTTGAACTATTAAATGTTACAAAATACACCGAACACATCTTTGATTTATAAGTATTGTTTTAATTAGAATTGTTAAGATCAAACTTATATTCTTTACGTCATTGTTTTTTATGTTATAAATTGAGATAACAGCTCGACATTCATCTAAAAGAAATTAATGGTTAATATTATAGCTTTTAAATTTTAGTCGGAGCCTGAGAGGTGGTGGTTTACCGTATGGCGGATGTCAGCGGTTCAAGTTAAAATAGTGTGCATTCTAAAGTTTAATTGAAACAATCTTTGTAGTTAAGAGGTAGTACGTGCATTTTACAATATTCAAAAGGGACATGATCGATCCATTTGAAAGTTTTTAATGATGTACTAATTTTCACAACCAATATAGTTTTATGGGTGGTTATTTTTGACAATATTTTCCTTTTTGTCCTGATTTGACTTTACCCCGCTCATTTTCTAAAAAGAAGATTAGAACTTTGGAGGTTCAAATCCTCCACCATCATATTAATACCATTGTATGAAGGGAGTATGCAAATCATTAATTTGATATTCAATCTATTTTTCACCAGAGTAAGGGAACGACGACATTATTAGATCTACTATTGTTATTGTATGCAATGATTAAAATATAGATGTCAATAACGGTATCATGATTTCAATTTTATGAATATATTGATAAAATTTCGATATTGAAAGTCAAAAAAATTATAAAATTATTTAAATGAATAATTAAGTTGTTTTTACTTTCAAAATAAGTTATTATAGATCTTGTTATTAGTATTTTTATATTTATATTAGGGTTAATAGATGAATTTTTTTTATGTCTTACTGATATTTATAAAAGATATTAAAGATATTGACGTCAAACCCTCCAAAAATTTACGGTATACCGACAAATGGTTTCATACTTTGTTCACCGAAAGTTGTTTAATTTCTATGTGGATGTAAGTTTAAGGTAAAGGAGGTAAAGGAAGTAAGATGGAAGGAGTTCCAAAAAAAAAAAAAAAAAAAAAAGTCACATGGGTGAGAATTGAGAATGTAAGAATTTGTGTTTAGTATGAAAAAGTATTTTCAAGACATTATTTAGCTTTCTAAATATATTGAAATTTCAAATCAACCACCTTGTTTGACTAAAAGAAAAAAGAAAATGAAAAGAAAGAAAAGAACAAGAAGAAGAAAGAATGTCTCATTAGAAGACTTGGAGAAAGGTGGGAAATGCAAAAGAAATGTTAATTTAATTAAAAAGAATTTTACAAAAATTGGTAAAAAATTAATAAAAAAGAAAAGACCACAAAAAGAAGAAAGAAACCAAATCATTTCATTTTTAGGACCGTTTTAAATACTCTTTTTTACAAATTTGCTTTCAAGTGTTTATCTCAAAATTGTTTGTTTTTCAATCTCATTCTTTAATAAGTCATTTTTAGTGATTGTCAAACACTATAATTTTTCTCAAAATGATCTTTTTTCAAAAATTAGAACACTTGAAAAGTTAAACTAACACTAACATACCCTTAATCATTCCAAATTTGAACATTGCAAAGCAATTTCTACAAATTATATAACCACCAAGATTTGAAATGTCGTCGTCGATGAAAATGTTGAGCTCTCAATTTTATAGTAGTGTCGATGAAAATATTGATATAAAAAATCTATATCAACCTCAAACCTCAAAGAGTGTATTTTTCTCCTTATTTTATTTTATTTTTTATTTATTTTTTCCGTCTTCGTTGACTCGCAAGTAAAGATGCGTCAAAGTTATGAAGTATGGGACATCGTGTCTTTTTCATATATATATACATGGGACGTCGTGTTTGACTAGTGCACCTTAAAATGCTTAACCTATGATTTTAATAATTTATTAAATTTAAATTTGAAAATTTTGAATATATTGCCTATATGTTTCGATTGTAAAAAAATATGTGATAAAAATCTATTTTGGTGTCATACCATGTGTATTTGCCTGATTTTTCTTTCTTGATGAGAGCAATGCATAAGCTTGATTTATATATTTATAATTTGTAATAGCAGAAATATCGAGGTTTTAATGTCAATGTCAATGAGTATTTCTAGATAAATTATTAATATAAAACATTTATAAAACAAATTATTTAAATTAACAAATTAACAACCATTTTAAAATAATAATATTTGACTACAACTAAGAGAGAAACAAAAAAAAAAAAAAAAAATAGAAAACCTTCTTATCATCCTAGTTGTTAACATTTAATGGTAGAATTTAGGGAGATCTTTATATGCACCAAGTATTTTTTTTTTAAATAAGTTTACAGTTTTTTATTTTTAGGAAAAAATACATTTTTAGTTCATGAAGTTTGAGTTAGGTTTCATTTTGGTCCCTAAGGTTTCAAATTCAACAATTTAGTCCCTGAGGTTTGAGATAAGTAGCAATTTAGTCCATGCCGTCAATTTTGCCGTTAAATCTAACCGGATGCTAACGTGACACTAATATTTTAATTAAAAAATATAATATTTTTATTATTTTAATATATTTTTAATTTAAAAAATAAACAAATTAATTTTTTTAATTAAAATAATAGTGCCACTTCAGCATCCGGTTATATTTAACGGCAAAATTGATGACATGAACTAAATTGCTACTTATCTCAAACTTCAGGGACTAAATTGTTGAATTTGAAACCTCAGGGACCAAAATGAAACCTAACTCAAACTTCAGGGACTAAAAGTATAATTTTCCCTTATTTTTAATATTCTCGAGAGAAGTAGGCCGCCAAACCCAACTATTATATTCGTTTTGACCGATCATCAGGTCGACTTGAAGGGGGAAAAAAGTTCTAAAATTAAATTAATACTCCACCAATTCAATTCAATTTAATAAAGTAAGTATAATGATATTCTAAAAAATGAATTTAGCCAATTATGTTAAAAAAAAAAAAAAAAAAAAAAAAAAAAAAAAAAAACAATATTTGTTGAGGATTTCATGTTAAAAAATAAGTGGAGACGTCCCATCTTATAAGATACATGAATCACTCTTTTTATTGTCAATTGATCTTATAAAATAAGATATCAACAAATTATGCTAACATGAGCATAAGTTGTTATGTTTTTTTTTTTTTTGAAAAAAGTTGCTTATGTTTTTATTGAGTTCAATTTGATATAAAACTGAAATTCATCAAATCAAAAGTAAAAATAATGATAATTAAAACCGTTTTTCTTTTTAAATTATGATGTGAATAAAAAAAGATCAGTGTTGTTTGGACAAATAGAAAAATAGACTAAAAATAATTGCAAATATATAGCAAAAATAAAACTACTTGCAAATGTAGCAAAATTTAAATCTATCAATGATAGAAGTCCGTCAACGATAAACTTCAATCACAGGTGTACTTATTATTGATAGACTACATGCATTGTGATTGAAATCTATCAATGATAGTTGTCTATCATTGATAGATTTGCCAAAACTATTTGTAAATATAACAAAATCAAAGTATATCAACGATAGACTTTAATCACAATTACAACTATTGTTGATAGACTATTCTATTAGTGATAGTCGTCTATCGCCGATAGACTACATGCATTGCAATTGAAGTCTATCAATAATATGATAGATATCTATCATTGATAGATTTGGCATATTTACATTTTTTTTTTTTTTAAGTTGTTATATTTGTAAATAACAAACCTTAAATTGCTATCCATTACAATAAGTAAAAAATTGTTAGGAAAAGGAGTTTCAAAATTTTGATAATTTTGATGTTGATAACTCTCAAGAGTCTTATTCTTTGCCAAACTTTATGCATGTATTCAAATACAATTGTGGGGATGATAATTAGGGGAAGCCATGAAAGAGTGGGCCAATGGCTGAAGGAGCATGCATCCAAGAAAATGGCACCCATAGGTAAGAGCATGCATCAGCATTTTTGGTTTTATTGGAATATAATGGACTACATTGGATTGAGTGGCCACTATTCACTGAAATTTTTCTGGCTTAGGAAGACAAATTCAAAATCATTACCTTACATATCCTTCTTTCAACACTTTTGCTCATTATATTTTTATATTTGAAATTTCGACATCTTGTCTCACAATCGGTTTTTGGTTTTTGAAAATTCTACATATCTCCCTCATGGTATCATATTGTCTACTTCGAACATGACTGTAGCCTCAATACGTGTCCTCTTTTGTATACTCATGATTTCCCTCTTATTTATCTGGCCAATGTGAACACTCCTAACAATTTCTTTTTAGTACCTCTCATCAATATTATCTTTCTGTCCTCTTCTTCTTTTGGATTCTTTCAACCACTACACTCGCTTTTCTCCTCTCTTTTACAACTAGATAAAAAATATGAACGAGATGTAATGAGATTTCTTACCAATCTTACGTATCAAGATTAATAAATCGCTCGAAAATAAAACAACGTTTCAAACCATACACTCAAAAGCAACCCTTCACTTTAACAGATTGAATAGTACTTTTTAGATAGAGTAAACCATACAAAAAATCCAAACTATTACAATAGTGTTACAAGTTTAAAGATGCAAGGACTACTACATACATTGTTCCTTCATTAGGAAAGTAGATTAAAAGTGTGTTTATTTGGCAATAATTCTTCTAAAAAAAAATAACAAACAAAACTCTGCAACAATTCTTGGCTCAACAACTTCCATTCTCATGACTTTCTCTACGAGCAATAATATCTTGAATCAGGAGGTTGATATCATGATGAGACGAACCCCCTTCTTCTAAAGCTCTGTTCGCCATTTCAGCAAGTTTTTTGCTTCTCTCTCTCATCTCTTCTCTCCCATCTCCTTCCAACACCATTTCTATGGCTTCTCTCACTCTCTCTCTCTTCACAACCACCTCTTTCTTCTCTTCCTCTCCCCAATTCACAACTGTTTCCACTCCCACACTTACACCCACCTTCAGTACTTGAACGATCAGCTTATCATTGAACACTTGATCCGCAAAAAGCGGCCAAGTGATCAGCGGCACACCCGCCGAAATCCCTTCGATGCTCGAATTCCAACCGCAATGTGTCAGAAAGCACCCAATTGCAGGGTGGGAAAGTATCAGAACTTGTGGTGCCCATCCACGAATCACCAGCCCTCTCCCTTTAGTTTTCCCCTCCAGATCGTAATTCTCTAGCCATTTCAGTAGCTCTTGTGTGAGATTTGCTTTTCTTATGGCCCAAATGAATGGCTTGTTTGACGCCTCCAATCCCAATCCCAGCTCTATGAGTTGTGCTGTCGACAAATTGCAGAGGCTCCCCATAGAGACATAGACTGTGGAAGATGGGGGCTGCCCGTCGAGCCACTCGATGCATTCGTGTTGGTCGATTGAAGCTTTGTTGCCTCTTTCGGATTTGTCGAGTTTTCCGTCGTTGCAAAGCGAAACAGGGCCAACGCACCATACTCTTTCGGGAGATTCTCTCGTCTTTTTGTACTCCTCAACATACTCGGGCTCCATCTCCTGGAAAGAATTTACAACAACGCCGTACGATTGCGTATCGGCCTCGACCATTTCAATCCCAAGCTGCACCATGTCTTTATCGGTCGATTTAGGCAACTCCGACTTGCGAAACTCGACCGGATCAGGTAAGTTGCGGAGAATTACAGACTCGGAATCGGAATCGTTGGTAAGAGAAGGATCGATGGGTAAACTCCGCATACAGAGGAGAAAGAAGAAGCTCAAACTGAAGAACACAAGCCTGGGGACGTGAAATTTGTGAGCAAGTTGGAAGGTCCAAGGGAGGCAGGTGTCGGAGATTATGCAACTCGGAGGAGGGGTGAGTTGCTGGAAGAGTTTCTCAGATGGGTCGTAGAGGAGACTGGTGGCTCTGCAGAAAGTGGACATGGACCCAAGGGAGGGTAGCAAGTCGAGATTCTCGCAGCCTTCTGGGAGCCCACCTTCCTTCCATGGAAACTGGAGTTGGGCCACGCGGATCTGTAAACCGGAATCGATGGCTCGGGCAAGAACAGAGTGGTTGCGAGCGGCATTCAAGGGCGTGGTGACGATGGTGACTATGGCTCCACGATGGGCGAGAAGCTTGGCGAGGTCGATCATGGGGATGATGTGGCCTTGTGCCATGAAAGGAAACAGAAGAAAGTGAGGGGAAGCCATGTGCGGCTGCTGAAGAACGAGGTGGCGATTTTTGGGACTTCTTCTTTGGGTTTTTGTTGAGCGGCAAGGGCGTGAGTGTCAAGTAATCGTGGGTATCAAGTAAATCGTATATCACTGTTTTTTGTTTGAGAATTTGGGGTGGTTGGCAAATGAAAATTATATAATTGTAAATATATTACACTGCCAACAAAAAATGACAAATATAGCACAATCTGTCCTATCAGATAGATTCTAATAGGGTCTATCAATGTTTATTGCTAGACTTGAGACACCAATAGACTCTGAAATAGACTTTAAGGATTCTAAATAATGGATTTGCGTTAGGGTAAAAAAATACATTTTTGGTCCTGTATTAGTTAGTAAATCTCAACTATAATGGTTGTTTGACATAACTTTCAGGTTTTTTTAGTTCAACAACATTTGGGGGTGGGAGATTCGAAAATCTGAACTCAAGCAGTATACATGCCAATTACCATGGCTCGCTTTGGCTTGTTATAACTTTTCGTTTTAGTGTAGTATTAGTTGCATAATAGGTGTATAGAGATCTCACCACATACCACAATTAAAATATTGACAATTAGGAAAGAAAAATTTTCTCATTTTCTATCTTCATCTCTACATAATTGTAACATTTTATAAATTGTTACATGTTAAAGTTTAGTGACTAAATTGTTATAAATTTCAAAGTATATAGACTAAATTATGACAAATTAAAGTTCAAAAACAAAGTTGATAAGTCAATGAAAATTGAGACCAAAAATATTTTTTAATCATAAAAATTTATTCAATTTATCACAAAAATATATAATTTTTCTTTCTTTTCTCTCAACCATAAAAGTCATAATAATTATGGTTTTAGCATCAAGAACTCAATCATCTTAGAGGAGAAGGAAAAAAAAAATAATTTATATTCTTGAATTTAAGTTGCTCATCTTGACTATGAATGTTAGATTTTTCTGACTAGGGCTCAGGAGATTATTCCCCTAGAGCATTTCGCGATGTTTGTGACCATTTTATGGGCCTCGTGGAAGAACTTGAATAATGCCATTTTTCATGGTGCCAACAAACAACATGAAATGGTAGATGATCCTATCTATTGGGCCTCCAACTTTATCCAAGAATATGTTAATCAATTCAAATTGCAAATTGAATGTGCATGCAACAGTGGTCGATGGGAATATGGGCATTGACATGATTACTCAAAACTCAAAGGGAGAGACGATGATAGCAGCAAAGAAAAATATAAGAATTAATTGTTCAATCGAGTGGGCAAAAGCACATGTTTCTGGTTGATGGAATTTAGTTAACTTTGGACTTGAAAATTTCTCCACCTTTGGATGGGGATGGATTCAAAACTTGTTTGTGTTATAGGTAATTTTGGACCACCACAGCGTACGAGGAGCTGACAGGACAGCCGGGAGGAGATAGGACCAGGAAAGGGACCCAGAGGGAGACCATACCGACGGGCCGGGCCAACGTGGCCCGACCCGTACGGTCGGCCTCGGCCTTAGGCCGAGGCCGAGCATTATGGTCGGCCTCGGCCCAAGGCCGAGGCCGACCACTCGGCCCGTTTGCACGGGCCGAGTCCGTTTGCCTCCACTCGGCCCCTACCGCTTCCAGCTGCCTCGGTCCAGCCTGCTTCGTCCCAGAACGCCTCCAAACCCTAGGAGTCCAAGCAGGTATTTATACCCCTCTTCGCCATCGAAGAAGGGGGCGGAAAACTCGATTCTTGACTTATTTCTCTATTCGCTAGCTGCTCAGTTTCCTGACTTAGGCATCGGAGGCGGTGTGGCCTACACCACACCGGTGTCCAGCGATTCTTGCTGGTCTTGCAGGTCACGTCTTCTCCAGCTTCTACAAATTCATTGTTGATGTCACGTGAAGGGCAGGTGGATTGCTTGGCCAAATTTTGGCATCAACAGTTGGCGCCGTCTGTGGGGAAGAATGCTTGCCAGTTCGGATCGCACATCGGTGGTGGTCTGTAGGATGGATCGGGTTCAGAAACCAGAGGGAAGCCTCGGGTATGAGCAGAAAGCGCCGAGCCAGACTGGGGTCAACCTCGATATGGAAAAGGCCGACCCTAACTTCGGAGACTGTCGTAAGGATCCGTGTGCCCACGATGCTACGGACCTAACCCAAGAGGACAACCAGCAGAAGGAGAGAGAACCGGGAAGCTGCTATATCCGACCAGCATCAAGAAGACAAAGGAAAAGGATGTCGGGTAGAAGGTGTAGGCCAGATCCGACATGAGCACTCCTCGGCCAATGGCCGAGGCCGAGCAGAAGTCCAATCGCAAAAAAAGCCTGCAGAAGTTTGTCGCGAAAGACAGCGTCGGGTACATACACAGGAAATAATGCTAGGAAAAAGTCAGAGGCTCGAGCAAAGTCCGAGGCCGACCAGAGGCCAAGGAGCCACAGGGCTGTGCGGAACCAAAAAGCCAGATTCGACAGGTATACACCACTAACAGATTCGTTTGAACAGGTCTTGGCCGCAATACAGGACACAAATCTGTTGAAACGCCCAGAAAAGTCGAGAAAAGTCGAGATCAGACCCCGATAGGAGGAACAAAAACAAATGTTGCATGTTCCACGGAGACCACGGTCATGCAACCCGGGAATGCATACAGTTGAGGGACGAGATAGAAGCCCTAATCCGAGAAGGTTCCCCAAAGGGATTCGTGGGGAACGACATAAGCAAGAGGCCACTGCTGGCAGATCAAGGTAAGGGCGGTGCCAACCCACTATTCGAGATACGAACAATTTTAGGAGGATCATCCGAAGAAGGTGGAGCAGCGCATGGCGAGCAAAAAATGTCGAGGGAATGTTACTTTATGGCGCTCGGGAACATCGACAGGAAGACTCAAGCAACGTCGGCCTTGGGAGATGGCCGAGGCCGAGCCTTTGAGGGGTCAAGCTATCCCTTTCCAATGAAACGTTGATCGATTTTCTTTCATTTCAATAGCATATTACTCAGGAATGTGATTGATTCATTTGAAATAAATTACTCTGAATTTTGTTTCAAAAGTTTTGACAGCGCTTGCAGAGAGACTCGGGAGATTCCCAGGCCTCCCAAAGCTTTTCCCCAGAGGAGTGTACGCACCCCTGGGAAGACCACAACACTTGACCTGTTATCGTAGCCGAAGCGGTTCAAGCCGAAAGGGAGATGCTCTGCACATAAGTCGAGTCACGGGCTGAGTGTGCAGATGACACAGAGGAGTTGGTCGGCCTCATGCCAAGGCTGAGGCCGACCACCTAGAGGCTAAGGCCAAACACCACCTTCAAGAGCTCGGTCACGAAGTAAGTCTTTCCTTACTCAAAAAATGCATATTTTGCTTATTGAATACATGTTTTTAAGTGGGGGACTGGGAATAATCATGGTCGTTAGTTATATTGCAATGATTTTTTCATGGCTATATTTTCAAGCTTCAAGCTTTTGACAACAGTTTCTTCCCTTAAAATACTTTGTTGCTTGATATGCCATCAAAATTATGTGGAAATATGATAGAAGGCAGTTTGAGCATACATTTTTCCCCAGAAGAGTGTACGCACCCCTGGGATGACTATGCAGCTTGAAGAGAGGCTTGGGAAATTCCTAGGCCTCCCTAAGCTTTTTCCCCAGAAGAGTGTACGCACCCCTAGGATGACGACGATGCTTGAAGAGAGGCTCGGGAACTTCCCAGACCTCCCCAAGCTTTTTCCCCAGAAGAGTGTACGCACCCCTGGGATGGCCACGACGCTTGAAGAGAGGCCCTGGAAAATTCCTAGGCCTCCCCAAGCTTTTTCCCCAGAAGAGTGTACGCACCCCTGGGATGACTATGCAGCTTGAAGAGAGGCTTGGGAAATTCCTAGGCCTCCCCAAGCTTTTTTCCCAGAAGAGTGTACGCACCCCTGGGATGACGACGATGCTTGAAGAGAGGCTCGGGAACTTCCCAGGCCTCCCCAAGCTTTTTCCCCAGAAGAGTGTACGCACCCCTGGGATGACGACGATGCTTGAAGAGAGGCTCGGGAACTTCCCAGACCTCCCCAAGCTTTTTCCCCAGAAGAGTGTACGCACCCCTGGGATGGCCACGACGCTTGAAGAAAGGCCCTGGAAAATTCCTAGGCCTCCCCAAGCTTTTTCCCCAGAAGAGTGTACGCACCCCTGGGATGACGACGATGCTTGAAGAGAGGCTCGGGAAATTCCTAGGCCTCCCCAAGCTTTTTCCCCAAAAGAGTGTACGCACCCTGGGATGACGACGATGCTTGAAGAGAGGCTCGGGAACTTCCCAGGCCTCCCCAAGCTTTTTCCCCAGAAGAGTGTACGCACCCCTGGGATGACCACAATGCTTGAAGAGAGGCCCTGGGAAATTCCTAGGCCTCCCCAAGCTTTTCCCCAGAAGAGTGTACGCACCCCTGGGATGACCACGACGCTTGAAGAGAGGCCTTGGGAAATCCCAAAGCCTCCCCAAGCTTCCCTCAAACTTCTCAAACCATGCAGGAAAAGCGCTCGTCCTCATGTCAAGGCTAAGGCCGACCATTAGACAAGGAATAGGGCTCGACTGAGTCCGGTAGTCACTTCGCAGACCAGGTATCTGCACATGAGTCCAACTATGAGGCAAACAAACAAGTGATGGAGAAGCGAGGCTCAACCTCATGCCAAGGTCAGGGCCGGCTGCCTCAGCTTCAAGAATGAACTTTGTCCTCAAAAAACCAGGTATGACATTATATTTTCTTACTAAAAAAAAAATGCAACTCATTAAATCTGGAATGCGTATTTTGAGTGGGGGCTCGGGAAATTCCTCGACCTCCCCAAGTTTTCCCCAACTGGGTGCACGCACCTTTGGAATGGAAAACAAGCAAGCGAACAACACAGAGGAGCTGGTCGTCCTTATGCCAAGGCCGAGGCCGACCATCCAGAGGCCAAGGTCGAGTTCCGCCCCTAGAGGCCCAGGTACGAAGTTAGTTTCTCCTTACTCAAAAAATGCACGCCCAAGGTATTGAACGCATATTTTGAGTGGGGGGTTGGGAGTAAGGACAAACCGAGTCCATCATAATCATGGTCATGTTGCGATAATTCTGATTTTCCTTTCTTACTTATTCAAGTTAGGATAACGTTATGAATATTAGTGGAGCTATTGGGGCAATTACTTATTTTCATTTTGTATAACACATGTCCACAACTTTTCTCCATGGTACAATGTTGACACTTGCAAATTAGATAAAGTTCTTTATACTGTGTTTGTGCAAAAGCATTTTTCTATAGGATGTGGTGCATGTGGCTAGACAGGAATGATTCTTGTAGAGGCCAAACTTCCACACTTTCCCGTGGAAAGAGACTAAACTCTTGCAGAGAGGTTGACGCATGCCCTCAACCTCCCCAAGTTTTGCCCAAAAGAGTGTACGCACCCTCGGGATGGATACAACAGAGAAAAGTAGCAAGCAAAGCAGAAGAAATGCTCAGCCTCATGCCAAGGCCGAGGCCGAGCATCCTAGCTCCAAAGCCAACCCTCAGTCACGCATTCACTTTTTAACATGGCCGAAGTGCTCAAAGCCGCAGGGAGATGCTTAAGGTAGGACCGGACAAATACACACATAAGCCTAACCGTGGAGCGGGCAAGAAAACAGCACGGAGGAGTTGGTCAGCCTCATGCCAAGGCCGAGGCCGACCAGTCACCTGCAAAAGCCCCGGATCTGGAATGAAGCGTTCCCCGAATGACCAAGTACAGGGGTTTAGCTGCTGTGCTCGGCCTTTTCCCAAGGCCGACCAGATAACCCAAAACGGGAAGCTGCTGTGCTCGGCCTCTTCCCGAGGCCGAGGCCGACCAGATAAGCTAAAGAGAGAGATTGATGTGCTCGGCCTCTTCCCGAGGCCGACCAGAGCCATTGTTGTAATCTCTCAACTCTACTTTGTCCAGTTTATCCTATCTTGCAGGATAACCAGGAATCATACATAAGTCGGCATGGAACGAGAGTTATACTCTTAAATCAGGCTTAAGAAGCTCAACCCTGCAGGAGGTCAAGTGTTACTAGACCGCACCAACGAGTCTATCTCACCACCTCCTCTGGCCCGAGCACCTCTTGCCGAGGCCAGGCACAAACTTTAATGGTATTCTCCTATTTCCTCAACCATACTTTATGTTTCAGTGAAGTTCTACTTAAGATTGGGGGCTACAGAGGGGATATGCACTCCCAATTAAACAAAAAGCAAGTAACCAGGGATATGCACTCCCTATTAAACAAAAAGCACCTATGTTTAACATGTTCTACTAAAATTTACATGTTCGAACCTATTCTCTTATTATTTTCCTACAAGGACTAACATATGGATGCAGGGAGTCAAATTTTAGGCTAACGGGGGCTTGAGGCCGAGGCCGACCCTAGCCTTTTCCCTAACTCTTCTCTTGCAGACATGAACCTGAAATGAAGCACTCCGAATGACCTAGTACGGGGGTCTCGCTGACCGGTGGGGGTTCGGGGGCAACGCCCCCTAAGAGAAATTACAAAATATGATGCTCGGTCTCTTCCCGAGGCCGAGGCCGACCAGCACCACTTTTGTAATCTCTCACCCTTTTTCATTTCCATTTCAACTAACCCCTATTCAGGGAGCGTCTACTTTTATCCTATTTTGCAGGATGACAACAAAAGCTACACATAAGCCAATCCAAGACAAGGGTCATTACTCTTAAAACGGG
This sequence comes from Luffa acutangula, assembly GCA_036850905.1. Lineage (NCBI taxonomy): Eukaryota > Viridiplantae > Streptophyta > Magnoliopsida > Cucurbitales > Cucurbitaceae > Luffa > Luffa acutangula. Next base: position 51,195,603 of record CM072096.1, on the reverse strand, counting down.
CTTAAGGAGCTCACCCGATAACGCTAAGCCGCACCTGAATCCCAATTCAAGAGTGGGGACTTAATGTTATAGGTAATTTTGGACCACCACAGCGTACGAGGAGCTGACAGGACAGCCGGGAGGAGATAGGACCAGGAAAGGGACCCAGAGGGAGACCATACCGACGGGCCGGGCCAACATGGCCCGACCCGTACGGTCGGCCTCGGCCTTAGGCCGAGGCCGAGCATTATGGTCGGCCTCGGCCCAAGGCCGAGGCCGACCACTCGGCCCCTACCGCTTCCAGCTGCCTCGGTCCAGCCTGCTTCGTCCCAGAACGCCTCCAAACCCTAGGAGTCCGAGCAGGTATTTATACCCCTCTTCGCCATCGAAGAAGGGGGCGGAAAACTCGATTCTTGACTTATTTCTCTATTCGCTAGCTACTCAGTTTCCTGACTTAGGCATCGGAGGCGGTGTGGCCTACACCACACCGGTGTCCAGCGATTCTTGCTGGTCTTGCAGGTCACGTCTTCTCCAGCTTCTACAAATTCATTGTTGATGTCACGTGAAGGGCAGGTGGATTGCTTGGCCAAATTTTGGCATCAACAGTTTGGAATCTACTTCATGATTGAGACCATCACTCTAATGAGATTGTTCCAGTAATCCATCATCTCAAGCATGAGTCCATAAAATCCAAACGAGAATTGATCAGTCCAAGAGAAAGAGAATTGAGGCACCATATGCTGTTGGGAGAAAATGCGGAATACAAATAACAATAATATTATGACGACAATCAATAATATTATAACTATCTCCCCTTCCACAGGTTAAACCAAAAATAATAGTCACGAAAAATAATAAGAGATAGGGAAAAAGAAAACGACACCGAAAATATACTGGTTCGCCCCAAGCTCGAGACTCCATCCAGTCTTCTGCAACTGCAGGTTCTACTAGTATTTGGGAAATTACAGAAAGCCTTCAATAATGCTACAAACTAACCCTCACAATAGCTATTGACTTCCAAGTATCACAACCTGATAGCTTGGGATAAACAAAGAAACAAAAAACTTTCACCAACACAAAAGAATACATCTCATTCTCTCAAGTTTTTCCTCACTGCCGTCACTCAATTACTGAAGAAAATCACCCCAGCCGCAAAAGCCACTTTTTGGCCGTTTTTCTTCTCTTGGTGCCACTCTGCCGCAATCTAAAACACATATAAATATGAGCTGGACAAAACCTAAAGTGAATGGGCCTTGGCCCATTTGTATTCCCTGTTCCTTTTCATGTACACCAATATGAGGATGAAGTATTGTGGATTTTGTCTCCACACTCCAACATATGCACCATCTTGAGGGACATATTGAATACTCACTAAACTAAATAACTCAATGATCAATAACATCATTGATACTTTTTAAACTTCTCACTTCCAACGAGTTTTTTAGGAGTTTTTTTTACTTCTCAACTTTAATGTTTAGGTTGGGTCCATTTTTTTTTTTTTATTTGCAACGTTAAAAAACTGATGACATAGTTGGAAATTTCATTTTTATTTTTTCTATTCTTGCCACTGTCCATTCTTTCGATCACAAATTACCATGAGATGAGTTCAAAACTTGAATGTCTAAATTAAATTAAACGGCAGCGACAAAGATGTTTGTTGATAGATGAGCCATTGATTTCCATCAACATAAGAAACATCCAAGTAAGGCTGAGCTTCCACTTGATTGAGCTGCTTTGCATATGGCACTCTCAAGCTGTAATTTGCTCCACTTCCAAAGCATTCATATTCCCCAAAGAACACACTCCTGATCATAAAACAAAACAACATCAAGATGGGCTTAGAGAAAATTCAAGAGTAGAGACAACCAATAATGGCAACAGCTAACAAATTAAAGCCATTTTATGTTATATTATTACTGATCTCTTGAAGGGTCTCTCCAGTCATTCCATCCGTCGTCCGCGACGACGTCGGTCATGTATGTGTTGGAGAAGACGACGGTGGCGGAGACGCCCCAGGCGCGGCCGAGCCACACCTTGCCAGAGCCATGGATGGTGCAGTTGATGAAAGCAAAACCAGTTTCCTCGCTGCTTGTTTGCCTTCCTTGAGCTGTGATGGCTCCACTTACCCCACCAGTACCCCATACTTCCTTTGCTATTGACTTGATGCTGCAACCCTAATTCATTACCAAACCAAGCAAATATATTCTCAATTTCTCATCATTCAAGTTTCCATTTTTTTTTCTCTTTCTTTTTTGGATTTTTGGGGGTTGAGAATGTATTGAATGATTGTAAGTTTTTGGGTCGATAGTTGATTTAACGTCGTGATGCTAGAATAGAAGATATCGATTCTTATCCGTTTCATATCATAGTTTATGTCATGCTGCTCCATTTAAAAACTTAACCTAATAAGTTACTACAGGGCCTAACTTCTTTTAAAATATATTATTAGCTATCTCTTTCACATATATAGAGATTAATTTGATTTACAAAGTTCAACATGAACTATTGATATCAATTGGAAAAAGAAATGGCATCATTCGAGTTTGAATTCAATACCATCTTGCTTAGTATATATGATTCTAAATCACTATTGAAATTTATAAAAACTTCAATTTTTTTCTTATCCCTTCATTTCAAATCAGGGTGAAGTTGGAGATTTCAACTTTTAAACTTTAGAGGAAGTTATTAATGTCTAAACTAGTGCTTAAGTTGACTTACAAACTTAAAAGTGAGGTGCCAAGAATTATATTCTCGTAATATATAATCATAGCCTATTTGTGTAAGTTTTTTAATCGAATGTTATTTTAAAACGAGTTGAAATCTCGAGAATAGAAATGATGATAACGTACATCGTAGAGCGATCGAGCATTGCCAAAGATGAAATCAATGGATCCTTGAATGAAACAATCTTTGAAGTAATGTCTTCCCTTGTCATCATAGAGTGTGTCTTGAGCTCCATAAAATCCACATCCATAGAAAGCAGCTTCATCTCCTGCAATTCGAAGTGCCACTGCTTGCCCTCCAACAATCCCTGGAGTTGGCTCAGGAGCTGTGTTCTTTTGACAAAGAAAACCCCACAAAATAATTCATCATTTTAAAGATTTAAGATTTAAAATTTTTTTAAAAAAATGTTTTTTTACTTTGAAGCTGATGTTGAAAGCAGTGAAGTTTGAAGCAAAGATAGATACTGAAGAGCTGTAAGTGGTGCCTCCTGTGGAATTGGCAGTGTCATTCCATTCTATTGCAGTGTTGAGATAACCTTGACCTTGAATTATCAAGTTTGTCTTGTTTCCTTCTATCACCACCTTCTCCCTGCCAACACTATTCTTTCAATATATAACTTTCTACAACATTTTATTTGGGTCTTTTTTTGGGTTAGCTCAACGATATTATATCGGGTGAAATTTTGAACTTCAGACTTTTTGATTGAGGATATAATGTTTTTACTGGGTAAACTATGCTCAAGTTATTTATTTGGGTCTTTCAACAAGGTTGAAAAGATAATACCTTAACCAGTTATAATTATGCTCAAGTTATTTATTTTCCGTCTTTCAACATTTATCTACTTTTTCTTTTCACCCTTTGACTTTTAGAAAATTTCCTTTTTGTTCCTATGGGATTTCTTTTCACTTGACATATTTAGTTCCTAGGATAAAAATAATAATGTATAACGTATATAAATTATAATTAAATGATATTAGATTACGTCAAGATAGGTCAAAAGTTCAAAGGTCTCCTTCAAAACTTAAAAAATAATAAAATTATGATAATAACTAAACATGAAGCTTGGTAAAAAAGTGGGAAGAAGAATTTGGAAAACAGAAGGACCCAAATAGAACATGCTTAGAAGTTAAGAGACTGAAATCACATATTAAAACCAAAAGCTTATGTTTAAAGCAAAATTTTTGAACTGCCCTCTTTCCAAAAATCAAAAGAGTTGGAAGATTTGGATGTGTTTAATGGAAGATAATGACCTGTAAATTCCAGAGTCAATTAGGATAAGGGTCCTTGAAGAGCCATAATCAGGAACAGCATCCACAGCCTTCTGCACACTACTAAAATTTGCACATCCTTTCAAATCAACTGTCAAAGTAAGTGAAACATTGTAAATAGATATCAACTCAGAGTTCCATTTCTTCTCATCACAACTTCTTCTATCCTTCCATCCATGAAGGTGTTTGGACACAATTTGAGTCACAAGAGACAAGAGATCATCCAAACCACTTTCTTTGGCTAGACTGCTGAAAATGCCAAGCTCAAAAGCACCATCTTGAGGACCGACAACGGCGACGATGTCGGTCGAGGAAAGCGGGGACGAGCGGAAGGCAATGGTGATGAAAAGAACTACAATGACAAGAGTGTAGAGCCAAAAGAAGAAGTTGGTTTTGTTCCTCATGAGAGTTTAGGAGGAGCTGTGTGTTTTGTGGCCTTTATGTCATTTTGAGCAAGTGGGGTTGAAGGTGAAGGTGTTTTATATTTGATTTTGTGGGAGAGGGAGTTAGTGGGTGATTGCCTTGGTAGGTAAGAAAACTAAGGGTTTCCATGGATTATTTTGGTTGTTGATGATGATGTCAATGTAAACTTCTTAAAGGGAAAGGCTTTAGAAATCAAAGGTTTGATTGAGTTAGAACATGAAGATATTAGTTTAATATTTGTGTCTATTTGGTTTTTAAACTTGAGTGTATAATAGATTTTCGAACTTTTCAATTTTGTGTCTAATAGGTTTCTATACTTTAAAAAGTATCTAAATGGTTCTCGACTTTTAATTTTGTGTCCAGTAAGTTTTTTAATTTTCAAATGTGTGTCTGATGGTCTTTTACCTATTTGATATTTTTAAAAATTTAGAGACCTACTAAATTCAATTGAAAGTTTAGGATCATATTAAACTTACCAAATAAGCTAGTTTTAAAAAAAATTAATATGTCAAAATTCTATTAGACGGTCTTCTTTCTTCAAATATCCTATAAAAAAAAAGTTGGGATTTATAACATTTTTAGTTAAAAATCACTTTTGATCCAACTTTCACAAAATTAACAATTTAGTCCCTAAACTTTGATTTGTAACAATTTAGTCTCTGTATTTTTAATTTTGTAACAGTTTAGTCTTTAAACTTTAATAAATAACAATTTAGTCCCTGTACTTTCAAATTTGTAACGATTTAGTCCCAGTTATGAAAATTAATGTAACGATTTAACAAAATTTCTCACATAGACTAATAAACTAATTTGGGACCCAATATGTTACATAGATTATAAACTACAAAGTTTAATCATTAAATAATTAAAAAAAAACATTTAATTTTGATGATTTTTTTGCGACAAGGATTAAATTGTTACAAATTTGAAAGTAAAGGGACTTATTGTTACTTATTAAAGTTCAAGAACTAAATTGTTACAAAATTGAAAGTACAGGAACTAAATCGTTACACATCAAAGTTCAGAGACCAAATTGTTACTTTTATGAAAGTCAAGAACCAAAGGCGATTTTTAACCTACATTTTTTAAAGTTCATAAATCCTTTACACACAAACTTGAAAGTTAAGTAACTAAACTTACAATTAAATGAAATATATATTTTTCCAAAAAGAATTTGCAAATAGCTTTATCTCTAAATTTGTATGGTTTCAATTTTATTTCATCTCTTTTTCAAGAACTTGGCTTTGATAAAGTAAAATGTTGAAAACAATTCACAATTCATAAGAACTTCCAATTATGCATTTAAAAAATGGAGTCTTGACAAGTTTAATCATCCAAGGTAAGTTTTGAGTATGATTGCACTTGTTGTTTCTCATCTCTATTGCCAATGATGCTTTAAGGCAAAGCATGGGGGCGGTTGAAGTGTGTCTATTTATGAATGCCATCTTACTTAAAGCAAAATAGTGCATTTTCACTGTTTTTTTTAGTGGAATTTGGAACTCTTCACAATGTTTTGGTTGCTAGCTACAATTGGATGGGTCCATTCTAGATTGAGTAACAAATAAGCATATATTATCATATATAATCTAAATTGCAAACTGCATTTCTACAATCTCTTAAAAGTATTTTTTTTCTTTTGAAATCATCTCTTAATAGTTTTAATAGTTTTATACAGGAGTAGAATGAAGATAAAAATAAGGGATTTTCGTACAGATGACCCATTAAAATAGATGGAAATGATAAATGTCTCACCTTTTCAAAACAATGATATATGTCATTTTGTTTGCGTCAACATCTAGTAAAATTATCATTTTACTCTTTATTCTAATATCGCTCTCTCTCACTACTCTTGCTCTAGCTTCTCGCTCTCTTTCCAATTTCTCTCTCCAATCTCTCACTCTCTTCACTCTCTTTCCAATTTCCCTCTCCAATCTCTTGTTCTCTCTCCTATCTTGCTCTCCCCAATTTCTCTCTTCAATCTTTTACTCTCTCTAATTTCTCTCTCTAATCTCTTACTCTCTCTCCAATCTCGCTCCAACATTTCGCTCTTAAATGTCTTAAATGCGCATTTTCATATAGGAAGTAAAATGGTAATTTTGCTAAGATGAGAACGTAAGCAAAAAGCATACATCCTTATTCTGAGAAGGTATGACATTTTTCATTTTGACCTCTCAAAATGGGTAATCCACGCAATTGTTTCTAAAAATAAATTAGGGGCAACAAGAAAAATGGCTACAAATAAAAAGGTGGCTTGAAAAATGGCTACAAACGTTTGTAAATTAAATAGATGGCTAAACCATTTATTAATTAATAATTCCCTAATTATACAAGACAAAAATGCCCCTCAACAAACTTCCTAACGTGTTGTTAACGTTTAAAACCAAAATCATTTAAGAGAGATAAAAAAACACCCCTAAAAATAGTTGGAGACATTTTAGGAGGTTTAAAAATACGAAAATAAAAAAGACACACAACTATTTTGAAACCCAAATGTACCAGACCCTAGTTGTTCCCCGGGAATAGGAGTAAATACCTTGTCGGACAATGAGTACAAAGTTCAACCACCCCGTCAGTAGAGAGAAACACCTCTGAACTCCATTGAGAACCTCTGAAAAATTAAGAAACCGGAATTATGACACATCTGCTGAAAAATTAAGAAACCGGAATTATGACACACCAATGAGTACAAAGACCCTAGTTGTTCCCCGGGAATAGGAGTAAATACCTTGTCGGACAATGAGTACAAAGTTCAACCACCCCGTCATTAGAGAGAAACACCTCTGAACTCCATTGATCAGGAACAACATCCCTGTCCATCTGCATATTTACTACCTGCACCTAAAACCTGTCCATCTGCATATTTACTACCTGCACCTAAGAACCTTGAACTTTGTACTCATTCCCCAATAAAGGTATTTACTCCTTTATTTATTTATAGCCATTTTTCTTGTCAAAGTTCAACCCCCTTCAGTAGAGAGAAACACCTTCGAACTCCATTAATCGGAAACAACAGTCCTGTCAATAGGAAGATTTACTACCTGCAACTAAGAATACCTGAAAATTTTTAAAAACAAATAAGAACACAGTAATTATGATACCTTAGCTGCTGCAATTATGAGTTGTCATAACACCGCCCACCCTCCCACCAGAACCGCCTTCATGCACCAGCCCGTCCGTCCATCTTCATCTTCCACAACCCTCCCTTCCCACCATTGCCCCCCCTTGAAAGACTTAATCCTCCATTTCCCACCATTTTCCACCCCCCAACACAGAGTGTATCCCAATCCCTACCTCTAGCATCGCGCCAGCGACCCACATCCGCCGTGCCGACGACCTTCTTTCGCCGTGCCGTCGAGACTCTTGCTTGCCCCACATCCTCCATCGATTCTCCTTCTGCACGAGGACTGTACAATTTCTCAGAAATTCAAACCAAGGTAACAGCTTCATTCTCATTCCCTTATATTAGCAACAAACTGATACATTCCCCCAAGATTTTAGGGATTTCGTTATTACATTCCCCCGAGTGGTATGTACTGATAAATACCATTTCTATTAGACATGAACAACTTAATTCCGATTCCCTTATATTAGCAACAAGCTGATACGTTCCCCCGAGATTTTAGGATTTCGTTATTACATTCCCCCGAGTGGTATGTACTGATAAATACCATTTCATCGTTATTACAACTTCTCTGGAAAAAGTGTGCTTGTGGTATACTCATATGTATGTGTGCGTACACATTGACATGTCTAATAGAAAAAATGCTTTGATTTGTCTGTACTATTATATACATCCATGGAATGGTCTAATGTGTCTACTTGTGTGTGTATACACTTAATCCCCCCTGTATTTGAGTTAATCACCCCCTGTATCGTGTATGTCTGGAATGCCCAATAAAAATACACTTTGTCTTTGTCTGTGTTGCTATATGCAACCATAATAACCCCCGTACCATGTTCACCTGAATGCAAATACCTGATGAAATGCCATAACTGATATCTGTATATAGTATTACATACATACGTGTTCCGCATGCATCCTGTGTGTATGCATACTTACCCTAGTCCCACCCCCATATGAGTTATATATACGCTGTAGTTTATATGTACTGTCATCTGTCTGTATGTACTGCTACTTACGACTTTTATTGTTGTTTTATTGTTGTTCTTTTGTAACATGGATAATGAGGGGCAAAATGTGAGGGATAAAATCTTTTTTTTATCGTTGGAAACGCTGAACCTAAGCCTAAAAAATAGGTAGATCTTTTTATACACTTGAACACAAACCGCTAACTGAACTCCCTATAAATCGGGATTCATCCATCCCGAAAAAAGGGGGAGAAACTGAATGAAAACAAAAAAAATCTGTTAACGGCGTTTGTCTATAGTCGTATATACTAGGGGTAAAAATGTCAAAAAAAATCTAGAAAACAGTTCCTACTATTCCGGTAGCCACGCCTGCAAAGACCAAACTTCCGTAGCCAAAAATCAAGACCGCTTTTTTTTTTGTAGCCATTTAACACAATTCCCCAATAAATTATGAAAAAATAAAAGTGGGGAAATGTTCTTCTCTGGTTTGTTTTACATTTAAAAAAAAAATTATATAAAAATTTGAAGATTTTTAGAATCGAAATGTCATTTATATAAAAGAATAGCAACTTGTGAAAATTGGTTACTCTAACCCTGGTTTTACATTTACTTTTCATTTTTCTTCCCAAACATTACTTTTTTGCAACCAAAATTTTATGTGGTTTCCCCTTATACCCTCTTATTAAATTCAAGAAAAACGTGTTTAATATTTACAATGAATATTGATAATTTAAGAGAAATGGTTTTTTTTTTTTTTTTTTGGAGATAAAAGGAACTTCCATTAAAGATGAATAAATGCAACTTGGGCTACAATAAAGATGTGGGCTAGCAGCGATGTTGCAAGCAATAGCCGAAGAGGAAAGTGTGAGAGCCGAAGACTTAGGCCCACTTCTTTAAGAGCTTCATCTGCTAAAACATGATGGGCACACCATAGATTTCTATGCAACCATTTAGGACATTTATTTATGCGTGTTGTGTTTGACATTCCCTTTTCTCAAAAAAAAAATAAAATAATAATAATAATAATAATAAAATAAATAATAATTTCAAACGAATGGTGAATACAATTTTAAGATTTATTGAAAGTACAATCACTCCGATAGTTGATCCCCATCGGAGTTGATCTAACCTCCACCCCAGTTGACTTTCACCCTTAATCAGATAGAGCCTGGTTTTATATTAGAATGGAAGATGTCAAAGATTTTAACCAAAGACCAAAACCTCTGCTAGTTTTACCCCACTAATCTGAAAATTTTGAAGAGATTCAACTTACATATAACTTTTCTTCTAAAGTCATTCCAAAGCAAAATGATCTATAAAAACATCATACTAACATATTAAGGCACTTGAATATTCACAAGCACGCATTGGTTTACTACCAAGCATGAATGGAAGGGGGTTCACCCGGCGGCTCGGGGAATGGCTTGTGGTTTTGCCTAAAGCCATCACCTATGAAGACCATTTGTAAGGCAAGGGAAAGGTACATTTGAAGATGTAATATGACTAAAATGGATATTTAGAAACTGGAGCTCATCTACTGAATAGCCTAAAAAAGAGGAAAAAATTTATAAGCTATACACAGACAAACCCTCTGAATGAAGGTGGGAGGGGGAACAGAGAGGAGAGCCAAAGGAGATTAGAGGGAACCTCACACCCTCCATGGTCACAATGGAGCACCTACGACCCGACATGAGGGAACCGCTTTCTGAAGCATGGATGTCCCTTTGAATGTCACCATCTGGCAACAAGTTCTTCTATAGATGCTGAGCTGCAGTGAGTCATTACAAAAGTTTTCTCAGGTGGTCAAATTTTGCACAACTTAAGGTCATGAATATGCTCCATTGTTATATTGTTTGAAGTATATACCTGGTCTGGTTTTATTCTCTCAAAACCGAATTTTTCAGTCCAAATGGATTCAGCTTCTTCAGCAGCCGGGAGGACAAGGCATTTGACTTTCAAGAAAGCTAACAGCCTTTCGATGCACGAAAACAATGTTTGGAAGTAGCCCTGTCATCATTACATGTAGGAAAGAATTAAATCAGAAAGCCCAAAATATCGCATGCTCTTTAAAGTCAAAGATGTCAAAAGCATTCCAAATTGCCTTACAAACTCAGAAAAAGCCAGGTGTAAAGAAAAATCGGACGCAGAATAAGAAAAAGGTATTTTCACTGGTAGTTCCAATAAGAAACTGCGGGTGAAGAAAGTATATATTCTAAAAAGAAAGCATTATGAGAGAAATAAGATTTATTATTCAGACCTTGCCATGGTTACCATTACTTGTCGCAACCAACGGTAGCTCTGCAATATCTTGACCAAAAACACGAAGCATTGCAGCAGATACAACAAATGAGCTGTACAATATAAAAAAAGATTTTTGTAATGATAATTTCTAACAGGTTACAGGTCAGATTGATAAGAAAAGTTCTTACTTGACAATTAATATGGCACAATACATGCCTCCAAACTCTTGTCCGCCTACATCCCTTCTGTGAGATAGAACGATAGATAACAACAAAGTATAAATTACAACTTCTAAAAACTGAATATGGTCAATATTCTTGCTGTCAAACAAAGAATCATAATAAAATGAAGTGTCACTAACCCATAAACCATAGCTGGAATAAGATCGCGCCCACTTGTTATATCAACTATAGGATCAAAGCGATCCTGTAAAAAATGATGATGTGTTTTAATCAGATATCGCAGCTATGAATCATAGTTCAAACTTCAAATGCTGGCAAAAAATTCTGCACGTCATGAAACTATGTATTTAGGTATGCATACATACATATATATATATGTGCCAACATGAGCATAGCTCAACTGGCATAAAGCCTGTATTAAAGACCAAGAGGTCTATGGTTCGAATCGCCCCACCCCACATGTTGTCAAAAAAAATATACATATATACATACACATATATATAAGGTTAATCTAGCATGGAATGGACAATACTTCTCGGACTTATCAGCATTGCTTTTGTGTTTGTAGATCATAGCAGCATATTATTGTGAGAAAAAGTAAAGTTGTCTGGAGTGGGACAAAATTTATGAAATACTTAAAAAGCATTTTGAGTACATCAACATTTGGGGGTGGGGGGATTCGAACCTCTGACCTCATGGTCGAGGGAATCCAAATGTCAATGTGATTTCAATCTCTTCCTACCACATTGTTAGTGAGATAGAGATGCTTGGAAAAGGTTTCGTCTCTTGCTAAGTTTAATCCTTTTCTTTAGGAAATGGTCTCCAATGACTTTTCTAATTTATTCATTAGGTCTTTATTAACCTGGACTGGAAACCTTTTTAGTATAGTTAATTTATTAGTTTGGCTCCTGTTGAACTGCCATTTTATATGCCTTTTTTTTCATCTCTGGATAAAAGCTCAATTTTCCATTAACTTTTAAAAAAACAATTAAAATTATATACAATATATTTTTAAAAATAAAATAATAGAGAGGGTGAGGGAGAAACAAGAATGTCATCTAAAATAGAATCTTAATCGAACACAGATTATTGCTCTAGGAATGAACAAAACTAAACTATCTCCATCAAATTCAAAAGAAAAAAATAAATTTAAAAAGAAAAAACAATCTTCATTAAAATAATAATAATTAATAATTTTTTTTAAAAAAAAACATACCTGACTAGACAGCCAAAATAAAAGGAAGATATAGGAAAACTTACATGGAAGATAGCAATGGCCTCTGACAGTAGCAACCTAGTTTCAGGTGAAGCAATTTTGCCACTGATAAGCCTCCAACTGACATCAGCATCAGCCTTAATGTCTGAACCAATTTCTCCAAGCTTTCTATTGACAACTTGCAGAAGTGAATCTGGAAGCTTCTCTGGTCCACGAATTAGTAGCTTCTGTAAAGCAGTATGTATCCTCGTGCAATCCGTGCTACAGAACCACTTTCCTCTTGGCAATTCCTGTTTCATTAACGATCTTTACATTTTCTTATCCTGGAAAGAATTAGGACATTCGACAAGAGATTGTTTTTACACCAAGGATTTCAAGTAACAGGCAAGACTATAATTTCAGCTCATACCTTAAGAAATGCCATTTTGTGATCTTTCAAACAGCCCACGTGAAATTCCTTCTCACACTGACCAGAAATCAAATGAAGAAATTGAAGAAAAAGTAAAACAGCAAGTAACATGTGCAAAAAACATCGAAATGAGTCAATAATAATGGCACTTGAATGTTGAATGCTTAACTAGAAATTAAGACAATATGACAGGATACCTGATCACAAAGTATAATTGTGCGGGGACCAAAACCTGATTTGCTGAAATCAGAGCCACTGTATACAAAAATGAAAAGGAAAATATTAAACTTCAAAGCAAAGGAAACATATAAGATAACACAATGAAAAGAAAAATGAGAAGTCTTAACCCATGGGCATTTGAGAGAAAGAAAAAATGCAATTAATACCGGCATAACACACATCCACTAAGATCTGTTTCTATGTTCCTGACAATTCGAATGCATCTTTTAGTTATCTGCTCAATTGGGTCAACTCCATGTACCCTTCCGGCAGCAACAGCATTGACATTATGCTCAACAAACTTCTCTCTTTGGAACATATTCTGGCAAAATTTACAATACCAATCACCACGAGGAATACTTGATAATGATGCACATTCTGCACAAATGAATGGAACTGCAAATCAAAAACTCTACTCTGGCAAAATACAAAGTCCATTACTCAAATAATTGAAAGGAGGCCAATTTACAACAGATAAGCTTTAAGCACACACACCCAAAAAAAAAACGTTTAAACTGGAGAATTCACAGAAAAAGAAAAAATTGTTGTGTTTTTCTTTGAAAAAAATATTGTTGTTTAAAAATTGTCTAACCACAGTACTCCATATTATGATTCACCTTTGTGGAATGCCCTTGGGCAGCCATCACAAAGCACAAGATTTCCACCATCTAGACATATTATGCATAAGTCATCATTATCCTTAGCAGAATACTTGCGCCCTTTCGAGAGAGAGATTGCTAATTCATGCAGAGAAACCCCATTTGATGTGTAAATATATGCATAACTGCCAAACAAAACCCATCAGACATTAAAAAAGCTAGCAATGAATAGTTTGAGCTGCCATAGAACTAAACGAAAATATGCTCACGGTTTCTTGCGAGAAGACCAGCCAGCATGAACTTCAAATTGTGAAGGACTAACCTGCACATAGAGCGTAAAAAGAAAGTGTTCACAATAATTCATGAAGTTCGATGTGCAAGAATTTAAAAGGTTTTACCACACAATTGCAGCAGCAACATAAAATTCCAGACCCCTTCTTATAACCCTGGAGCAATTTCTGTACGTAAATAAAAGGAATAAATCACTATACACATCAATGAACTGAAGTAATACTTGAACAGTTACATAGACAAGCATGCATAATGTATCTTAACTACCTGTCCCCTGGCAAAATATGCTACTTCAGTTCCATCAGGTAATCCATCTTCCTCAAAAACCAACTTATGCAATCTCTGATCTCTTAAGAGTAAAAAGTATTCAAAGGTAAAGCAAATCAAAATATTAGTCAAGGCTATGAGAGGTTTTTGCTTCCATAATATGGAAACAGATGGAAATTTGTGCCACTAAGAATTAAAAATCAACAAGTGATTAAAAAAAAACTAACTTCGTTGTTATTTTCCACTGATTTTTAGCTAATGAAGAACTACTCTTTGAAGCACTGTGGGAGGATTTTGACATTGAGGCTGGTTTCAATGACCTGAAATTTAAAATAAAGAAGACGTTAAAAAGATGAAATATTTGAAAGAAAAATGATGCAACGGTTTTTGGGGGATTAAAATGGATTAAGCCAGACCAAGCATGATGTACAAGTGACGAACAAGAGAAAAACCCACCATGACTTGTGAGAGAAGACTAGCCGAACACTAACAGCCTCCATTTATTTATGTTCAAAACTTCCCAAGACGACCTAAATGTGGCTATCTGTAGCCTTAAAAAAATTAAACTAACAAATAAATCCTAAAATGTTTATTGACAAATTAATAAAAGTATTTATGGCCCCATTTGATAACCATTCCGTTTATGGTTTTTGGTTTTTGAAAATTAAGCGTATAAACACTACTTCACCAATAGATTTCTTTGTTTTGTTATCTACTCTTGTAAAATCGGAGCCAAATTTTGAAGACTAGAAGAAAATAGTTCTAAAAAACTTTTTTAAAAAAAAAATTGGCAAAGAAATGAAATGTTTCCTTAAAAAAGAAGAAAACCTAAAGAAATTGTGAGAAAACCAGCACAATTTTAAAAAACTAACAACGAAATGGTTATCAAATGAGCCTAACTAAAACTAATAGTTTATCTAAACTAATCTACTATATTAAAATATCTAACTAGATTATTTTTGTATTCATGCTTCCTATACCATTGGCCTTAGATCTATGAAAGAAACCCATCTTCAGTTCAGGTGAAGGAAACAAAAGAAAACAGAAGAAGAAGAAATAAAATAAAATAAAATAAATAAAAAATAAATAAATCCATTTGGCTAAGCAATATGATGAAATCCAACCAAAAAATCTCTTCAATATACATCTGAAATCCATAATAGAAACAACGCAATCAACCAAATTAATCCAGCGAATAGGAACCCAAACTTCTGAACTTTCTGTCTCCTTATATGAATATTCAGGAGTTCGACCAATAGGCAAATAATCACAATTTATGGATTCAGTGCAGATTCTTCAACAACAACATCTTCAACTATCAATGCTTCAAATCGCCATTTTAGAATTCGAAATATGGCTCTTATGGCTAAATGGATTTGGAGATTCTTACATGAACGAGATTCTCTTTGGTATAATATCATTGTCGGTAAATACTATTATGCTAATGATAATTTTAACTGGCCACACAAAATTTTGAGAGGTCCTTACAAATCGCCGTGGCGTCATATTTGTTCTACAATTGATCTTATTGAAAATAGGATTCAGAGAGTTCTTGGAAATGGTCATAATATTTATTTCTGGCAAGACTGTTGGCTACCATGTGGAATTATTGCAGAAGCATATCCAAGACTATTTCGATTAACTACCAGATCTACTGCTATGGTGGACCAAGTCTGGAATAGTTCCAATGCGGCTTGGGATTTGGGACTTAGACGTAATCTAAATGATTTGGAGGTAATTGAATGGACTAGTCTCTCTCATATTCTTTCATCTGTTACGATTAGATCAGTGAATGACTCATGGTGTTGGCCTCTTGATCATTCTAAGAGTTTTTCTGTCAAATCTCTTATGTCTGATATGCTTACTGATTGTGATTCCACACCATCCAATTTTTACTTGGAGCTTTGGAAAGATGTCTATCCTAAGAAAATCAAAATTTTTCTATGGGAGCTTAGCCATGGAGGTATTAATACGGCAGATCGATTGCAAAGGAGAATGCCTCATCTAACTCTCTCTCCATCCTGTTGTGTGATGTGTTATTCTGCCCCAGAAAATCCTTGTCATCTTTTTGTTCACTGCCTTTATGCCTCTAAATACTGGTTAATCATGAAGAATGCCTTTGGTTGGTCCTTGATCTTGTCCAACAATATTTATGGAATTCTCGACTATGTGTTTACGGGACACCCATTTCATGGTGTGAAAAAAATCTTATGGTTATCTATTAACAGAGTATTCTTCTGGTACCTTTGGTGTGAGCGAAATGGTCGACTTTTCAGGGACGTCTCCTCAACTTTCGACTCTTTTTGGGATTTAATTATCTTTCATGCTATGTATTGGTGTAAAAATAAACACCCTTTTAATGCATACAGTCTCTCTACCTTGATTACTAGCTGGAGATCGTTATTGTAATTGTCTTTAGACGTTGGGTGTTTTTCTTTAGCATCCTTTATTTCATCTATCAATGAAATGAATTGTTTCTCTTCTCAAAAAAACTATCAATGCTTCAAGTGGTTCGTTAATACATGGTTCAATATGAGTCGTCCAAAAAGTTTCAGCTTCAAATGTCCCTTCGTGGCATGGGGTTCAACTTTGTATGCTCAAGGGATCTAGAACAAATAAAATCATCTTTTGCTAGAAATTACTATCCAGTAGCATATCAGAAATTATCCAATCATCAACCTTTACATCAAAACCATCTATTTCACCATCCTCCAAAAATTCTTGGCAAGAGATATTTTCATCAACCTCAACCATCTCCCCAAGATTAATCCTCAAAATAATTTTCATTTTCTTCAAATTGAGATATTGGGCAACAAACTGCATCATTTTAAAGAAGGTTGAAGGCGTACATTTGGGTAAATGATGTTCCGCATCTTGAATGGATGGGTGGGTCTCCTTTTTATTCTTCTCTAGCTCTTTGCCCATTACTACTACTAAGGCTTCATATTTAGCAATTAAGAACCCTTGCTTTATTTCCGCCAAATCTAAAGGTAAATATGCTGCTGCCATAAAAAAAAAAAAAATTAAAAAAACAAGGATGGAGTAGTTCTCGTTCTTCAGGTAACCATCCACCGTTGTTCCTTTTCCTCCCTTTGCGGTCGCCACTTTGCTCTTTCACACTGTTGCTTCCAAGTCACCATTTGCTTTGGGTGATCTTTGTTTTGAAAGAATTGGTGGTGTTGGGGTCAGGTAAGGACCAAAAGTGTGGGGGGAAGTGAATGGAAGCAACTAATACGTCCGGCCAGCTTTTCTTTTTTCTTGTTTCTTTATATCTTTTTTACCTTTATTCCTTGGGAGTGATTTTGGTGGTATTATGGTGGACGGTGATCAGAAAATGGTTTCAGTGGTTACTTTTTGGTATCCAGATTTTGGCGTGGAGAATGAGGGAAATATGGTTTTTTTGAGACAGCTTGATTTTCTTAATGTGGCGTTTTTTTTTTCTTTTTTTTTTCTTTCTTTTTTGCTATCAGAATGGTGAGTGGAAATTGGAAAGAAACCATTGGGAGAGGCTGCCACAATGTGACTAGCAATTCTATACCCTTGGATGTATGAGAGAGACTACAAAAATATTTCAAATTTGTGTTATTAGGGAGCATGTAGATTTGTATGCATCCAACAATATTAGAGGTAGCCACATTATGGCAGCCTCATTCATTAATTTTTCCTTGGCATGTAGTTTATGATGGAGATGGAGATGGAGATGGAAACTACCTTAATGGTTTGTAACGAACAAGCCAAATTATGATGGTCACTCCACCTCATATGATTCAACTCCAACTGCCATACACGGCCACTATACCTCCTCAAGAAGAACCTAGGCCTCTTAGATCAAACTGATGCAGTAGGTTTGTATGTGAAAATGGATTAAGCCAAGTCCATAGGAAACAAGGAGAAAATTCCAAAATGAGAAAAGACATCTAAAAACACTCAATTCATTCACGTCCAGACCTTCTAAATACAACTTAAATTTGGTTGTTTTAACCTTGAGAGAAAATTAAAATAAAAATAAAATAAATAAACCATAAATTGCTAATTGACAAATAATAAAAGTATTAAAATAAACTAATCTACTAAATAAAAATAAGCAACTAGATTAATTATGTATTATTACTTCCTACACCAGAAAATATGAAACCTCATTAATTTTCCATTTTACAACAAGTATAAGCCACCGTATAAGAGAAATGAAGTTAAAGATATTAAAAAAGATCTAGTCAAAAATCAAAGTGGGTAAAAACAGTAATCTAGAGATAAACTGTACTAACTTCTTTCTCATCTTCAATGCACTCTTCTTCTTTGAAGGAATACGCATCGGTGCACTTTTGGAGGACCTTGAAATGGAAGTGTATTCCGACGATTTTGACCTGAATGTTATACCAATGATTTAACTTGAAAAGGTATTAAAGTTGAGCACCTTAAAAAAAATCAGCATACTGCTAAGAGCTAACTTAATGGAAAGACGTTAAAATTTACTTCAATCCCCAAATGTGCCAGGGAGAAATGGGAAGGAAGTGGTATAAAAAATTATAATAATAATAAAGTTTAGCCAGTAGTATACTATTAGGGGAAAATAGCACAGAGAGAGAATGATACTAACTTTGCTTTTATCACCCATTTACGTTTATATCGTGAAGGGATATGTACTGGAGCACTTCCAGATGATTTTGATGTGGTTGGCTCTGTTGACCTGAAAAACAAAACTAACTTAAAAAAATAACGCTTTAAAGATACATACTGAAAAAAAATTCAAGATGACATTTTCCTGCATTCATGATTTAAATTGTAATAAATTATCAAAATTCACATTTTTTAGTTTAATTAATGGCGTCCTAGAAAATACACTGTTGAAGAGATTACATCAATCTTAGATGCATTACTTGTCCCAATCTTTATTTATAAGCGCTACATGGTCCATGGTCCATTCTTAAGCTGATCATGGTGGATTCGGGTCTCGCTTTGAATATGGCAAAGATGTCCATGATAGGAATTTATGTTGACATAGCTGAGACGACTAATTGGGCTAATTTCTTCGGGTGCCAAGCGGACTCCTTGCCCCATTAACTACCTTGGCTTTCCCCTAGGGGGTAATTATCATAGAAAAGCTTTTTGGGATCCTTTATTGGAGAGATTCAAGCGGAAACTAGACAACCAGAGGAGATTCCCTACTTTTAAAGGGGGGGAGAGTCACCCTTGCACACCTCAATAGCCTCCTCTGGTATTATTTCTCCTTGCTCAAGGCTCCCAAATCCATAATAAAGGCCATGGAAAAAACAGTTAGAGATTTCGTTTGGAGTGGGGGTACTTACAAACCGGGTGCTAACTTGGTTAAATGGGAATGGTCCTCCTTGTCGATACATCATGGTGGATTGGGAGTGGGATCCTTAACGCAAAGAAAATTCTCCCTCATGACTAAATTTTTGTGGTGGTTCACCCAAGAGAAAAACTCTTTATGGAGGAAAGTGATAGACAGCATTTATGGGGTATCTCCCCTTGGATGGAAATCTGATCGGTTTAAAGGAAAAAAGGGAACAGAATTTGGGTGGATATAGCTTCTAATTACCCTACATTTGAGCAGTTCACTAAATTTACAGTCGAGAGCAGAAAGTGCATTAAGTTTTGGGAAGATAGATGGTGTGATAATCAGCCCCTCAAAACTCTATTCTCAGACTTATTCTTAATTTCAAACAAGAATGAAGCCTCCATTGCAGATTGCTGGGACAGTGAGCCTGAGCATCAATCTTGGGAATTTGGCATTTAGAAGGGGCCTCTTTGATAGAAAGCTAAGCAGCTGGATGGCTTTGGTGGAGAAGATTAATGATGTGAATCTTGTTAATGACCATGACATGATAAGATGGACGCTTGAAGGGTCCGGCAATTACTCAGCAAAATCCATGTTCCAAAAAATGACCAAAGCCTCTCCAAAAATTAATCAGTCTATCAGCAATATGATATGGAAGCACAAAAGTCCAAAGAAGGTTAAAGTTTATTTGTGGTCCCTAGCTTACCGAAGTATAAATACTGATGGAAAACTCCAAAAGAAATTCAAACAATGGACTTTATCTCCCTCAGCCTACAGACTCTGTCTCCAGTCGGAAGAATGCTTAGAACATCTATTCACTGTGATTTTGCTAGGAAAGCTTGGAACTTTGTAGCAGGTCAGCTAGGTATCTCTTTTTGTATGTCAAAGAGGATTGATGAGTGGTTAAATGAGGGGCTGGCAGCATGGAACCTTGAGAAAAAAGCCAAGGCTATAGCTAGCTGTGCATTCAGGGCTACTCTATGGTTTTTGGGGAAGGAAAGAATGCTAGAATCTTCGAAGATAAGTGTCCGCTAACTTTGATATTTTTTGTGATAGTGTATAAAATACAGTCTCTTAGTAGATATCCTTATACAAAAATTCTTTTTGTAATTACGGTTTGCTAATGATTATCAGTGATTGGCAGGCTCTTTTGAAATAGTTTCTAGACAAAGGGTTTTCTCCACCCTTGGCCCTTAGGTTGTTTGCTCCTTTTGTGATTAATATATCTCCGTTGTTTCTTGTCAAAAGAGGGGAGGAAGAAAAAAAAAGCTACATGATCCATTTTAAAACTTTTAGTTTTACTATCTGATGAGAGTTCTGCGTGGCTTGAACTTGCAAATAAGATACTTCCAGAAACAGTTCATATACTAGTTGTCACGGAGAATTTTTACATAATGATATTACTGGATACAATGTCATAACTCATACGTAGAAGAAATACCAGGAAAGAACACAAAATTCCAACTTAAGTTTCCATAAATCATAACACGAACAAAGCATTTGATTTATTTTTTTTTAGTTCAACAACATATGCGATTGGGGGTTTCAAACTTTTGACCGGTTGATCGAAACATTTGAGTTTATGTTTATGCAAAGGGTTAAAATGAAATAATGAATCGGCTTGAACCCATGATAATACAATCATAACTACTCTCGCCAATTAAGGACGCGAAATCTTATTCCAGAGATCGCGGAGGCAACATAAAGCTGAAAGAAGTATATACCGTACCTAAGTCTCTTATCAATTGCGGAAGTGGGGAGAGTTGGCAATGTCGGCGTACACTGAGATCGCTTTAATTCCTCGCACGAAGAGCATAAAGGTCCCACTTGTCCAATGGATGAAGGAAAGCATCCTAGAAATCGTTAAACACACACGAATTATCTAACAGATTATAAATCTTGTAAACTACTTGGTTTTGATTGCGCCTTATCATGAGGCCTGCTAGTGACGACAAACATTAAAAACCAGAATTTCACCTTTACACTCTCTACACGTAAAATATTTTTCTTCTGGAGAAGAGCTAATCAGACTTTGTATAGTGGCCTCGAGTGTTTGCCTACTTCCCTTGCATGCTCTTAACAGGTCGAGTAGGCTCTTTCCATTCTCAAGACATATATACTGTGCTGCTCGTTTATATTGTTTACAAGCGTGGATCTCAAATTGCGAAGGAGGAATGACCTAGATTGAAGAAGAAGAAATTAAAGAAAACCAGGTGGGGAGAAAGAAAGCTCTAGCAAAAATCATTTCATGAATTCCCATGTTAAATCCAAAGAGATTACAGACTCTGCATCCATTGCAAGACGAGCATGTACACAAAATTCCACCATCTTTAATTGTACCGCGCAGACCATAATCATATGCCTGAGAATCAAAATGCAGCATCAAATGAAGCCAGTTCCCAGATATAGGTCACAAACCCAGTTAGTTCTAAATGAATGAACATGCTGTGGATTAGAAAGTTAAAATTTGAAAATTTAAATGAGTGAATAGCTATAACCTTCTTTACACCCATGTAGATGACAGGTACACCCTCGAGCAAACCAGTCTCGAACAGCTCCCTCACAGTCATTGGCTTCTTATTCAATGCAATCTTTTTCGACATTTTTAATTCCAACTTATTCTTCGGAGTTGACAGAGAGTTGACTGTTTCACTAGTTTCCCCACCCACATCCGAAATAACTTCCTTTTTAACAGAGCCTATTGTAATTGGGGACCCTTCCTCGGGCTCAACCTTCGGTCTTAAAGACGAGCGTGTAAAGCGCTTAATTCCCCACCCAGGCAAATTCTTCTCAACTTTTCTCGCCTCTGCAACAACTACAGGACTCTCCTCGGCCCCATCTTTCTTATCTGCAGATTTTTCCACGACCCCATCAGGCTCTATCTTACAAACAGAACTCATCGAATTGCGATTCGATTTACCCGAAGCTATAGTTTGAATTCGAACCTCCTCAGTCCTATTCCCCTTCCCAACTTCCAATCCTCCACGAATTTCACGCTCCACCGCGCTATTACACTTCTTCCTATTCTCATTCTCCGACAACCCGCTGTACACATTGATCTGAGACTTCCTTCCTCTAGTATATACAATCAAACCATTAACAACAGAGCCTTTAAATCTCTTGCCGCCACCACTTCTAGCAGCCTCATCTAAATAACCAGTCGACCTCGCCTCAGCTAGAGTCTCACTACGAGTATGCCCAAGAGCCTCCTCGAGCTGAGATTGAACCTCCAAAGCAAAAGCCAACTCCCGCTTCATACCTAATAATCAGTCGTCAAACTAGAAATCCACAAGAAATACGAACCTCTAACTTCTAGAATTTGAAAAGCAAACTCCGGAACAACGAATGTAGCAGCGGATCGCAAGTATCGCCGAACGCAGACATGGGGAAAGAGAGAACGATCGGAAGAAATTGGAGTGAGGGTTTTGAAGAGGTTTTCAAAAGAAAGTGAAGGAAGAAAAGGAGAAGAAAGAAGAAGAAGAAGAAGAAGAAGAAGGTGCAGAATCAAGAAGCATCTCTGGAATTTGAAGGTGAACGCAGTGTGAGAGTGAAACAATGGAGAAGGATAAAGATGGAGGCCTGGCCTTAACAGGAACGGGCAGATGGGGCAGCCTTCGTAACTATACGGAACGGAAACGTCGTCGTCTTCTAAGAAGCCATTGGCGGGAATGGGCCCATCAAATCCTTTGGGCCGGCCCAGTCTTTCCATTTGCTACGTTTTGTTTTGGACAGTTGTATAGATGACAAATTTGACCAAATTAATAGCAAACATAGCACAGTTGCAAACTAATTGCAAATATAGCAAAATTAATCGTACAAGAGCAAAAATTTGTTGTTAGATTCTATCCGTGTCTATTACAGATAGACTCTGATTATTCAAAGTATATAAGTATTTATCGCTAGTAGACTTCGATTAATCAAAATCTATTAGTGACTATCACGGTCAAAGTCTATCAATGATAGTCACGAGTAGATTTTGATTAACCAAAGTTTATCAATGATAGACACTAATAGACTCTGAATAATCGAAGTCTATCAGTAGACTGATAGATTCTAATTAACTATAGTCTATCAGTGTCTATCAATAATATACTCTCATGGATTTTGCTATATTTACAATTTTTTTATATTGGATTATATTTGCTATTAATTTGATCTAATTTACCACCCACCGCAATTTCTCTTTTGTTTTTCTTTTTTTTTTTTTTTTTCTTTTTAGTTGTAAAGAATAAAGACGCATTTGAAATTTGTCTTTTTCTTTCGAGATGGAAAAAAGTAGTGGCTTGCTGCTTTTATGATTTTATTAGTAATTTTAGTTATTTAAAATATATAAATCAAATTTGGGTTATTAACTTTCTTAATCATTTTATTCAATCTCTAGATTTTGCATTAACAAAAAAGATATTTGTCTCAATTATCGATTAAGTGAAATAAAGACTTGTCTATGTCAAGTCTTTATGCTAAATAATTCTTAAGAAAATCACTTTCATCTTTATTATTCATTTTTTGTATGGATTATTTAACATAAACTTAATATATACGGGTTTTTGTTCACTTATTTGACTATTATGTATTTGCAATGAACAGCAATTTGAAGTGAACATGCCAAAAAAAAAAAAAAAAAAAAAAAAAAAAAAAAAAACTTTGAAGTCATGGAGTAGTAGAGTAGGACGGGTGTTAGTATCAAAATGGATTTGAATTTTTATTAAATGTGTTAACAAAAAAAAAAATCCCCTCAAGAAAAAAAACACAATAAATATAATAGATTTTTGTGTAGTTTAAAAAAACAAAGATTTTTATATAACATTTGTTGGGATTGCGACCAAAGTCCCACATTGGCTAGATAAATGGATGATCATGGGTTTATAAGAGCGAACAACTATCTCCATTGGTACGAGGCATTTTGGAGTGAACCAAAAGCAAAACCACGAGAGCTTATATGCCTAAAGTGAACAATATCATACCATTTGTGGAGATATGTGTAGTGTCCTATAACTCCTTACATTTTTGTGTAACATCTTTTTTTTTTTTAATTATAGATTTTTTTGTTTACCTTTACCGGACTAAAATAGAACTATGTTTTGTGACAGTTTCTATGCATAATATGTCATTACACATGTCGAAATGGAGCTTTAATATGGTGATCTTTTGAAAAGGTCATCGATGCTTCAATCATTGAGTTATTTTCAAGTTTACAACTATGTCACTGAATCTAACTCAATAAATAACTAGATATGTTGTTTTCCCAAAAAAATAAAAATAAAAAATCTAGATAAGTAAAAATAATAAGTAACAAAACGATTTTGTTTTTTTGTTTTTTTTTTTTTTTTTGATTAAAAAAGGGTAGAGAATTGTCATCTATCTTTTAGAGAGGGAAATGACGATAAAATAAATGTAAAGTGACATATATCAAGCAACAACTCAGTCAAATTAAATTTTATGTACTAATATAAGCATTACTCAACTAACATAAAACTTGTATTAATGACCTACATGTCTCGGGTTTTGGGGTTCGAATCCCTCCATCTTCATATTTCAAATAAAAACAAAACTAAAATATATATATATATATAAAAGAAATAAGGTTATATGTTATCTAAGGATGATGAAATGGTGAAATATAATTTATTTAAATACTCTTTCGATACTTCTTTAAAATTAAAAATTTTAATAGAAAATCTCAAAAGTCGTTTCACTAAACCTATAATTTAACCTACTTTTAAATGGTCGACCCAAAGAGAGGGTGGGTTGACAAACTCACGGCCATTATTCACCGTAAATTTATTTTCCAAAATCCACTAAAAGAAGAAGATGGGTGCGAGGCCAACCACCAATTGAATTTTTCTTTAAATAAAAAAAAACTATTCCAAGTTAAAAATTAAAATATTCGTTCTGTTCTACCCAGAAAAAAAAAAAAAAAAAGAAGAAAAAGAAAAAGAGAAGAAGAAGAAGAAAGAAAAAATGCTGAGTTCTGCAAAATAAAAAATTGTTCGAAGGCGGTCAACCACTTATCTACACTGAACAAAGGAGCTTCTTCCATCTTCAAGTCATTCCTCTCAAAACTCCAACAACCCAGAGAGAGAGAGAGAGATAGATATTCAACCAGTCAACGAGAATTGAGAGAGAAAAGTACAATGCATTGATAAAACTCAGATGGCCATAGCAAAGCCATATATATATACTCTTTAATAACCTTCCACCAAGCGTTGCATTATTAGAAAGCAAAGCAAGAAAAAGCAAAGAGTAAAACAAACACTGCATAATCCGAGTCACTGAATCGAAAAGTGCTCAACTTTCTCGATACCCACATCAGGAGAAGCAAACAACAGTGTGGGATTTTTCTGGGAATTTGGAGAATGCCAAAGGATGGGAGTTGCCCTTAACAGAGGAAGTGAGAAAGATTTCCTCTGCCCCCCCCCTGAAGAAGACACACACAAAAGTTTCAAGAAACCTTAACATCATCTCTTCACTACCATGAGTCAATTAGGAGCATGGGGGAAAAACAATACAGCAAACTTCACACCATCTCCACCTAAAATGGAAGCTCCACCGCCGTCGGCCACCGCTTGGGTGGCCGGAGCGAGGGGCATGAAAGAAAGTGGTGGTGGGGTTGGGTGCGGTTGTAAAGAGGGTTTGATAAAGAGGCTGCATTGGTTGTTATAGGAGATTTGCAGGGCAGAGAAGAAAGGCAAATCAAGAGACTGACGTGACCCCAAGAGCGGTGTGCGGCCACTTTTTTGTTAAAAAGGAAACGTGAGCCGAAAGCATGACAAAGGGGAAAAAAAATAAAAGAGTGAAAAATGGAGGCAACAAGAACAAATTCAGCATCTTCCAAGGGATATACTCTTACCACCTTCTTAACCTGTTCCAAGTGTGACAACACTACCTTCTTCTTTCGTTCCCTTCCTGTATTGCATTTGCCTCTCAACAACCTACATTAGGCTTTTGCTTTTCCTACCAACCGAGGTACTGCTACAAACCTGCCAAGTGTTACATTCTTTTCAGCAAATTGATCATGTATGCACCATCTAGTAATTTTTTTTTAACCATAGGAAATTTGAATAGTTGATAAAAATATCAAATCAACTGAATCGTGTGAGTGGCTTGTGTCACTTCAAAAGTTTACTGCTAATATACTTATTAACAATGGAAAAGCATGGCTCTTTAAGAGATCTAAGTAGATAGGGGAAAAATGAACCTGAATTTACTGAATATTTCAGCCTCATCTGCAAGAAGTGATCTGTTTAGACAGAACTAAACCCTCAATTATTTCTATCTTCCATGGTTTTATGAGCTGCGACTCTCATAACTGTATCGTAATCAGTTTGTCCTGAAAGTTCAGTATCAGTTTCTATGGCGTAATGCCTGGCACTTGGAGAAGGCTTTGGTCATCATTAGTTAGTCGTTACAATGAAGATAAGAGGCAAAATATCCAAGTGCTGAGGTTAGCAAGACAAATGGATACCTGAGGAAGCAACAGAGAATATTATTTGATACCAAAACTGAAGTGTGCTCATCAGCTTTACATATTATTTCTCTCTCCAAATTCCAACATCCATCACGCCATCACCACTATGTAGACTATTATATGAAGGAAAAATCTAGAAGAGTAACGACTCGGAGAGTAGTGTACTCATATATGGCTCTTTGAAAAAGATAGGGGCATGGTAGTTGTATATCATCTCAGCATTCTGCTAGTTAAAATCAGAATTAGAATATAGCATGTTTCATATTTATTGCCTTACTTTACACAAAATAACTTGTTTGAAACAATGGAAACTGCAGAGCCATCTGATTTCTTTAACTTCAGGTTAGTCATCATCGCACCGTTCATCTTCTCTATTCCCAAACAACCATGCACTCTTCCATGTTAGTAATCTCTTGTTGTTAGCCTAAGACCAGTGTTCCAGCAGGATTCAATCACGAGTCTTGATTGAAATCATGATTTGACAACTGAAAATGACCACAGAGAAGCCTCCCTGAGTCTGGTGTGTATTAACAAAGTAAAGAGAAGCCATGCACTTTCTTGGCCTTTCATGAGAACCACCTCCTTCCGCCATTATTGGCTGCTCTCAGCTTCATAACAAGTTCCTCCCGCTGATGCTCGACTTCAGCATACTTGAGGCTGATGTGGAAGTACCGCTCACGAATGTCTCTTAACTCCTCCTCAAGAGCCGAGTTTATGCTTTCATATCTTTCCTTCACCATCACATCACCCTCAACTGCTGATATAGGAGAATTGTCTTTGTTGTTTTGATTATCTGAAACAAGCCTGAATATGATGCGAAGAGATATAGAAAAATTCAGATTGAAAGAAATCATAAAGCAATGAAGATAAAGGTCTTTCCATAATGAATATTTTGTATGGCACTTGAAAGTGAAAAGAGGCAACTTTGTTTCTATTTTCCTCCTGGCTTATATGAAATGTCAGTTAAAAGTGGAAGCTCTATAGGACAGTTATAAATTTCCAACACAGTTTTCGCTCATAGAAGCCACCTTTCTCTTATTCAAATTATTATATTTGTAACTTGTGCAATAATATTGTTCTTGTTAACGATGAGGAATGGGATAGTCAGACATGCTCTCTTTAAGAAATTAATAAAGGAATCACTACATTCTAAAACCGGGAATTTGGTGGCACGCAAGTTTATAGAGGAATAATTTAGTAGATTCCACTCGTTTAAGTATAGCAGTTTATGTTGTGATGTAACCAATATAAACAACGAGGTACTCTTACACCTACCTGCTCAGCTGATCTTCATATTTCTTGTTTGCTTCCAAAGCCTCAGCAAGTTCTTTTTCGAGCAACTGAATTCTTGAAACAGATTCAGCTTCAGGAACATGAGGACCTTCATCGTGACTATCGCATCCACTATCATCCTGGCGAGACAAGAAAGTAAAAGTTACAAAGGCATCCCTGTAATTATATCTGGGCAGACCAAGACCAAAAGGCAGCATTTTTCTATGTAAGCACTAATAGAGAGCGGGATTTCAATGCCTTTTAGCAGTTAGAATTCTTCTAAACAGTTAGGAAGTCAAAATCAAGATCTAAATGAATAGTAGAGACTGACTTTTAGAAGCTTCATCTCTTTACTGGGCATGTTTTTGCCGTTGGTTTTGGAAAAACCGTGAACCTTTACATTGCTAGATTCCAGCTGGATCTGTTTTTCCTCCTTTAAATGTTTCAGTTCTGCGTCAAGGGTTTGAGATCTTTTTAGGCACTCGTCTTTCTCCTCCTCCAGTATTTTCAGTTTCTGTTGGTACTTACTATTTATTCTCTTAATCTGGCAGAGCTCATTTCGTAAATCATCAATCCCAGTACATGATGCCTCTTTCACTGCCAAGTCACTCCCTATTTTCAAAAGGTTTTCTTTTAAGGCAACTCCGTTCTGTTTGCTGTCCTCTAATTCAGCAACAGTCTTCTGTTCAAGGCTGTTCGTCGAGGCAAAAACCTCATCCTGATAATGAGCCATCTTTTTCATCTGAACCTTTAAGTTAGTTAATTCTTCCTCATGTTGCTTTCTTTCTTTTTCAGAAACAGAAAGTTTTAATTCAAGATCATTGATAGAGTTCTTAAGTTTGACTTCAAGTGATTTGTAGTTTTCCAACTGCTTCAGTAGCTTTTCGAGGTCGGTTATCAGTGTCTCTTGGTTTTGTTTTGACACGGAAAGCTCACTGATTAGAGCCATTAACTTTTCATCGGATTCCACTTGCATGATGTTGAGATCATTCTTTGTAGCTGAAAGTTGCTTGGTCAGGTGCACAACCGCTCCTTGAAGTTCTTGAGCTTCAGTTGCCTTCTCCAAATATGTCTTGTTATACAAGCTTTCAAACATGGCAACCTTCTCTTTGTATTTTATGTTTTCTTCAACGATTGAATCTAATTCCGAAGATAGGAATCTTTCTTTTGAGGCGAAATCCTCCAACCCAAGAGAGAGATAATCCTTGTAATCATCAACTCTTCTGAAATAATGGGCAGACCTTTCAAGCGACTCCTTCAATTTCGATTCCAAGCATAAATAACACTCATGCAACTCGAAATTCTTTTTCTTCAGCTCTCCATTTGTTTTCTGAAGCAATATTTTTTCTTCAACGAGATGCTCAGCTGCAGCTTCCAACTTCGTGTTTTCCCTTTGCAGGTACTCACATTGATCTTGAGCCTCTACACACTGGTTTTGCACGTCATTCAACTTTTGTTTCAGATCAACACTTCCTGTCTCTATCTCGAGTATCAGTCTATGAACTTCATCTTGGAGACCCACAGCACGAGACGTAGAGCTCTCTAACTCAAGGCGAATTGACTCCTTCTCGTCTGTCATATATTTCAGTTGAGATTCCAAAACAGATATGCGTTCTGACAACTGTATACGTTCTTGTTCCATCTGAGATACATGGAGTTCAAGTTCTTGTTTCTCACATTCAAGCTCTGAAGATTTACTTTCAAGAATCTTGTTTGCAGAAACATGTAAATCCACACTGTTGCTAAGCACCTTTACTTCATTTCGCAAATCATTCAAGCATTCAGAGCTGATATCACTTTCTCCAAGTATGACTTCCATCTGTTCCTCGATCTGATTTTTTTCTTTTTGAAGGTCAGAATACTTAACTTGCAATTTGTTATGCAAATCTCCAAGGATCTTAATCTCGTCTTCTTTGGACAAAATGCTGGACTCAAGTTTTTCAATCTCCAGCTTTTTCTCCGTCAATTCCCTACTGAGCTCTTCAACTTTGACTTCCACATCAGGACTTTCCTCCAATTTTTCATCTAGATTTTTGGTAGAATGTTTGTGTTTTATTGTGTCGAATCCAAAATTAACAAAAGACTTAGATAAAAGCTCACCACCTGTAGAGTTAAAAGCCAAACTTCCTCCATTAGAGTCGTTATTTGCTTGCTTAAGCTTGTACAAGAGATCTATGTTTTCATCTGTCAACTCATTACAATCCTTTTCTAGCTCCTGCACTTTTTCTTTCAACATTTCAATTTCTTTCACTAGATTTATGTTTACAGAATGTAAGGACCCTGTATCTTCCTCCGAATGTAGCTCACTGTCGTATTCCCTGTCTGTATCCTGAGGGAATCTCTGGTTTGGGACCTCGTATTCCTGTAAATCAAGTTTTGTTTCCTCCAATTTTCTCTCCAGTACCTCTACTTTTAATTGAAGATTCTTCTCTGATTGCTTAACATGCTCCAACTGAAGCATCAATTTCTTGTTTTCTTGAATAATATTTTCGATATCATCATCTTCTCTGTGCTGTGTCAAAAGTTCCTCTATCTCCAATTTCTGCTCTTCGGTAGTCGCTTCTAGCTCCTGAAGAACGGACACGAGCTCAATATTTGATTCTTGACTTCTCTTTAGCTGCAGAGCTAAATCAGCGTTGGATTCTTTTTGGAACTTCAGTTCATCTTTCAATTCATTTAGGATGTGTGGTTCACCATCTTGATATGATAAAACCTCAATCGTACTTTGTTTCTGTGTTGACTTCTCGGTCAACAGTTTCAGTTGCTCAAGTTCTTTTCTCAAACTATCACATTCTGCAGTCGCTGCTGAAAGTGAAGTATTTAAACTTTCCTGGTTTTGGGCTTGATCTGAAAACTCTTTCTTCAACTGCTCAAGATCAGCCGTAAGTTTGTGGGTATTTCTCTTCCACATTCTAGCTTCAGCGCGAAGTTCCTCAATGGTTGTTGCTTCTGCTGCTTCCAAAAAGTTTTTACATGAAAGGTGAGATATTCTTGAAGATGATATAGCATAATCTTCACGTAAGCTATTAGAATGATTACCTGAACCAGTAATTACAGAATTAGGTGATAAACAAGGAGCACTATTCTGTGAGCTCACCGAGTCTTGTCTTTGCATATCACTATAATTGTTTTTTGCAGCATCATTCTCTACGGATTCATAAACCTCAGATGAATCATTGCTGAGTTGTGAGAAGGAAGCAGAGAAACTTGCTTCCTACAAACACCGATACAAAATTAGGTCAGTTATTGTAATTAATAAAAACTAGCGAGGTGTATT
Source organism: Luffa acutangula (assembly GCA_036850905.1). Lineage (NCBI taxonomy): Eukaryota > Viridiplantae > Streptophyta > Magnoliopsida > Cucurbitales > Cucurbitaceae > Luffa > Luffa acutangula. Next base: position 51,164,380 of record CM072096.1, on the reverse strand, counting down.
TTGTGACTATTCGAAAGATATGTGGATCAATTAATGATCTGCACGGTAGCATGGTCTAGATGAGGAATAGGGCCCTGCATGTATAAATCCTCTCACATTGTGTATTAAATCAACAACTTAAGAATGTAATGACAGAAAATCGATTAAACAAGCAACAGAAATAAATATAGTGACAGTGTAATGACAGATTAATCGTGTGGCAAGCACGATCTTACCTTGCTGCTAGCTTCTCCCGAGTGTAAGCTAGAGTATAAATCTGCACCAGAGGAAGATCCAATACTTCTCGAGAATTGGCTATCTGTTATATCTGAGCAGCTATCCGAATCATGGCCTTCTCTCTTCAAGTCTTCTTTTGGAGAATTTGTCCGTTTAAGTTTTCCACTCCTGAAAGTTGTTCACTAATCTTAAAGCCAAACATAAAATTAAGTATTTACAATAATGAACAAAGCCATCCCATCATACAGACCTTACTTTTGTTATTGGAGTTAGGCATTGGATTTTTACCTGCAAACAAGACAAAGTAAACTTTTTCAATCCTGGACTCCTTGATAAAATTCATGATCAATAGCTCCAGATTTTAGTTCTAAAACTAATACATATGCACTGTAAACTAAACCGTAGAATCAAATTTGATTCGAAGTATTGAATTCAAGAAAAGAAAATAATGCATCTAAATCCCATCCTGTACGAACGTTTAAATTGTAGAGCTAGCGCTTACTTGTAAAGTAGTCTCATGATTGCACTTTTTCAGTGGAAGTGAGACTGCAGAAGAAGATTTAGAATCTGCGTAATTTGTCAGGTTGACCATAGCCTCTCCAAGAATATTAGATCTTGCAGATCCCTGTGATTGGAATTTCATTTAAATTAGAACCCAGTAGTCATCTTATGCAGTTCCTCATCTTTGCAATAACTCAACGCCAGAGAAATAAAAATCCAAATCACAGAATAGCAGCTAATGTTAGACAAAGGATTGTCAAGAAAACAACATAGGCCTGGCATGAGGAACAATTACTTATTAAAAATGGTTTATTCATAAAAGACAAACAACAGTACCATGGCCACAACAAGCTTGAAATTACAATCTTCAAACTCCTTTGAAACTTCATCTTGTGAAACCCAAATGGATTCTGATAAAGACTCAGTCCACTGGCAACTTCCATTACGAACTGATGCTTTGTTTGACCTGACAATTGTTTTGCCAGTTTGCTCTGAAACGACAGATACAAATAGCTTGTCCCAACCTTTAGGTACCTATAATCATACAAGCAGCAAAAAAAAAAAAAAAAAAGAAAAAAACTCTATAATGATATCAAGTGGACAAATAAACATCTCAATACACAGGAAAAGGAAAGGGGGACAGGATTTCAATATCGCATTAAACAGCAGTCAGCACCGACTGATAACTCCCTGACCGAGTCTACTTATCAAGGCTAGGTTTGAAGACAGAATAAAGAAAATTAAATTCCCTTGACTAAATAAGCAACTTCCAATTCTGTTCATCCTAATCCCAACAAATCGAATCGAAAATGTGACATCAACCACAGAACCGTATCGATTCTTTTAAGGAATCCTCATTTAATTCCATTCCTTCTCCCTCTAATTTTCCCCAATTCTTCAATCTAATCTACTTCCACAGCATTTCACAAACCTAGAGGGACGGCAACGACAAATCAACCATTATCAGAACAAGAAACCCAAATCACAATTAGAAAAAAAAAAAAAAAAATTAGGGGAATTAAAATAAAAACTCATACCCATCACTAAAACAAACATTCGTATCATAGTCGAAAACAGAACAGGGGACATTGAAAAGTGTACCTGGAGTGCCTTGAAGTTGGAGAACTTGAAATCAATCTTCTCCCCTGATTTCTCTTGCCGGTTCCTGTGCAACCTGAACATTTTCCCCTCTCTCTCTCTCACCGACTCACAATTGTTCAATCAAATCAGTTGCGGAAACTCTTCCAACCCCTCCCCCATTTTCACCATCATCGTCATTACCAAGAAGAGAGAGAGAGAGAGAGAAAGTATGATCAAAACTATGACTAGAAGACAACAGACAAGAAGAGATAGCCGATAGAGAGAGAGAGGGTTGGCTAGGTGGTCATTGTAGCGAAGGGTGTAATATAATTTTCCACCATCGCTAAGGCCCCGTTTTCTTTTCATGTGCAAATTTGCAAAAGCAAGAGAGAGAAAGTAGAGAGAGAAAATGGAATTTATAGTTGGTGAAGAAGAAGAAGAAGATTCAAGATACAGTGAAGCCATTACCATTTACCAAATATCTCCAAAACAGCCGTAATCGTTTTTCGTTTTTTTCTTTTTTATTTTTGAAAACCGTTGCGAATACCGAATTTCTGTACTCGCTCTAGATTCTCGACACGTGGTGCTTCTAAGACAAGCTAACTGATTCGTACACGTGGCGCTGCGTCATTGGTCTGGATTATATAGGAAAAATGGATCCTCGAATTTCCCGAAAACGTAAGAGCCATTGGCGTTTTTTCGGGCGCACCGAATTGAAACCGACTCTCAATTTTTTTTTTTCTCTTTTCTCTTTTCTATTTTGATTTAATTGTAATGAATTTTATTGAAATCACGTGAATATATTGAAAATAAAAAGGGAGCAATTTTGTTTTGTTTTCAAATTTTTGTATTTATTTTATTTAAAAACGTCAACTTGATTTTCTTTTTCTTTACTTTTGAACTCGTTTAATTTTAGATTTGAATATGAATTACAAATAACGGTAGGTAGGATTTACACACATCGTTAAAATCTTGACAATGAAAAAAAAGAGGTAGAAAATAATTTTTTTTTAATCTTATGTAGTTGTTGGCATTTTAATAGTTGTGTGTCGTGAAGGTACTTATAGACACTAAAATGTAGCTAAGTATTGTTTGAATTACAATGTTTACTCTTTTTGTTAGGCTTTCCTTATACTCGTCTCACTACTTGCAACCCAAAAATCCCTCCAAGCCTACTAATTTCAATTAAGAAAAAGGTTACATAAATGTTAAAATACCATTTTGATTTCTATATTTTTGAAAGTTGTTTTGTTTTAGTCTATATATTTTCAAATGCTTTCAATATTTTTTAAACTAATCGTTATTGTTAATTTGAAATTGATTTCTAGGGAAATTGCATAAAGTGGCAGTTAGGGTTTTCCTAATTGTAAATATAGCACAATGTAAAAATAATAGCAAATATGACAATTTATTAGAATAAAATTTCATAATTTCCGTTTTACCCTATTTAATTTTGAATTGTTTGCAAATTCTACAAATTTTCATAGATTTCTTTCTATCGGTGTTCATCACTGATAGACTTCGATTAATTCGACGTATTAGTGACTATCAACGGTAGACACTGATAGATTCCGTATAATCTTTTCTATTAGTATTTATCACTAATAGAATTCGATTAATCGAAGTCTATCAATGACTATTAATGATAGACACTGATAATCCTTTCTATCACATAATTACTGATAAAAAGGGTATTTTGTAACTTAGTGATAGTTTTACTTTTTGCTATTTTTGCAATATGTTTTGTGTTTTTTGTTATTTGTGTAAATGTCCCAACAATAATTTTCATTCAAGAAAAGAAAAGAATGTGAACAAGTTCACTGAATTTTTAGACAAAAATCCTATAAGACTAAAATTTTTAGCCAAAGTTACCTACAAATAAACAATGCAAACTAACTTTGAAAGTACATAAACTAAAATAAAACAAGTCGTAAAACATAAGAGAAATCAAAATGGAATTTTAACCTTAAATAAATCTATAGTTCTCTCAGTAGTAATAATGTGATATTCTTTTAAAACAATTTTCAAACAGAAGTTCTAACATGAAAATTAACTCATGAAGTAAAAAACAAATATGTATATATATATATATATATTTTTTCATGTTGATCCAAAATCCAAATGTTGGTTGGAACCCACAAAAAAGGATGCCGACGCATATGGGGAAGAAGACAAAGAGTTACAGAGTGTGAAGGTTTGTTTGGTCTACCACACCCAACCAATCTTCCACTATACACACCATAATTGGATTATCAATTCTCTTTGTCAACTTATAATTGGATCAATGGTTTTTATTGAAATGTTAAGTTTAATCAACATCTATTCTCGATTAATAGGTCAAAACTTCGAATCTCTCTATCTCGAAAGATTGTAGAACTCACAAAAAAAAATGTCGAAGGTAATTGGCATGTACCTTCAACTGTACCTTCGACCAAGGTCGAAGGTTCGAATCTCTCACCTCTCACCTCTAAATGTTGATGTACTGAAGAGAGAGAGAAAAAAAAACATGGGTGAAGGAATTCTTACTTTTGATTTTTTTAAAAAGTTCTTTTTTTATTGTTTTTTAAATCTTATTACATGTGGAGTGAAGATTTGAATTTTTGACCTCTTGGTCGGACGTATATGCCTTAATCGATTAAATTATGTTTAGGTGGATCTCTATCTCTTATTTCAATAATATACCTATATAATCACATAGTTCATTTAGCAAACTTCTTTTTTATATTCTAAATATACCGTTTAGTCCTTAAATTGTTCGTTTTTTTCAATGTAATTTCTATTGTTTAGAAAGTTTGACTTTCTTTTATATTTTAATGTCTTTTTCATCATACCATTTACATCATTGAAGATTGAAATTTCAGATTGTCTAATGATTAGCTTTACATGACATTCTTAGTGAGTTGACAAGAATTTAAAGACATAGAATTAGGCAACTTAATTCAGGAAGAAAATATAAAAATTTATAACCCCATTTATAAAAATTTTGGGATGAATGCCAACAAGAGCATAGTTCAATTAGTATAAAGTTGTATTGATAACCATGAGGTTTGTGGTTCAAATCCTTCCACTCCTATATTGTCAAAAAAAAAAAAAAATGATGAATTAGAGGTTTTGGCTGAATTATTTTCTTAAATATTCATGTCAACTTTCGAAATGTCACGTTAGTATTGACCAATGAAAATAGTTAAAATATTAGAAGTTAAATTAAATCCTTTAAATAACAAGGACTAAATTGAAAAAATATTTCGGGACAAAACCGTATATTTAATTAGTTTTTTTTTTTAATGCAAAGTAGATAGGTTTTTTTTGGGGGGCTTTGCACAGATAGCAAAACCCGGCAAACATATTGCAAAATTAGCAAAAAAATAAAGTTATTTGTGGAAATAGTAAAAAATACGTTAAATTACGAAAATACCCTTAGTATCTCCAATAGTCTATCAGTCCCTATTGTTGATAGTCATTGATAGACTTCGAGTAATCGGAGTCTATCAGTGATAAATACTGATAGACTTTGATGATAAGATTCAATTAATCGGAGTCTATTAGTGATAGACACTGATAGACTTTGATTAATCAAAGTCTATCAGTGTGTATCACCGATAGACTATGATAATTATAATCTATAAGTTTTTATCATGTTTAATTCAAGCCTATCAGTGATAGTCACTAATAGAAAACAATTTAACTCAAGGCTATTAGTTCAGTTTAATTCAAGGCTATGAATTTTTATCCATCAGTTTAATTTAAGTCTATCAGTGATAACCACTAATAGAAAACCGTTAAATTTGAGGTTATCAGTTTCTATCACTGATAGAAATCAATTCAATTCAAGACTATTAGTTTTTATCACCGATAGAAACCAATTTAATTGAAGTTTATCAGTTTCTATCAGAAATCAATTTAATTGAAGTTTATTGACTTGTATCACTGATAGAAATTAGTTTAATTCAAATCTATCATTTTCTATCGAAGATAGAAATCAGTTAGTTGAAGTCTATCAGTTTTTATCCCGGATAGAAACCAGTTAATTATCAATTAACTTTAGTCTACCAATGATTGTTACTAATAGAAATCAATTTAATTGAAATCTATCAGTAAATTACTTTCCATTGCAATTCATCTCGGTAATTAGAAACTCATCCAAAATTATTATACTACAATCATAAATTGAACAAAAATTTTAAGTCTCTTGTGGTAATTAGAACATAAAATCCAAAATAACCATTACGAACAAGTGACTCTTAATCAACAATATAATTTTTAAAGCCTAGCACACAAGCTCCGTGACCACCACCATAAAATTGCTATTTTTGTATTCTTTGTATTTCATTATCTATCAATTATAGTCCTGATAGACTTCGACCAGTGATAGTCAGTGATAGACTACGATTAATCGGAGTATATCAGTGATATACTTTGATATACCTATACAAACACTCACCAAAATTGCTATTTTGTATTCTTGACATTCTTGAATTAAAAAGAAGGCCAACAAGAGCTTAACTCAATTGGCATAAAGTTGTACCGATAACCACAAGGTCCGTGGTTCGAAATAAAAAGAAGAATAAAAAGAAGAAGAAACAATCATAACAATACCTCGTGGGAAGAAGAATAAAAAGCAAATCAAATCAAAAAAGAAAAGGAAAATGCACAACTTAATAAACTGCACAGAAGAGGAAAAAAAACATATTAATCACACAAGAACTCCACCCTCATAAATGCACAAAAAAAATAAAATAATAATAATAATAATAATAATAATAATAATAATAAAAGAAATCGTAATAGCTCATTAAAAAAAAAAAAAAAATCATAACATCTCATAAATGAAAAAAAAAATGGTATACACAAGAAAGGGTAAATGGGAAGGGAGAGGAAGAGAAGGATAAAATAGGAATATTCTAATTTTTTTGCCATATTTGCAATTCTTTTTACTCGGTGCTAAATTTGCTATTATAGATTGCCATCCACTTTAATTACTTTTTTTTTTTTTTTTTTTTTTTTTTTTTTGCCTTTTTGCTAGTTAATTGAAATTTCGACCCAATAGATAATCTCAAATTGATTATTTTATTTTATATTCTCGTCTTTTCTTCTAACCTTTTCGTTCCTATTATTATTTACAAAAGTTCTTTTTGTCCTTTTAGCCCTTTTTAATTTATATTATACTATTTTAAATACCTATTCTAATTCAATTGGGAATATTTAATTTAAAACGATAATAATTAATTAAAAGTCTTGATAATTGTAAAAGTCATATGAGTATTTGAAAGGCTAGAAAAATGGAAAGGCTCAAGTATTTTATAGGATTATTATTATTATTATTATTTGACAATAGTAGAATTAGGTCTTGATATTGGAAGAGAAAGAGTATGAAATTATTTAATTTAAAACAATAATGAATTAAAAATCTTGATAATTGTAAAAGTGATGTGAGTATTATTTGAAATGCATGAAAAGATAGGGTTAACTTAAAATAAAAATTATGAGTTAAAAAAAAAACATAAAATAAAAATTATGAGAAAAACAATATAAAAAGATAGCACATTTCTTTTTCCTAAGAATAATATGCCTTAGTCTTTAGAAAAATCATTTAAAGAAATTTTCTTCTTTGTTTTCTCTCTTAGCTAAAGTTTGAAAATCGCTCTGCAAAGTATTTACAACCTTTTTTCTTATTGCAACCTGCTTTTTTTTTTCTTGATATCTACATTCTCCTTCTAAAATTTTTAGAAAGCACAACCTTTAATGATGACCCTTACTAAACTCATTTTAATTTGTATAACTAAATTATATACAATGCTCATACAGGTAGATTCAAACTGGTTTTGCTAAGAGCCAACATGAACATAGCTCACATGACATAAAGTTTGTATTAATGATCAAAAGGTTTGTGGTTCGAATATCTCCACCCCACATATTGTTTTAAAAAAAAAAATCTAGTTTTGTTAAGGAGTATAGAGCAAATCAAATAAACTCTCTTTTTTTTTAGTGAAAATAAACTCTCATTAGGGTTTCTTATATATGTAAATCAAATAAACCGCTTCAGGGATCAAATGTCTGTATAAGCTATAAAGACAAAACTATTACATAATAAAAATTGCTACTTCACCTTGATAAGATTTTTCACATGTTGCATACTAAAATTTAGGTTTTTTTTTTTCTTTTCTTTTAATTCAACAACATTTGAAGATAAGAGGATTTGAACCTATGACCTCTCAGTCATAAGCACATGAAAATTATGTCAGTTGAGTAATGCTCTCTTCTGGGGAGATTTGAACTTTAGATGTCTTGATCAAAGATACATAATTATTAATGCAAAATAATGCTCATTTTGACAAAATTTAGGAATTAAAACTTTAAAATTTTAAAATACTAAATTGTTACTAGAATTAAATTAGAGATCAAATGTAACCGCAATTCTAAATTCTAATCTCCATTTAACAATTATAATTAAAAAAAATTCCAATTCAAATAACAATAAAAAATAGTAAAATGAAACTCTTCGAGTCTAAATCTCTGCAATATTATCATCGATAACAGCCAGATGAATTCATTAAAAAAATAAAAAAACATATTAAAACCTTCACTTTTGAAATTCCAACAAACAGTAGAAGTAATCGATATGGAATGGGCGGAGGGCGGAGAAGCCGGCGGAGAGGCCGAGCTGCCGGAACTGCTCTTCAGTCCTCTGCTTGCTTTTGGCCCTGTAAATGGTCATTATGAATATGTCGTTGGCCAAAAGGGCACGTGTCCGGTGACTGTCGTCGGTCTTCTCCGGCAGCGTCGGCTCGCAGGCGATCAGTTTCCCTCCCGCCGGCAGAGATTTGCAGCAGTTCTCCAATATAATCTTGCATTCATCGTCCGTCCATGTCGATAGAACCCACTGCCAAAATCCATTCACAATCTCACCATCAAAACTCTTTCATCTAATTTACGGTTTAGAGCCTTCTTGGTTGTGTTTACAACATTTGTAAGAATAGATATTATATAAATATATTATTTGAGTTCAAACAATTACGAATGTGTGAGATTATCTTAACCGTTGAATTATCTTCGAAGCATAAAATATTAATTATAAAGTTTATTTAAATACTGTTGAATTATACTCATAACATAAAATAATAATTATAAAGTTTATTTGAATAGTATGGTTAAAATTGAAAGTTCGAAGACTTATTTGACATTTCTTTAAAATTCAAGAACTAAATACACATACACACAATTTTAAAAGTTTAGGGACTAACTAACTTTGCAATTTAACCAAACTTTTTTTAGTACAACAAATTTAAAGGTACGAGAATTTGAAGAGAAAGAATGCATATCACTTACCCTAAGCTATTGGAAATTTTAAGATTTATCCAAAAGTCCTTTTTATGTTTACAAGTTTTCTTTATAAATTTGAAAAATGTTTTTAAAATTTAAAAGAAAAAAAAAAGAATGAATTATCAAACATTCAAACATATCCTTTTTACACAAAAACAGAAAAACAATTAATTACCAAAACTATAAACCTTTTAATCTTACTCCAACTTCAAATTCATTTTAAAAAAATCAAATATATAGTCTAAGAAGTTAACATATCCATATAATTGAGTAGCACAATAATATTAAACAATTAATATTGTTCTAGTAAAATATTGTGTGGACAGTGGATAAGGTAAGAGTTTTTCTTTTTTGGGAGGAGAATACTTACCTATAGAAATAGTTGTCACCATTTATAGTTATCAAGATTTTAATGTATAGGAAAATCTTTACACACTGTTATGCAATCAAATATTAACACATTGTTATACAATCAAATATTATTATTTTTTTGAAATAGTGAGGGAGACAACAACAATTGAAAGGAAAATTTATGGCCTTTTTTTTTTCTTATTTGTTATTACTTTAAAAACATGTTTTAATAAAACATGTTTTAAATTTGTTAAAGGTGTGATTATCAACATACCCTTCTGGACGACGCCTTTTTGGGTTCATCATTTTTGGATGAGATCTCTTTTTTTTCTTGGATCAAATACCTATTTGGGTTTATGGACTATGATACTATATTAGATTACATGGAGTTCCATCTCAAAACCAATTAGAAATGAGTGGAGTAGTCCATCTAACTAATAAATTGTGAAGTTCTCCACTTATCTTTTCAATGTGAGATCCTCGACAATTAGTTTTTCATCTTTCAAAATGTGTTTGTGTTTCTCACATTTTTATGACTTTTTCAATTTTGTAAGTGAGAACTTTTCAAGTGGTGACGTGACTTAGTACTACTCTCCCCAAACATGTCTGTAATTGGCAAACCCCAGTGCCAGCAAGTCACTTATTAATAGTTGGACAGTGGAAGGGGAAGGGCCCATGGTCACGTGCTAGGCTAGGGCTGGAAATTAAAATCCCAAAGATATAGTTTTCTTCTCTGTACAGAAATGAAAATGAAAAACAAAAAAGAAAAGCTACGTACCTTCATGAAAATGGCGTCACCGGTGGGGATGGACTTGAACATGTCGCCTCCAACGTGAGTCACCCCTGTCACTTTACCACATTGGTTAAATACTCTTTTTTCTCGCAACATACAACTATAATTTTTTTAAAAATAATTATCTATTTTATTTTTAATTTTATATATCCTTCATATGAAAAGGCACTCAATATGTAAACATGATGGTTAAAATAATTCCCTTTGTTTGTTGTCAAATTTTAATTAATTTTTTCGTTTTAAAAAAGAAAAATTTAGAATTTTCTATAATATGACCTGATTAAGATTTAAGAATCGAAAAATGTTAAGAATTAAAAACGAAATTGAATGCTACCAATTTCATAAAATACCGTTTTTTTATGCGGACCAGTTTGAAACTGACACGTTATTAACTCAACTGTCTTTTCAAATCTGCAACAGTGGACAACGGCCTCACGAGTAAACTGAAAAGTTTTAATTATTTTATTAGTTCCTTTTCTTTCTCTCTTTTTTTCTTAGACGCTCTCTTTTTAATAATATATATTCTTTAAAAGAAAGAAAGAAGAGGAAGAAAAAAAAAAAAAACAGTATCCAAAAGTCAGTGAAAACATTTTTAATAACTATTCTTCAAAAGGTTATATTTTCTTGTTTTCTTATGTTGGGTTTAGGATTTCATAGATAAGTTCAAAGTAAATGAGTTAATCTCGTATGCATTAATATTTTTTACAGGTTATCAAACACAGATGTTAAAACACAAATTTTTATCCAAAAAAAAAAAATAAATGTTAAGGTTGAAATAATTTATCAGACAAACAAGCCATGCTATCTTCTTTATTGAAAAACCTTGACCATAGACAAGGTATACTGTATCACAAAGCAATACTAATTATAATAATAATAAATAAATAAAAGAACAAAAGTTCAATTCTTAAGAGATAAGACAGTTATACATTTTGACAAAAAAAAAAAAAAAGTTTCAATTTAGACTATTACGTTTTAATTTTTTCAGTCATATTTTGTTAGTGGATGTTAAATTGTATGAAAAGATACCTAATGAGTTCTAAGAAAATTAGGGTGTTGTTTGGTTTAACTTTTCAAGTGTTTATTAAAAAAAAATCATTTTGAAAACATTTCTAGTGTTTGGCAACCACTAAAAATGACTTATTAGAAAATGAGATTGAGAAATAAACCATTTTAAGATAAAACACTTGAAACCAACTTTTTAAGAAACCATTTTTAAATATACAATAAAGCAAATGTAACCAAACATATGAATGTTTAAATTCTAAACAATTTTTATACAAAATGTTTTTTTTTTTAAATGCATTCATGAAAAACATTTAAATTAAAATATATTCCAAACAAACTCTTTGACAATGAATTACTTCCAAAAATTCAATTTTTAATTTTTCTTACCACATTTGCCATACTTAACATCTACCAAGAAAATAGTGTAATTAAAAAAAAAAAATCAACATGACTAACTCGATTAATATTTTTTAAATAATAAGAACTAAATAAAAAATTATCCAACAACAACTAAAACATATAACTAAAAAAAAATCAACACAAATTAAAAAAAAAAAAAAAAAAAATTCCCATATCTATTTGTTAAAATTCTCCCTAAAAAAACCTATTTGTTAAGATTCACATTTTAGAAAAGGATGAGAATATATCGCAGTAAAATCAATTAATCAATGGATGAGAATGTTGTTCCATAACATTAAAAAAATACATTATATTTTTATTACAATTTCAATTGCTAGTAATATTTTCTTTATTTTAACCATTTATTAATTACTAATTCCAAAATAAAATACACTAATCATTAACATAAAATATTATTAAATTACATAAGTTATAAAAAAAATCACAAGTTAAATCATAAATTTTAATTTACAAAAAGATTGCATAAAATAAAATAATAGATTACTACGATTTTTTTTTTATTAGAAGAGAAATTATTAATAATGTAAATAAGAGAGAAAAATTGTAAACGAATCTTTGAAGAAAAATCTAAATAATTAACAAAAGGTTGTATGACTCATCCGAAAGAGAAACATTAAAATGTAAAATAATTAATGAAAAAATTGTAAACGAATTAAGGAATGGAAATGGAAATCAAAATGACAAAGAGTTTTGAAGGAAAATTAGACTTTTTGGTTGATTAAAAAAAAAAAAAAAAAAGACTCCACCAATTGTGTCCATATTAGAAATGCAAATTTCTATTAACGTTCTTTGATTTGTCATTTTTAAGAAATAAATCAAACCTAAATTATTTAAAACACTCCTAAATTATAAATAGTTAAGACTTTGAGAGTGATTTTCGTATCCAAAGTAACTAAAAATAATTTTTTAGAAAAAAAAAAAAAAAAAAAAACTTCAATTGTTTTACATCCACTAGAATCTTATCATGTAGTTTTTTCTTTTCTTTCTTTTTTTTTTTTAGAAATATCATGTAGTGTTGTTGAATTAAAAAAAGAAAAAAAAAACTTACCACATAGTTTCACATCTAATCTTACCTTATCTTCAAATTCGATTAACTAAAATACAAATAAATGCGTAAAGCCAATTAAATGAGCTAATTAATTAAAAACGAAAGAGAAAAATACATTTTTGGTATCTGAATTTTGAGGGATGTGTGGGTTTGGTCCCGAGAACTAAATATGTTTATTTTAAAAACTTTAAATTTTAAATCTATTTCTCAAAATTCAGGTACAAAAAATGCAATTTTACCCCAACAAAACTAAGTAATGACAATTAAGGACGTTAATTAAATTTAATTCCACGAACGATAAGTGAAAAAAATAGTAATAATAATAATAACTCACCGGGGATGCTGGGAGCCCTAGCCACCACCTCCGGCAGATCGAAGTTGATCCCTTCCTTAATGTGAGGATGTTTCTGTAAAATCATCCTCAAGCAATCGCCGGCGCTGCCGCCGACGTCCACCAATTTCTCCACTCCTCCGAAGCCATCGTAGCCGTCCAATACAGCCTTCATGAACGGCGCCGATACGCCGGCCATCGCTCTCTGCATCAACAAGTTCATCTCCGCCTTCTTCCCGTAGTAACTGTACGCCGCTTCTCCGTTCGCTTTAACGAACGGCTCCGTCGTAGCGTCAATCGCAGCCTCGTGCACTCTAGGCCACGCTCTCATAAGCGCGTCCTTACACCGCAAAGAAACAGAAATTCAGAATCACAATGATTTCGTGCAGAATCAGAAACCGCCAAAGAACAGAAACGAAAACGGATCGAATCGAGAGAAATCGATCTGTTGTAACTGAAATCTGAAATACGCTACAAACACGAACCTGATGATGCTGAAGCACGTAGGGCGCGTAGGAGAGGCCATCGGAATCAGTAACCAGAGTCTTTCCGACGTCGGTGAGGGAATACCGGCGGTCCGATGAGTTAGGGCTGAGATGCTCTTTGAAAACGCCGTAGCTAGTGAGCATACGGACGATGCGCTCGAGATTATCGGCGTCGCCGCCGGTTGGAATCACGCGTGCGAGGATCTCGGAGGCGGAGAGCGGTTCGTTGGAACCTCCTTGCCAGATGGCATCGGCGATATTGAGGCGGACGACGGCGTTGAGGGACATCGGAACGCTGATCATGTTCGCGAGCTCTAGAATGGCCAGCCTCGCTCTGTTCTGGCTCTCGCCCTCCGCGGCGGTGGTGGCGGTCTCATTCTCCATCGGCGTTTTTTCGTTTCCGACGACCATTTTGATTTTGAGAGTGACGACGACGGCACTGGGTTTTATGGGGACCGGCAAGAATGGTAAGTTAAAAGGACCACATGGACATTTTGGGAAGAGAAGAAAAGCTTGGTGATTTAAAAAAAAAAAAAAAAAAAAAAAATCAGAATTTTCTGGACTGTAGATTGGTATTTGAAAAGTAAAAAACAAAAACAGAGAAGAAAGGAAAAATCAATTTTATCCTAAACTAGTAACCAATACGTGTGTGCACGTGAAATTTGTAATTTATTTTAAAATATAAATAAAGGTAAACATGGATAAAATGGTAAAATATGTATATATTCTTTAATTTCATAAATATAAAACAATGAGTCTCTAACATCATAATTTTCTTAGTTCTATGTTGTGCAAAATTTTTAGTTGAAATTTCAATTAACAAATAATATGTCAAGATTTTTGTTTTTTTTTTTTTTTTTTTTTTTGAAGAAAGAGATTTTAGAACATTATTCCAATATTATTTTAAACTTTTATACTCTAAGCCAACTACTTTTTTTTTTCCTAAAAAAATACTTCCGTGCATACTAGTGGTAGGTATGTTCACATAAAATTTTCTATACTCTGTTGTTTGGATACTACTTCATGAATTGTTTACTACCTCAATATCATTTAAGAATGATGTGGGATTCAGTAGAATTAAAGATTTTTTTAAAAAAGAAAATCTCTAGTGTGAATGCACATATTGAGTAGATAGGAAGAGTACTAAAAATTTTATGAATATGTTTTTATCATTCACCATTAAAATTTTATTTTCTACTTTTCTCTCTCTAATTGTAAAAAATCTAATGTTGGTAGGTAGTATCTATCTCTAGTCTAGTTTGCAGTCAAGTATTGTTATTTTTTTTTTAAAAAAATGCATCTTCTAAAAGTTTTTTTTTCCTTCATTATTAGAATATGGATAATTTGTGTTCTTTTTCTTTTTTCTATCCATTGATAAGAATAATTAATATTGTTATTTGGTAGTAAATATTTTGTTATTGTTGATATAATTTTCTGCAAAATTTATGAAAACATATTGTGTTATACATTCTTTACATTTCTCGTCAGCATTAATAATCAAAATATGCATAAAGTGTTTAGTTTGGATATTTTTATATTTCGATAGGAAAAAATTTGCTATAAAAAGAATCATATTGAAAGTAATTTAAATTTCAATAAAAGAAGTAAGAAAAATAAATTCAATTGATTTTTTTTTTTTTTTGACATAAGAATAGGCATACGACACCCAAAGCATAAGATCCAAACTAAGCATTGGCATGTACCCTCGACCATGAGGTTAGAGGTTCGAATCCCCCACCCCCAAATGTTGATGTACTATTCATTCTATAAGTTTGGTCAAACTCAACAATTTAGTCTAACGACTCGTGACACTATTTTTTTAATTAATTAAAATATTATTTATTTTCTCTTTCTTCATTTTTCTTCATTTTCTCCCCATTATTCTTGTTCAAACCCTCCTCCTTCCATAACCATTGATGTTGGGTGCAAGTGTTTTGGCTCTCAGTTGTTTGACCTTCTAAGACATTATTGTCTTATATTTGGTATCAAACATCAAATGTTCAAATTCTCACCTTTGCAATGTTGAGCTAACAAAAATTAGAAAATGTTTTATATGAATTGCTAAGGAATGAAATGTATATAACAAATATTTTATTGTAATCAATAAATTTAAATTGATACAATTCAAATAGGCAGAAGAGAACCATCGATATAGATCTGAAATAAGTTGAACAAGAATCAATCGAATCAAATCTAAAATCGTTTGGTCAATTCTAACACAGTTGTTACCATCTCAAAGTTCAAAGGTTTGATCTCACCCCTCAATTGTCGAACTAGAAAACGAAAAACTAAAATCATTTAAATGTAATTGGTATACATTTTCGGAGTGTTGGGAGAGAATAACCAATGTTTAGTGAGATTTTTTTTCTTAAACATATGGTTTGACAAGGGAAAATTTTGTTATGGAATCACGTGAGTACCATACTCCCTTTATTTACGCTATAAAGCTTAAAAAAAAACATATTTAGCTCATTGGAAAAAAGTTTGAAAAAGTATTTTCAAAATTTAAAAGATTAAAGAAATAGCTAACTTAAAAAATATAGTAAAATCATTTTTACATCTTGTATGACGACGACGACCACGTATGACAATTCCCACGAACTGTTTGGTAGAGCGTCTCAATTGGTCAGAGGCCCAAAAGACAGTAAAAGGCCCATATCAATGTCACTGTAATGGGCCTTGTAGAAAATTGGCCCATAGCACCAAGCCCAATCTATCTACGACGAGCTTGATACATCTTAGTCGATAAATTAAAGTTTTAATGTAAAAATAGAGTGAAAGTGTCTAATAAGTCTCTAAACTTTTTATTTAAAAAAAAAACAAAAGTCTCTAAACTTTTATTTTTGTGTCTAATATGTTTCCGAAACTTTCAATTTTGGATGTAATAGGTCCCTAACAAATTTAAAAATTTTAAAAATTATTTGATCTATGAGATATAAATTTGATTGTTATGTATAATGAAACCCTAAAATCATGTTATGTTTAGATCCGTGAATTTTAAAAAATTTGAAAGTTTGGAGACAAACTTTATAATTTTAAAAGTTTAGATATCAAACACATGAAAACTTCAAACTTTAGAGACTAAATTTGTAATTTAACCAAAAAGACTATCGTGAAAGTGTGGCTTACTAAAAATAAAGGTAAATATAATTTTTTTTTTCAAAAATTCAATTTATAAAACAAACTTTGTAGAAGGTATCAATTAGAACTTCAAATTAATAATTATATAAAATAAAACTTTAAACTTTCAAGATTGAATCAGTTTTGTACTTTCAACCTTCAATCACAATTTGTCTTATCCATTGAGTTATGCTCATATTAAAAAATATATTAGTTAGCAATGTAAGAACCTCCATAGTCTCACTAATTTCAATAAAATCAAGTTTAACACGAAATTAAGTTTGATTAATGAATAACATTGTTAAAATTCACAAATTTTAATAAAAAAATCTAGCTCTAATATAATGTCGTTTTTCTTTAAGATCTTATCAATTTTATACCACATATTTATGTTTTATAATCCATTAAATGCATATAAAAATACTTCTTTTTAATGATATTCTGAACGAAAACTTGTTAGAGGGTTTAAATTGCAACACTTTTCAAAGTTTTAAATTAAGATTGCAACACTTATTTAAGTTTGTGATGTAATTTGATGAAATTAAAAGTTTAGGATAAGAATTGATACAATATGACAAGTTTAGTTTAGGTAATTTAGATATGGATTAAATATAATCCTAATAAATTATTAATTACACGTGGTTTAATTTTACTATACTTATAATTATCTTTTAGTTTTTTCTATAAACTCTATATCATGGGAGTAAGAATTCTAACATTTAACTTAATTAAGTTATACTTAGTTGAATTATTATTTCATCATTTTTTTTTGAAAGCGAATTATTTCATCATATTTCAACTAAATTGTGTTAGATTTGCAACTGGCCTACAAATTTAATAACGTTAAGAGGTCAACCCATTAAAATTTGAAGGAAAAGGAAAATAAATAAATAAATAAAAATATGCGACAATATGTTTGGTGATAAATAAATAAAATGGCTTGTTGAAGTTTTTCAAAAAAAAAAAAAAAAAAAAAAGCTTGTTGAAGTCTCTTCACGATGTTTGATAATTTCAAACTTTTCAGCCCTTCTTTGACAATGTCTTTTGACCCTTTATTTTTTATTAAATAATAATAATAATAATAATTGAAGTGTATTTTTAAAAATAATTTATTTTCACCGAAGACCTTTTCTCTTAATAATAATTATTTGGGAACAAAATATTTCCCTGAATGGACACCCTACAAACATTTTTTTTTTCTCTAATGAAATTCGATACTATTAAAAAAAAAAGAATTTGATACTAATTTAGTAATACAAATATTAAAATCAAATTTAAAAATAGATCCATAAATTGATAATGTTATCCAAACTCAACTACTTCAATAAATAAATACTTACTAACATAAGAGACTTAGGTACATTTGAGCATGAATTAATTGGTCAAAACTTTAATAATATATTTTATAGATTGAAAGTTTGGATATTCGCGATGTTATATTATATGTATAAAAACACATAACACACTAAAGATTTTATTTATGTTAAGTTATTTATTTTGTTCCTACTATATTTATGATTAAGATTATCATAATTCTTTTCATTACGTGATTTTTCAAGTTACATTTGTATTTTGGTATGCAAATTTGTATCCTTATTTTTGTTTCAGTCTTTAAATTTGAAAGGTTCTATTTTAATTTAGCAACATCATTGCTTGAACATTGGTAGCGAGAGGTTAGCAACTAAATAAAAACTGGTTAGAAAGTCGACGATGTCACTTGCAATTATCTATGTTATTTTATGTTACATGTACTAAAAAATTATATGGACCTAGAAAAAAAATACTATATTTATGTGGTCAAAAACATGTTAATAATTTAATTTGATGGTTGTTAATAAGAAATAACCCTAAAATTGATGGTTGCTAATGGAAACAAATAAATAAATGCATGTTGGATAGAAAGTGCATCAACTTTCACTTGACTGATAATTCATTGGTAATCGAAATTCAAACTTTAGTTTCATAAATTCTTTATATAATTAAATTTATTATTTTTTAATTCATTGACACTATTTGATTATAGGAGCCCATGATTGAAGCCTTTAATTAATTAATTAATTAACTTTAACATGAAAAAGAAAAAAACAAAAGAACAAAAAAAACAGAGATGGAACTTTTGCCCATTAATAAAAGGCTTTTTGTTTTTCAAAAAAAAAAAAAAAAAAAAAAAAGGGCTTATGGCTTCATCTTCATCCAACTTGGAAACAACTCAGAAGATTCACCAAATATTTTCAAGTTTTTTTTTTCTTCCTTTCTTCTTTTTAAAGTTTATTAGAAATCACAATGATATTGTGAAAAAAAAAATAGTACGTACTACATCTAGTACAACTTCATTAATGAATTTTTAAAATTAAAATAGGCTTTGCGAAAAGTTAGGTCTATAATTGGTGTCTTCAATTTTAATTTAGAATATAGTTCTTTAAGGTACATTTGATTGAAGGATTGAGTTTAAAAGATTAAAAGGAAAAAAAAAAAAGTTCAGGGCTGAGTTTAGCCTGAATAGTTTAATTTTATAGACGAATCTTTTAAACTATGCGTTAACTATCCCAAATTAGAAATTCAAAAATCAAATATATACTATATAAACTTTGGAAATAAATTCAAATTTTTTTTTTGATCAACAACATGAATTTCCATCACAAACAAGAAAGACAGCACTCACAACATAGGAAAAAGAAACCGAAACCCAAAAGACCCACCACCAACTTTAACCATCATGATATTGAGCATCAGAACGCAAACACCATTGTGCAACACTCTGTTTCCCACGAAAACGTGCTCCAAACCCAAAGGACAGCCATATGACTTTATCAGCGAAAACTAGCTTCCAAACTCGCCAAACAATCCACACCAAGCTATCCAGCTCCAAAACGCCCCAATCTCAAACTTCAGGCCTGAAAACAACATTACCATCAACGAGCAACTTCGCACATAACCAGTAGAGAAATTAATGAGAAACTAAGCAAACAAAGACAACCCCTATCCAAACCCCCAAAAAACCTTACACCTAGCTCAACTCTACCATTCTATAGAAAAAGACTGGCCGAGATCCACATGTTGGCAAGTATCGTGCACAAAGCCAGAAGCTACATATGCTCAGCCCTTTACCTGCGAGAAGCAATTGCAAGCCACACAAAAGAGACAGATCAAACTTCCCAAGAAACTTGCGTGAGAGTATAAGCCTCACCTAAAGCAGCCCCTACTAGCCCAGAACTAATTTATAAGATCCTCCACCCATCTTCCCCCTACACTGGAAAACAAACCTCCGCAAGAAATAAACAGCCAAAAGGGTGCTATACCATAACTTAGGAACCAGGCAAGGAGGCCTTTCCTTTTTTTTTTTTTTTTTCTTCTATCCTTACATATATATATATATTTCCTCACTGGGCTTTATTTACAGGGTACTAGCTTTCACACCACAGTGCAGGGACCCATACCCAAAATCAACCATTGGATGGCCTAACTGATCACACTGAAGGTAGCTCTTTTAACCCCTAAAACCACGCTCATATAACCACTCCCATCTCTTTTGCAAGAAATATTTCCACACAGAAACTTTGATCCTATCGGAGTGACAACAGACTTATGGACCTCATAAAACCGCCCTAGCCTTTCAAGACAAACTAAGGGAGGCCCTATGCTCACACAAACAAGAAACTGAAGGATTGGAATTCCCAATTCCATTACCGCGGAAGCAATTGGACCGTTCGTAAATTAATTTTGTTTTACAAAATACCAATACATTGGCAAAAGGTTAAGCGATGAGAAACATACCTTCGTTGACGACTCTGAATTCTTCAAGAACGCCTTTCTTGATTGCTCCGCAACAACGAAGAACACCACCATTTGACACCACCATTTGATCTTCCCCGCTATAACTCTGAGATTAGGAACGTAGTTGTGGGACTACCTAATCTTGAATGGGAAAAACTCGAGAGAGAAAATTCTCCCTAGAGTTCTTGAGTTGAGAGAATATGAGAGGGCCTTATGGTGGCCATATGTTGTGTTGCCTAAACCCTAGGGTTAGTGTTCTATTTATAGGAGAAAGGCCATGAATAAAATATTCATTTAAAATCAATTATTTCCATAACTGATTTAATCTTTTCCATTAATCAATTCCATGACCAATCAATTCCATAATTGATTAATCTTTTCCATAAATGATTGATCACTTCCATAAGTGATTAATCATTTCCATGATTGATTAATTTCCAATTAATTAATTCTTTAATTAATTAATCACCAATTAAATATCATATATTTAATTTCAGACCTTCTATTAGTTAATTAATTAATTACCCAATTAAATATCATATATTTAATTTCAGGCCTTCAATTAATTAATTCTATAATATGAATCAAATTCATATTAAAATTTGAACTCCTTCAAATTCTCTTATATCCTATAAATTTAATATGAATCAAATTCATATTAATATTTGAACTTCTTCAAATATTTATTTCTCTCATAGACTATAGTTTAATTAAATCTCATTTAATTTTAACTAAATTGAATAATTAATTAATTCATAATTAATTAATTCATCTTCTAATTAAATACCCTATATTTAATTAGACATATATTTGAACTCTTTCAAATATATCAATCTCTCAATTTAATAAAGTTTAATCTCAAATTAGACTTTATATTTTAATGCATCATTATACATTATATTAATATGTATCTCATACAATTAACTTAATTCCCAATATGAATTTGAACTATTCAAATTCTCTCAAGATATATTTGTTCCTAATTACTCTTTACGAGCTAGCAGGGGGACCTAATGGACCTACAGATCAGAAGCTCCAATGATATGAGGTTAATAGATTAAACTCATTAATCAGGTTAACCAATATTCATTAACTGTGGGTCATTCCACTAAAGACCCACAGTTGAACTCTTCTCACTGTAGAACATTTCTGTGTCCATGGATGTAGACCTATGCCGGTAAGTCAATCCTTCACGAGTGTTCGTAATCACGACTGGGTCGAATTACCGTTTTACCCATGTGTTACATCTGTCTCCTTAAGTACCAGCGCTCCTCTAATGAACAACCTGTTTATGGTCCAACCATTAAACAGAAAGTTCCTCTCGGGCCAGTGAGAGGACGGGATCCCTTTGTTCAAGTCCCGGAGTCACCACTTAAGGGAACACTCATCTACTTCTCCTAGAAGTGGGAAGGAGTGAATTCCTTCTTGTGTTGTCATGTCCCCAGCCTCCCACTCGGTCTTGTCCCCAAAAAGGAAGGCGTATTGAGTCGGCGTATTGGCCACTCTCACCCATGCTAATCAAAGGACAATCCCTCATGAGAAGGAGTTCATGACACACTCAGGATTAAGACTGAGTTACCTAGGTCATCATATTGAAACAGTAACCAAACTAGTTAACGGTGTTACATCTAGTGGTTCACTATTTCGTGGTCCGGTCTTATGCAAACTCATTGCATAGGATACCCCCGCTCGCATGTCTCCTACATGGACGCCTTGGATTAATACGTCTGTATCGAATACAAAGCGGGTCGTATCACATAGTGTTACCAGGATAAGGTACCCAACCTTTTCCTTGTACTATAGACCTTTTAGGTTGTTACTTGAACATCAATCCCCGTATGTCCCCACATACTAGTTCAAGTCACATGTAAACAACCTTGGATCTTAGTTTATTGGATTTGGGTCAAATTGTGCAATATTTAACAATAACACTTTATTGAAACAAGTATACAATTTGTTTACATTCACTATCTACGAGTTTTAGGGCATAAAACCCAACAGAAACCTCAAAGGAAGTTTAAAATCTCAAGTTTAGCTACACACGCCTCATTTTAACACAGGCCAAAGAAGCACACTAGCACACAAGGACTTTAACACACTACACATCCCAACACCTCATCTCAGCCAATTAAACCTTAGAGAATTAAAACATTGCCCTAGCAGAAGAGTAGACCGATGACCACTGCTCAGATGCATAGCCCCCATACCCAACGTAACAGGCAAACATACTAACGAAAATGTATAAGAGTAGACCGATGCTCAGGTGCAACCACCCTCAACCTAGAGTCCCCTAACATATAATGCATACACAGATCACAAAGTACCCTATACATGCAAACATATGAGACTGCCACTCAGATGCACCAGACATCAACCAAACATCACCAAGGCTCCACTAACCATGCAAAAGTGCCCACCCTTCAGTCCGAAAACATACACAACCCACAAAGGAACACTAAACAAAACACAAAACAAAGTAAGGGGAACAGAAAACCTCCCCTGATATCTGCACGCCGGTCATGGCAGTGACTTCCGCTCCTCAGTCTGATCACCTTCCCGATTAGATGGATCTCTGGGACGCCTTCCATTCTCGCTTTCCACTAGCTCGATCGCCACCTCCCTGACAATAGCACACAGGAAAGAAAACAGTTACAAAGATAAACTATCATCCTCAACTGGAAGATAGGCACACGCAGGAACTGATTCCATCCAATACTCACAACCCCCCTCCCTCAAAGCCAAACGGGCTAACTCATGGGCGACACAAATGGTTCGAACTCAAAACAAGAGAAAAAACTTTAGAAATATATAATAATTCATACACAAGGCATTTTTTTTAGACTTGAGACAACACAAGTTTTGATTTTTTCTTTTAACTTTCAAATACATAAATGAAACACTAAATTTGAATACCATAAAAAGTTAATATATCTTTAAATACCAAATTTGAAAATTGTCCACAAATCAAGAATGCGATAAACATTTTGCTAGTGTGTTTGGTTTAACTTTTCAAGTGTTTAATTTTGAAAAAAAAAATCATTTTTGAAAAAAATTCTAGTTTTTGGCAACCACTAAAATGACTTAATAGAAAATAAGATTTAGTAGTTCAAAAAAAAAAAAAAAAATAAGAAAATAAGATTTAGAAATAGACCATTTTTTAGATAAACACTTGAAATCACATTTTTAAAAAAGAGTTTTTCAGCATACAATAACTTGTGTATAAAAACACTTATGAGAGATTGTTTAAATTTTAAACATTTTTTATACCATTTTTTTTTAAAGAATGCATTATTGAAAAACATTTAAATTAAAATGTATTTTAAACGAACCCTAAACTACACGAATCAACTAAAAGAACATCCAATACAATCACAAAAATTAATCTTTTTTTTTTAGTACATCAACATTTGGGGGTGTAGATTCAAACCTCTGACCTCATGATTGAGGTATATACCAATTACCGCTGAGCTAAGCTCGTTTTGGCACAAAAATCAATCTTAATCGGGCATAAATCCTTATACTTGGCTAAAATTAAAGAGAGAGAGGAAAAAAAAAAAAACTTAACTATGAGTATTGATTTTCACCAAAAAAAAAAAAAAAAATTTGATTGACCAAATTCCACATGTAATTCTTTTCCAAAAAAAATCCATATGTAATTATTTTTTTTAAAAAAATCCATATGTAATTTTTTTTTTTAATTCCTTATGTAATTATAATTAATTAACAACTCAAATTTATATGTATCAAAAGAAAACAAAAACAACTCAATTTTATATACCATCAAAGATCGAAACTTTGAACTCCTCCATCCTCAAAACCGTGTTAAATCACCATCAACATATTATAATTTAAACTCTTTTTTTTTTTTAATGGAAAATTGAAAATGTTTTGAAGTGTTATTAATTTAGTCAGAAAAATCATGATAACTTTATAGAATATAAAGTATTAAGGCAAGAACCATATCATGCATTATTAAAAAAACCAATAAAGGCCAAGATGCAATGAACAAAGAAGCAAAAAACAAACATTTAAAAACTAAAATAATAAAGAGGGATTAAAAAAGGCCAAAAAGAAAAAGAAAAGAGAAAATAGACAAAAAGAAGAAGAAGCAATATGAGTGTGATGGGATTTATATCAAATTAGGTTGCATTATTGTCATCATCTTAATGACATAAATAAAAAAGAGACTTTTTTTTTTCTCTCTCTTTTTTTCTATAGGAGTTTGAGTTGACTTTTAGAATACCAATTCATTTATATCCTAAATTTTGCATGCTACGTATTAAAGCATACTTAATTATTATTATTATAAACCTTGTACGTATCTATTTTATAGTTTTCGATTCTGAGGTCAACTCTTTGACTTTTCAAAAATTTTCTTTTATTTTTAACAAAAAATTAACATTACTTGCACGTTATATAAAGTTAATGATTTTATAAGACAAAGAATACAATGTGATAAGAAGAAAGAATGAAGTTATTGTCTCTTTTCATAGTTGGTTGTATGCTAAAATTTTCATAAAAGATTTTGTATTTTACTTTTCTATTTGGCTAGGTATATTAATTTTAATTAACTTTAAATTTGTATGAAATTATTGAATTCTAGAGGATAAAGTAGGGGTAAAACTTCAACAAATCATTTTAATTATTTTGATTCAATAATTTGAGTGGGAAAACAAGTAAACTTACAAGTTACAAAAAGAGGGAGCAAATAAGCAAATATTATTATAAATCCAATCCTTTTTTAAGTGTATCTCACACTATCAATTATTATATAAAATAGAGTTCTTAGAGAGCAAATATTATTATAAATCAAGTCCTTTTAACTACTCACACTCAAGTCTACATCACTCCTCTAATACAGCAAAACTAAGTGGCTATAGAAAATTTGACATAAAATAAATACTAGAACATTATTCGAACGATTCAAGCATTAATATCTTTCTTTATATAATATCATCTTAGCCAAGCTTCATTTCAATCTTATGTTATGATTAGATTAAATATGGTAGTATGTCAAAAATATTTGTTGTATTCCGTCCTCCTTTTATTGTGCTTATCTTTAATGATATGTTTTAACTTGATTAACTGATCTCGATTAAAAGTATTAGTTTCAATATCGAGAGAGTTTCAATTATATTGAAAAAAGGTAGTTGATCAGCTAAAGAAAGATAAGCATTATTAACTTATTTTGTTGCATTTTAGTCTAATTAACAATATGAGATTAGAAACCAATGGATTTGTTTATTTGTCACTAATAAGAAATCTTAGCTAAATTGATTATTTCTTGAAAATATGATCTGAGTAAATTTACCTTGTATTTACTTGTTGATTTTGCACATAATGAGGTTATTCAATCACTAAAAAAACAATTTGTTTTTTCCATCAAGATTTTTTCCCTTAAAGAAACAAACAACAAACTAAAAGTTAAATGGAGAAATCATCAAGAAGAAAATAATAATAATAAATAATAATAATAATAATAAAAGTTAAAGGGAGAAAGGGGGCTTCATATTACCACCAAGTGCCTTTTTTTTCTCCTTTTTAGCAAATTGCAATTTATTAAACAAAGTTTAATTAATATAATCCAAACATGACACTCAACGACATTAATAAAGATACTAAACCACTTTTTGAGTTGGTCAACAGCTGTAATCCCTAGACTATTAATTCGAAATAATAATAATAATTGTAGTAATTAATTCTTCTAAAAAAATAATTAATTAGTTAATTACTTGTTACTTGTACATGTTATATAATTTTTTAAATTAATTTTTATCAATTCTGTTGATGCCAAAATTTGAGTAGGGAGAACTCACCTGACCTTTACCTAACACCTATAACGACCCGACTTCTTAATAAGCCTTTAAGGGACCGTTACGACAATTCATGCTTTCGAGATCTTTTTAAATAAGAATAATAATTTAAAAAAACATAAACACTAATTTAAACAAAAACTTTAAAACAAAACTTTGTTTTGGGATCCCTGAATTTAAAGATTTTAATTACTCTTAAACAATTGCTAAAATATAAATATTCATGGCCTCTAGGAAATTTCTCGAACAGATTTATAAATCAATAAAGTAAAGCAGAGTTCTTAAGCGGAAAAAAAAAATATGAAACTC
Organism: Luffa acutangula; assembly: GCA_036850905.1. Lineage (NCBI taxonomy): Eukaryota > Viridiplantae > Streptophyta > Magnoliopsida > Cucurbitales > Cucurbitaceae > Luffa > Luffa acutangula. The sequence continues at coordinate 51,137,811 of CM072096.1, read as the reverse complement.
AGGTCCCCTCATGGCTGTCTATCGGATTCTCATCAATCGCCTTTCATCTGCCCTTGCTTTTACCTGAAAAAAAAATATTTTTGAAAAGAATGAGTATTTTAAATACTCAGTAAGTGACCCTACTATTGAGGTTGGGTCACGTTTGAAAAACATTTTAAAATCAACAACAAATATAATTTTGGTGGCCCTAAACTTTATTTTTAAACTTTGAATTAGGGAGAAAATATACATCAATTTCATGCATATCCTAAACACATCAATTTCATATGTCTCCTACGGAGGTCGTCAATTTCACGAAACCTCGAGGTCGTCAATTTCACAAACCTCGACTTAGGTACATCAATTTCATGTCCCTAAGCCCTGTGTATGCATCTCCGAACGTACATCAATTTCATGTACACTAATTTAAACTTATTCCTTTAATGGAATTTTAAGAGACCACCAACTCAACTATTTTAAACATCAACAATTGCAAGCAATGATAATGAATTTCATGTTTTCAATAACTTTTCATAAACTCATGCATAATTAAAATAACAAATTGCCATGTTCAATTTTTATGCTTTTAATAATCATAATAAGTCTCAAGAACGAATTTTAGAAAATCAAATATTCACACCCAATTAAAAGTTCAACAGTAGTTCACTTACCTTGGCTTAATAATCGCCAAACCAATCCTTTTCAAACCTCTTGATTCAAAAACTTTGACAAGCTACAATTTAGAAGGGAAATTTCTTTAAACTAAATAGAACTTAAACCCATTGCTCTTATAGGAACTAATCAAACCGACTCAAGCAAGTATAGGTAATTGTTGAGTATCAAAACAAAATGCCCATGAAGACTTAATTAGAAGAAACTCACCAAACTCAATAAACTTTCTGCTGGACAACGCCCTTAAGTGGTTAGTTTCACGAATCTAACAGCGGCAAGGAGTGGGTGAGGATGGAACAAAACGCACCCAATCAATGGAAAACTCGCGACCATGAGCTGCTGCAACTTTCACTGACGTGCCGCCTGGATCAAAGATACGTCGCCGCTGCACCGCCGTCACGAGCCGCCGAACTGAGGAGGAAGAATCGCCTGAGATCTGCCGTCGGAACCGTAGCCTGCCCGAACATGCTGAACCCGCTGAAGTCGCACGCTAGAGGACGCACCGCCACCGGAGGTTCACTGCACTTGTCGCGGACTCCTCTGCAACCACTGCCTGCTGCCGCTTTGGGTGCTGTCGTCGGAAGAAGAAGGGAAATCGAAAAGGGGAGGCTGCTGGTCGACTGAAAAGGGAGAACAAGAATGAGATGAAGACAAACATGTTGACCTAGGGCTACGTGAGGTTCTTTTAACAAAAGACCTAATGGACTTGGACTTGGCTCCCACTTCTCAGAATTTACGAAAATGCCACTCCAGCTAAATTTCAAAATTCCACCAAAAATTTTCATCCTTATAATTTCCCTCAAATTCCAAGATAAGCCCCAACCTAAATAAATTTGAATTTTCCTTAAGATACGGGTGTTACAACACCCATGGTAAATTTATATTAGGGAAAGACGTGGCCTGCAAAACAAGATAAATCTGCACACCGGTGTGGTGCTTGCCATACTGCCTCCGATGCTTAAGTCAACCAGGAGAAAGATGGGGAGCAAAGTGAGAGAGCAAGAGTAAGAGGAGAGTTTAGAGAAAGAGTTTCGAATCCCTTCTTCAATGACGAATAAGAGTTTATATACTTGTTCCTACCTTAGGGGTTTCTAGGTGCTTGAAGACCGATCTGGACTAAACTAAGTTTAACTGGGGCGACCAAGGACACCAAGGACCAAGCGGAGGGGGAGAAACTTGACCGACACGAGTGGACAGAGTGGTCGACCTCAGCCATTGGCCGAGGCTGAGCATGGCCCTTGGCCCAACCCCTTCAACTCGCCTCTCCTTCGTGTCTGCCGTCTGGTGGCGTCTTCGGGTCGGTGCTATGCTATCCTACTTAGTCCTTGAATTCTGGAGGGGTCAGAATTACCTATAACAAGTTCTATAATTTTTTAGAATATATTTAATTACTGTTAAGTAAGCATGCACAGTGTCATATATATATATATATATATATATATTTTGGTGACATGATTTGATGGAAAAAACGCTTAAAAGAACTTATCTAATTTGTGTCCAAAAAGATTTCTTTTAATAGTATATATTAATTGAAAATTAATTGTGTTAGTATATTTTTTTTAAAAAATATTAACATTCTTGGTAGAGATTCAAATCTTACAACTACTCATAAAAAATTTGACGTTAAGAATGTTAAACAATCTTCAGGTTAAAATACACTATGTATTTTAATTTAAATAAACATCAAAGTTTTGAAGAATATTAATAATATAAATTTATAAATGGTTATTTCTAAAAAGAGCATCGACATCATTTGAATTTCTATTCGAACTTATTGAATTTTCACCCTAAATTTTTATGAAGATTCTATATATATATATATATATATATATATATATATATATATATATATATATATATATATATATATATATATATATATATGTCTTTTTTATTTTGATAAATTCGGTCATCCTTATTTAATTTTGCAAATAAAAATATGATTCTATAATTCAGCTCTGATCTAGTAAAAGATTGTATATAATCGAAGTTAAAAATATCGCACATTATTCTCAAATATATATATATATATATATATTTATTGCACATTATGCCACGCCATAAATAATTTTGATTATAAATCTTTTAGTTATTACATCGAAAAATGCAAGAATGGCTAGGTCCACATGTTTCCTTATCCATATTTTTATATAAAAAATCAACTTATTGGTATTAGGGCATACCATATATTATTCCCATAATCTACCAATGATTAATCACTCGTGTATTTAGAATATTACATTATAAAAGTAGAAAGGCTACAATTCAAAGATAACACATTATATATTATTATTGAGCTATGTTTAGGTCGACAACAAATTGATTATACGTTGAACCTTTCAAAATTTTTACCCTACGATTTAATGTCAGGAAAAATAATGAAGACCTATATCTTTCATGTTTAATTTACTTATTTAAAATTAAAAATGAAAATCTATTTTTATTGGTTCACATACTATATATATTTAATTTTTTTAAGCAGATATTTAATTAATGGGTAGCTTTTACTAATTTTTAATCCATCAAGGTTTAAGGATGTATAATTATGTTTTTTGTTAGATTCTCACTCATAGGGACTAATGTGATAATTTTTAGAATATAAAAAGTGACAATTAGAACTTTCTACCTACAAAGAAAGTTACTAATGTGTGATATTTTAATGAGTAGATTAATGCATTATTTAATATCTTCATATTTTAATGAAGCATTCTCAATGTTAAAATGAGTTGAACTTAGCGGTAATTAGCTTGCACCATTGATCAAGAGGTTAGAGATTCGAATCTCTCAACCCCTAAGATTGATGTACTCGTTAAAAAAAAAAAAAAACATTCTCTATTAGAATTATTCAAATTCAAACTAGTTGTATGTGTGTATATTTTATTGTATTTAAAAAAACATTTAAAATATAATTTAGTGGAAGATATTAGTATTAATTATTAATATTTGTTGGTCACCTTGGATGTTCTCACCCAAATTTAAGACCAATGTAGAGCTGAATGATGTAGTTGGCCAAAAGTCTTGAAAATTTTAATGCATCTCCCAATATATTGATTGATTCAAATGTCAAGTAAGATGTGAGGGGTCATTAATTAATATCAAATTAAAGAAATTATAATTTTTTTTAAATGATATATCATTTTGAAAAAAGAATAGTATTTCATTTATTACATTAACAAACATAATAAAATTCAAGCATAACTCAAGATATTTGTTACCATCTTAATATATATATATATATATATATATATATATATTTTTTAACATGAAAGATAATATTCAAACCAAATAAATTCCGGCAGGGGATACAAAGAAGCGCAGTACATCTTGAGCCCGTTGAGTTATCCAAGTTGGATAGTTTGAAAGCCACAATTGTGGCGTGGAAACCAATCCTTGACGGGTTATAGCATCTGCCAACGAATTAAACTCACGTTTGACATGGTAAAATTTTAACTCTCTAAATTGCTCACGAAGTCGTTCAATGTCCCACAGAATTGTTGCACAATCTGATACCTCCTGCTCCTTCCTCAGAAGGACCGAAATTAGAGTGAGTGAGTCTAAGAAAATAGACAATCTGTCTATACCATTATTTAGAGCCACTTCCAACCCTACACAATGTGCCATCGCCCCTGCACACAATGGGAACTGAAATTTGTTGATCTTTGATTTTGAGCAAGCCTTAACATACCCATTATGTTACGAAGAACAACTCCAATGCCACAAACCCTGTGTGTGAAGTCACAAGCAGCATCGACGTGCATAACTAGATTCTCACCTTGTCGAGTCATCTCCTGAACATCATGGTCCGATTGACCCAAACGACCCCGTTGTTGTTGAGCACCTTGAAACTCTGCCAGATATGAACAAATCCACTCACATCGAACCTCAATAGGCAGAATAGGACGATTGTGCAGAGCGTTGTTTCGATCATTCCAAATAGTCCAGGTAGTGACACAAATGATATTGAAAGCCTCAGTTGATGCCGAGGAGCCCATCTGCAACCATTTATCCTTAATGTCCATCTCCTCATCCCAACCAGCAACTCTCCCAATATTCATTCTACACCAAACCTCTTTTGCCCTAAGACAATGAAACATCGCATGATCAGTAGACTCAGGTTCTTTTGAACATACCAAGCATAATCCATCAACTGGAATATGATGTCTCCATAAGTTAACTCCGGTCGGAATACAGTTATGGAAAGATCTCCCCACAAAATGTTGAATTATATTAAAGAAAAATAATAATAAATTCTAAGCTAAATTGAACATAATTCAACTTATCTAGACATATATTATTGATAAAGAAGTTAGGGGTTTGAATCCCCATCCTTACCTGATGTTGAGGGGATTAATTTGTATGGTTGAAAGTTTAGGAGCACAACTCTTTCAACCACCATAGGTGATTCTTACAATTTTTCCAAAAAAAATTATTTAATTCTATTTTCGTCTTAAACTTTTAGAATGGTTCTATTTTGGTTTTGAAAGTCATATTTTCTTTTTCACATTATTTGGTCAAGACAACAAATAAACATTTTGAAAATACTTTCGAAAATATAATAAGAAAGGGCCAAAATGGCTTATCTTTTAATGTTCAACAAAGTTGAAAGATTGAGATACAATAAAAAAAAATATTCCAATACCAAAATGAGATTTAGAGTTTAAAAGAAATTAAATACCACATGTTATTTTTATAAAAATGCAAACAAAGCAACCTATATTTTCAAATGTTCAAATTTAGTATGTCTCAGCTTTCAATAAATCTTAAATTAGTCATATTATTTGTTTATTGTTAACCTTTCTTTTAAAAAAAAAAAATATCTCTCTATTTATGTTCTCTTTGAAAATACATTTAAATTATCTCATTTTTTATCTAAAAATTATCATTATCATTTTAACAATTTCGATAAAAAATCAACTTCAAACCAATAGGTTTATCGAAAATATATGAACTAAATCGAGACATTTCAAAGTACATAAACTAGAATTGAAACGAGATCCAAAGTTCCGGGACATGCCATTTTAAAACATATTATTTCATTATATTATTGCATTATAATGCTGACTAATTTGTTTAACAACAATTCTTAGAAACTTCGTAGCCATATATAACAAATTTAACAACTTTGAAGGTTTACTTAAGACGGCTCCACTTTAATTTGAAATTTAAATAATGTTTAATATTATTTTCCAAAATTAACACGTGTCATATATAATTAGAAAATGAATTTTCATAATATTCCAAAGTTTTGATGGCTAATATCTAAAGTCATTTTTCTTCGTAAAGTTAGTCTTAAATAATAAATTGTATCCTCAAAGTTTTGATGGCTAATCTAAGTCATCTTCTAGTAAAGTTAGTCTACAAATTTTTTATAGAATGGCTGTTTAGAAAACCTTTTAAATTTCATTATTATATATATTTTCTTACAATGATCTTACTAAGTAACTTCTCTTTTAATCAAATTTTGAAATCATAATCAAAGTTATATTTATAAATAATGCTAAAAAGAAAATTTTAAAACTTTTGAAAATTTGAAAATTGACTAGACTTCCAAAGACGCCATAAAAAGAAGGGGAAAACATAAAATCAGACATTATATTAATAAACTTGGCCTAACTTTTTTTTTAATAAAAAAAAGTGTATATATAATCAAAGTTAAAATTGTCAAGACATGAATTTGGGGATAATTTTGGACAATAATTGCATCCACTTTCATATTTTTCAAAAATATCATAATTAAAAGAAAAATAACAAAACATGTGAGCTTACAAATTGCCTATATGCTACCAATGACACAAACCATAGTTGCCCCTAGCTACTATGTATTAGATATGAGAAGACAAAATTGGTTGTATTTGTAAAGCTTGTGAAAGAGATTCACTATTTGATTTTAGCTTATCATTCATGGAACCTTATGATCTTTTGATAAATTGAAGAGTTGAAATGTTAATATTTGAAAGAGAATATTATTTTTTTTCCTAAAATTTCACACAATTATTAAGGGTGTTGAGAAATATGAAAACATGTTTTTTTTTTTTTTTTTGACAACATGTGGGAAGCAGAGAGATTCGAACCAGACCTCTTGATCATTTATACAAGCATTATGTTGCTCATATTGTCAGAAATATGAAAACATATTGACAAAGGATAAAGTTATTATAATAATTCACATAAGAAAATCTTAAATCTTACCTATTAATTTAGATAATTTTTGGGATTTCCCTGATTTTTATATGTTTTTTTTTATTCAATAACATTTGGGGGTGGGAGATTTCGAACATCTGACTTTTTGGACGATGGTACATATCAATTAGCGTTGAACTATGCTCACTTTGACTCTGATATTCATAGGTTAGTATATTGTAAAGGGAGATTTGACATTTAATTTGATTGATATTGCCAATTTAAAAACCCGTGAACTATTTGATGGGATTATTGTCAAAAAAAGAAGAAAATAACAAGAATACATTGTTTTACTTTGGAAAAAAGAATTAAAGAAAGAAAATATTGGATGTTGACGTTGGGACCTATCTTGGCATTTTGATTGAATACATTGGAACTGACAAGAAAGGGGAGAAAAATAGGAAGTTAGGGACAAAAGACTAAAATGTCGAAGTCAATAATAATATCTAACGTCTCATCTATTATGAAAATGTCAATAGAAATGACCATATCATGAAGAAAACTAAACATCTATAAAAACTATTTCGACTAATAAATAAAAAATTAATGTCTTTAAAAGTAAACCATAAATTTTATTGAAGGTCCCGTAGCTCAGTTGGTTAGAGTGTTGGTCTTATGAGCCGAAGGTCGCGGGTTCGAGCCCCGCCGGGACCATATTCACTCTATTTCTCTTTTGTATTCTTTTGTATTTCATTAATATTAACACAGTTGATAAACCCTAACTAGTTGAGCTAGATTAAGAGATCGTACATTAGACAATTTGCTTCTCTGTAGATCAATACATATACAAAACAATACAAGAGAGCTTCTTTGTAGATCAATATAGATACAAAACGATACAAGAGATCAAACTTTCAACCTTAAAGAAAAAACCTATGTTTATATTCGACAAGCTTGACCGATGAATTGAATACACATAACCTAACATCGATGTCGATGAGGCAAGACACAATTGGAGAACAACAAGGGTGGGGCCTAGCGGCTAGCTTTGAGTCAGCCGCGGTATTTAATTTCTTTAAACATTTAAGAGAAATAAAAAAATATATATATATATAAAATAAATAAATAAATAATCCATTAATGAAGCTATTGTTTAAGCATCTGTGGCGTAAGTTTCCTTTGTCCCTACCATTCCTCAAGCTTCTGACTGGATTTTGTCAACGGTTTTATAACTCATTTCCCTCTTCCCCTTCATTGACAAAAAATACCATTCCCGGTTTCCCAGAACTTCCCTTTTCTTTTTTTCTTTTTTTTCTTTTTTTTTTTTTTAAAAAAAATTGATTTTTAATTTTTTTTCTCTCTCTGTACTCTATATATATCTCAAACTTTTGCCTCCAATTCTCCACTAAACACTGAACAAAAATTAAATCCCTTTTCCTTACCTTTTAATTTCTCTCTCAATTCTGAGGTGAGTCAGTGCATGTTCTTTTTCTCTCTCTCTCTGTTTCATGCACTGTTTGTTTCTTAATAGAATTGTTTTCTTATGTTTTTTTGTAGAGCTTTTGAAGATATGGCTCCGGCAATGGCGGTTGAGAAGGAGAATGCTGTTGTTCTATCAGAAACTCAATTGTACCAAAAGGGTGTCAAGCATCTGTGTGATAACGGCTTGAATAAGCTCCCTTCCAAATACGTTCTCCCCAATTCGGAGCGCCCCGGCGCTTGCGAATTCCCCCACCCTAATGTTGTCGGCGCTGTCGAACTTCCCATCATTGACTTTGCCCAACTCTGTGGCACCGACCGCCGCCACGCCCTCCGTTCCCTGACCAAAGCCTGCGAAGAATATGGCTTCTTTCAGGTAGGCAGATGGATTACAGTAAATTGAACACAAAAATTTCTGTTGTTCACCACTAAAGTTTTCGACAATCATATTCTCTTCCTTTTTCTTTTCTGTTTGTAAAAAATTTAATGGTGGATGACAGGAATTCTCTGCACACTGTAATCAGTTTAAGAGTTCGATTAAGTGAATAGATTACTGTAAATTTAATCGATTATTCAAATCGGTCGACTTGATTTCATTTGCAGTTGACAAACCATGGAATTTCAAGCGAAGTGATAACAAGCATGAGAGAAGTTTGCTCCAAATTCTTCGAGCTTCCATACGAGGAAAGAGCCAAGTACATGTCATCCGACATGAATGCGACAGTTCGTTATGGGACAAGTTTCAACCAAAACAAAGACAATGTTTTCTGTTGGAGGGACTTCTTGAAGCTGACCTGCAACCCTAATCTGCAGCACCTTCTCTCCGGCTGGCCGACTTCTCCGGCCGCCTTCAAAGACTCGGCGTCGACGTACGCCGAAGAAACCAGAGGGCTGTTTCTGAGTCTGGTGGAAGCCATTCTTGAAAGCTTGGGAATGGGAGCTATGGAGAAAGAACAGGAAAAGGAGTTGTTGAAAGAGTTTGAAGATGGAAGTCAGTTAATGGTAGTTAATTGTTATCCACAATGTCCTGAGCCTGAGCTAACCCTAGGAATGCCACCTCACTCTGATTATGGCTTCCTCACACTTCTTCTTCAAGATCAAGTTGAAGGCCTTCAAATTCATTACCAACAAAAATGGGTCACTGTTAAACCTTTGCCCAATTCCTTTGTTGTCAACATTGGTGATCATCTTGAGGTAGGTTTAATTTCCTTTTTCTCTAATATCGACAATTTTTTCGCTACGGTTGCTCTTACTGACTTTTTGATATGATTATAATATGTTTATGTCGTTGTTTTAACACTAGAAAACGAATGGATTCCATTATTTTTTTTGGTTCATTAAAAACGTGTCTTGTGAATAAAAAAAAAAGTAAAGATTTCTATCTAATGATCGAGTCTGATAACGCACTTTGTTTATATTTTATTTCTTAAAAGACAGATTTCATTTTACCTAAAGTATTTGTAAATTTTTATGTAACTTTTTATATTAAAAAAATCATTACCCACTAACTATTTTATTTTTGTTAACTTTTTTTTAATAATTGGTAATTTATATATAGTTAATGATTGGTTTAGATATTGATGATGGCTAAGTGTTAAACTTTCAATTATATTTTTCTTTTTTTTAGTTCATCAACATATTTGGAATGGAAGGATTCGAACCTCTGATCATTTGGTCAAGGGTACATGTTAATCACCGTTAAACTATGCTAAATTTCAATCATACGTACAATTACTTTCTTGAGTTATCATATCACCAATGTATTTAACCTTTATCATGCTATATTAGCAACTGCTTTTCACTAAATATGTAGGATCTAATATATTATTTTTCTTAATCCATGATGCCCATTTTTTGTTCTATTTTCAAAGTCCTCTTGCATTTTACAACCTCAACCAGTCTATTAAAACCATATATATATATAGATATCCCACTAACACTTTCAAACCAGTCTGTAACAAAAAGTGATGCTTTGTTTTTATTTGTTTATTACGCTATAAATGCATACAAATTAGAAGTCAAATTTAGCTATACAAATCTCTATAATAATTTGCAATTGGGGGTTAATAAATTTTAAATTTTTTTTTCTCCAAAAAAATGACAGATATTCAGCAATGGAAGGTACAAGAGTGTTCTACACAGAGTCGTGGTGAATGCAAACAAGCCGAGAATCTCGGTGGCAACATTACATAGCCTTCCTTTCGACTCGACGATCAAGCCATGGGCAAAGCTTGTGAATGAAGAGAATCCAAGGCGTTATAAAGACACTGATTTTGGTATCTTCCTTGAATACATCACTTCTCGTGAGCCTAAGAGGAAGAACTTCTTAGAGTCTAGGAAAATTATTTATTGAAATATATAGTACAATGTCAGAAAAGAAGAAAAAGAAAAAAAAAGGGTTTTGATACTTTGTCAAGGGTTAAGTTGGGAAGAGGGAATTAATTAAGGTTTTAATTAGGTTGGATGGGTTATGTAATCATTAATATATATATATTTTGTGGGTCTCAAGGGTAGAGATGGAAAAAAGTACAAGCCAAGGAAACCCTAGTTTATGATTCCCTTTTTTTCAAGTTAGATGATATATATGGCAAATTGTCGTTTTTGTAATTGGAATGTGAAGAGGGGAATTTGAGAGAATAAAAATTTTCGTGTAAAAGAAAAGAAAAAAATTTTAGGACCCGTTTGATGACCATTTGGTTTTTTTAAATTATGCTTGTTTTCTCTTAAATTCCCTAATGACTTTCATCCTTGTTAAGAATTATTGAATTCTTATCCAAATTCTAAAAACAAAAACAAATTTTTGAAAACTACTTTTTTTTTTTTGTTTTCAAAATTGGACTTAATTTTTGAAAACAATGAAGAATGATTGATACTAAAATAAAGAAACTTATAGGTAGAAGTAGGTGTGTATAAGCTTAATTTTCAAAAACCAAAAACCAAAAACCAAGGTCCCGTTTGATAACCATTTGGTTTTTGGTTTTTGGTTTTTGAAAATTATGTTTGTTTTCTCCTAAATTTCCTACCATAGTTTTCATCCTAGTCAAGGTTGCATTTGAATTCATAGTCAAATTTTAAAAAATAAAAACAAGTTTTTGAAAACTATTTTTTTTTTCCAAAATTGGACTTGGTTTTTGAAAATAAGGTAGAAGATTGATACTAAAATCAATAAACTTATAGGTGGAAGTATATGTGTATAAGGTTAATTTTCAAAAACCAAAAACCAAAAACTAAATAGTTATCAAACGGGACCCAAATGGTTATCAAACGGAGCCTAAAGAATCTAAGTATATTTGTTGAACTGAAAAATATGCAGGAATTTACCGAGCACATTCATGAGAACTAGAATAGTGTATGAAGAGCTTTGAAGCATTATAACAATAAGATTGATATGAAACTAGAAATTGCAAAGATAATCACATATTTCTTTCATCAAACTATGCATACCTTCAAATTATTAACAATTAACATCTCTAATTATAGGGTTGAGGTTCAAATCTTCAAGTGCCAAAGTGAGCATAGCTCAACGGTAATTGACATATATATCTTCGATTTAGAGGTCAGATTGTATAAACTTTTCACCTTTCCTAATAAACACATTTGAAGTGTAAGCCAAATTTAATAATTAAAAAACTTAAAACAAAATGGTTATCAAACGGAGCCTAAATTTTCAATTTTGTATATACAATCTTTTCACCTTTCCTAATAAACACATTTGAAGTGTAAGCCAAATTTAATAATTAAAAAACTTAAAACAAAATGGTTATCAAACGGAGCCTAAATTTTCAATTTTGTATATAAAGAATATATATATATATATATATATATAACTGAATTTTGTAAAGCTAATGGATTCACAAAATTTTAAATTGTTGAATAGGTCAATGATCTATACAAATTTGAAAGATTAGGAATATATTAGAAAAAAAAATTGAAAGTTTAAAAATTTATGTTATTTTACACAAACTTCAATGTTGAGGATCCCACATTAAAAAGATTAGTGTGGAGACCTCACAATATATAAGTTACAAGGGTCACTCTCATTGCCAATTGGTTTTGAGATGGAATATTTTTACCACCACTCTTATTCCTACCGAACTCAAGTTTGAAGGTTAAATTTGATGAAATTAAAAAGCAAGTGGATCGAATGATCCCCTAATATTTTAAGGCCCCGTTTGGCGTTGTGTTTGCTAGCTAAAAAGCTATTATGAGAGAATCTTATCCGCCTAAACTGTTTGGTAAAACATATTATTAATTAATCTATGACAATCACTTTTTAGTTAATCTATCACATTTTCTAACTGTTTTTAAATTTCAAATTTATCCTTCTTGCATATATTTTTACATATACTCTCTTTCATATGAATAAAAATTTGATTAATTCAATTTTTATAATATTTATTGTTTTTACATCAAATATTTTAGATTAATTAAACATAGTTAGATGCAATTTAAATTATAAAAACTTTTAAATAATTATCTTATAATAAATTATAAATTAAGTATTAATAAAAAAAATATATATTTGAAATAATAAGTCCTTATAATTAAATCCCAACAATTTAGTATTAATTTACCAAACACTAGAACTAGTTTTTTTCTAATTTAAAATTAAAATTTACTAAACACTATTTCTATAAGCAAGTTACCAACAATTATTTTGAAAACTACTGCAATTCCAAACTAAGCCTAAGTGACTTTAATTTCATTGTATCTTAACGTATTAGAAATTATTGGTTGGGAACTTTCATAATATATATTATATATATATACTTTTTGTTATAGGTGATTTTGGACCACACAGATGGACAAGGAGCTGACGAGGACAATCGAGCAGAGGTAGGATCAAGAGACCGACCCAGAGGAAGACCGGACCAAAGGGTCGGGCCAAAATGGCCCGACCCATATGGTCGGCCTCGGCAAAAGGCCGAGGCCGACCATTCGGCCCGTTTGCACGGGCCGAGCTCGGTCACCTCTCTTCGGTCCCTAATGCCCCGAATCGCCCCGGTTTCGCCTGGTTCGCCCCGAAACGCCACCGAATTCCTAAAAAACCCTAGGAGGACAAACAGGTATAAAACCCCCTCTTCACCACGGAAGAAGGGTTCGAAAACTCGATTCTTGACTCTCCCCTTTACTATCTGAAGCTTCTCCTCAGTTTTCTGACTTAGGCATCGGAGGCGGTGTGGCCTACACCACGCCGGTGTGCAGCGGTTTTTGCTGGTCTTGCAGGTCACGTCTTCCCCAGTTCCTACAAATTCACTGTTGGTGTCACGTGAAGGTCGGGTGAGTCTTCTGTCCGGATTTTGGCATCAACACTTTTGTTAAAAGAAATTGGTTTAGTGTTAAATTTTTGTTTCATTAACATGACATGTGGACACATACTATTCGAGTACTTCGCAACACATGAAATTCGATATGCGCATCAAACAATAACTTAACGAACATTTCTTCCAAGTTGCATGTCCTCTTGTATCCAAATATGTTAAATAAAACAATAATTTAAGGACACGATACATTAGGTCCCGTTTGATAACCATTTGATTTTTGGTTTTTTGTTTTTGAAAATTAAGCTTATATACACCTACTTTCACCTATAAGTTTCTTTGTTTTAGTATCAATCTTCTTCATTGTTTTTAAAAACCAAGTCCAATTTTGAAGGGAAAAAAAATAGTTTTCAAAAACTTGTTTTTATTTTTAGAATTTGGCTAGAAATTCAAATGGATCTTTAACAAAGATGAAAGTCATGGTAGGGAATGTACCACCATGAGTTTCAAAAACAAAAAAAAAACAAAAAATCAAATGGTTATCAAACGGGACCTTAGTTTTTCATCTACAAATTTTTATATATATATTTACGGGGGCCTAATTGAAAATTTATGAGTTGAATTATAAATATAATTACTGGACTTTTAAAGTTTTGTCTAATATGTCTTTAAACATAAAAAAATTGTCTAATGAATCTTTATTTTAAAAAAAAAAATGTCTAACATGTTTGTGAACTTTGAATTGTGTCTAATAAATTCTTCAACTATTTAACATTTTTGTAAGATTCACAAAGATACAAAATTGGAATATTGTGTCTGATAGACTTTTTTTCCAATTTTGTGTCACATTGTTTTCTTTTTCTTTTTTGGTAATTTGTAAATCACAAATATGGATAGATTTAAGGATTTATTAAACGTAAAATAGAAAATTCTATAACCTATTAAACATGTTAAGGTTCACGAATCTATTCGATATAAAATTGAAAGTTTAGACACACAGTAAACACAACACAACGCACTCAAAAGTTCAAAAACTCAACAAGTATTTTAACCAATTTTTTATTATATTTAAAGTAAAATTAAGAATTTGAAAAAATCAACAACGTACCAAATTGACAATTTATCTATAAGATTAAGAACCAACATTTGGTACATTTAGTCTCACTTTAACGACGTGCCAAAAATAAAAATTTGACAATAATATAAAAAGAATCTTTACAAAAAAACAAAAAATGTTGGAATTTTGGAAATATGGGGTTTAGGGAAAAAAAAAAAAAAAAAAAATCCAAGATCGGGTCAAGTCCGGCTGTTTTATTCCGATTCGGAGATGGCTTGACCCGTGTAGCCTCATGCTCTTGACTTCGACCCGATCTCAGTTGACCCGCTACAGGGTCCACGCTTCCGTTGACTTTGAGCCATTTCCTTTACTCGGTATCAATACGTAACGTATAGCCGCGACCAACGGTGTCGTTTTTAGCTCCCACGGGCCACGTCAAATGTCGGCCCCACCACCACGGATTTTCTATTATTAATTAATAATATATCTAATCCTACTACATTATTAATTCTTTTTTTTTTTTGGCTAAATTATTAAAAATACCCCTGAAGTACAGGGTTTGTTTCAAAAATGCTCCTCAACTTTGAAAAGTTAAAAAAATGTTCATGAACTTTGAAAAAGGTTTGAAAAATACCCTTGTCGTTAATTTTTGGATGGAAACCATTAGAATTTAGGGAGGAGGAAAAAAGAAGTAGCATTTTTCAATAAGGATATTTAAAAAAAAAAAAAAAAATGAAAGTTTCAGGGTATTTTTGAAACTGAAACTTTAACGGTTTGCATCCAAAAATTAACGAAAATGGTATTTTTGAAACATTTTTCAAAATTCAGGAGTAATTTTAAAACTTTTCAAAGTTCAGAGGTATTTTTTATAATTTAGTCCTTAAATATTTTAGATTTCTCAGTATGTGTTAAATTCTAGCTGTCAAGTGACAATTATATATATATATATATATATACTGAAAATCGTGGACCACAACAACAACATCATATAAAAATTAAATGACCTTAAAGTCAATTCCACGCGATTTTATGGTTGTAACTCAAAAAAATATTCATTCCAACTTTATTGTTATCAAATTTTCTTCCTATGTGCAACATTGTCATCCTTTGCTGCGTCATTGAAAGTATTCATGATAGAGTACCATCCTTTCTTTATTCATTCAATTTTCTAATTTTTTCGAATTGATATCTTGTCGTTTATGCCATATTGTCGTGATGAAAAATTATTTTAATACAACGATGTGAGAAAAGATTTGCATTTGCCCTTTTAGGAACCTTATCGACGTATGTATTTAGTTGGTATGTGTACGTATATGGTATCATTAAAACATGTTTTATCTATTCAAATATATGTTATTTTAATTGAAGTTGACATTCATCTCCCCTTGTTTTAAAAAAAATAACATCTATAAAGATAATTTTTTTTTATTGGAGGTTAATAAGAGCATAGCCGACATAAAGTTTGTACTTTTGACTTCAACCAAGAAGTCAAAGGTTCAAATCTCTCGTTCTACCTGTTGTAAAAAAAGGTATGGATACTCAATTGGAGGTCAAAATGGGCTGCTTTCATTATCCAAGCCATGGGCTGGTTGGCTTATCCAGGCCATAAATGAAGCCCAGTTTCATTGGGCTATTCTCTTTTGGGCTCAAGTTTATTTTGAATCATATTGGGCCGTGGCCCAACTTAAACAGTGGTTAC
This sequence comes from Luffa acutangula, assembly GCA_036850905.1. Classification (NCBI taxonomy): domain Eukaryota; kingdom Viridiplantae; phylum Streptophyta; class Magnoliopsida; order Cucurbitales; family Cucurbitaceae; genus Luffa; species Luffa acutangula. Next base: position 51,121,544 of record CM072096.1, on the reverse strand, counting down.
TTTCCCATAAGGGAAATCCTTAAAAATGGCCAAAAATTATAGGGTACTTTTGAAAAATGGTCAAACCGTATTTTTTAATGAAAAATGGCCAAACCGGATTTTCTAACCTATTTTCGTGTGATACCAAATACCATTTTTACCCTTCAGTCATCCACACACGTCTCTCCTATATTTGTGCAGCCGTATCTTATTATTATTATTTTTTAAATAAATCTATAACTTCTAATTCCATAAATCAAGCAACTAATAGTTACATGATCAATTTTCTCCCTCTTCCATCTACAATCTATTTTCTAGAAGATTTTCACTGTGCAATTTCTCCCTCTTCTTCTTTTCTTCGAAAAATATACTTTTTTTGGTTCTCCAGAAGATTTATACAACATCAATTCTCTCTCTTCATCATCTATCCGAACAAGGTTGATTGAACACTATTGGGCGACCATAGAAAAATGGTCAGATTTACACTGTATTTTTGAAAAATGGTTAGATTTACACTGTATTTTTGAAAAATGGCCAGATTTACGTTGTATTTTTGAAAAATGGTCAAACAGATTTTTCAATGAAAAATGACTAAATCGTTTTTTAACCTATTTTCGTGCTTGAGTCAAGTTTCACGTTCACACCCTTTTTAGAAGTCACTATCTGATTTAATTATATATAAAAAAATTTATCCTTAAATCAAAGAATTACAATATCTATCTTCTCTTTCATACCACTCAAAAATCAAAATCAGATTTTATTTTTATTAAAAGTGAAAGATTACATAGAAATTAGGTTTTCATTTTTAATTTTCGATTAGATTCTTAGATTTTAATTATCTAATCAGCTTCTTCATTGTTTTTCCCAACTTTTTGTCAATCCATCGATTGTTTGCTCTGTCGTTCATATCACCATTGTAAGGGTTATTGATCTACATCATAGGTATGTTAAATATTGTATTTTGTATTTATCTATCATTATTTTCCTCCTTGTACCTTATTTTTCAACACAAAGTATATTTTTTTAATTTTTTTTTCATAGTCTTCAATGGTTTCCAAATGAAAGCTTTTGGAGGAAGAATAAAATGGAGAAAAGTATCCAAAAGAAAATCGAAGGTTTCTCAAGAATTTCTTTGTAATGGTTGAAAGAATATGAGAATGGGAAAGACCGCAAATCGAAGAAAATTGGGAAGAATCGAAGGGTTTCAGATTTTTTTTAAAAAATAAGGTGAATACTAAATCCCAATTTTCGAATTAAGTTGAAGGGAAATAGTGAGTAATGATTTCTTCTCGTTTTTTAAATGATTTGATTTTTACCATAGTAAATTATTTGCATGTTGTCTAATATGTTAGTTTATTATATACATTGTATTTGCATAATTTTTTTTACTGAATATACTGTATTTGCATAATTTTTCTTTTTATAAACAATGTTTTTTATTGTTCTAGTAACCATTTGTGAGTAATGGTTTCTTTCCGTTGTTCAAGATTGAAATCATTTGCAAGTTTAGTGATTACAGTTTGAAGTTAGGTTATTGAGGGCTTGGAAAAGAAAATAGGGTTTTTGTGTGTAAGTGAATTTAGTAATTTAAATAGACACTAGTTAACCGATTCAATCATTTTCGTGCACTCCTTATTTTGGTACGAGTTAACAATTTTTTTTTTTTAAAAAAAAATCAACGACTCTCCCCTTAATTTGTGCTAATTGGTTGATGTTTGTTATCTTATTTGTAGGGAAATCCTCCTAGAAATTACAGGGTAGTTTCGGTTGATATTTGTTATCTTATTTGTTATGGAAATGCTCAGATATGGCCAGAAATTACAGTGTTTAAATTTAAGTCCTCTTATTTTTCTCTCTATTTTTGAATTCAAATCTCTTGTTTTAAATTTAGGTTGCCAGATTTATATTCCATTTAGTTTGAATTTCTGTTATTGATTTGCTAGATGTAGTAATCCGTAAGGCTAGATTCTCTCCCTTATTATAGTGTATTTGGTTTATTTTATTTTCTGAATTGAGATTTGGATATGGGTATTTTTGTCCACTTTGTTGCCAAAAGAGTTTACTAAAAATAGCTTTTGGCCATTTATCAATGGTCCTTTTTCAAAACAGCTATTTTTATTTGGCCATTTATCTAGTTGCCCCTTCACATAAAAGGTGAAACAAGGCTCATTGTTAGAGATCATTTTGCATAAGAATTGAGCCGTGGGACCTACCTACATACCATCATTAAAATGTTGACAACTAGGACAAAGAAAAAAAAAATCGATCATTTTCTACATTTTTCTTTCTTAATTGTCAAAATTTTAATAGGATATATGTAGAGAGATCCTTACATATTGGTATGCTGGTTCATATATGAATGCATTAATATTTATTTTACCCTATAATTTATTATATATATTAAGAAAGATCATGTACTAAACTGTTAATTTTTTAAACTTATAGACCAAATAAAAATATATCCTCGAACTTAGGAACGAAAAAATTATTGTATCTAGTAATTTATCATATATATTATGTTATACATACTTTAAGCATTATTAAAGTTTGTCCTTTTTTTTGAAAAAAAAAAGCATTATTAAAGTTGAAGGAACTCTCGAGCAAAGGTTAAAATGTCGATGTTGAAGGAAATGTCGAGGTCTCAATTTTATAGAAATGTCGATTGAAATATCGACAAAATATTGATGTTGATGGACATTCCTAGAAAAAATATTAAAAAAATTAAAAAAAATAATAAATAAATGTTATACATTTTAAAAATGAGTTAAAATACTTATTATAAATATTATCTCCACACTAATTACATTTTATTGTTATTTTAATCGAATTTTCTAGGGTATTATGAAAATTTCGATTTACTTCTCGTGTCGATATTGAATCCATGGACATGTGGAAATGTCTAACATGTCAACAAAAATTTAATACATTGCTCTCGAGACTATAAATCATATATGTATTAAGAATACGTAAATAATTACTAAAAAAACATATGTAAACAATAAAAAATCTACTAGAAAAATAGACCAAACCAAAAATGAGCATAAACTTGTACTGATAATCTCGAGGTCTGTGGTTCTCATCTTGTCAAACAAAAACAAAAACACAAAAACAAAACAAAAAAACAAAATCCCAAAAATTGGCATTTACACAAAATTATATAATTTCATTCCATCAAATTGACTTCAACAATACATGGGAGTGGTTTGAGCTAATAACATTTTATTTTTTATTATGTTGGACAATACATATTGTATGGTTTAAACTTTTAACGCTCAATTTGGGTTGCATTCAAACGCAGGGATTTTGTAAAGTTCAAAGCAGTGGCCCAAAACGGCTACAAGTAGAAACCTTTCGCCGTTTCAACAAAACAGAGAGACTCCAATAGCAAAATCCAGCCAAAAAGCTACTAATAAACCAAGCATTCCCGTAAATCACACTAAATACTTTCGGAACTTTCGAAACAATCTCCACCTTCTCCAAGAACCCAGGAATCACCGGCAAAACTCCCACCACCACCGCCGCCACCGCCGCCAAATTAAACCCACCGGAGTAGTAATAAGCCCCCGTCGGACTCAAAGAATACAAGTCCTCAACGCTCAGCTCCCTCCGCCGAATCAAATAGTAATCCGTCACCATCACGCCGCCGATCGGCCCCAACAGCGCCGAATACCCAACAAGCCAAGTGTAAACGAAGCTCTCACTCGAGCTCAGAAGCCTCCACGGCTGAAAAACAATGCCGATCACGGCGGTCAGAAGCGCCCCTCTGCTGAAAGTGAAGTACGAGGGGCTGAGATTCACCAATGCGTTGGCCGGCGCCACCACATTGGCGGCGACATTGGTGGTCACAGTCGCCAAAATGATCCCAAAAATGGCCAAAACCTTAGTCGCAAAACCCCCGATATGGCCGAGAAGATCAATTGGGTTCGAAATTACATGCCCGAAGATCACTCCGGTGGAGGAAGTGACAGCAACGCCGACGAAAGTGAACAGCCCCATGAAAATGGGAAGCCCCAATTGGCCGATGATTTGATCCTTTTGACTTCTGGCATAGCGAGTGAAATCAGGGATATTCAAAGCCAGAGTGGCCCAGAAGCTTATATTAGCAGTAAGAGAAGGGAAAAACAGAGCCCAAAATTCAGAGGAAGAGAGTTTCGAGGTTAAAGAAAGCATATGCCCAAATCCACCGGCACGAACACAAGACCAAATCAACAGAGCAATCGTGAGAAAAACGAGAATCGGAGCAGAGAAGGTTTCGAGTTTTCGAATTCCATCCATTCCTTTCCAAACACTGGCTAATTGAACGACCCAGAAGGCTAAAAAGCAAGTAAAAGCAAGAGGGGAAGTTCCCAGCCATGGAAGAACCTGTGAAAATGAAGATTTCTTGATACTTTCAGGCAACAGAAGGAAAATGGCCTCACCGGCGATCCACGTTTCGATTCCGTACCAACCGCAGCCGATCAGAGCTCGGAGAAGAGTGGGGATGTGAGCGCCGTGGATTCCGAACGACGATCGGGCAAAGACAGGGAAGGAGATGCCGTATTTCGTGCCGGGATGGCCGGTGAGAATCAGGGCAATTAGGGTTACGGCGTTGGCGGCGACGACGGTGGCGATGCCCTGCCACCACGCCATTCCGAGATCGACTAAGCTTCCGGCGAGGTAATAAGCCGGGACGCCGACGACGAGGCCGATCCATAGCAGAGCCATTTCCGGCCAGGAGAGCGTTCTCTGCTCCGGCGTCGTCGGACGGAGATCTTCGCTGCCGGAATCCACGAGGTGAGGATCCTCCGTCGAGCGGTCGGCGGCGGAGGCCATTGGGGTGAAGTTAGAGTTAGGGTTAGAGCGGCGTTTGAGAAGTAATTTAGGGGTGATCGGAGAGAAGCGTAGCGGAGAGAGGGAAGGGCGGCGGCGGACGGCGGAGAGAGAAGGAGGGAAGTGGAAAGTGTGGCGGTGGAGATGGAGGTTAATGCATTGAGTCACCATTAACTTGGGCGGAATCCTTGGAGATTCCGATTGGAGCACTGAAATTGAAAAGGAGAATCTTGAAGAAGATGAGAATTGAGTAGTGAGTGGTGGAGAATTACTGAATTGTCCTCATCCATTTCCACAAGTAAAAGGAACACTTTTTTTTAACTTTTTTTTGAATTAAACAATAATTTGTGTGCCTCCTAATGAATCATGCAGGATATTTATTTATAGTATAGTTTAAAGCTGGAAATGTTTTAGAAGTTGTAGAATTATTATTTTATTATATTGTTTCTAGAATTATTTCTAAACGACAAATCTACACACGTAATACATGTTACAGGAATATAGTTTAATATAATTAGATGTATATGCCAATGCGAGTATAGCTTGGATTAAGACATAACTCTAGATCAAAAGATCTAAAGTTCAAATTCTCCCATTTATTAGAGTTCAATAGTGTGATTTGGTCAATGGACAATGTCATTATTAAATTGATTTGGATTGTTTGAATGGATCCTTTGAATTAACAGAATGGGGATGAGTATGAATAACAAAGAGGAAAAAGGATAATATAATCTTGTATTTTGTACACGGTTTGAAATATGAGATATAGGAATTAGTCATTTTTCATGTTTTCTTTATACTATGATAATGATGTATTTTTTATCATACACATCATATAAAATTCAATTGATAATGATATATTAAATTAACAATGATTATGTATTAAATTTAATTAATAGCTAACTTGAAGTTAGTACACTTTACCAAAAAAGTCAAAAACTTTCAATCTTTACCTTTCACATATGGTTGAAATAAAAAAAGGTATTAGGGTCCGTTTGGAATACATTTTAATTTAAATGTTTTTCAAGAATGCATTTTTTAAAAAACATTTTGTATAAAAATTGTTTAAAATATAAACACTCATATATTTGGTTGCATTTACTTACAAATGTTTTTATACACGAGTTATTGTTTACTTAAGAAGACTTTTTTTAAAAGTTGGTTTCAATTGTTTCTCTCAAAATAGTTTATTTATCAATCTCATTTTCTAATAAGTCATTTTTAGTGATTGTCAAACACTACGAATTTTTTCAAAATGAATTATTTTCAAAATTAAACACTTGAAAATGTAAACCAAACACACCCTTAATTTCATCACACAAAATACAAGAACCAAACACAATATTTTTTTTAAAAAAAAATTAACATTAGATTACAATTGCAATACTTTTTAAAATCTAGGGTTTAATTGGCTGAAAATTTATATATATTGTCAAATTCAAATGTCAGTGTTCACACGAGATTTTCGAAGAGAAAATTTAATTCGTGAAACGACTTCTTGTATGTATTGATTTCTATGTATAAGTAATTGTGGAATACAGTCTCTAGTTACACTCCTTTGATGCTTTCTCTCAAGGTAGCTTTGATCTACAAAGTCTTCAAAAAAAAACTTTAATCTTCGGAGTCTTGAAGGTTTGTTCACCTTTGAAGGATTCTCCTGGATGATTGAAGTGGACTTCAGGCTTCAAGTCTTCAGTCTTTAGATGACTTCACTTCAATCTTCAAGCTTGCAGGAAAATCTGGATTTTGGTCTTCTAAGTCTTGTGGGAGGATTGGAGCTTCAATCTTCAGGATCTTGTAGAGAGCTTCAATCTTCTAAATCTTCAAGATCTTGTATAGAGCTTTGATCTTCTGAAGCTTGCAGAGGCTTCAGTCTTCAGAGTCTTGGAGGAAACTTCAAGCTTTTGAACTTTGCAAAAGCTTCGATCTTCAGAGTCTTGCAGCGGGATCTGAATGGAGCTTCAATCTTCAAATCTTGTAGAAGGGATGGAGCTTCAGTCTTCAAATCTTGTAGGAGGATCAGAGCTTCAGTCTTCAGAGTTTTCTGAGAGCTTCAATCTTCTGCCGCCCCTTCCAAATGAGCCAATGACTCCTATTTATAGAGTTCCCAACGGCTTTAATGGACTTGGGCTTAAATTGGGCTTGGGCCCATTTATGGGCCTGGATGAATTTTTGGGTTTCAGGCCCAATTATTTTAATGACATTGGGTTTAAATTGAACCAAATTTACCCTAAACTTAATCATACTTTAATTTAATTTTATAAACTTTAGGATAAATTAAATAAATGATCATTTGATCTTAAGTTTAATCATCGTTGGATTCGATCAAGACCGTTAACACAATTAGACGACCACAAAAGGACACGTGGTCTTTCTTATTTTGCCATAATTAATTTTGAGATATGTATTAAACCCCAAAATTAAATAATGACGTGGCAATTTCTAATTGGTTGGAAAATTTCTATGCCAACGGTCAACTTGATTGAAAAAAATGATAAATGACAAAAACCACTTTGAAATATGGTAATTATAACAATTGCGTCAAACTTTTAAATGTAAAAATTAAACTCGAAAAGACAGATCCTAATTTTGTAATTTAAGCAATAAGTTATAAAATATTTGGACAAATACAGTCTCAACCGGCTCTGCTCTCTCTCTCTCTCTCATTATGTCATATTGATATATATCCCGAATCTGAATCTGATCCGAAAATTTTAAAGAAAATATATAAAATTGACTAAAAGTCAATGAGAATCTTTTATTTTCAATTAAAATAAAAGGGAGAATCTTTTAATATTCGTGCTTGCCAATCACTGGCTGCCAGCTCAGACATCCAAAGCCCATCTCGACGACCCAGAAAGATTTCAACGCTCAAGCCCACTTGGAAAAGTGGCAATTTTGAATTTACAACCCAAAGCTTTTTTTTTTTTTTTTTTTTTTGCTTTTTTAATGGTCATCAAAATTATATTTTTATTTTCAATGTTGATATTATAACTTTAATTTTAATTTCATTTCCATATCTTCAAAAACTTTTTATCATCTCTCGTATTATTCTATCGATATCTCTATTATTAATGAAGGATAAAGAAAACTAACATGATTAATTATATGTGGTTGATCGAGGTGGGATGCAATCAAACGAACAGAAATTGGGGCATCAAAAATCTTAAAGCGTAGGCAATCAAAGATGGTTTGGAAGCGCACTGAGACTGGAGCACGGCTGAAGGAAAGTGGATTCAAACCGCCTCTTGTAGTAGAATTAGACTTGTCTGAAGTTGTGAAGGTGATCATCGACGATTCGAAAAGACCAATCTGAAACGTCTCTGCTCACTAGTGCGATTAAGGAGCTTGCTAAATGAGAATCAATTTCTTTCCAGAAAAATGCTCAAGAACAAGCAATTTTTTGGCTCACCTTGTTGTCAGGGCTGACATTAATAATGGCGATTTTGTTTTGTTTTTTGGATGCCCTTCTTTATCGGTTTTGGAAGAAGAAGAGGTCGACAGGGATGAGAGAGTCCCTATATATGATTGAATGTTGTGTTATATGAGAACTGTGTGTTGGTAGTTGATTCTCTTTAATAAATTTATTTCTAAAACAAAAATTATTTGTAGTTGAATATCGAAAGAAGTAACAAAATTTTAATGAATATTATCTACTCCACTCTAAAAACAAAATTATACTCAATGCTTCTTATGTTTTTTGAACTGTGATAATTTTTTAAAATCTTCAAATTCATGTTTTTCAATGACTTGTCAAACTTTTGTAATGTTTTAATTGAAGGCTAAAGATCACAATAAAGTTTTTTAAAATATTAGAATCGAGTTGGTACAATCATCTAACACACACAGTAAGAAATTAATTGGACCATGTGTTTAAAAAATGTTAAATTCACTATCATTATTATAATCCAATTGAATGCAATTCATTGCAAATGAATTCTCTTTGGTCCTAACCAAAAATTTCTTCCATTTTGTGTTATTTTATTTTACGGTAGAAGAATGTACAAATCTTCGATTACTTTAACTTGCAAACGATATTTGACCTTATAATAATAATGATGGTAATTAATATTTAAATTCAAGGTTGAAATTTATTTTATGGCTAAATTTAGGTACTTTTACAGTTGAATTTGGAAATTTTAATAGTTTGTCTAGAAATTGATTCATCAGCCATTTTTCTAATTTGATTTTGATAAAAATATTAATTTCACAACTTCTTCAACTTTAATAGACTAATTCAATGAAATTGAAAATTCAAGGTTGAAGTTGACTTAATTACTAACTCAAATTCAACCATTTAAAAAAAAAAAAAGAGAATCAAAGGTTAAAACGAGAACGGTTTCTGCTTATCATTATTATATATTTAAAAGGAAAACTCACAAAAACTCTTGTTGCTTAAAAAGAACAGCATTAAAGTGAAAAAACCCTTTTCGAAATCATTTTAAAGAAATCGAAACCAAAACCATAAAAAAAAAAAACAAAACGAATCAACAAAGAAGAAACAATTTTTTTTAAAAAAAATAATAATAAGGTAAATGGTCACAATTTACATAAATAAGGTAGTATACCTAATTCTTTGGCCAAATTGTGGAAGATGTGTAGTCTAAGAACCTATATATCCATCAATCCACATCAACCCTACCTACTTGTTTCCCTCCAAATACACCCCTCCACCTCACATTATTATTTCACATTTTCTTTCATTTTTCATCAATTTTATTTTTATTTTAATTATTTATATCCCATTTAATAATTCTTTTGTTTTTAGTTTCATGTTTGTAATTTTTTAAAATAGTGTTCTCCTCCAAATTCAAGAAACAAAAAGTAGCTTTTTGGAAGCTGTTTTTTGAAAAAAAAATAATAATAATAATAAATAAGATTTTTTTTTTCTCGAATGATAAAAATAAGATGATTTTAATAAATTGCTTGAAGATTTTTATATCACATCATTTTCTCTTTCTCTCTCTTTTAATTATTATTTTCCTATATTTTGATAATTTTTTCTTGCAACATGCAATGAAGAAATAAATGTGATAACTCATAAGAAAATAAAAGCCATTATTAAATAATAAAGGTCTTCTAGGATTGCTAGACATAATTGCAAAATAAATAAGATTTACAGCAAGTTTGATAGGTGAACACAGATCAACTTCAATTTAATTTTTTCTATTAATAAAACTTGAAAATAAATTTTAAAATTGACTTTTTTTTTTCTTTGTTTAAATCAATTGGTTTGGTCCACTTTAAATTTCAATTTGCACCCATATATAATATTTGAAAATTAATATATATATATATATATATATATATATATATATCCCAAAATTAAAACATTATTTTCTAAAATAGTTTAATAAGCTTTGCTGAATATTTAACAGAACAAAATTCCACTAATTATTAAAGCTTTAAGTAATTCATAAAAAAATGACCATTTGGTCAGTAATTTCACGTAAAGACACAGTCAGAAGGTTCGATTAATTCAAAATTCAAAATCAATTAAATAATAATCGAAGGAAAAAAAAACAAGTAAATGACATAATTAAATAAAGATGAATATGGTTGTTTAACCATAAAAAAAAAAAAAAAAATACAATTAAAGTATTTATTTATATAAACGGCCCATGTGGTCAGTGGACCCCCGAAAACTATGAAACGGACTCCACAAAGACATGTTCTTTTATTTTATTTTTTTTTTCGAAATTTTAATTTCTCAATAAACAAATATACACCTTGCAATTATCAACATAACAATTCCTCCATTATTGCTTCTTCACATCCTCAAGATAGAATTTGTTGTATATGGGACCCAAGCTTAGAAAGAGAAAACCTTTTTTCCCCTCTATACCCTATAAAAAAAATAATTTTTATTATTTTTTTTTTAAATTTCTAGGGACATACCCACCATGAGTGCCCTATATTTTTATGGACAAAGACCCCAAATTATGGTATGTAGAATGATTAAAGCCTTCAAAGAATTGGTTTTGAAGGCAATAATTAGGACCCAAAAGGTGCCCTATGAGGAATGCCTTTTCTTCTCCTTGATGAAATTCCTTCTCTTCTTTCCATTACCCATGCCTCTTTCTTTGCCTCCAAGTTAAAGCTCGCATCCCCATTTCTCTTCACCCCTACAAGCTACACACGCCATACATTTACCAAAATTAACAATTTCACTCTCCATCTTCAAATATCATACGAATCGATCCATCGATCTCGTTTCGGATCGGATTCGAATCCGCGTATCCCATAAATTGAAAATTTGTATGGCAATGTAAAAAAAAAAAAGTGGGTGATGATGTGTGAGTGATGGGTCATTAGCTATAGGTTATCATGAATTATGAATGATGATGAATGAAGAGAAAAGAGAGGAAATGCTAACCTTACAGCCGAGTGAACAGAAACGAAAAGGATCCAATAAGCTTCTTGCACAAATTTCACAAATATGAGCTCCTCCTTTTCCAGCTTTTGGCTGAGGCCTCTCATTCAAGAACATGACTCTAGCGCTATTAATCACATAAGTTTGGACTCCACTGATATCCAAAGCATCTTCAATCTCTGCAACTCTCACCACATCATGATACGAAGATCTCCTTATCTAAAACCAATTTCCAAATTCAAACACCAACCCATTTCACCTAAGTCAATGCTCCACAAAACCCATTTCTCAAAATTCCCAAAAAGTTTCAAAAATTGAAGATTTATGGTCTGACGATGACGAACCTGAATGACTTGATGGTCCTTGTGGTGCGACGAGCGGCAGTAAAAGCAAAATGCGTCGCAGTGGCAATCGAGACAGTACATATTCCGCTCGCTCCGGGCGGCGTCGCCGTGCGTGTGGCAGATTGAGAAGAACGCCGTCTTCAGCAATGGCTCCAGCCACGGCGGCGCCGACGACATTATTGGTGATTTTTGCTTCATCTTTTGCAAATGAAAACTCAAAAATTCAACGAAAGAAAACAGAGGGAGAGAAATAAAATGGTTTTTTTTTTGCTTTGGCTTACCATAATATTTATTCTCTGTGTGTTGTGAAGGAGCTCTCAATGTGAGAAAATGGAAGTGGGAATCGGAAACAATGTGAATTTTTGCCTTATTGTCATAATAATAACTCTCTCTTCTCACGAGAGAAGCGAGAGAAAAAGAAAAAAAAAAAAAAGCTAAGAAATGAAATGAGATGCGAATTTGTGAGAATTGAGCGAAATTGAAAGGGGCCAAGCCAAGGCTGAAGGGACAAGGTTAATGTTTGGGGGAAAGGAGGGGTTGTGGACGGTGGAGATGGATTTGGTGGCTGAGGAATATTTGGAGCCGTTGGATGGAATTTGACAGAGATGGCAAAGTTTGGCGCTTACGCTGCTTTTGGATCTTCCTTGCGTCTCTACGTTGGCACGAGGTCGGCCTTTCCTCTACGTTTGAGCTTATTCTCATTTCCCATCCACGGCTCTCCATTCACCACGTTTCCTCATGCCTGCCACGTGTCGTGATCTTATTAGTTCATGTACACATGGACTCATGGACATCAAAATTCGGTTTGCTTCTCCCATGAGGTTCTCGCTTAACAATTGCTTTGATGATGTCAATTTTTTTTTTTTAATTTTAATTAGAAATAAAATAAGGAAGAATATTTGGTTGTCTATAGATATGTAGGGATTTGTCTATACACCATCGTTGAAATGTCGACAATTAGAAGAAACAGAAAAAAAAAATCTCATTTTCTACTTTTTTTTTCCTCTCTCTTCGTTGTCAAAGTTTTAATGGAGTGTGTAGGAAATCCCTACACATCGATATGCAACCAAGAATTGTTTGACTGAGCCTGATAAACCCGAACTTTGAGTAAAGTAGATGTGGAAATGGAGATTTGAATTTTTTACCTTAAAATAAAAAGTAGATATTTTAGCTATATTCATGTTGGTATCGAATATTTGTATGCACCAACTCATGTATCATGTAGCTTCAATACATGCTTGTACCAACATATTATTCTACATATCCCTTGTTATAGGTTATTTTGGACCACTCTGATGCTCAAGGAGCTGACCAGGACAATCGGGCAGAGATAGGACTAGGAAACCGACCCAGAGGAAGACCAGACCAAAGGGTCGGGCCAACTTGGCCCGACCCATGACCATTCGGCCTGCTTGTGCGGGCCGAGCTCGTTCGCCTCCGTTCGGTCCCTGCTACCTCTAGTCGTCCCGGTTCCACCTGGTTCGTCTCGAAACCCCTCCGAATTTCTAAAAACCCTAGGAGCATGAGCAGGTATTTAAACTCATCTTCGTCACTGAAGAAGGGATCCCGAACTCTATTCTCTACTCTCTCCTCTTGCCCTCTTGCCCTCCTCCTTCTGTTTTCTGACTTAAGCATCGGAGGCGGTGTGGCAAGCACTACACCGATGTGCAGGTTTTCTGTCTTGCTGGTCACGTCTTCCCCCTCACAAACAAATTTACCGTTGGTGGCACGTGAAGGTCAGGTGAGTTCCTCCCGACCAAATTTGACCATCAACACCCCTGTTTATGTTTAAACAAGGAAAAAAAATAGACATTTTCAAAATTTATACAATAAAATGGAGAGTGACCAGAGGATTTATGAATTAAAATGAACTTTTTGAAATTTTTTGCACGTCTCAAAATCTATGAGTTTAATATAAACTTCTTAAAAAATTTTGAGACTAAAATAAAATAATATGGCATCTAAACTAAATAAATTCTACTTTTTATAGAAAGAATATTTTTTTAATATATTTTTTTCTCGCAGGTATTTGCCCGTGCTGACGGCTGATTATTAAAAGCTAAATTTAATAATTTAATATCATTAAAACAACGAAAAAAATTGAAGTCATAAATAAAATAAAAAAGGAGAAAAATTAAAAGTATCTCTCTCTCTCTTTTTTTTTTTTTTCCCTTCCAACAAAATTAGTTTTGTATTTTTGTATTTTTATATGATGGATAAAATCATATATCAAATTACCCCCACCCACCCCTTTTTTCTTAACTTTTTTTTTTCCCTTTTGTGTTTGTCTTTTGTTTTGTTCATGTCATATAAGTACAATCAAACTCCAATATCACGCATGCTTTCTTTATATGGCCTATGAAAACAAATCTAATATTTGTGTATGCCAAAAAAATACAAAATAAAAGTCACTTTTTTTTTTTTTTTTTTTTTTGGTCTCAATGAAAGGTAAATGAATAGTTAGGATAATTATAAAAATTGGGTTCAACTTTTCCCCTAGATAGTTTAAAATATTTTAGGTAAGGTTTGTGGGTAGGTTTGGTAGCAAGAGACAATTAAAATTTGGCTATTTTTTGGTTTTTGGTTGGTTTATTTTTCAAAAGAAAAAAAAATGCCTTCTCCACTTTGCCATTAATATGTCATATATAAAGTTAAATTTATAAGTCTCTTTGATAATTCAAAGCTGTCTAAATAGCTAACTATTTTTCTTTCCTTTATGGTTGACTAAAGTTTAATCTTGTTCGTTAAAGAATAGTTTACAAATCAAAGAAAAATTATTATTTGAAAGGGAACAATAAAACTTAATATTCACATTTTTCTTAATTTTATATGAAAATCTCATATTGATTAGAAACCATAAAGATTTATATATACAAAGATAAAATATTTTTTTGTTGTGCATAATAACCTAAAAACAAATTCATGTGTTATTAAAAAAAAAAAAAACAAATTCATGTGAACTTAAGCTTGTTATTATTGTACCATGAAAAATTTGTGGTGTGATTCATTATTCTAACAAAAGATATATATTGTCAAAACGAACTTAGCTCGATGGTACAAAAAAGAAAAAAAAAACCACAAAAACAAAAGATATATATTGAGGGAGCATGGTTTTCAAAATTTTAAATAAAATTTAATATCTATATAATTGTGTGTTAATATATTTAGAAAGAATGTCTTTTGAAAGCAATGCCTTTTATAAACAAGACCCACCAATTTAAAGTTTTTTTTTTTTAAAAAAAAAAAACCAATATTTTATTTTAAATAAAACGTTTAACTATTCAAGTTTATCGAGATTACTTAAAGAAATGTCCTAAAAGAATATTTAAAAATGAATAATCAACCAATCACGCAATCAATTGACAAAAGCAAACATATTATTGAACATATAACATAAGCAATCTACAATAATTTTCTTCTAGTTCATTAATGACGAAAACAAACCAAAAGTATATTGTTGACTTTTCTTCTTTGTATTTATATACTTATAGCTCAATTAGTCCATTTAAATCATAACCTTCAATAAATAAGAAAATTAATATATCTATTCAAAACTAAAATTGAAAATTAATTCTTTTTTAGTTCAACAATTGTCGAGATGAGAGATCAAATCATTGACGTATGACAGTAATATATGTTTTGTCCACTGAAATATGCTTTAATTGATACGTATATGAACTAACTAATAAATCACACAAATTTCAACCAACAAAATAGTCAAATCAAAGCTACACAATACTCAAACCTAACCAGTACAATACCTTAACCTAACCATAAGATCAAGAATATTATTCAAAAATAATTTACAATAAAATGTCTTAAACTCAACTAAAAGAATAATTGAATAACTAGCATTTTCACTAGGCTTTCACAAATCAAAACAAATGACCCAAGTAACCAAACCCACTCCCAACTTAATTATTGTGTAGTTGTTAAGACCATATATTAAACATTAAACTTATTAGCTTAAGTTTTTAAAGTGTAGGTTCAAATTGAACACAAATCAGTGTTTAAAAATGTCAATACCTTCCCCTCCCCCTAACTCTTTGAAGGGGTTGGAGGTGGTCGAACTCAGCTCCAGCAATGTCATTTCACTCTCGTTGACTCTTCTGCAAATTTTCAAGTCCACAACTCGAACAATTGAATTGGATTCGAAAAGAATCTTTAACCTAATCGAATCCATCTCGACTCGAACAACCCCTAATATTTCTTCTTGAATGCAACATACCAAAAAAAAATAAAGGTGGGGGGAAGAAAATGAAATGTCCAATACAAGGCAATGAAGTAAAGCGCCTAATCTTTTGGTACTTAGCGAAGAAGAAAGAAAGTGTGTGTTGCATTGCATGTATTGCGCCGATGGGAAAGGATATGGGAAAGCCCTGCCATAAAGAAAGCCATCTTTTTCCATTTCCTTTTTTTTTCTTAAAAAAAAAATGTTATTTAATCATTATTATTTTTGTGGGAATAGAAAAAGAAAAGGAAAAAGTAAAAGTAAAAGTAAAAAAATAATAAAATGAGTTTATATGCATGCTTTTCGTGAAAGGCAAATGTTTGTTCCTAAAAATAAGAAAGAAAAAAGTGAAAACAAGGGAATTTTGATTAGTGGATGATGAATCATTTGAAGTGGAATGAGATTCGAATCTTTTATGTAAAGTTTGGATCTCTCTATTTTTTTCTCTTTCAAATATATATTTATTCTATTGGGACTTTTTTTTTTCCTCGTTAGAAATGTTTTTTTTCCTTTGCCATTTTTTATTTGTAATCAATGTCGTAATAAAAAAAAAGAAAAGAAAAGAGGAGGATAATTGTCTCCAAGTTTGTATTGAATTTATAAAAGGTTAAATTATAAGTTTTGTTGATGCCAAAATCCGGACATAGGACTCACCTGACCTTCACGTGACACCAACCGTGAATTTGTAGAAACTGGGTAAGATGTGACTTGCAGGACCAGCAAGAACCGCTGCACACCGGTGTGGTGTAGGTCACATCGCCTCCGATGCTTAAGTTAGAAAACCGAGGAGAAGCTAGAGAGTAATGGAAGAAGTTGAGAATAGAGTTTTCCTGGCCCTCCTTAAGTGATGAAGAGAGGTTTTTATACATGTTTTTCCTCCTAGTGTTTTTAAGAATTCAGAGGTGTTTCGGGACAAACCAGGCGGAACCGGGGCGATCCGGGGCATCAGGGGCCGAAAGGAGGTGAACGAGCTCGGCCCGTGCCAGCGGGCCGAATGGTCGGCCTCGGCCTTCTGCCGAAGCCGACCATATGGGTCGGGCCATGTTGGCCCGACCCTTTGGTCTGGTCTTCCTTTGGGTCGGTTTTCTGGTTCTACCTTCACCCGATTGTCCTCGTCATCTCCTTGTTCGTCGGTGTGGTCCAAAATTACCTATAACAAGTTTGATGAGTGAACTTTTATTTTTGTGACTAAATAGGTCACCGGACTTTGAATTTTGCATCTAATTGGCTCTTAAATTCTAAAAATATCAAACAGATTCTCGAACTTTCAATTTTGTGTTAAATAGGCCTCTAACATATTTAATATCTTTAAAAAAATGAATGAATTCATTAGACATAAAATTGAATTTTGTGTTCAATAGAACATTAAATTTTAAGCCAAAGTAAGCATAACTCAGTGGTAATTGACATATACCCTTAACTAAAATGTTAGAAGTTCGAATTCCCACACTCATAATGTTGTCGAAGTAAAAAAAAACATTAAATTTTAAATTTGAAAAACTTTTTGAAATTCGAGAACATATTTTGACACAAACCTAAAAATTCAGGACTAAACTTACAATTTAAAATTTAAAATTTTAAATTTTAAAAAATTATATAAAAAGTAGAAATGTAAAATTTTGTCTTTACCTACAAAAAGTTTTTGCCTTCGCAATTTGTATTAAATACATTCAAGTTACTCTTAAGTCTTAACTGTGATGTTATATTATATGGTTTTTGGACTTTTTATATTTTGGTTAACTTTTATCACATTTCTTTGGGTTATTTCAACATTTAAAACCTCAAATTTAGTTATTATATAATTATTAAAATCTACTTTTAATCTCTATTGTATATGACACATGGACAGAGGATGGAGTAGTACATAGCATTTCAACAAATTAGGCATGAATTTGATGAGAGCAATTAGAGGATTAAAAAAATATAATTTTGATTTTTTTTTTTTTTTTGACAATATGTGGTGAGAGGATTTGATGCACAGATCTCATTGTTATCGGTACAACTTCATGTGCTATGCTCTTATTTACTTGAAAATGAAAGTATTAGAAAAATTGATTAAAAACTACCGTACTTGGTCAGAGGTTCAAATCTCTCATCCCATAGAAAAAAAAAAGTTGAAATTTTAAAGACAACAAAATGAAATTTTTAAAAATTTGTATATAAAAAAAAAATCAAAAGTCAACACTATATTTAAAAATTAATCATCAATGACTCATCGCCACGATTTATTTCGAGATAGTAAATCTTGATGAACGTCAACCATTTTAAACAAAAGTTAATATTCATACCGAAATAGTAAATCTTGATCAACATCAACCATATTTTAAACAAAAGCTTATATGAAATTAAATGACATTGTTAAATGAGGTGATTAAATTGAAATTAAATGAAAATTTAGGGACTACTTTGAAATGGAAAAAAAGTTTAGTAACTACATCCAAACAAATTAGACTACTTTTACTTTTGGAATTGATTGATACCAAAAGCAGCTGTGATTTGTCCACGTGGCACTCTTGGAAGTCATTGAAATGCATGAGAAAATCATATAGATATCCAAAACCAATAATTATTAAAACCTTCAACAGACAAAAATTATATTTAAAACAAAAATAGAAGAACCAATTATTATAAGAAAAATATTAAGTTGCCTTAAAAAAAGCAAAAATTATGCGACAATGAACTGTTAAGCACCAATTTTAGTGGTAGTGTACGCATAAAGTGCTTTCTCCATTCTTCCTTTATCTTTTTATAATTTGTTTAATTTAAAATTAATGGTCTATTTTAGATTAATATATTGTTTTAATCCACTTGTATTTTTAACATCTCAATTTCAATATTTTTATTTTTAATTGGTGTATGATTTCTCAATCATGTACATTAAAGAATATAGTTTATTTTCTAAAGGGTGTTTAATTCAAGCCCAAACATCTCAATGTCAAACTACATATTTCCTAGTCTTTAATTTTCATCATCTAAAACATAATTTAATTTTTTTAATTAGTGTATAGATTAAGATATAATAAATTAAAGTACAGAGAAAGAAAAGAACCTCGAGGTTAAAAATGTTTATTAATATATGGTGTTATGAGTTAAAAAAATGAATGAATTCTAGAAGAAATGTTAGGTAAGATGTATTGATAATAATTTACTCGAACGTAGTTTAAATAGTTAGTCATTAATTAGTTATCTTCCTTTATGAGTTTAAGTTTAAATGTTTTTGTTCCTTGCTTGTAATTTAATTTACTTAAAAAAAAAAAAAAAGTCAATCTCTTTCATTAAAATATTTACCCAAATTAAAAGAAAAAAAACTAATTTATGAACTAAAAAAAATAGTGACGATATTAATAGCATAATAATTAAATTTTGGTTAACTTATCAAAAGTACTCCTAAAATATGAGATTAGTTTCAATTATACCCTTAAACTTTCAAAAGTTTCATTGTAACCCTCGAAGTTTGAAGTTTGTTTCAAAACGATTCTTGAAATTAAAAATGATGTACTTGCATTTGCTTTTATTGTTTTTTCCACGTATATTTTTAAATATCTATTTTAATTTTTGATTTTTTGAATAATTACATTAATTACCCAATGGATAGATAGCAATCAACTATGTCGATTAAAGTTGTGACAAAATAATTTGTTATAGGTAAATCTGGACTACTCCGAATTTCAAGGAGCAAACGGAGCCAGCACAGCACCCATTCGAAAAAAGAGAAAAAGTCGGGCCATTGAAAAGTAGGGAACCGAGGGGATTGGGCCAGCCCAATCCCCGACCTCAGCCTCGGCCAACCCAAGGGCTTGCTTGGTGCTTTTGGGTTCTCGTATCTGAAGTCGCGGAAGGGGCCAGTTGGACCATATTGGATCCCAAATTGTTCCAGAACGGAGGAAAACCCCTAAATAAGCCGACCCAAGTATAAATACAATTCTTCACATTTTGGAGAAGTGTTCGAAACTTTGATTCTTGACACTCTTTACTTCTTATTTGTCGACTTAAGCATCAGAGTGGGTGTGGCAAGTACCACACTGGTGTGCTGTTTCTACTGGTTTTGTAGGTCACGTCTTCCCCCAATCTCTATAAATTCACTGTTAATGTCACATGAAAGTCACGTGAGTCGTTCGTCCGGATTTCGACATCAACATAATCATTATTAGAGTCACATAAATGGGCTAAGATAAATACCAACATTAAATAAAATAATAATAATAACCAAAATATTTACTTTTAAAAAATATAAAAGAAAAGATATTGGATATATTTGAGAGTTGAGGGAAAATGGATAATGGAAATTTTATTTTTAAATATAATTCACGTAAAATGGGCATGATGGGCAGTAGAAGTACAATGTGTCAGTGAAGAATGTTTTTATAAAAAGGAAAAATTAAAAATTAAAAAAATAATAATAATAAGAATAAAAAAAAACGGTAAGAGGAAAGAGGCGTGTGAGTGGGACACCGAAAGCTCAGCCGAAGAAAGTTGAAAGCTGTGGTTCCCAAAAGGGCTCTACAGTTGGAGCCATTATGAGCCCATATGCCTCACAGTTGGATTTTTTTTTAAAAATATCCCCTCTATTATTATTATTCTTTTTTTTTTTTTTTTTTATTATCATTATTATTTAATTACATGCCTTGGAATAATAAACTCAATTTTATATAAAATACTTGGACTTCTTAACTTAAAGTTGACAATTATATTTTATTTTATGGAAAAAAAAAACAACAACAATTTCCACAAAGAATTTGCTATGATTTTAACTTTTTCTTCTTCATTTTAACAAACTATTCTATTTTTGTCTCCTCATGTGTGCACAATTCACAATTATATTATATTCTTTTACTTTATCTAAACATGAGTTATTTCTATATTAAAATATAGCTTTTGTTTGTAAAATTTATATATTTCAACCTTCAAAATTTAAGCTCCTCTTTAATAACCATTTGGTTTTTTGTTTTTGATTTTGAAAAATTATGCTTGTCAAGGCCACATTTGAATCTAGCCAAATTCCAAAAACAAAAATAGGTTTTTAAAAACTACTTTTTTTCACAAATTGATTTATTTTTTGAAAGCATGGAAACGTATAGGGGAAAGTAGTATTTATAAGCTTATTTTTCAAAAACTAAAAACCAAATGATTATCAAACATGACATGTTTTATTTTAGTCGAATACGTTTTAATAAATTTTTATTTTTATTTTTATTAGTAAAACATAAGCTATCAAAAAAATTATTTGCATTACTATACTTGATTGGTATCCTTGTGTAATTCATGGTTTTACTTGCTTAGAAATTGAAAAAAAGATAAAGCTTATTAAATGGTGAAGGGAATACAAATATAATAAAATATCTATATAATGAAATTTGTTGGAACTATACCATAACACCAAATTTTTTTATTGCTAAAAAAAACTTATTAAATAAAAAAATAAAAAGACAATAAATAGTGATCTCAAGAGTGATGTTTAATTAGATAATAGTATTTTATGGTCTAAACTATTGTTTGTTTGTTTTTTTTTTTTTTTTTTTTTTGTTGGATAAGTTAGTTATATGAGTGAATATTTTTGTTCATTTATTTATTATTGACCTATTTTTCAACAATAAAGTTGACAAAAAGAAAAGCAAGGAAAAAAATATTTTTAAAAAAATGAAAGAGAAAAAGGGGTGTGCAATTTAATAACATGCACAATCAATGTGAAAGGACTTGAGTGAATGCATTGTTCTTTATCTTTATGAACATCACTTTATAAAAACATTGGATTTTGATATGTCTCTTCATCATGGAATGTAGACCAATTTTAGGTCAAATGTTACATTCTTCTTTCTTTTTGCACCGCCATAGAACAAGAAATAAAACATATTGAATATGATTTTAAAATTTATATGATAGATGTAATTATTGTTCATGATTATATTTTGATTTTTTTTTTTTTGGTGTTATTGTAACTTGCAACCAAAAAAACATAATTTAAGTTTGAATAACACACGATTACTAAGTGTCAATGGATTAGGGCAGTGATGGTGAATGCTCCCCCATCCCCATCCACATTTTCACTCCTTTAAATTATTCTTTCATTTCTATTTAAAACATCAGGATCAGATCAAGAATTCTACAATAAAATTCGTGTAAAATGAGGTTCTACATTGGGAATTATCCTCTTTCATATATACAATTCTTTTAAAAATTAAACATTTATTAAATCCTAAAAAAAAAAAAAAAAAACTCATTCTTCATAAGATTCTTGCTACCTATGAATTAAAACATCAATTTTTCCAATAATATTTATAAAATTGTAATAATGTATTAGATATTTTTAGGAATTGAAAATGAGATCACAGCTAGGAGTGGGATGAACATATTTAGTCCAAATCAAAATGGAGAAAAAAAAAAAAAAAGAATCTCTACCTCCATCCTCATCCACTTGAAAGGACATTACTATTGAATAGATTCCCATTAGATGAAGAGGGAGAAGATGCAACATTTCCAAATATATATATATATATATATATATATATATATATATATATATATATATATATATATTAAGAATAATTTAAAAAAATCACAAAATAAATAAATAAAATTAATGGTGGGTAGTTGGAATTTTCTAAGCTAAAGTGTATATATATATATATATATATATATACATATATATATATATATGGTTTACATCATGGTCCTTAAACTTTCAAGTGTATTCCATTTCGGTCCCTACATTTTTAATTAATTCGTTTTAGTTTGATTCTTAAACTTTCAAAATGTTAATTTTAGTCCCTTAAGTTACAAAAATATATATATATATCATTTTCGTTATCATTATATTAATTTTTCTATCTAATATCCATTTTTCAAATAATGCTTGTCTCTAACATATGTATGACTTGAAATTATGCTCGTATTAATATACTAGCACACATACTCAACACCGTCATTAATTTGTTAAAAACAAAATACAGGTAATGACAAAATTTATTTTTTGAAAGTTCAATGACTAAAATAAACATTTCAAAAGTTTAGGCATAAAAAACAACTTTGAAAGTTCAAGGACCAAAATGGATATTATGAAAATTTAGAGATCAAAATAAAACAAGTTTGAAAGTTATTGGAGGACTAATTAAAATGAGATTTAAATAAAAAAGTATTGCTCCACTCAATGTTGAAGTTTTTCCCTCAATCCCTAGAGAACTTTCACATCACCTAATCATAAATCATCCACAAACTAATTAAAAAAAAGTTATATAAAAATACAAAGAATTTAAGGAGAGTAGAAAAGATGGTATAACAACTAGGTGGAGTGATGATTGAAAGAATACTTAAGTTTAGGCTAATTTATATTAGAAATGTTAAACAACCAACATGATTAGCTAGCTTACTTTGCCTTTGTCTTGAATCAATCATTTAATAATTTGCAACTTTATGATTCAATCACATTTATCAAATCTCCATAAGATCTCATGAGATCTCTCTCTCACAAATTAGCATCTATCTTATGTACCTGGCTTTTAATGCTTTCTAACTGTTTGATGCCCAATGCCCATTTGGTCTTTCTTTATAAAAAAAAATAATAATAATAAATAAATTTTTATTCATTTTTTGCTATGAAACTTGAAATTATTGTTATTTTTACTTGGAAGGATGCTAGGGTTGTTGGAGGTACAAATAGGTAAAGATGACCATGTTTGACTCCTGATTTTGATAAATTTAAATTTAGCATTGGAAAGTCTAAGGTTGTGTAACTTGTGTTTGGATTATATGAGTTTTTTTTTTTTTTTTTTTTTGGTTCTTTTACTTTTTTTGAACTTAACGATAGTGAGTATTCGAACATCTAATGTTTAGAATATATGTATAAATATAATGTCTTAACCATTTGATCTATATGTTCAAGTTGACATATAAAGATTGTGCCATTTTAGTTTGATAGATGTTCTACTTTTTTAATAGAAAAAAAAAATTTAAGAACAATTTTTCGAGTGACTTGTAAAAGTAATGTTTGAGATGTGTTTAAAACTACTCTTTATAATCTCATGATGTCAGATTTGACCAATGAACAAATTCAACTTGGGACATGATCAACCCAAGTTTCACTAATACATAACACTCTAGCTCTCTTAGAGATTGCATTTTTTTAGTGCAACAACATTTGGAGTGGGGGGATTCGAACTCACGATCTCTTGTTGGCTTTTAACATCCTCTAGAAATATGAATAAAATGAATATCACTTAATAATGGTAAAAGACTCACAAACAGATTCCACTTCACTCCAAAGAGCCCAACTTCTTTATTGATAAATTTTATATGGCTCATTGGTCATCAGACTCCACCATCAATTTAGAACAACCCAACGAGTTTGCTAGTTTGATCCCTTAAAAAATGGCCCATAACTCGGCCGCAAGAACCTCAAGGCTAAGATTGAAAATCAACGTTGAAGCCGCCACTGCCTCTCCATTCCAATTTCTGATAATCATTCCAACACTTGTCAACGGAGAGGATGAAACCATTGCAGCATCGGTATTCAGTTTTCAATATTCATTTGGAGGAGGAAGCCAACGTGCATCATATTAGAAAGATTAGAAGGTTGACGGTTCACCCGATATACCCCAGGGCTGCAACATTCAGAGATCGACGCTCTGATTGGAGATCCGCTTCATCCATATGGGGGCTCTTGAATTCACCCCTAAATATTTCTCCAAGTAATTACTAAACCACTTACTCTGAATGTTAATGTTTGGTATTGTCTCCCATATGGATGATGTTGTTTCTATCGTTCCAGATCGACCAACACGTAACAACTACTAAACCAAGGTCCGCCAGGGATGATGAACTCGAATCGATCTTAATCCATCTAAAAAATTTAGCATAGAAAGTTATTTAAAAAAAAAAAAAAAGAGACATTCCTATAAATTTCATATTTTTATTTAGGGAAAAATACACTTTTGGTCCCTGAGGTTTAGGTTAAGTGACACTTGGGTCCCTGAGTTTTCAAACTCAACAAAAATACCCCTGAGGTTTGAGATAAGGAGCACTTTGGTCCCTGCCGTCAAATTTTCTGTTAACTTTTAACGGTTGCTGACGTGACACTATTATTTTAATATAAAAAATTATTTTTGTTTTATTTTTTAAATAAAAAATATTAAAAAATTAAAAAATTAATATTTAATTATTTTTTTTATTCTTTCTCTCTTTCTCTCCCATCTTCTTCTTGTCCATCTTCCTTCTTCTCCATCTTCTCCCTTCTCCTTCTTCTTCTTCCTAAGTCCGGCGACCGGCGACCACCACACGCCGCCGCCGCCGCCGGCCGCCGGCGACTGAATTTTTTTTTTCTTCTTTCTTCTTTCTTCTTCTTCCTTTTTTTCTTCTTCTCTTTTTTTTCTTCAATGTTTTTTTTTTAAAAAAATAGAAAAGGGAGGGAGGTCCCTCCTCCCTCCCTTTTCTATTTTTTTTTTAAAAAAAATATTGAAGAAAAAGAAGAGAAGAAGAAAGAAGGGAAGAAGAAGAAAGAAGAAAGAAGAAAAAAAAAAAATCAGTCGCCGGCGGCGGCGGCGGCGGCGGCGTGTGGTGGCCGCCGGTCGCCGGACTTAGGAAGAAGAAGAAGGAGGAGGGAGAAGATGGAGAAGAAGGAAGATGGAGAAGAAGAAGACGAGAGAGAAAGGGAGAAAGAATAAAAAAAAAAAATAATTAAATATTAATTTTTTAATTTTTTAATATTTTTTATTTAAAAAATAAAACAAAAATAATTTTTTATATTAAAATAATAGTGTCACGTCAGCCACCGTTAAAAGTTAACAGAAAATTTGACGGCAAGGACCAAAGTGCTCCTTATCTCAAACCTCAGGGGTATTTTTGTTGAGTTTGAAAACTCAGGGATCCAAGTGTCACTTAACCCAAACCTCAGGGACCAAAAGTGTATTTTTCCCTTTTATTTATTATACAAAGGAAATGAAGTATTTGAAGAAAGTAAACATATATTTTATCCTCATAAACAGTGAAGAAGAGTTGGGTCTTGGGTGTTGCATCTGCCCTTCTATATTAAGAAAAGTAAAATTAAAAAAAGAGAGAGAATATTTTATTCTCTCTCATTTTTCATTCCTTTTCTACCTTTTCCAATAAGAAAAGTATATGTTTTATTTCTGTTACTTCCTTTTCTTTTTTCCCTTTATAATTTGCCCCAAAGTTTAAAAAACATCTATAAATCTACCACTTGTCTCTCTTAAAATTTATAAAAATAAAATGTTAATTCAAATATAGCTGGTTAAATAAGATATTCATTCTCTCACTTTTTAGTTACTCTAATTGTATTTTCTTAATAACTCTAATCATTAAAAATCATTTTTTTTAATAATTTCTAAATATCACTTCTTTTACAAATGAAATCACTAAAATTGCTTTGGATTCTTAATTTTCCATGTTTTTTTGTATGCTATGTTTTTTTTTTCCTATTCATCCTTACGAAAGTAGCCAAAGGGATACTCTTCTAAATTTTCTCAATTTTACTAATATCTAATGTTTAAAATATAGATAAATATCATAGTTTTTTTTTTTTAGTTCAACAATATTTGGAGGTTGAGGGATTCGAACTTCTAACATTTTGGTCGAAGGTATATGTCAATTACCACTGACATTTGACGAAAATAAGTGGCCATATTCATTTTAACTTTTGTTTTAAGTGTTAGGTGTCAATGTAAATATTATGAATTTTAAAAAAAAAAATGTCACCGTAAATATTTGACATTTGGGGAAAATGAAAACCTTTTAAAATAACTAATTTTGTATTTCAAAAGTAAAACGGCTATTATTTTAAATCGTAGGTCATAAGTCGTGGGCCAAACTGGATTGGGCCCCAAAAACTTCAATGTCAGCCCAATTAGGATTCAAAAGCCCACTTCTCCGGGATATGGGGTCGTTGGCGAAGGTCCTAGAATGACCCTCTATAACTATATATATATATATATATATATATATATATATATATATAGTTTTGGTTTTAACGAAAAAAAAAAACAAATAAAAGCAAGTTATTCAATACCGAAATTATTCTTATTTTATTTAATCATCAATTTTTTTTTAATCTTCACTGGTGTAAAAATAGCTGCCTTTTCATCCTTTTCTTTAATTCAGTATTGATATTAAAATTCTCCATCTACATCTTAAATTGTCTCGTTCAATTAATAACCATTTTTTATAATTCGCCAACATGAGCATAGTTTAATTGACATAACTCTTATACTAACGACTAAGAGGTCTATGGTTTGAGTCCAAACCACTTTTTACAGTTCAATTACTCTTGAGTTATGTTGGAAAAAAAAAAAGTTCCACTTGTATATAAAATAATGGTATAATCCCTTTAATATTTATTAACAATTCATGACTTATTTTTTGAAAAATAAAAGTAGAAAATTACTTAAACTGCTTAATAAAAATGTAGGAATAGATGAGAACAAATGTAAACTATTGTTAAATTTGTCACTGTGTTGATAATGTTGTATCGATCAACTAAAATTAGTTCTCATAGCTCATAAAACAATGAGGTAGAATCTAATCCATGTAAGACACATGAAATACTTCATTTATAACTTTTAAGACTATTTCAATTCAATGTTTGAACGTGTCAACTCTAAATTGAATAAGAGTTAACTACTAGATATATATCTCTCACCTTTAACAAATCATTAAAAATGACTCCATTTTTCGAAGTACCAATAGTGCATTATTCTCATAGCCAAGTATCATCATTACAACAAAGTAATTATTACTTTATTAGTGTTCACACATACCACATATGAAAGACTCGTGTTTCACCTATAAACACATCACGATAAAATAAAAAAAGATAAATATTTTTTTAAAAAAAAATCATAGCATGTGTTTACTAAGACCCTGTTTGATAACCATTTGGTTTTTGGTTTTTGATTTTTGAAAATTATGCTTGTTTTTCCCATTTTTCTTATCATGGTTTGCATCTTTGTCAATAACACATTTAACTTCCTAGCCAAATTTCAAAAACAAAAACAAGTTTTTGGAAACTACTTTTTTTTAGTTTTCAAAATTTGGCTTGGTTTTTTAAAACATAAGAAGAAGATATATAACAAAATCAAGAAACTATGTGTGGGAGTAGTGTTTTTAAGCTTAATTTTAAAAAACCAAAAACAAAAATCCAAATGGTTATCGAACGGGCCTAAACTTTTGTATTAAAAAAAACACTATATTTTAAAAAAAATCAAACAACTTTTAAAAGTGAATATTGAAAATGTACTCCTACAAAATAATAATAATGAAAATGAAGATTTACTACA
The DNA here is from genome assembly GCA_036850905.1 of Luffa acutangula. Taxonomy (NCBI): domain Eukaryota; kingdom Viridiplantae; phylum Streptophyta; class Magnoliopsida; order Cucurbitales; family Cucurbitaceae; genus Luffa; species Luffa acutangula. The sequence continues at coordinate 51,093,527 of CM072096.1, read as the reverse complement.
AAGATTAAAAAAAAAAAAGATGCTAAATGTTTCAAAAAAAAAAAAAAAAAAAGATGCTCAATAAAAGGAAAGCAAAAACAAAAAGGTAAAAACGTGGTATGACAAATTGACCATTGAAAATTAATTTGAATAATATACTTATTTTACTTATAAGTTTATTTTTTATTATTATTATTTTTTTGATAGAATATAAGTTTATTAATTTTTTAGAAATAAAATGTGAGAATGTGATCTTAGTCAATAAAAATATATTTTCTGATAGAAATCTTATAAAAAACAAAATCTTGTTCTAATTCTTCTTTTGTCTATTTTGATTTTTTAACCATAAAAAATTTTGATTGTACTAAAAAATGGAAATCAATTTATTTTTTCAAAATTAGTTATTTTCTTAATCACAATTTGAATATTAACACTTGATAAAATTTCCAGAAGTTAGAGACAAAAATGAACTTTAAAATGTCAAAATGAAAAAAAAAAAAAAAAAAAAAAAAAAAAAAAGTAGGACACCAAAATGAAATATATTATTTTCTTGCTTACAATTTATTTGTTAAATTTCCTCCAAAAAAAAAAAAACTTATTAAATTCCACGAAATTTACTGAACGTACTATTTTAATGAAAACAATAAAGAAATAGGCTGGAAGGAAGATTGAGAAATGGACAGCACCGGTATTAGAAACTTGGAATAATCATCAAACTTCATCAGTTAAAAAAATCGGATTTTGATTCCTGGCTAAGGAAGCGATTTCGCGCACGGAGACGGATTTCAGCTCTGATTGTCCGCCGGATCCTTGCTTTCTCCGGTCGGAGGATTCTTAATCCTAGGGTTTTGCTTTTCTTCTTATTTTCTTTCATTTCTTCCGATAACCCCAGGATCGATTATCCTTCCGACCCATGTTCAAGTTTTGGTATGATCTTTTCTCTTTTTCATGTTTAATTTCATCTATTTGGATTGGGATTTCTTGTGTAATTCGTTTGCAACTCTGGTTGTTCGGTTTTTGGGCGTTCCGGCCAGTCTGTGTTTCATTTTCTTGATCAAACTGCTGTTTCAACTTGGGTTACGACTTGATTTTAGATCGAACCTGGTTCATAACTGGTTTGTGATTTGTTGGTTAATTGGAAAATAGTTTATGCTTGTTGTGGCTGTGAATTGAGGGGTTTAGTAGCTTATAGCTGCATCGCTTCCGGCTGTTTGAACTTCCTTTTTCAAGCATCTGTCTGACGTGCAGTATCTGTTTTTATGCTCTATTTTTTCAAATTTTCTTGCTAAAAAGGCAAGCGGGTGGGTGTGGCGAAGCCAATTTCTTGGGTCCTAAATAGGCTATTACCTCAATCCCTTCCAGTTTATTTTTAAAAATGTCTTCATATTGCATTTGAAAAGGGATGGACTAAATGCACGCAAAAGAAAGATCATCGGGTGTGCTTTGTTGCCCCTGCCATCTTTCTGAAGCAACAATTGGAAAGTTTCCTCATATACTTGCGGCAGAGTATTTGCTCTTTCATGTTGTGGAGAATCTGTTAATCGAGAGCATGGTTTTTGGCTGGGGGAAAAGGACTAGCATGCCTTCATGTGGATTTGGCATCACCTTTTTTTTCCTTTTGATTACTGAGCGGTGTATTCCACCACATTTTGTTCTGTATTTTTCATACTTCCCCTTGTTCAGTTAGTAGGAAATGTTTTGTTCTTAGTTGCAACAATTTTTGTTGAATGGCGGTTTGATCTGATTCTGTTTAAACCATTGTTTTTCTTATATGATTTGCATAATCATTGACGCACTTGAGTGTTTTTTGTATCTACTTTCAGGGGATCTCAGGAGGAGCAGGTACGTCCTCCACAAGATGTTACCACACAGTCATGGTATCCACCATCTGTTAGCTCCTCTCGCCCTGCAACCCCAGGTAGTAGCTCCTCTAATCATTCCAGTTCACACAGGCCTTCTGATAGGCCACAATCTCCATCACACGTTTCACCTGCCGAAGCTGCTGGCATTATTTCTGCTTTGAAGGACAGAAGGTACGGCTCAAGGTCCATGACTACCACAAATTATGCTTGTGCCCACTGCTTTCATTGATTCTAAGTGACTACATTCATATTTAGAATTTGATGGTTTTTGGATTATTTTTGTATGCAGTTCTATTGACATTTATTTGGCTGTTCGTCCATATGTAGTCTTTTCAGTAAATTTTAGTGCCTAAATTTTAATGCCTTTGCGGTGTGGAAAACCCATTCATCTTGTGTGTGTGTGTGTATGTCTTATCAAACTTCATTGATGGAATAAAAGTTGCAACATAAAGGGTGTAAGCAATCAACCCGGAATAGCCAAAGGGTTGTAAAATAATCCTCCATTTGGCATTAATTAAAAATGAATTGTAGTTTTCTTAAAAAAAAGGTGATATAGCTATATAGTGAAAGTAAAAAAATGGATAGTCTGCAGATGTTCTCTCTTTAAAAGTTCTAAAGTTTCTCTAGTTATGGCCAACAAGAGCATTGCTCGACTGACATTAAGCTTCTACTCCGACCAAGAGGTCAGAGGTTCAATCCCCCACCTCTACATATTGTCAAAAAAGTTTCTCTAGTTATGCCTCCCAACAATTCATTTGACAACACCCTCTCACAGAGCTCTCCCTTTTCTCTTAAACGAATGGCCTAGAAGTTCTTCGTGAGCCATTGAGGCTTTTAGTAGAAAGCACCAAGCTAAACTGAAATCTTGCAGAAGAGAGAAGGCCACATGGCTTGAGCACAGGAACAGTGGAGGAAGAGACGATCAAGACCTTTTCCCCATGGCAGAAGCTTGGTAATAAACTGGTGTGATGACATGCCTACGTGAAGGCCTTTCAGCCGTTTCAAGGCCTGCCCAAGAACATATTCCAACAGAAAAACCTAATATTCTTTGGTACTCCAGCTATCTAGATGCATCCATAGAGACTTGGATCCATAAAATGGGCTCTAAGAAAAGAAAAGAAGCTGCAAGCGTGGTTTTTAGATTGGTCTAGTGTCCATAGGATATGATCAGAGATGTTTTTTTTTCTTCTTCTCCTTTTTTTTTTTAAGGAAAATCTACTTCTCCAGGAGAACATGGTCAACTTCAATTCCCGTCATACAAAGAGTTTAGAAACAAAGGCTTTCACTGTTTTTCATCCCATTGGATGCATGCAACTATGATTTCGGAGCACAAAATCTGTTATAATCTGGTCGAGATAACTTTTAGAGGTCCCACCCAACAATTTTTCTAGAAACTAGAGTTCTCCCATTACTAATTTTGATGCTTAGAAAATCTTGATATCTTCTCTTACACATAACCACAGAATTATAGGGGTAAAATTTTATGATTTTATTTTGAGTAGAGCATGTACTAATTTATGCTACAAGATTTAGTAGAAGACACTACCACCGTGTTCGTATATGGAGCTTTGTGTTAATATCAACATCTGAAATGAAGAGAAGTTTTTTGTTTGTTTCCTTGACTCTATCTCATTTGTGGCTCTTTCTTGGTGCAAAGTGCAAACTGTTAACCCCTTTCAACAATTATAGTCTTAAGAATCTCCTCTCTCTCTCTTTTCCCATTTGGAAGAGTATTTTTTGGCACGGGGCGTGGCTTTTCTCTCCTTTTTGCAATTTTGTATCATCTACTAAACTGTATCCTATCGAGGGAATAAAAGGTTAAAGAAATCTAGTTGGTTTCAATCTTTTTTTCATGCTTTCTTTCCATATGAAACCCCAAACTGCTAACCTTATTTTCCTTTTATTTCGGGACGAGGACATTCTTTTAGTGATCATTCTTGTAAGTAAACCTATGATGTTTGCATGTTTATGGGTACTGTTGTACAATATTTTCCTAATTTATTATTGATTTTGTGGCTTCTGATTTAAAATTCTCATTATGAATTACCTGAACCTGACTGCAACATTCTTGGTTTCATCATTTGAGGATATTGATCGCTCTTTTTTTCTCCCCTTTTAAATTGGTCAGTGTTGATGAGTTACGAAAGCTTTTGTCAGATAAGGATGCATATAATCAATTCCTCCTTTCACTTGACCAGGTCAAAATTCAGAACAATGTAAGTTGCATTATTCCCCCCTTAGTTCTTAAACTTCCTCAATTGTGAAGCTGAAATGTAAGAAATTTAAGTTCAAATATTAATTTGGTTGTTTCTGATGGAAGAGAACTAATATGCTCATCTGATGGTTCTCCAATGCCTTGAGCAGATTATTTATTTATTCATGTAGCTTTACTATATCTGATTCCATACTAGCAAAATGCAGAGCATTTTCTTGATCTTTCCTACGATACTTGCTTTTAAGCATATTGCGTACATCATGTGTCTTTTCATTATTTCGATGAAGAGTTCATTTCTTGTTTAAAGAAAGCGTAACATATTCATCTCGGAGGATTTTCAATTTAGAGAGTAGTGCTATAAAGTCTATAATATCCTGAAGTTTGTTTCGACAAAGAGGGTTATGCTTGTCATTGACTGGGTCTGTTCTAGTGCTTATTATTCCATGGTCTGATCGGAAATCCTTATTGGCTTCGTAAAGCAAGCCAATCAAATCTGAATGTAGGTTCCACAGTGAACTGCTCCATTTGAAACGATCAGCAAAATCTGACACAATCCATTCTTAATTGATATTAAGACTGACAGAATTTTCTTTCCTGTATTATCTCTCCTGGCTTAGATTCGATAAGCTTGGACTTCTTTTCAATTAAAGGTGGGATGGGAACTAGTCATCTTGACAAATAAGCATCATACAAGGAAGAAAATTTGAAGTTATATATAAATTAAATTTCCTAATTCCTTGGTGGAAGGTTTCGGCCTGGATCAGTTTTTCTAGGATCCCCTGGTTGCACCTCTACCATGCCCTAATGCAGGCTATATTTCTTTTCCTGTATGCATCCATTTCGAGTTTGGGAGCCTCAACAAGAACTTCAACCTTCTTCTATGGAGGCAGAACAAGATCAATATCCCAATCCCACTGAGAGAAGGGAAAGAGTTTGAGCTCATTGTGCTTGAACCCGAAACCATCTAGACCTTGGCTATGTATGGGAAGCTGCTTACTGTCCATCCACTCATTCCAAGAGTCAAAATCAAGTCCTCTGTACACATGACTAACACACACACCTAATAGTTACATACATTGAAAATCTTGACTACTACTAGAATATGTGAATGAAATACAACTCAAGTTGCTGATTACTACCTACTGTAAACGGAGGAACTTTGCAACTATACTAGTTGGGTTTATGCGTCAAAACCAATCATTTTAATTACTGTTGCTTCATATGTTTATCATGTGGTTTTTGTTGTTGGTCCATTTTATGTTTTTTTACGTCATGTCATTGTAGCTTCTTCTCTGAGTTATAATATCAAGGCTTTTCTAATTTTTTTTTCTTTCTAAATTTAAACTGTTACTGATTTGGTGTTTGCCGTTCTCATTTCTTAATAATTTTCACCAGCTGAGAGATGAGCTGCGCAAGGAAACTCTTCAGCTTGCTAGTAAGTAACATAGCTTTTTTTTTTTTTTTTTTTTTTAAAAAAAATACTTTTATGCTTGCCTTTTTTTCTAAGCACTTCTTTATGAGACAAATGTCAATCATGATTTTAACTTGAAAAGGTGAGAACTTGGAAAAGGAACCACGCATCATGGAACTCAGAAACCAGGTATGGGTTTATCAGAAAATAATTAATAATCTTGCCTTCTGAATTCACTCGCCCTTCATGCTGAGCTCCTCTTCCCTTCTGTTTATTCTCTCACAGTGCAGAATAATTCGGACAACTGAACTGGCTGCTGCTGAGGAGAAGCTAAATGAGCTTGACGGAAAGAAAGAGGAGATTTTGAAGCTCTGGTCTTGTGCTTCGCTTCTCCGAAGGCTTCAAGGTATATTGTAATAGTAGTTTATTGAATTTTGTTATCTCGGGCATCTCCTGCCAAGGAAACGGGGCCTGCAAGAAACATTCCCTATCTATGCTAAGACGTCTATTCATAGATTATGAGAGGGAGAATCATGAGATTGGATTTGGAACTTCTTTGAGATCCTCTACTTCAGAGAACATTTTATTTTTTTATAGAACTATTTCGAGAACAAATTTTAGATCTTAGGGTTGGTTTGACTATTGAAAATTTCTCGTTTTTGACTCGGCTTGTCCGTTATTGCTGGCTTGCTATATTCTACCAAGAAAATGTTAATTGAACAAGTTTACTTTTCAAAACTGAGAACTGAAAATTAAATCAGTCTTGAAATAAATCATCAGGAAACTCCTAGTAGAATTAGAAAAGACTAGACTTTCTATTTCTCCTGTTGTCCCATTTTCACATGCCACGCCTCGGTTTATTGAAACACCAAACTTCTGTTTGCAGAGAGAATGAAGGAGACAGAAGAGGAATCAGAAAATCTGCACAGGCAGCTCCTTGAGAGAGAGATAGATTTGAGTTCTTTCACTCACAAATACAAGAAGCTGCGTATGAATTACCACCGGCGAGCTCTCATCCAACTTGCTGCCAGAACCACCTGAACTCAACTGCAGAATACTGATAGTGGCAGCAATCATGTAAATTCTTACCGACAAAATTTACTCCTTTACTGCGTAATGCAACTGCTACAAACTGTTTTTTTCAGGAGTAGAGGTTGAAATCATTTGAATCCCAGATGGGTTCTCTACCAATTGTGTCACTAGTGAATGTCAGTCAGTTCGTTTTACTGATGATAATAAATTGATTCTTTTCATTTTGACAATCTTTTGTTTTTTTTTGTTCTTTTTTCTATGTAATCGTTGTAAAAATGATACATATTCTCTTTTTCTTCACATCATTTTTCAATTCATACTTTACAAGTTTCTAGCTAGCTCCCCCTCCCTGCTGCTTTTTTTCCTCAATTTTCTGTACTCTCGTGTAGTTACACTTATAAGTTAAAATCTATTCTATTTTGATTCGTATAACTTAGATGGTTGTTCTATTTTTTTCTCTATATTTTGAAAGTATCCAAATTTGGTTACTACACTATCAATGAATCTCAAGAACAATTTCGGTTCGTGAGCTCTATCTCTAACTTCTCTCTTTTCTGATGGACTATGAAAATTACTTTAATAATTATATCTGCATTGGAGTTCTTTTTTGTACCATTAGGTTTCAGGTTGCGTTGAGGCCGAAAGCTTAGAAAGAGGATAATTCCCACCTATTTGTACTGTATATCGGCAATATCTCTGATATTTTGACAATATTTTCTAAAATAATTTAGGAACCGTAATAATCGAACCCTGAAGAATTTTATAGAGTATATTAAATAATTAAAATATTTCCTAAAGTACGTATATTGCATTATTTCCCAAAAGACATACGTTGCTACATTATGTGTGTTAAAGTAAAATTAGCTATTAGCATACTGTTATTTATTTTTTTTTTTTTAAAAAAGTGATGATTTTGATATAAGGGGACAGTAAACATTTTAAACTAACCTTTTCAGCTTGACTCTACTCCTTAATAAGGTTGAATCATAGAAAATACCATTGAACTTTGAATCTTGTTTCAATAATGCTCTTAAACTTTAAAACGTTGCATTAATATCTGTGATCACTTGTCAACAGTTTTCAAAAATACCTTTGTTATTAGTTGCTGTGATGGAAAATCCACGTAGCACATTGAAAATTCAAAAACAACATATGTAACATATTTTTTTAAAGAAGATGAAGCAACATCCTATACTAAAGATTTTTTTAGTGAGAAAGCATTTCGGTTAGCTTCTTCGTTTCGGGATTAGTGTTTGGGGTTAGTAATTAGCAATAGGGTAAAATTAAACGCGATGTGAAGAAACGTTTTAAGCTATGCTATGTTAAAATTGAAGACGACACGGTTGAGTGACCTTTGTTAGAGAGATGATCCCTCCCCCCATATGTTTTGTTGTTACTGCTACGAAGGTTACTGCCGCAACCCCCCATTCATTTTGTTGGTGCTGCTGTAAAAGGTCATTATCCTAACCCCCTTTGTTCATTCATTTGGCTACTGTAAACTGCTATAAACTTGTTCATTTGGTTGTTGGTATTGTTGTAAAACTAGGACTGCGCCATTATCATCAAATATGCTAGTATGTTGTATTGTTTAGTTTCCCCAATTTTATCATCCAAAATTCCTGTTTTTTCACCTCATACAAGCTAGCTCGTTAAGATTTTAACGGCCACATGAATTTTTCATGGCAGCTGCTAATTGCTTTTTGGAAGGTCAAACGTATTAATACAACTTTTTAAAGTTCAAAAGTATTATTGAAACAATATCTAAAGTTCGTGAGTATTTCCAGGTATTAATAATAGATATTCATGAAAATCATTATCAAAATTCAGAAGTTAGAACATAATTGGTACATTTTGTTTTATTTTACTCAATAAACACAACCACTAATTAAAAATCAAACGGTAGGTAAACCCAAATCTAAAAAATTGGGTAAAAGCTCAAAAACCCACAATTATATCTAAACATACTTCTTCTTCAAGAACCCACCCTACCATTATACATCAGATAAGCACAGCGTTGTCTAAATTTGATACAAAAAGGTCTATATAGTATATATAAAACAAGCATATACTGAAACAACTTTCTGCTCCATCATAAAAGAAACGTAGGCAGCAAGATGAAATGGACAGTCATTTTGTATATGCCAAAAGATTACCATTGCTTTTCTTTTTTATGCTATGACTATAACAATTTTTCTACCTGTAGAGATTCGATCGCCGTTTACATGGCTTTCACCTGAAAAGCAAAACCAGTGCAAGTTCAAAGAGGAGAAACAGTTTGTCTCATTCTACAAGACGATCCAGTTCTTTCTCCCATTTCAATCCAAACATTTGGCGGCCGAAAGGAACTATTAAGTTATACCGAAAAACCTGCAATGGTTGTGGAATGAAATGCTAAAATAAGTTTAAAACATATATTAATTTAAAGCTTAGATTGATAGGTTACGGTATATTCAATCCGTTATATGTATTTATAAGAGAAAGCACTCCCCCAATCATCTCAAGGGGTTCCTTATCGGATTTTCTTTGGCTCCTAAGTCAAGCTTTTTTTTGGGTGATCGTGGTTTAAGCTTTTCTTTCAGCATTTTGGTTGGAGAGGTTTCAAAGGATCTTTGAATTCATGCACTTATATATTGGTTCGGTTTCTTGGTGTTGTCTTTCTAAGAATTTTTTTTTTGTTGGTTTTTAATATAAGATTGTCTTCAGATTTGGACTGCTTTTATAATTTTGGTATCCCCTCGTGGAGTTTGTATCTCTTGAGCATTAGTTTCTTTTCATTTCTTCAAAAGTTCTATCAGCACTCCCCAAACCAAAAACATTAAATCCCAGCAAGCAACCATTTTGCACAAGCAGCTACTTATTGAATTGACCAACTAGTTAGAAACAAAAAACAATGGGGGGTGTAGAACCTGACACACTGAATTAGAATTTAAAACCCAACCTTTCATTATCAATTGATCAAGAATCAGGGAAGCAATAACTAACCTTGTCATTGATGTGTTGCAATTGCCCTTTCAAAGCCTCTGAACTCTCAGTCCATTTTGAATGATCTCCATTGCCTCTACTTTCAAATGCTCTCTTCAACGATGAGCGCCACACAGATATGTTTCTCCTGATCTCTTTGTTGAGCTCAACCCATTCTGGTGCACATCCATTCTTCGACAAGATCCGGTACAATGTGTCTTCTGCTGGATCAGCATGAGGATTAGTAGAGAGGTTAAGAGGTTTTCCTTTTCCTGGTAAGTTCTCAAATTGCCCTTCTTCCATGGAATTCCAAATCCTCCGTTCAACAACATTTATTAGATCAGTTTCTGACCTGTCCAAATTATTCTACCTAGCCTTAGCCAATGGTAGGTTAAAAGCATAGAGAAGTGTAAAATAGAAAGTCCATCAATGAACCATAAAGTTACATAGAAATGATACTATCTAGGCTCATGCATAACATGATTAGTTTTATTGTTCATGGATACACCACTCACTCGCAGAAGAATCAGCATTTATAGACTGACGAATTGCCAATTAGTTTAATACAAATTTGGAAGATAATTTACTGCCTCTAGATTTCAAGCATTCAAAGTCACTGGCAATGAAATCAAATAATAGAGAAAAAAAATCCCCAGAAAGCGTTTAATTCTATTGCATATATGCTCGTAATAATGATCTTCGCACAGAACAAGGAATGCTGAATTAATAAAACACAAGCAATTTCTAATTCAATAGAAGCTCTGTTTCAGAAATTTGTTAGTTCTGAACAAAAACCAAGCACTAAGATTACATAACAAAATTCAATTATGGAAGAATCAATCTGAAGGGCAAACCAAATATGTAGGAATATAAAATGGAATAAACAGAGGGAGGACCTGACAGAGTTAAGCTGGCCTCGAAGTTCCGGAGGGAGTTTACGGTCATTGGCGGCGTCTATCACCGATGAAAGACGGTCCACTAACTTCTTCTCCGTTTTCTGTGATTTACTCGGCGATGAAGACGAAGACGAAGAAGATGATGACGACGACGAAGATGACGCCCACCTTCGCGTCGATCCGATGAGAACGGCAATCGGCGACTTGTCGTGGCCCGATGATCTTGATGTTAGGGACGAGAAATAGAATGGCTTCGTCCTCGGAAGGCGGGTCGCCATGGCGGAGAATCGAGCTGAGGCACGGCAGAGAGATTTCCCCAATTGGAATTTGGCAGAGATTGTGACCAGCTGCGCGGCCGCAGAGGCGGTTGTGGCTTTTCCACGTTGCCTCTAAATACCTTGCCACGTATGCTCAAAACACACGTGTCAACAACTCATTGGCAAGTGGTATTGCTTTGTAGAAATATATATATATATATATCAATTTGAATTCTTCTTTTTAATTTTTTTTTCCTATTATCTTGGAAGTTTTAATTTCCTTCCAACCTTCTTGGGACATGTGAATTGAGATAATCAAATGATATGTTGTAAGTGCACCCTTGAAAGTGTTTCGAAAGGTGTCAGCAGGTGCGCGGAGCCAGAGCCCGCCATGTTTGCCAGTTGGGTCGAGTGTTCGCCCACTTTAGAGGAAAAAAGGTGTCCGCCCCTTAAGTCGTCAAACTATGACGAGAGTTTTGCCTTTCAACAGCACGATAAAGGTATCGGTAATTGATTTAAAGGTTGATAGTCTAGTTCCTCATCTCACAACTATCTACTAAAAAAATCACTGGAAATAGTTGATTATGATCAAATATTAAAAGTAGATGATGATAATGTTTTTTACAATAAAAAAAAATTGAGAGGTAAAAAGATTCAAACCTCTAATCTTTTGATCCAAGGTGTATACTTTATATCAGTTTAATCGATGGTATTTATATCACTCAAATATTGATAAGCTTAAAAGAATATGATATTTGATGAATTGGGATTTAGAAGATGCATAGAATCATTTCAAATCCTCCTACAAATTTAAGTCAATAATTTTGATCCCTTTCGATGAGTAGTTAAGATAGATGTTTAAAAATTGATTACCAAGTCATCTTTGTTTCTTGAATCGATAAAATATCGAGTCAAATTAATTGGCATTCATCTTCATTAATTTTTTGTGTACCGTGTAACAAATATAGAAGAAAGGATTGAACCTTCAAAATGATAAAAGGTAATAAATATCATCCTCAATTAACTTGGTTGAGAAGGCATAATTGAAATTCAATCAGAAACAAAACGATAGTAATTGAAACAAATTTAACGAACGCATTCATTCACTCATGAGTAATCTGTAACAACTATCGTTTTGTTTTCAATTACAAGTTCATAATTATATATTCATCGATTCACAAGATCAGAATGCAGAAAAATTCTCAATTCACCAGAGAAAAAAACAGAAGAGTTTCACTAATTTTTCTCATCGTTATCATCGGAACCATATGTATCAGGTTCCTCGCACATCGGTGAAGTGAAGTAGAAAGGACCAAGCACGTACTTGACGAAATCGCGATACACCAAGCTCGGTCCCCGGAGTTGAACGCCGGATCGGCCGCCGGCGAAATCGGTCATGATGTTGCAGGTCGGATCCGGTGACGAAACCAGCCGCACCGAGCATTTCTTCGGATTCAATTTCTTGCCGTGAATGGATTTCTCGATCGTGATATCAAATTGCCCTAACTCGTCCGTCAGATCGCTCGCGTAGTGCATCACTCTGCTTCTCTCGTCCAAGCACGTTACGGATACCTTACAGTCTGCAATCGAGATCGTCGATTAGGAGTTCGGAAAATCGAAGAATAGTCGAATGAAGTTCTTGGCTAATTTTGTATTACCTTTGAGCGGTTTGCCGTTGATCCACTCGTTCCAGCCCTGGGTGCAGTCCTGGCAAAGAACTTTGCCGCCGATATGAAGGACGCCGGCTTCGTTCGTCGCTGCTACGATGTTGATGCAGCCGATTAGAAGTGAAGCCGCCATTGTCAGCCGCAACAGAGGTCCCATCTTGATCTTTTTTGTCTCTGTAGAAGCCAGTGTGTGGATCGGGGAGGGTTGTGGAGGTTCATATAAGGAAGGAAGAAGGAAGTGGAGAGGCACTACTATGGCGACGTGCGTTCCACCATTGGAGCGTCAAATGAAGCTCCATTCGTTATATTTGATTATCTGTACACGAGTTCGCAAGTCAAAGCTCCATTCGTTTTTTTTTTTTTTTTTTTTTTTTTTAAGTATATGCCTCAAGTATAGGTCCTCCAATTATCAATTTTGTATCTGAGTTTTTTTTAACTTTATCAATTAAGTCCTGAACTTTCGATGTTCTTGACAAACATTTTTTTAAAAAAAAATTCACAAGTCAATTAAACACAAATTTAAAAATTTAGTTTTCGATTGGACATAAATTCAATTTTATATCTAATAAATTGATTAACTTTTAAATCTCAAATATGTTAAGAACCTAGGCATCACAAAATTCAAAATTCAAAAATTTATTAAACATTTTGAAAGTTCTGTTAGACACAAAATTGGAAGTAAATACTTTTTGAAATTCAGGAACTAAATAGACACAAACCTTAAAGTTCAGAAAGCTCTTGTTTATATTTAGAAAGCTCTTGTTTCATAGGTGACGTCCCTAAACTTAAAAAATGCTTAATATATAGGTGGCTAAATTTCAATTTTATGTATAATACTTGTTACATATTTGAAATTTTTAAAAATTAAATGATCTATTAGATATAAAATTAAATTTTGTCTAATATAGGTCTATGAATTTCAAAAAAGGTTGAATAATTTTTAAGGATTTATTTAAAAAAAATTAAAATTCAAAGACCTATGAAATACAAATTAACTAAATTATTTTTACTCAAAAACACCTTAATTTTTAAGGATTTTCTAAAACTCATAACCATTTAGTTTTTTATTTTTGAAAATTAAGTTTATAAACAATTAAACCCTACCATATATATTTCAAAATCTAAACCTAAGTTACAAAATAAGAAAGGGTAGTTTTTAGAAACTTTTTTTCCACCTACCATAGAAAAATAATAATAATAGTGAAAATAACCAACAACCATACTTGGTTGCATGCCCCAAATAAGAATCTTCCTGAAAAAACTTTTTTTTATCTTTACTAGTTATCATTTTAATGGTGATATGTAGGGCGGTATCAGCCAAGTTTTTTCCTATAATCCTTGTATTCTTCGTAATACAGAATAGGAGATGAGGCGATAAACGACATTTGCTTATAAAACAGCACAATTCATTTTGATGGGTTTCATCAACAAAGCGACTTCATAAAAATACAAAAAGAACATAGCTTCACAAACTTGTAGTATACCATATTCTAACCATATGCCGTAAATGGACAATAACTCAAACACACTATATATCTCATCTCATTACCAAACGTAATTTTTCCTTTAAAGCAAAAAGAAAATACGAAGCATCACTCTTGATCCACTTTTCTTCACCCAACTGTCCAAGTCTAAACGTGACATCTACAATCCAACAGATTAGGGACGAACAGATGAACTAAATCACGACGAACGCAGGGCTAGGCCCTCCAGATTGTGCCTCGGTGCGTGTTCGTCTTCAATGATGATCAAACTATGGTAAACTCAGTTCTAATCATCAAAGCAAACCAGCAGATTTTAAGGCTGCTTGAAAGTCTTCATCAGAGTCTCGAACCTGAAATTCATATTTCAGAAGGTATTACAATTCAATATCAATACGATCATGAAAGATGGGGAATTCAAGTGTTGGAACATGCAAGGGATTAAGCAACAAAGTCAAGCTCTTCAGGCCAATTGTTGAGAGTGCAAAGGCGAATAATTTTGTTAAACTAGAGAAGGAATCTTACCTCTGTTATTTGAGAGGCAAAATGGTTCTGAATTTTTCCCATAAGCATGATTTCCATATCATTACAGATCAAGTTAAAAACGGCTCCTGAAAAATCACACAACAGCCATGGATTTTCAATTAACAAACTACCAAAAAAATGTCTACTTTGTGATCCTTCGTTGCAACTAATACTGCAAAAAACTATACAAAACAAACAATGGCAACCACACGCGGTCACATGGATTACAGCTCCACCCACTTATTTGAACAAAGAAATCAGAACTAATTTGAAATCCTTAAGACATAAAGGTTCTAATGTGGATGCATCTTTGAAGTCCTTGGAAATTAGAGAGCTAGCCTAAGCACTACAAAGTTGCTCAGCTTCAATAATCAATACAGGCAAAGGACATGAAAGCATATCCACACAGATTACGCAAAACTAGAAACATAATATATAAATTATGGTTAGAGGAACATCGTGAGAAATCAATAAACACAATGTCCCTATTAAATAAGGGATAGCAGATAGAATATTTGAAAACTAATTTAAGAATAGAATATTATTGTGCATCTCCAGAACTTTGAAGCTTGAAACCTCAAACTTTATGTCATACTTGAAGACAAGAAAAACTGTCAGTTTGACATGGATAATCAAAGTCAAAACCAACCTACAACCAGTAAAAGAAGTCACTACAAGAATTTGCACCTACATCGTAAGATTAAGATCTATTGCAAACAATTCTCTTCAACCAAAACATGGAAAGTCGATCAATCAAAAAAGAGAAATTGAAACTTACCCTTGCGCCCAAAACGACCTGCCCGACCAATTCTATGAAGGTACACCTCATAGTCAGGCTCAGGTTGTGAACCAGATCTGTATCTCATCGCTTCTGAAGAAGATTCATATTTCCGAGGAAGATCATAATTGACAACGAGATTGACCTAGTGAAAAGGAACATATTTTAGGGATTAGAATAGATGTCAAGTCATGTACGGCCATATACTATCAACAAAGAAAAGGATGGGGAACAAATTGATATCTGTACATGTTGCTGGTCAAAGCCTCGAGCCAGAAGGTCAGTTGAAATAAGAACTTTGGTTAGACCGTCCTTGAACTCTTTTACTATTTTGTCTCTATCTTCAGTCCTCAGTGCCCCTTGAATGGTAGTTACCTCATAACCATAATCAACTAGTGCTGTGTGTAACATGCGAGCACTGTTTTTTGTGTGCACAAATATAATTGTCTGACCCACATTCTCCCCTAGTTCAAGAAGTCTATCTTTTATGACCCGAATCTTCGTAAGTTCATCTGGACATATCACCTTGTACTGCTTTACACTCTCCAAAGATAGTTCTTCTTTCTTAACAAAAAGTTGGTTGTAGTCTTTAACAACCCTAGAGACAAAGTTTTTAACAGTCTCATTGAATGTAGCAGAGAACAGAAGCACCTGAAATGATAATAATAATAAAAATAATAATTTAAAAAAAAAAAAAAAAAAAAAAAAAAAAAAAAAAACTGCGATTAAATGGTTGAATGAACAAGTAAAAACATTCCTTTCAAAAAAAAAAAGAACAAGTAAAATCATCAAAAGGACAGACGACACAAATACACAGTTATTGAATAACATAAATACATAATAAAGGGGTTTTTTTAAAAAATAACATAATAAACAATCTAAATCACTTGAATGATATACCCAGTGTGACAGACCTGGCAATGAGAACTACTTTTTTCAATGTCCTTCATTATCCTCAATGAATCATCCTTAAAGCCATCCTGTAGGAAAAAGGATAAAATAATAACAATTACTCATAAGAAAGTAGTCATGACAGAACTCCAGATATGGGCATGACTTGCTTCAATGTTGTGTAAGAAATATCTCAACATGCAAAAATTTATACAGAATAATTTTGCAAGTAAAGAGTATATTGTGCTTACCTCGCTAAGCATATGATCAGCCTCATCAAGAACAAGAATCTTCAGACAACTTACTCCCAGCTTCCTGGAAGACATCCATTTCTTTATTGTACCAGGAGTTCCGATCACAACTTGTGCAGTTATTGGTGGTCGCTTTGACATTGGTACATAGTCAGCACTGACTGCGGGAACTGCACACTCTGAGGTTATCCCTGTGTATTTTCCCATTTTCTTAAGAACCTCAATATTCTGCAAAAATGTATATACATAAATCAGATGCAAGTTGAATAACAAAATGTTCACTAATGAAAGCGCCTATATAAATCAAAATTTAATTGCCATAAAATGGGCCTCATTATAACAATACCAAAGGATTTTCCAAACCAACAGAATAACATTGTAAACTTTTAGTTCACGAAATTTTATAGGGTATATACTTGTAAATTTTTTTAAGATAGCGAACTTTCTATTTTGTTCACTGCAAGTTGTGTGGTTTAGACTAGTTTCCACAAAGATTTAGACTAGTTTTCAGAAGATCCAGAATTATATTTTCAAAACCAATGTGAGAGAATTGTAACTTCCATTACCAAAACTCATACTGCAGAAACAACCTTCAAATTTTTTAGCTCCTCATAAAGAAACAGTCTAAGGAGATATTATGCGTTTAAAGCTACGATATTCTTTCTAATAGAAGGTAAATCAGTAAATTCAAATATTGATTTGGCAATTTGGGAGCTTTTTGGAGTCTTTTGGTGTTCGATGGAGCGTAACATGTTGTCTGATGGAGGAGTTCTTATACATTCTCCATTTTGAGATAGAAGAATGGCTCTTTAATATGTTGCTTTCTTTGTGATCTTATAGGATATCTAGTTTGGGAGAAATGAGAGTCTTTAGAGATTGAGCCAGCTTGGGCCTTGGCCAAGTTCAATGCCTCCTTTTGAGTCTTAGTTACTAAGGATTTTTTAATGACCCCTTTATCTCTCGTTCTTTTGAACTGAGCCCTTTTTGTAATTGGTAGTAGTTGGTTAGCTATCTGGTTTTTGTTAAAAACTCCTGTTTTGGGCTTTCCTTTTTCGTATTGTGATTGTGTACTCTTTCATTATTTTCTCAATGAAAGTGTGTTTTTTCATTATTTAAAAAAAATCAAGATCTAACTTCCTTTTTTCTGTAAGAAACATTTCCATTGATGTATGAAACACGATCTAACATAAACAAGTGCCGAATTCATTCAATTAAACAAGGAAGAGCTTTTACCTGCATGGCTAACTCCCTTGTAGGACATATGCAAAGGGCCTGAGGAGCCTTCAAGTTCGGATCAACGCGACTCAGCATCCCAAGTACAAAACAAGTAGTCTTGCCAGAACCATTGTGAGCTTGAGCAATCAAATCTTTGTGAGGAGGAGTCAAGATCATCGGCAAACTTATAGCTTGAATTTTACTTGGCTTTTGGAATTTCATCTCAACATACAACCCCTTCAATAACTCCGGAGACAGATTCAGATCCGCAAAAGTACTGGCTGATGAATATGGAGTATCACCTGTTGTCACCTGCACGAAATTAAAAATGAATTAATCGAATAGCACAAGAAAGCCCGCATTGTACTACCATCTAGAACCAAATCCTGACCAGTTGCATACAGCCAGCAGCAGAAGTTCTTTGTTCCTCACATAAACTTTAAATGTTTCATCAATTAAAATTGGAAAAAAAAAATATACAGCACAAATTTATCTTTATCGCTCTTTTAGTTAGAACCCAGTAGTTCAACCTATAGAACAGATCCTGTTAAGTAAGGTTGTTTTTATCGACCTTTCTCGTTTCCTTAATTCCTTGAAGCCACCTCAACCTAGACTTGCAAGCGCACTCGATAGAGAGAGTGAGAGACTTACCGCTGTGATGTTAGAGTCTTCAGGTTCCTCAAGAGTGTTTTCCTCTTCGATTTTAAGGGATTCAATGTAATCGGAAGGCGCAGAATCTCCAGCATCAACCACGTCATCGTCTTCTTCATCGCCCCAAGAACGCTTGGGCACTGGTGTAACTACGGGTGGGGCAGAACTCGAGCCGGCGACGGTGGTGGCAGTGGCGGCGGCGGACGACGCGGTGTCCGTGGCAGAGTCTGGAGCTGCTGAATCTGCCATCGATGATTTGCGCTTAAACAGAAGAAAGCTGCTTCCATCTGCCGCTATTTGCCATTAAATAGTGCACCTCTCTGAGTAGAACGGGCCGATCCGGCCCAACTTTTTGAAGCCCGGCCCATAAAACATGTCCCTCCGTCGATTTGGTAAGAAATTCGCAATCTCCACAAACGCTTTCAATTATACTGTTTAAATTTTTCATTATAAAATTATTCTTTTTAAGTTCAAAATTTAGATTGAACTGTAGACTTTTGAATTCATAATTGGTACTTTATTAAATAATTTATGCTTGGATTAGTTATTATAACCTTATAATTGGTTCTTAAATCAAATTTAACTTTTAATTTTCTCTTTCAATTATCAAATTCTATACTTTTATTTAGCATATTTCAAATTTAGGTGAGAATATAGTTTTGGTTAAAAAAAACCATTTTAGTCCTATACTTCAATAGAATTTAAAATTGGTCCCTAATTAGTAAGATTATTGTTAGTCTAATATCTTCCTTATATAAATTTTAGAAATGTGTTAACTTGTGTCTTTTCTTGTATGGAAATTATTATTATTTAACCAATTTCAATAATCAAAAAGTAACTCTAAGCGTACGATAGAAACCAATGGTACGCTTTACTAAAAGTATGTGAATTAAAGTTTGACATTTAAAAGTGCAAATGAAACAAAACTCAAAAGTATAATGACCAAAATGGTATTTTAACATGTAAGGTTAGATAGGAAAGTGTAGTAATACTTTTTTTTAACCTATAAATTATATAATCATTTTAACCTATATTTTTTTTTTTAATTTTCCATATATTACATAGCTCGACACAAGTAAACAAGAAAACGTGATGTAGTGACAAATTCATATGAAAAGAAAAAAGCCAAATTAACACAATCAATAGATTTTTCTTCCCTTTTTTTCTTTTTTAATATCATTTTGGTTTATGTAAATACATGGACCAAAATGATATTTTGACGTATATCATGTTTTCATAATTTTTCGCACTCTTTCTTTTTAAATGCATATCAAAATATATCTACTTGAATATAAAGATAAATATGGTAAAATTATCGTTGACCTCATGGTCGAGAGTACATGTCAATTACAGCTGAGTTAAGCTCGCTTTGGCTCTCTCTTTCAATGTTATGGAGTCATTTTGGTTTAAATTTTAGAACGTATTTCTCTCTAGAAATTAAACTCATTCTCAATAAATAAATAAATAAATACAAGAAAACAATTAAACGCAATTCAAATCTTCCACAAAAGTACCATCATCAATTTATCGTTTCGTTTGGGATTGATTTTACAAGTAATAAAACTGACTATCAAGAAATTTTAACTCTTTTCGTGTTTGATAAAACTAATTATTAAATAATCTAAAGAAAATCATTTTAATAGTACTGTCTTTTATATGAATTCAAGTATAGGTAAGTACACAATACTCTTATTACCTATCATAAGGTTGGAAGTTCATCCATCTATCTCCCATATCGATCGAGCTAAAAAAAAATAGAGAGCATATTGGTTGCTTCAAGTCAAGACGATGTTGAGATAATGACAACTAGATTAGAGAGTAAACAATATTTGTTATTTAAAGCTTAATGTCCAAAATTAAATAATTTATATGTATCATTGAATGGGATGTTAAAATGCCAAAACGAGCATAACTCAAGTTGTCAAAAAAACGAAAAAGAAAAAAAAGTGTGTGTAGCTCAATGACAGTTGACATTTATTTTTTTCCATTGAGAAGTCGAATGTTCAAATTCTCATACCTTATTTGCCATACTAAAAAAATGTCGTAAATTAAATGTTTTTTTAAACAAAACACACCTAGTTAAAATATTAATAATGTCTCAAATTATCAACTATATTTTTAAGTTGTAATAAAAAAAAAAAGGGATGGATTACAAATTTATTCCTATATTATAAACATAGTTAACTTATTAGTTTATTAGTTTTTTTTTTTTTTTTTTTTTGAAGAGGTTATTAGTTTATTAGTTGAGCATAGCTCAAGGATGGCATTTACTCTTTTTTGAAATAATTTATTAGTTTTTTTTAGGAGAGAGATTTGATAAAGCATTGAGACTAAATTAAAACTTTTAAAATTATGAAACAAAATTATAACTAAACCGTAAATTATAGAATATAAATTGAATAATTAAAACCTAAAACGAAAATGGGAGTAATAGCTCAAATCATAAATTCAAAAATTGTAATTTAATCTAAAAAGAATTAAATATATTAAAAAAATGATTTATTTCTCATTTAGCACTAACTACTATTTAGGCTTTCAAATTGGAGCCGAAAGCTCTTAAAAATAAGCAAAAGAGCACTTTAGGGCTACGCTTTTTACTGTGAGCTGTTCTGCAAATTCCACTTTGATCAAAGATTCAAGGTCCCTACCAAACTCCTTATTTATTCTCCATGCTCTTTATTTTCTAATGTTTTTTTTTTTTTTTTTTTTTTTATAATTTATGCACTACTTTAATAATTAAAGTTAATTTCAATGGTTTAAAAGATACGTAATGATAATAATGACTCTGAACTAAATAAAAGTACATTCATATTTGAAAGTTAAAAAAAGTAAATGATTTTTTTGTAGTGTAAGGACCCTATAAAATTGATGGAAGGCTCAAAATTTAAGTATTGAATTTATAAATCTAAACAAATTTAATGTATAAATTCTTGAAAAGTAAAAAGTAAAAAACAAACTTCTAACAAATTTAGAGTATATATCTGTTGATGGTCAAATTTGGTCAGAGGAACTCACCTGACCTTCACGTGCCACCAACGGTAAAATTTGTAGAAGATGAGGAAAACGTGGCCTGCAAGACAGTAAACCTGCACACTGGTGTGGTGCTCGCCACACCGGCTCCGATGCTTAAGTCAGTAAGCAGAACGGTGAGGAATGGAAAAGTAAGAGCAAGAGGAGAGAGTATAGAATATAGAATGAGTTTCGGATTAGAGTTTGAGTCCCCTCCTTCAGTGGCGAAGGGGATATAAATACCTGCTCATCCTCCTAGGGTTTTTAGGGATTCGGAGGCGTTTTGGGACAAACCAGGCTGAACCGAGGCGGCCAGAGGCGGTGGGGACCAAGCGGAGCCGGACAAGCCCGGCCCGCGCAAGCGGGCCTACCATGGCCTTTGGCCGAGGCCGAGCAGGGGGTCGGGCCAAAAGCCCGATCCCTTCGGTCTTGGCCCGTCTCACTTGCCGATTTTGCCATAACAGATTTGACTCGCTATAATGCACTAATCGTTCGCTCAAGTTTCAACGATTTGATATTTTCAAAAAAAAAAAAAAAACGATTTGATCATCACTCTCGCAACAGTTGAACTGAAAAAAGAAAAAAAAAAGAATAAAACAGTCTAAATCTTTTCCTATTTGACGAAACAAGAAAATTATTTAGAGGAAAAAAATAGGGGCAACCAGATAAATGGCCAAAAAAAATAGCTGATTTGAAAAATGACCAATTGTATTTCCAATTTGATAAATGGCCAAATCCTATTTTTAGTAAACTATTTTGGCATGAAATTGGACGAAAATACCCTTTAACAAATCTGAAATCTGGAAATAAAACAAAACAAATACACTATAAATAAGGGAGAAAATCTAGCTTCCTTACCCATTGATTCATCTAGCAAATCAAAACTAACAGTAATTCAAATGAAATGGAATATAAATTTGACAACCTAAATTTAAAACAAGAGATTTGAATTAAAAGAAAGAGAGAAAAAATAGGTGGACTTAAATTTAATCGGTGTATATCAAAAGAAAAAATGAAAGAACAACTTCAATTAAAAAAAATTCCAGATTCAAAGAAGAATTAAAGTATAATCAGAATTACAGTATAATCAGAAAAAAAATCTAGATTCACCTAAAATATGGGGTGAAAACCTAAAATATGTATAATAGAAAAAAATATGAAAAAATTATACACAATTTCAAACAATCAAATCTGGCTTCCTTACCCATGGATTCATCTAGCAAATCAAAACTAATCGAAATTCAAATGAAATTGAATATAAATCTGACAACCTAAATTTAAAACAAAGAAATTTGAAATAAAAAAGATAGAAAAAATAGGAGGATTTAAATTTAAAAGTGTATATCAAAAGAAAAAATGGAAGAACTTACCAAATTCAATAACAATGAAGAACAACTTCAATTAAAAAAAATTCCAGATTCAAAGAAAATTAGAGTATAATCAGAATTAAAGTATAATCAGAAAAAAATCTAGATTCACCTAAAATATGGGATGAACACCAAAAATATCATAATTAAAGTATAATCATAAAAAAAAATGAAAAAATTGATACACAATTTCAAACAAACCTATGGATTGATAGCTTCTTGGAAAAAACCCTAAGACATAATTACTCACTTGGGAACACACTCACGTTCCAAAAAAAAAATCTTTTCCCCTCCCTCATTTCAAACCCTTCAAACTTACCGTTCGCGAGAGAACCCATTCCCCTTCCTCCATCATTCGAACCTCTGAGACAAACCCTTCCATCGTTCTACCATCAGTCATCTTCTTTACAGACGCCTTCAAGCTTCGTCTCATAACCAAGATTCTCGACAAGATTACACTGTATCTACATGGACAGTCGAAGAACATTCAGAGAAGCTCGAGTGAGTTTTGTCGACATCTAGGATTGAGTTTTGTCGACATCCAGGATGCTTCAATTTCTGCTAAATTTTTTTGTTTATATAGATATGGAACATTTTTTACTTACAACTAGGACCCACCGTTGAATAAATAAAATGAAAAACGATAAAGTATGGATCCTTTTTCTGTTTATATAGATATGTAACATTTTTTCCTTACAACTAGGACCCACCGTTGAATAATAAAACGAAGATGGAGAGAGATGATTATGTAACTAAAAATCCCTTGATTCATGGAATGAGAGATTATTTTTTTAAAAAAAAATAAAAATACGGCTGCACAAATATAGGATAGACGTGGGGTGGTTGAAGGGCAAAAAAGTAAGTTTATATAGCACGAAAATAGGCTGGGAAAACTGGTTTGGCCATTTTTCATTAAAAAATACGGTTTGGCCATTTTTCGAAACTACGCTGTAATTTCTGGCTATTTATGAGGATTTCCCAAAAAAATAAATCAAATTTGACCCTTTAAAAGAAAAGAAAAAAGAAAAAGAAAAAAAGATTGAAATTTGACCTTTAAACTTGACAAGTTGTAAGAGTTTCCATTATAGACTTTCAATTTTATTAAATTGTACCTCAAACTAATAATTGTTATAATCTTAACCTTGAGCTTTAAATGGTGTTGCAATTTTAACCCTTTAATAAGTTTTCGCTCCAAATATCGTTAAAAGAAGTTTTCTCTTATGTGTTCAATGATTAATTTCATATCATACGTATAGTAAGGACATTGATTACAAAAAAAATTAGAGAAAAACAACATTAGAGCCATATTTTTTTCCGTTAAATTTATGAATTTTGGAAAGTTTCGATAGTTAACTTGTGGATTGGTATAAACTTATCTTTGTGCAAAATTTTATTTTTTTTGAAATTAATGTGAGTTTATGAAGATTTTTGCATAGTTTTTATATATATATATATATATAGTAACATTAATAGGTGAATTAGCGAAATTGAATTTTAAACTTAACTCTCCACCCACTTCTTCATCTTCTTCCCTCAACCTCTCAATCTTCTTCTTCACATCTCCGGCGCCCGGCGCCGGCGGGCGGCCACCGCTCGCCGCCATCGGCCGACGATTGTATTTTTTTTTTCTTTTCTTCTCCTTACTTCCTCTCTTTTACCCCATTTTTCTTCTTTTCTAAAAAAAAAAAAAAAAAAAACCTCCCTCCTCCCTCTTGATTTTTTTTTTTATTTTTTTTTATTAAGAAAAGAAGAAAAATGGGGTAAAAGAGGGGAAGTAAGGAGAAGAAAAGAAAAAAAAATTACGGCCGTCGGCGCCGGCCGCCGGAGATGTGAAGAAGAAGATGGAGGGGTTGAGGGAAGAGGATGAAGAAGTGGGTGGAGAGTTAAGTTTTAAAAATAATTTAAATAATAATATTTTTATTGTTTTTTTTTATTGTTTTTTCTTTATTTTTATTTAAAAATTAAAAAAAGTATTTTTTAATTAAAAAAATTTGGCCACGTCAACAATCTGTTAGCATTTAACAGAAAATTGGACGACAGCGACCAAAATGCTCCTTATCTCAAACCTCAGGGGTATTTTTGTTGAGTTTGAAAACTCAGGGACCAAAGTGTCACTTAACCCAAACCTCAGGGACCAAGAGTGTATTTTTCCCTATTTTTTAAGAAAGATAATACACTTGGAGAGTAAATATTATAGCGCAAAAAAGAAACTCAGACCAACATGAGCATAACTCAACTTGGTTATTTGTATCACATTTGGTTCTTGAATTTTATAAATGTCTAATAACTTCTATGAACAAAAATGATGTGTTTGCATGTGTTTTTATTGTTTTTTTTCCACGAATGTGTTCAAATTTATTCATATAAGCAACAAAACATATACAAATACGTCATTTTTCCGTCAATGAATTTAACGAAAAAAAGCCTTCATGGGTCATTTTAAAAACAAATTTTAAACTTTAAGGGTTAACACAAAACTTTTGAAAGTTTGTAAGCATAATTGAAACCAACTCCATAGTTCAGATGCATTTTTGACAATTCAACCCTTCAAAAAAGTATTAACGATAGTTATAGTTATTTGGTATATATTATGTTTCCACCTCATATTTGTTTTTTCTATACACATTTTCAACATGTATTGCTCACATACATTAATATATTAGTGAATATATTGAAACTGCATTATTAACTTATTAAAAAAAAGTATACAAATGATTATTTTTCTAAAATTAATAAAGTAAAATAAAACAGACATTTTGATAGTTGATCACCTAAAATATAACATGTTTTCACAAAATAATTTTAACATGTTTTCATTAAAAAGAAAAGAAACTAAAATATAACAAACTAAAAAAATCGTGAATTAAAAATTTAAAATTCAAATTTTAAAAGTTGAGGAATAGATAAACGAAAGGGCTATTTTCGACTTGTTAAGCCTGTGGTCTATATAAAGCTCGAGCACAGATCCATGGCGGTTTTGAGAATTGAGCTCTAATAAACCGAACTTATTACTTAATCCAAAACCAAATTTTTTCTTCCTACTGTCGCTCTCTCTCGCTCTCTCTCTCTCTCTCTCTCTCTCTCTCTCTCACTGCAATGTTCAGAAACAAACCCATAGCTCGATCTTTGCTCATAAATCTTCCCATCTGAGAACTCAGAACCCACAAAATTCCACCGAAATGCGGGCCTTCTCTTCCTTGATCTTCGCCTTAGTATCCGTTGTTCTGCCGGCGACGGTGGTCTACTGCGGCTTCCCCGTTCGACTTCTCCCTCTGCAGAGGGCCTTCCCTTCATCTCGCTATGTCGAACTCGAAACCCTCAGAGCTCGGGACCGACTCAGGCATGCCAGAATCTTGCAAGGCGCCGTCAGTGGCGTCGTCGACTTCTCAGTCGAAGGTTCTTCCGATCCATTGCTCGTCGGGTACCTCCTGCTGTTCGACTGAATTTTCTTTAATTTCTGTTGTTTTTGGTAGTTTGATGTGTTCGATAGTTATGTAAACTAGGATTGTTGTGGTTTTCTTGGCTTCTGGTTTGATGGATTGTAATCGATTTCTGTGTTTTGTGATATCTTCGTTCTTCTGTTGCTCTGTTTAGCGGCTGGTTGGTTGTTCATGAGAGAGAGAGAGTGAGAGGTATGGGGAAATGGACCAAAGAAGGCGAAAAGAATGGTGGTCGAATTGATCTTATTGACTGAAAACTGGAAAAATGCTTTATATTCTTCTTTTCCTTTTCTTCTGTTGTTCCAACAGCGAAATAATAATAAATGCTACTTTAATTCTTTATTGGGTTCTTCTTGTTCTTCTTTTATTTAAATATTTCTTGTGGATGCTACTTTACTCACGCCGTAAGTTAAAGCAAATATAGCCGTTTGTTCTTTTGGGGGCCTTATTACCTTCAGAATTCCATGGATGTTTCTTTTTTTTTTTTTTATTTGATCAGACTGACTCTGAACTTTATAAGTGAGCAAACTTTTTATTTCGTTGTTAACGGATTGTTCAGGCTTTACTTTACCAAAGTCAAATTAGGCACTCCTCCGAGGGAATTTACAGTGCAGATCGACACTGGAAGTGATATATTGTGGGTCAACTGCAATTCTTGCAATGGCTGCCCTAGATCAAGTGGACTTGGAGTAAGAGTCTTTTTCTTTTATCCCCTCTTTTGTTAGTTTCAAATTGTCCCATGATGACCTCTATGTTAAAGTCCTTATTTCAGTTTACCCTGTGCAGATTCAACTAAATTTCTTTGATGCTTCCAGCTCGTCAAGTTCTTCCCTGATTTCCTGCTCTGATCCAATATGCAGTTCTGCATTCCAAACAACGGCAACTCAGTGTTTATCTCAGAGTAATCAATGCAGTTACACCTTTCAGTATGGTGATGGGAGTGGAACATCAGGTTATTATGTATCTGAGTCCATGTACTTTGACATGGTTATGGGGCATTCTATGATTGCTAACTCTTCAGCTCCAGTTGTTTTTGGGTGAGTTGGGTGGGCGCAGTTTTTGCATATGAGATTGAAAATTACTTCTTGAATTGCGTTAGTTACACGTCTAATTCAAATAGACTATCAGGATGAAGTAACTGTTTTACCATGTAAAATATTTCTATTTGGATGGACTTTCAACCAGTATTTGCTTTGGACTAACCTTTTACCTCATGGTCATGCTAAGTTTCAAATTCTAGCTGTTGTTTTCTAAGACCATGCACATCAGGAAGAATATGGGGTTAATGTTCGTCTCATGACTCATCATACATATTCTGAAAGTTCTGATACCATATATCGCATGCCTATTGCTATGGTTTCAATATATTTCCTCCTAGCCCTGTGCTGATATGTATTCTGCCTTTACATTTTTTGGGAAAGCTGAATGCATCACATGTTCTTTAAATGCAGCTGTAGCACCTATCAGTCAGGGGACTTGACTAAATCAGACCATGCAATAGATGGCATTTTTGGATTTGGTCCAGGGAGTTTGTCTGTCATATCACAGTTGTCAGCTCGAGGGATAACCCCTAAAGTATTTTCCCACTGTTTAAAAGGAGAAGGAAATGGTGGTGGTATATTGGTTCTTGGTGAGGTCTTGGAGCCAGGCATTGTGTATAGCCCACTTGTGCCCTCTCAGTACGTCCACCTTCATCATTTCTTTTTGTAGAAACTGGTTATTTTATTATGGGAAACAGTAAAGATAGTAGAACATCTTTTCAGAGAATAGTCTATCAAGATCAGAGGCACATTTAAATTATTTTCAGAAAGCATCTGGTATCATAGAAGCCTGAATTGAGAGTTCACAACTGAAAACCATAAGTAGAAGAGTTGTAACTAAATTCAATTTATCGGAAGTTGCTGAAAACATTTTTTTCAGAGAACTGCCAACTTGAATGTGCCTGTTGAATAATTAAATGCTGATATTAACCTTTTGGAATGCTGAAGCTACTTATAAAATTTCTTTCGTTACAAATGATTGTGCTCTGATGCTTGTTTTATTTTGCAAGCACATCCCTTCCAACCTCTTTCCTATAATTGAAAGATGATCCCCTAGCTTTGAATCTAGGAAGAACTACTTTTAAACGTTGTATAAATTTAAGCATTTTCTTACTGGCCATGACGGTTTCTTTCGAAGTTATGAATTTGCAACTGCATGGTTCACCTGTTTCAGGTTTTTATTTCACATTTGTGCTTATGTTGACAGACCAATGAGCACTGTTTGAAAGTTTGACTGCTTCCTCATTTAAAATATCAGGCCTCACTATAACTTATATCTGCAAAGCATTGCTGTCAATGGTCAAACTTTGCCAATTGATCCATCTGTGTTTGCAACATCAAACAATCGTGGAACTATTGTAGACTCTGGGACAACATTGGCGTACCTTGTGGAAGAAGCTTATACTCCATTTGTCGGCGCTGTAAGTTTCTTTCCCCCATGTTGCAATCAATGTGTTTATTATCGCAGTGATCTAGTAATTTTAAAGGTTAAATAATAAAATGAAATTTTTTTTTTTACAACTCAGTTACTATGTAAATTTCTATCACTCATTTTAACAGAAAAATTCCGAAAGGATTGTTTTGAAATAATTTTTAGGGTTAAATGTTAAAATGAAACTTTTGAAATGAGAAGTCAGAAGGGGATGATGGAAACCAACCCATATTCTTGTTGGTATGTGTTATATATGTATATGCAACTACTCAATATGTGTTTTCCTTTTGACTTGTTTAGATAACTGCTGCTGTTTCCCAATCTGTGACTCCTACTATTTCAAAGGGCAACCAGTGTTATCTAGTATCCACCAGGTCTGTCTACTTTTAACTGCATCAGAAGGGGTGTAATTTGATCTTTGAGAGGAAAAATTCTGATCTCTTCAACTCACCTAAGAATTGAATGGGGCAAAATTATCTTCTATGTCCAGTGTAGGCGAGGTATTTCCTCTGGTTAGCTTAAACTTCGCGGGCAGTGCATCTATGGTGTTAAAACCCGAAGAATATCTTATGCATCTTGGCTTTTATGTAAGTTGTTAGATTCATTCCTTCAATTGTGTACCGACCATGTCAGGATATTTGATATTGCTCTATTCTTGCAGGACGGTGCTGCATTGTGGTGTATTGGTTTTCAGAAAGTCCAGGAAGGCGTAACAATTTTAGGAGGTTAGTCGACTTCATTTTTAATGTGAATATCTTCTAGAACTCGGTAATGAAATCCTCCAACTTGCCAAATTGAGCATAGCTCAACAGGCATAAAATGTGTTCTTGACCTTGGGTTCGAATCCCATCTCCACTTCTTGTTGAACTCAAAAAAGGAAAAAAAAAGCCCAACTTTTTGTAAAAATCAATTTGCATCTGCTATTGTGTATTGCATTTGACACTTCATTGTTATGTATTACACACAACTCCACAAATCAATGTACGGTGTGCATAGTCTTTGAACCTCATTTTACATGCCTTCCTCTTGCAGATCTCGTTATGAAAGATAAGATATTCGTATACGATTTGGCTCGCCAGCGAATCGGGTGGGCAAACTATGATTGTAAGTTGAACAAACAAGCCAGTGTTCATAAATCTGTACAACCCCATCGAACAACTTTAATTCAGATTTGTGTGAAAACAAAACTTCATTTCCAGGTTCTCAAGCTGTAAATGTATCTGTCACGTCTGGGAAGAACGAATTCGTGAATGCAGGACAGTTGAGCGTGAGCAGCTCGACCCGAGATAAGCTCCTTCAATCACTAACCATGGAAGCATTAGCTCTCTTAATGATTTTCATCTTGTTCATCCACTTCCAGTTTCTGTAACTTTTAACTGTGTAGTAGTTCTCACTTCTGAAATCCCCATTCTTTGCACCAATTGTTTGCCCCTCCAGTCTATATTTATGATGATTGGTGGTGGCTGTGTTGTGTTATTATTTTTAGACCATGGGAGATGCAATGGGCCAGAAAGTTAGTTAATGCACAACTTGAAGATATTCTGGCCCAGTGCTTAAATTGGGCCTGTCTTCTTTGGGTTTGAAGTTGGGCCTTCATCTTGTAAAGGGCCCATATTTTGAGCAATGCCAGAATTGTAAATTATGTACTAGTGTGTTGTAGAGAGGTTTATGGTGAGATTGGCTCTTAATGAGTGATAATAGAGGTAACTGTGTTTTAGCCTGAGCATTTGAACAAATATGGCCCCGTTTGATAACGTTCTCGTTTCCTGTTTCTCGTTTCTCGTTTCTTGTTTCCTGTTTCTTGTTTCTTGTTTTTTAAGAAGTAGAAACAGAAACATGTTTGATAACTATTTTTGTTCCTTGTTTCTCTGAAAAAAGAAACAGAAACACAAAATGTGTTTGATAATCGATTCTTGTTTCTTGTTTTTTTAGTTAAAATAAAATTTAGTACATATAACATAAAAATATATTAATTTTCAACGATTATTTTTTTATTTCTCCTTCTTCTTCCTCATCACTACCACTATTGTTACCAATCACCCACCATCGATCATCGGCCATCGCTACCGACCTTCGACCACTGAGCGAATGCAGACAGTCAGCGGCGAATGCTGGAAAAGTCGTTGGCACGTGGTGGCGGTTGTCGAAAATAAGAAAAAAAGAACAAGTTTCGGTCGACGACGATAGTGGCAGCCGGTAGTCGGAGGTCGACGGTGACATTTGGTTGTCATAGGTCGACTGTAGCAACTGGTCGACGGAGGTCGGTGGGGTCAGTCGGCGAAGACCGATCAACGGAGGTCAACCACGACCGGTAGTCGGAGGTCGACAGAGATCGGCGCTGCCCAGTAGTCAGAGGTCGACGATAGCTGTCGTTCAGCAGAGGTCGGTGGCACCCGATAGTTAGAGGTCGACGGTAGCGGCTGGTCGACGGCGCCCAGTAGCCGAAGGTTCACAGTAGTCCAAGATCGATGGTGGCAGTCGGTCGACGAAGGTTAGTAGTCAGAGGTCGACGGTGGCGGTTGGTCGGTGGTTGACAATGGCGATCGATCGACATATGTCGATCAGTAGAGGTTAGCAATGCCCGATAGTCAGAGGTCGACGGTGGCAGTCGTTCGATGGAGGTCGGCGGTTGTCAGTAGTTAGAGGTCGACGGTAGTGGCTGGTCGGTGGCGCCCCATAGTCTAAGGTCGACAGTAGCAGTCAGTCAGTGGAGGCTGGTCAACAGAGGTCAACGACGCTCGATAGTTAAAGGTCGACGGCGCCAGGTAGTCGGAGGTCGACGGTAACGGTCTGTCGGTGAAAGCTGGTTAATAGAGCGGGGGTCAACAGAATCGTCGATCAATGGTGGCCGATAGTCGGAGGTCGACGACTGCGGCCAGTCGGCGGTGGTTGGTCGACGGTAATAAGAGGTTGGTGGCTCCTGGTAGTCAAAGGTCGACGGTGGCAGTAGTTCAGTGGTGGTCGACAGTTGCCGGTAGACAGAGGTTGACGGTAGTGGTAGGTAGGCGGCACCCGGTAGTCTGAGGTCGACTGTAGCTGTCAGTCGGAGGAGGCTGGTCAGCGGGGTCGACGGCGGCCGGTAGTTGGTGGTTAACGGTGGCAGTCGTTCGATGGAGGTTGGCTACTGCCGCTAGTCAGAGGTCGATGGTAGTGGCAAGTCGGCGACGTCATGTAGTCTGAGGTCGACGGTAGCGGTCAGTCGGCGGAGGCCGATCAGTGGAGGTCGACAACAACCGATAGTCGGAGGTGTACGGTGGCAGTCGATCGGCAGAAGTCGACGGCGACCGATCGACGGTTGCGGTCGGTTGTGGCCGGTAGTGGGAGGTTGACGACGGCGGTCGGTCGACGGAGGTCGGTGATGATCGGTAGTTTTAGGTGGACGGTGGCGGTCGGTTGGTGGAGGTCGACAACAACCAGTAGTCGAAGGTCGACTGTGATAGTCGGTCAGCGGAGGTCGACAGTGGCTAGTAGTCGAAGGTCGACAATGGTGGCCGGTCGACGGAGGTCGACGACGACCAGTAGTCGGAGGTGGATGGTGGCGCTCGGTCAGCGGAGGTCGATGGTGGCCGATCGTCGGAGGTTGACGGTTGCGGTTGGCTGCGACAGGTAGTCGAAGGTGGACAGTGGCAGTTGGTCGGTAGAGGTCGAGGCGTTTGGTTGTCGGAGGTCGACGGTAGCGATCGGTCGCGAGCGGTATTCGAAGGTCGACGATGACGATCTGTCGGCGAAGGGTGGTAGTCGAAGGTTGACGGTAGCAGACAGCCGCAACTGGTCTGTGGCGGTCGGTCGGTGGAGGTCGGCGGTGGCCGATAGTCGAAGTTCGACAGAGGCGGTCTGTCGACGACAGCTAGTAGTCGGAGGTTGACAATGACGACTGGTCGGCGACGATTGATAGTCAGATGTCAACGATGGTAGGCGGTAGTCTCAAATCGAGGAGGTGATAATAAAAGGAAAAAAGAAAAGAAATAACACAAATAATAAAAAAATGAAAGAGAAGGAATTAACGGAAAAAAAAAACCGAAATAACGAAAAAAAATTAAAAAAAAAAAAAAGACAAGGAAGTGGTTAAAAAAATAGAGGAAAAGAAGAGATTGGTGTAAGAATGAGAGGGAGAGATGGATACATGCATGAAAGATAGAGAAAAAAAACAGAAACAGAATTTGAGAAACAACATTTTGTAGTTTCTCAAATTTTGCCTCTTTTTTAGAAACGTTTCTAGAAATTTAGAAACAAGAAACAGGGATGAGTTATCAAACAAGTATGTTTCTTAAAAAAGGAGAAACGGGAACAAGAAACAGAAAACAGGAACATTATGAAACGAGCCCTATATTGCCCTTTTTTTCCCTGCTTCCTAGGTGGTAGATTTTGTTTATTCTTTTTTATTTGTATTTGTAATGTAATATTCTTACTTCTCAAAAAAAAAAAAAAAAAAAAAAAAAAAAAGTGTTCTTATTTTTAAAGAGAAATATATTTCCGCTTATTTTAGTGCTTTATTGCTTTTATTTTATTTTTTATTTTTTATTTTTTTATTTTGATTGTCTCGAATCTTCAGGGGAAAAAAGTTCTTAATTTGTTTGTCGGAAAAACTATAGTAAATTAATAACAGTATTTAGAAATTTTGAGTATCAATTTTAGTGGTAAAGTTCCATTCTCTATTTTAGAGAGTTGTGTTCCTCACACGCCAAAAAAAAAAAAAAAAAAAAAAAAAAAAAAAAAAAAAACATCATTAATTATTTTATTTTTTAATTCTAGTATAAAATGAAAATAATTGAAAACCAATAAGTATAATATACTTTTACTTTCAAGATAAAATTAGTATTTTCTTTCAATTTTATATATTAAAATAATTAGATTCTAAAAATTTTAATATTTTTTTTTAGGACAATTTTTTTTTTAATATTTCATTATTAGTTTGATTTTAAATGTTATTGGCATAAGGCATGTGGTTCGAATCTCTATCTCAATATATTGTCAAAAAGAAAAAAAAAAGAGTAACTGAAGTATATATATAAAAATAATTATGACAAGAAAGTTACTAAACTATAAATAATTAAATAATTAAAAATCAAGACATGGTGGAGTGAGAAATGCATTCACCCCATCTTTAGGGAAAAAAAAATGTTGGGAAGTTTCCCGTTTGGACAATACCTAATTTCGTGGAGATCTTTGTCTTACTTAAATTTAATGTCATAAATTTGTAATTTTTTAGAACACACTAAATATTTAATTTCAATTTGGCACACACAAAAATTCCCTTATTTATTCTCTTTTTTTTTTTCCCTCAACCCTAATTAATTAATAAAAAACACTAGCTTGTTTTTATTGTCCATGTAGATAAAAACATACCATGTATTTAATATGATAGCAACTTGTGAGTTAAGAATGACAAAAATTCTCACTGGTTTGGGTCTCGCAAGACCAAACTTCAAACCAGACACAAAATATTTGTTTTAGAATAGGGATGGAGACAAAAGAGATTAGTAACCTTTTTGCAAAATTAAGGTAAAGTTTGCTTAATTTATTATTTAAATTACGAAAAGGCAAAAGTTGGATTCATTAATTTTTTTTTTTTTTTTTAAAAGGGTTTTCATTGACAATTAATTGATTCATTTTTATCTTTTGACTTTGTAATCTTTTCCAATGTGGATTCTTCCAGACCACATAACACCAGAAAAAAAAACACAACCAATAAAAATAGAACAATAAATAAATAAATAAATAAATAAAATTTTCCGTAAAAAAACATTTGAAGGAGTCTTTATTGAGTGGGACCCACAAATTTTACCCAACTCTTACACAGCCCCTATTTTCACGCAACCCCCGGTTGAAATTTCCAAATATTCACTTTCTTACCGGCTACCGGCTGTATCAGTACCATCACATCAATTTCTCTCTCCCAAAAAAACAGAGTAAATAAAATTCCAATCACCGGAATACGACGGCGTTTAAACTCTAATTAGTAATTAACACTAATTCCTAATTTCCACGTCACATTTTAAATTTTATAAATTTCGTATTTTTTTTTTTAAATAAAGAAACCGGAAGTTGAATTCCACTGCGGGATATCGCGCGTGAGCCCGACTCCATGGCTGGAATCTTTATAGCAAACGGCTCAAGCTCTGCATCCATGCAAAATCCTCACTCTTAAATCGTACTCTCTCTCTCTCTCTCTCTTTCTCAGAGAAACGGCAATTCAACCTCCTTCAATCCTTTTTGTTCTCTTTCACTCTCTGCATTTATTCCATAATCAATCAGAGATTCCCAAGAAACCGTCACCGGCATTCTAAACAAGGAAGAAATTATAACCAGGCATTGAGGTTTGGATGAGTGTGTGGTTTTTTATTTGATTTGTTTTGATGATGATCTGTGTTTTTGTGGTTTGATTTTCTATTCATTTCAGGTGTGTTTGCGATTTCCCTGTCGTAATGGCGGTTTCTCAGACGACGGTTCATGTTTCGCCGGCTTCCCTCTACGTCGGCGACCTTCATCCTGATGTCACTGATGGCCAGCTCTTTGATGCTTTCTCTGGCTTCAAGAGCCTCGCCTCTGTTCGTATCTGTAGAGATTCCACCACTGGACGGTCTCTCTCTTATGGCTACGTCAATTTCATTTCTCCTCAAGACGGTATTGATTTCTTACTCTGTCATTGTTCGTTTGGTTCTTGTGCAGTTGAGTGATTGTTTTTGTTTTTGTTCTTTTTGATCGGGAGATTATAGATGTTGGTATCTTTCTTGCGTTGGATTTTTTTTTTTTCTTGCGTTGTGAAATCAAATGACGATCGATATATTAGACTATGAGTCTGTGGATTGGTTGAAATTCGGATGGACTTTTTTTTTTTTTTTTTTTTTTTTGTAATTTAGTTTATGCGGAAAATAATGTTTGCTGATCACTGTTTTATTCTTGATCTTTAGATTTAATAAATAATAAAGAAGTTAGTTGAAATGCTATTATTTAATTCAATAGGTTGATTATTCAGCAACCGGTTAAGGGTTCTGTTATTTTAGTTATTAGCTTACACCATCTTTCTTTCTTTTTTTTTTATTTTTTTTGAGATAGATTTGGTAATTTCAAGATGTTTTATCCACTATTTGTTGCTGATTTGGAAATTGTGCTTTCTGTGATTAGTTCTTGCAATAATATTTGAAACTCTATTACGTTTTGGAGCTGTTTATGATTTTGTGACTGTCTTGTTCTGTCTGTTGGATTTAAAACAGCAATCAAGGCCATGGAGGTAATGAATCACAGTATGCTGAATGGAAGAGCGATCCGAGTCATGTGGTCACGTCGTGATGCTGATTCAAGAAAAAGTGGAATTGGAAACGTGTTTGTTAAGGTTTATGTTGTTTTTACAGAGAGAATAATTGGCCTGTAAAATCAATATCGCGTTATTCTTCATAAAATTACATTTTAATGGTCTTTTGTTCTTTTTCCGGTTAATTTGACTAACCAATGCAGAACTTGAGCGATTCAATCAATAGTTTAGGGCTTCAAGAGCTATTTAAGAAATTTGGAAATGTTCTGTCCAGCAAAGTTGCCACATCCGATGATGGGAAGAGCAAAGGATATGGCTTTGTTCAATTTGAATCTGAGGATTCTGCAAATGCTGCCATAGAGTCACTGAATGGTTTTACCATTGGGGATAAGCAGATGTAAATACAGCTCTTCTCACTTCATCAGCCATGCAATGTTCGTCTGATGATGAAATATACATGAGCATTCATAATTTTAAGTAACTGTGCAATGGCTATTATTTGTATATATGTATTAATTTACACTCACCATACCGTGCTACAGATATGTCGGAAAGTTTTTCAGGAAAAGTGATCGAGTTTTGGCCAATCGTGATGTTAAATATACAAATTTGTATGTGAAAAATCTTGACCCAGATGTTGGGGAAGAGCTTTTGCAAGAAAAATTCTCTGAGTTCGGAAAAATTTCCAGCTTGGTTATTTCAAGGGATGAGAATGGGGTGTCAAGGGGTTTTGGCTTTATAAACTTTGAAAACTCTGATGATGCCAAACGGGCATTGGAAGCACTTAATGGATTAGAAATTGGTACAAATGCATCTTTATGTCCACTTTGGCCTCAACTAGATTATTTAATTTTTAACTTAGTATAATGTGTTCTTCTGTTCTCACTATGGCTTTCTTTATCAGGTTCTAAGCTTATCTACATCGCGAGGGCACAAAAGAAGTCTGAACGTGAGCAATTATTACGTCGACATTATGAAGAGAAATGCAAGGAGCAAATGATGAAATGCAAGGTATCTTTCAAAACTTGTCCTTTTCATTATTGGTATATTTGTAGTCTCTTTCTCCTAGCAATATCTCCTATCATGTAGGGTTCAAACGTGTATGTGAAGAACATTGATGATGAAGTTACCGATGAAGAACTAAGAGAACGTTTTACTCAGTTTGGCACCATCACTTCATCAAAACTTATGCGAGATGACAAGGGAATAAACAAAGGGTTTGGATTTGTTTGCTTCTCTAATCCTGACGAAGCTAAAAGAGCCGTGAACACTTTGCAAGGTAAATATTAGCTGAGTGCATTGAACTACTAATATAAATTATTTTAAATGCGTTTCAAAGGTGGTTTGTTGTGTTGTTCCTGATTTGTATAGAGTTTTGAAGGAATTTTTCGTTCTTCACTACTGGAACTGAACATTGGTATAGCCAGTCTCGTAGAAGTTTCAATCCATGGTACTGATAGAGTTAACCAGAGTTTAAGAATGAATGTACAATTATGAATTATTGGATTGAAAAAACTTAAATGTTTACAACTTGGCATCCTTTTGTTGTTTTTACTTTTAGTGTCAACCTATCACTTTTTAAGTTCTATAGGTCAAGTCTCTCTGCTAATTTCCTCTCTTTGGACATTGGATAACGTATACCCATAGGATGTATGTTTCACGGGAAGCCGCTCTATTTGGCTATAGCACAAAGAAAAGAGGATAGACAAATGCAATTGAAGATTCAGTTTGCACAACGGTTGATACCAGGACCATCAACTACAATTTTTCCTGGTGGATACCCACCTTATTACTACACAGCACAAGGTGTTGTTCCACAAGTATCGTCTCGTCCAGGTCTGATGTTTCAGCCTTTAGGAATGAGGCCAGGGTGGAGAGCTAATACTTTTGCATCTCCTCCAAGACCTGGCTTTCAACCTTCCCCTGTACCTATCGTAAGTTGCAACTTTTCTTGGATTAAGCCTAGCATCTTTGTTAACTTATGAACACAATCTTTCTTTGTTAACTTATGAACACTAACTTTCTTAGCATCTTAACTTTTACTCCACAGATTCCGAATGCTTCTAGGCTACCCAGGCAAAACAGAGGCAAAATGAATGGACAAATACTTTCTCATCAAAATGGTGTCCAATCTGTCTCTTATATGCAAAATTCACAAGATGTCAATCAATCCGTAGTTACTGCAAAATCATCCGGCAATCAGCAGGTAAACTCTCCTGGTCTTTCTATGAATTATTTACTACCTGCCTTCTTATGCCTCGTACTTGTCCAATTCATTTGATTTTGGAGTGTAGCAGACTTTCTCAGAATGGTTTTTGTGGTAATTTATTCTTTCTATGTGTTGGGATCTTTACAATTTTCTTGTTTATCCGTAATGTCATTGGAGGTGTTTTGCACTGAAAGGTGCTGATGGTAAGAATCTTGGTGGGTCTACTTTTCCCACCCTGGACAAAGTTTTAGTCAGTCATAGACCCTTCAAAAGCGTTGTTATCATATGCTGTGTTCTACTGTAAAATCAGATTTTCTGAGGCTTCTGTTGTAGTGGAACGGACAGGTTAAGTATGTGCCGAATGCTCGACCGTGCGAAACAAACAAAACTTCTGGAGCCTCACCTGCTGCTTTTAATTCTATTGGAGATGTCACTCAGGGATCACAAATACTGAGCAGCATGCTTGCTGCCTCTCCCCCAGACCAACAGAAACAGATCCTTGGAGAGCATCTCTACCCACTCGTCCAAAAACACAAGGTAACACTGGTCGATCGACCGCGATACTTAATTTTGTATTGAGAATTCTAAGCTCTTCTTCTTTCTCAACCATTTTTTCACTAACAGTATCTTTAATATGCTAGTTGGAAAATTTATATGCACTGCTAAAATTTATAGCCATACCAATTACCACTAGTCATTATAATAATTTACACCCTGTGTTCTTATAACAAAAGAAGCAAGACTGTGATGCTGAGAATTATAAATGTAACTTGCAGCTGGATCTCGCTGCGAAAATTACCGGAATGCTTCTGGAGATGGACAACTCAGAATTGCTGCTTCTGTTAGAGTCACCTGAATCTCTGGCTGCCAAGGTTGAAGAAGCAGTGCAGGTGCTTAAGATCTCCAAGACTAAGCAGTCCAACCAAGACACACTCGGTTTCTTACCATCTGAGGTTGCAGTCAGCTGAAAGAAGCAAAACTTGCTTGAACTTGATTCACTTTCTCAGTGAATTCTGGCTAATTGCTTAACTCGAAGTTCCAAGAGAGTAAAATTTTTGATACCAAACATCGACTGGCCGATCGTCCATCGACCATCTCTAGATTTCTGGCCTGGAGAGAATTCTTTTCAGATTTTGCAGTCAGTTTTCTATCTTATTATGAGCAACATTTTAATCTTCTTCCCTTGCTTAGAAAGAGAGACT
The DNA here is from genome assembly GCA_036850905.1 of Luffa acutangula. Lineage (NCBI taxonomy): Eukaryota > Viridiplantae > Streptophyta > Magnoliopsida > Cucurbitales > Cucurbitaceae > Luffa > Luffa acutangula. The sequence continues at coordinate 51,054,504 of CM072096.1, read as the reverse complement.
ACTAACCTATACTAGTCTAGTAGTACCATTTCTTTTATCAGTTTGATGCTTGTTTGGAAATTGGATTTGTGGAATGCTGTTTTCTAATTTTGGTTGATAATATAGTAGAAAGTACTTTTTTTTTCCCTCCATTGAATATTTGTTGTTTCACACTTGCTTTGTTTAATTTTTTTTTTTTTTTGAAAAAACACTTGCTTTGTTTAATTCATGCAATGCCAAAGGATGACTTCATAATTTGAATAATTCTAGTTTATTCTGTTTAGCCTATGTTTGATTTTTTTTTTTTTCGGGAAAAGGAAACTTCATTATCTCAACAATAAAAACAAGTCTTCTACTTTCGAAATGTTATATTTTGATCAACGAATTTACGAACTTTGCATACAAATTTGTTTGTTTAGATCATGATTGCCTTAAAACCCTAAATCCGGATCAAATAGGTTAAATTATAAGTTTAGTTTATACACTTTTTAGAGTTGTATCAAACATGTTCTCTCCTATACTTATAAAACATAAAATCAAATCCTCGTGTCCAATTAATCTTTCAAGTATTCAACATTTTAAATTTTTAATGGATTTATATTTATTAGACATGATATTGAATTATGTGTCTGATAGAATCCTAAATTTTCAATTTTATATATGATAGATTTGTAATTTTATTAAAAAATGACGAATAGTCAATAACTTTATAAACATAAAAATGAAAGTTCAAAGCCTTATGAAACACTAAAATAAGAGTTTAGGGATTGTTTGGACACAAGATTAGTCACAAACATAAAAGTTCAGAAACCTTTAAAGTTTAAGAACATATTAGACACAAGATTAGTCACTTCAGTTCTTCAACCTTCTCTCTGCAAATGATATTGTTTCTGTGAATTATATTTCAATGGCTCATAACAATATGCCCCATAGGTTGACCCGTAGGGCTTGTGAGGAAAATACCTCAAAATTGTGGGTAAATTCCTTTCCAAATTGGGTGTTGTCTGCCAATGAAGTTGATATAGTTGGTATCCAACACACTTGTGAGGATCCTGTCCCACCAATGTCAACCTTTAGATTTCTAATTTAAGTTCTTATTTCTCAAAAAAAAAAAAAAAAAAAAAAAAAAAAAAAAAAAAAAAAAAAAAACATATTTGATGCAATTCTAAAAGTTAAGAACCAAATTTGTAATTTAACTAATTATCAAATATGGTATAATGTTTAAATAGGTAAACTCTAAGACTCGTTAAATAAATAGATCAACTTTATGTCGTAGATTTGAACCTATACTTTTATTAAAATTGTTATATTTTTTATGATCGATCAAAATATATTTATATATTATCAAAAAAAGATCAAAATAGATTTTAGTTTGAGACTAATTTATTAATTCAAGTATAACTTAGTTAACAAACTATATATATAACTTAGTGAACAAAAATGTATGTATGTATGTATATTTGACAACATTTTGGGTGGAGATATTCAAACCATAAGTCTCTTAGTCGTACACAGTTGAACTATGTTTTTGCTAGCAACTATATATAATTTTTTCAGGATGAATGTTATATCCCGGGTTAATTGGAAAAAAAAAATACATTAAAAAAATTGACAAAAACATGGTGTTTTGAAAAAAATTGGGAAAACCATACACTTTTTTGTCCTTATTTGAATCCATGGGTTGAAACCACGGATTCAACTTTTAGTTTTTTTTTTTTTTTAAAAAAAAAAAATTCAGATTTCATTTTTTTTTCTTTTTTTTTTAAAAAAAAGAAGATTCTTTTCTTGGTTTTTTCTTTTTACAAATTTTGAAAATTAATTTTTATTTTAATATTTTGTTTTTTAATGTTTTTATTCTATAAATAAAATTATTGGAAAATTATCCTTCTAAATTTACAACATTATTGATACATTTTCAATCACTTCACATTTCGATTCGTAATTTTTACCAACTATTTTTTATAAAGAAATTATACTAATAAAAATCGGTACATAAAAAATTAGTGGGACAAGAAAAATTGGGATAAATGAGAATAAAATTAGTTTTTTTTTTTTAAAAAAAATCTAAGAATAAAAACACTCTCATTTCTTCGATTTTTTTTTTAATCTAAGAATAAAAAATTCAATATTCTTTTAATTAAGAAGGCAATAAATGTATATTTTATATTTTGTTTGATAATAATTTGGTTTTTAGAATTTGAAAATTAGGCATATAGACACTATTTTTACATATAAGTATTTTTTGTTTTGTCATCTACTATATTTTCAAAATTAAAGTCAAGTTTTGAAAATTAAAATAAAGTAGTTTTCAAAAACTTGTTTTTTGTTTTTTAGAATTTGACAACAAATTTATATGTTTCTTAAGAAATATTACCATGATAAAGAATTGAGAAGAAAACAAACACATCTTCTAAAAACCAAATAGTTATCAAAATGATTGAGTGGTTGTGGTCAAGTTTTTTTTTTTTTCCTTATTAATTTGAATAAAAATCTTTAGTCAACTTCTGTTAGTTGAGTCATCCGTAACTATATTCAGAACTGATAGTAGATATACTGTTTAATAACAGTTGATTAATTAATCATTAAAATATTTAAAAATATTAGTGAATATGAGAACCAAACAATTAATGTTTGAAAGGTTCGTGAATCCAATTTAATACATTGGAATTTTATCGCCTTCTTAATTAAAAAAAATCTAATTTTATTCTTATTTATCCCAATTTTTCTTGTCAAACTATTTTTTGATGTATCGATTTTTATTAGTATAGTTTCTTTAAAAAAAATAGTTGGTAAAAATTACGAATCGAAATGTGAAGTGATTGAAAATGTATCAATAATGTTGTAAATTTAGAAAGACAATTTTCCAATTATAATTATGTTATCGATTATAATATCCCAGTAATTTGATTTATAGAATAAAAACATTAAAAAAACAAAAAAAAAAAACAAAATATTAAAATAAAAATTAATTTTCAAAATTTGTAAAAAGAAAAAGCCAAGAAAAGAATTTTCTTTTTTTTTTTTTAAAAGAATGAAATAAAAAAAAATGAAATCTGAAATTAAAAAAAAAAAAAAAAAAAAAAAGTGGAATGCGTGGCTTCAACCCACGGATTCAAATAAGGACAAAAAAAAAATGTCTCGTTTTCCCAATTTTTTTTCAAAACACCATGTTTTTGCCAATTTTTTTTAAATGTATTTTTTTTCCAATTAACCCGTTACATCCCCATTCTACAAAAAAAAAAAAAAAAAAAAAAAAAAAAAAAGAAAAAAAGATGAATGTTTTATTACAAGTTTAGTCCTTAAACTTTAAGAGTTGTATCAATTAGGTCTTTAAACTTTAAAAAGTTTATAATAGATCCCTAAATTTTCAATTCAATTTTTTTTTTTTAAACAAAGAAAAAGTTTTCAATTCTATTTCTAATATATTCCTAAACTTAAAAAAATGTATAATAGGTTTATGAACTTTTAATTTTGTGTCTAATAAGTTCCTGATATACTTGATATTTTAAAAAATGAACCAATTTACTATATATATTTTGAAAAGTACTATATATGTATAAAATTTAATTTTATGCCTGTTGAAACCTCTAATATTCCAAATTTGTATCTAGTATGCTTGTGAATTTTAAAAAAATGTTGAATAAGTTAAAAAGACTCATTAGACACAAAAGTAAAAGTAAGGGGTCCTATTGGACACAAAAGTGAAAGTTTTATGACCTATTAAATACTTTTTAAAGCTCAATAACTTGTTGGAAACAAAATTAAAAATTTGAAAACCTATTTGAAACTTCTTAAAGTTTAATGACTAAATTGACATAACCAAACATGTAATTTAACCAAAAAAGAAAGAAAAAGTCTAGTCTCTATCCTCACGTTTATTGAACTCAAAAAAAAAAAAAAAAAAACGAACTAAATTTAAAAAACCAAATAAATCAAGTGGTCTTAAAAAAAAAAAAAAACTACATGTATGTTTTAGACTTATGTTTAGGTTACTTTTTAAATTTAGTTATTGTCTAGTGGTTGAATTTAGTTTTTTATATTTAATATATAACATGTCAACGTCAACATAATTCAACTTGCATAAAATTTGTACTAACGATCTCTAGATTTGTGGTTAATTTTTAGATATTATTGTACATAAAATTCAATTATATATGTAGTAGATTGATTTTTTTTTTTTTAAATAAATATATCTGTTGATGATCAAATTTTGCTAGGTAAATTACCTTCGCTCCACGTGATAATCGACAATGAATTTGTTTGAGAGCGGGGGAAGACGTGACCTGCAAAACTGTAAACCTGCACACCGGTGTGGTGCTAGCCACACCGACTTTGATGCTTAAGTTAGAAAAGGGACGTAGGAGGGCTATAGAGTAAGAGAAAGAGTAGAGAGTTCGGGTCCCCTTATTCAGTGGCGAAGAGGGGTATAAATACATGCTCATCCTCCTAGGGTTTTTAGGGATTCGGAGGCGTTTTAGGTCAAACTAGGCGGAACCGGGGCAACCAAAGGCGGTAGGGACCAAATGGAGTCGGACGGGCTCGGCCCGCTCGCCATGGGCCATGGCCGAGGCCGAGCAGGGGGTCGGGCCAGGCCCGACCCCTTCGGTCTTGGCCCGTCCCACCTGCCGATTTCGCCTCTTGGGTCCATCTCCCAGCCCGATTTCTCTCCGATTGTCCTCGTCAACTCCTTGTACATTGGGGTGATCCAAAATTGCTTATAACAATATCAATGATCTATAATAGACATTTTAAGAGTTTTTTTTTAGTTTAGTTTAGTAACCCGTTGGATAATTTTTAAATTTCAGATATCAAATAAATAAACACAAACTTAAATCGGAATTGAACTTGTAATTATAATTTAATATAACTAAATTATTAAATTTATTTATTAAAAAAAGAAAAAAAGAGGGAGAGAAATCGGGTTGGACAGATTGAAATGGTACCCTAACTGCAACCCCAAGTTTCCGATCAAACTCTCTGGTCGGATCCTCGTATTCCCGGAACTTGATCAACCATTACAGCTTCCTCCGTCAACCGACCGGCGACGGCGACGTACCGCAATTGAATTTCTCTTCCAAGTATGGGTACCCATGGCCGGAGCAGTGAGAGAAAGAGAGAGAAGTCATCATCTTCAAGGAGACGCAGCAGAAGAAGGTCAGACTACTCTGAATCTGATTCCGACGACTCAGATAGCCGCGATTCATCTCCTGTGGCGAGCTCCCGGAAGCGCAGTGAAAGACGCGGTGGTAGCAGAAGCAGCCACCGGAGTAGGCGACGAAGCTCCTCGCGTGGGCGGGATTCCGGGGATGATAGTTCGAATGATAGTTATGACAGCGATGATGGAGGTCGCAAAAAGATTAAGTCCTCGAGGAAAGTTACCGAAGAGGAAATTAGCGAATACTTGGCCAAGAAAGCGCAGAAAAAGGTCCCAATGTGGTTACGTTTTGTTTCCTTAGTGTAATTTGGTCAGTTTTGTTGTTTTTTAGGGTTTCAAAACTATTTTTATTGTGTTTTCATACTATGTTTTCTTATCTTCTATACTCTGTTCTGTTGTATAGGCCTTGCGAGTTGCTAAGAAATTGAAGTCGCAGACGGTTTCCGGTTATTCCAACGATTCGAATCCATTTGGCGATTCCAATCTGAATGAAAAGTGAGTAGGGGTTTCTGTTTTGCATTTGCTAAAATTGATAAAACTCATTGCTTGGATTGTACTGTTTTACTTAGCATGGTCGCGGCTATACGGCAATTGCAGTCTGATTATATTTGGTTTCCATGTGCGTATAATATTCACTGGAGTAATGGGAATACTTGCAAGACCATTATATAGATGGGTTCTGACACAAATGCTAGTCCACATTTGTTCATTCTGGTGAATGCAATTCCAGCGCCCCTCTTAATGTAAAAAACTATATACTTCGACGAAGAAGCATTCAGGTTTAGGACTTTCTCTTAGTATATTGCCTATTTTAATATAGTTTTAGCTATATTTCAGGTATTTGTAAGAGGTTTATGTTGTTAAGATTTCAATTTCTCTTCGGTGTTCTCTTCCCAACTCTTTTAATGACTTTTCTCTGTAGGATATTTGTTTAAATTGGAATACTCTCATCTATTGTTTGTAATTCCTTTTTTCCTTTAGGAGTTTATATTTTTTAAGCATTAGTCTCTTTTTATTTCTTCAATTTTCTTCAATAAAAAGTTTTATTTCTTGTTCAAATATATATATGATCATCTAGTGATTTTATTACTTCTCTGTATTGTTGGTCAATCAATGATTTGATAACCCAGAAAACTTCACGGCTACATACCATAATTTTGTAGTTGATTTTGTTTCTGAGTCCATGGCAATCTGATATGCAGATTTGTGTGGCGAAAGAAAATTGAGCGTGATGTTACTCAAGGCGTATCACTAGATGCCTTTTCAGTGAAGGCGGAGAAAAAAAGACAGAGAGAAAGAATGGTATGTGCTTCTAGTCCCATTAATCATTTTCTTTTATTTGTTGACTAACTAAACTTTCATAAATGAAAAAACAAAAGTAGGCAAGACAAAAAGAAAGCTTGCAGTAAAAGGGAGCCAACGAAACAAAAACCAGACTGAATTGCAGAAAGAAAAATTTTAGAAAAAGGTTTCAATTGTTATTCATTTATTTAATACAAGAGTTTTGAGGTTGCAATCATTTTGTACCTACGTTTAAGTAGTCTCCCGTAGTACTAGCAACTTAACGCCTTCTTATTTGTTTGTCCCTGAGAGAGATGCCCCTAATGATTTATCACATATCAGAGTTTTAATTTCCCACTATTCATTGGAAGTTGTGATAGCAATTAGATTCTCATGTATGCATAGTATCAGCCTACCGGGTTATCTTGTTTAAGTATGACTTCTGATGGTAAATTATCTTAAAACCTTCTAACTTCTATGTTATTGATTTTATTTTTGTTTTTTTTTTTTCTCTTAAATATGAAATACCTAGCTGAAAGCAACGTGGTTGAGTTTAACATCTTTCTTGTTTGCCCTGCCTGGTTGAGTTCTTATGTGTCATTTTGCTTAAATACAGAAAAGTTCTAGTTTTTCAAGATAAGTTTAGCACCTCTTAGTTTTCATAGTGTTTTGAGATCACATAATCCATTACTTGACAATGTCTAATTTAATGTTAACTTATGTCTTAAGTTTGTCCCTAGTAACAATTCATCTGGTTGTGGTTTGAGGATAAATCCAGAATCCAAGTCTCCAACAATTTGTACCTTAGGTTAAAAAAAGTTCTTCTTCCTTTGATCTGCTACAGCGATGCTGAAGTATGTGAATTCAGTGTGTGATTGTGCATTTCTTGTATTCATTGCATATTTGTATTTACGATGCAGGCAGAGATTGAAAAGGTGAAGAAAAGGAGGGAGGAAAGGGCTCTTGAAAAAGCACAACATGAGGAAGAAATGGTAATCTGAACATGGCATCAAAAGATATTTTACTTTTTTAATTTTTTTTTTAATATTTTAGTTAGGTAGTTATTGTCAGTTCATAACATCTGCAGTATGGTAAGTTTTCTTTCATGGATTAAATCTTTTTTGCTGGTATAGGCATTGCTAGCTAGAGAACGTGCTCGTGCTGAATTTCAGGATTGGGAGAAAAAAGAAGAAGAGGTAGTATGCTCACATGTATTTTCATCGTGTTCTCTTTTATGTTTCGTATTGCATGTGGTTCTCCATCATTTGCTTGTGCCTGTACGTACATGACCCCTTGGACAATTACTTAGTGTGAAGTTTTTGCTCTGCAGTTCCATTTTGATCAAAGCAAAGTCAGATCAGAGATAAGAGTTCGTGATGGGCGTTCGAAGCCTATAGATATTCTATCCAAGCAACTGAATGGATCAGATGATTTTGATATAGTAATTAATGAGCCATACACTGTATTCAAGGTAAATATCTCTCCGGTTATAATGCTTATGATTTTTTTAGATGACTCGTGTTTTCTGTTCAGTGTGTCACTGAAGAATTAAATTTGTATAAATTAACTATGGTCTTCTTAGGCAACGATCTTGCAGGCAATTCATTTTTGTTCTTTGTTTGGAGCAGGAGGAAAGAGTTTTATATCTTTAAAGAATTATAATCGAAAGCTTTTCTTTCTCTTTTTATTCATTTTTTCCTTTTTCTATCTCCTCTGTTATTCTTTTTCAATGGCGGTAGCAAAGTTGTTCTCTTCTGACTTTCCTTTTTATTTTTTGGGAGGGGGATTCCTCTTCCCCCTGCCCCTAGTTTTTTTTCCTTTTTTGGTTTCAATATACGTCACAGGTTTTATTTTTTATGTCTGAAACCGATGGGTTGGTCATCATAAGTAACTGAAGTATTCATATTTATGGATTGGATTTGTTTTCTATTTTCTTCTTTTTTGGTTTGTGTTCTGTGATTAGATTTTAAATATTGTTTTCCCTGACTACAGTCACATCGTATAAGATATATATTAAATTGACTCCTCATATTGGTACTGACATGTATGATACAGGGCTTGACTGTGAAAGAAATGGAAGACCTACGTGATGACATCAAAATGCATCTTGATTTGGACAGGGCGACACCTACACATATTGAGTATTGGGAGGTGAAAATATTTATTGATTTTCCTATTTACATTTTGAAAAGCTTTGATGTTGAACTACATGCCTCGATGAAGTGTTAACTTTTTTTTAAGAGAAACAGAATTTCATTTAGGAAAAACCCAAACACCTATAGGTGGATTACATGAAATTCTTCCAATTAGAAATCAAAGAGGAAATACTATAAAGAGCAAAGGGGTGTTTACATTTACACCAATACAACGCTTGGAAGAGAAGTTTATTGAAAAAAGAATCGAAAGTTAAGAAAACGTCCCTGAAAATTCTTCCATTTCTATCGTTCCATAGATACCAAAAGAAAGCTCTATTGAAAGCAAGCCATAGAGTCTTCTTATCTCCATAAAAAGGATGACCCACAAAAATAGAAGTCAAAAGATCATGAATGTCCACTGGCAACGGAATATGCCAACCGAAAGCATCAACCATAAAGGCCCAATATCTAGAAGCAAAAGGACACGTAACAAAAAGATGGCTCGGATTCTCCATGTTTGATGAGCACATAATGCACCAAGATGACGATAGGTGAAAGTGAGGCATTCTTCGTTGAAGGCGATCCACCGTATTGATGGCCCCAAGACTAAGCTCCCATAGAAAGATTTTTATCTTTTTAGGATAATTATCTTTCCATATCACAACATATAGATTATTCGATGTGGTGGTAGGAACATGCAAAAGGTCATGCATCAAAGATTTAACAGTAAACAAACTGGACGGATGAAGAAGCCAAGACCAAGAGTCATTCATATCCCGTAATCTAGTAGAAGATAGTAGATGAGAAAGTTGAGCCCATTCATTAGTTTCAAACTCGTTAAGATAACGACAAGGGCAAAGGTTCCAGGCCAATTGAGATGAATTCCACACTTCAGCAACAATAGCATTTGGATTGGTGGTTAATCTATATAGACGTGGGAAAAGTGTTGCAAGGATCCCACCATTCAGCCAAGAATCATTCCAGAAGGATGTACCTTGGCCATTACCGATATTATGATGAACCCGACTGGCAACCATATCTATAGTAGAACAAATAAAGCGCCAAGGCGATTTATAGGATCCTCTTTGAATTTGAGTAGGCCAAAGACAAACACCTTCACAATCATAATATTTAGCAACAATGAGATTACGCCACAGAGATCCTTCCTCCTGCAAAAACCTCCATATCCATTTGGCCAAAAGTGTTAACAACTAGTCCTTAACCCCTTCCTTTGACAGAGTAACACCTACACATTGAGAGAGCGTTCTCTACGTGTCATTTGATTAGTTATTAGAAATTTTACTCTGAACCTTTACTTTTATATTTTCAATATATAATACATCCTTTGATATTGTTTTACTTTTACTCAATATTAGTATTATTGATATAGATTAAGTTTGTCCATCTTTTTAAGTAGTTCCCTTAAAAAGTTAAAATGATTACATGATTAGGGCATTTAGTTTTGTATTTAGCGATTTTATGATGAATTATAATGTAGAGATGCTAGCTTGAAACCAATTAGGCTATAATTTTAATGTTTGTTAATATGCTGGGTAGGTATTGGTAACTTAAGGTTGAATGTTAGTTGTGCTTTAAGGCAGATTTAAAATGTTAATACTGCTGTCATGAGAGCAAGTAACCGAACCATGTATTTGGGAGGTTTAGTCCCCTCCTCACTTCCCTGGCCTTTCGGATCAGAGTAAGGTGTACCATCCGTCTCCTAAGCTAAGCAATGTCTTGCTGTGTTCCATTTAACAGGCACTTCTTGTGGTTTGTGATTGGGAACTAGCTGAAGCTCGAAAAAAGGATGCTCTGGATAGAGCCAGAGTTCGTGGTGAGGAGCCTCCTGCTGAGTTGCTTGCAGAAGAAAGAGGTCTGCATTCTAGCATTGAAACAGATGTCAGAAATCTCCTGGAAGGAAAGACTTATGGAGAATTGGAAGCATTACAATCTCAGATTGAGTCACAGATGCGATCTGGAACTGCAAAGGTGGTTGAGTACTGGGAGGCTGTCCTAAAGCGCCTTCATATATACAAGGCCAAGGTATTAGTTTGATGTTCTTTTTGTATGTCCTCTACTCTTATTTTCAAAGCTAATGAATTAGGCTCACTATTGTTTTTCCATTTGCAGGCTTGCTTGAAGGAAATTCATACGAAGAAACTGCATGAGCATCTTGTACGTCTTGAGCAGCCTTTCGAGGATGATGAAGAAAATATAGAACAGGAAGTCAAGATGGAACCTGATCATTCTTTACAAGTGAAAGCTGATGATGATGAGCTTGATGTTAAAGGTATGATCCAGAGTCTTTATCTTGCAACTCTGAATTTTATGTCTAGAGTCTAATATATATATATTTTTTCTGCTCTTTAGAAGCTGAAACATATTCGCCTGATCTCCTTGAAGAAGAAGAAGAGAATCAAGAGGCAGGATCATTTTCACCCGAACTTATGCATGGTGATGAAGATGAAGAGGCGATTGATCCTGAGGAGGATAGGGCCATACTGGTATGTCTGCAGATGTCATTTTTACTATCTATATATTGTAATGAATGTCAAAAGTTAGATCGTTATGACTTGGTAAATTCTGCAGGAACGTAAACGTATTGCTGTCTTAGAAGAACAGCAGAGACGGATTCAAGAAGCAATGGCTACAAAACCTGCTCCTCCAGAGGAGAATTTTGAGCTGAAAGCCTCAAAAGCCATGGGAGTCATGGAGGAAGGTGATGCAGTTTTTGGATCTGGTGCTGAAGTGAACCTGGATTCACAGGTGCCCTGTCATTTTCATTATCTGTCTGCTTCGTACCTGGATTGTTTATGCTCCCACATTTCCAAACGGTGATCTTAATTTGTGCTTCTGAAAAACATGCAGGTTTATTGGTGGCATGATAAATATCGTCCAAGAAAACCGAAATATTTCAATCGGGTTCACACGGGATATGAGTGGAACAAGTACAACCAGACTCACTATGATCATGACAATCCACCTCCAAAGATTGTGCAAGGATATAAATTTAACATCTTCTATCCAGACCTTGTTGACAAGACCAAAGCTCCAACTTACACCATTGAAAAGGATGGAAACAGCAGTGAAACATGTATCATAAGGTTCCATGCGGGGCCACCGTATGAGGATATTGTAAGTTTTCTTTTGGATCTGCAATTGATTTCTTTGCCATTTGGTTTCATTTCATTATATTTAACTACTCCGTCATTTTCCTTAAACTTATTACAGGCATTCCGAATTGTAAACAAAGAATGGGAGTACTCTCATAAGAAGGGGTTCAAGTGCACGTTTGAGCGTGGAATTTTGCACGTATACTTCAACTTTAAACGATATCGTTATCGTAGGTAATACAAGGCTAGACATAGCATGCTGCTCTGTTACGATCGCCTTTGAGGTCTTGGCTGTAACTTCACCAATCGAATTGAAAGCAACCATCGCAAAAATTTCCTTGTAAGTTAATGATATGACCAACCAATAATAGATTAGATGTTCCAACTTCCCCTCCTTGAGTCATTCATTAAATACTTCCAAATTCCAATCTGTATGTATATACACAATACTTAGGTCCTGAAATTTTGATACTATATTGATTCAGTCATCTCTCCTTCCAGCTGCCAGGTTTGATGCTCCACCCTCTGTTTTAGCTTTTCTTATTTATATATTGATGAGATGATAACTGGTTGGCTAATTTATGCCCACTGGCCACTGCCATAAATGGACTATATGGTTTGTTAGTGGAAAAATTACTAAAAACATCCATTTTACCATTCATTATTCTTAATCCCCCACTTTCAGAAAGCACTTGCACTTGACATTTTGTTAATGTTGCAGCTATCAAAATTTAGGTTATCATATTGCTTTTGACTAATACCATTCTTAGAAAGTGCCCTTTTATCTTTATTCATATGGCCATAAAAAGCCAACATCTTGAAGTTCTCTCTCTTTTTAAAATAGTAGGCTTGTCATACACTTTCTTGAAATAACACTTTTTTTTTTTGTTGTAACTAAAATACTTATTTGACAAGATTTAAAAGAAGTATGATGTTCTAATTTCTAGTCTGGCTTGCTCTAGTGGAACACAAAGACTGAATATTACGAATGTGAAAAATAATATTTAATGATAAATATTAGTAAAATTTATTAGTGTTAGATCACTTGAACTATGTTTGGATTGGTAACAGAAGTATTAATGATAAATATTAAATATTTTTTATATAAAGAAATATGTGATTTGCAAAAATTCAACAAGATACGCATCCATCTCTCGAATTGAATTAAGTGGTATAAGTGGTTGTGATCCTATTGCTCCTTCATGCTATATTGTTGATTTTCATGTAAAACTTTCACCTAAATTGAATAAACCTAGTATCGTAATTGACTACTTGATGAATGATTAGTTTTAAAAAAAAAAAAAAAAAAGAAGGAAAATATTCATATATTTCAAAAACAGAAGCAACATTTTATTAATAAAAAAAATATTATAAGAGAAGCAACATTTTTCTTTGGTCTCTTCATTCTTTTAATTAGGTTAAAAAATACTTTTGATATCTATACTTTCGTAAAGAACAAAATATTGAAGTTTAGTTTGTAACGATTTAATCCGAACTTATATGTAGTAACAATTTAGTCCTTAAACTTTAATATGTAATGATTTTGTCCTTATTGCAAAAAAAATATTATTAATATTTAATGAAACTTCTTACATATATTGAATGATGCTTGATCAAGACCATGTGTATTTATAAACTACAAAGACTAATTCGTTACATAACAAAAATTAACACTTAATAAAAAAAATTTATAATAAGGATTACATCGTTACAAAATTTAAAATACAGAGATTAAATTGTTACATATTAAAGTTCAAAGATTAAATTGTTACAGAATTGAAAATACACAAATGAAATCACTAAAACTTTTACTACCATAAAAGTTCAAGGATCAAAAGTGTTTTTTTTTTACCATTCTTTTACAACTTAACTCTTAAGGTTTACGATTTTTGGACCGATAAATATTAAAAGTAAATACAAACTCAACACAAAAGATAATGATATGATGTTTTCTTTTTCTTCTCTAGGGGGTGGGGAGTTCAAACAGAAATGAAAGATTTTATGCCATTGAATGAATATTTGAGTCTATTCAAAGTAAGAAGAGTGGGTCTTTTCTATGAGAAAGGAATGATAATGCAAGTGGACCAATTTTGATGTTGATTTCCAACAAAATGCACAATAATATTAAGAACACCAAGGATCACACATTCCAAAAAAAAAAAAAAAAAAAAAAAATCCTAAATAAGTTTGTTTTTAGCTATTCATTCTAAATCCTCATAGATTCCTCATCCAGATGTCCTTCAAAATCCACATTCTCTGCTTCATTTTTAATACTTTCTCCACAAAGTAAGCATCTGATCCCAATTGTCTGTTTCCTTTTCTTTTTTACCATCCCAGAATCCATCATTGGCATCTCTCATTCCACCAGTGTTTCATGGAATCATTTCCATCTTCTTCCCAAGTCTTTTTTAATATGAATATTCAAAGATTACAGGAAAGTTAACACCAAATCTAGTAGTCTAAAACTTCTCTAAGGCTTTTTAAGATTGACCTTCTTCAGCAACTGTTTCTGGATTGTCCAATATCTGTGTTATGTATTCAAGTTCTTGGAGTACATCCTTCATGCAAGGCCTTTCCGCTTTCTTCTCCCTCAAGCAGGCGAGTGCGAGCTCCAAGAGGTGCTTCACACTGATCAGTATATTGCTGGATGGATCGTCGCTGAGAAGCTGTTTATCGATGGCGTCGATGATTGCACCATTGTGCACTTGTTGGATCACATAGATTGCTAGATTGACACCGTCTTCATCTCTTGTGAAATCTATGGCCTTCTGAGAGGTTATAAGTTCAAGTAGGACGACTCCAAAACTATACACATCGCTTTTATCTGTTAATTGGTAATTTCGATAGTATTCTGGGTCTAAGTAACCTAATGTACCCTGAGCACAAGTGGAAACATGGCTTATTCCTGGCAAAGCCAATCTGGAAAGTCCAAAATCTGCAACTTTGGCATTGAAGTTATCATCCAAGAGTATATTTGTTGACTTGACATCTCTATGATAGATGGGAGGGTATGCAGCTGAATGCAGGTAAGCTAATGCTTCAGCAGTTTGTGAAGCAACTTTTAGCCTTTTTCTCCAGTCCAAGAAAGTGGGAAACTTACCATGTAAATGGTCATGGAGGGTGCCATTGGAAATGTATTCATATATCATCAATGGTTGTTCAGTTTCCACACAGCAACCTATAAGTTTCACAAGATTCTTGTGATTTACTTGAGATAGTATTCCAACTTCGTTGAGTATTTGCTCGGTGCTCTTTAGATTGCCCACTTTAGCCGACTTCACAGCCACAACGGTCCCGTCTTGAAGCTCACCTTTGTAAACCTCTCCAAAGCCACCGCTGCCTAGGACCCTGTCTTTCGAAAATTCATTTGTTGCTTTCTTCATCTCTTTCAAATGAAACATCCTGGCTGGTCTACCACCATTGCTTGAATTCAACATATCTTCTCTTTCTTTACACAGCTTTTCCTGCTTACTGAAAGTTCTGGACTTCCTGACTGTAATTAGAGCTATAACCGCAGCTAGAATGAAAAGAGAAACCAGACATACAGAGAGCTTTATACTGAGTCCAACCATGCTCTTCCTATTCGTTCTCAGGCATGTTCCGAGAATATGATCCCAATAGTAGCCCCTTCTGCAAAGACAGCGAAAACGACTTTTGGAACCATCAGTAGGAAGACAATCTGACGCTCCAGCGCAATCAGATTGAGTTCTACAGATTGGTTCAGGTGGAGTAGCCCACTGTATTTCTAAACCTTCTTCCCATTGATTTGCAGGCTTTTCTACATCTAGATGAAGGATGCTCCTGAATGCTCTACAACCTGAGTTATGAAGCCTTATCTTATATGCTGAGGGCATCCCACCAGGGATGAAGGTACAACAAGGGTCAACGACACTTGCACATTGAAATGCTCTTTTTCCATCAACTCGTCCTGAACTTTCCAAGTAGTGGTGACAGAGACTTGAAGGGGTGCAATTGAGCGGCGAGACTAGCAGGCGAGGAGAACAGTTCAAGAGGAAAATTGTATTTGATGAAGTGATGTTAAACGGGAGTGATTGGTTTAACCACAGTCCTTCACTGACCAACATGTCTTGAGTAACACAGGAGCCAGGAACCCATGGAGATGGTTGGATCACCATACGTTGACTCGAAGCGTTGATTTTGAGGACGGAATATGAGCTTCCATTGAGTGCATCAAAGTAGAGTTTCTGTGAATGAGAATCACAGCGGAGAGTATAGTCTAAGTCACCACAGTTGGGATTGGTACTCAGAGGATAAGGAACTTCAATGGGGCCACAGCTTGGGCAGGTTTTCTGTGAATAGCAGCAAGGACTAAAGAACAGAAGAAAGAAAAGGTAGCTTCCAAACAAGCATGGTGTTGGGATCTTCATAGCTACCATGTACAAAGGGCCAATGAGGAAGAACTGGTTTATGTTACAGATTGGGTCGATGGTGGCGTAAATAGAGGACGGGGCTAGAGAATAAAGTAGGAAGACATGAACATGAAAAAGGTGGAAGGAAAGAATCTGTATGAGATGTTTTGGCTTTATACAAACTGGTGGATTCCTCTTGAATGGTCACAATAAAGGAGATATTTCTAGATGCATTCTCCCCATAAGGCAAGCTGTTTCCAGAAATGGCTTCCAATTCCTTAGAAATTTTCATCTCTTCTTCTTTTTTTAATATATTTGAGCAACAAATCATGACAATGAAGAAAACCAGACAAATTATAATATTAAACAAGGTATTCAATATTCTAATGGAACCTGCACTACCAACTCTCAGTTGCTTTCCATAAAATACAAGTGATATTCATAAGATAGGAGAATGAGTTTATCGATTCATTAACAATTATATATTAAACAAAATGGAAATGGACATATCTTTCTGAATAAAGAAGACTCAAACCAGGTAAGCTTTTCCCCTCAGCCCCAATTTTCGTACTCTCAGTCTTTCCTAATCCATTTCACTGAGATATCGTGCTGATCAGGCCAGGATAGTTCTTTTTATCAACCTTCAATGATTTTTACTGGAGACCTACACTCACAAAAAGGGGTAAAACTAATCATAGTAGAAAAGAAAATCAACCAGAATACTGAAGAATATCAAGCACCACTACTTACCCAAATGGACTTTGTTTGATGGATAGCAATTCCACATCCAACTACAGATCCAAAGATGATTACAACAGTAAATCCATATAGTTGAACAGTAAACAAGAAGGTAAAAAATGTTCTTGTTGTTCATTTTCCCCTTTTTATTGGGTAAAAGTTCTTTTAGTAACGATGTCTTTCAACATTGAAACAAGAATGAACAAACCTTTCTATCTAGGCTTTGCTACTTATGAACAAATACAACATTGGTAAAAGCTAAAGATAGGTTACCTCAATTGTTGCATTTGGAGGAATTTCCTGAACCCCTTTGCTTCCATAAGCTAACTCAGGAGGAACTATAAGCAATCTCTGCCCAAATCAGACGAAGAATTTCAGCAAATCCCAAAAACTGAAAAGCAATAGGCTTTCGTAATGAGTGATCATTTAATCAATTCTCATACTCAAATGGTATCTCACCTGGCCTCCAACCCTCATGCCTTGAACACCTAGATCCAATCCCTTGAGGACTGTTCCTCTTTCTGATTGGCCTACATCAAATCCATAAGGCTGCAGCAAATCAAGCATACCCACTTAAAGAAATATTGTAATATTCTGGAAATCACTAAAGACTCACACTATCATAAGATCTGAATAAATTTGTCAAGTGTTGAGTGCTCTTACTGATTAAAAGGGTGAACTTATAAAAAGACTATAAATTGGTTTGGTCAATTTTACCGTTCCTCCACCAACACCAAGCCCTTGTCTACTTGTCATAAATGTGATCCCTCTCCATTTGGCCACATAGTGAACCTACAAAATGACACATTATATGTTCAGTTTTGCATAGAATTAAGTTGGTTTTTGAGGGTCGCCTCCCCCCAACCCCGCCCCACCCACGAAATTGGAATTTGGTAGATCTTCTTAGAACACATGATAAATTTTGGATCAAATAGGATAGTTTGAGTATGCACCAGTATGATTAACTGGCTGAAGAATAGAAGCAAGCTTGAGATACATATAATACAAATTATTGATTACCATCCATAATTATTGATTATTGAATTTCAGGACCAAGAACAACTTGTTCAGTCTTTTTTTTGGCCATGGTTTTAAAGGAAAAACAAGAGTTTGATCAGTCAATATTGGTTAAATCTTTGATTTGGGGAATTTAGTTTGAAAGAAGCCGGATTTAAGGAACAAAAGCACCCTTCGGAGGAAAGTTTTGATCTAATCAAGCTTCATGCAGCTTCTTGGAGTGTTTTATCCAAAGTTAATGGAGGGTATTCATTTCCTTAAGATTAGTTCTTGTTGGAGTGATTTTTTTTTTCTGGTAATCCTTCATAATGTAGATTGTTTGATTTGGTTTTGGAGGTTTTGTTGATAAATTTCAGTAGAAGTTTCTAGCTTGTAACTTTTAAAATATCAACGAGAACTTCAATTTCCTTTTTTTAGTTAAAAAGAATAAATAATAAAACTTTCTTAAGAGAAAAAAGAGAAGCAAATATCTACTGGGGCAGTAGGGGTACATTGAACCAGAGAGTAATTTTCCCAGGACCAGTATTGGATTCCATCAGAAGACTCATTGGTTGTCTAAGATTTCAGAAGAGAATAAAGAAACCTCCCAGAATGACTTGGAAGTTATTCTCCTAAAAGGTGGCATCTTAGTAGTATCAATCAAAGACAAGATATGTGCATTTTGTGCATAATAGTTTCCCAAGTGTTCAAAGATTTGTGGTTGTTACAGAAAGTCGATGTATTAGCCATTCTGTTTCTTTTTGGAAGAAAAGGGTATAAAATCTTGTTAGTTGAATATAAAAAGCTAGCTCACAACCGTACTGCAACACGGGATCCAATCACAGCCTTAGTTCCTCCTCCAACCTTCAAATCATAGTACCTGAAGGATACATTTCTTTTTTGAGTTTCAGCAAATGTTGCAGAAAAACAAGACCACAACCAATCCCATCTTGGAATTAGCAAGGTCATGAGTTAAGAATATTTGATAAGAAAGATAATCTCCAACTGAAAGTGTTATTCCAAGAGAAGTAATTTTAGGAATTAAAAAACAGAATTGTGTAGATTGTTATCAGTTATCACCGATGATGAAGATGCATTGGCATATAATTTAAAAGCCTAAAGCATCCATTAAAGAACTACAGAAGAGACGAGGAAGAGAAGTAGAATATAAGAAGCAGAAAATTTTATAATAATGGTCATGAAACTTACTTCAGACCATTTGGGAGTGTTGTAAACTCACTTTCAGGTATTTTTGCTCCTCTTAGCTGTAAAATAGAAGCTTTTCAAACACTTGTACGTTTGAAAAGTCATTTTTCTTTGATGGAAAAGAGAACAAAATGATATTAAAATTTTTGAATCAACGGGGGAAAAAAACTTACAGCCCTTCTACTTGTGCTAACAGCCTCAGCTACATTGCAGAAATATATACCAGCAGCTGAAACAACAGGAGGATTCTCAAAAAACAAAATTAGGAATTTACACATGAATGATGCAAGAATCCTAAAACTGGTGTGGAGCTTATCAGTTGACGAGGAAAATACAGGTCACTAACAAGGAAGCCCCAAACAAACTATTTGTCATGGACTTAATCCTAACTATACAATCTGCACATATCTATTTCTACCATGGTAGTTTTCATTATTAATGAAGCATATCATTCAAAATACCTAGATTCTTTTACACAGGGTCTGAATCAAATTGTAATAATGCAAAACAAACCACCATGGGTTGGTCTAGTGGTCAATAAGGACCAATATATTCGATCATTTTTCATGTTTTATATTGGTGCAAATGTAAACATCATTTTTCTGATTACAGTCTTTCTTCTTTATTCTAAACCATAGATCTTTTTTGTAATCACCTTTTTAGGTGTTGGAGTTTTACTCCGTTTTATTTCATTTATCAATGAAATTTGTTTCCATTCTCAAAAATAATAATAATAATAATAATAAAGAGTTTAGAACTTTAGAGCGGTGGGTTCAAGTCATGGTAGTCACCCACCTGGTTTAATATCTTGTAAGTTTCTTTGATAACCAAATGTAGTAGATGTTTCAAAAAAAAAAGAAAAAAACCAAATGTAGTAGGAATAGGTAGTTTTCTTGTGAGATTTCTTGTGAGAATAGTCTAGATACATGCATGTTGGCCTTGACACTGGTGGATATTAAAAAAGGAAAAAAAAATGATGCAAAACACCTCTTTCTACACCATTTCCATTTTCCAAAACCCGAAGATTGATATATAGATACATAAGATACAAGATTTCCCCTTATGAGATTTTAAGAAGAGTTGCTTTTTTAGGGTTTAGGGTTTAGGATTTAGGATTTGGGGGAAAGAATATGAGAATCAAAAGTCCTCAAATTATTATTTCTTAAGTATGTAAGAATATGGAATTTTATGCTCAATTAAGGTTTGGTAAAAGAATTTTCTTTTGGCATTATTACAGAGACACTTAGAGGATGAAGTGATTGATGGTTTGAAGTCATTGTTGGAGGGATAATCATCATGGGTTGGCCCTAGTGGTCAATAAGGTCATAGAAAAAATAAAGGGCTTAGAGGGAATGGGTTCAATCCATGATGGCCACCTACCTAGGATTTAATTTCCTACGAGTTTCCTTGGCAACCAAAGCTGTCCCGAACACTCACAGATATCAAAAAAAAAAAATAATAATAATAATAAAAGAAAAAGTCATTGTCGGAGGGATTGGGAGAAAAGAAGTCTTGAGGTAGTGGAGCTTAGGGTCTTCGGATGATTTTTAATCTAGTCAGCTGGTTACATCTTCTCCGATGCCAAAATATCTTTTTTCAGCTCTGTGGAAGTCAAAAAGTCCAAACAGAATGAACATTCTTATCTGGATTGTGCTTAACAGTAGCCTTAACTTAGCTAATTTGCTCTAAAGCCTTAATTTCAGATTTTTGGTTGGATTGAAATCAGAAATTTTGTTAAGACAAGCACTTTCCTTGGATTAATCATTTTGTATCAACTCCACTCAAGGCTTCTTTATGGTGTTATCTTTCTAATCTCTTTAGTGGTTTCTCTTTACAAATCATATGTTTGAACTGGAATGTTTTCATAGTTCCTTTGTAAAATTTTGATTTATTGTTTTATTTCTCTCCCTCTTCCTTTGGGAGTTTGTATCTCGTAAGCTTTAGTTTCTTCATTTCTTAATGAAAAGTTTTATTTCTGGTTTAAAAAAGAGTTGTGTTGTCAAGAGTACAGCATGGGAGAAGTTGTAAGAAGTGTTTGGGAGAAGTAGTAGTCTATTCTTGGCTTTTATGGTAGATACAGCCACAGACCTCAAAGGCCTGATTTATCTTGTGGTGGATTTCATTGAGGTATCTCATTTCTAGTGTCTCTCACAATCAGAAACAACTCCCTAAACTCAATTACAACAGTAAACTAAACTTCCAACTGAATAGCATCACAAAAGCCAGCAGCAACAAGAACATTCCGCGCATTCTACAATATCAAACAAGTTTTCATTACAACAGTAAATTAAACTTCCTACTGAATAGCATCACAAAAGCCAGCAGCAACAAGAACATTCCATGCATTCAACACTATCAAACAATCATCTACAAATTCAAAATACACTACACCAAAAGATTATAGAGCTACCCGTCGACAGGAAAGAACCAATCAATGCCCTTCTTCCCTCACACTGCAGCGAATCTTTGGCTTGTTCTGAAGGTTCGCCATGTGGGGACGATAATGAACAGCGACAAAGGAAAAGAGATGGCCGTCTCTTCCCTGCAGATTCAGAGAGATTAACTCATTCTGAAAGAAACCCACAAAAAGAAAACAAAAGAGAAAGAGAAAGAGAGAAGGAGAGACCAATAATGGCGAAGGGGTTAAGGGGCTTGTGGAAAAGAATGGGGTTTTGTTTGTAGGAAGGAAGAAGGAAGAGCTCCATTGCGTCGATCAGTGACAGTTATGAAATGGGATTCATGGAAATTAGTTTGTAAATTTCTTCTGAAACTTTGTGTTGAGAGAAAAAGGAAGATGATATCCACAATCTCATCCACAATTTTCAGGTGGCCCAGAAGACATTCTGTCACATTTGAGATTACCCACATTGATGATTCACAATTTGTTTGTTCTATTATCCCAGTGATCTATTTCCATTTGATTGGTGTTTTTTAATCATCTTTCAAATTCAAATCCTTATGAAAAGATTCACTTTTTCCATTGTATTTTATTGGAGAAACATGTTTTTTTAAGGAGATAATTGCGTGGATGGCCGAAATGAAAAATATCCTACTTTTAAGAATAAGGATATATGCATTTGAAAAATTACCATTTTACTCTCTATATGAAAACGCATAGAGATGTTGGAGCGAGAGCGAAATTGGAGATTGGAGAGAGAAATGAGAGAGAGTAAGAGATTGGAGGGAGAAATTGGAGAGTGAGAAGAGAGAGAGAGAGCGAGAGTGAGAAGCGAGAGAGAGCAAAAGATTAGAGAGAGAAATTGAGAGAAAGTGAGAGATTGGAGAAAGAAATTGGAGAGGGAGAGCGAGAAGCTAGAGCTCGGGTAGCGGGAGAGAGCGAGGTTAGAGTAGGGAGTAAAATAGTAATTTTACTAGGATGCTGATGCAAACAAGAGAACATATATTCTTGTTTTGAAAAAGGGGCATTTATCATTTTCGTCTATTTTGGAGGGTCATCCGTACAAAAATCTTTTTTTTTTTTGTTAAATTATTAAATATGTCCTTTTTTTTTATATAATATGTGGGGAGGGGGAATTATTAAATATGTCTTTGAATCATGAGATTGGTTTCAATTATACCTATGAAGTTTCAAAAGTTTCATTGTATACCTTAAGCTTAAAGTTTATTTCAAAATGACATTTAAGTTTTAGGTTAAATTATTAGGGTTTTTTTTCCGTTAAATTCATGGACAGAAAATGACGTGTTTGCATCTATATTGTTGCTTGTGTGAACATATTTGAAGAAAAAATAATAAAAACACACGCAAACATGTCATTTTCCATCCATGAAATTGAAGGAAAATGTCTCCGAGTTATCTTGAAACAAACTTCAAACTTCAAAAAGTTATAATGAAACTTTTGAAAGTTCAGGGGTAAAAATGAAATCAACTCCATAATTCATGGGTTTTTTTTTTGGGCCGGTTGCAAGGATAGCAATATGGGCCAAAATAATTGCAAATCTAGCAACCCACAAAAAAAATTGCAAAAATGGCAAAATCTAATAGTTTGTGTGTTGCATTTACTAAAATACCCCTCCAGATTTTCTTTCACTGATAGAAAGTTTTTCTATCACTGATAGATTCTATCAGTGATAGAAAGATTTTCTATCAATGATAGAAATTTTCTATCACTGATAGATTCTATTAATGATAGAAATTTTCTTTCACGATAGAAAATTTTTCTACTACTGATAGATTTTATCGGCGATAGATATTTTTCTATCACTTGTTCGGTGTTCTATCAATGTTTGGTTGTTGTTATTTGGTTTTCTATCAGTGTTTGGTTTTTGCTTTTCAGTGTTTGATTTCTATAATCGTTCGTTTTTGCTTTATTTTTCAATGCTCGATTTCACCATGTATCACCATTGCTGATAGAAACAAAAGATCTTCTATCATCGATAGAAAAGTATCAGTGATAAAAAGATTTTCTATAACTCACGAAAAGTTTTTCTATCAGTTTCAGTGATAGAGATAGAAAGTTTTTCTATCACTCATAGCAAGATTTTCTATGAATGATAGAAATTTTTTCTATCACTCATAGAAAAAATTTCTATAAGTGATAGAAGATTTCTATCACTGATAGGTTCTATCAGAGATTGAAAGATTTTCTATCAAGAGTTTTCTATCATTGATAGAATATCTTTCTATCACTGATAGAATAGTAAAAATTTCTATCAGTGATAGAAATCTTTTATCACTGATAGAAAGCTTTTCTATCGGTGATAGAAAGTTTTTCTATCCCTTATAGATTATATCGGAGATAGAAAGATTTTTATGGGTGATCAGGGATTGAAAGATTTTTTATCAAAAGTTTTTCTATGATTTTCTATAAAAAGTTTTTTTTTTATCACTGATAGAAC
This sequence comes from Luffa acutangula, assembly GCA_036850905.1. Taxonomy (NCBI): domain Eukaryota; kingdom Viridiplantae; phylum Streptophyta; class Magnoliopsida; order Cucurbitales; family Cucurbitaceae; genus Luffa; species Luffa acutangula. The sequence goes on along the minus strand of CM072096.1, from coordinate 51,030,674 downwards.
CTATCAGTGATAGAAATCTTTTATCACTGATAGAAAAAGTTTCTAAAAGTTTCTATTAGTGATAGAAATCTTCTATTCTATCAGTGATAGAAACTTTCTATCACTGATAGAAAATTTTTCTACCACTGATAGAATCTATCAGTCATAGAAATATTAGTGATAGAAACTTTCTATCGCCGATAGAAAATTTTTCTACCACTGATAGAATCTATCAGTGATAGAAATATCACTGATAGAAACTTTCTATCACTAATAGAAACTTTATTCTATCAGTGATAGAAATTTTCTATCACTAATAGAAAATTTTTCTACCACTGATAGAATCTATCAGTAATAAAAAGACTTTCTATCAGTAAAAAAAAAAAAACTGACGAGGAATAAGAAGATGGGCACACAGGGGCAATTTAGGAATATAAAAAATTAATTCAAAAATTTTGCCATATTTGCAAATATTTTTAAAAATTGTTATATTTGTAATTATTTACCTTCATGTTGCCACCCATTACAATTATCCTTTTTTTTTTTAATAATTTAACCTTTTTTATAACCCAAATTCACAATTACAATGAAATTATTTCTTCATCCAAGGAACAAAACAAAAACAGACTAATACAAAGATAATTGACAGCCAATTTTGAGAATGTCATAATTTAGAAAGTAATTCACATAAAATGGAGTTAGTTACATTTTTGCCCAAATACAAATTGAAAAGAATTCCAAGATTGAAGCTTTGTGATGCTTTCTTCTTATTGTGGTCTAATTTTTCTTTTCATCTTTTCATTACTCCCAACACAGCTTATCCTTTGAAGAAGCTTTGGCCTTGGGCATTTAGTTTTATCAGATAAGGATTCATTTTGATCCAAATCTTCATGATTTATTTCTTTTTCCTCATCAGTTTCTTTCTTCCCTTGCTGTTCTTGTTCATGCTTTCTTAATAACTCAAATGCCTCTTTCAACTGATTGAATTCATTTGAAAGCTTGTTGAAATCCTCCATTGTTACTGGTTTTTCTTCTTCAATCTGCAAAACAAGCAACCTTACGATTTAGCCAAATACCCGATTTCAATGTGTATTGTCACGGGTACGATCAAAGTTTTACATCGGTTAAGAGTGAAAATAGTCATATTCATGAGTTACTAAATAAGAACAATATCTCATTCGAAATGATATCAATCCTCATGGACTAAAAATGTCCAAATTTGAATCAATAATTTAAAAATAGCTTGGTGAATCTTCTCTTTATAGAAAGATTCATAAATTTTAGATATGGGTTTGATTCTCGATTAAAAGTTCAAGGACTTTTTTTAATAGGAAAGGCAAGTAAAGATAAAATGTTAAATTATAAATTCATAAAATTTTCTCATTTGTGTCAAATGGGTTTTGAATTTTAAAAAGTATCTAATATATTTAACTATTAATTTTCTATTTAATAGGTTTTTAAACTTTAAAAATGGTCTAGTAAATTTCTAAACTTTCAACTTTCATTTTTATGTCTATAATAAGTCTTTAGTCTATACAACATTTTTTAAAATTCACGAACAATTAGACGCAAAATTCAATTTTATGACTAATAGATTCGTTAATTTTGAATATGTCAATAAATTACTAGACATAAAATTAAAAGTTCAGGCTCCATTTAATAACCATTTGATTTTTTGTTTTTGAAAATCAACTTATAAACACTACTTCCACTTAAAAATTTCTTTGTTTTTTTATCTACCTTTTTCTCATGTTTTTCAAAAACCAAACCACTTTTTGAAAACTAAAAAAAATAGTTTTAAAAAACTTGTTTTTGTTTTTTTGAGTTTGGTTAGGAATTCAACCTTGTACTTAACAAATGTGAAAACGAAATTAGGAGAAAACAAACATTAATTTTAAAAAATCAAATTATAATCAACCGGGACCTTAAAGACCTATTTTACATTTTTAACGTTTAGAGACCTATGTCACAACAACTAGAAAAAATTGAATAGAGAAAAAAGAAGAAAGATGAAACCTTGAATGAGGAAGAATCTCTGTTCTCCTCCTCTTGCAGTTGATTCATTTGCATTTTCAGCTCTCTTACTTCATTCTCCAACTTTTCTATGATCTTTTTCTTTGATTCCATTTCTTCATTATTTCTCCAGATTTCCTTTTTACTTTCTTCAACCTTCAAACTCTTCTCTCTTATGATCTTTGACTGTTCCTTCAATCTCTTCTTGAGTTTCTTCACTTCTCTCTCAAGTAACTTGTTTTCTGTTTTTTGACCTTCAAGCTGCTCTGAAACTCCCAAATATTCAGTCACCAAACTCTCAAACCTTTTGTTTTCTTCTTCCATTAACAGAATCTCCTTTTCCAAGAAACTGATATGAGCCATATCCAAAACCAAAGTGTTCCTCAGCTCCACCAGCAAAGCTTCCCTCTCTTTCAAATTTTGGTACCAAATGAACTGCTTCTCTATGTCCATTTCTTTTCTTTCAAGATCTTCAACTCTGCTTTTTAACCTTAAAAGCACTTCCTCAACATTGGGTTTTTGTCCTTCTTCCTCCAAAGAAAGTGGAGCTGAGTGATTCTGGCTGTCAAAGTTCTCAACTTTAATGAGTTTTGATTTGGGTTTGAAAGGATTTAAGGAAGCTGGAAATGAACCTCTTGCCATCATTATGGCACATGCTCCACCTGCTGCTGATAGAACTAAAGGAATGCCAATTTTCAAGAGCATTGGCTCCGAATTCCCAGTTTTCGAAGATGTATTCGCCATCGAAAAATCGGCTCGGTTGGTCTCGGTTGGTCGACTTGAATATCACGTCGTTTTCATAAAAGTCCTTCCCTTATTGGCCGATTGTGAGTTGGAAGGATTCGAACTCTCAACACCGTAGCTGTATAGCTCGTAGACGTGGTCACCTTGAATATCACGTTGTTTTCATAAAAGTCCTTCCCTTATTAACCGATTGTGAGTTGGAAGGATTCGAACTCTCGACACCGTAGCTGTATAGCTCGCAGACGTGGTCACCTTGAATATCACGTTGTTTTCATAAAAGTCCTTCCCTTATTAACCGATTGTGAGTTGGAAGGATTCGAACTCTCGACACCGTAGCTGTATAGCTCGCAGACGTGGTCGCCTTGAATATCATGTCGTTTTCATAAAAGTCCTTCCCTTATTGACTGATTGTGAGTTGGAAGGATTCAAACTCTCGACATTGTAGCTGTATAGCTCCTAGACGCGGTCTAATTCCTTGAATCATAGACCGCACCTGGTCTCTACCAGATTTGTTTGTTGTTTGAAAATGAATTGAGAATTGAGACAAATTTTGAACTTTTCTTGATCAAAATGGGTAAAAGATTCTTTACCAATCTGTTAAGGGGATTATCCTTTGCTTTTTTTTACAAATTCCGTGGCTTTGAAACTTTCTTTTAAGGCCTGGGGAATTTCTTCCAGTTGAATCAACTTTGGTTTTTAGTCGATGAAACAAATTTCCTGTTATTCTATTCTTATGATTTAAACTTAGCATAACTCTTTAAGCAGTGGTGTATTGAGTTGTCTTTTCTGCCAATTTTCTAATTTTCTTTTAACATATACAAATTTCAATTGATTTTGTCCCTTTTTTTACTGAATCAATTGAAATTTGTATATGTTATCTTTGTATTTCATGATATTTTAACAAACTTTATGATGGAAAATTCTTATTCTTACACCAATAAAAGACTGTTGATATTACTCCATTGAGCTAGGACAAAACTGCTTAGCTTCAGTTTGAAATAAAATTATAATAAAAATTATTTATTACTATACAAGAAATTGTCCTAAAAATTGTCCTTTTTGGGTAAGTTGCTTAGCTTGATAGATGAAGTCATGGTGATAGATAAAAGCACCTATTATCTTTCTTAAAGTCGAAGGTTCACTCTCCCATTCACATTTGTTCCACAAAAAGGAATGAGATTCTTATTCTTTATACATATCTTCGTAAAATAAAGTATCTATTAGATAAAGTATCTATTTTCCAATATAATTATGATCGTCACAGTTAGCTTACACATTCAGAAAGGTCTTTTTCTTTCAAACATTTTAATCAAGATCATGTTTGTCAATCCAAGCATAATTCAAATAGTTAAAGACATTCCTATGAGGTTGAAAGTTCAAAATCCACCCACATTTGTTGTACTAACCAAATCATGTTTGACCATTACTATTAGTTAGAAATATATAAAATCCTTCTAAACATAAGTCACTATAAGAAAAAGTGAGAGTTAAGAATAGAACCACCTTCACAGACGAGTTATGCATTTATAATATGTAAAAGAAATGACAACCTGAGCATAGTTCAACTTGTTAAAGCATATATCATCAATCAAAAGGTCAAAGATTTGAATCTCCACTCTCGAGCTAAAAAACATAAAAGAAATGATCTTGCAATCTTAGTGAAGGGAGAGAGAGTAGGTTGCAGAGCTAACAGGATTGTAATAAAAAAATTATCACCTTGAAAGTTTGAGATGGATGAATCTGATCTCATACGTTGTTTCTACAAGAGCTGTCAGCTCCAATGGAGACTGATCTTCTATACTTCAGAAAAACAAAAACAACACCAAACCAAACCACAAATTAATCAATTAGGAATTGACAGTTCCATGGAATTATCTAATTCTTTCGAACATTTCTTTCCAACAGGCTGAAACTGTGGCGTGGCCTGAGATGGATGAGATCGAAGAACAAGCCAGCCGCCCTTCATGTGCCACAGACTTGTAAATAAGAACAATTATTACCCACATTTTATGCACCGACTAATAATTAGATGTAGCTTTGGACCAACCAGCTGCAAGCCTGCGCAGAGTGAGGTGAGGAAGGCAATAACGCTTAACTGATGATTTATGTTCGAAGTGTCAAATTCTTTGAAACCATAAAGAGGATCGAGATTGGTGGACGTATTTATAAAAACATTGATAGGATATTGATATATATTGAACATTCATACTTGAACGTATCATAATTAATTGTCATGTTGATTACTTATAAGAACTCGGGTTATTCTTAAATGTTTCTGAATGGTAGTATGGAAGTACCAAAATTTTCCCTATTAAGTGTAAAATGTAAATGCAGTACTGAAAAGCGGAATTTTCAATTGGTACACGAGTTACCAAGCAGTTTATAGCACAAATGAGGCTCTAATTTCAATTAGGAAAGAATGGTACTAAATACCTGATGTCAGATACTTTAAGAAAGTTCAAATCCTGAATTGGAATTGATCGCATAGAGAAGTTTTGATCTCAAAGTGCTCGCACGTTTATATGTAGGGAGCTACAGACAACAAATATAGAAACATGCAGATAATTAGCAAGCATATAGAAAACAGATGAATTTAGGACATCATTAATGCTAATCTACATTTGCACATTGCCAGAGTGAGCATAGTTCAGCAGTAAATGGCATGTGCTCCTTCCCTTGAGGTCGGAGGTTCAAATTCTCATACCCCATTACTATTATTCAAATGATACAAACTTTCGTAATTAAAAATTTGTTTGGTGTAGATTCTCTCCATTTGTTCGTACCTTGAGAGTATTGTAGCAAGTGGAAGCTGTTGGAAGCCGCTCGACATCCTGTCCTCCTATTGAAGCCCATATAGGTACATCACATGAGACCTACATGAGGTTAATTTCCATCTCAGATTTTGCAACGAATAACGTTTTCTATGTACAGCTGATTTAAAGTTAAGCAAGGTGTCACGGTTATTTTAAACTGTATTTACCAGTTTATTTATTGATCAGAAAGACCCTTGACTCTGGGATTTAAAATGGTGAATAATAGGCCTCTAAAGTACGAACTAAAGAAACGTAACCAGAAGCTGGAGATTGAATGCACACCTTATGAATGGTAAAAGCTGGTTGCAGGTATTTGAATCCAAGTAATGGAGCTCGAGAACAACTGGTGACAAATTTAAGAAGCAAACAACGATCTTTTGGTTCAAATCCTTTAACAACCTGTACCATTCCCCACAAACCCCGCCCCCCAGAAAAATTAACAAAAATAAGACAAAAAACCAAATAGAAAGGGAGCAGCACAAGGGAGAAAAAAGGACTTGAGAATTGCAACAGAATATATCATAGGCCCAAGCAGGATTCATACAAATTTCCCTATAATATGAGTTTGAAAGGATAATAGAAATGCTTGTCAAATTTAAGGAAACAGGGTAATGCAACTGCAATTTTGAAGCATTGAGTAGTAGCTTTCTTCTTCATTGATATATTTTAAGCATCAACAAGCAGTTAAATAGTATCTTGGTAGCATAATAAAGATCTCCTTTTCAAGTTTATTCTATCATCAGATCATAGAATTATCTAATTGTATACGACCATGACCCAACCTTGGTTTGGGGGGAGGGGGGGAAGAGAGAGAGAGAGAGAGAGAGAGAGCATTAATTAGTAAATATGGCCAAATAAGCATTTTTCTAATTCTAAAATAAGTCACTTCCACCGACCAGAACAGAGCCACATAAGCACAAGGACATATATCGCAACTTGCCTATTTTTAAGAAGGTTTTTTTTTTAAAGGAGTCAAGTCAGTTGGAAATAATATGGAAAGTTAGATATGATGATAAGAAAGCATTGCTGGTTAATCACTCCGCAAGTTTATACCTCCCAGAAAATACTAATCGTTCGGCTGCCTTCTGTGTAACCACCTGTATATCGTGTATTATTCCTCAAATCATCAACGTCAATGTCATGGTTTCCACCTGAAAGCAACTACAAAATGGGACTTTTAAATTAGAAAAAATAACAAAATGAAAACGAGAAAAGAAAAATTGCATTTAACCAAAGTAGTAAAGATTAGAACGTGAAAAATCACAAATTTAAACCATCATAAAATTATGTAGTTCTATTACTCGTTCCACCTGAATGAAATCCTCTAAGGTATTCTATGAACCATAATGTTGTAAAGAACTGGTTAGTACGAGTATCCAAAACAATGGAAGCTGATTTGAACCTCTTTTGGTCGCCTTATCCAATCGTTACACTATTTTTGCTATATTGTGTAATAGTCAATTTGGTTGCTTATTCAGCACATATCTTAATTGTCCATAAAATTATAAAGTTATATTACTTGTTCCACCCCGATGGAATCCTCTTAAGTATGGGAAGAACAAGCATGTGTCGGGAACTAGATCATACCAAGTATTGGAAACGATGGAAACTATTTTGTATCACTATTGATCATTTATTTAATCAATATGCTATATTTCTTTCTTTGATGATGAAAGTTGGCTCTTTATTAATAAATAATAAGAGTCATGGGCACTTTCACGGCCTAAGCACTCAACCTTGCTCCTATTTCTTTCGCAACTCATGTACTGCTTCATTTGCGATGAGGAAAGCATCAGGGATGTGTTGGTTACCGACTGGTTAAGGGATATAGTCATGGGGAGGATGTTTTCAGCCTTCCTGCCAAAACTTTTGCAATAACTTTAATTTGTTCCATTCAGTTATGGAGAAGGCTGTAATTTTCTTAGGAACCAAGCAAATGTCAAGTTCCTTTAGGCATTTGGCGAGGGCACTACTGCTAAAATCAAACCTTCCTCCCAAAACTTTTGCAAGAACTTTAATTTGTTCACATATGTTCTTTTGCAACAACGATATCATACTTGACGGTTACCTAGGTTTTTTCTTTTTAATGGAAATTTCCATGAAGACGGGAGACTAAGGACTCCCAAGACTTTTGACAGCCCCATCAATCTCATTATCCATAAAAGGTCTTTCATACTATTCCTTATTAGCTTGAGATATAAAACTCCCCTTGGAGGCCCTCACATATAAATAAATTCGTCCACCACGTGATTCTTAAGGAATTAGTATTAGCTTTTAAAGGTTAAGGAATCACATGCAGTGCTATAGTTTAGCTAACAATCCAGGAAGCCAAGTATATAGTTAAGAGAATAAATAATGCACATCTATTAACAAGAGCAATGATATATATACCTGATTGAATTCACTTGCATTAAATAACTTCAACCAAGATGGTGATATAAGATCAGTCAAACCCCTATAGAATGCGTTTGAAAAAGGCAGTATCTGCAATTTAACGAGGAATGAACATAAATTTTGAATCAAAACAATTATCTTTGCAACACATAAAATAAAGCCACTGCTGAACTTTTTTAGCGAGTTGAATGAATAATTTATGTTTCCTAATAAAGAATTCAGACCATATATGGAAAAGATTTAATTAAACACAAACATAGGTCAGGTTCACTCCTCACTTAAGCAACATTACCATCAGACATGAAATATCACCAAAAAAGGAAAAGAGTGCATGATGAACAAACAATAACCTGTCGATTAAGTTTATAATCAGCAATGGCATGAACGTACTGCATCTTATTCTCATTTGTTACAGAAACATCCTTGCCACCATGTTTAAGCTCAATAACATGTCGTTTACCAAATGATTCTTCAGTAACAGTGAAATCCAGTGAGAGTTCTTTGACATCGCCCTCATAAGACTGGCATAACAAAAGTCATAACAATGAAAGTTCTTAAAATAATTATCACAAAGATAAATATGCAGCTTTGCATAGTTCATCGATCACCTTAAACCAAAAAAGGGCCTACAGAATCAAAGAAATTATAAATAGCTTGCACCCAAGGCTTAAAAACCAATCAAGAACGGACATTATCTCAGTTATTGCACAACAATTTTCCCCAGAAAAATTAGCATCGTCCAATTTAGTCATCTACATGCTCTTCTCACCTCATATTCTACTGAACAGATTAAATAACTCTTGGACATTAAATGGAAGTAGAGTTACTGAGATGTGCTTCAAGTAGCTTCCCATTATACGGAACTGTCTGCCTGTCATCTGGGTGAGGTTTCACCCGGAGTTGATGACCTGGGATCTCAATCAGATGCCATAAAGAATTGCAAGTTCATCGCTTAGCCCTAACCCCAAACAAAAGGACTAGATAATCATCTCATAAACTCATTTAAGCAGCAAATTTTGAAGAATTTCCTTGAAGCTGTCCTTACACCATCATAAACTTTAATACTTCTCTCACAAAATATTCTCGCAGCCTGTCACTTCCACTTCCAGCACACAGTACATCGCCGCACCACATTTTTAACTCCAACACAGGTCAAACATACAGAGTTAGAACACTCTTCCTCTTACTTAGATATAATATTCATCCAAGATCTCTCATAAAAATATATATATATTCATCCAAGATCCACCTCTAACATCTACCAAACCAGTTTACTCATATTCTATTGTTTATTAACACAAACTAGCATTATTTCTTTGTGAAAGCCACATGCCTTTCACGTATCTTTCCATTCTAATCATGTGTAAAATATTCAGACATTTAACTTCAGAAAATAATAACAGATAATAATAAAGAATACAGAAAGCCAGTAGTACTGCTAGGTAATCATTAGGGAACATCACATCGTACTATTGTATTTTTGGCTTGTCCTGTGAGTATGAAGAATTTACCTTAACATACAAGAGATTCCGGTAGAGCTCTGGATCAAGTGTTGATAGCTCATCAAGGAAGCTATACCGTCCTAAGAGCTTGTGGACAAAAACATGCGAAAATGAGTAATCAAGCAATATTCCTTCATAGAGAGCCTTCCCAACAACTCTACCAAGAAACTCTATCATCTGGATACCATTGTCGAGATATCTTGCAGATGCATTAGGGATAAGAAGCCTATCTGGAGTAGAAGTTTGACAGAACAGTCCATATCTAAAAGGAATGGTAAACAAAATAACTTAGATTTTTGGAGACTGAGAAAGAAAGACCATAATGATTCTATGTAGTTTATGTAACTTACTCAGGCGAAAATGCTGCTTTGGCTATATCAGTTAAAAACTCTTTGGATAATCCACCACAGTCTTGGCCAGCCTCAGGAAGACCACATTCACTAACAAATGAAACATGGATAGCTGATTTGAGCCTTGACCCAAGGGAATTTAACTGTCTGAATCCATCTTCAACAACATGGCTACGACGAACTACAATTTCAAATGATCGTGACCCAGGTCCACCAATTTCACCTGCCATTTTTCGGGAGACTTTGTCCATCTTGACAAACTCTCTGAACATTTCAACTCTGCCAGAAATAAAAAGAATGGGATATGAAAAACCTTTGATATGGAAAGACAAAATTTAAGATTTCGTTTTGGATGTATAGGACATATAGGTGCTTAGAAGTTCCAATGAAGCATCAATCACAGAAGCACATCACGTTTTAATCAAAGATCTGAAGAAAGCTTTGTACTATATGATGGCTTTGGAGAGAGGGAAAGACTATGTTTTTAGGATAAAATTTTCATGAAAAAGGAAAATAAGAAGAATAAATATTTCAGAGGAAAATATTAACGAGATAAAAGATGACATTAAACTAGAAATATGTAAAATGTAAATGATGAGTGGAATTTATACAATCAACTAGATAACTTTTACTTGGCATTTAATCAGTTTCAAATTTATTGGAATAGAATTTAAATTTTATGAAAGATGTAAAAACTGAGAATGGTTGTACTAAAAAAAAAAAAGAACAAAACAAAAACACAAAAACAAAACAAACCTGAGAATGGTAAAAAAAAAAGATTAAAAATATCTACCTTAGAACTTGTTCTATTTTAGTCCTTTCACTTTCAAATGTTCAAATTTAGTCTATGTTGTTTCAATAAATCTGGGGAAAAAAATGGGTCCCTAGCCATTAATTTATGGTTAAGTTTTGCTAAAAATGATAGTCCTTGTATATCTCCCCTCTAGAAATTTGGAAAAATATTCGTATTGTGTCTTTTCTTGAATGGAAATTGTTATTATATTTTTGCTAAAGTCAAATAAAAACTACCTTAAAACCAAAGATGAGGACTATTTTTTTCTTAATAAGAAACTAAGATGAGGACTAATTTTAAGATTTATAGAAAGTGTAGAGACTAAATTCGGACATTTGAAAGTATAGAAACTAAAATGGATTAAGTCCAAAAGAACTGAGACAAAATGGTAATTTAACCTAAAAATAAATAAATAAATAAGATCAAAATGAAAGGCAGTGAAAACAAAAGGCAGAATGGCCTCATGGAAAATGGCTTATGGAATCAAGTAGAGAAAAAACTCCATGTCAACCACCTGAGGAAAAAAATAACTCGGTATCAAATATGAAGGCCAAAACACTCGATTGCTATCATATGGAGGTCAGATCAATTACAAGTACCAGTCAATTTCATCGCCCTATCTATTTCTGATGTTCATATGCCCAGTCCCCTCTGCCCATATGCTCATATATACATAATCTTTGAAATCAAGACACAGCGGGCAAGAAGCAAGTCAGTTTGTGCAACATGTAAAGAAATCGGATGAAAAGGCAATCACTAAAAGCTCTCAACACCCATGAAAGTACTCCAGATGCACAATATCAAGCTTTATACTTTTCCACGTTAGGTAGCAACTGAAGGGAAAATAACATTTCCTATTAATAAGTTGTAAACATGGTCTCCTTCTGGCGAGGACCACCCAGATGATGTTGCATACACATTTGAGGGTTTTGAAGATTCATCAGAGTGAAGTAACCAGGTCAAACAAGATAGGATTTTTCTTATAAGAAACAATACAAGAAATATTAATTAAGCTGAGGTGGAGGCAAATCCAAATCAACGAGAGTAGAAAAGCTGCATGGAAAAAAGAAAATAATCATTTTTGTTAGCAGTATGAGTCTCACCTTTCCTCAAATGGGAACACATGCGGTGTGGTAGTTATAATCGAACCTACAGTTGGAACTGTTGAAGTATCATCTGCCCGTAAGTTAGCTGATAAAGCTTCGTGAGTTCTTGCAGCAACTGCAACAGGTGGTCTACTTGTTCTAGCAGGTGAAAGCCATAGCATAGGAGGACAAAACTGGTGTCTGCAATCCCGCTCATACATCAGATGCAAGCACCTGATTGCAGATTCCATAAGGGATGTATTCTGCTGACCAGTACCATGGGACAAGCCATTATACACAAGTGTATTAAGCATTGATGCTAGTTTCCTTTGCTGCTCCAGCTTGAATGGAACCTAGGCCAAATAATGAAGTTCACAAATAAAGCATCACACATTTGAAAAAGTCATACAATGGAGGGGAGAGACGAAATATCTTGCCTGTTTTTCATAGAACTCTATGTCATCTAGAACTAACAGCAGATGAGCATAAGTGGCACTGAAAAGATAGAGCAGACATGACAGATCTTTTGAAATACCTTCTGGACCACAACTCAGAGGTTTTATGTCCCATAAATCGCATAAGTCGTCATCCCCCTGTCTTGAACTCGATTGAACTTCAATTGTGTCCATATGATCACTACCTGGTTGTGACTTGCTCGTGAACTTATGAAAGACAGTTACCCACTTACTACTTCCATCCTTACTGACTTGCTTTTGCTTTTTTCCAAAAATTTCATCTTTCTTTTTACTTGATATTTTACTTGGGCCAGGAAAGTGATCTTCAGCTTCATCGGCATCACTGGGGAAAAGGGAACTTTCTAACACTCCCCACATATCAACCAGAAATCCAGGAGTAAAAGATAACATGTTAAGAACAGGAAAGGATCCAACCAACGGATTCAATAGTGAGAATATTCTGAGCAAGTACATGTAAAAGTATGATATATCAAGCAGTTTCAAGCTTTTCATGCATTCCATATTACTTGATTGTGCAGTTCTATTTTGAGAACACGCATCTGTATTTACTATTGTCAAAAGATCTGTGAGATGCCTCTGTTCACAAATAGGCCTAAACATATCGATGAACGATGTGCTTAAGGACGTAGATGCCATTTCATTCTTGAGAACAACTGCATCAGAGGGTTCGTAAGAAGTTACATTTTCCCTTTGGATATCTTGGTTCTCTTTTCTACCACATCCAACATCTCCAATCAAAGCCAAAAAGCTTTCCGCTAAAGTGATAACCACACGAACATATAACACATAGTCTAAACTCTGCTTGAACCAACCAGAATCCCTGGCCTTAGTTTCACTCCCTGCTACCAGACATATAATGTTTGCAAGAGCCCACCCAACTGCCGGAACAACCTTAGAGCCACAATCAAATGATAACTGATCCAGCTTAGACATTTCCAACAAAATTGTCTCTTTCTTGGCCTGCCATCAACTGCCACAATTCAATCAGTGCCAGGTCGAGATATTATGGTAAATGCAAGTCTCTTTGATATTAAAATGTAACAACTGTTAATTTGTCAATAGAGCATTTTTTAAAAAAAAAATGTACATAATGAAATTCTATTAAAATTGTTTTGCAGAACCAAAAAAATGAATGCACCTATATTTGCCACGAATTCAGAAAGAAGTAACTCATTTTTTCTTAACACCTAAACTTGAGCAAGCAAAGTAATTAAATAATCAACAGATACACAATACACAAGTAGCACTGGGCCTTATCAGCAGGCAGCAAGTAGGCTATTCAGTTTCCGTAGTAACAAACTTAAATGAAAACCATAACAATCTGTTCAACCTCAGTGGCACTTACCAATAGAGTCCAGAAGCATGGTAGCAAGATAGATTGATGCTTTACAGCAGGCACGAGAACTTGAGGCAGATTTTGAACCAGACCGGGAATTGTAAGTAGAAACAAACAGAACTGCTCAGCAACATGATGCCCTTCCCACGAAGTAGTGTCAATTGTATCAAAGTTCATTAAATGAAATGGTCGTAAAGCTAAAGTTATTGCACTCACAGTAATAACAAATAAATCATTTGTCTGGATGGTACTGGTGGTCTGTGAAGACTGGATAACACTCAATTTATACATGTATTTTCTGACTGATAAGTAAAGACCACTTTCAGAAGTTCCCAGATAATGAACTAAATCCTTCAACGCTGCTTCGGCATCAAGACGACTATTCTCATTTACACTCTTCCACCCATTATGATCAGTTAAGACGACTATCAGGCGCATGGCCAAAGAGGTCGTAACAATAATTTCTTGTTCCTTTGCTTGCAACTTGTCAAAATGCGCAAGAATAAATAAGCATACAGCAATAAGCTTCCTTGATTGGTAAGTCCATATTCTTCTTTCTTCAGATGTACCAGTGGCCAAGGAGCAAAAGTTGTTCTTTGATTCTTGACACAAAAATTGGTTATAGCATGTTAAGTCTAAAATAGATGTATATTTTTTTAAAAAAAATTATTAAAAATAAATAGGTAAATGTAGGTAAATGTATGTTGAAATGAGCCCGGATAATGGAGATTATCCAGAATGGTTCCGCATGGACTAGTTCTCTCTTTCTCTCACATTTTTCTAGTTTCCCCACCCCACACACTAATCAATTATATTAAGCTTTCTTAACTCAAAGTTAATACGGTGAGGAATATAAAAAAAAATATTGTCAGGATTACCAGTATCTGAGGATTTAGAGGCTTCCATTTTAAATCGTGTTTTCTAAGCAAACAAGTAAGTGTAAGTCTTCTTTCAAAACCATGAATGTTTGTTCTTAACAAATGTGCCTAAGGAGTCAAGATAATATTTTTCCAATCTCTTTAATTCCATGCTTGGGAACCATCAAAACAAGTTAAACAACCATGATTAATAAGTATATATTTTCAGTTATATTTATGTTGCACAGCTGATGGATTTAGCACATAAATTACATGTTTCCCTTTTAAAGCCAATATCGAGAAATAACTCAAAATAATCTTCTGTTTTGACATAATAACTAGATTTATCGATTGAATTTAAAAGGTGAGGGAAAAAAACAAACGTATCGAAAGTCTAAAATGACAGGTTAAAGCGTAACAGAATAATAATATGGGTTTTGGTGAAGACAATTGCATACCAGTAGAATTGATGCTTTCAAACAAGATTTTAAAGCAATTCTTCATACAGTCTATATCTCTGGTCTGGACATTTTGAGGTCGTTTCAACAAAGATGAGATAAAGAAGAGAAACGGTCTCAAAATATTATAGGAAATGAATGTGCCAGCCAGTGCACCAAAATGATTATTCACCAACTTTTCCCATTCTTCTTGAAGCTGCAAAGCAGCTATCTTAGTCATCCTGTAGCGCCTCCAAACTCTCTGCATCAATTAAGAAACGAAATTGTCATTTCAAATTTTGAGAAGTTGCCTTTATTACCAGGAAAAGCTGCATAGATGTGAACAGTGAGCATCGTACTTAATTCAATGACATAGAAATATAGGAATAGTGATCAAACCCACAAACCATTTTCCATTGTCTTTACATCTCAATTAATCACTAGCTGTAGAACGTGCAAGATAAACTAAGAATGGCATTGGTAGACAGCTAGAAGTAAGTGTAATCCACCTGAATAAAGAGAGCCGCAGCTGCGGCTTTTCTTGCATATTGACGAAGCTCTCTCTCCTGGATAACCTTCTGAACAAGAGCATCCCTCGTAATTTCCTTCGCACTCGCTCCCCTCAATGATACCTGAGAATGTCTCGTCAGGAATATAAAGAGCTTGGAAGTTATAGAACAGTAATTTGTTAGCCCCAAGCAATAAAACCCATCGCAAATTAACCAAACAGTAATTTTCTCTCCCCTTGATGCCAAATTCATCTCTCCTTTGCATCTCAATATTGGACTATTATGTTGGGAACTTTTGAATGGAATATGGCCTTGTCACGAACTATCATTGATTTGCTACATTCAGTATTTATTGGCCATTTTTTTCACGGTACAAAGAAGGCTCTTTGGCTTACAATCAACCTCGTTTTCTTTTGATATCTTTGATGTGAACGAAATTACAGAATTTTCAGGACATTTCCTCGCATTTTTCAGCTTTTATGGATCTAGTTTTGTTTGATGCTTTATACTGGTATAAATTCAAACACCCTTTTAATGACTATAGTCTTTCCTCTTTAATCTCTAATTAAACTTTGTTCATGTAATGATTTCTTTTGGGAGTTTTGTCTCCCATAACTTCATTTTATCGTTGAAAGGTCTGTTTCTCTTCTAAAAAAAACCAAGTTCCATATTAATCCCATGCTAATTGCTCGCAAATCAGAGTACGAAAGGAAAGAGGTGTCTAATCCTAAAAAAAAATGTCCGACTCAAATCAGGTATGTAATGGGAGTTAATTCAAATTTTTACCACGATTAGAGTTTTGTTTCAATAATAATGAACGAATAAATAGAAGAAATTCATGAAACAGATGAATTTGTGTAAACATTCTGGTAGCGGATTTTAAATTGAAACCTAGAGAGTGAGGGTGAGAGAGAGAGAACCTGATGCTTGGAAGCTTTGTCCATGGACGTCGAGCGATCGTTGGAGCAGAGCTCCAATCCACATTCGCTTCTCGTCAACGACGAGTCGCTAAGCTAGTTATTGACGCTTACCAAATCCCATCCAAATCGGCAGATGGAATTGGAATTTTCAGAGATCATAACGCGATGGATCAACAAATATCAACGAGACTACTCTTAAATTACTGCTACAAAGATTTCCGATCTGGTACAGATGATGAAAAATCTGTCGCGAGCTTGTTTCGTCGATGAGCGATCTTTTCACCGTTACGCGTAAGGCCCTTGTCACTTCGCCGACGGAAAACGATACACACCGGCCATAACTCCGGCGCCGGAGGTCCAGTAGTTAGAGAATTGGCGCTTATGCAGAAAAGAACAAATTGTTTTTTAAAATAGCTTATCAACTTTGCTTGCATATTCGATTGACGTGGCACTCTTTGGTCAATCTGTTCGTAGTTTATCAAAAAAAATATATAAATAAATAAATAAAATAATAATAATAATAATTCTGTTCGTAGTTTTTTTCCCTAAAAACTCATTATATATTTATCAATTTTATTCTTAGAATTTCAATAAATTCACTCACTAGTTATCAAAGTTTTTATTCTTGAATTTTCAATTTCAATCCAATTATATTTTTTTAGTTTAATTTGTAACAATTTAGTCCTTGTAGTTTCAAAATTGTAACGATTTAGTCCCTATCATGAAAAATTAGTGTACAAATTTAATGAAATTTCTTACCTAGATAGTATAAACTAATTTGAGATCCAATATTTTTATAAGCTACAAAGTTTAATCATTAAATAATAAAAACCATCATTTTATTTTGATGTTTTTTTCAACAATGATTAAATTATTATAAATTTAAAAGTATAGGAACTAAGTTGTTAGAAATTTAGAAGTATAGAGACTAAATTGTTACTTATTAAAGTTCATGGACTAAATTGTTTCAAAATTGAAAGTACATGGACTAAATCGTTACAAATCAAAGTTCATCGACCAAATTGTTACTTTCACGAAAGTTTAGGGACCAAAAGTGATTTGTAATAAACATACAAATACAAAGTAATAAAAAAGAACAAGGAATTTAAATACAATATTAAAAAAAAAACTTTAAAACAAAAAAATGAAAAATACATATATATTTTTTAATTAACATTTTAAAAAGAATAAGATGTAACCTAAAATTCATGAAGTATGGTGTGAGATAATTCAATTTAAATACACCCTTAAACTATTAAAAAAAAACTTATGAAGATAAAATGAATGAAATGTGAAAAGCTTTAAAACAAAAGGTTTACCTCCATGTTGATAAATTAAGTATAGAATTAACATTTTTTGATCTAATTATATTTAATTATAGAATATGAAAACTTTTGGAACGTAAAGTTTTATAATTCTTTCGTTTTCTTCAACTCCAAATTCATCTCTTTCACTCTATTTTAAGAAAATTAATATAAGAAAATAATTATTGAAAAAATCAAAATATATTCTAATAATAATTAAGATTTTGATGGAGTACATCATTTTTTTTTTTTGTTCAAAAAGGCAGTTATGTATCGTTTTCTATCATTAAAAAATCATAACTATTTATATATAAACTACGACTAACTTCTAATATTTGATAACATTTTTTAATTTTTAACTTATTATATATATATATATATATATATATATATATATAAAACATTTTACAATACTAATATTCAATAATGAAATAAATGTATCAATTTGTAATATATAAAAAACTTATCAACTCTTTATACATTTTTGTTAAACAACTCACTATACATTAAAGTATATGTTAATTTGTTGAATATATTATCTTGATAAATACAATTAATAGTTTATATAACTAAAAAAAAAAAGGTTTACAATATAAAATAAAGTAAAAATATAAAATACGACCTTAACTTTTTATAATATAAAATAAATTAAAAATATATATAATGTGCATTGCACGTGGTAATAAAACTAGTTTTTTAAAAGTTAGATATCGATTTCAAACTATGTTTTTATATAGTACTGTTGTACACAACACTTATAAGCAAAACTTTGCATTAATTTTTATGGGGAAGAATTTACGGTGAGAGAGGTAAAAAAGAAAATTATTTTTCAATGTTTTTTATTTTTTATTTTTTTTAAGTTCAAGGTGTTAATGAAACTAAAATTTTAACGATTTATATATATATAAAAAAAATTAACAACAATTGTAATTTTTAAACAATTTTTAAAGTGCAGGGGTATTTTTGAAATTTTTTAAAGTTCAAAGGCATTTTTGAAACAAACCAAATAGTTGAGAGGTATTTTTATAATTTAACCTAATAAAAGTTGACATTTAATTTTGATGATTTTTTTTTTTACAACTAGAATTAAACTGTTAAGAATTTGGAAGTACATAAACTAAATTGATACAAAATTGAAATATAGAGATTGAATCCTTACATATCAAAGTTTGGGGCTAAATTGTTGCTTTTAAGAAAGTAAAAATGATTTTTAACCTTAATTAAAAATAATCTTTTACCTTGATACATTCAAAATCAGTAAATCAAAAGGTTGAACACCGATAAGGCTTGCTGAATGCTCTAAGATTGGCTCAAGCTTGACACGTGGTCGAACACGTGGAAGTCAATCACCGTAAAACGTCAAACCACCGACCTCCGCCATAAAACGGGACGTGTCATTCGCCACGGGGACATAAGCAGCTCGACTACGTGTCGTTCGGTCTCCAACGAACACGTGGCTCCCCATTAAGCACTCCAAAACGACGTGTCGGCTCAGCAGTGCTGGCACTCAAAAGTGAATCGGTGACTATATAACTCTTAAAACTCCAACGCCAATTGCCAAACAGCAACTCAAAAATCACCAACAAAACAAAAATCGCACTTAGAAACAAGAAAATCCCGTGAAGATTTCCATGGCATCGTCGAAGGAAATGAAGGAGGAGAGAGCGGAGGCGGCGGCGAGGCTTGCGGCTTCCGATCTGAGAGACGTTAACAGAGAAGATAAGCAGCACGCGCCGCCGTCTGCAGCGGCGCGTGGAACCGAGAGAGAAGCCACGGTGGAGGTCAAGGAGGCGGACCGGCCGGCGGCGCATGATCAACAGCAGAGGCCTGGTGTGATTGGATCGGTGTTGAAGGCAGTGCAGGACACGTACGAGCACGCGAAGGAAGCGGTGGTCGGAAAGAGCCAGGAAGCGGAGGAGAGAAGCAGAGAGGCGAAGGATATATCTGCTGAAAAATCGAGAGAGATGAAGGAGGCGGCGGAGAGGAAAATGGACGAGTATGGACGCACGGCAGCGGAGAAGGCGAAGGAGGCAAAGGAAGCCGCTGGAGAGACAGCTGCATCGGCGAGGGGGAAAATGAGTGAATATGGAGAGAAAGCAAGAGATAAGACTGGCGAGTATAAGGACTACGCGGCGGAGAAAGCGAAACAAACAAAGGACGCGGCGGCCGGAAAAGCAGGGGAGTACAAAGACTACACGGCGGAGAAAGCGAAACAAACAAAGGACGCAGCGGCCGGAAAAGCAGGGGAGTACAAAGACTACACGGCGGAGAAAGCGAAGGAAACAAAGGACGCGGCAGCAAGAAAAGCAGGGGAATATAGAGATTATACAGCGGAGGCAACCGAATCCGCAAAAGGAAAGGCAGGCGAATACAAAGATTACACGGCGGAGAAAGCGAGGGAAGCAAAAGACGCAGCGGCAAGAAAGGCCGGGGAATACAAAGATTACACGGCGGAGAAGACAAGGGACGCGACGGAATCCGTGAAGGGGAAGGCCGGTGAGTATAAGGACTACGCAGCAGAAAAGGCAAATCAAGCGAAGGAGAAGGCGGCGGAGTATAGGGATTACACGGCCGATAAGGCAAGGGAAACTACGGATGCGGCTGCGAGAAAAGCAGGGGAATACAAAGATTACACGGCGGAGAAGACAAGGGACGCGGCGGAATCGGTGAAGGGGAAGGCCGGTGAGTATAAGGATTACGCAGCAGAAAAGGCCAATCAAGCGAAGGAGAAGGCGGCGGAGTATAAGGATTACACGGCCGATAAGGCAAGGGAAACTACGGATGCGGCGGCAAGAAAAGCAGGGGAATACAAAGACTATGCGGCGGAGAAGGCGAGGGAGACGACGGACTACACGGCGGAGAAGGCGAGGGAAGGTAAAGACACGACGGTGAGTAAACTTGGGGAACTGAAAGATTCAGCGGCCGATGCTGCAAAGAGAGCAATGGGATATTTGTCTGGAAAGAAAGAGGAAGCCAAGGAGAAGACATACGAGACTAAAGAAGCCACAAAGGTAATTAAATTTGTTTGTATTAATAATTATTATTTTGGGACAATTCTGAATCTTAAAATGGCAGGAAAAAATGGGCGAAGCAGCGGAGGACACGAGGAGGAAGATGGATGAGCTGAGGCTGCAAGGAGAAGGGAGGAGGGGCGGAGAAGAAGCAAAAGTTACACTCGAACGTGAACGGTAAGAACTAGAAACTCTTAGTCCCATTTCTGATGTTTTATATTTTGAATTGTCTGAATGGTCTGGCAGAGGCGGTGGCGGGGAGGGAGCGGTGGTGGTAGACGTGGAGGAGACGCGGCCGGGTGCGCTGGCCTCGACGTTGAAGGTGGCGGACGACATGGCGGGGCAGACGTTCAACGACGTCGGACGAATGGATGGGGAGGAGGGGGTTGTGCGTTCGAAGGATCGTCAGGGCAAGATGTGAAATTTGATATGAAAATTCTGAGAAGGGGCGTTTTGTTTTCTGCAGCAGTTTGTTGTTGTTTTGTTTTAATAATGAATTTCATATTTTGGAACCGTACAGTTGGTTATTTTGGTTCTGGTTTATGGAGGAACTGTGTAAAAAAAATGTTTACGTTAATGGCAAGCATGTGAATGTTTCGTAAGAAAAAAAGGAGTGCAATTCTCTTATTTTGGACTTGTGTGGAAGGTTTAATTTTCTGTCAAGATTTTTACTTTTCTCTTCTCTTGTTCAATTTGTTAATGGATTTTTACTTTTCTCCAATTTGTTAATGGAATGTGTGTGTAGGGAGGTCTCGTTTTCATTTCAGTAATTTTTTCTTGGTTTTAAGTATTAAAACTTCGGGAATCTGACATTGATTTTCAAGGTTTATGTTGGATTCATCACTTAGATTTTCTAACAAGTTTGAGTTATTTAGTTTAATTTTGTGTTTTTATTTTATTTTCATGGTTGATCTTTTTAAATGTTGAATTTTTCATGTACCTGTTTGATCGAAAACAAAAGCAGACTAAGTCATTCTTGTTGGGCCATGAATGTGGATTAAACCGAAATGAGAACAGACGGCTTGACAGCGGTAACCAAGAGCACATAAACTCAGATAGCTCAGATAGATCCAACAATGATCCATTTCCACATTTGATTTGCCAATTAACAAATTGGCTAGGTAGGTTTGAATCTTTTACTCAAATTTTGATGATTAAGATTCTTTAATATATATTCTTATTCTTAATATTAATGCTTAAATGTTAAGATGAAAAATTTTGAAAGGTTAAAGGCAATGATTTTTGAAATATAAAGGCATAATCAATGGATTTGAACGTTGTTCACATGAATTTCCAAAGGTATTCGAGGCTCAAAAATTACCAAACCAATAATCCGAATTCCTACGAAAGGTTTATTATAGCAAAAACAATATTATAGAGTTAATAAATTGTTTTTATTTATACAACAAAAAACAGTAAAAGAACAAAAAAATACTTCCAATCAATTTTTTTTTTTAAATTAAATTTTACTTCAATGGATATGATTGGATATTTAAACTCACCTACAACTTTTTGACTTATTAGATAAAAAATTTTAACACCGAACTTAAAAAAAAAAAAAAAAAAAAAACACAAACATTCATAATCCTATTGGGCCGGTTGCAAGAATAGCAATATGGGCCAAAATAATTGCAAATCTAGCAACCCACAAAAAAAATTGCAAAAATGGCAAAATCTAATAGTTTGTGTGTTGCATTTACTAAAATACCCCTCCAAGTTTTCTTTCACTGATAGAAAGTTTTTCTATACCGATAGATTCTATCAGTGATAGAAAGATTTTCTATCAGTGATAGAAATTTTCTATCACTGATAGATTCTATCAGTGATAGAAATTTTCTTTCACTGATAGATTCTATCGGCGATAGATATTTTTCTATCACTTGTTCGGTGTTCTATCAGTGTTTGATTGTTGTTATTTGGTTTTCTATCAGTGTTTGATTTTTGCTTTTCAGTGTTTGATTTCTATAATCGTTCGTTTTTGCTTTATTTTTCAATGCTCGATTTCACCATGTATCATCATCGCTGATAGAAACAAAAGATCATCTATCACTGATAGAAAAGTATCAGTGATAGAAAGATTTTCTATAACTCACGAAAAGTTTTTCTATCAGTCTCAGTGAGAGAGATAGAAAGTTTTTCTATCACTCATAGAAAGATTTTCTATGAATGATAGAAATTTTTTCTATCACTCATAGAAAAAATTTCTATAAGTGATAGAAGATTTCTATCACCGATAGGTTCTATCAGGGATTGAAAGATTTTCTATCAAGAGTTTTCTATCATTGATATAATATCTTTCTATCACGGATAGAATAGTAAAAATTTCTATCAGTGATAGAAATCTTGTATCACTGATAGAAAGCTTTTCTATCGGTGATAGAAAGTTTTTCTATCACTTATAGATTATATCGGTGATAGAAAGATTTCTATCGGAGATAGAAAGATTTTTATGGGTGGTCAGAGATTGAAAGATTTTTTATCAAAAGTTTTTCTATGATTTTCTATAAAAAAAGTTTTTTTTATCACTGATAGAACCTATCTCAGTGATAGAAATCTTTTATCACTGATAGAAAAAGTTTCTATTGGTGATAGAAATCTTCTATTCTATCAATGATAGAAACTTTCTATCACTGATAGAAAATTTTTCTACCACTGATAGAATCTATCAGTCATAGAAATATTAGTGATAGAAACTTCCTATCGCCGATAGAAAATTTTTCTACCACTGATAGAATCTATAATTTTTCTACCACTGATAGAATCTATCAGTAATAAAAAGACTTTCTATCAGTAAAAAAAAAAAAAAAACTGACGAGGAAGAAGAAGATGGGCACACAGGGGCAATTTAGGAATATAAAAAATTAATTCAAAAATTTTGCCATATTTGCAAATATTTTAAAAAATTGCTATATTTGTAATTATTTACCTTCATGTTGCCACCCATTACAATTATCCAATCCTATTTCCATATAGTAATTGAATGGATTTCTATTCCCATTCCGATCTAGAGTTAAAATAATTCCTAATCCGATTAGGACATAGTAATTTATTGGGATAACTACACAAATGGACCAATAGTAGCACATTTATTTCAAAAGTGTTCATTTTGTTATAATTTCACATTTCTGTCAGCTCACAACCGGATATTAAAAAAATTTAAGAAGCCCATTTACATATTTATCCTTACTAGCCGACATAAAATAAACGAGCTTGGAAAAAACGACAATTGACTAACATTGAAAAAAAAAAAGAGAAAATGAAATTGTGAAAGGTAAGGGAAAAAAAATAATACTAAAATAAATTGATAAAATAAGAGTTACCAAATTCGATAATTGATTGGTTCATGAAAAAAAATCAATATTTATTAAAATATCAAAATTAAATAAGGACACTTGAGGAAGAAAAAAAATTGAATTAATGCATGAAATTTTACCACCGATAAATTTACAAGATTTAGACAAATTTAAAATTTAGGGGCAACGAGATATATGACTAAAAAAAATAGGTGGGATTTGAAAAATAGCTAAAAGGGTTTCAATACTAACTAAATGACTAACGTGATTTTAATTAATAATTTCCCAAATTAAGAGGACAAAATTTCCCCTAACAAAACGTCTAAGAACTTCCTATCATTTAAATCAAATATTAGGAGAGAGACCTACAACTAAAAAGTTGGAGATTTATTAGGAACATAGAGAAATATAAGATTGCAACACCCTAACAACCTATTTTGAATTTCGACAAAATCTACAATCTGGGAAAAAAAATGAAACCATGTCCCCGTTTAAATAAACACATCGTTCACAAAAAAAAAAACAAAAAATAAGACTGGGTAGACGATAAAATGGGATAACAAAATACACATAATGAAACACTCAATAACGTATTTACATGGAATTACCCCATGAAATTGAACTTTTAGCTTAATTCTCATGTATAGTATGAAAAAATGAATACTCAATGTAGGTATTTAAAAAAGTGAATTTAAATCTCACCTCAATTATTGCATGTCAAATCCGCAAAACCCTCTATCTCCCACAAACAACCCTCTTCAAGACAAGCAAAACCCTCCATCTTCCCACAAACGCCAGTCCTTCTTCGTACAGACCGCCAACCCCCACCTCCCGCCGATCCAACCTCCAGCCATCGCCTTCGTGTAGACCTCCTCCCGCCGACCCATCAAATGTGCAGGCCGTCAAAAAGGTGCCACTGAATTTATTCTTCAAAGATGTACCATCTACCGAAATAACTGGGAGACAGTGTTTCCACCCGTTTATGGATGCTGCAATACTCATAAAGAAGAACTTGAACCTGTCATTTAAATCAACTTCCTGGGCGGTGTACGTACCTGTAATTTTAGGTAGTAAATATCATTATACACTGTGACAGAATGTTATAAAATGAAAGTACAGATGGTAAATACCTGAATTCCTTTCGATCAACCTGGCAGCAAACAACGGAATTTGCGCATAAGACACTTCAGGAGATCCTCTCAACTCATTTAACGCCTTTTCTCTACCCCTCCATGCTTTGTCATAACTGATATTGATCCCGTGCGTTTTCCTAGCATACTCTATTATGTCCCGAGGTGTACAGTTGCATCCTGTTAGTTATCCTCATTATAGTCTTCGCATACTCACATGCAATACTCGTTGTCGCTTGCCTGCGATCATTCTAAACGACATCGAAAGAACAAGTGTGGTCGTTGATAAACTTCCTCACAATCCACAACTGCCCCGTGCAATAGCTAGATGCGCGCATATACCATTGGCATGAGTCGTCTATGCATGCCACTGTATATTGTATGCTATTGGATTTAATTGTCTTGAATTGGAAACTCCCTTTTAGAGCCAGTGAAGAGACTACCTTCTTGAGATGTTCTTTGCATGAAAATACGCACCCCTCTGTTACGGATACTATGTCGGTCAATGCATCAATCCCATCTGAGTTGACAAACTCAAATTTTTTCTCCCCCGGGATGAACTTGCAACTGCCCCTCCCCCGTTGTGTATATTAGTATCTACCCCCTGCACGTCGACAACTAAGCAACAATCCCTATACGTGCCATTCTGAAACCCGTTTACCATCCAAAAGACATCCATGTCTTCTGAGAGGACTATATTTATCGGGTTGCTTGACCAATTCCTAAAGAGTGTCAACATGCAGATACTACTACTGTCCGCCAAATTGAGGTAGTTCGCAGCACATACCTTTAGTTGGGAGAGGTTAGCATCACAGGGGCATGTCACAATGCCGGACTTGAACCCACTGTAGACTCCCGCCACATCCCAAACACCCCCGAACAAAATCATAATTTGATGTCCAACCATTTTGTGTTAATGGTATTGAGAGAGGGCTTGGAGATTTTTGTTCCTTAACTTAATAGAATAAGCTATATATTTGAATTAATTGAGAGAGGACTTGGAGATTTTTGTACAAATTGAACATACCAACAAAACCACGATTTTTGCTGTTAGATGGAGAAGAAAACGGGATCTGGTGAAATCAGTTATATGAAATGAGCAGATCCCATAAAATGTGGAACAAAAAAGATGTTATACATTTAACGGTGCAGTAAACGGCGTCTGTATATGCACGGATATACCCAGGGGTAAAACTGGAAAAAACCTCATGTCTGCAGGTCCCTTGATTTACGGCAGCCACAAATGAAAATATGAAAGTTATTTAGCCAAAAAACTTAATGGCCTATTTTTTTATAGCCATCTAGCACAATTTCCCTAAAAGTTATCAAGATTTAGACAAATTTAAAATTAAAGGATTAAAGGAGCCCAATCACCATAATTTTTCAATTTATTATTGGCTATATATAAGCCCAAGCCCTAAGTGAGAGTCAGGCCCAAAAGATTGTCCAACAATTCCAATATAAGCTACCGAGTCATTCACTGGGGTTTTGTCTCTAGGGTTTCATCACCAACGCGGCAGGAAGCTTTGCATCGCCAGCGGCCATGGTTCTCAAGTTCGTCAAAATCCTTCATCTCTATTTCCATGGTTTTTTAGATCTGATGATTGACATTTCGATTCCATATACTCTGTTTTCATTCACATGTTGAGATGTTTTCCTGGTTCCGTTTTCGAATTCATACGTGCAGCGTTAATGTTCGAGAAATCTAGGGTTTTCCGTGTGTTTGAATGTGAGGATTAGGATATTGCTTGAAAATCTTCCGTTTGAGAAACTCTAAATCTTTAACGAGGTTCGGTGTGGTCTTTTTCTCTTGTGAAAAGTTTAATTAGTTCATTTATGAAAGCACAATCACGGTTGTTGTTGCCGAGGTAAATATGGCCAACATTGGGATCGGCATCTGTCGTGTTTTAGTGAACTGATTGGAAGGAAGTATTTCTGATTGAAATTTAGTCGCAGGGTTTGTGCTTTGATTAAAGGGGACGGTTTAAATGAGGAGTTGTTTGTTTCTTGGAACCATTACTATACTTTATTGTTTGAACAAGTGGGTGCTTTGGATAATTGTAGCATGGTTACTTGTTGAAACTAAGTCTGAGAGCTTTGATGTTCACGTCCTCGATTTTTTTCATGGACTCTGTATGTGGGATAAGAAGTTATCATAGCTTCCTTTTAAATATGTTTTCGAGATGTGAATCCTGCCCCTTATAGTTTGATACTGGCGTTTCAGGACTGAGCTCTGTCGATTCAGTGGTGCCAAGATATATCCAGGGAAAGGTATCAGATTCGTGCGGGCTGATTCTCAGGTGATTTTGATTACCATATTTTAGACATCTTTTAAGATAGATAAATTGTTAAGTTTGATTTCGTAATAATGATACAAAACTTTGTAAACACTTCGTAAGTAACCCCAACCTCTAGAATGGGGTTTGGAGGTTTTCTATTTCATTCATTTGAATTACATTTAACCGTTTTTTTCCTAGTTTTTTTTTTTTTTGACGTTTTCTCTGTCAATCTGTTAGGTGTTTCTCTTTGCTAACTCAAAATGCAAGAGGTACTTCCACAACCGGCTGAAGCCGTCAAAGCTTACCTGGACAGCCATGTACAGGAAGCAGCATAAGAAGGTAATATTAAGATTTTCTATGGACATTGCTTTTATCTTTTATTTTTTTCTTCATTTTGTAAATTTCAAAACAATCTCACCAGGGGACTACCAACTAGTCAGCTTTCTAATCACCTCACCAGGATTAGTTTTGCAAATTCTAATCACCTTTCTCGCTATTTTTTGTGTCACAATTAATGGTAAGAACTAGATCTGAACCAACCACCGTTGGTTGGATCTAGTAGTTAAATTGGGAATAATAATGAGTTTAGAGGGAATAAGTTCAAGTCATAGTGACTATGTACCTAAGATTTAATATCCTACAAGTTCTCTTGGCAACCAAATGTACTAGAGTCAAGCAATTGTTCCATGAGATTAGTTGAGGCGTGAGCAAGTGGGCTCGAATACTCACATATATAAGAAAGAACGAGATCCAAACCTAGAATTTATAGTGTGTAGTAGTAATTTAACAGTTATACCAAGAGGCATCGTGTAGATACAAATGTTGCTTTGGCAATACTATTTTTATAGTTAAGATCAATGTTGCACATGTTTAATTTTTTATTATGACCAAAATGTTTTCATAGTCTATTTGCAAGAAGTGTTAAGTAAATTAATCATCCCTGAACCTGGTCTTATTCGGTTCTCTCCTAATGTTATTTTGTGCCTTTGCTGCGGGCAATTGATCTTTATTCATCTTGTTTTGAAATTCGTAGGATATTGCTCAAGAGGCTGTAAAGAAGAGGAGACGTGCTACCAAGAAGCCCTACTCTCGATCCATTGTTGGTGCAACTTTGGAAGTCATCCAGAAGAAGAGAGCCGAAAAGCCAGAAGTGCGTGATGCTGCTAGAGAAGCTGCTCTGCGGTATGAACGATTGAGCACTAGAACGTAAATATTATAATTGAAACACATAAATTTGTACTGAATCCATGGATTTTGATTGAATTGCAGTGAAATTAAGGAAAGGATTAAGAAGACCAAGGATGAGAAGAAGGCCAAGAAGGCAGAAGTGTTGGCCAAGTCACAGAAGGCGCCAGGTAAGGGTAACGTTCCTAAGGGAGCTGTACCCAAGGGTCCAAAGCTCGGTGGTGGCGGTGGAAAGCGTTGATCTCCTGTTTGGCCTTTTTGTTTTGTTATTTAAATTGGCATGTTTGGTAGATAGGAGGACATCTGATAATTTTGAGTTCTTTACATGTTATGAGAACTGGTTCGTATTAATTGGTAAACTTATTGTGCACTTAGTCCTATTTGTAAAAGCATTACAATCGAGCTATGCAGTTATTTTTGGTTTTTGACTTCTCTTCCATTCGATGCTTCTCACTTTTTTTGTGCCCAATGAGATGTTTACTAGTTCGTGAGCGTGCTTATGCACTTTTTGTTTCTCTACTGGTGAGGAGGGACTGTTTGAAAAACTTAATGTAAGGTTAGTTTTATTAAATTGAACATTTCAAACCAATCAAATTTAATGTTTCATAGTTTGGATTAGTCTATTTGGGTTATTGGGGTTAATATGTTGGCGTTTCTGATCTTTTTTGAGAGGTTAATTTCCAATTGGTAAAGAGAAGATTGAAAAGATTCGCTTCATTTTGTTGCCTCTTGTTTTTTGTTAGGCCGTTGTGAACTGGCCAGTTAGAAAGTGTAGAAACAAGGGTCTCAGTGGTTTATAACTTGTTAATCAATTCAAAATGACTGCTATTATTTTTTTTTATTCTAACATTTTTCTTTAATATTTAAAGAAATCTTATACTTTAAAAGTTATGCATTTTTTTTTTGAAATAGTTTAAAAGTTATGCATTAATAGTTATCAAACAGAATACATTGATTTACTCTTTATTTTATTTATTTTTAATCTGGTTGGGTGACTTCACAATAAATGGTTTGAGAAAGGAAATATTTATTTTATTTTTTCTTTGAGTTGAAGACAAGAGTAAGATGGGCACATGGAAAAAGTTGGATATCAATATGGATCACCTATTTCAATTCTATTGTGTTTTCCAAAAGAAGGGTTGAATTTTTTACTAATATTTGTAAGGTTAATTATCCCTCTTGAGGATTATGATTTGAAGTGGTTTATAGTTGTTGAATCTATAGTATAATTCAACCATTCGTGTAGAAATTCACATAGATGAAGTAACATGATTATCTTTGACAATTCATCTATTTCAATTAGTATTTAGTATTTGGATCCACCACCTACATAGGTTAAAGATCACTTTTGGTCCCTAAACCTTAACCTTCATGAAAATAATAATTTAGTCCCTAAACTTTATTAAGTAACAATTTCGTCTTCGTACTTTCAATATATTTTTTTTGAATCAACGTACTTTCAAATTTGTAACAATGTAATCCTTGTCGAAAAAAATTCAAAATTAAATGTATGAGACTTTGTAGCCTA
Organism: Luffa acutangula; assembly: GCA_036850905.1. Taxonomy (NCBI): domain Eukaryota; kingdom Viridiplantae; phylum Streptophyta; class Magnoliopsida; order Cucurbitales; family Cucurbitaceae; genus Luffa; species Luffa acutangula. Next base: position 51,000,736 of record CM072096.1, on the reverse strand, counting down.
TAAACATATTGGATCCCAAATTAGTTTATTAATCTATAGATGTACGAAATTTCATTAAATCTTAACATTAATTTGTATAGGGTTGTTGATTTTTTTTTATTTTTATTTTTTATTTTTACGATAGGGATTAAACCTTTATATAAATTTTAAATTACATGGATTAAATTATTATTCATTAAAGTTCAGAGATCAAGTTGTAAAAAAGTTGAAAGTATAGAGACTAAATCATTACAAATCAAACTTTATGGACTAAAATTTTACTTTCATCAAAGTAAAGTACTATGGTGAAATTGTTTTCTTTTCAAAAAAAAAAAAAAAAATGGTGAAATTGTTTTGTTTGGATTTCTCGTTAGTATAATTTTTGCCCGTAATAAAATAATGTTTTTGGAACAACTGGGCTGCTCATTTCTGACCCAACACTAGGGGATCTCATTGATTCCTTTTCTTCCTCTCTAATTTTGAGTTTATTTATTATTTAAATTCTCTTTTATGCCAATTTTTTTTTTTTAATATTACATCATAAACAAAAGGGTGAAAAATCAGAATTTACAATCCCTTAGAAGATGTAGAGATTTTGTAACTACTGAATTTTGTTCTATTTGGAATCTCCTAGATTTTTTATCACTAAATTTTGTTACGATTGAAATTTTTTAGATCTATCTATTCAAGAACAACGATAATTATTTTCTCTGGTCTCATTCTCATTGTTTACAAAATTTATTAAATCATGTATTGTAATTAATTTTTTTAAATTATTGGATTTTTTTTTTTTTTTTTTGACAATATTCTCATTGGATTTATTACTCTAGAAAAGGTTAGGGAAATTATATATTATTGAAAAATTAAAAATTCTATTGGAATTTAGGTTCAAGTTTCTAAACTCAATTCTCTCTCTGGACGTCAAAGCGAGCTTAGTTCAACGGTAATTAATATGTATCATCGACTATGAGGTCTGAAGTTCGAATCTACACCTCCAAAGGTTGGATGTACTAAAAAAATTCCCTTCCTGGACATGAACCAAACTTCGGAAGGAATTTACTTCTAAAGATTATTGTTTACTCTTCCTCTTTTAAAGTTTCATACTCCAATTAATATTTTCCATTTCTCCATTTAATTTTGCCGACATTTTAACTCGTATTATTTATTATTATATAGCCATAAAATTGCACGTGACACCATTTTTTTTTTAAATTTAATTTAGAAATATTGGTAAACATTCAATTGTTCTCAATGTGTATATATAATACACACACTACAAACACTTATTTATTTAAAAAGGACCCTACATTACATATATTGATAGAAATACACTATATGGATCCAAAACTCAACTTAAGTGTCGAGGTGACATACAAATCACATCGGATGTGTATCATTGGATCCTGCAAATTCGAAGCATGGCTGATTCATTTCAAACCATATCATTTTCTCATGTGTCAAGAGAATGCAATAGAAGGACGGATTTTCTAGCAAAGAATGCTCTAACTAAGGGGTCTTCTATGCTTTGGTTAGAGAATTTTCCTTATGAACTAGAATCAATGAGCTTTAATACTCATTGCAACTATAATGACTCTTGTATTTGTTTGAAGTAATGAATTCATATTCGTCTTCAAAAAAAAAAAAAAAAAAAAACTCAACTTAGTGATTTTTTTTTAAAAAATTTTAAACCTAAAAAATCCTAATGAATAAAACAGACAATTTAAGAAAGGAATGTGAGGAAACCTACATTAAAAGGGTACTAGGTGAAATCACTCTAATTTAAGAGCGCTACCGTGATTATATCAAGTAGTATGATTTTGTCGACGAAGTTGATGTAAAGATTATATCGTCCAAAAGTTGAAGAGTAGTAGGCTTTAGCAAAATATCATGAACTACTTAACACATGAAACGTCTCACGCATTCAATGAGGAGAACGAAAGATAGAGTTGTCGCAATAGAACAATGTGAAAACAGATGGTCAATGATTTAGAATTTGCACGACATAAGGTGCACCAATTTGGATAGCAAAAATTGGGATTCTTAACCTTAATAACCTTGGGCTAGATAAACTTAGTTTGATAATACTCATGGTTTTGATTTTAATGTTCTTAAAAGTCATGCTTATTTTTAATAAACATATTTCTTTGTCTAACAATCAACTTTAGACAATGTTTTGAAATTCTATGGAAAAATAAATTTTCAAACTAAAAAACAAACAAAGAAAACTACCAAACATATATATATAGAGTTATAAAACTTCATATTCAAGATAAAAAAATTTAAAACAAAATTACCCTAAAACTTATCATCACAAGCTCTTCCAACCAACCATGGAAAATGAGAGAAATAATTAAAAACCCTAATCATTGAACATAAAAAGAGAAATTCAATTTTATTAAACTGGGATCTTATTAGATCAGCACAGAAAGTTCAGATCATATAACCTCAACTCTTTCTCAATTAATTTTTTTTCTCATAAATTTCTCCATTTTTTTCCCCTTTTATATATAAAATAAAAAACCAGATTTGAGGTGGTATGATCTGAACTGTCCAAACAGATCCCAAGAATCCCAGAAAAGGACTGAGATGATATTAGAAACTGTCAAATTTCAAGAGTATTCTAAACCCTAATTTAACCTCTCACTTCACAATCTTACTTTTTCTTGAAAAAAAAAAAAGAAAAAAAAAGGCTACGTTGGGAAACATTAAAAATGATAAAAAGAGAAGATCAACACAAGTCTACTGGGGATGATAAGAGGATGGGAGAGAGCCCCAGAAAGTTGGGGACATAGGGTTGTAATCCTCAGTGTTGAACACATAGTTGCACTGCTCCGGTGGCGTCGGGTAGTGGTTTGCTGCTGCCGCCGCCGCTGCTGCCACCGCTCTCGGCTTGCTCGAGCAGCCAGCTCCGACCGAGGTGCTCTCCACCGTCTCTTCCCCCGATAAGTCGGTGTACACCGTCGAGACTTGGTTCCTTGCAGCTTGAAGCTCTCTCAGCATGCTCTTGAGCTTCATTACCTGAAAGTGTGTTTGTATTTGTTTGAACAAAACAATCAAATGGGGTTTGTTTTGAGTTCATGAATTATCATTTCTTTCATCTATTTTAATCATCAAGAGAGTTTTTTGTTTCTTCATTTTAATTCAATGTTATATATGGAAATATGAAACCCTAATTTCATCTAAGGGTTTGTTTGACAATTAGTTCTCCAAAAATGGGTTTAATCTTGTGTTTTTAAATTTGGATTTAAGAATGCATTATCTTAGGAGACTTGTATCATGTGTTTGAAATCAATATTCATAATCTTATGATTTGAAAAGAAATGAGAACTTCAATTATTTGAAGGAAATGACTATAAGAGATGGTTATTTTTTTAAAAAAATTTTAAAAAGTAGAAAATTTATTTTCCTCTTAAACAAAATCCCAACCTTTCTATTTCAAAAGCAACATTGTTGAAATATCAAGTGGATGATGTTCAATTAAAGTTAAAGTTAAAGCTGATACCTGAAGAAGAAATTATTGTATAACAAGTATTTTAATCTATCAAACATACCTAATTTGATAATAAAACATTTTGAAATGAATAGTGCTAAAAAAGAAAAGAAAAGAATTGAAGAAATTAAAATATGCTATTCAATGCTAATAAACCCTAATTCAACTATCTGATCAATTATAATTTAAGGGGAGAAAAGATGAAGTACTCTTGAGAAAAGTGGTTTCATAATAATTCAATAATTAGAAAATTAGAAAAATGAAATTAATTAAGGATATATAAATTGCATAGTCTTCTTGTGTATCAATTTCATAATCACTACTCCACAGCATATATATAATTCAGTTATTCATTTGAAGTCAAAGCTCATATTTTGAACTAAAAAAGTGGAAAAATAACTTAATTTTCTTCAATGAACCCTAATCTACTAATGAAAGCAAGAACACAAGATTTGACAATTAAAAAGTACATTACAACTACAAGAAAATAACTTTCATAAAGTCAATCAGTCCAAACATATTTTTGTTATAAAAGGCACATAGGCTAGCTATTTTAAAATTTTCAAACACTTCCAAAGAGCTAATAATTTTCTTCAATGAACCATAGTCTACTAATTAAAGCTATGAGATAAAAAAGATTGGAGAAGAAAAAAAGAGTAAAAGAAAATCATTTTCATACATAAAAACAATAATCCAAATAGTCTTCTTCTTTTACAGAATTATCTAAAGCGCTAGCACTGAAAATATTTTCTAAAACATTATTTATAGAACCCATATTTTTCTTTAAAAAAAACCCTAGTTCACTAAATTTAATTTGAGATCTTCAAGAGAGATTTGGAGAAAAAAAAATTCTCTAAAAAAATCTTTGGCTTTCTATAAAACAAACAACTTAACCCTCAAAATTTCAACCCTAATACAAACATCTTAGACACTCCATTCATAAATCAAGAAAAAAAAAAAAAAAAAACTTCAACAAGCCCTTAGTCCACTAATGAAAGCCCTAAGTTTGAGATCTTAACAAGATTTGAAAATTGAAATTTTTGTTTTCCCTCTAATTAAAAATGTTCAATGGCCTTCTATAAAACACAAAACTTAGGCCTCAAAACAACAACCCTAACACAAACATTTCTCACACCATAGATTAAAAAAAAAAAAAAGAAGGGTTCTTGAGCCATTAATGGAAAAATAAAAAGTTTACCTCCTCTTGAAGCTTGTGTTTCTCTCTAGAAATGGCATCAAACTCCTGTTTGAGAGAGTCATAGAGATGCTCGAGCTGCTTCGCCTTCCACCTCGCACGGCGGTTCTGAAACCAAACAGCGATCTGACGCGGCTGCAGACCGAGCTCCTTCGACAGCTTCTGTTTCCGGTCGGGATCGAGCTTGATCTCCTCCTGGAAGCTCCGTTCGAGCGACTCGAGCTGCTCGCTGCTCAGCCGCTTCTTCTTCTCCAAATTGCCATAGCTGTTCATGTCCATCCCTGGAACCAGCCCTTGCAGCACCGTCTCGGAGGCCCCCGCCATCGCTGAATGTTTCACATCTACGCCTGCTCGTGGGAGCAAAGAGAGAATTTTACCTTCTAACTTTTCATTTATATAAATTTCAAATGAGACGAAAGAAAACTTCAAAATCCTTTTTAACTCATTTTATATAAAATTTTCAAATCTGAGACGATCTACGTCGTAATTGTCTCCATTCTTCCTTCTTCGCTCTGCCTTCATGGATCTGCAAGGGACTCAAGTTCCCAAACACGAAACGGTTTAAAAACCAACTGTTTCTGTTTGGGATCTTCGAGTTTTCCAACCATCAAGCCAACATAAAACAGAAGAGAGAGACAGCAAATTTTTTGTCCAAAAAAAAAAAAAACCATCCAGAAAATGGGAATGGAAAAACCCTAAAAAAGTGGAAAGATTCAATTTTTCTGATCTGGGTATCACTATTTCCAAGTTTACAACAACTATCATGAGTCAAAACAACAAAAAAACCAAAGAAAGACAACAAATTTATGGAAGAAAAGCAAAATCTTGAAGAACCCTAAAAAAAGATGAGGGAATATTACCCTGATACTGTTCAAGATTATAGTTATAGAGAAAGCCAAAGGAAGATTCCGGTGGTCGAGAAACAAAGGGTCTGAAACTTCCGGTGGCCCATTCCATATTTTCCGGTGGCCGGCGAGGTTTTCCGATCAGATCAAAGAAGAAAAAAGAGAGATTAGGTTTTGTGAAGAAGGTGTGGAAGATGGAAGAAGTGAGGGTTTTGAGTGGGAAATGAAACTACAAATAGAGAGAGAGAGAAAGAGAGAGAGAGAGATTAGGGCAGTTGAAAATTAGGGCTACAACTGAGGGTGAGAGTCAGCAGAGTTGAAAAGTGTTTCAATGGCTTTGCTTTCTACTCTTCACACACTTTTTTTTGGTCTCTCACTTTTTTTTTTTTTTTTGTTACTGTTTTGTATAGAGAGAGAGGGCAAAACCTAGAGGATATATATATATATATACATACACATATATATATATATTGTGTATGTATAGAGAAATAAATGTTACTACTTGTCATGAAGCTGGCACAAAATTTTATACGCAAACTTGTCTTCACTTCACCAACTTGGAGACACATAAAGGAAGAGAGAGAAATGATAAGAGAGAGAGGAGAGCCGAGAGCCGAGAGCCGAGAGAAATTATTCAATATGGCTGTAAGAGTGTTGATGTCCTTTAGTGATTGCCTCTTAAAAATCGTTAATTCTGTGTAGAGACTTTTGGAGTAGAGTTTTTGACGGTGTAGAATGGTTTACTGTGTTGTTCTGGTCTCTTTGAATAACTCCGTGAGAAAAAATGATGTGAAATTGAGAGGGAAAATTTAGATTCGATATGGCATAAACAATGTGATTGTTCTCTAATAATCCTAAGTCGTTTGAAATATAGCTATCCTTGATAATCGTTGATATAGATTTAAAGTATAATTTTAAACAACATCGAATTGGTCAACTAGATTGTTTAGCTCCGAGAGAGAGGAGAAATTATTCGGAGAGACCGTCACATTGAATAATTTTGCGATACAATGTAGCTAATAGTTTCACACAATTGAATCTACCGGGGAGAAACTGCAAAAATATTTTGAATTTGTATCTAGTGCTAAATTACTTATTAGGGGTATGTAGATTTTCGAAAATCCACGTCCTATGATTATCAAAAAAGCAGTCGAATTGTGGTGGTTTCATTGCATAGTTTTGAGACGTAACGTTGAATTATTTTGAGAGGGAGAGAGTGTATATATATAGTATGTATCATGTATTTAATTAAAGAGCATTTCTCTCTCTTTCTCTCTCTCTTTAGTACAAATTAAGAGTATTTCTTTATCATGTATTATTTTTTTTCGATAAAATTTTCTCTATTATGTATGTTGCATGTACTACTTCATTGGGATTTATTATGTACCACGTACTTAATTAAGAGTATTTCTATAAAGTTCAAAGCTATATCTTAATGACAAAATTCAATTAATTAAACCAAGTAATCTCTATTATACAATCCTGACATGGGTTTTAATTAAAACTCATTATTACCTCCAATTTTTGAATAGTTGGACCATAATTATTAATGTCACAACTTTAAGAGTAATGTTTTACCTTTATCCAACTGTTGAGTATTAAAAAATGAAACGTGGCGTTTATGTGACTAAATCTAATTAATGTATTTAAAGAATTAATCCCTCTACTCCCATTTTCTCTTCCTTAAAAGAACAAATTAAAAATAATATAATATTTATATTTTAGTTAAGAACATTAGAGAACTCAACACTATATCTCCATTAAAAAAAAAAAACGATATACGCTTGTTTAGTATTTGAACTATGTCGTCAAAGCGAGCATAGCTCAACGATAATTGACATATATCTTTGACCAAGAGGTCAGTGGTTTAGATCTCCCCACCCCTAATATAACATTTCTATTCATGTATTTTTGCACAAAGAAAATTATGATAAACCAATAGAAGTTTGGAATATAGTTTTTTTTAAAAAAATAAAAAATAGTACAATCTTTAGATTTATTATTTTTCATCATGAAAAAAAAAAGACATATAACTTACACTATAAGAAGGCATTCTTCAATCAATGAGGCCAAAAAAATTTTGATGAAAGAGATATATAATATACATGGAAATTGACAGGTTAAATCCTTTGAATTAATAACATGAACAAATTATTTATCTCAAATATTATTAATTTGCATTCAATTTCTAAAAACAAATTAAAAGAATTGAAGAATTTGTGCAATTTTTTTTTTGGTAATTAATAATGGGGGCCCACAAAAAACAAAAAAGCAAGATGATTAAGGGTAAGATTCAAACACGTAGCCTCCCTAAGATTTTTGCTTAATTAGCATGTCGTATAATATAAAGTTGCATTTGAGATTGATTAAATTCATAATCATAATTAATTGATAACGTCTCCCCTTTTTAATATTTCTATTATTAGGTTTCCCATATTTGTTCTTAATATTATTTGTGACGACCCACGAATTAATGACGTTGAAAATTACTTGACATGACAAAAAATACATATATTTTAAATATATCACTAATTTTATATTTTCACATATATAAAAATCAGATATTTCTTATTTTCTTAAAAAAATTTAAAAATTTGAAAATGAACTGCCATGAACATACCCATATTGTTTTTATTATGCTCCTTTTTTTTTTCTAATTAAAAATTGAATTTACCTAATTAACCCTATTTTCATTTCTAGTAATAAAAATCATTTGAGATTCTTCATTTTGTTGATTATGTTGCAAAAAAAAAAAAAAAAAAAAAGATTAATATTAGTTAACTTCTTTGATAAAATTACTCTAAGTGGACCCAAAATTAGCAAATTTCTTTGACTTTTTTTTTTCCTCCCATTTCTTAGCTTTGTTTTTTCTTACCCTAAACTTGACTTGAAAATCTTGAAACCTATATCATACTAAATCACCCCTTTTAATTAAGACTAGATCAGTCAAATTGATTTGGTAAACTTGTTTAGTTTGATAATAATAGAAGAATTTAAAATCCTCTCAAGGTTGGGCCATGAAATCTATTTTCTTTTTCTAAAAAAATAGTCAATTATTTGTCACTTCTTATTTCTTGTTCTTCATTATTTATTTATTTATTACTCCTTTTTTTTATGGTTTACATAAGATATATCTAATTAGGGTTTGAATCTCCACACTTCAATTGATCTTTTTTTTTAAAAAAAAAAAATATTTAATTATGTTATTTTCATATATAAAAGAAATAAAAGGCATTAATGTGATGGAATCAAGAGTCTAGAAAAAAAAAAGGAGTAATATTGTAATATAAATGGGAGACAAATAAATTTTATAATCCAAAGATGAATAATAATATGAGTAGCTATTTGATTTTAAAACCTCTCTTTGCCAAATCTTGTTAGGAGTTGAAGCCTTAACTTTATTAGGTGTTGAACACAATAATTTTTTATTTTTTTTAATTGGGTAATATCCTAATTAGTGTGACAATTAAATATGAATTAAAAAAAAATCTAAATTGGGTTTGGTTTCTAATAATGCATGATTTGAATTATTGACATATAGCAATTTCTTAAATGATTTAATATGACATAATGTTTTTCTTCTATGCTTTTTTATATAGAAGGTGCTGATCTCAATTTTCCAAAAGTGGAAAATATAACATAAGTAAATTAAGCTTTGATTGTATGGATAATTGAGAAAAGGCATAATCAAGAGTTGAAAATAATAATAATAATAATAAAAAATTTCATTCAATTGAGCCAAATTTTATTTCAATTTCTATGGACAAAAATTAATTAGTATTCAATGGAGACACCCTCATAACTACTCGTCGTGGGAGAAAACATTGCATTTAAAATCAAACCATGGATGGATATTTAATTTTTTTTTGTCACAATCAAAATTTAAATTGATAAAAAATTAAACAATACATCATATATTACAAAATGAAAATAATGATAAATTACATGTGTTGGATGTAGTTTTTTTATTTTATTTTTCTTTTCCTTGTTATTTTTCATATGTTTCTTAGTTAACTATTTTCAAGTATATTAAAAATGAATCAACTTGGGACATAGTTTAACGGGTTAAAATATCATTATTAACATCGATCAAAAGATAAGAGTTTTGAATCTTCAACTCCATATATTATTGAACTAAAAAAAGTTGTCAACATGAACACAACTTAACAGTTAAGATCACGTTTGATAATCATTTGGTTTTTGAAAATTAAGCTTAAAAACACTACTTTCCACCTATAATTAAGTTTCTTGGTTTTGTTATCTACCCTCCTCCTATGTTTTCAAAAACTAAGTCAATTTTTGAAAACTAAAAAAAATAGTTTTTCAAAAACTTGTTTTTGTTTTTGGAATTTGACTAGGAATTCAAATGTGTCCTGAACAAATATGAAAAAAAAATGAGAGAAAACAAGCTTAATTTTAAAAAAAATCAAATGGTTATCAAACGGGCCCTGTGTTATTTATTTATTTTTTTGCTCGGTTGGAAGTTCATATCCCCACCTACACAATTCTATTTTACTAAAAAAAGAAGTTAAAATTAATTTTATATTGAGATGAGTCAATTAAAAGAAAATGAACATACATATGAAGAAGAAAGAAAAATCCTCAACTAAAAAAGGGTTAAAAAATTTATATGTATTTATTAGAAAGAAAAGGGTAAAATTGAAGTAAATGGTTGAAATAAATAAAGAGTTGAAATAACATAAATATTGAGGAGGAGGAGGATATGCAAAAATAGTTAATTTCTTATTGGACTTACTTTTGGGTAGAAAAAATAGTGTTCAGGTGAGAGTTTTGAATTTTCATTCAAAGCTGAGTCTGCTATTTAATTACTAGAGACAGACACATAGAGAGAGAGAGAGAGAGAGAAATAGATTTTAAGAGAGAGAAAGAGACATAGTGTGTGCCTGTTGAAGTGGGCAATAACCTAATAATAGAGTTGCCCATTTATGTACTTTTTTCAACAATCAACCCACTTTCATGAATTCATCTAAGTGTCAAATCTCTCTCTCTCTCTCATATTAGGGTTTGAATCCAGTAAAAAATAGAGCGATGTCTAAAGGCAATATGTTCTCGATGGACAAAGAAAGCCGATCCGAACATAACTCAACTTGGTTGAGTCATATTACCCTCGACCTTTTTGGTTAAGGGTTTGAATCTCTCTCTTTTTGACAACCGTGGTTTGAATCTCTCACATGAACATTAAAAAAAAAATGACTTGTTACCTGACATCTATTCATGACACAAGGTTTTTAGGTATCTTTAAACAAATTATTCAGACCATAATTTTAAATAAATATATATATATATATAATTGAACTATTTTATGAAAAGTTTAGTTTAGAGAAGGGAATAAAATATATAGGTATGTGAATTTTTTTTCTTTTTTTATTTTTAACAATATGGAGTGGGGGATTTGAACCATAGATCTTGTGGTTATCAATAAAACTTTATGTCGATTGAGCTATTAGTATATAAGTATGAAATAACTATCGAATATTTACTTATTATTATTATTATTTTAAATGAAAGTTTAGGTTCAAAAGCACAACCTTACCTATCTTTTACATTTTATTGTTAAATATTTGAATTAAAAAGAGAGAGAGAGAAAGAAATAGCCAAAAAGTGATTGAAATGTTCGTAACTGAACTTTTAGTGCTTTGAAAATATTCTAATATTAGAAAGTACTTATTTATTTCGAATCAGATCCTTCCAATTTCCAAAGCTCGTAAATCAATGAAAAATTCTGTTTTATTCTATGTTGTATATCCTTTGTCCAATCGACAATTTTTTTTTTTTTTTAAATCGACGTATATTATCGATTATAGAATTAGGAATTCGAATTCTTTCACCTCTAGATGTTTGAATTTAAATGTATATATAGTATCACATAAGATTTTTATTAAACACGTTAAGAATAATTCGATAACAATGACAAAAAAGAAGTATATATATTTCTTCTATAGAGTTTAGATGATATCAACCAACAATATCAACGGAGCAAGAGTAAAAAAATGAAACAATGTTCCATTAAGAATATCATTTGTTTGTTTTTCTTTCTTTCTTTATTATTATTATTTTTTTAAATTTAACTTCTTGCAAACACAAAACCAAGTAAAAAAAAAAAAAAAAAAGGAGAAAACCAAGACTAGAAAAATAATATGTTAAATTATTGTAGAATTGATTTAGTTCAAGTAGTGTGCTTATCAAATCCACAAGCAAGCTTTATCAAAGTTTTCAAGTAGAATCTGAAACTTTGAATATAATTCAACTTACTCCTTGTTATTAAATTAGGATTCATTTAAGTTAGCATGATATGTGTCTGAACAAGCTAGCTAATTAATACACATTTTGTTTGAGAGGGGAAGATGTGTGGTCTGCAAAATAATTAAAACTGCACACTAGTATGATGTTTGCCACACCGACTTCAATGCTTAAGTCAACAGGAAAAAAGAAGATAGAACAAGTAAGAGAACTAGATGAAGAAGAGAAAGTTCATAAAGTAGGGTTTCAGATCCTTGTTCATGGTTGAAGAAGAGTTTATATAACTTCTCTCATTTTTAGGATTTCGAACTAAACCAGGTCGAAACAAGTTGGACAGGAACTCCAGAAATCATGCACGGAAGAAACGATTCGACCCACGCTTGTCGGTCGAGGGTTGGCCTCGACCATGGTCAAGGTCAACCATGGGCCTCGACCTCGACCCTAAGCAAAGGCCCAGGGATTGGACACCCAATCCTTTCAGCCTAATTTTGTTCCTTCAGGGTACGGTTTGGTCGGTATTCCTAAGTTTGTACTGTACTGACTTGATCAGTTCTTTGATTTTTGGATCGGTCCAGAGTCTAAACATCTCAATAACACAAACTAAAGTATAAAAACATAAACAAAAACTCTTTTAGAAAAAAAAAAACAAAAAAAAAACATTTTAATGTTAACTTAATAGATTAAACACTCAAAGTAGATGATTTTTTTCCCCCTTTTCAAATTTATCATTAAAAAAAAAAAGAAAATAAGTAATATTAAATTTGGACAAAAAATTTCTAAAAATTCCTTTGGAAAAAAAAAATCTAAGAATTAATATTATACAAAAAAATCTTAGAGACAGTTACAACAATGGAACAAATATTGTATGTATTTAATATGAATAAGAATAAGTACTGCGTATTTCGAGTTGGTGTCGGGAAAATAAAAAAAAAAAAATAAAAAAAAAAAAAAAATGGTTTATAATTAAATTTACAGTGGAAATATGGAACAGCTAACAGTAAGAGTACAACAGAGACAAGACATCGCAACTACCCAACAACACAAATGGCTGCCGAGGATACAGAGGACCACTACCATCTCATCTTATTACAAATAAATTTCACTATGTTTTTTTTTTTTTTGGTCTCCTCTTTTTATTATTATTATTATTTATTCTGGAATTCTCCAAATCTTTTAATAAAATTTTGGCTAAATATATGTTTCTTATTGTTCTTATGGTGTTTTTTCAATCGGATTCGAATGGTTTAAAACGATTCACTTTTGTCTTTTAATATTTTTTAATTACACTATTTTTTTTGGGATATTAAATTTAATTGTTAGTTTACGTGGTAAAGAGTTGTCCGAAATTTAATTGAAGAATTAAGCTACTCCAGAAAGGAATTTATTTTCTTACATCCTATTATTATTGCCAACTTTAATAAGTATATTTAACATTTAGTTACGGAAATGATATAATTAAAAGACATTACAATGTAGGGGAGGAGCTAATTTTTTTTTTAAGTAATAGAAACTAAATTGAAAAAAAAAATCTTGAATATGTATTTAGCTCCAAAAAAATATATATATATATATATATTGTCAATGTGATACTATTTTTTAAAGGTTAAGATTTTGTCTTCAAATTAGATTCCCTTTGTAATCCATTATCTAATTATGATTCTCTTGTAAATTAATCATTTAATTATATTTTATTAGAATAATTAAGACCTCGTTCAATAAATACCACTTCTACTAAATTTGTTTGTTGTGTTATTTAACTACTAAACATGGTATCAAAATCCAAGCTAAATTTTGAAAATAAAAATAAAAATATATTTTGAAAAGTTTTTATTTTTTTTATTTATTTTTTTATTTTTTAACTTGATTAAGAATTCAAATATTTCTTTAAGAAAAATGAAAATCCAGGAAAAAAAACTACCCACTATAGAAAAAATGGTTAGGTTTTGAATCCAGCAACTATTGGATTATATCTTAATTATTTCCCTACACCTAAATTTACATTTATAATCTATATATATATATATATATTCTTTTTTAGCAATATTGTTGAAAACGTTTTAACTTTACTATTGTTTTCTTGGAGAAAAATTCTACCATTGTTTAAAATCTAAGCAAGTGATATATAATTATATCTATATCTATATATATCATCATATCTATATGTCCTAAATTATTAATTATAAATAGGATTTGGATCAACAATAAAAATAGAGTGTGTGCTATTAATTTCTAGCTCAGATTTTAATTGTAAGAACTAAATTTCAAAAAGAAAAATTGAGGGACCATACAACTTTTTAAGTTTAAGATACTAAAATTAGAAATGGGGTAAATTTTAGTGAACAAAACTATATTTTAAGATTTAAAATTGGTATCGTGGGTACAACTAATAATAAAATTTAGGGAAAAAATCAATATTGACCCTGCATTTTGCAGGTTGTATCAATTTTAACCCTAAACTTTTAATTTTATCAAATTGAACTCCAAACTTAACAGACTGTATCAATTTAAACCTCCAACTTGCATAATTGTTGCAATGTAAACTTTTGGTCAATTTTTCATTTGAATTGCTATTAAAACACGTAATTGACAATTTCCTTTTTTTTTTTTTTTTAATTCAAATTGCATCTGAGTTAGTGTTTTATAAGAAATTTGTTGGAAAAACTCTTTAAGAAATCAAATATCCCAGACTATTCTTCTCATTATTATTAAAAAAAAAAAACCACAGAGTTATTGGTAACAAGAAAAATCTAGCAAATATGAAAAATAAAAAACTCGAAACTTCTTTATTTCTGTTTCATAGATTTTTACATTTTTCTAATTAGCAAGAAAAAAAAAAACATTAAAAGAAGGGAAAAAAAATCCCACAAAGTTCTTAGCAACGAGAAAAAAACAACGAATATTTGAAGATAAAATTAAAAACCTTCAAAACTTCTTTGCTTTCGTAATCTTAAATAGTAGCAAAAAAGCCCTCACAAATTCTCAACAACAAGAAAAAGTCATCTAAAATAAAGTTTCTTCAATATTTTATTTATAAGAAATCAATTCAGGTGCAATGTGAATTAAGAAAAAAAGAAGAAATAATCAATTATGTATGGTGGTTCAAACGGAAAGTTAACCAAAGGTATACATTGTAACACTTATGCAAGTTTGAAGTTAAAATCGATACGATCTGATAAGTTTGAGGTTCAATTTGATGAAATTGAAAGTTTAGGGTTAAAATTGATGCAACTTGTTAAGTTTAGGGTTCAATTTGATAAAAAAAAGAGAGGCATAACGAAGTCTATGATTAGTTTTTTTTTAAAAAAAACGTACATATGAGGATCAATTGTTAGTTTTCACCCATTTTTCTTTGACTTCCTAAATATTATAATGATAATAATAAAATTTATGTTTTTGGTCAACAAAATTTGAAAAATGGTTTATTTTGGTCTAACTTTTTATTTTATTTTGGACCTAAACTTTTATAAGATGTTTTATTTAAGTTTCAAAACTTTTGATTACAAAAATCATTTGTTTTTATCATTAAGTTTTTGAAAAATTATATTAATGGAAACTTTTTTTTTTTTTTTTTTGGGTTAATTTACCTTATTAATAGATGTCTACTTAAACAATTATTTGAAAATGTGTGTTTTAGTTTAGACCTCTTTTGATAAGTATTTAGTTTTTAAAAATTTTAGTGTTAGAAAAAATTTGTAAAATGTAGATAAAAAGGAATCATGAATGGAAGTAATGTTTATATAAGCTTAATTTTTTTTTTAAAAAAAGAAATAGTTATGAAATGGTGCCAAGTGTTAAGGTTTTTTTTTAATGGATTTAAGTAGTTCTGGTTAATTATTAGTAAATGATTTATGCTGAAGACTAAAATAATTTTTTTAATGCAAAAATTATATCCTAAAATAGAATAATCACACGAATTAAAACAAAATAACCACGGCCCCATTTGATAACCATTTCAGTTTTTGTTTTTGGTTTTTCTGTTTTTGGTTTTTGGTTTTTGGTTTTTGGTTTTTTGTTTTTTAAAAACAAAAACCATATACGTTTGATAACTGTTTTTTGTTTTCTGTTTTTAAAAAACAGAAAACCAATCTTGTTTGATAACTGTTTTTGGTTTTCAGTTTTTTAAAAATTAGGGAGATGAAAAGATGTTTAGAGAGAGAAAAATGTGTAGAGACATTGAAACAAAAATTTAGAGACACAATTATAAATGTTTTCAAGAGAAAAGTTAAACGTAGAAAATTTAGAGAAGTGAAAGCAAATGTTTAGACGCGTGGCTTAGGCGTGCAAATGGGCGCCCAATCATGTAGGAAAAACCTCTAAGAGATTAGCGTGGGCGTGGGTGTTGATGCATGGACGTGGGTGTTGATGCATGGGCGTGGGCGTGGGTGTTGATGAGGAGAATGCATGACTATGTGCAGTTGGCTCGGAATGGATGTACGCCCACACCCTTCTATCTGGTTTGGGAGAGAGAGTGGGGTGTCGAGTCTTTAGAGAGAGAATATTACTTAGACTCGAGAAAAGATATTAATTAGAGAAAAATAGAAAAATAGTTAGAGTAAAAAAGCGATAAATTTTAGATTAAAAAAATTAAATAAAAAGAGAAAATTTACAGAGATAGCTAGGTTAAGAGTAAAATATATGCTAAAGAAATAACGATAAATTGGAAAAATAAAGAAAAGTTGTAGTAATAGAAAATTTGTAGATTTTTTTTTTTTTCAAAAGAAAAATTAGAATATGTTTATTAAGGAGAGAAAAGTTATTAATAAGTTTTTATAAATATATAAGTTGGGGAGAAAAAAAAAGTTTTGAGAGAGAAAAATAAATTTTATAGAGAGAAACACATCTTAGAGAGAAAAAAAATAGAAAAAAGAATTTGTTGGAAAGAGATAGGTAAAAGAGGAGAAAAATAAATAATAGAAGAAAAATGAGTTTTTTGAAAAACAAAATTCTGTTTTTAAAAATTACTTTTTTTTGTTTTTGAAATTTGCTTATAATTTCAAAAACGTTTTTAAAAAACAGAAAACAAAAAATAGAAATGGTTATCAAACATCCTTGTTTTTTAAAAATGAAAAACAAAAACAGAAAACAGAAAACGAAATGGTTATCAAACGTCCCCTACAAAATTTCATGCACCAAGATAGAAAATCCCTCCTCTTTTTCTTCCATATTTCCTTTCCTTTAAAGCAAGTTCTTCTCTTTCTTAAAAAAAAATAAAAAATTGAATTAAAATTTTAGTTCTAGAATTATGATAGCATTAGAATTAATAGACTTAATAAAATTTTAATTACATCCTTATATTTAAAAAATTAGTTTCAATTCTTTTTTTTTTCCTCTTTAAAATTTCTCCATCTTATCAGTATTTTTTTTTAAGTACATCAACATTTGAGGATGGAGGAATTCGGACCTCTGACCTCATGGTCGATGGTACATACCAATTACAAACATTAAAATTTACAACTTTTTTTTTTTTAAATAACATTAAAATTTACAACTGATTATACTAAATAATAATAATAATAGTTTGGCATGACATGCCAAATAGGAATATACCAAACTAAATCAAATAAAAGCAAACAAGATGTTTTTTTATTATTATTATTTTTTTTGGTGAAAGTGGAAAATTCGAACTTCTGACTCTCTCTATCGAGAATATACATCTTAACTAGTTGAACTATGCTCAGGTTGACATTAGTAAGATAAAGATAATATATATCCAATCCATTACATATACATTCAACAACTCTGTTTTAAACACCATGGTTGCTTTAACAAGATTTTTTCTTTTTGTCCCATTGGTGGAAGTGAGAAATTCGAACCTCTAAACCTCTTTATCAAGAATATATACCTTAATCAAGTGAACTATATTCAGGTTGACATTAGCATGATAAAGATATATATAATATATATTCAATCCATTACATACATTCAGCAACCCCGTTTTAAACATCAAACATTACATCGAATCAAAACACCATAATCGTCCTTTCGAGTTCATTCAAATTCACATCAATGAAGCTAGAAAAAAAAAAAAAAAAAAACAAAAATGAAAGCAAAAGGATAAGATATAGAGAGTGTGAAGATCATGTTATTAAAAGCATATATTATAAAGAACCAACCACCAAAATTACCAATAGGGGGAGTTGAAGAAAAAACATTGAGTAAAGTTTGAATGAAAAGCAATGAAATATATACATAATATATAGTTTGCAGAGCTTCAAAAATTAAAATTTAGAGAGAGGGCTGCAGACATAGCCGTGCCTAATGCCTACAAACTTTTAAAACAAATATTAAAAGCTAAAGATTCACATTGCAAATTCAATACATTACATTTGAGCCCTTCCTGGTCCACCAATGGGGTTGGTGAAATTTATTATTTCAACCCCCTATTATTCAAATTTACACGCAACCCCCTTCCTCTTAAACAATTTTATTTATTTTATTTTTTTTCGTTTTGTCTATTTTGAGTTTGGATTCGAATGTGAATTTTGTTTTACTTTTGAATTTTACCTAAATTGTTTTGTAACGATTGAGACAGCCTCAAATGTAATTTAAAAAATAGGTTTAGATATATAGCTTCGGAATTTTTGCCCATTTTAAATAGTGTACAACTATGATTGAGTAAATTCTAATTTAAATATATCATTTTTTTTATTAAAAAAAAATCATTCAAAATTTGGCTGTTTGAGAATAATAATGTAAAACCTTTTAAAGGGTGTCTTTTTTTTTTTTTTTTAATTATTTTTATTTTTTCATTCTTTTATCTAGGTGATTATTTATGTAGTAGCTTTTGTTACAAATTTCTACGACAACAACCCACTCTAGTATGTTGGTAGGAAAGTTCTACGTGTCAATGTGAGCTATGCTTAGTAATTAAGGTATTTTTACTTTTTCTAAAAGGTTGTACGTTCAAATTTTTCCACCCCATGTGATATAGTATTCTAATAAAAAAAGGGTAAGCTAATTATTTAAAATTAGTTTTCTTTTTCTTTTAAAAAAAAAATAGGTCTTAACTTTCCTAGCACATGAAACTATAACATACAATATTTCCAACTCAATTCATAAACAAAAAAACTCAATTTATAAACTATATTTTAATATCACATAATCATTTTAGAGTTTTATTATTATTATTATTATTTTTTGAGTCAACAACATTTGGGATGAAGAGATTCGAATTCATGACCTCTTAGACCATATAATTTAATGACAGTAAAAACCAGTGAAATCTAATATATAAAAAATTAAAATAAGTATAATACTCAACCAATTAAAATTAATTTACTAATCTTTCACATAGATCCAATGTATGAATACCATCTCCGTATTTATAAGGTTATACTTAAAAAAAAAATAGCAATGTTAAAAAATATTAACTACAAGATTAAAAAAAAAAAAATTGGTAAAAATCTAGTTCATGAACTTTTGTTTGTAGCGATTTAGTTCTTGTATTTTAAAAATTGTAACAATTTAATCTTTTTTTTTTTTTTTTTTTTGAAAAGAGTAACAATTTAATCTTTATCATAAAAGTTTTTATCAAAATTAAATGTCAATTTTTATCCTGCAACAACTTAATCTTTATAGTTTATAAAAGTGCAGGGTCCTAATCAAGTTATCAATCATTATATATAAGAAATTTCATTAAATCTTAACAATAATTTTTACTACCAGGACTAAACGTTACAAATTTTAAAATTCAAGAATTAAATTGTTACATATTAAAATTCAGGGACTAAATTGTTATAGAATGAAAAATATAGAAACTAAATCGTTACAAACAAAAATTCAGAGAATAAGATCCGTTTGATAACCATTTGATTTTTTAAAATTAAGCTTACGAACACTAGTTTCGATCTAAGAAAAAAGAAAATAGAGTTGTAGGTTTAGTTTGGTGGGTTGAGTCCATTAAAGGTGGGATTACTCTAATTTGTTGTTTGTCTGAAAAATGCTGCAAAAAGGACAGTGCAATGACTGCAATGGGCTGCGCCGTACTTGAAACTACTACTTTGCTTTGGACTACTTCAACTTTTTTTTTTTTTTTTTTTTTTCATGTACAATATTTTTGCTTCTTTTTCAAGTTTTTCATCATTTGTAAATGTATTTATGAATGGGGGCGGTTTGGTTCGAGATATTTAGAACGTTTATTTTTTGGAACCGATCGATTCGATTCACGATTTCAAATTGTTTGTTGTTCGAATAATGAGAGTGTTGTGTTGTTGAGAAGGGTTGCTTGTATTGATGTTTGAGTGATTTTCACATTTCTCTTTATTCTTCAACTATCTCTCTCAATCTCTCATTACTCCCTCGTCCCTCCATTTATAGAATCATACGCGTCATTTCATGTGAGGTATGTTATATTTTCACTAAGGAATTGATGAGGCCTCTAGATCTGAGAGAAAATGACATGTTTTTAAAGGGTTTTTTTTTTTTTTTTTCCTTTCCATTGTGTGATGTGTTTGAGTTGTTTTTATTTAAATCATGAGAAAAAGAAAGATTAAGACAATAGTATGACTAGATAGCTAATACAGTGAGAGTTGAAACATTTTAATGTTGTATGAAAATGAGATATGCCTAGCTAGTTCGATGAGAGCGAGAACAAGAAGATAGACGAAATGAACATGAAAAAAAGGGACATGTAACAAATGTATTAAAGATGAGGACAAGAAAAATACTAAAAAGATCTCCAATTGCAAAGGCCTCAAACTAGACAGGCCTAAATGGAAAGAAATAATAATAATAATATTCAATTAGCCTTATTATTATTAATGAGACATTCCAAACATAAACTAGCACTATTCAATTAGCCTTAGCTACAATACAATTGAAATTGATTGTGAAATGAACACCGCCCCACATGATTAGTATATAATTTTGAAGGAATCTTAGGACGGTTTGGAAGTGCTAAAAAAAAAAAAAAAATTAGTTAGAAGATTAATTTTACTAAACCTTTCTATTGTTTTTAATTTAAGAAAAACCTAATTCGAGTAATATCTTTTCCGTCGAGAATTCATTGATAGATCTAGAGTCATATATAATGATAGACTTAATCATGTGTGATTTTTCGTTTCATTCAAAGATTTCCCTTTTAAAGTTCGAAAAGAACTATTGACTTGATTTGGACAAACATAATTGTAAATGAACCGAACTTTAAACCAATCGACTTGTTTTTTTCCTAAATGTCGAGAGTGTAGCTCCAACCTAAATGAGTCGGGAACGTACAAAAGCGATAAATGCTTAATTCGTTCGATGACAACGAAATCGAAAGATAATAATACCATCTCCCCCACCATTACCAAACTAGTCCATCATTAATACTACTTTTGAAGATACCAAAGAGAAGAACCTGTTTCTTCTTTTGCTTTCAAGCCTCCTTAAAAGCAATCTGAACATGGTGTGTGTGGTTTGTCCTGTAATCCAGGAAGGCAAGACCTGAAAATTTTGATTTCTTTCTTTTTAAGCTCAAGAATTTTATCACTTCAACAAGGCTTTCGAGACGTGTTCTGTCGAACATGACTGTAACAACAGTTTCGAACTGTTTCATCGATGTAACTGGGAAAGTTTCGAACCGAAACAGATTTCAATCATCAGAGATCTGGGTGCAAGGACAGGTTTTGTAGGTTTTGCTAGAAAAACAAATCCTAAAGAACTTCCAAATCATCAGTTGTGATAAAGATAACAAAGCATCAGCTAACTCAGAGTATTCACATTAGAGAAGATAGAAGCAATGAAGTCTTAAGTTTCTAACCGAAAAAACTGATAATCTTCGATAAACCGAACAGAAGCCAGAGACAAACCAGTTCGAATAACCAAAGAAATAAGTCAAATCCTCCTAAATCTTGTCTGCCTCAAGTTAATTGTACAGAATGTAACAAAACTGATCAGTTTGTATGACAACAGAATGTACATAACCAAAAACGAAAGAACGCATACCTATCGGGGAAAACCAAGACGACGACCTCCGAGATATCAAAAGCCTAAAAATGGTATAACCTGTAAATTTCCATGTTATAATCTTTTGAGGTAACTAAGAAGAATTACAGAAACATCTTCAGTCGACTACTTTTTGGGATTCCTCATCTTTTACGCTCTTTCAAGACACTGGGAATGATAAATACAGAATCTACACAAAGCCCACCTTTAGAATGAGTGCAGTCAATCTGTTTCATGGAAAATCTAATTTCCGTAGCTGATCCTGACTTGTTGACCAAAAATTCACCTACCTTGTATTCTATCCAACACCCGCGCTTACGGTGTCCACTTACGTCCATAAATTCGTGCTCGTCTAAACAGAATTCATGCGTCGCTTGCTGTCCATCAGAAGTAGACATTTCGAACCGTACTGGCTTTACATCCCAACCGTGAGTATGCTCGAAGTTGCATGCACGTCGACCAAGCCGCTTGTAGAACCTTCCAAGGTGAAGCCTGAAGGTCAGTGTGTAGATATCAGCAGGAAATGGGAATTTTACTATCCCATCTACTTCAAACCACCAAATTTGCTGCAGATATGCCACAACATTGAACCTGAAAAGATTGAGCAACATAAGAGGTGCGCTATTATTCTGTAAGATCGTAACGCTTTGCTAATTAACAACCAAAAAAACATTAACTCTAGCAACCCTGCTTGATGGAAATCACATTGCTCTGTTGCACAAACCCACTCATTAAAAATGTTATAAAGTTTATTTTCTTTCCTTGTTACTTTCACAGAATCAAAAGACCTCTTGGTTTCTGATCAAATTCATTCCCAAAGACTCATCATGAACTATCTCAAGCACTTCATTCACTTTTGAATACAGTGAGAAAGAACTGCACATATAAGCATTCATAAATTACCAGAGCTAAAACCATAATCTAGAAGACAAAATATCCAATAAAGGGCAAACTTATGCAGAATCTGCTAAGCATTAGTTTGGATGCTTTGAAATTAAAGCAAAAGACTCCTTTTTCTAAGAGAGAGTCTTAATTTCTTGGAATTTCTACATTGGTATAATTAACAAAAAAAAGAAAACCCAAAGCTGAAAAAGGAAAAGGCAATATTCACATATAGAGAGAGATATATAATCCCCACAGAAGACTTGAAAGTCATAGCAGCACCTAAAAGCAAACGCATAATGCAGAAACTAGTTGAAAAGATATCTTAAAACCGTACCAAACATGACCGAATTACTATATGTCGAACCATTTTTTGAAACTCAGTGAGAGAAATTAAAATAAAAAGATTGTCACCAGTTCCATCCAGACGAACGATGAGTATGTTAAAAAAACCATGCCCATGCCATCATCAAAGTACAAATGAGAAGGGAAGGAATAAGCAGCACCCCAAAGCAAAAGCAGTCTAAAACACCAAATATCAATTACAGAAACAGTATTTCAATTTTCCATGTCCATCATAGCCAAATAACATATTATAATTCTTCAGTAATATCTCCTTATCAACCAAAAATTACATCAAATGCCTCAATCAACTGCCAGTTTACTCACAGAAAGATATTTCGATGAACTGCACGATTCTGCAATCACAATATAACAGAACAAATTTTCATTCTATCCTAACAATTGCAGCAACAAAGAAACCAAATAATCAGTAGGAACCAAGGGTCTCCAAGAATTCAAAACCCAGTGGCATATATAAGCCACTCACTTCACCTGTTCATAGATACAGCTTCCATCAAAATGCAAACAACCCCCTTTGCAAGCAAACCATGACTAAAAATTTTCATTACTTGAATGAATCGGCTAATTTAAACTCAATTCAAGAACAAAAAAGCCTACAAACACCAACTAAAGAGCTAAACATCTATTGTCCTTAGAGTAACAAACTATAATCGATATTTAAAAGTTTCAAGCTAAGGATAATCCGAGTCTAACCGAGACTCTTCAGTAGGAATCCAATTCCAGTATCTTCTATCATCAATTCCAGTTATTGCCATGGCCTTCGCTGATATCGACATGCAAATCCTTCCAGTGATTCTATCCAGCCACACCTCCTGTAAAAATGGTTCAGAATTCCATTAACAAGACATCCCTTCCTCCACAAATTAGAACAACCATTAAAAATGGTCCACAAATTAGAACTCTCAAATCCACAAGAAAAATCAAACATCGAGGTCAAAAAAGAACAACCCACAAAAACCCTAACAAAGAAATTCCAACCCAGAAAAGGAAAAACAGAAACGAAACGAAATGCTGCAATGGGGAAGACGACGACCCACCTTATTTCCACCATCGAACGGAACCGGACGAGATAGCAGAGCATATATATCCTTTTTTGACAGATTTTGGTACCGTTCGGGGGGCAACAAATCGAGAAGATCTTGATAATTCGAGGGCAATTTCGATTCCCAAACGGAATCCGACGAGGCGGCGCCGCGAAATGCCCTGTTAAGCCGTGCGAGGTTGCAAATCTCCGGCGGAGTAAGGTAAAGAAAAACACAGGCGACGCAACTCTCCGGTATGTCACCGAGGCCAGGACCGATGGTGGAGCCATTGGCAACTTCACTCAAGTTGGAGAGCGAGGCCCCCATCGCCGCCGACGGCAGAGTCCCAAATCAAAACCTCAAAATTCCCGGAAATTTCTTCAGGTCATAGCATCATCACCGGCGGAAAACACATTCAAGATTGGATTAAAAAACAGAAACCCCGTCCCTCGTCCGGCGGTTTCAGAAATTAGCAATCCGGACACGGATTTCGATGAAAACCCACAAATAAATACAATTTGGAAAGCGAACTTTTGCCTTTTCCGGACAGGAAAGTGGGGGAAAGGCAAATGGGAGCAAAAGGGTGTGGCGAGCTACAAAAGCAACGAAGAAAAACGATACGAAAACGAAACGAAACGACACGAGGAGTCGGATTAGGATAAAGAATCCGCCAAATCGAAGAATTCAAGAGCTGGGTTAGCCGAGATGGGTTCGGTGCGACATGTGGGCACCGAAATGGACCGAGAGAGAATCAGAGCAGAGAAGGGTGAAGGACGTGGAAGAAGGCGAGTGGTGGGCGGTTGGAATTACAGCGTTGTGATGAGTTGGAATTGGGTTTTTCTTGTTTCGGCCATTGTTGAACTTCGAAGCCCCACTGCGGCGGCACTAACGATGGATCGATGGAAAAAAGCAAGTGGAGCGATTCGATAATGCGATCGTCTCGTCTCGTTACTCGTTAGTGGGTTCCTATGAAGTTATGATGGAAAGCCAAAGGAAGGAGAGATCTTTTGTTGTACTTTTTTGTTTAGACATTTTGAGTGTGTTATGATTTTGTGATTTATGAATCAAATATCTTTCCTCTAATATATGGTGGATGTTTTTTTTGGTTGAATTAGAAATTTGGCCTTTAAATTTCAACGTCGTATAAGTTAATATGTCATAACTCAACTAGTTAAGATAGGTATAAAAAAGTCAAAGATTCGACCTTCCTTTATATGTCGCGATGAGTATAGCTTTATGATTGAGATATTTGCTTCTTTTTATGAGGTTAGAGATTGGAGTCTCTAGCCTTAAACATTAAGTTTTTTATCCTCTCATTTTAGTCATTGAACTTTTTTTTAGTTCAACAATGAGTGGGACGGGGAAGTTAAATCTCTAATATTTAGATCAATGGTACATGATTTATGTCAGTTATGCTTAGTTTTGTTGTTTTTTTTTTTTAAAGTACAAGTTATGCTCAACTGAAATATACTTACAAAAATAGTTTAACCATTTTTTATTAAAAAAATTTGTTTGGTCATTTTTCAAAGGTAGTGTGTATTTGAACCATTGGTAAGAATTTCCTTCTTATTTTCATCATTTTTCTAAAAATTTCTTATTTTACTTCTTAGACTTCAAAAAATTTCGAATTTACTCTTACTTTGTGATAAAAAATTTAATTAAGTTGTTTTGAAAAATATTGTTAAAATTTGTTAACAAAAAAGTTAATGTATTGTAAATTTTTGTATTACCATATTTTGACACATTGACATTAGAATTAAGATGCTCGTTAGCAAAATTCGACCTATCTATCAACATAATCTATTTCTTTCAAATGTGGATTCTTCATCTTTAAATGACTATGATTTTTTTTTCTTTTTTTTTTCTTTAGTTCAACAACATTTGGAGATGAAAAAATTCGAACTTTGGACTTTTTGGACGAGACAACATGCTAATTACCTCTAAGTTATGCTCACTCTGGCTTTAAATGACCATGATTTGATTATCATCTTATATAAGATAAATATTATGAACAAAACCCTTTTTGCTAATAAGAGTATAGTTCATCTGGCACAAAGTCGTACTAATACCATCGATCAAGAGGTCAGATGTTTGAATTTTCCACACAATTGTTGTTGAACTCAAAAAAAAAAAAAAAAAAAAAGATTTTAAGGGTTATATGTAAAAGTTAAAATAGGTGGGTTGTCTAAAAATGACTAAACCGTTTTTTTTAGTGTAAAATATCATTATCATAATTTAGAGATGATCTATGAGTTTAACCAAGCCAAAGGAGTTAAATTGAAAATTTTAAAACTATATAGACTCAAATTAAAACTATACTCAAACTATATATAAAGATTGAATTTATAACTTAACCAATTTTTAAATCTAAGATCATATCAACTAATCAAAGGTGTCTATCAAAAATCACATAGTCACATCACAAACATAATAAAGGAGAATGAGAACATTATGTCTAATAAAAATGATGGAATTTTAGATTTTAAATAGAGTTTTCTATCTCTATTTATTTTTAAAATTAGCACAGCACATATAGGTGAAGTTTTTTATTTTTTCTTTTCTTGAATTCATAGGTGAAGTTTTTAATTTTAATCTCGAGGAAGATTATAATATCTTAAATTGAGTCATGTTTTCCTTCTCAAAAAAAAAAAAAAAAAAAAAAAAAAATTGAGTCATGTTTTAGTTGGTTAAATAAAAAACTTTAAATTGTTATTATTATTAATTTTGAATTTTTAGACTCACACTCTATAAAACTCTATAAACTTGTGGTTTTTTTTTTCTTTTTCTTTTTTGCTATTTTAAAGAAATTTGTAGGTGTAAATAGTGTTTATAGACTTAATTTTCAAAAACGAAAAACCAAAAACCAAATGGTTATCAAACGACCTTAAATTATTTATAGTAAGATTTTGAGACCTTTCAACCACATTTCTATTTTGAATTAAACAACCCACTCATCACAAAAAGAGAGCATCCACATTTTGACCTACATTACATCATTCCTCTAAAGATCCCACTAACTTATGTCTTAACATAAGAGAAATTTTACTTTCCCTTTTTACCCTTTCAATTTTAATAAATTCATATTTTATTCTTCATTCTTTGCTAACTAGATGCACAATTCTTCGAGTTGAGGTATTCGTAGAGAGAAATTAGTAATTATATCATTAAATCAAATAATTACAATTTATGTTGACAGGACACTACTGTTTGGATTATACAATGTCAATGTAATGCATGCTTATATGATACAATTGTTTAGGTTAAGGTGGTTACACATCAAATTCGTTCATTCATTTATGTATCAGTGTGATCCAGATCATAGATGTGAAGCATTATGATCTAATGGTGGATATGTATCCAAAAAGTTTTAGTTTACATTTATTCCAAATCATGTATAAAAAGAAAGAAACCTAATTGCCAATGCATACATTTGTTTCTTCTTCAACATGTATTTTCACATGGAAAACTCTATTTAACATTACTAAAGGAAGTTTGGCTAAATAATAAAAAAATACCCCTAAACTATGAGATTTGTTTAAAAAATGTCCCTGAACTTTAAAAAGTTTAAAAAATACCCCTGAACTTTAAAAAATGTTTAAAAAATACTATTGTTGTGTTAATTTTTGGATGGAAACCGTTAAAGTTTCAGTTTCATTTTTACCTTGAACTTTAAAAAAAAAAATCACAAATAACCTTATTGGAAAATGCTTTTTTTTTTTTTTCCATTCTCTCACCGTAAATTCTTCCTCCATGAAAATCAATGAGAAGCTTTACGTATTTATTATGTATTCATATCCTAGCTTTTCTTATCTTTCAACACATCATCCCAAGAGCTTGACTAGATTTACGACAAGGGTATTTTTGAAACATTTTTTAAAATTCAATTGTCTTTTTTAAATTTTTTAAAGTTCAGGGACATTTTTTAAACAAGTCGCATATTTCAGGGATATTTTTTTATAATTTAGCAAAGAAGTTTTGTGTCAGCAATAAAAAAGTCCTTTTCAAATCATTTAAGGATCAAACTTTCGCTTCGAGACATAAAAAAAATGTTGTTTATACAGAGATTCTCATTTAATCAAGATTCGGTTTATCAAATTATATATATATATATATATATATATATATATATATATGTATATATATATAATTCTTATGAAAATATATTTCTTCTTTCTCTATTTCTTCCTAAATCAATGTCTTCAAACAACATTGAAGAATGAACCAATGAGAAACTATTTTATATTATGTCACTACTTTATTGATCTAGTCTTCGACACTTTGATTTCAATTACATTATATGTATTTTTAATTTTAATCATTCATTTTGTAACAATGATTCATTTTTATCTCTTTTATTACTTTCTAAAATATGTCAAAACTTTTTTTTACAACATTATATCAAAATTTAAACCCAATAAAAAGTATTTTCATTCAAAATTTAAAATTCACTCTAAACATTTCTATTTCCAATGTTAACCTAAAATAATATTTTACACTATCTTTCTTTTTTTTTTTTTTTTTACTTCCAATTATAACAATCCGCTTTTATTTGCATAGCATGTATCTTTGAACTATTATTTTAACCAAGAAGTTTAAGGTTCAATCCTCCGCCCCCACATATTGTGTGTCTATATATATATATATATATATATATATATATATATGTTATAGGTGATTTTGGACCACACAGATGGACAAGGAGCTGATGAGGACAATCGGGCAGAGGTAGGACCAAAAGACCAACCCAGAGGAAGACTGGACCAATGGGTCGGGCCAAAATGGCCCGACCCATATGGTCGGCCTCGGCCTTTTGCCGAGGCCGACCATTTCGAGCCCGGTGACCTCTTTTCGGTCCCTGATGCCCCGAATCGCCCCGGTTTCGTCTGGTTCGTCCCGAAACACCACCGAATGCCTAAAAACCCTAGGAGGGCAAACATGTATAAAACCCCCTCTTCACCACGGAAGAAGGGTTCCGAAACTCGATTCTTGACTCTCCCCTTTACTATCTGTAGCTTCTCCTCGGTTTTCTGACTTAGGCATCAGAGACGGTGTGGCCTACACCACGCCGGTGTGCAGCGGTTTTTGCTGGTCTTGCAGGTCACATCTTCCCCAGTTTCTACAAATTCACTGTTGGTGTCACGTGAAGGTCAGGTGAGTCTTCTGTCCGAATTTTGGCATCAACAATATATATATATATATATAATAATAATAATAATAATAATAATAATAATAATAATAATAATAATTTTTAAAAATATATAAAGATAATTTTATAATTAAAAAGAAGCACTAAATCGATATTGTTTCACAATCGACATAATGGGATTGTCATAAACTTTGTCTATCTTTTTCTTCCATAATTCATAATTTTTTTTGAAGGTGTAATAATAAATATTATGTTTTAATTTTCGGTATTATTAAAACACGAGGGTAATATTTGAATTGAAATTCAAGAAGTCTTCACCAAATTCATTAAAATAGTCTTTAAAAAAAATAAATCATTAAAATAGTGTAACATGTCAAAGTTAGTTCCATCAATTAGAAAGATGCATGGTCACATTTCCACCGACCACCAGCATTGTTGAATATGTATCACATGTAACATTATGTCATTATAGAAAGGTTAAATTATAAAAAATACCCCTCAACTATGGGATTTGTTTAAAAAATGTCCATGAACTTTGAAAAGTTTAAAAAATACCCCTCTTGCTATTAATTTTTGGATGAAAACCGTTAAAGTTTCAGTTTCAAAAATACCCTTAAACTTTCAAAAATAAAAAATAAAAAATACCCTTATTGAAAAATGCTTCTTCTTTTTTCCTCTTCTCACCGTAAATTCTAACAGTTTCCATTCAAAAATTAACGACAAGGGTATTTTTAACATTTTTCAAAGTTCATGGGTATTTTTGAAACTTTTCAAAGTTTAAGGACATTTTTTAAACAAATCCCATAGTTGAGGATATTTTTTTTTTTATAATTTAGCCTTATAGAAATATCTATTTCAAATAATCATAGAAAATACATTCAACAAGATAAGTTATATGTGGTGGGAAGGTATTGGGTGTAATCGTTGAGCATTCATCGGCTCCATCCATCAACGATATGGATTTGGATTATTTGAATTTATTGAAACTATTTTGAAAATAAATTTATGTTTTTAGTTTTAAAATTCTGATTAAATGATTTGTAAAACCTAATATTGTTGTGCCATATATACATGGTTTTTTTTTTTTTTTGACGAAGTGCAAGCGGAATTAGTAGACAACATGAGTATGGTTCGATCAACTGGCATAAAGTTTGTATTGATAACCTAAAGGCCTTTGGTTTGAACTTCCACCTCCACATGTTATCAAAAGAAAAAAAAAGGAAAAAAATCAATTTTGACCCCTAAATTTTGCAAGTTGTATCTATTTTAATCCTAAACTTTCAATTTTATCAAATTGAACCAAAACTTAACAAATTGTATCAATTTGAACCTCCAACTTGCATAAATGTTGCAATATAGACCTTTGGTCAACTTTTCATTTGAATTGCTAAACATGTAATTGACAATTTCCTTTTCTTCTTTTTTTTTTTTAATTCACATTGCACTTGAGTTAGAGTCTGTTTGTAATACATTTTAATTTATAAGTTTTTCAAGAATGCATTTTTTTAAAAACATTTTGTATAAAAATTGTTTAGAATTTAAACACTCATATGTTTGGTTGCATTTTCTCACAAATATTTTTCTACCCAAGTTATTGTTTACTTAAGAAGTTTTTTTTTAAAGGTTGGTTTCAAGTGTTTCTCTCAAAATGATTTATTTATCAATCTTATTTTCTAATAAGTCATTTTTAGTGGTTGTCAAACACTAGAAATTTTTTCAAAATGATTTATTTTCAAAATTAAACACTTGAAAAGTTAAACCAAACACACCCTTAGTATTTTGTAAGAAATTTGTCGGAAAAACTCTTTAAGAAATCAAATATCCTAAACTATTCTTCTCATTGTTATAAAAAATAAAAAATAAAAAATCAATGAGTTATTGGCAACAAGAAAATGCAACAAATATGAGAAATAAACACTCAAAAGTTCTTTATTTATGTTTCCTAGATTTGCACATTCTTTTAATTAGCAAGAAAAAAATATTAAAAGAAGGAAAAAAATCCCACAAAGTTCTTAGCAACAAGAAAAAACCAGCGAATATTTGAATATAAAAAACTTTCAAAATTTATTTGCTTTCGTAATCTTAAATAGCAGCAAAAAAATGCTCTCACAAAGTTCTCAACAACAAGAAAAAATCATCTAAAATAAATTTTCTTTAATAATTTTATTTATAAGAAACCAATTTAGATGCAATGTGAATTAAGAAAAAAAAAAAGAAATAATCAATTACGTACGGTGGTTCAAACGGAAAGTTAACCAAAGGTATACATGGTAACATTTATGCAAGTTTGGGGTTAAAATCGATACAATTTGATAAGTTTGAGGTTCAATTTGATGAAATTGAAAGTTCAAGGTTAAAATTGATACAACCCCCAAAGTTTAGGGTTAAAAATGATTTTTTTCCAAAAAAAAAAATGGAATTAGTATTATTATATTATATTTGATTATTTTAGTTCGAAAATTTATGTAATTTATGTTTTTTTTTTCAATGCATCTAATTTTTCGGAGTAAATAGGTTAAGGGTATGTTTGGGAGTGATTTTGGCATGGTCAAAATCAATTTTGTCATCAAAATCACTTTTTCTTTCCAATATTGATGTTTGACCAATGTTGAAATTAACTTTAGAAAAATCTAAAATCATAAAAATTTGATTTTCCAATAATTAGGTAGGAGGTGATTCTTGGTGGGTGATTGACCGGGAATCAAAAATTTCCCTCATTTCATTTATTTATTGAAATACCAAATTGGAAATAGCTAATAGATTTTTTATAGGTTTTATTTTATTGTTAAAACCTAACAAAAACACCTGTATTTGAAAGAAATATTTTATTTTAATTTTAAGCACAAATTGCAAAAAAAAAAAAACAAAAACAAAAAGGAACCATGTATATAGTTTATTTGTGTAATTTCTAGCTTTTTAGAATGTAATGTTATAAACATATTTTAAAAGTTATTTTTAAGATATTAGGAGGAACATTAAATTTGAGCATAATTTGTAAAAAATAAAACCAAATAACTCTGTCTTGTGAAAAAGGAAAAAGAAGAGGTGAATATTTGTGTGTTTGACTTGTAATAACTAAAAAAAAATCTTATTTCTAAATAAATTTACCGGTATTTAAATAGAACTATTGCTCTAAATCAAACCATTTAAAAGAGTGTTAGTTTGTATCTCTACTTTGAATTATTCTAATAAAACTATTTCATATTTAAAATTAAAAAAAAAAAACTATTTCATATTTAATCTTATATACTTTCGGAATACATAGAAAGATAATTATGCATTTTAAGAATAGCAAAAAGTTTAAGCTTGAATGGTAAAATATTAAGAAATATTAACTGTTGATGGTCGATTTTGGTCAGAGGGAACTCACCTGACCTTCACGTGCCACCAACGGTAAATTTGTAGATGAGGGGGAAGACGTGGCCTGCAAGACAGTAAACCTGCACACCGGTGTGGTGCTCGCCACACCGGCTTCGATGCTTGTCAGCAAACAGAACGGTAGGGAGTGGAAAAGTAAGAGCAAGAGGAGAGAGTAGAGAATATAGAATAGTGTTTATGGATAGAATTCGGAGTCCCCCTCTTCAGTGGCGAAGAGGGATATAAATACCTGCTTATCCTCCTAGGGTTTTTAGGGATTCGGAGGCGTTTTAGGTCAAACCAGGCGAAACCGAGGCGGCCAAAGGCGGTGGGGACCAAACGGCATCGAACGGACTCGGCCCGCGCTAGCGGGCTGAGGGTCGGCCTCGGCCCATGGCCGAGGCCGAGCAGGGGGTCGGGCCAAAAACCCGACCCCTTCGGTCTTGGCCTGTCCCACTTGTCGGTTTTGCCTCCTTGGTCCATCTTTCAGCCCGATTTCTCCCCGGTTGTCCTCGTCAGCTCCTGGTATATCGGGGTGGTCCAAAATTGCCTATAACATTAACAAAAAGATAAAACTGGCCTACTTAAACCTTTTTTTGTATATAATATAACATAATTATTATAAAACAATAATATATATATATATATATATATACTTTGATATTTATCTTAATTATTTAGTTAAATAATTTCTTGAATGTAAAATACATTTTTTAGTAATTTGATAATTCTAAAATCACTTTTGAAACCAAACATATAATATTTCAAAATCACTTTTAAATATATGAAAATCACTTCTAAAAGTTTGAAACCAAACATAAATATGATAGTATGAAAATCAATTTTATAAAATCAATTTTATCGACTGATTTCACGTGAAGGTCAGGTGAGTAACTTGACCAGATGTTGGCATCAACATCATTCATCAAGAACAATGTTACAATATTTTTTCTCGTCATTGCTGCTTCTTTTACTACCATCATTATTTGGGATTTCCGATAGAACCTACAAAAAGTGGGTTTCTCCTTCATTTGTCTGAAACGAAGGGAAACATTTTCATATATAGAACGAACTCAAATTTGGGTTCTAAATTTGAAACGAATGGTTTTTTTTTTTCTCTTTCTTAAAAAAAGGTCTACTTTTAATTTTATGAAATTAAATTTAAAAAGTATGTGTTATGGATGCTGGTGCTAACTAACTAGAGAAATGCCCCCAATTCATATATTTGGTTTCAATGTTGTCTAATTTTCAATTATATACTTAATTTATGCCATGTCAATGAGAACAAATTGCTCTATGTTTTTACAATGGTATAATATTATCCACTTTAAACATAAGCTTCTTTAATTTCACTTTTGATTTGTTTGAAATGCCTCATAAGATAATTGTTCATAATTTTGTTTGGACTTTGAACAATTTATATACCTGGTTTCAAATTTTTTCAAGACAGTTAAAAAGCTTTAAAGGCGAAATACACTTTTGATCACTAAGATTTGAGGTTATTGTCTGTTTAGACTATAAGATTTTAAAATAGACATTTTCTGTCTCTAAACTTTGAGAAATAGTTTTATATAACTAACATTAAAGATAAAATATAAAATTGAAACCAGGTGCATGATATTTTAATTTATATAACTTAGCCATAGTATTTATTTGATTGAATCAATGGGCTTTTAAAAAAATGAAAAGAAAAAAAAAATCACAAATCACTTGAAAGAAAAGTGATTGGAGCCTAATTGAGTCAACAGCAATTTCAATTCTAAGAGGAATTGTCCCACTTGCCCCTCTCAAGACTGACGGGTTTAGAATCTCCACACTGCCATTTTTGTCCCAATTGCAAAAGGGATTTCATTTTCTATTCTTTTTTATTAAAAAGCCAAATTGCATGTATTTGTTCAATTTTTTCTATAAACATTAGTTTATTTTTGTTTTTAAGATGGTAATTTTTCAATTTTTTGGCTGATGGTTTATTAAAACCCAACTCTACTTAAAAGAAAAAAAATATATATTAAATAATTTAATACGACTTGTTCAAATCACTCCGACGTTAAGTTGATGATTGATGACTAAATGACAGACAGAAAGTGATAGAATAATGTAAACAACTTGAAAAATTAATGTAGCATGTTTAAATTTATTTTTCATCTGCAAAGTTACTATTTTTTGTCTAGTTGTTTAGTTACGTCGTTATTTAATTAATAATATTTTTTTAAAAAAAATATGTATTTTTTTATAAGCAAGTATGAGTATTAAATATATAGAATAATCAATTTTTTTTTAACTTAATTTATAAATGGACCTAAATTTGACTAATTTATCATTATTCGTGGTTAAACTAAAAGTTTTCTTTTATTTTTTATATTAAATGTGAAAAACTAAGTACACATTTTCTAAAGGGTCGGTTGCAAAAGTAGCAAAATGGTCCAAACTATTTGCAAAAGTAGCAGCCCGCAAAAATATTTGTAAAAATGGCAAAATCTCACCATCTGAAAAGTAAAATTACTAAAATGCGATAGAAAACTTTCTATCACTGAGATTCTATCAGTGATAGAAGTTTTTATCACTGATACTTTCTATCACTGGTAGAGAACTTTTCTATCAATGATCTTCTATCACTAATAGAAAAGTTTTCTACCACTGATATAATCTATTAGTGATAGAAAGACTTTCTATCATATAAGATTTCTATCAATATATATATATATAAATTGACGAGAAAAAATAAGATGCGCGCGTCAATCAGTTTTTTCTATCACGGATAGTTTCTATCAGTGATAGAAAAAGTTTCTATCAGTGATAGAAAAAGTTTCTATCAGTGATAGAAATCTTCTATCACTGATAGAAATTTTTTTTTCCACTGATAGAATCTATTAGTGATAGAAATACTTTCTATCATAGAATATTTCTATCATTTTTCTACCACTAATAGAATCTATCAGCGATAGAAAGACTTTCTATCATAGAAGATTTCTATCAATATATATATATATATATATAAAATTGACGAGGAAGAAGAAGATGCGCACGCCAATCAGTTTTTCTATCACCGATAGATTCTATCAGTGATAGAAAAAGTTTATATCAGCATTTCTATCACTGATAGAAAATGTTTCTACCATTGATAGAATCTATCATTGATAGAAACTTTATTGTATCACTGATAGAAACTTTTTTTTACCACTGATAGAATCATAGACTTTCTATCAGTGAAAGAAGATTTCTATCAAAAAAAAAAAAAAAAAAAAAAAAAAAAAACTGATGAGGAAGAAGAAGATGTGAGGGGCAATTTAGGAATATAAAAAATTAATTAAAAAAAATTGTCATATTTGTAAATATTTTTAAAAATTGTTATATTTGCCATTATTTACTCTCATGTTGCCACCCATTACAATTATCCTTTTCTAAATTCTAAATTTTATTTTAATTAGTGTCATTTTCTTTCAACGATAATGATAAAGGCATGTAATCTCGACCAACAGGTTAGAGATTCGAATCCCTCGCTCCTAAATGTTAATATTGATCTGATTTTGCTTAAAAAAATGATTTTAACTTAAAAAAAATAATTTAAATAATCATTTTGTTTCTTCCATTTTTTTAAAATAAATTTTGTTAATATTGAGAATGATGTTTTCTTTCTTATTCTTCTTCTTCATTCTTTTTTTCAATTTTTAATTGTCTCAAAATTTTAGCCTTTGTTTTAGCGCATCAACCTTTCATAACACCAAGAAAACTGCTCAGCAACATTACACAAGGAAAATCAGATAAAATCACACCCTCCACACACGGAGGTACA
The DNA here is from genome assembly GCA_036850905.1 of Luffa acutangula. NCBI lineage: Eukaryota > Viridiplantae > Streptophyta > Magnoliopsida > Cucurbitales > Cucurbitaceae > Luffa > Luffa acutangula. Next base: position 50,964,479 of record CM072096.1, on the reverse strand, counting down.
GTCTCAAAAAAGGTTAGGCCAAAATCACCAACCATTGTGCAACACTCTTCCCCACACGAAAGCGGGTGCCCCAATCTAAAAGGACAACCATATGATTTTATCTGCAATATGTTTAGCGCCTCCAAAACTTTTCTTTCTTGGTTTTATGTGTAAAGATGCTCTATCATGGTAATATTGTTTGCAGGCCTAAATATTGAGATCAATGTCCGTTTTTGAGTTGGATAGCCCGAAAACTCTAAATGACTGGCTTGGTGTGGAAATGATCGAGGAGCTGGGAGCTAGCTGAATTGCAAATTTTAGCAAATTTAAAAGTGGAAAAATTATTATCATTATTATTATGATTTAAGTTCAACTTCATACAAGAATGGAGAATTCAAATTTCTAACCTTTCATACGTATATTTACGAATTCCATGCAAATTTAAAACTAATTCTATTGATATAATTTTTTTTTTTTTTGAAAATACTATTGATATAATTTACTACAATTAATATTGATGAATTAAAAGTCTCTTTTTCCTTTTTAATTTATGCTAATCAAAATGGTTTGAGATTTTTTTTTTTTTTTTTTTTTTTTTTTTTTTTTTAGAAAAAGATAAAAATCACTTATGCTTTTAGGTAAAGTGTTTAATTAATTTTATTCTAGTAGTGATTTTTGTTGGGACAAATTCTAGTAGTGATTACATAATAACGCTTAACTTAAATATATTTTTCTTTGTTGAAAAAACTTAAATATATTTTTCTAAAAGGCATGACAAACACCTATTTAGTCTAAAATTTGCACATAGGTTAAAGTTTTAAAAGTTTTAATTTAATTTATATAGGTTTGTTAAATTTTTATTACATGATAAAGTTTATTCAGACACTCGACACATTATTTTAACATGATCAAGGGAAGTGATGAGAAACCATGAAATTAAAATTTGTTTGGAAGCAATGGTAAACATCAAGTAAATCTCGAAATGTTTTAAGAAATGTTTAAAAACCAAATGCAAACTACAATGATACCTGTTATAGGTGATTTTGGACCACCCCGATGTATAGGGAACTGGCGAGGACAATCGGGTAGAAATCGGACTAGGAGATGTGACCCAAGAGGCGAAACCGGCCAGTGGGACGGACCAAGACCGAAGGGGTCGGGTGTTTGGCCCGACCCCCTGCTCGGCCTCGGCCCAAGGCTGAGGTCGAGCCTCATGGTCGGCCCGCTCGCGTATGCCAAGCCCGTCCGGCTCTGTTTGGTCCCCACCGCCTCTGGCTGCCCAGTTTTGCCTGGTTTGCCCCAAAACGCCTCCAAATTCCTAAAAACCCTAGGAGAACGAACAAGTATTTAAACCTCTATTCGCTACTGAAGAAGGGGACCTGAACTCTCTACTCTCTTCTCTTACTCACTAGCCCTCGTACTTCCATTTTCTGACTTAAGCATCAGAGTCGGTGTGGCTAGCACCGGTGTGCAGGTTTTGAAGATCAGGTGAGTTCCCCTGACTAAATTTGACCATCAACAATACCTAAACTTTCACGAAAGTAGAAAATTAATTATGGACTTTTGCTTGTAACAACTTAAAGTCTATATAGAAAAACTTTGAGATTTGATAATTTAGTCTTATATTTTAAAATAGGTAAAATTTAGTTCTTTCCCATAGAAAAATCCCATTAAAATTTAGGATCAATTTTTATTAGGCAATCACTTCATATTTATACTTTACAAAAACATTCAGTCTGTAATAAGTTTATTGATCTACACATCAGGGGACTAAATTGTTATAAATTTTAAAGTACATAGACAAAAATAATTACATATCATATCAAAGTTCAAGAACTATATTGTTACAAAACTTAGGAACTGAATCAGTCCAACTAAGGTCCCGTTTGGGATTGCGTGGAAGTAAAAAGCAATTGGAAAAAAATCTTAATTGTAAAGAGTGTTTGGTAAATCTAACTATTTTTTAATTTATCTAAAATCAATTTTCAATTTACTATATGTTCAAAATCTCTTTTGATTTCAGTTTCTCAAAAAATCTCTCATCTCCCCTAACTAAAATTTAAAAATTCCAAATCTATCCTTTCCCTTTTGTTCACGTCTATTGTTATAGCAACCAAATTTGCATTGATTCATTTTTTTTATAATAATTATTTTTTCTAAACTCTTATCAAATAATTTAGTAAGAAAGTTACTAACAATTTAAATTATATAAATTTTTAAATAATTATCCTATAGTAAATTTGATATTATATATCATTTTAAAAATAATTGAAACAATATGCATACTTTGGTCATTATAATCAAATCACACTAATTTAGTATTAATTTATCAAACCCCATAATATGTTTTTCAAATTAAAAATTAAAATTTACCCAACACTATTTACTCTATGTCACAGCCAATGTATTAAATTTCCATCGACATGTCGACATTTCCATCGATATTTCCACATTTCCATGGTTCGACATCAACATGCAGGTGAATCAACATTTCCATTGTGTCGTAAAAAAAATTGATAAAATGTAAACAAAATAATAACAAAATGTAACTAATGTGGAGATAATATTTATCATAAATATTTTAACTTATTTTAAAAGTGTAAAACATTTATTTGTTAATTTAAATATTTTTTTATTTTTTTTTTTGTTTTGAATATTTTTCCAGAATATCCATCGACATCTACATTTTGTCGATATTTCCATCGACATTTCCATGAAATTGAGACCTCGACATTTCCGTCGACATCGACATTTCAACCCTTGGTCATAGCTGATTTTTTCTAAAAGCACAGTTGCAAGCAAAAAGCACAGCAATCCCAAACAGTCGAAGCTAATTCAACATTTTTCACTACCCTAATATAACTTTTCTAAACATCGGAAATGCATCAATTCTCAAAAGTCAATGGTCCAATCCCTGCTTCTGCAATTAATTAACTTCCCAAAAAAAAAACGTCCATGGTTAAATCTCCACCCACCTCTTATTAAAAAAAAACTTGTACTTAGCCCTATATTTAAAAATTGAAAGGCAAAGGCATTCAAATCCAAAAAGAATGATAAAGTCGCACTAATCCTTGAACCCCAAAGAAGAAAAAAGGAAGTTGACGAAAGAAGAAATGAAGAACACTAAAAGGAAACGAAGAGGAAAGCGAATAAAAGTTTGTGGTTTTCGAGAACACGTACGTGGAATACCAAACCAAACCAAACCAACAACAATTCACTACGCCATTCCATTCTCAAACTCAAACTCAAACTCCCCCGTTTTCCTTCCAATTCCTGTGGGTTTCCAGTTTCAATTCAACACCGCTGATCCCTAAACCATGGGCGGTTTTCTGTCAACCCAATACCACAAATCCGCCCTCCCAAAACCGGCTGCTCTTTCTATATACTCTCTCTCTCTCTCACTCCATCCCACTAACTTATCGACCTTATCTCTCTCTCTCTCTTTCTCCACATTCTTCACATTCTAAGGGATTTCGCTTTCTGGGTTTGCTTCTGTTTCTCGAATTACTTACGGCAAATCGGACGAATTGGGGACTGGTTTTCATGGAGAATAGTAGTTTAGGCGCCGGCGGGGGAGGTGGAGGTACGGGTGGAGGGATGTTTTCCGGGATGAGTTCGGCAATGTTGGGATTGGAATTACCGCTTAACCAAAACCAAAACCAAAACCCCACGAATCCTCACCAATTGCATCATCCTTCTATGGTGTCTTACGTCCCACATGAGCCCCACCACCACCAGCAACCGCCGCCTGCCGTCGTGAAATACCCTTATCCGGCGAAGCCCAAGCCGCAGCAGTCGAATCTGAGCGACGACGAGGAACAGGGGTTTGCGGCGGATGACGGCAACTGCGACGGGAAGAAGAAAATCTCGCCGTGGCAGAGGATGAAATGGACGGACATGATGGTCCGGCTGCTGATCACGGCGGTGTTCTACATCGGCGATGAAGGTGGGTCGGAGCCGGCGGACCACGCCGGCAAGAAGAAAACGGTGGGGCTTCTGCAGAAGAAAGGGAAATGGAAATCGGTGTCGAGAGCGATGATGGAAAAAGGATTCTACGTTTCGCCGCAACAATGCGAAGATAAATTCAACGATTTGAACAAAAGATACAAACGAGTTAATGACATTTTGGGAAAGGGAACCGCCTGCAGAGTCGTCGAGAATCAGACCTTATTGGATTCAATGGAATTAACGCCGAAAATCAAAGAAGAAGTCCGGAAATTACTCAATTCTAAACATCTATTCTTCAGAGAAATGTGCGCTTACCACAACACCTGCCGTCACGGCACGGGAAACAACGGCGGCGGCGCGCATCCTTCACCAGACACCGCGGCGGAACCATCTCACCATCCACAACAACAGCAGCAACGATGCTTCCACGCAACAGAGACCGCGGCAGCGGCGGCGGCGGAGGCTTCAAAAAGCGGAGATGACGACGACGAGGACGACGAAGAAGACGAATCTGAGGAGGATGAGGAGGAGGACGACGATGAGGATATCGAAGGAACTTCGAGAGGGCAGGAAGAGGAAGAGGAAACGGAATCGAGGAAGCGGGCGAGGAAAGGGGGATGTGCAGCGGCGGCGGCGATGCAGCAATTGAGTGCGGAGGTGATCGGAGTGGTGCAGGACGGTGGGAGGAGCGCGTGGGAGAAGAAGCAATGGATGAAGAGGCGATTGATTCAGCTTGAAGAGCAGCAGGTGAAGTACCAATCGCAAGCTTTGGAGCTGGAGAAACAGAGGCTGAAATGGGTGAAGTTCAGGAGCAAGAAGGAGAGGGATATGGAGAGGGCGAAGGTGGAGAACGAGAAGAGGAGGCTGGAGAACGAGAGGATGGTGCTGATGGTGAAGCAGAAGGAGTTGGATTTGATGGATATGCACCATTATCAGCAGCAGCAGCAGCAGCATTCCTCGAATAAGCGAGGGGATCCATCGTCGATTACAGGTTGAAGATGAAGAAGAAGAAGAAGAAGAAGAAAGGGGGATTAGGGTTAGGGTTTAGAAATTAAATTAGGGGTTTGAATTTGGGGGTGTAATTTTGGAATTTTTTATGACTTTTTTTTTTTTTTTTTTTTAATTTTTGAATTTTCGGGTTGCAAATTAAATTGTTATTTATTATTGATTAACATTTTGTCTCATAGATGTCGGATGATTGTGAATAAGGCTACCAAACAAGACGTTGCCCCCCACAAGACATGCCATACTCTCTTCTTCTTCGTTTCTTGACCTTTTCCAAGTTTTTCATTTTTTTAAAAAATTTATAGATTTTTTAACTTTAATTTTTAATTGATTTTTTTTTTTTAAAAAAAAAGTTTAATTGGTCTTTGATTTTTAATTTGGTATCTAATAATAAATTCTGACTTTGCAATTTCAATCCATGTCTTTTAGTTGGAAGATCTATCAGATTATTTAAGCATCCATCACTGTCTACGTAACTTTTAAGTTAAATGTTTCACTTTTACTCCACTGTTTAAAGATAGAATAAGATAGAATTTTGTCGAAGTCTATTATGTTCATAGATAAAATAAGGACAAAAAAAAAAAAAAAAAAAAAAAAAAACCATTGCAATAACCTTTTTTATATGGGAAACTACAAAAAGGGGTCAATAATAGCCAATTTATTCCAAAAGTGTCTATTTTGTTATAATTTTACATCTTTGTCATCTCACACTCGAATATTAAACAGTTTAAGAAGCTCATTTATGCATTTGTCCTTACCAGTTGACAGAAAAAAAAAATAATACAAAAATAAATTAATAAAAATAAAAGTTACCAAAGGAACAAAAATTGAATTAAGGCATGGAATCTTACTTTGATAAATTTAGACAAAATTGAAATTAATGGGTTAAAAAGCTCCTCCACCATAATATATATATTTTTTTTAAACCATCAAATTTTTCCTGCTATTCTTGGTACTATTGGTGGTGCTCGGCGGCCCGTCTTGGCGACCAAGCCCAAAAAGAAACAAAATCTGATGGGCTTAAATCCAGCTGGTCCAGCCCCATTTAAATAACATTTTCAATATTCAATTTTTTTCCCCTTCAGCAGTAAAATTTATTTATTTAAAAGTTTTTTTTTTTTTAAATTAAGAGATTTATTCAGGTCATATTTACGAAGATATATGTTGATTTCCATTCTTTCATTTTTTTTCGCATTTTCAACAAATTTATTTAAAATTACTCGAGTCTCAACTAATTTAGATATATGAAGTCAGAAGCTTGAATCTCTACTCTATTTGTTGTTAAACTCTATTAAACTCAAAAAAGATACTTAGATCATTTCAACTATTAATCAAATTAAGGTGAATCATTACAATAATTTTGTAATTACATTCAATTGAATCGGTGATTCTAATTACATATTTGAAAGGTCCAAAATCCAATTTTAAGATTGGAACTAACTCAGCGTGACCCCTATATCAGATTAGGTTAGGTTGTGGCCATTATTTCTGGTCATGTGGGTTGTGGCCATTATTCAAATTAGAACTTGTGAATTAATAGAAAACCCAACCTATAATTTCATGATTGATGAGTGAGGGTAATGGTTTTATAACAAAATATTTTAAATGATATAACCATACCAATCATTTTTCATTTTTTTAAATAGTATTGTTGATGGTCAGATTTGGACAGAGAGAGTTCACCTGACCTTCACGTATTACCAATGGTGAATTTATTTGAAGGGAGGAAGACGTGACCTGCAAGATAAGGAAACCTGCACACCGGTGTGGTGCTTACCATGCCGCCTCTGATGCTTAAGTTAGCAAGGAGTAAGATGGGAAGCAAGTAGAGAGCAGGAGCAAGAGCAAGATGAAAGAGTTCAAAGAGTAGAGTTCAAGGGTCCCTTCTTTAGGTTTATATACCTCTTTACTTCTTAGGGTTTCTAGGTGCGTGGAAGCGCTTCAGGACTGAAACGGATCGAATCGGGCTGACCCGGGACACTTGAAGCCAAACGGAGGGGAAGGGACCCGACCCATCGGAGTGGCCCAGGGGTCGGCCTTGGCTCGAGGGCAAGGCCAAGGAGTTGGGCTAGCCCAACTCCTTCGGTCTTTCCTTCCTCCGAGGTCGTTTTCTGGTCATACCCTCGAATTCGTGCTGTGTTGTCCCCGCTTGCTCCTTAGATTTCAGAATAGTCAAGAATCACCTATAACAAGTATAACTCTAGCGAGAGAATCAACACTGGAAGAACATAAAACTCTTTAAAGATGTACCGACTTGAACATGACTTTGTGATTAAGGTATATTCTCGTTCTCTCAAGGTCGATGGTTCAATCTCCATCCTTATAATATCTAAAAAAAAACTTTTAAAGAATGTAACTAACATGACATTTAAGTCAATATACAATTTTAAACATTTCCATCTAATCAAACCATTGTTTAAATTTGATTTTCATAGTTTAAAAAATTTCAAATTGGTCCCCATATAAACCTCATGAATTTTCTTCATCGTTACCTTATTGATTGAGTACATGATATGTCTACTAGCTATGTTAGTTAACTAACAAAAATACCAAGAGAAAATAATTGAATTTTGGTTTAAATACTATTTTGGTCCCTGAACTTTCAATTTTATTCTATTTTTGTTCTTATACTTTTAAAATGTTTATTTTGATCCCCTGAACATTTAAGAAGTGATCATTTTAGTCCCTACAGTTAAGTTGCTCTTAGTAAATTAAGAGATTGATGACATGACTAGTTAAGTTGCTCTTAGTAAATTAAGAGATTGATGACATGACTATTATGTATGTCTGAGCGAGCACTAAAATAGGTATAAAGTGCCAAACAAGCAAGTTGGTTTAAGTAGAAGCAGGTAAGGGTAAAAGTGTTAAAAATCTAATTTAAAAATTTCAAATCATATAGGCTGAACTAATATTTTTAAAACCACCAAAGTCAATTAAAAACTAAACCTAAAATCGTCTACTAATTTAGTGGATAAGATATCAATTATCATTCTAAATCAATGTACTAAATTACCGTTGACATGTCGACATTTCCACATGTCTATAAGTTCAACATCGACTCCATAGGTGAATCAACATTTTCATTATACTCTACATTTTGTCGATATTTTCATAGACATTTCTATTATAAAGGTGGATAATTCAATGCTCTAATCCCATTTGTTGGAGGTTCGAATGAGATGTACTTTCGACCAAGAAATCAGAGATTTGAATCTTACTGTCCAATAACTAAAAAAAGCCAAACTTGTGATAAAACATTTTAGGGTTTATTTTCTTTTTTGTCTTTATTAAAGAAAAAAAAAACTCATGCCATATTGTCCATCAATGACGCGACAGATTTGATGACTAGGGGCAGCATCGGTAATTCACGAAACAAGAGAGGGTATTTATGGAAACAAAAAAGAACCCTAACGATCGTGACGGAGGCTCGACCACAAGGGCCCCACCATGTGGGAAGACGATCGAAATTTCTGAGTAGTTAACGGAGCCGTGAGAAGCCGTGACGACACAGTCTTCAAAACTTCACGGCAGGGTCAGTTCCGTCAAATCCCTTTCGTCTGAATTTGAAAACGCCCTCAACGTTTCGCTCTCCTTCCCTAACGCCGTCGTTCCGCTGAAGCTTGAATTCTAACCCTAACGTCCTCTAATGGCTTCCTGTGACGACGACTTCTCTCTCATCAGCGACGATCACCACCACCACCAACACCACCAATCCACCACCAACCACCATCATGTTCCAACTCCTCACCACATCCATCAATCCTACGCTCCTCACCGCTTCACGCCTCGACCCTCCTCTGTTCACGCGCCGCCGCCTCAGCCGCCATCCGCTCAACCGCCTCAGCCGATTATCGCGCCGTCCGGAAGTCCGAAGAAGATCGGCGGCCCGATAGATGAGGAGGACGACGACGACGATGGGGAGGATTATGGGGATGCTGCCTTTTGCTCCAGTTCGTTTGATAATGGAGATCCGAATCGGCTTGGTGTCGGTGTTGATGTGCGGGTTGAGAAGAGGAAGGATCAGTCGGATGAGCTTGGGGAGGAAGGAGGTTCGTATAGTTATAAACGAGCGAAGCCTTCGTCCAGTGGCGGAGAATACAGGAAGGATCGAGAGGAGTGGAGCGATGCGGCTATCTCGTGCCTTCTGGATGCGTATACCGAGAAATTTACGCAGCTGAATAGGGGGAATTTGAGAGGGAGGGATTGGGAGGAAGTGGCTGCAACTGTGAGTGAACGGTGCGAGAAGCAGAGCAAGAGCGTAGAGCAGTGTAAGAATAAAGTGGACAACTTGAAGAAGAGGTACAAGTTGGAGAGGCATAGAATGAGTAACGGTGGCATTTCGGTCAGCCACTGGCCTTGGTTTAAGCAGATGGAGCAAATTGTTGGAAATTCTTTGACGATGAAGGTTGTGTCTGATGAGGATCGAAGTGTTGGCTCTTCGGGAAATACTCCGAGGATATCAAAGAGGTTTTACTCTTTCCCATCTCTTTCTTCCCTTTTTACAGCATTCTAAAACTATGATTGGGTGTTCTTTCAGATCTGTGCTCTGTGTGTGTTTTTTGGGGATTATCTGTCTATTTACTGGAATCTGCTACTTACTTGGCTGCTGAACTTGGGGATCTTTTAGTAAGTGTAGAGCTGCTGGCTGAGCCTGCTGACTGTTAATTCTTGATTGTATAGCTAATCGTCTATATGGATAATAACTCTACAAGAGACACAAGTTCTTTACATGCTTTTGCTGATGGGGGTTGTAATTCCCATTTGGTGGTATATCTGCAATTCTTTCATCCTTGGAATCTTGTATTTACTGGTCATCTAAGGGCATAACTTTAGACATATTGGATCAAGATCGTACAATAATTGAAGCAAAGGTTTAGAATTTTTAATTTGTCTCGACACAGCACTAGCAGCATTGACGCTTTCAGATGTCTAGTGATGGATTTGTCTGGAAAAATCTATTTAGTGTATCACTAGAACCTGTCTGTTGTTTCCTCTTGTAGGTTAGATTGGTCATATGTTTGCAGTTTGCAGTTTGCAGCTGTGTTAATGACTCATAATTTGTTGGTCTGGCTATTAGAATATAGGTTTATGATGAGAAAAGAAGCTGGTTATGCTTGTCGAGATGAACCAGTCTTGCTTTTGGAAGCAGATTTCAGTTTCATTTGCATGACAACTCATATGATGTATTTTATTGTGTACTGTGCTGGTTTAGATGAATATATAAGAAACAAATATTTGGATATGCCTGGTTGATTTTCTTTCATCTTTTAAATGGTTTAATGAATCTATTGCTAACTATAAGGTTGTTTTTCATTTTTCTCGAGTTTGATTTTATAGTTCCATGTTTCTAGTTTCCTCCCAGCAGTAGCCATTTTGTGTTAGTTATGTTCATGGGGTAACAACTAGTTATTGTTTTTGCAATTTATCTGGCAGGTACATTCTTCCTACACCCAATACTGCTGGTAACGTGAATAACGTAAAACCCAAATCAGTTTCCAGTCCAAGGTGGCGAAGAGTTGTCTTTAAAATTAGTGGTACAGCTCTTGCAGGGACTGGTCCTAACAACATCGACCCAAAGGTTAATAGAAATTTCTTGTGACCTTCTCAGTGAGTTTATAACGTTATATCATTAGGAAATTTGATAGTTGCAAGCATCAAGTTTGTTTCTCTGATGATCAGGTTGCAATGGCTATCGCCAGGGAAGTTGTAATGGCTTGTCGCATGGGTGTGGAGGTATTGATTGTTGCATTTTACTACTTTGTATTGCTTCTTCCATTTATTCATGTGGGGGTATATTTTCTGTTATAATATTACAGGTGGCAATTGTTGTTGGAGGTCGTAACTTCTTCTGTGGAGATTCTTGGGTGACTACAACAGGTTTAGATAGATGTACAGCATACCAAATTGGGTATGTTTTCACTCACCCCTTGGCGGTACTAAATCTTCTTATTATTTAGTAGGCAATTTTTGTGTTTTACATTGATTTGATCACATCGTTCCTCTCCTAAAAAAGATAACATAGACCTTCAAGTATTAAAATTAGTGTTCTATGCGACATTCTGGTGATGTTATTGAGAGTTTAGATGTTTGTCATCTAGAATACGAAGCAAGAGGCTATTCTCCAACTGCCTATATGGGAAAAATCATGAAAATGTCAAGATATTGTGGAAGTCTCAAGAATTTGTTGGTATATTGATAAATGAACAAAAACATTCTAATGGTTTAAAATTTTTTCATTGACGCCAACACTATTACTATGATGTATCGTGGGTGCGTTGTGGCATTCTGAAGTTTTATGAGACTGGCTTCATCTTCGTTTGTGTTTTACATGCCTTTTGCTATTTCTCCCTTGTTATTATGTTGCTGTGTTTTTCTGATATTGAACTCAAGGAAAGGGTCCTTGTATATTTAGGAAATAAGTAATTTTGTAATTTAGGAAGCAAATGAAAGGGGTTGAGAAGTTTATCTACCTTCTAGTATCCAAAGCTCGAAAACAACCTTTACCTGAATAGGATCTGTGTTGTACCATTGTATCCTTGGGTTCTAAAGTATCTAAAACTTCAAAGTTGTCACACTTAGTCTATTGATGTGTAGTTGAGGCCTTGAGTGCATCTGAGTTTTACTGGGATATATCAATGATTGTTAAATTTGTACAAAGATGTTTCATACCATAAGTTATTTGTGGGCTGGATGGATGCTGGAAGTGGACCCAGTGGTAGCTTATGAAATGCTGTGTCATTTAAGAAGGGTAGGTTTATTGTGTATAAGCTGACCTTAATTTGACAGGAAACTTACTGGATAAACATCATTTTCTGTTACTATATTCCTGACTGATGTTGACGTGTTGAATACCATATCTACAGTATGATGGCTACTGTGATGAATTCAATACTTCTTCAGTCAGCAATAGAGAAGATGGGAATTCAGACTCGTGTTCAATCTGCATTTATGCTTCAGGAGGTTGCTGAACCATACAGTCGGCAACGTGCTATAAGGCATCTTGAGAAAGGCCGAGTAGTTATATTTGGTGGCATTGGTGCTGGCACTGGAAATCCCCTATTTTCCACCGATACAGCTGCGGCTCTTCGAGCTTCTGAGAGTATGACCCTGGCTACCATCCTCTCTCTTTAAGCATGTTGTTGCACTTGAATAATCTCTTATTTTTCATTTTTCTATTCTATGCATGGCTATGCAATGTATCATATGCTAATCTTTCGGATTTGAATGCTTACATAGTTTTACATGCTTTTCTCTCTTAGTTCATGCTGAGGCAGTTCTTAAGGGTACCAATGTTGATGGGGTGTATGATTGCAATTCGCAAGACAACAATTTTACATTCAAGCACATCTCTTTCAGGGAGTTGGTATCAAGAGGTGCCACTAGCATGGACATGACAGCATTAACTTTCTGCGAAGAGAACAACATTCCCGGTATGTTTTCTTGTTTATATTATTAATTTAGTATTCAGGTATAGTCATAATTCTAATTTATTTCACGATACCAATTCCATACAGCGGCAGGCAGAAAATTCTGGTTTAATCTCATAGCACTAAATATAACTTTTGACGTGTTTATATTCAAAAGGTAGAGCGAGTGCTAGAATCTGGAATATCAGTTTATAATGGTTAAATAAATCACCCTGCGATTGCTTGGGATTTCAGTTTTTCCCTTTATTGCGTTGTTGTTGAAGGATCGGATAGAAATCCAACCCAATTTTTATTTTTACAGTTGTCGTCTTTAATCTTCTTGAGCCTGGAAATATCTCAAAAGCATTATGCGGAGACCAAGTGGGTACCCTGATTGATCAAAATGGAAGAATTAGCTAGTATTCGTGATACTTGAAATATTTAGTATTAGGTATGTCGTGTCGTGTCGGTAGAATGTTCAGTGGGCTCTTTAAAGAAATGGTAGCTGCCTCCTTTCAGCTTCTGGGTTCTTTCCCAGCGAGGGATTGGAAGTGTTTGCTATGTTACCTGCTTAGTAACTCAGTGTGAAATTAGAGTAGATTCTGATTACTGATTTGAAGATCTGATTCTTGGTGTGGTGCCAACATTTCTTCTGCATCTGTATTTGTATGTATATTATTATTGGTTCAGTGGAAGGGTAGGTTAAGAAAATGAATGAGGATGACAGATTTGAAGTATATTAGTGGTCATGTTATCTTATTAAAATAAAGGTATATTTGTCATGTGATGTATTTGAAGTGTTTGTAAGTTGAATGTCAAATCTGGCTCATTGCCACCATTTTCAATTCATGATTCAACACAAACGTTTTGCTGTTTTTCATAATGTATGTAATACAAGTGTGTTGTGCAGTAGTGTGCTGATACAAGAAACCTTATATTCTACTTGAGAAGGGTCGTTTTTTTTTTGTGGATTGTGGGGATTTCTGTAGTGTTATGGGTATTTGGTTGGAGAGGAACAACGAGGTGTTTAGAAGGTTTGAGAAACCTAAGGTGGATGTGTGGATTCTTGTTAGGTTTTATGCCTCTCTTTATGCCTCAATTGTTAAGTGATTTCGTAATTACTCTTTGGGTTTCATTTTGCTTGATCAATGTCGTTTTTTTATCCCTTTGTATACTTTCATTTTTTTTTTTCTCAACGAGATCATGATATGCAATCTTTTGATGGATTAATATCAAAGAGAATTTTGATATTATATACTTTCGACTAGAGAACTTTGCGTTTTGTAGTCACTGCTTTGCTTCCATAGTTGTTATGTTATGGAATCCTTTCTTGTGAAGCATCATGATCAATATGAGATCACACACCCCAAATGGTGAAAGAAACTAGCAGGTTGATTTTCACTATCTTGGTAAGGTTTGACTTTAGCATAAGATATTATATTTTAAGGTTTAAATATACAAAATGGACCTTAGCCTTTTAGATAATTCTCAAATTTATCTTTCATATACTAAAAGTTTTCAATTAGGGCGTTTCCTAAAAATTGTTAAAAGTTGTAAACAAAAAGTTTGATGTATTATTAATTTATTATTGCTTTATTAACATATTTTGATTCGCAAACTTGCTGTGTGGGTACTATTTAACACATGAAATCTAGTTTGTGCAACAATTCTTGACTTGTCTATCAACTGATTTTGTTTCTTTTAAATGACATGTTCATATATCTAAATATTTAAAACAATAATTTAATCACACAAGTTATTTATTAACAATTTTTTAACATTTTTGTAAGTTTAGATTTTTTAAGTTTAGATTTGACAAGAACATTTAATGCATTGAAGGTAAAATTGTGCATTACTTAAAACATCAAGAACATTTTGATACATTTAGTTGTAACGTACGAGTGAACCAACTTTGACCTTTGAAGTTCTAAATTCATCTAATTAAAACTTTGAACTTAAATAAGTAGAGAATAATGGTCTTAGTTAGAACTAATTTTTCAATTGATTTAGAGTGTGAAATTCTTCTGAAATTTCATTGTTATTAGTAAGATTGGACCAAACATGAAGGGAACTAGTACATTTATTTTCAATAACTCCATAAGATTCAACTTCGACATTATATGTCGAAATTTCAAATTTTACTCAATTGGTTTCAAATATTAAAAAAAGAACAAAAAAATATAGGCCATCTTTCATAGGGTCGATTCTAGTATAAATTAAAACTTTATTTTGTTAGGTCATTTACATTTAAAATGGAGTAATTTTGAAGTTGGGGTGGAACCAAAATTATTGCATATTTAAAGTAAAATAATAACAATTGAACCAAAATAATTGAAAAGAAGCCCAAATTTTGAAGGCAAGTTGGAAGGATACAGAAACACTATTGGAAAAGACATCACCAAATCTTCCATAATTTGGCTTCTTCTTCATGCCCACTTATTCATTTTTGGTTTAAATTCACAACCAAAATCTTCCAAAAAAAAGAAAAGAAAAAAAAATCCAAAAAAAGGTCCAAGATGTTTCTTCACAAATCATTATATCTACTCCCACGTTTGATCTCAAATGAATTATAAAAGAAATTAAAAAAAAAAAAAATCTAATGTTTATGATTTTGATTTCATTTTGCTTTCTAATAAAATTAATGTCTTGAGATAAGATTTAAATTCAAGGGTTTGTTTAAGGAGATAATTTTTTTTTTATGTGATTTTGTTTTTCTATGTTGAATCTTAAGATAATATGTATTTTATCTACTAAATTTTGCTTGAATTAGTGTTAGTTTTTATTCACGTTAATTAATGTCATAAAACTCATCTACCATTCTCAAAACTAACTTAACATGTTTGATTTTTATGACTACATAATTTGTTTGTTAACTTTAATTAAAAGATATAGATGGACTAATGTAGGAACTAAAAATATAGGTTAAAACACACTTTTAGTTCCTATACTTTTATTGAATTAACAATCAAGTCCTTCAACTCTAATTTGTAATGCTTTAGTCTTTATACTTTCAAATTAGTTACAACTTAGTGGATCTAGTTTAAAATTTTTTACCATTTATTTTCTACTATGAAAAACCTCATCAAAATTAAATGATTTTTATAATGTAACATTTTAGTTTTTTAGACTTACCGTGCTACATATATAAGAAGCCCCTTTAAATATCAATAACATTTTTCACGATTGAGACTAACTCATAAAAACTTTAAACTACAAGGACTAAATTTTTTCACAGTATAATTTAGAGACTAAATTGTTGCAAATTTAAAAGTACAAAGATTAAATCGTTAGAAATTAAAGTTCAAAGATTAAATAGTTAATTAAATGGAAGTATAGGAACCAATAGTATTTTTATTTGGAAAAAGAATAATTATCAATTACTGAAATTGAAACTTGTAAATCAGTTTCATTACCATTTTATTTTGTTTAGTTGAACAATATTTGGGGTGAGTGATTCTAATCTCTGACTTTTGGTCGAAGATACATGTAATACCTTTTGATCAAGGTTACATGTCAGTTAACACCAAACTATACTCACTCTGAGTAAATATAAGTTTACATAACCTTAAAAATAAGACTTAAATATATTGGATAATGTATTACAAATTTATAATAAGTGATACAAGTATCATATCAAACTTATGTTTTTCTAAGTTCCAATTATCTATTTTTTCTTCTTAATATTTTTTAGAGAGCCTCAAGATTTAAGAACTAAATATATATACTCCAACCTTAAATTACATGATAGAAAAGTAAATTAATTAGGTTAATAACAGCTTATGGGAAGATCAAGTGATCTTTCCCACTGCAACAAGGAGCAACACATGAATCAAAGTTTTACAATAAACACCAAAAGACAGATTCTAATAAATACCATAAATTTTGCATGAGAAAATGCAGAGAAAGATCAATTTAAACTAAGCATCATCTTAATCAACAACAATCCACCTGAAAATTTTAGCTACACCATACCATCTTCTGTGGTTGCAAGGGAAGGCGAAAGCGAATTACGCGATTCGTCGTAATCTTCTCCGAGCGGAGACTGCTCGACCCTGATGTCTTCGATCATCTTCGCCACTTCCGCCATCGTCGGTCTCTTCTCCGGCTGAGGAAGAACACAAGCCAACCCAACGTGAAGCATCGACACGAGCTCCTCCTCGATGTTCTTGTACCTCAACAGCTCGGGATCAAACACCTCGGCCGTCCACTCTTCCTTCACCACGGACCGAACCCATTTCGGGAGGTCCACCGACTGCTCTTCCTCGTCGTTTCGCGGGTGCGAAGGCGACGGGTAGAGCGATGGTGCACGTCCGGTCAAGACTTCAAGCAACAAGACTCCAAAGCTATAAACATCTGCCTTCTGAGAGAGCCGTTTCGTCTCGTCTTGCTCCGGGGCCTTGTAGCCTCCCAACCTAGCAATGGCGTGGACAGGGTTGAGAAGCAGAGACAACCCAAAATCAGAAATGCAAGCAACTCCATTCTTGTCAAGAAGAACATTAGAAGACTTGACATTCCCATGAGGAATCTTTGAAGCACTGTATTCTCCATGGATCCTTGCTAATCCACGAGCAGCTCCCAAAACCAAGCTGATTCTTGTTGTCCAATCCAATGGAATCCTCCCTGGACCTCGATTACCTGATTCAATCAACAAAAACAAGAAGAAAACCAGAAAAATCAACCAAATTCTTCATTGGGGAATTTCATCAAACACTTTGTAAGCATTCAAAAGCTTCAGCAGAACCAACCATGGAGAAGAGAATGCAAGCTTCCATTAGGAAGATAATCGTAAACCAGAAGCTTTTCTTCTTTGGCGTAGTAAAAAGCTCTCAATCTGACAATGTTTGGATGCTTCAGCTTCCCAATCACATCCATGTACTGTTCAAAATCCTTCCTCGGGCATGGATTTGCATCCTTCAATCGCTTCACCGCCACCGTACAACCGTCGTCGAGCACCGCCCTGTAAACCGTCCCCAAGCTTCCTTTTCCGAGCATCTCCGCCGAGGCTCTGAGCAAATCTTCAAGCTCGAATTGCTTCTTCCAGTCGAAGAACACCAGTTTGCTTCTATCTGTAGCGTTAGTGCCATCGCTGTCGCCACCGCCATTGGCGTAGACCTTCTTCTCGCTTCCGTAGCTACTTCCGCTCTTCCTTCTCTTCCCGCTCTCGCTTCCGGCCATGGAGCTCGAGCTCTGATCACGAGCGCAGTAATACGCGACGATGAACGAGATAATCACGAGCAACGCAACGCAATTTGCGATCACAATCGCGGCAATCGCGCCAGGACTGAGCCCTTTTCTTGATTCTTTAACGTTCGGACTGATAATAGGGTTTTGAGGCAATGAGCTTGGATTCGAAGGTACCGTTCTGCCGGCATCCGACGCCGGCGGTGAACTAGTAACCGAACAGATCGGTAACGGACTCGATCCACAAACCCCTTCGTTACCGGCGAAACTCTTCTCGCCGAATTTCTTCACCATCCCGTCCGGCAACCGGCCGTACAGTTCATTGTTGGTTAAGTTCAGTTCAGTGAGATTCACAAGCGAAACAGAGAGATCGGGAATCGTACCGGAGAGGACATTGTTCTGCAAACGGAGCGTGAGAAGCCGAGACAATTTCGTGAGATCCTCAGGAATTCCGCCGCGGATGTTGTTATCGGACAAGTCCATCCGGAGAAGTCGCCTGAGAGACGAGATCTCCGGCGGAATCTCGCCGGAGAAGTCATTGCCAGAGAGATACAACAACTTGAGATTCGAACAGTTCACAACCGGCGAAATGGAACCGTTCAAGCGGTTGTCATGGAGGTCGAGAAGGCGGAGTTGATCGAGCGGCGCCAGAGACTCAATGGGGCCTCGTAAGTTCATAGAAGGAAGAGAAAGAGCGACAACTCGGCCATTAACAGAGCACTGAACTCCACGCCATGAAGAAGCACAAGCATCAGAACCAGTCCAGTTTCTGAGAAGGCTGCCATGGGAATCAGCTTGAAGACGGAAGCGAGTCAGCGCAGAAGTATCATCTAAACAGAGAGAAGGGTAACCCAAAAGGGCAATGGAGAGAAGAAAAGCTATGGCGGAACTGAAAATCTTCACCATGATCGTCGTCATCATCATCATCTTTGAGAAACTGAGGGCCTGAAATGGCTGTAAAGAAAGAGTGAAAAATAAGGGTGTCTGAGAAATGAAGGAACCCAAATGGAGAAAAAAGCAAAGGAATATCCTGTTGATTTGTCTCTCTCTGAGGAAGAAGAAGAAGGTTGCAGAGAGAAAGGGAGAAAGAGACAGAGAAACAGAATCTGTTTGATCTGCCAATCCACACAAAGAGAAAAGGAATTACAATTGGAATTGAAATGATTAAAGGGTGTGTGAGAGAATTAATTAAGAAAAGAGATTATGATTATAAAAAGAAAATTAAGGGACTGATTGAAACTCAGAGAGGGAATGATTTCAAAGCTTTGATTTCCTCCCATGGAGGAGGAAGAAGAAGGGTTGTTTGAATCATTGCTGTCCTCCACTCTTCATAAAATGAAATGAGTGAAGAATGGGAATTTGTTCACTTTTTTTAAAGTTTGATTTATGGGGTATCATCAAGATTTAATCTTTAAACTTTTTAAGGGTCAAATTCTGAATTTTGATGTTGGAATATGGTTTTTATTTTTTGAAATTTATCATGGGTTTCTAAAAAGAATATTGGGTTTTGTATAACTTTGGTTGGATAGAATTTAAAATTTTAAAATTTTAAAGTTGTTTCTTAGAGGGAGAGTTTGTTTGAGTAATTAAAATTGTCTTTTTGTGGACAAATTTTCCTTTATTTTGTCAATACATATGTGGAATAGGTACAAGTCTATAAATTGCAAAGAATCCCTTTTTCAAAAAGAGAGAGATTTGAATAGGAGCTCCCTCCTTTACAAGAGGAATTCTTCTAATTTATGAGATATTTAATATCCTAATTAAGATGGAACAAGAGACTATTGTGATTATAATCTTAGTATTTAAGGTAGTTTGTTTACTTGTTTCAAAAATGTAAGAAAGATAGTCTCATTTATTTCTAATTTATGATACCTTTAAATATAATAGATATTAAAGTATTAACATCAAGAAACACTCGTAATAATTTATTATTTCAAGATGAAATGAGAGACCACCATGATTAAAATCTACCCTATTAGGGTCTGATATGAGTGTGTCTCTTTTGAACGAACTTATACCGTAGTTATTTCCAACTAGTAGTACACTCTAAATCAAAGTTTTCGATATTTTTGACAAACCATCGTAAGGTCCCTCGTAATAGATTGAAAACAAAGAGTACTTTTTTTTTAGTTCATCGACAAGTGAGAGTGGAGGAATTCAAACTTCTAACTTCATGATCGATGATATATGTCTTAACCAATTAAACTATGTTCGAGTTGGCAAAACAAATAGTGTCTCATTGTATTGTAAATGACTCCAAAATAATTTTAGACTTTTTTTTTTCTTCCAATTTACTTGATTATGTCCTTTTTTTTTTTTGTTGATATATTGTCCTTCACCTTGTTTGATGGAGAATGATGTTTAGAAATGGAAGAGGAGGGGTTTGGTTTCCAAGGACATTTATCTTTGACAATGGAAAGAGAAGCAAAAGGAAAGTGAAGAAAATAGGAAAATATACCAATTTTTTCTGACATCACCACTCTCAGCTAAAGTAATGTCATCAGCTTTATTGCCTTTTGTAGGGCCCTATATATTACATGTTTTTAAGGTGAAATTTTGCTATCAATTTTTTAATATATAGTCATTTTTCTTTCCCTTCCCTATTTAAATTATAAAATTTAGACTCCGACCATTTGTTTTTTTATTTTAGGCTTTGAAAATTAAGTTTATAAACACTATTTTTGTCTATACATTTTTTATTTTATTTTATTATCTTTCTTCTTTCAATGTTTTCAAAAATCAATTCAAGTTTTGAAAACAAAAAACAAGTAGTTCAGCCAACCATTTGGTTTTTTGTTTTTGAAAATTTAGCTTATAAACACTACTTCCACCTACAAGTTTCTTTGTTTTTCTAATATATTCTTTCCATGTTTTCAAAAACCAAGCCAAATTTTGAAAACTAAAAAACATTAGTTTTCAAAAACTTGTTTTTGTTTTTGAAATTTGGCTAGGAATTCAAATGTGCCCTTGACAAAGATGAAAACCATGGTAGGAAAATGGAAGGAAAACAAACATAATTTTCAAAAACCAAAAACTAAAAACCAAATGGTTACCAAACAGAACCTCAAAATTTTGTTTTTATTTTTGAAATTTGGTTAAGAATTCGAATTTATCATTGACAAAAATAAAAATCATGGAAAGAAAATTAAAAGAAAACAAACATAGTTTGAGAAACGAAAAAAATCAATTACTTATTCTATTTACTATTAATTTATGATTTTTATCTCACTTTTATTTTTACCTTTTGTCGTGTATAAAAAATTATTGACAGGCTTTCACCATCAATAATTTGAATGTGGAGAGACAAAGTCAAATAACAGACATTGAAGGTTTTTTCTTTTCCTTCTTTTAATGTCAACCATTAAAAAAAAAAAAAAAAAAAAAAAAACCACCTCAAAATGTTAAAATATATTTTCTATCATGGTAATTTGAGATTCATTTCATCTACATTTAAATGTTTAAATTTAATTTCGATATTTTTCATAAATTTTAAAATTACTCATCATCTTTGGTTTAAAATTAATATTTTTCTAATTTTACAAAATAATAATAATGATTGCCATTCAAAAAAATTGCACATATAAATATGTTTTCAAAATTAATAGAAGAAAGATAGATAGGAACTAATTATCCTTTGAAAAATTTAAGGATGAACTAAAGTGGGAGGAATGATTTTAACATTTATTGGAAGTATGATAACTAAATTTAGACATTTTAAAGTTGGAGAACTAAAATAAAATAAGTTCAAAACAAGAACCAAACTTGACCTAAAAAGAACCCTCAAATTAATTGGTTTTCACTAATTCACCATCTCAAGCAGTTGGTCATAGATAAGTACATCAAAGGTTTTTTACTGACAAAACGGGAAGGCAACAAAGTGGCACACCAGCTGGTTACTCATGCTCGCACAACAAAGCATTCTGAAGTTTGGGCAGAAGACCATCTTTCTCGGGTTAACAACATTGTTGCTCAAGAAATGCCTCATCTGGACGATTCGACCTTTTCTTCTGTTTCTTTGTAATCTTCTTTTGTTTTCTCTCTTTTTTCTTCTAAAAAAAAAACAATTGGTTTTCACTCGTGAACCATTCTTTTTCAAAAGAAATACAACATTATAAACATGTGTGGGTTGGATATTCGAATGTTCAACTTATTGGAAAGACCACTAAGTCATACTCGTTAACAATTCGACACGAGTTCAGTAAATGTTTATGATTGAAATTTTTTTACCATCAGCTAGAAACAAAGACTTTGCTAGCAAAAATACTATCAAGTTTAACACAAACCTAAACGATAAAATCCAGTCAAATATATATATTTAAAAAAATCTAGAAAATTAATTTGATTTGGCTCTTCTAATTTGTGGACCCTAATAAAGATTCCAATAATGTGAGAATACATATAAACTTCATCTATTCTCATAACTTTTTTCTTTAGTACAACATGTTGTTCTTTATTTTATTTTATTTTTATTTTTATTTTTACAATTGTCAAGAAATAATATATAACCGTCAACAAAACTAAAATTAATGGCAGGAAAAAAAATTGAATAACATTTTTTTCTTTTAAAGTGCATCACAGTATAATTCAATCGTTGAATGGTGTGACATCGTTTCAATCAACTCTATATATATTCTATAAATCATACTTATTATATAAAAGAAATTAGGGAATATGAATGAAATTTTATAATCCATAGTAAAAAGACTACAAAATAAACAAAAATAAATAATTGGGTATGGTCAGTGCATGTTGTTTATTAATTTAATATTTGTTATGGAAAAAAATGAAAAAGGTCACAACTTTAAGTCAGAGGAAAGCAAGCTTCCTCCCTACCAACTTGTAATGATTAATAGAGATATCAACATGTTCTAGCTCATAAACTTTTCTAAATTTACTCACATTTTGTTTATTTATTTTTTTAATTTTCTTATAGTTAGGTTAAATATAAATAGACAACGTAACTGTCAACAAGAACATAATTCAACTAGCATAAGGTTATACTGATAACCACGAAGTCTATAGTTCAAATTTCTCATCACATTGTAAAAAAAAAAAATCAAGAATAACTCTATATTCATGATAATATTTTTATTACTATTCAACGAATTGATTTTTTTTAAAAAAAAAATCCATGTCAAATGACATCAAATAATAGTATACTATGTTAAAGAATATGTAGAATATATATTAATATAATTTTTTTTTTCTAAACTTCCAAAATTGAATTTTTTGTTGGCATATGTTTTTCTCTTGATTGTTACATTTTGTATTAAATTTAACAAAAAAAAAAACTATATTCATTTATTTCGCATATCTAAAACTATATATATTTGAAGAATATATGACTTAAATTACAAATCTTTGTGATCTCATTTAATGTAAGATTCATGGTAAATACGTTACATAAAGCAAATTTTAACATAGGACATAGAGGGTTGAAAACAAAACTACTAAAAAAAAATGTATAATAACTAAAAGTGAGTGTAAACAAGAATGGGACTAAAAGTCAAACCTCAAAAAGATAATTATAATTCAAATATGTTCTTCAAATTTAATAATGAGAAAACATGTCTCTAAAAAAAATTAATTAGATTCCAATCATAAAAAATCATTTGAACTTTAACAAAATAAATAAATAAATGTACTCCTATTTTTTTTTTTTTTCCTATCAAGAGGAATTTTCTTTGCCAATTGAGTGGAACCCTTTACAAATGTACATAAATGGGTTTGGATAATTATGGTTAATTTTCAACATCTAATGATTTACACTTTTTTTCCTTTTCTAAAAATCTCATAAAGTAACATAATTAAGTTGGTGAAGCTAATAAATTTAATGATTTGAACCAATTGAAATTATTCTCACCATGCTTCAATTTTTCTTATTTCAAATTTAAAATGAATAATATATACTATCACGAGTGTTCATGAGTTAAATTATGTTGAATTATGGTGAATCAAATGATATCTTAAACTCTAATTAATCATTCATATCATTTATTTGTCTAATTGAAACGATATTATCTAGGTGGTTAACTTTATTGTCACCCCTTTACATAATATGTAATTTTCATAATTTTCAAGTGTTTTAGGCTACTTGTTTGATTTTTGTTTTTAAATCATTTACTTCTAAAAATTTAGTGGTGTATTATCATATATTGGATTAAAACTAGCCATTCATCATCACCTTTTATTTTTATGAAAATAAATACTCAATCTAGAAATTACTAGTGTAAATAAATAAATAATTAATTATTGAATGAAATGGAAAAGAAAAAAATAATAATAAAATCAATTTATACCCTTAAATTTTGTACGTTGGTACTATTTTTTTTTTCTTTTGGTCATATTATTAAAATTCTAAACTAATAATTATGTTAATTAAAACTTTAAATTTTTATAAATGAATCTTTTTTTTTTTGTCAGTTATTTATAACTATTTCACTGATTCTATGACACCCGAAGTTAGGAGGGGTACATGAATGAACCGAGATCACATCCGAATGAGAGAGATCTAGAGGATATGAAAGCATGATCAAGATAAGCTTAAAAAGAATTGATAGATACTACCTATACCAACAAGGTGCACCTTCCTTTTTCGGTGACTCAATCATAGGAATTACTCAACAGTTTCAGACAAGTATGGTGACGTCGCCAGGGCGTAGAAGATGTAAGGGAATGTCGGGATCGACAGGTGCCGAATCCGGATTCTGAATCCTGGGCCTGGGGCGTTACATATTCTATTTAAAAGCAACTAAAAATTACATAAACAAACAAAATTACTCTCAAAATTCTATCAAAAAGTAACGAGCAAATTTATCATATAATTCTTTTAGAGAAAATAAAGGATGAAGAGAAGATAAAACTTACCCACTATCTTCTTGTATTTCTCTCTAATTTTAGGTTCATTCTTACCTTTAAAGAAATCTTACACACATATAAAAATGATGCATTAACAATTTTCAAGTAGAATCAAAGATTTAAATTGATTTACTTTTGAACGGTTAGGAATTTAATTGATACAATTATCAGTTTACGTTTTTAATCGATTAAAGCCACAAAATTTATGAATTTATTCTTTTCAAAAAATAAATTGAACCCAAATACAACTTACAAGGTGGATAATTAAAAAGAAACTCAATATCTTTTTGTCAACATAAAATATGTACTCTTGATCAAAAGATTGGGTTTTCGTATGTCACACCTCACATATTGTAAAAAAAAAAAAAAAAAAAATCAAATCAATACCGTTCTTTAAAATTGAAGATTGGACCACAACAGATTGAATCACTAAAAAACCTATTATGAATTGAAGGTTGAACTTTTCACCCCACATCTCCAACGTGAATCCTAATTAACCGAATCAACTTTTTAAGTCAACCAAACTTTAACAAGATGTGGCGTGAGAGATTCAAACCTCTAATCTTTTGATCGATGGTATATACTAATTGAACGAAGCGAAGATTGTCGTCGGGAAATTTTGTAAACACCTTGGAGTTTTAGAGAGAGAGAGAGAGAAAGAGGGCCACATGGGTATGTGGGGGAAAATGAGGTACATATCCCAAACTCTCTCTCTACTCTATTTTACTATCCCTTCATCTTTGCATTAAAAAAAGGGCTTCAATATATTTCACGAGCACAGTGATGTTGTCGACTAAAGTAAAGCTATTGCTTCAGCTTTTTTCCATTGCCATTTCCACTTTTTCCTTTCCTTCTTCCCCTTTTTCTTTTCTCTCTTTCTCTTTTCTTTTAACCTTCAAAACAAATCAACCATTCCTCAATTTGAGAGAAAAAGAAAATCATAGACCTAAATTTAAAGAGTGATTGAAGCCGCGATTGGCGTCTCCAAATTTTTACCACAGTGCTTTGTTCTGCATTATCGAGCTTCTCATTCCAAACAGATCCTGAATTTGCAACTTGTTTGATTTTTTTTTCTCATGTTTCTTTAAAGTTGATCGTGTATAATTTCAATAGATTTTTGTTTTTTTTTTTTCATAAAAATTGCTTGGTTTAGTTTTTTTAATAAAAGAATAATTAATATGTGTCTCAATTGAAAATTTTCCACCCATTTACCCAAAAAATATAATTTTTAAAGTCAATTAGTTCTTTTTTCAAAAAAAAAAAAAAAAAAAAAAAAAGTCAATTAGTTATGAGAAGAAGAATCTTCTTTTTCTTCCTTTATTTTTCCAACAGACAAATTCCTAATGGCTATGTGACCAGCAGACAATCTTTTACACATTTTTTATTTTTTTAAAAGTAAATTGAAACATGAAAGTTGGGCTTCTCTTGTGGGCTTAATGACAAGCCCACATATAACGGTTCTTTTTCTCTCACGACCAAAACGATAATGTTTTTTTTTTTTTTTTTAAAACATTTTGAACCTAACTAATTGGCTTGTACATTCGACCAAAATGTTAGAGACTCGAATCATTCAATATTTTTGAACTAAAAGAAACTTAATAATAATAATGTGGATTCAAAAATAAAAATACTAACTTAAACATAGCACAACTGTCACTACTCACTATATCCTTAATAAAAACTTCATTCTCATTTGTTGTTGAACAAAAAAATAATAATAATAATAATAATAAAAAAAAATAAGTAAATGTTAAGATGATGATGATCATAATAATAATAATAAAATAAATAAATAAATATATAACTCCGTAAATATGGTGAAAATCTAAATCTTTAACCTATGACAATCGAATTCCATTTATATTTAGACCGATATTTTAAGAGTTTTTTTTTTTTTTTTTGAGTCAACAACATTTAGGGTGGAGGAATTTGAACTTCTAACCTCTCGATTGAGGGTATATACCAATTCTCGTTGAGCTATACTATATTTTAAGCTTATATGTGTAGAATCATTTTTTAAAAAATATTTTGAATAGTTATTGACTGAACTTTAGACTTAATCCTTATTGATATATAGTTTTAATTAGAAAATCATACTATATAGTTGATCAGATTGAAACTATGATTGTTTTTTATGTGTAGTTTTTTAAAAGGGGAAAAAAATTCATGATTTTTTTTTTTTTTTTTTGTTAAAAAAGAATCATTATCTTAGAGTGGACCTACATCTTATGAGATATATTTGTAAATAAAGAAAACAATAAAAAAATGAAAATGGGACAAAATGAAATTATAAAAACAGGATAACAAAAATGATATAAGTTATAATTTGTAACCATTCATTATTTTAAATGATATAACAAATCCTTTTTAAATTTATAAAGAAATTTATATAATACCAAACATGCCACACCATCCTCCATTAAAAAAAAAAAAAAAAAAGTTAAATTGTAAGTTTAGTCTCTAAGGCCCCGTTTGATAACCATTTAGTTTTTGAAAATTAAGCTTATAAACACTACTTTCACATATACGTTTCTTTGTTTTTCTAATACCATTCTTTTCATGTTTTTAATAACCAAGCCAATTTTTGAAAACCAAAAAAAGTAGTTTTTAAAAACTTGTTTTTGGAATTTGGAATTTGGCTAAGAATTCAAATGTATCATTGATAAGGATGAAAATCATGATAGGAAAATTGGCAGAAAATAAGCCTAATTTTCAAAAACCAAAAACCAAAAACCAAATGGTTATCAAACGGGGCCTAAATCTTTTAGATTTGTATCTATTTGGTCTTTGAACTTTAAACAATGTTTAATAGTTTTCTTATCTTTCAATTTTATGTCTAATACGGTTTTTAACTTTCAATTTTGTGTCTAGTAGATCATTTTGTGCTAATAATTCTCTAACATATTCATCAATTTTATTAAATTGCACATCAAACTTAAATAATTGTTGCAATCTTAATCTTGTAATAAGTTCTCGTTGCAAATATTGTTAAAAAAGTTTTTATTTAATGCGTTCGGTGAATTATAACTATAAGCATGATATGAATTTGGTAAAATTTCAGAGAAAAACGACATTAGAGAGTTTTTTTTTTTTTTTTTTTTTATTGAATTTGAATTTTGGCAAAGTTATTCAATCGTTAGTTTATGCCTTGATTACAAACTTATATTTGTGCAAAGCTTTATTTTATTGAAATGAATGAGTTTATAAAGATTTGATGAGTATTTTCTTTTTCATAAAAATAGTGGATAAATGAGTAGAAATATGGTAAAAATTGCTAAACTTATTAAGTTCAGGATTATCTAATTTAATGAAATTAAAATTTTAGAGTCAAAATTGATATATATTTTTCCTATTATATTTTCCCAATCTTCTTAAACACACGGGCACATATAAAATAAAAGATTCGACTGTGACTTAATACCAAATCAAGAGAGTGTCTTCAAATAATTATAATTTTAATATGTTGCCCTTATTTTGTAATTTTAAATATATTATTTTATTTGTCGTAATATATATACATAATTTTATTTTATTATTTTATTTTATTTAGAGAGACGTTAATAATATAATACAATATTATTTAAAGATTATATAATGTATTATTCAATAGGTTCAAGTTTTTAGTGGGTTGAAGTATAACTAATGGAGTAAAGCAAGGATTCACTAAAACCTTTTTAAATTAGAGCAACTAAATAGACACAATTTTAAAATTTTAGATATAAAACTAAATGTAATTTAACTACCAACAGATGTTGAGGCAAAACTGATTGTGAAGTTTAAGCTAGGGGACATCAAATTTTTTGGATAAAAAATCTAATAAATTCTTATGAAGCTAGGGGAAAAGGTTTTAAAATGCTGTGGATTTTTTTTTTTTTTTTTTTTTGAACGACTGTTTTAACAATCAGTTTTTAAAATATAATTTTCTAAATTTAAAAACTTCCTTTTTAATGTTAGATAAAATATATTTTTTAAAAAAAGAAGTTTACAAATTTATCTTATTTAATTTTAAATTTTAGATAAGATTTATAAAGTGCTTTTTAAAAGTCAATGTGAGCATGGCTCAACGGACATAAAATATGTACTCTCGATGAGGATGTCAAAGTTTCGAATCTCTCACTAAGAAAAATATTAAAAGAAAAAGATAAAGAAAAAACTAAAAAAATAAATTTTAAAAATAGAAAACTATAAAAAGGTCATAATTTTCTTTTTCAAACTCTTATATTAAGTATTTTCATTTTATTGGTTCACGTTAACATCGACAATATTTTTGTCATTAAAAAACATAATTTATAATGACATCATCAAGTTGTCTCGAAGCAAAAATCATGTAAATACGAAATTTGAATTACATGGACCACAAATCTAAATTAAAAATATTTTGTCATTAAAAAACATTAAATAATTAAAAAAAAGAGTTTGGGCCCAATTTAGTGGGGACCAGGCAGATCCAGCCCAACTTCTCAGGCCCACGATTGCGTATGAAAAGTCCAATCACGACGATCATGAGATAGTGAAAACTTTGTCAAATTCGAAAATTTTCAAATCCATAATAAAAATATTGTTTGGAATTTATAGATATTTTGTTTAAATTTCAAAAGTTAATTTATAAAAAAAGAAAAAACTAAAATTTCAAAATATTTACAAAACCAATTTGGATTATCTTTTTTTCTAGTTCAACAACATTGATCAAGAGTACATGTCAATTATCGTCAAATTATGCTCGTTTGACAATTTGAATTATCCTCAACCTACATGTTTTTCAAAAAAAAAAAAAAAAAAACTACATGTTTAAGTAGTGAAAAAATAAAAGAAATGTGGTTGAAGAAAAACCATAGTTTTTTTTTTTTTTTTTTTTTAGAAATAAGAAAAACCATAGTTTGATGGTATAATATGGAGAAATAACATTATTGCAGCTAAAAATGAACTAAATTCATTTAATAACATGGAGTTGCTACCAGGAATTATATAATTAAGGTCCCGTTTGATAACCATTTCGTTTTTTGTTTTTAGTTTTTAAAAATTGTGCTTGTTTTCTCTCAATCTTCTTATAATGGTTTTCATTTTTGTTGATGAGACATTTGAGTTCCTAGTCAAATTCCAAAACAAAAACAAGTTTTTGAAAACTACTTTTTGTTGTTTTCAAAATTTGACTTGGTTTTTGAAAACATGGAAAGAAAGTAAATTAAAAACAAAGAAACTTGTGGGTAAAAAATAGTGTTTATAGGCTTAATTTTCAAAAACCAAAAACAAAAAACAAAATAGTTATCAAACGGGGCCTAAACTTCTTATCATATTAAATAGTACACTCATCATATTAAAAATGAACGAAATTCATTTATTAGCGTAGAGTTGCTCCACGTCTAATCAACATGAGCATAAAATTAACTAAACATGGAGTTAGATAATTAAACTTCTAATCATATTGCTTTATGGTAAATAATTTATTCGAGGGAGAGAATGACTAGTTGGATCATCTTGAAATCGTCTTTGTTTTTTTTAAAAAAATTGATAGTTTTTTTTTTTTTTTTCCGATAGTTACTATTCATGTAATTTAATTCACTAGTTGTATTTTAGAGCAACAAAATTGACATATAAATATAATATATATTTTCTAAAGAAATAATATAATTTAATTACTCAGTTCAATTATTAATATTACATGCCAAAAATTTTCGTACCTTTATTTTTTAAAAAAATTAATAAGTTATAAATGGTCCCAAAAATAATTTTATTTTTCCAAAAAACAATTGTCTGTTTTACAATTTTAAACTAATTTAAAAAACAAATTGGCAACTATTTTTGTGCCTCTGAAATCTATTCATAATCTCATAATTGTGGAACAAGACACTCCTTTAATTATTCTAAAAGACGGGTCGTGTTTATTATTAAAAAAAAAAATCTTAAGAAACAGCTGATTTTTTGTTTTAAAAGGAAAATAGTTACTTATTTTAATTATGTTTATTCTTTATTAACAGATTTTATATAAGTAAAGGGAGTTTTTTTTTTTTTTTTTTTTTTTTTTTTTTTTTTTTTTTGGGTGCAATGAGACCAATCACAATGATGCCTGTAGTTTTGCACTATCGGATGTAAGAAAAAAAAATTGTAAAAGTACCTTAACTTTCTATCCAACAATTATTAGAGCGACAAACAAACATTAAGATCTAAATCCAACGATTTTAAAGAAGGTAACTGTCTTTGAATAAATTGTCGTTATTAAGGGAGTTGTTTTTAAAATAATTTTCTAAAAACATTTCTTAAAATTTGAGATGGAGTGGTTTGTAATGATCGAGATTATCGTGCGCTGATAGGTTTAAAAGAAGTGATTACTTTATTAGTTATTTCGAGAAATAAGTCATTAATAAAAACAAACTTTAAAAAAGATAAATGACAACTTAATTAGTTTTTTTTGGAGGTATAAGTAATTCACAAGAACAAACTTTTAAAAAGAAAGATAACAATAAAATAGTTATTTTGGGTAATATGCATTTTGTAAAAATAACCTTAAAAAAGGAAAGAAACCATCTTCTAGAAATACATGTCAAAAATATTTTCATGTATCTAATATCAATTTTCTATTTAAAAATAGCCAACAACAGCATAGCTCAATTGGCATAAAGTTGTACTAGTAACCACAAGGTCAAGTTGTACTCATAACCATGAGGTTTGTGGTTCGAATTCCTCTACCCACATATTGTTTTCCTAATACCTTCTTTTCATGTTTTCAAAAACTTGTTTTTATTTTTCGAATTTGGCTATAAATTCAAATGTGTCTTTGACAAAGATGAGAACCATGGTAGGAAAATTGAGAGAAAACAAGTATAATTTTCAAAAACGAAAATAAAAAAATCAAATGGTTATCCAACGATTCTAAAATATAATAATTTGAATGATGTGTATACATATGTTCGCAAAATTTTATTAATGATTGGAACTAAATAGTTGTAGCTAATTTTTTTTTAGAATTAAACCAAACTAACGTGTTTCCATTACCATCACTATAGTTATAATTTAATAATATTTTCTTCCTTTTCGGAAATTAAGTTGAAACCTAAATAATTGTTGCACAATTATTCATCCAAAACATTTTTTTAAGATAAATGGACTTTTCAATAGCATACCAAATTGTCATCCATATCTTTTTCTTCCCAATCAAGATTAAATCAAATATTCAAAATTTGACTATGTATTATAAAAAAAAAAAATCAAAAAAATCAAAATTTGACTAAAATTATAAGTGAATAACCAATGTCTTCTGTGGATTTGATCCATTTGTAGATGTTTAGTTCACAATTTTAAGAAATTTGAGTATTAAATAGTTTAACATTAATATAAATGGTAAAAATGAATTAATTAAAGAAATTTAAATTTATGTAACCGATGTTTAAAATTGTGTGTTAACTATGTATTATCATTTTTAGGTTTAAAAGACAATTTTGGTCTTTGAAAGTCCATGCAAGTAACAATTTAGTCATTGAACTTTAATGGATAACAATTTAGTCAATGTACGTATTTTCAAATTTTTATCACTTTTTAGTCAATGAACTTTAGCATGTAATAATGTAGTCCTTGTACTTTCAAATTTGTAACAAGTTTTATTTTTATTTTTATTACTAGTTCAAATTTTTAACTATGTGCAATTTGCATTGCATTGGGTTTACAAAGTTGAAAAATACAATTTAGTTACATAGAAGTTAATATATTTAAAAAAAAAAAAAAAAAACTTATGAAACATAAATTCTATCATCTATATCACCAATTTATTATCAATTTTTAAATGAAATTTACTTAATTTAAGAAAAAAAACTCATAAATAAACATAGAACTAAAAAATAATTATAATTAAAAAAAATGAAAAAAAAAAGACCAAAATGAGAAGATAAAAAGTTTTCCCCTCAAGGCTCATTCTATATAAGTCTTTAACAAAACTAATGTTTTGTTTTTCTAAATTAGTTAAGATTTCAAGGTAACTTTTAAAACAAAACTAAAAATCTAGATATAATACACTTTTGGTTCATGAGTTTTCAAAGTCGACAATTTACCCTATGTGACGGAGATGAGAGTGGAGAGATCTAAAGTTTGTGGAAGATGGGAAGATTCGAAGGAGAAACAAACCCACGAACGCCGCCTCTAATCGAACGCAGATCTGGACTTCATGAACGCTATCGAACGCGAAAGGAACCGGAACGAGAGGGTTTCCTTGCTGCCAGCAGAACACAAGCGAGAGGAATGGAGAGGTAGCGACGAAGAGGAATGTAGTGTTTCTTTTTTCCCTTTCCCTTTTCTATTTAAAAGAAAATGTAGAGAAAGGGGAAAAAGAAAAAAGAAAAGAAAGGAAAAAAAAATCGTTGGTCGCCGGCCGGTGTGCTGAAGAAGAAGGAAGTGAGAGAGACGAAATAAAATTAAAAAAATTAATATATTTATTATTTTAATATATTTTTATTTAAAATTTTTTAAAATAATTTTATTAATAAAAAAATATTGCCACGTCAGCCAGTCGTTAGCTTTTAACGAAAAAATGGATGGAGGGATTACAACGAAATGGAATCAAAACTTCATAGGCTAAATTGTCGAGTTTAAAAACGGACGAAAATGAAACTTAATCCAAACTTGAGGGACTAAAAGTGTATTTTTCCCAAAAATCTATATTAAAAGGAGATTTAAGTTTTAAGACATACTAAAATATGTGTTTGTACTCTTTTATTTTATCAATTTGACCTAAACACTAAACAGTTATATTATATTATGTTAAATCATTATTTCCTGACATTATTTTCGATTAGTATATAACATTAACATTAAAAATGCTATGTTACTAGCATCAATTATTATAATCAAAGAGTATTAAAAAAAAAAAAATTATAATCAGAGGAGAACTAGTTGAATGTAAAAGAAATAAAATTGAAACTTCTCTTGAATTGATACACATATAAAATTTTAAACTCACAAATTTAAATTTATTTTATTAAACTACAAAATTCACATGCAAATGTGGTCTATGAAGATGGAGTAAGTTGCAACAGAAAATTAAATTCTTTGAAATTCAAAGAAGAATTATAACCAAATCTACAGATTAAACTAAACCATATAATAAATTTGTATAACGAAAAACGGTTCTTTAAAGAAAACATGCAATATGCATGACAAAGACAAATCGTGCAAATTTGTCTATACCAATTTATTTAAACAACATCAATTTTTTTTTTCTCATTTTGAAATGGTTAATATTTTTCTCGTTATACATTTTTACAATTCAATGATTTAGTACAAAATTGAAAATTCAAGAACTTATTAAACATTTCTAAAGTTGAGGACTTATTAGACACAAAATTGAAAGTTTACGAGTCGATTGATAACCATTTCAGGCCCGTTTGGTAACGTTCTCGTTTCTTGTTTCCGTTTCTTCATTTTTAATAAAGAAAAATAGAATTTCATGACCCTAACACCTATACGTTCAATAATAATAAACCTATCCCTCAACCTGCAGTGTTTCCTCATTAAAACGTGTTATATAATCGTGCAAATTCTCACCTGGCTGTTGTTGTGAGGCTTGCGCTGTTCTCTGGCTCCCATAAACTGTGCGAGGAACGCTCAGGCTAATTCCTTGAAAGAGCTGATGGATCTTCTCTTCAACCTTTCAAACCAATGTTTGGTTAATCCTGTCAGAGTGAAAAAGAACGTGCGACACCTGATTGCGTCTGAGACACTGTGGAAGTCCATCCAGTTTTTGCAGGCGTTTAGATGTTTCACGGGGTCTTTCTTGCCACCATACGGTTTGAATGTAGGTACCTTGAACTTCTGGGGCACCTAAGCTTTCATGACTTTTTCTGTGAAGGGTGGGTCGACTTGGTCGATTAGTTT
Organism: Luffa acutangula; assembly: GCA_036850905.1. Taxonomy (NCBI): domain Eukaryota; kingdom Viridiplantae; phylum Streptophyta; class Magnoliopsida; order Cucurbitales; family Cucurbitaceae; genus Luffa; species Luffa acutangula. The sequence continues at coordinate 50,930,244 of CM072096.1, read as the reverse complement.
TTCTAGGTCTTGCTCTCCCGAGTCCTTTAACTTCTGCAGGTTTTCCTGAAGATATCCGAGCTCCTTTAGTATGTTCAGAAGCTCAGTCTTCCAAGGGAGATTGTCCTTCTTAGCTCGGCCTCGACTGCTCCGGCCTCGGCTTCGGAAGCCCAAGCTTCAGCTTTGCCAGCTCTGGCCTCAGACTCGGTAGTTTTGGCACTTATGCGCTTTTCCTCGATCAGATTCCTCAGATCTATTCTACGGTTGGTACTTGGTTCTGGACTCCTCAAAACTATGCGTTCTGCAAACTTCAGCCCCCCGACCTTGCTGGTTGCGATTTTGGTCTTCTTTCCCTTTGATTTTGTCTCGGATTCCTCAACGTGTTCAATTGGCTCATTTCCCTTCCTCGGGTCTCTAATCAAGCCCCCCTCATGGAGTTTGGTGCTAGGGTCAGGTTTATCCAAGATTTGGAGTATCCTAGACAAACTTCAATCCATTCCTTTCACTTTATCCTCAAGGGCGGTAATTTTGGCGTCAGCATCCTCTCCTCGGCCTATTTGTGTTGGTGACCTTTGCGTGTTATCATCTTCTCGCGATTTCTGCGGTTGACGGTTATTTTCTGAAGTTTTTGGGTTTGGATTCTAGTTTTCATTTTCCATCATCTTACTCATTGAATGATCGATGCACAGATTCAACTAACAAGCTTTCTTCTCCATGATAGCGCAATTTATTGTGCTATATTTTAGATAATTTTACCGTTAGTCTTGAGTATTATTTGGGCATTTTTATCTCTATTTGGTTTTGTTTTGTAGGAATCAAGTATTTCAATGGAAATTGACGTTTTTAAGCACTACCGATGAATTTAGAGCTAAAGAATGAGTTCGGGCCAAGAAAATAGAAAAGGAAGATAAATTAAAGGCCTAGCGTTGAGACGCTAGCCCTTGGAGCGTCTCAACGCTGGGCGCAAGTCAGGAGGCGCGCGCATTCGGGACAGCGTCGAGACGCTACCTCCGCAGCGTCTCGACGCTGCGAACTTTCCAGATCTAATTAGGGCGTACGCGCGACAGCGTCGCGACGCTATGTCCTCAGCGTCTCGACGCTGTCACGCAGATTCGACAGTATTTAAAGGAAACGATGCTTTCAGAATGGAGGAGCTGTTTTGGAGAGAGAAAAACGACTTCTAGAGAGAGAGAACGACCAGAACAAGGCAGAGAGCGAGGGGGCTTGATTCGAGGAGCTTGGATCGAGAGGTTCGTGACGGGAACGCACGGGAATCACGGCCAACGAGTTTAATCTTTCTCCCCTATTTCTTGTATTGATTTGTGGCATGTTTGGGACATATTTCGATTATATTTTAGAGACCATGTGTAGCTAGATTTCGTTTCTTAGGGGCTTGATGTAGCCATTAGTTTGTATGGATTAATTTACGGCTTTTTAGGACGTTTCGTAACGCGGTTTATTTATGCAATTGTATGATTAATGCTTATAATCTCTTGATCACAGATTGTATATTGTTGTTTCTGAACTAATCGCTCGGGAGAGGGTAGTTTAGATTAGACTCTCAATTGCATGACTTAGGTAAATCGTAAATCGGGAGATTAGGAATTGCTTGAGAAACCGTCATGAGGGTTGTTCTAATTGCTTAGGCTTATTATTGAAATTAGATAGGGATATCAATTTCTTAATTTGCTTAAAGGATTAATTGCACTCGGGAGAGGCTTTTAATTATTCATAATCCTCGGTTTATAAACTTGTTGCGAATTTGTCCTTAATTATTCGTTTAGTTGATCCATGCATCTAATAGGTGAAATCAATTCCCTAAGGCCTTTCTCCATTGAGTTTCCACATTTTATTGCTTTTATTAGTTTTTAATTGTTTTGCATATCTCTTGTTTATTTTTCTCTAAATAAAATTGGGCAAATATACCTTTAATAATTAGGGGAATTAGAAAACCAATCCAGAGGACGACATTCGATTTTAAATCACTATATTATAACTTGGGCCCGTACACTTGCGGTTAGCAATTTGCGCATCAAGTTTTTGGCGCCGTTGCCGGGGATTGGCAATTATTTAGTTCGCTTAATATTTTGGGGAATTTGCTTGGTCTTACTTTAGAGTGTATTTTATTTTGTTTGTCTTATTTTTCCTTTTATTCTTTATTTTTGTTGTTTTTGTTTTATTTTTGGTTTTATTTTGTTTATTTAATTTTAGGTTGTGATTGTGTATGCGAAAGGATAAGGACGCTCTGCTAGTGCCCTTTGATTTTGAAATTGAAAAGACTTGCAAAAAGAACAGGAAAGAGAAGAGGGAAAGACTTGCAGCAATGGCTAATCCAAATCCACAAGATGAGCAGAAGCCGATACGGGACTATTTCCAGCCTACTTTTCCTGATCAACAATCTGGGATAGTCTACGCGCCGATTAATGCAAATAATTTTGAGCTGAAAACTGGCCTCATCCAGATGGCTAGAGATAGTGCATTTAGAGGATTCCCCTCTGAGGATCCTAATTCTCATTTAAAATCTTTTCTTGACATCTGTGGGACTGTGAAGTTGAATGGTGTCTCTGAAGATGGCATACGCTTACGATTGTTTCCTTTCTCTTTGCAGGACAAAGCTAGAGACTGGCTCAGATCACTTCCATCTGGAAGCATAACTACGTGGGACGCGTTGGTTCAAGCTTTTCTTGCCAAATATTTCCCACCTGCAAAGACAGTCAAGCTTAGGACAGAGATTGGGACATTCCAGCAGCTAGGCGATGAACAACTATTTGAGGCTTGGGAGCGCTATAAGGAGTTACTGAGGAAATGCCCTCAGCATGGATACCCAGATTGGCTACAGATCCAGTTGTTCTATAATGGTCTAAATCCAAATACTAAAACCATTGTTGATGCAGCTGCAGGTGGGACTCTGTTGTCCAAGACTGTAGAGAATGCACGAACTTTACTTGAGGATATGGCCACGAACAGCTACCAGTGGCCAACTGAGCGGTCTGCACCTAAGAAAATTGCAGCTGGGATTTATGAGATCGATAATGTAAGTTCGCTTCAAGCCCAGATGACCTCCCTTGCTAATGCTTTCATGAAATTCTCAGGTACAGGGAGTGCACAATCTATTGAGTCAGCTGCTCTTGCATCTCAGTGTCAGGAGGAGACTACTACTGAACAGGTTCATTATGTTGAAAGAAATTCTAACTATAGGGGACACCATAATTCTACACCCACACACTACCACCCTAATGTTAGAAATCATGAAAATTTCTCATATGCTAACACTAAGAATATCTTGAACCCTCCTGGTTATACATCTCAAAAGGTTGAAAATAAACCTTCTCTTGAAGATATGGTTGGAGCTTTTATTGCAGAATCGAGCAAAAGGACCAACAAGCTGGAGGAAGCAGTGATTGCAATAAATACCACTGTGACAGGCCACGGAGCAGCAATTAAAAACATCGAAACTCAATTGGGTCAACTGGTGAATGCTGTAAGCAGTATGCAGAAAGGTAAAGCCACAGCTGAACCAGAGAAAACCCAAATGGAGTATTGCAAGGCCATTACCGTACATCAAGTGGAGGAAGTTCAAGTAGTTGATACACAGGAGATTCATGAGCCTGAAGTCACTAAGGAAGAAGTTGAAGAGGGTTCATCTTCAACCGAAGCTGAAAAACTCACTTCTGACTCTCTTATTCCTTCACCTAATGTTCTGGTTCCAAAGCCCAAGAAAAAGAAGAAAAAGAATTATTCAACTCAATTCAAAAAGTTTCTTGATATTTTTATGAGTTTAAATATTAATTTACCATTTGCAGAGGCTTTGGAGCAGATGCCCAAATATGTACAATTTATGAAGGAATGGCTTTCGAGGAAAAAGAAGGAAAAGAAAGTTGAGACAATATTCCTTACCTCTACATGCAGTGCCCGACTTCAAAAGAATGTGCCTGACAAACTTGCTGATCCAGGGACCCTTTATCTTTATGTAAAAAGTTAAACATAGGAGAGATTAAACCTACTGCAGTAAAACTCCAGTTAGCTGACCAATCTGTAGTTAGTCCGTATGGAGTAGTAGAGAATGTATTGATTCAAGTAGGGAAATTTTTTCTGCCAGTTGACTTCTTTGTGATGGATGTAAAGGAGAATCCTGTAGTGCCTGTGATTTTAGGGAGACCATTCCTCGCAACTGGGCGAGTTATCATTGACATTGAGCGTAGGGAGCTGACTGTGCGAGTCTTACATGAAAAAGAAAATTTTAAAGCGGTTGGAGCCTCTACAAATTGCTCTGAAGTTATGATGGTAAGTTACAGAAAAGGTGCAAGCAAGAGCACCTCCGGAGGAGCCCGTGACAATAGACCTCCTTGAAGCATATACGGTCACCACGTCGAGCTAACGACGTTAAACAAGCGCTTTTGGGAGGCAACCCAAGTGTTTTTATCTTTTTGTATTTTTTATTTTATGTCATTGTTTATTTCAGTTGATTTTTTTAATTCGATGTTTCTTATTTTTATTTTTCTTTTTCTCATTCTTTTTCTTTCTTTTTTATGCAGGTGAAATTTTATTTTTGTTGAAAAAAAAAAAAAAAAATTTCTGGAATTAATATATATACATATAAAATAAATAATAATAATAATAATAAAAAATAATAAAAAAATAATAAAAAAAGCGCAAAAACGCGCGTTTTGGGCTAAAATCGCGACAGCGTCGCGACGCTTTAGCCCTTAGCGTCGCGACGCTGTCGCGATTCTGAGCCTAAACAACACAGAATCGGGGAAAAAAATTTTTGGGAGTAAAACCCTAGCGCCGCCAGCTCTTATCCCTCATCTCCCTACTCTTTTCTTCCATGTTTCTCAAATTTCTTGCTCTCTATCTCGATTTTGTGCTCCATTAGTGCCCGATTTTTGCAGTTTCGAAGTGTTTATGTCGTGGGTTGCTCGATTTTCGGCCGGTTGCAGCGTTTAGTTCGTGGGTTTTAGCGTTTTTGGCTTAATCTCATTGTGGGTTTTGATTTCTTGGTATTTTTCAGAGATTGTCTATCATTTGAAGCCTCTTCTCGCCGCAAGTTGAAGTTTTTTGGTCGATTTGCAGCCCGTTGTATGCTCGAGTTCGCCGTGGGTCTCGAGTCCCTCAAGTTTGGGCGAGCTTTTGGGTTGTTTTCTTGCGTTTTTGCCCGATTTAGCCGTGGGTATTAAATCTTTGGTATCATCCTCCTCTTTTCAGCATAAATCTTAACATAAGAGTTAATTTCAGTTGGTTTAGAGCTTGGATTGTTTGAGTTTGAGGTTGAAAATTGATTTCTTGTTGCTGTGAGGTGAATATTGAAGTTCTTTGTTGCTGTTTGTGGGTGTTTTAGAGAGGATTAGCTGCTGGTTTTTACGTATTTGAGCCCATATATGCTGAAATATTGATGTTTTGCTAGTTTTGAGTATTGGTTATCATTCAAGCATCATTGTGTGCCTTCTTGGTGAAGTTTTATTAGGCTATTTTCATTGATTAGTGTTTTTTGGACTCTACTGCTGTTGTTGTTGGGCTCTGTTGCTGCTGTTGTGACTTTATTTCTGAGGCGGACGGGCTATTTTTGAAGTTTGTGGAGTGGTTGGTAGCTTGGGACTGTTGATAGAAGTATTTTTCTCCTAGCTTTTAGTACCTCTCAATTAGTTACAATGCATAAAAGATCTAGGAGACATGCTGCCTCTTCTTCTTCCTCCCCTCCACCACCTTTTGACCAAGATAGGTTCGTTAGTGCTGAAGCCTCAGCGAGGTTTGATAAATATGTGGAGGGTAGAAATTTTATTCCTGAGCGTGGTTTTAGCCCCGACCCCGAGATGCAACCAAACCTTGTTAATAACATTGTTGCGCGGGGTTGGGGCGACTTTGTTCATCATCCTGCACCTGGGGTAGCAACTATAGTGAGGGAGTTCTATGCCAATATGGAAACCTCCTCTTCATCATCATTTGTTCGAGGACACCGTGTCTCCTACGACCCCCTCACCATAAATAGGTTTTATAGTTTGCCCAACTTTGACAGGGATGAATATAGTACCTATCTTCATGGCCACTTGGATGTAAACGAAGTCATTCAGACTATTTGTAGGCCAGGGGCAGAATGGATTATGACTGGCGCAGAGGTGGTGAGATTCAAAACCACTAATTTGTTCGTAGATTACAGAGCGTGGCATACCTTCCTCTGTGCCAAGTTGATGCCTGTGGCGCATCTTAGCGATGTTACCAAGAGTCGTGCCATCCTGCTTTTCGCTATCGCCACAGGTCGCTCCGTCAATGTCGGTCAGGTCATCCATCAGTCTATGAACCATATTCGCCGACGTTACACGACAGTGGGGCTCGGGCATCCTTCACTGATCACAGCCCTTTGCCGAGCTGCTGGTGTCGTGTGGGACGCCCAAGAGGAGTTGGTTCATCCTGGAGCGCTAATCGACAAGAACTTCATCAGTCGCTACAGAGGACCTGGACCACAGGGCGCACAGCCACCCCTCCCTATCCATGCACCGCCACAGCATCATGAGCAGCACGAGCAGCCTGCAGAGCCTGAGCAGCAGGAGCAGGAGATTCCACATCCCTCCATCGAGGAGCAGCTGCAGCAGCTGCGTATGGAGTTTCAGAGCCATCGTCTAGACTTCCAGACTCTCCAGCAGGGCATCCAGAGCCAGCAGCGAGAGCACCAGAGAGAGAGGCGTAGAGATCGTCGTCATTTCCTCTACTCCACGAGCATGCATGCCCACACCTATCAGTGTCAGGTAGCTATGAGTACGGGTCAGCCTTTACCGCCACCTTTACCACCGTACGAGTCGCCTGAGGACGAGGATGAGGACGCGTGATGCTCTGCCGCCTTCCCTCTGCACACGGTTGTTTTCTTTCCCCCTCTTTCTTATTTTTCATTGTATTTGTTCTCATATTGGTATGTACATCTTATTATTTTACATTGAGGACAATGTAATTTCTAAGTTTGGGGGTGGAAAGTATTTACTTTTACTTTTGGGTCTGTAATTATTATTTGATATATCTCTTTTGACCATTCTCTTTGTTGGATTATCAGGTGTAAATTTTTTTTTTTTTTTTGATTATTCAGGTTATTATTTTTAATTATTATTTTTTTCCATTGAAATCTGAGTTGATTGTGTTATCTGTCTGAGATATATTTTCTTTGAGTGTGTTGTTTTGATTATGACAGCCGATGAGGATACCTAATTTCAGAAAACAGGTAAGTTATTCTGTGCATCAATAATTAAAAACAGGATTCGAGACAGGTTGATTTTATTTTATGAATCTCTTGCACCATTTGAGCACGTAGTCTCCTGTCTTAGTTTGGCGAGCTTAGAATAGAGTTATGTGATCTAGATCTTGTTGTCACCTCGAAAGGTTTAGGAACTGATTTGATGGTTAATCTGCATGATAGTTAGTAATGTTACACTTAGGAGAAAATGATGCCATATATTGCATGTTAATGAAGAAAAAAAAAATGAATGAATGAAAGAAAGGAGAATAATAATGAGTTGAATAAAGAAAAAAAAAATATGAATTAAGGTCAAAAAGAGCTACCCCTATTGTGATCAGTTAGGCCAACCAGAGAAAACTCAGGTTAAGGGTCCCTGCAATAGGCGTGTGAAAGCTAGTGACCACTACTGCTAGTGACCACTACTTTTGATTATGAAAAAAAACTCAAAGTTTGGGGGTTGTATACCCCGTTTAGGCACCCTAGTGGCATATTACCATCTTGAGTGTGGAGAGGCTTGATGATTGGGACTTAGGACCAGAGTAGGGGGAAAACGAGCGAAGGGCTGCATAAAACTGGTCCGGGCTTAAAAGACTGAGATAGAGAGGACTAGTCACACACACACGTGAGAGATGAATGAAATAAATGAGGCTTATCATGATGAATGAGTTTAATCATTAATGTTTCAGTGTGATCTATCTGTGATTTGGGATTCCTGAGGCAAGAGTCATTAGCAACACTTCCTCAAGTATTTTTTTGTAGACAGATTATTTTGATTCTTACTTGGCTTGATTCTTACTTTGCTCGGGACTAGCAAATGCTTAAGTTTGGGGGTATTTGATAGCGCAATTTATTGTGCTATATTTTAGATAATTTTACCGTTAGTCTTGAGTATTATTTGGGCATTTTTATCTCTATTTGGTTTTGTTTTGTAGGAATGAAGTATTTCAATGGAAATTGACGTTTTTAAGCACTACCGATGAATTTAGAGCTAAAGAATGAGTTCGGGCCAAGAAAATAGAAAAGGAAGATAAATTAAAGGCCTAGCGTTGAGACGCTAGCCCTTGGAGCGTCTCAACGCTGGGCGCAAGTCAGGAGGCGCGCGCATTCGGGACAGCGTCGAGACGCTACCTCCGCAGCGTCTCGACGCTGCGAACTTTCCAGATCTAATTAGGGCGTACGCGCGACAGCGTCGCGACGCTATGTCCTCAGCGTCTCGACGCTGTCACGCAGATTCGACAGTATTTAAAGGAAACGATGCTTTCAGAATGGAGGAGCTGTTTTGGAGAGAGAAAAATGACTTCTAGAGAGAGAGAACGACCAGAACAAGGCAGAGAGCGAGGGGGCTTGATTCGAGGAGCTTGGATCGAGAGGTTCGTGACGGGAACACACGGGAATCACGGCCAACGAGTTTAATCTTTCTCCCTTATTTCTTGTATTGATTTGTGGCATGTTTGGGACATATTTCGATTATATTTTAGAGACCATGTGTAGCTAGATTTCGTTTCTTAGGGGCTTGATGTAGCCATTAGTTTGTATGGATTAATTTACGGCTTTTTAGGACGTTTCGTAACGCGGTTTATTTATGCAATTGTATGATTAATGCTTATAATCTCTTGATCACAGATTGTATGTTGTTGTTTCTGAACTAATCGCTCGGGAGAGGGTAGTTTAGATTAGACTCTCAATTGCATGACTTAGGTAAATCGTAAATCGGGAGATTAGGAATTGCTTGAGAAACCGTCATGAGGGTTGTTCTAATTGCTTAGGCTTATTATTGAAATTAGATAGGGATATCAATTTCTTAATTTGCTTAAAGGATTAATTGCACTCGGGAGAGGCTTTTAATTATTCATAATCCTCGGTTTATAAACTTGTTGCGAATTTGTCCTTAATTATTCATTTAGTTGATCCATGCATCTAATAGGTGAAATCAATTCCCTAAGGCCTTTCTCCATTGAGTTTCCACATTTTATTGCTTTTATTAGTTTTTAATTGTTTTGCATATCTCTTGTTTATTTTTCTCTAAATAAAATTGGGCAAATATACCTTTAATAATTAGGGGAATTAGAAAACCAATCCAGAGGACGACATTCGATTTTAAATCACTATATTATAACTTGGGCCCGTACACTTGCGGTTAGCAATTTGCGCATCACTCCACAGACGGCGCCAACTGTTGATGGTCAAGTTTGGTCGGGAGGAAATCACTTGACCTTCACATGCCACCAACGGTAAATTTGTTTGATAGGGGGAAGACGTGACCTGCAAGACAGTAAATCTGCACACCGGTGTGGTGCTTGCCACACCGCCCCGATGCTTAAGTCAGAAAACGAAAGGAGGAGAGCAAAAGAGCAAGAGGAGAGAGTAGAGAATAGAGTTTAGTCAATAGTTTTTGGATCCCTTCTTCCATGGCGAAGAAGGGTTTAAATACCTTTTCTAGCCCTAGGGTTTCTAGGCTTTTGGAGATGATTCAGGCTAAACCAGGTGGAACTGGGGCGTCTCGAGGCACCAGGGACCTAACGGAGGCGAAAGAACTCAGCCCGCCCAAGTGGGCTGAGTGGTCGGCCTCGACCCCAATTCCTTTTGGCCTACCTCTCCTCTGGGATCTGCTTCTTGGTCGTGTCCTTGGGTTGGGGTTGCGTTGTCCTCATCTGCTCCCCATTTATTCCGGAGTGATCCATAATTACCCATAACAATATATATATATAGTTCTTAAAAACAAATTTTTCTTTTTCAATTTTTTTTTCTAATGCTTATTTTTTTTCTCTTTTACATATCTCTCCAACAAATTGTTTTCTATTTTTTCTCTCTCTAACATTGTTCTCTCTAAATTTCAGTCTACATAATTTATCCCTCTAAAACTTTGATCTCAATATAACTTTTTATTTCTCTTTTTTTCTTTAAAAAAAATTCATCTCTACCTAGTTTCTTTTTTCTATCTAAAATGATTATCTTTATTTAACTTTCATTTATATTTATCTTCTAACTTATCTCTCTAGTTTCTCTCTCTAAAAATCAAATATTTTTCTTTTTTCATAAAATTTTCTCTCAAAACTTTTTTTTTTCTCCATAACTTTTCTTCCCCTAATAAACATCTCTCTCTAACCTTTCATTTGAAAAAATAAAAAATCTCCCAATATTTTTTCACTACAACTTTTCTCATTTTTCTCATTTGTCTTGTTATTATATCTTTAATTTTTTTTATTTAATTATACCCTCGAAAATTTATCTCTTCTAAGTTCTACTCTATTTTTTTTCTCTAACTAATATTCTCTCTAAATATTTTCTTTCATATCCCTAAATTTACTATGTTTAACTTTCTCTTGAAAACATTTATTATGTCTCTAAATTTTTGTTCCAATTTCTTCACACATTTTTCTTCCTCTAAAACATCTTTTCATATCTCTAATTTTTTAAATATTGAAAAAAAAAACTATATGGGTCTTGTAATTTTTTAAAAACAGAAAACAGAAAAATCAAAAACCAAAAATTGAAATGGTTATCAACCGAGTCTTAATGATCAATTAGACATTTTTTAAAGTTTAGAAACCAAATTGATTGAAACAACTATTTTATACATTAAAAAAAATAAAAAAATAAAACATCGCTATTTTTAATTTAAAAAGAAAAGAAAAAAAAGATAGAAAGAAAATCCAAAGAGTACCCGCCATTTACCGACCACCGGCGTTGACGGGCAGAAGGGAACACTTCATCCAGTGACTATAAATCACAACAAACAGAAACCAAACAGACGAGAGATTGAAGCTATGGAGTTTGAAATTGCAGGTTTTATTTTTGTCTCCATTCTGTGGGGTTTCTGGGTATGGCGCCGCCGTGGATCGGCGGCGACGGAGCAGCTTCCGCCGGGGCCACCTCGTTGGCCAGTGGTCGGAAACTTGCCCCAACTCAGTTTCTCCGCTCACGAATCCTTCACCAAACTCGCCACCAAGTACGGCCCAATCATGACCCTCCATCTCGGGTCGATGAGCACGGTGGTCGTCTCGTCGAGCACGGCGGCGCGTGAGATGTTCAAAAACCACGACGCGCCGCTGGCAGGACGCATGATTTACGAGGCAATGAAAGGGAACCACGGCACCGAAGGCTCCCTAATCACCTCCCAGTACGGGCCCCACTGGCGGATGCTGAGACGCCTCGCCACCACCGAGTTCTTCGTCACGCGCCGCCTCGACGCCATGCGACACATCCGCCGGCGCTGCGTGGACGCGATGATCCGCCACGTGGGCGACAACGGCGCGTGTGGGGACGCGCCGCCGATCGAGTTGGGGAGATTGTTCTTCATAATGAGCTTTAACCTGATCGGGAATCTGATATTTTCGAAAGATCTAGTGGAGCGGAATTCGACGAGGGGGAAGGGATTTTACTACCATGCGAGACGGGTGATGGAGATGGCCGGAAAGCCGAACGTGGCGGACTTTTTGCCGGCGTTCCGGTGGGTGGATCCGCAGGGGATAAGGAGGAAGACGCAGTTTCATGTGAAGAAAGCGTTTGAAATTGCAGGGGAGTTTATAAGAGAGAGATTGAAGGAAAAAGAAAGTGAAGAGAAGAGAAAAGAAGAAGGAAGAAAGGATTATTTGGATGTGCTTTTGGAGTTTCGTGGCGATGGCGTCGAGGAGCCTTCATGTTTCTCTTCTTGGATCATCAACGTTATCGTCTTCGTAAGCTATTATTATTCATAATTATCATTCTTTAAATTGCTTATGCTTTTCTTTTCAATGGAGATTTTCAAGGGTGGTAGGAATTTCTTTCCTAAAATTTTTACACAAAAAAATCTTTCCTCTTCTCTTTATTTTCTTAAAGTTTAATGGGAACAATACTTGACTACCGTACGTGGGAGCTACCTTCCTACGCACCCAAGATCTTGATAACTAAGAGAAGAAAAGATAAAAAATGAGCAATTTATTTTATCTCTCCTAATTGTTGACGTTTTAATGGTAATGTGTATGGAGATTTCTACATATTGGTATGCAGCCAAATGTTTTCCATAAATTTTTACTATTTCTTTTAATTCAATAATATGTGGGGTGAGCTCTTGAACAACCCGCCAAAGAATTGAAAATTCCCTAAATGTTGAAGATGACTACAATCGTTGACGTTTATCTCTTGGTGGTACTCCCGACGATTTATACCGTCGGGAAAGTCCAAAACTCGTGTAATGGAGGGATAGAAAATTCTTGGTTGCATACCCATATGCAAAAATCTCACTACACACAACCATTAAAACGTTGACAATTAGGAGAGATAAAATAAATTTCTCACTGTCTATCTATCTCTCTTTAGTTGCAAGAATCTCACTAATGTCTATCGTTATGTAACCAAGTATTGTTCGTGAGAGATTTGAATCTCCAATCTAATAGTCGATGACATATATATTGTTATGCTAAAGTGGTCAAGAAAAGTATTATCCTTCTATGTGTGGTATAAAAATAACATTAGTGAAAATAAGCTAATAAGAAACATGTAAGTTAGAAACATGTAAGGGTAGGAGATCAAACCACAAACCTTTTGATCATTAGTACAATCTTACTCATGTTGACAGTTTTTACTTGTTAGTTATGTTTAGAATGATAGTACGACTTGTTATGTGTAGGCTAGTAATGTTTATGTGATTAGCCACATAAAATTTGCATGATACTTCCCCTAATGGTGCTCATCAATGATTTATCTTTTTATGGGTCTTTTAAAATGAAACGGAAAAATCTCTTTTCTACTTTATTTTCTCTAAATTCTTTCGTTTTTATTGGTAAAAAATGTTAGACGAAATTGAGAAACACAGTTGTTGTGTCGTGGTGTAAACCACTGCCTTGAAAGCAATTTCGGCACGACCACGGTGCTAAATCGTTTATACCGGTTGCTCCCCAAGGTTAACACAACACCCTCCTCTCGTTCGTGCACTCGAGAAAGAAGGATTGGAATCAAGAACTATAGACTTTGCTCAGGATTGGAGGAAGAGAAGAGAAAATGGAAGAATGGAAAAATGATGATCAATGGAACTTGCCTCAAGGCTTCTTTTATAGCTGTGAGCGCCACGTGTCTGCACGCCTCAACGAACGGACGCCACGTGTCCACGCCTGTCCACGCCTCAGCCTCAACGAACGGAACGCTGACTGTTGACTGTTGACCACACGGGTTCGGTTCGGTTCGCCTGGACCCAGTTCGGTTTATAAAAGAAACTATAAGAAGAAGGATTTTTGCCCAAAAAGATAAAACCACCTTCTCTATTACGCCCGAGCCCGCCCGCCCGCCCGTCCGACCGACAGACGGGCGGCGGCGCGCGTGTGGGGAGAAGTCCTTGTACCACCTTAACTAGTTTTATAAACCTAGGGAAGAGTGATTGTATAAAAATACTTTTCCCAACTACAAAACTTTCTATGTGGGACAATCACCAAGTGATACTCTCAAGGGCAAAATCCTAAGTCATTCTCTAACAATCCCCCACGAATGACTGTAACGACTAATTTTCCTGAGCAAAGGAGGATATTAAACTTAAACATTAATATCTTTCGATTTGAATTAATGCATAGTGAAGCAAGACAATAACCAACGTGGTGAAAGTAAGTTACCTTTTGAACTTCCAGCAGTCATGGTTTAGACCCCTACAACACGTTTGTATCCTCATATTTTTCTTTGATTCCGCGATACAACAGTCGAACAAGTGCTATTAAAGGCCATGCACTAACACCTTGGGTCATCGTGAGAGCTCTAGAAAGAGAATGCTTTACACTCTTTCATAGAAGGCGGCCACACCTTCACTATCACGTCATGCTTCATCAAGTCCACCGCAGTAAACCACTCAAAACTTGAGCTATGAAGACTTTCCAAACTTTGTCCATCAAGTCCATATTTGGACCACCCAAATAAAGGGCTATGGATTTATTTCAACAATTTAAGTCCCATACATCCTGAGGACTCTAGGATTACTCTCCTTGTTAGGCCTTTGGTGAGAGGATCTGCCAGATTCCTCTCAGACCTCACATACTCCAAGGAGATAACTCCCCCTTTCAATAATTGTTTCACAACTCCATGTCTCAGGCGTATATGCCTTCTCTTGCCATTGATACACTACTCTTGGCAATTCCTATGGCAGCTTGTGAGTCACAGTGCAAAGAAACTGGCACTGACGCCCCCCACAGTGGTACGTCTTGAAGTAAACTTCTTAACCATTCCGCCTCTTGCCCTGCAAGTTCAAGAGCTATAAACTTAGACTCCATGGTGGATCGAGCAATGCAGGTTTGCTTTGCAGATTTCCATGATATAGCTCCTCCACCAAAAACGAACACATATCCGCTAGTTGAACTTACTTCGTCGTTATCAGTTACCCAGTTTGCATCACAATAACCTTCTTACACTGCAGGAAATTTATTAAATTGCAAACAGTAATCTATTGTACCTTTAAGGTATCTCAACAAACGACGAAGTGCAACCCAATGTTCTTTATTCGGATTATGTGTATACCTACTCAATCTACTCACAGCATATGCAATATCAGGTCTAGTATAATTCATCAAATACATCACACTACCTATAATTTTTGCATATTCAGATTGAGAGACACTATCCCCTTTATTCTTCTTAAGTTTCATACTAGCATCATAAGGTGTTCTTGCAGGCATATCATCAAAACGATCAAATCTCTTTAGCATTTTTTCAACATAGTGTGATTGATTCAGAGAATACCCATTTTCGGTTTTCTTCAATTTAACACCAAGTATCACATCAGCCTCACCTAAATCTTTCATCTCAAAGTGTGAGGATAAAAACAACTTGGTATTATTTATTACTTCTAAATTCGTACCGAAAATAAGCATATCATCAACATACAAGCAGATAATCACATAATCAACACCAAATAATTTCGAGTAAACACATGTGTCAGAAGAATTTACCCTAAACTCATTGTTTACTAAGGTATTATTAAATTTCTCATACCATTGTTTGGGAGCTTGTTTAAGACCATAAAGAGATTTTTTAAGCTGACATACCTTGTCTTCTTGACCAGAAACTACAAAGCCCTCAGGTTGTGCCATATATATCTCCTCTTCTAAATCTCCATTGAGAAATGCTGTTTTCACATCCATCTGATGTATTAACAGCCCACGAATAGCTGAAAGAGCAACTAGACATCTAATAGTAGCTATTTTAGTTACAGGAGAATAAGTATCAAAGTAATCAATACCTTGTTTTTGTGAATAACCCACAACCACTAATCTGGCTTTGAATTTTTCAATTGACCCATCTGGTCTAATTTTCCTTTTAAAGATCCACTTACACCTAATAGGCTTACTTCCCTTAGGTAAATCTACCAAGTTCCACGTTTGATTCATAATTAAAGAATCCAGTTCACTTTTAATGGCCTCTTTCCAAAAACTAGAATCTACAGATTTTAAGGCCTCTTGGTAGGTTTTCGGATCTTCATCTATTAGATACATGCATGCAAATTGATCGTCAATTTTATCTGAGTTTTCAACAAGAAAAACAGTTAAAAAATCCGATCCAAAATCTTTCTCAGTTCTTTTTCTTTTACTCCTCCTAGGTTCAGTTTCATGCATAATATCAGCAGTAGATGAAGGACAAGCAGACACCTGACTAGATCGTGAGATATTAACTGGCTCATTTTTAATCATAGGAAATATGTGTTCGAAAAATTCAGCATCTCTATATTCACAGATTGAATTATCATCTAAACACATGAACCTATATGCAGCACTATTATGAGCATACCCAATAAACACACAATCAAAGGTTTTAGATCCTACCGTAGGTTTCTTAAATACCGGATATGCCACTTTAGCTAAGCACCCCCATACCTTTAGATAGCTCAGGTTCGGTGAATATCCTTTCCAAAGCTCGTATGGTGTCTTGTCCAGCCTTTTGTGAGGAACTCTGTTAAGAACAAAACAGGCAGAAAGCACAGCTTCCCCCCACATGCTGTTAGGCAATCCAGAACTTATTAACATAACATTCATCATTTCTTTTAATGATCTATTTTTACGTTCAGCTATGCCATTTTGTTGAGGAGAATATGGTGCAGTACTCTCATGGATAATACCATTTAATTCACAAAATTCCTTGAGAGACTTGTCACTGTATTCACCTCCCCTATCGGATCTTAACCTTTTGATCCTTTTGTCTAGTTGGTTTTCTACTTCTGCTTTGTATTTCCTAAACATGCTACTAGCTTCATCTTTCGATTTCAGAAGATATATTTTCGTGTATCTAGAGAAATCATCAACAAAAGATATATAATAGTTTTTGCCACCTTTGCTAGTAGTGTTTTTGAAATCAGCTAGATCAGAGTGAATTAACTCAAGTAATTCAGTACATCTAGTTGTAACAGGCTTAAACGGTTTTTTTAGCAAATTTTGCCTCTACACATACTGAGCATCTACTATCATTGGGTGATTCTAATACATTAAGAAGATGCAGTTTTTTAAGCCTTTTAATAGATGCAATGTTCACATGACCTAGTCTACCATGCCATACATCAATAGATTCAACAATATAGGCAGAACGAGATGTACTTTCATTCATTTCGGCAAGAATAGAGACAGTGTTTAACACAAACAGACCATCGGCTAAGTACCCCTTACCCACAAAGTTACCATTTTTAGTGATGACAACCTTGTGTCAGCTTCAAAGACAATCTTAAGTCCTGTCCTGTTCAACAAACTTCCAGATACCAGATTCCTACGCAATGAAGGAACATACAATACATCATTCAAAGATAATGTTTTCCCAGAAGTAAGTTTTAAGAGAACCTTCCCTTTTCCAAGTACCCCAGCAGTGGTCGAGTTCCCCATATATACGCATTCGCCGTCAACAGTGTCATGGAACTCGTGGAACAAGCTTCGATTTGAGCAGAAGTGTCTCGAAGCACCAGTGTCAAGAATCCAGTCTGACTTATTCTCCACCAGATTAGCCTCCACCACTACCGCAACAATGATATCGTCTGCTTCAACCACGTTGGCTTGTGCACCATCAGGCCTCCGGTCTGGTTTCCCTTTCCTCTGGTTGCACTGATAGGATTTGTGCCCAGGTTTGCCGCAGACATAACATATCAGCTTGGACTTCTCTTTCTCTATTTTCCCGCTAGGAGACTTGAATTGATGGTTCTTCTTCTGCGAGGATTTGTCTTTATTTTTATTTTTGAACCTGTCTTTAGATGCAGCAGAAGATTCAACTAAGTTAGCATTAACTGAATTCAAAGACTTAGATTCCAACTTATCCTTTTGCCTGTTGGCTTCTTCAGTTCGCATGTGGCTGATCAGTTCTTGTAACGTCAGGTCCTTCTTCTTGTGCTTTAAATGATTGCGGTAGTCGCTCCATGAAGAAGGGAATTTTTCGAGCAAGACATTTGCCTGGAGAATCTCGCACATCTTCATACCTTCTGTCAGAATGTTTGCCACTAGATTCTCGTACTCGTGGACCTGGTCCATCACTGGTTTGTCATCCGTTATTTGGAACCGCATCCACTTTCCGACCACGTACTTTTTCCTTCCTGCATCATCGCCACCATATCTGGATTCCAGAGTGTCCCATATAACTTTAGCTGACTTCTGAACAACGAACAGGTCAAACAGTGAGTCGTTCATGTGGTTCAAAAGATAACCCCGAACTGCCTTGTTGTCTTTCTCGAACTTTTCTGGATCAATATCATAACTGGCCTTTGGTTTTTGAGGGACAGTCTGTACTTCCTTCGAACTGTGTGGATCAGGCTGAACCTCTTTAGATTTTTCAAGGTCTACGACCGGTGCTTCTGATTTCTCCACATAGTTGGTGGTTAGGGGACGCCACGTGTCCACGCCTGTCCACGCCTCAGCCTCAACGAACGGAACGCTGACTGTTGACCACACGGGTTCGGGAAGTCCTTGTACCACCTTAACTAGTTTTATAAACCTAGGGAAGAGTGATTGTATAAAAATACTTTTCCCAACTACAGAACTTTCTATGTGGGACAATCACCAAGTGATACTCTCAAGGGCAAAATCCTAAGTCATTCTCTAACAAAAAATTTAGCGGTGGACAATAGGAACTCTTACCATCCAATCAATAGGATAATTATTATTCATAAATTTTGGTATAAATCTCATTTCCAATCTTCAATTTTTAAGATTTTTTCTTTTTATTTTTCCTCCTTAATTTTTACAAAAAGAAAATTTGTATTTAGACTAGTGAAGATCATATCGAAAATTGACAATGATTTATACAAAAAAAAAAAAAAAAAAAAAAAAAAAATGGCGTGTCTCACGTGATATATGTTTTAGATATCATATAATACATATGCTATTTTTACAAAAATAAAAATATATATTATCTTATTGTTTATCATTTAAATGATTGATTTATTAAATTGTTGAAACATTTCAGATTATATGAGAAGTAGGTGGACCAAGATTAAAGAATCTCATTTAGGTTTTGTTTGTATTATTTTATAATCTTTTGAAAGATAATGTATTGAATTTTGGGGTACGACTATTTTATACTATGCTTTTTTTAGTTCATAAATCGTATTCTTGTATTTTAGTAACTTGGAATATTATTGTAATAATCTTAAAATTATACTTTTATCTGTTTATTTTCTTCAAAATTTTACAGTCTTTGAATTCTTTTTTTATTTATTCAATTGGTTCTTAAACATTTTTAAATATTCTATTTCAATATCTAAACTTTTAATGTTTTGTTTCAGTCCTTACACTAAATAAATAATTTATATTTTTTTTACTGTTTTTATTTAATCATTTAATAAAAATTTAAATCTATTTAGAACTTTAATAACCTAATCTAGTAGATCATATGCAAATATATATATATATATATATTTCATTTACTCGAACAACAAAATTTCTACCAATTAAATAATTTATTTAAGAAAAAAAAAATCACCCTAACTATATAAAGTGATTGATTTTATTCAAATTTCGAAGACATAAGAAACAAATGTAACTTTATAAATCAAACCAAAATAAACATAAAAGGAGAAACAATTAGAAAAATAAGGCAAGACAAGAATGTTATTTAAAACATTTTTTTATTAAAAAAAAACACAATAATTGAATAAAAATAAAAGCTAAAATTCTTTTTCTTTTCTTTTTATTTTGAAGATTGTACTTCACAACCTCAATTTTAATCCTACTTGTTATGATCGTAATATCAACCCAACATTATATTCAATAAATTTCTTGAAATATTTTCACATCTTTATTTTAAAAAGTTTTCATTGTATATAATTAATTTTTGTTATAACTTTACAAATAAGCAACCGAAATGGTCTTTTAAAAAAAGTATATAGACTAAAATAAATATTTTGAAAGTATAGAAACAAAAAATAATAAATGTTGTTGATGCTAAAATCCGGACAGAAGACTCACCTGACCTTCACGTGACACCAACAGTGAATTTGTAGAAACTGGGGAAGACGTGACCTGCAAGACCAGCAAAAACCGCTGCACACCGGCGTGGTGTAGGCCACACCGCCTCCGATGCCTAAGTCAGAAAACCGAGGAGAAGCTACAGATAGTAAAGGGGAGAGTCAAGAATCGAGTTTCGGAACCAGTTCCGTGGTGAAGAGGGGGTTTTATACATGTTTGCCCTCCTAGGGTTTTTAGGAATTCGATGGTGTTTCGGGACGAACCAGACGAAACTGGGGCCATTCGGGGCATCAGGGACCGAAAAGAGGTCACCGGGCTCGGCCCGCGCAAACGGGCCGAATGGTCGGCCTCGGCCTTTTGCCGAGGTCGAGCATATGCCGAGGCCGACCATATGGGTCGGGCCATTTTGGCCCGACCCGTGGGTCCAGTCTTCCTCTGGGTTGGTCTTTTGGTCCTACCTCTGCCCGATTGTCCTCATCAGCTCCTTGTCCATCTGTGTGGTCCAAAATCACCTATAACATTAAGCCCCCACTCTTGAATTGGGATTCAGGTGCGACTTTAATGCTATAGGCCGAGCTCCTTGAGCCCAACTTAAGAGTACAACTCTCGTCTCGTGCTGACTTTTGTATGACTTCTTTGTTATCCGGGCGAGCTATGCAAAGTAGAAACTCCCTGGGTAGGGGTTAGGTGAAACGGAAATGAGAAGAGTGAGAAGTTACAGAAGTGGCTGGAGGGCCTCTTTGGTCGGCCTCAACCTCGGTAAGAGGCTGAGCACAACATTTTCCATTTTAGCAAAAGGTCGAGGCCGACCATATGGGTCGGGCCATTTTGGCCCGACCCGTGGGTCCAGTTTTTCTCTGGGTTGGTCTTTTGGTCCTACCTCTGTCCGATTGTCCTCATCAGCTCCTTGTCCATCTGTGTGGTCTAAAATCACCTATAACAAATGTTTAAAAACCACCCGGAGTAAAATAGACCAATATTTTTTTTAGTGCCTTTTCAATTTGGTCATTATTTTAAAAGTTTAAATTAAAGTTAGTCCCTTGATTCCCATTATCTTTCAAACCAATCAAGGTTAAAATTTACTCTGAGAATTTTAAAATAATAAAAAGTATATATATTATTAATAAAAAAAAAAAAAAAAAAAAAAAAAAAAAAAAAAAAAAAACTGGAACATTATTAACATATATATTCAGCCTTAAAAAAACATATATTCAGCCAACTTTAAACGACATTGAATAAAATAGAATATAACCGTATTATATCTTGGTTAAAAGAAATAATAATAATAATAATAATAATAATAATAATATTATTATTATTATTATTATTATTATTATTATTACACCTAAATATACAATACTTAGCAAAAAAACACTCAAAAAAAAAACAAAAAAACAAAAAAACAATACTTCGCAAAAATGTTATTTTGTTTGTTTCTTTTTTTCAGGAGATGTTCACGGCGGGGACGGACACAACCACCAGCACACTAGAATGGGCAATGGCGGAGCTCCTCCACAACCCGGCGGCGATGCAGAAACTTCAGGCAGAGCTCCGATCTACCATCCCGCCGGACGGCAACCTCGAAGAAACCCATCTCCAAAACCTCCCGTATCTCGACGCCGTCGTCAAAGAAACCCTCCGCCTCCACCCGCCGTTGCCGTTCCTCTTCCCGAGAATGGCCATGAAGCCCTGCAAAATCCTCGGCTACCGGATTCCGGCGGAGACCCAAGTTTTGGTCAACGTTTGGGCCATCGGCCGAGACCCAGAAAACTGGAAAGACGCTACGGTTTTCTCTCCGGAGAGATTCTTGGAGCCCGGCGCCGGGGCCGGGAAGGATTTTAAAGGTCAGCACTTTGACTTCCTTCCTTTTGGGTCCGGCCGCCGCATGTGCCCGGCGGTGCCGCTGGCGTCGAGAGTTCTTCCGGTAGCTTTGGGTTCGTTGATTCTGTCGTTTGATTGGGCCCTGCCGGACGGAATGTTGCCGGAGGAGATGGACATGTCGGAGCAAATGGGGATTACTCTTAGAAAGAAAGTTCCTTTGAAGGCCATTCCAACACCTTATAAACGACGTCGTTTCTGATGGATATTATGGGTTTTTATTTACTGTTTTTTAAGTAAATATGAATAATATATTTGCCCACACATATCAAAATGTTTTACTAGTTTTTCTTATGTGATATATTTTTATTGGCTTAAAAGTTAAATACAATAAAAATACCAATATGAGCATAAAGCTTCTACCAATGATAAAAAAGTCTATAGTTCGAATCTCTTTCACACATCTCTGCAAATATCAATAGTAGTATTGTTACGAGAGGTTGACAATCCAAAACTCAGACATTTTGTTTTTAAACCAATTCATCGTTGCCATCCAATCTTAATCAGAAATTTGATTAAAAGATATAAGAGAAACATTTTTCAAATATATTGTTTGGGTGTGTTTAGCATGTCTTAAAGTGTTTATAAAAGATTAAGCTCTTGGCCTAGTAGCGGTTACATGTTGGACCATGTGGCTTCTGGGCTATTTTTGAGGGCCTAAAAATGACCAAGTCAATGGGCTGTTCAAAAATTGTAGTTGAGTCTGATAGGAAGCTGACAATTCAATTCCTAAATAAGGAGATCCAGATCTGGTGGAAAGTTGTAGTCCCAGCCTTTACCCTCTGTTTGGAACCAAGAAAGTTCAAGAAATGATTTTAAATCTTGTGATTTGAAATTCAAGAAATGATTTTAAATTCTTGTCTTGTTTGGAACGAGAAAGATTTAAAACGAATGTATTTAAATTTTTGTGTTTGGATGGTAGTTGGAAAAGGAAAGAAAGTAAAAGAATTTATTAATATAGACTTTTAATTTGAGTTATTAATAGAAAATTTAAATAAGATGAGGATAAATAAGTAATTTAACTCTCACTTCCTAGAAATCCTGCAAAATCGATGGTTTTAGTTGGGAAAATTTTTTACGTCAAAACATGATTTGAAATCATTATCTTTCTTGAGATACCAAACAAAAAAATTCATTTCAAATCCATTATGATTTGAAATCTTTCAAAATCAGGAGGTTCCAAACAGAGCATTGGAGAAATCTCTTTCAATTATATTCCAAGAAAATGTAACAGTTACCATGAGACTTGGGTTAGGAATTTCCCCAGTTGACTGTGTGAATGGGTCGAGTTTGACTAATCTATTTTTTCCCAAGTGGCATAATAAATTTTTTGAGGTATTTTTCAAAAAAAAAAAAAAGATTAAAAAAAAGTCTTCTTTTTAAATGGTGGTGTTTATTTGAAAATTTTAAGAGTTCCTTTAACCAATTACAAGCATTTTTTCAAAAATAATAATAATAAAGAATTATTTGAAACTTTATAAAATTAGACAAAAAGAAAACACACTTAAAAATGCTTTTGGAAGAAATATTTAATAGCTTTTTTTTTAATATATACATTTGTTTTAAAAAATAAACGCTTCACTTAAAAACACTTTTTTCGAAAGGCATCACAAAATCATTGATAGATAAGTTTTCATCAAATTCATTTAGATTCTAAAGTCTATATTGAAAGGATATAAATGTAAACTTTTTTTTCTTTTTTAAATATGGAAATTGATTGTTACACTAGCATTGTAAATATTAATAATCCTTTGACATTTGGTACAAATTTTTTCCGTCTATAATAACTCTAAGAATATGTCTGTGGTTCTAACTTCATTAATTCGGGGTCGCTCTTGCTTTTGCTTATTGGGCTTTGAGAAAATGGGCCTAAGCCCATTCAATGGATCCTATGTTTTTATAACTCATTTTTTCTTTTTCTTTTTTTTTAAAAAATAGTTTCTTTTAAAACTCAATTAATTGGAGATATTTATTGAGAATAATTTGACTTACAAATAAAAAAAGTTTTCATGGTTGAATCTTATTGAGCCCTACCATAACAATTGTCAATCCCAACTTTATTAGGTTGGAAGGAAGATTAAAATTTCATGTAGAATTATAGATCAAAGATAAAAAAGTGCATCACTGATCCTGTCTCACTTTGTTGTCATCTCTAGTTTGACATTCATTTGTATTACCATTATATAACTTACATAAATATATTTTTCTAGATAGATGGTTTTTAAATTCAATTTGACCAATAGACCTCTTTGCAAATAATTGGTCGTAGAATTTAAAAAGGTTAAAACATTCTTAATTAATAAGTTATTAATCACGTTTGCATATACATCAAATTATCCCAAATTAGGATGTTGTTTTTATTATTCTTATTTTTATTCAAATTAGGTTAACAAGTTTAGTGTTTTTGAGTTCAACAACATTTGGAGATAGGGGGATTCGAACTCATGACTTCTTGATCATAAGCCTATACTTTATGTCAGTTGAGCTATACTCTTGACAAATTAAAAGGACGCTTGAGTCTAAAGTTTTTTTTTTTTTTTTTGAGAAACACATAAACTTTCATTAGGAACGAGCAAAAACTCCCGAAAGGCTACCAGCCAATGGGACAGGAGCCCTCATTACTGATTGTCAAAAGTCCAATATCATGAGCATTTAAAAGTAAAAGCCAATTAGGAAAATTTCCATTCCAACTATCTGAGGAGACTGTGGCCCAAGCCCGTCGGGCCAGCTGATGTGCCAGATGGTTTTGCGTTCGAGGAACATAACAAATTGACTGAGTTTGGCGATGAAGGAGGAAACTCTTGGCTTCATCAATGAACTTCGACTGATCAGTGAGGTCCTCCTTCTTCCCCTTAAGCATGTTTACCACCTGAATAGAGTCAAGCTCGATAAACACCTTGGGGGAATCGTGAGGGATCGATCGAATTGCTTCCAGCACCGCGAGGGCTTCGAGCCAGCTGATCTGCCAGATTTTATGGATTGCACAGTAACCTACTGTCACTATGTTCCCTTTCCAGCATCTAATGACCCAGCCAATACTGCCTATCTTCTTCTCCTCATTCCACGATGCGTCACTGTTAATTTTCCAACAGCCCTCCGACGGAAGAACCCAGTTGATTCTTGGACAGGGATCGTGTGGAACACTCGTTGTCGAAGGCTGAGGATCGCGACTGTTCGTCTCCATCAGCTGCTGCGATTGGTTCGTCTGCTCTCCGACCGCCCTGGTAAGCGAATTTAGAGCTTTCTCGATCTGTTGTTGAAGGAATAATTGGTTGGGCTTCTGATTTGTGTGAAGGATGACATTCCTATATGTCCATATTTGCCAACATATTATTGTGCATCGCATAAATTTTCCTTCTGTTCTATCTTCGTCACCGCTGCCTTTCCACATGGCTTCGAAGTAATCAGCTGCCGCCCACCCAGTCCTGTTAGGCAGAGAGTGAACATTAGGGATAGGAGAGAAACGAGTCTACATACCTTTAGTCATCTTGCACTCCCAAAGAAGATGTTGGATTGTTTCCGATTTAGACCTGCAAAACAGACACAAAAAATCCACCTCCATTCCCTTTTTAATTAAGTTCGTGCGAGTGGGAAGAATATCGTGAAAAATTTTCCAGCCGCAAACTTTAATCTTTGGGGGGATCGGGGTTTTCCAGTACTCTTTCCATAGCTCTTCCTTATTACATAAGCAAGAGCCTGAGGCTTCAAAGGAATTTTGAAGATGAATCCCCAATCTATAGGCACTCTTTACTGAGAAAATACCCCTTGGATCATAGTGCCATATAATCGTGTCCTCCTTATGCATTGGGCTGAGTGAGATGTTAAGGATGGCTTTTGCTTCGTCTTCCAGAAACAGCTTCCTAACCAACACCTCGTTCCAAACTCCTGTAGGTTTTATGAGTTGGGCCACTGTATATTTGTGAGCATCTTTGTTGGCAATAATAGGAGTACAAAACCCATCACATAGGAGGGATTAATATAGGGGAATTGTGCTAAATGGCTAAAAAAAAAAAAAAAAAAAAAGAATTCAATGCAATCCTTGAAGCGAACAGCACATGAAAAATGAATTCAAGACAACACAATTATTCTTATCCACACAAGCAAACCCACACATCTACCAGAAAATTAATCTCTTCCACCCAAACTCCACAATCTTAAAAGTTGTCATATTCTCCCTTCTTGAATTTTAAATTTTTGAAGAAATCTATTTCATCATAAGCAAAAAAAAAAAAGGTTTGAATCGAATCTCAAACTTGTGAATTCTTTATTTGTGAATATATGTCACCATTCTTTATTTTTTATTTTATTTTATTTTATTTTTAGTTCAACAACAATGGTAGGTGAGGGGATTCAAATCTCTGACTTCTTGATCGAGGATACATGTAAATTATCACTTAGCTATGCTCATTTTGACATGAAATTTGTGAATTCGAACCTACTATTCAATATTTAGATTATTCACTAAGCTTTAAACTATAAACTCAAGCGTATGAAACTTGCTTATTATGCTTTATACTAAACTCTTACAAATCCCCAAATAATTTCTCATCCTCTAACAGTTCATAAAGCACAAGAAAACTCATCATCGCTAAAGAAATAACTCCGACGAGCTTCAACTTCAAATGGATTTGTCAATCTCTTCTTATAAACTTCACTTGAACTGCAAATATTGCTCAAAGCTACAAGAAGCTCAACAATGGCGGCCTCTGTCTTCTCCCTATCTGCATAATGAAGAGTCTGCAGCAACAACACATGGGACCTTGAACCTCCGCCGCCGGTGCCGGTGCCGGAGCCGGCGGGCTGCTTCTCAATGCTGTGCTCCGAATGCCAGGCCTCCATGTCATGAGCCATGGGAGCCAACCACTGCAATATTTTCGCCATTGCCGATTTCCACTCCGCTGCGATTACTGGATCGTACAACGAAGAATGCCGGACTTTTGCTGCTGATCTCAGCCGTGATCTCAGAACCGTCCTAATACTCGCCGGCAACATGTTGAAAAGCTCGTCCCGATCCTCGGCGTCGATCCAATGAGGTGCCGACGCTAATTTCTCGATCAAAACCACCATTTTGCCGTAATGAATCGCTAAGGCGACGGCGCCGAGGGAATTCGGTGGTGGGTTTGATAAGTTTTCTTTGGTGAAGAATGATGAGATTGAATAATGGCCGCCATTAATTCGTCTCGGTGAGGATGATGCTCTGTTTTCCACTCTGTTTATCAGCTCCAACGACGACGTTTTGCTCACCGCCGGCAGCGGCGGCGGTGATCCGATTCCGCCGTCCTTACAGTCTCGAAATGATGGGAAATGGGAAAATTGGGAAACCCTTTTACTCTCTGCAGAAATCTTCATCGATGGCGGACTCTTATTACAGAGTTCTTTTTTCCCCTGTTCTTCTAATTCCAACCTCGTACGGCTGCCGACGGATTTCTCTCCGCCGTACTCCGGCCGCCGCATTTCCTTAACTCCAAACACAATTTTGATTCGTTCTATAATTGTAACCATCGATCTCATGAAAAGTCTAAGAATGTAATCAAATGTTCTGTTCCAAGGCGTCATCAATTTCAAGCTCTGAACATGGCGGCGGTGCCACGAAATTTTCTTCCGGTACTTGAAAGATTTTCCGCCGCCGTCGGCGAAGGAAAAAATCGCCGTCGTCCGCCTCAAATTCCGTTCAACCTCCGCCAGAATCTCCATTTCCCTCGACAGCTCCGCCGTGTGCACGACAAATCTCTGCATTTTCTTCACTCTTCTGTCCATTTTCTTCCATCTGTACTGCCAACCAAACCAATCGAATTCGTTCTTCAATGGGTCTCTGACGAATTTTTCAAACTCATGAAGAACAGGATCCGAACATCTGGCCCCGAATCTTGCGATCGATTTGGCGATGTATTGAAGTTCTTCGGCGATTTCTTTCAAGAAAAGCTCCATTAGAAACTGTTCGTCGTTGGAAATTAGTTTTTGGATTCCTGTTGAATTCGAGAGGTTTTGTTTCGCTGCTGTGAATTCGTTGTCTTGTAATCGATTCCATAGCTGAACGAGCTTTGACATTAGAGCTGTGATTTCGAAAGAAAAGAAACCGATCGCCGCCGTGCCCGGCTCCGGCAGCTCCACTTTCCGGGAAACCCACCGGAAAGGTGAATTTCTTGTGTTTTTCCGTTCTTTGGCCATGTTTTCCGGCGATGGGCTTCGAAATAATTCTGCAAATAAATGTCCAGAGAAAAGAGATGAACAACATGAGAATCGCCGAATGTCTCAATGAAGTTAAAAAGAAACAGGTGAGCTTTTTTTTGGTTTGTTTCTTGTTTTTTCTGGAATTCTAAATTAGAAAAAGTTAAAATTTTACAAGAATATTGTTTTCTTTTGAAATAATATATTCATATTTATTATAATATATTTAATATAAAGATTTTTTTTTTTTTTTTTTTTTTTGTTAAGAAACAAAATTGAGTTTAGAAACAGTTTCTGGTTTCTAGTTATTTTTTGGCTAAATTATATGAACTATTGGGTTTGTTTCAAAAATACCCCTGAACTTTAAAAAGTTTCAATAATACCCTTGAATTTTACAAGAATTTTCAAAAATACATTTGTAGTTAAGTTTTGGATGGGAACCATTAAAACCGTTAAAAATGTTTCGAAAATACCATCATCGAAATTTAGTCAAGCTCTCGGGATGATGTATTGAAAGAGAAGAAAAGCTCATAGTATATGAATACATGAAAAATAGGTAAAGTTTCTCATTAATTTTCATGAAAGAATAATTTACGGTGAGAGAAGGAAAAAAAACATTTTCTAATAACTTTATATATTTTTTTAAACCTTTTGAAAGTTGAAGAGTATTAATGAAACTGAAATTTTTAATGGTTTCTGTTCAAAAATTAACGACAAATATATTTTTTAAACATTTGTTAAAGTTCAGGGGTATTTTTAAAACTTTTTAAAGTTCAAGAGCATTTTTTTATAATTTAACCTATTTTTTTCTCTCTATATATATATTTTTTGAAAAGTGGAGGTAGAGGATTCGAACCATAACCTTTGGTCATTAGTTCATTTTTATGCTAGTTGAACCATGTTTAGTTTTTCTTTTTGTTCTTTTAATATCAAGAGAAGAAAGAAATAACGAAAAAAAAAGTACAACAACCATTTCAAATAAAAAATTTATATAAAATGAAATATTAAAATAAAAATTTAAACATTCTCCCATTATATTTATTACATGAACAAAATCATATTTGTATTTATATTTTAAAAAACATATAATTCCGAAACCCGTTTTGAAAATGAGTTAAAAATATTTAAAAAAAAAAAAAGAAGAAGAAAATGAATAAAAAAGATTACTTTGTTTCTCAAAAACCAAGAAAAAGGAACATAATTAAAAACAAAATCATCATCAAATAAACCTCGTCCTAGGAAGAGAAAAAACATAGAAACATGAAAAGAAAAAAAAAATCCAGTACCTGTTTGGCTGCTCGGAAAACAAAAGGGAAAAGAAAAAGAAAGTGGAAAGAATTACTGTGAACTGTCACAGGTAATTAAATTAACCGAGTGGGTAAAAAACGAAGACAGTAATAACTAAATAACCTCAAAATCTCAGATTATTCCACTAAACTCATCAAAGAAGAAGAAGAAAATGGAGGCTGAGGAAATGGTAGAAAAAAGAGAGTTTAAATATAATGGAGAGTCATAATTGACCCCTGAACGCGACGACTCGAGAGAAAATTTCTATTTCAAAAAAAAAAATGAATATCCAAATTGGGCTTTGTTTGAGGTCCCATATTCTTGTCTTGTTATGAAGCTTTGGGAATTTCATCAGTTCTGATGAAACAATGTGGAAAGGATTTCAAACGTTGTTTCAATGTTCTGCCGTTGTTTGCTAAGAAGAATGTTTTAATTATGAGCATATTCTTTCTCTAATAAAAACATGCTTGCCTTGTGACCCTTCCTACTTCATTAGGAAATATTATAATCTGTTGGCGGTCTATAGATTTGCATCTCCATAATCTAAGCTATACTCCGATTAACCTTCCAAATCTATTTTTTAGGTTTGCATTCCGGTATGCTCCATTACAATCTTGACAACTAAAAAAGAGAAAGGTAGAAAATGAAAAAACGTTTTTATCCATCCTGGCTGCCAACATTTTAATGGTGGTGTGTAAGAAGATCCTTACTACACTAGGTGAAAATTTCTAGTAATACGGTAGTACCCGCTCCTTCCATTTAGTATTTGACACGTCATTTAATGATATAATATTTTATGCTATGAGTCTCACATCATTCTTAAATATTTCTTACATGGCAAACAATCAATGAAGGTAGTATGGAAAATTTTTCATACTACCGTAGTATTAGAAATTTTCCCGTATGCAACCAAGTATTGTCCTTATCGAAAATACCTTTATACTGTGAGATTGGTTTCAATTACACTCCCTAATTTTGAAAAGTTTCATTTTAATCTTTGAAGTTTAAAGTTTGTTTAAAAAAACTTTGAATGCTTTTGCCATCAGAAAATGATGTGTCTACTTATATCCTAATCTTTTGACCAAACCTACTATTGTCTTCGACATTTTAACCTCCTGACCCAATTTTGTGTTCTTTTTGTTTATGGTGTTTTTTCCTAAGACCTCTTTCAATTTTTCACAAGACCACATGTCTTCAAGTTTGTTCACATCAACAAAATCTAAGTAGACACATCATTTCTCGTCCATGAATTTAATGATAAAAATCTTTGGAATCATTTTGAAACAAATTTCAAATTTTAAAAGAAAACTTTGAGGGTATTAATTAATTCCAATTGTAGTTTTAATAATTTAAGCAATTAAACTCTTGAGATTTTTGGTAGGGACATATGGTCATATCATATCCAAATCTGTTTCATTGACATGAAGCAATGAGCCAGTAGACTGGATCATTTGGGCCTTAAAAATCATGAACAGAGCTGGTTGGGTCCTTAAAAATGCCAAATCAGAAATTGATTTGTCAAACCTCTTTTCTAGAAAATTCTGTGAGACTGAGTATTTTATAATTACAATTAAAATAGGATAATTGTAATGGGTGGCAACATGAAGGTAAATAATTGCAAATATAGCAATTTTTAAAAATATTTGCAAATATGACAAAAAATTTTAATTAATTTTTTATATTCCTAAATTGCCCTGTGTGTCCATCTTCTTCTTTCTCGTCAGTTTTTTTTTTTTTTACTGATAGAAAGTCTTTTTATTACTGATAGATTCTATCAGTGATAGAAAGTTTCTATCAGTGATAGAATAAAGTTTCTATTAGTGATAGAAACTTTCTATCACTGATAGAATAAAGTTTCTATCAGTGATATTTCTATCACTGATAGATTCTATCAGTGGTAGAAAAATTTTCTATCGGCGACAGAAAGTTTCTATCACTAAAATTTCTATGACTGATAGATTCTATCAGTGGTAGAAAAATTTTCTATCAATGATAGAAAGTTTCTATCACTGATAGAATAGAAGATTTCTATCACTAATAGAAATTTTTTCTATTAGTGATAAAAGATTTCTATCACTGATAGGTTCTATCAGTGATAAAAAAAACTTTTTTTTATAGAAAATCATAGAAAAACTTTTGATAAAAAATCTTTCAATCCCTGATCACCCATAAAAATCTTTCTATCTCCGATAGAAATCTTTCTATCACCGATATAATCTATAAGTGATAGAAAAACTTTCTATCACCGATAGAAAAGCTTTATATCAGTGATAAAAGATTTCTATCACTGATAGGAATTTTTACTATTCTATCAGTGATAGAAAGATATTCTATCAATGATAGAAAACTCTTGATAGAAAATATTTCAATCCCTGATAGAACCTATCAGTGATAGAAATCTTCTATCACTTATAGAAATTTTTTCTATGAGTGATAGAAAAACTTTCTATCTCTATCACTGAGACTGATAGAAAAACTTTTCGTGAGTTATAGAAAATCTTTCTATCACTGATACTTTTCTACCAGTGATAGAAGATCTTTTGTTTCTATCAGCGATGGCGATACAAGGTGAAATCGAGCATTGAAAAATAAAGCAAAAACGAACGATTATAGAAATCAAACACTGAAAAATAAAAACCAAACACGGATAGAAAACCAAATAACAACAACCAAACACTGATAGAACACCGAACAAGTGATAGAAAAATATCTATCGCCGATAGAATCTATCAGTAGTAGACAAATTTTCTATCATATGATAGAATCTATCAGTGAAAGAAACTTTCTATCACTGATAGATTCTATCAGTGATAGAAATCTTTCTATCAGTGATAGAAAAACTTTCTATCAGTGAAAGAAAATCTGGAGGGGTATTTTAGTAAATGCAACACACAAACTATTAGATTTTGCCATTTTTGCAATCTTTTTTGTGGGTTGCTAGATTTGCAATTATTTTGGCCCATATTGCTATCCTTGCAACCGGCCCATTAAAATACATATGCATGAGAACATGGCATTCTGTAAAAATTTATGTTAAAATGTGAAATAAATTTAAATTCCATATATATATTGGCTAAATTACTAATTTAATTTCTATAATTGGACTCAATTTTACAATGTAGTTCTAGAGTACAAAAAATCACCTCCCCTGTTAGGTGTCGTTTGGTGCAAGGGTTTTGGGATGGAAATGGATAAGGATTTCTAAAACCCTGGTTTGTTTCAAGGTTTTTGTGGGGCCCAGAAAATAACGCATTTCCGGTCATCATTTATACTCATAAGTAAAAGGTTTTCTATGTCCTTGCAAAAGCATGAGTTTTCTCTTTGTTCATCCCTTCTTTTTTATTTTGAATATAGTTAATTAATTAACTAATGGATACTAAATTAAAAATATTATAATAAATTATTTAATTAGATTAAATAATAATTTGTCAAGAATTTCAATTTTTTTAAACAAATACTTAGTCCAAGTTTATTAAAGGGATGTAATTACATATTTACTAAAATTATAATTAATTAGTTAATATTATAGAAAATATATTTAATTATTGAATTAAAATTATTTAAATGAATTTAGTATAAAAATTCATTTTTCAATAATTATAATTAATTACTTATTGATTATTTATAATCAATTATTTTTTTTTTTTTGAATTTCCTTATAATAAATAAATAATCATAATATTATTAAAATATTTATCTAATTAATTTTTATGGATACAAATATATTAAATTATTGTAGTTAAAGATATTTATTAAAAAGTTAATTAAATAATTTTAATTAGTTAAATTAACATAGTTTATCCCATTAAAATTATTTCATGATTATTAATTCATTAATTTTTATTAATAGTTTGAATTAATTTTGATTATTTTATTGATTAATTTATTAAAATTACATAAAGTTTACCTGATTAATTCTAAAAAAATAAATACAGACATAATTCGTTCTCATAAAATCCTGATGACATTTCATGCACAATCAAACACAGTTATCCTTTGATTCCCAGCAATCTTATTCCTAAACATAGTATTCTCCGGCATCATTTATTCTTAGGCATCTATAAAACCTTAAATCAAACGGCCTCTTAGGGGTTGAATTTTGTTTCTTTCCTTCTCGACATTAATCTTAAAGAACCAACCATAATTAGATTAAAATCTTAACCACTAAAAAAGGAAACAGTAGAAAATAATATATTTTTTAAAATTTATTTTAATTATTAATATTTTAATGGTAGTATATAAGAAAGATTCGTATACATATGTGTAGTTAACTATGAAGAATACTTAGCTACGTATGAGGACGTAGGAATCGTCATATCAACAAAAGAGGTAAACTCTTAGTTGTCAAAATTTGAATGGGATGCGTAAGAAGATTCTACCCACCACAATGTGTAGTCAAGTATTGTTCATTAAATATTATTTATATATATAGACTTTATTACAAGTTTAGTTCCTGAACTTTTAGAGTTGTATCAATTAATTAGTTTTTGAGCTTTAAAAAGTTTTTAATAAGTGTTTGAACTTTAATTTTTGTTTTTAATAGGTCCCCAAACTTAAAAAATAACCAATATACTATATATAAAATTGAATTTTATGCCTATTGAGACTCCAAACTTTCAATTTTGTATCTGGTAGGCTTGTGAATTTTTAAAAATGTTGGATAGGTCAATGACTTATTAGACACAAAATTTAAAGTCGAGGAACCTATTGGACACAAAAGTGAAAGTGTAAGGATCTATTGAATATTTTTTAAGTTCAGAAACTTATTAGAAACAAAATTAAAATTTTGGAAATCTAATCGAAACTTTTTAAGGTTGGATTAAATAGACACAAACTTGAAAGTCGAAAACTAAGGGTGTGTTTGGTTCGTGATTTGAAAACAAGGAATTCAAGGAAAAATGAGTTGTATTTCATGTGTTGGATAGCAGATTAAAAAATTGGATCTCAATTTAAACCATTGTTCAAAATGTGTTGATTTCAATTTCATGTTTTTAGAATTCGAATTGCCTACCAAAAGTATATATATAAAATAGATTCGATTTTGCATGCGAGAAGAAAGGACGTGTCAGAAAGTTCCAGCACCCACCGCTGCCCACACCTTTCCAGTGCCTTCCAGTGTCTCCCTTCATCCCTCCATTTAAATCCCCAAAACCCTAAATTCCAACATTCCCAAATCTGATCGATTCCACTTCCAAATTCCACAATTCTGCAACAGAAAACAGAGAAATCATGAAGCCGATCGACGACAAGAAGGACAAAGTGACGATCCGAGCGGTGAGCCGCGACGAGGAAGGGAAAAAGCGAGTCGAAAAGACCGAGATCGACACTCACAACATCGACACCATCAAGTACGTCGAGAAGAAGCTCATCGACAAGGGAGTTCAGCGCCTCGACCGCCATCCGGTCCACGGCCGTGCCGGAATTGCCCAGCCGCCGCCGAAGTCCGGCCGCGGCGGGAAGTTCACTTGGGAGGGACCGGGCGATCGCATCGAGAACGAGCTCTCGCCGGCGCCGGCGGCTATAGATGAGAAGGATCCTAACTACGTGGATGAAGAGAAGGAGGAGGAGGTCGCCGGAATGGTCGTCGGAGAAGTGGAGGTGCCGAAGGCGGCGGCGGCGGCGAGAGAGGGAGTTTCGAGAGTGGAGGTGGATCCGCAGATTCAATTGCAATGAAATGTTGTTTCTGTAATTAGCTGTGTGAGTTTGGGGTCTTTTTCTGTTTGAATTTTGTTGTGAAAATGGCAATGAAAGTGTT
This sequence comes from Luffa acutangula, assembly GCA_036850905.1. Classification (NCBI taxonomy): domain Eukaryota; kingdom Viridiplantae; phylum Streptophyta; class Magnoliopsida; order Cucurbitales; family Cucurbitaceae; genus Luffa; species Luffa acutangula. Next base: position 50,895,572 of record CM072096.1, on the reverse strand, counting down.
TTTTTTTTTCTTTTTTCTTTTTTGTGTGTATGTGTTTGAGTGAAATGCTCATTATGTTCAGTTGCTATAAAGAATTAAAGAATCAAGAGTTATAATTTGTAAAAGGGTCAATACTAGTACTTTAATACCCAATTCTTATTGTAAAATTAATTGAAGTATAGTTCAATTACATATTTCTTTTTAACTTAAAAAAAGGTTCATGTCGTTTCAGTGATTGAAATTAGTTTGGAGTGATTGAACATGTAACTAGCAAATTTTAACGACAACAATAAAAATTGGGGTTGAAATTTACATGTTCAGTGATTGAAATTAATTTTTATCTTAAAATTAATTTAAGTATAGTTCAATGTTGGGAGAGGACACCACAAAGATATGAAGTGTGAAGGAGGTTAACAGAACCTTAATTGCGCTTATACCACATGTGAAAGAACCAAAAGACATGGGATACGAATTAGTAGCAAAGGCGATAGCGAACATGGGATACGAATTAGTAGCAAAGGCGATAGCGAACAGAATGAAAAAAATACTGGATGAGATCATATCCCCGAATCAAGCAGCTTTTGTGCCAAAAAGGCTCATCGCAGATAATGTAATCATGGGATTCGAATGTATACACTATCTGAACAACAAAAGAAAGGGCAAGGAAGGATATATAGCCATGAAACTGGACATGAGTAAAGCTTATGACCGGGTGGAATGGGTGTTCCTAAGGAAAATTATGTTGAAGATAGGCTTCAATGAAGAATGGGTCGACAAAGTAATGGACTGCATTGAATCAGTGGAATACTCGGTTCTAATAAATGGAGAACCACAAGAAACCTTCCAACCTAGGAGGGGATTGAGGCAGGGAGATCCACTGTCTCCCTACATTTTCCTGATATGTGCTGAAGGCTTATCTGCATTTCTTAACAGGGAAGAACTCCATTTTAACAATTTTAAAGGTTTAAGAATTAACAAACAATGTCCCTCACTCTCTCATTTACTTTTTGCAGACGACAGCTTAATCTTGTGCAGAGCAGAAGAAAAGGATTGCAGAACTATAAAGAGAATCCTACATACCTACGAAGAAGCCTCGGGACAAACGATCAATATGGAAAAATCATCCCTAATGACAAGCAAAAATATTCCTAGAGACAAAGCGGAAAAGCTAAGCGAGATCCTGGGCATAACAAAGGTTGAAGAGTTAGGCTACTATCTGGGGATGCCTTCTCAAACAAAGAGGAACAAGAAAGATGTCTTCAGGAAAGTCAAAGACCGGGTTTGGAAAGCTCTCCAAAATTGGAAAGGAAGACTATTCTCAGCAGGGGAAAAGAAATCCTCATAAAAGCAATTGTTCAGGCAATCCCGACTTATACTATGAGTTGCTTCAAACTCCCCACAACCTTATGCGACGAGATTAACAAAATGTGCGCTAGATTTTGGTGGGGAGAAGCAAAAGGAAAGAGTAAGGCTCACTGGATAAGTTGGAAGAAACTATGTGTTAGTAAAGATAGAGGAGGACTCGGTTTTAGAGATTTAAAACTCTTTAACCAAGCCATGTTAGCAAAAGTAAGTTGGAGAATCCTAAAAAACCCCAATAGCCTTCTTTCCAAAGTGCTTAAAGGAAAATATTTCAAAGGGAGGGACTTCTTAACAGCTCCTCTGGGATCAAACCCGTCATTAACATGGAGAAGCATTATTTGGGGGCGTGATCTATTCAAAAAAGGTTATAGGTGGAAGGTAGGGAATGGAAAGCATATATTAATTGATCAGGACCCGTGGCTTGACAGTGAAGGCAGCAAAACTCCAATCTTAACTAGCAACGAGCTACAAGGGAAGAGAGTCCAGGAGATTATAGATGAACAAGGGAACTGGATAGCTGAAAAAATCTTGGAAAATTTCTCCACCTTAGATGCCGAAACAATTTTACACACCCCTACTGGAGGGAGAGACATGGTGGATGAAATTATCTGGAGCAAAGAAAAAAAAGGAGTTTTCACTGTAAAAAGTGCATATCACTTGGCCTACCAACTTTCGTACCCATCTCAGGCCTCAACATCAACAGAATCAACATACAATAAAGAATGGAGGAAGTTTTGGAAGCTCAGAGCCATCCCAAAAGCAAAAATTTGTGTATGGCGGATAATTCATGATTCAATCCCAACAAAACTCAACATTTCGAAAAAAGGAATACTCACAAACACTCTTTGTTCTTTTTGCAGGACACATGAAGAATCGACCAAACATATACTTTGGGACTGTAAGTTAGTTAAAAACACTTGGAAGAATTTTATTCCCCTCACGATGAGTCTATTTTCCTTGAACAGAGGCAACTGGAACCCGTCAAATTACTGGACGTGGATGATGGAAAACTTAAAGGAAGAAGAACTTGAGAAAGCAATTATGATTCTTTGCAGCTTATGGAATTACAGAAACAAAATCAATCAATCAGGCAGCAGACCAGACAAAAGTTCAATAAAGAGATCGATTGAACGAAACTTAGAATTGAGGGAAGATGAGCAAAGTTCGTACCCGAAGTCCCAGCAGCGAGGCGCAAGGCCAGAGTTAAAGACCCTCACGAGTCAAGTGAGATGGAGACCACCACCGGCAAATGCATGGAAGCTTAATACAGACGCGTCCTGGAACGAAAAAGAGAAAACGGGTGGAATCGGTTGGATTCTACGTGACTCTTCAGGGTCTTCTATCTGCTTGGGATTCCAACGAATCAACAAAAATTGGTCGATAAAATTCATGGAAATGAAGGCGATTTTAAAAGGATTGAAGAACATACCTTCAATCGGCATTGAGAATGGCAATCCGACCTCTGTTCCCATCTTCGTAGAATCTGACGCCTCAAATGTTGTTAAGATACTTAATGGCGAAGATGAGGATATCTCGGAGATCTCTTTCCTTACCGAAGAGATAAGGCGCTTGAAGAATCAATTCCAAGAGATTCATTTCGACTACTGCCCAAGAGAACAAAACGCAGTCGCAGATCGTTTGGCGCGTTTACCGGTTTCTTCCCCCATGGTTTCTGTTTTGGATTCCCCTTCGCTGGTGGGAACGGGAATGGGCTTCTGGCGGGGGTCTCCCCCTTTTTGGATTAGAAACCTCTTAAATGAGGTGGGTGTAACCAACTTTTTTATTTAATGCAGTTTTTATTATCAAAAAAAAAAAAGTATAGTTCAATGTTTATTGTTCTCGTTAAAATTTGTGAGTTTTTTATGTCGTTCTTTTTAACTTAAAAAAAGATTAATGGGATAAAATTGAAAATTTTCGGTGAAAATTGATATAATTTGACTTATTTAGGTTCAACAGCTTATTATAAAAAATACAATACTCTTTACAAAATGTTTCGAAAATAACCTTGATGTTTCGAAAATACCATTGTCGAAAATCTAGTCAAGCTCTTGGGATGATCCTTTGAAAGAGAAGAAAAACTCCTCGTGTATGAATACATGAAAATACATGAAGAATTTACGGTGGGATAAGGAAAAAAACAAGAAACAATTTCTAATAAGGTTATTTTTTAAAATCGTTTTTAATGGTTTCCATAAAAAATAAAATAAAATAAAATTAACGACAAAGGTATTTTTGAAACATTTTAAAGTTCAGTGGCATTTTTTAAACAAACTCCTTAGTTCAGGGACATTTTTTATAATTTAGCCTAAATATTATTTCCAACGCTTGGTTTAAACCAAAAGCTAGGAGAACAATCATAATTATATTATCAAACGAAGATAAAAATTGAACTTTGGAAAAAATACACTTTTAGTCCCTGGAGTTTGGGTTAGGTTTCATTTTGGTCCCTGAGTTTTCAACCTCAACAATTTAGTTCCTGAGGTTTGGTTTTAGTTTCATTTTAGTCTCTCCATCCATTTTTCCTTTGAAAACTAACGGTTTGCGACACTATTTTTTTATTAAAAAAATTTTATTTTTGAATTTTTTAATATAAATATATTAAAAATAATAAAATATTATTTTTTTATGATTTTCTTCTTTCCCCTTCTTCTTCTTCCTTCTTCTTCCTCCTCCTCCTCCAGCTGCCGGCGAAATATTTTTTTTGTCCTTTCTCTCTTTCTCTCTTTCTCCTTCTCTTTTTATTCTCTTTCATTCATCTGTTTTAAAAAAAAAACAAAATTTGGGTTGCTTCCTTCGTTCAGATCTGGAAGGCGTGGGACATCGTCGAGCAAATCTGAACGTCGTGAGCAGACATCGATCAGTTTGTGGTTCTTTGCACAAGGAGGGAGAACGAGAAGAAGGCGTGGAGGTTTTCACCGTGGAAGTTGAGAGGAAGGAAGATCTGCTAGTCGGCGCGGAGGTCTTCACTGTGGGTCTACTTGGTGAGGGACAAGGGAAAGACAGAGGACTTTGTTCAGAGGTGGTTCTCAGTTTTTCAGAGTGGGTCTGCTCGGTGGGTTAGATCTGAAACTTTCGAGCGTGGGTCAACACCAGGATTCATTTTTGGGCCATCGTAGGTTCTTCGAGCGTTTTAGATCTGGAGTAATAGGGGTTCATTTTTAGGCATTTCAGTGTGGGTCTTTCAGTTTTGGGTGTTTCAGCGGGAGGGAGGGACGTTTTAGCGTGGGTCTGTGACGGGGAGGGAGGGGGAGACCTCCCCCGTTTCGTTAAAAAAAACAGAAGAAGGAAGGAAGAAGAAGTAGAGAAGAGAAAGAATGAAAGGAAAAAAAAAAGTTTCGACGGTAGCGGTCGTCGGTCGCCGGCGACTGGCGGGTAGACTTGAAGAAGAAGAGAAGGGAGAGAGAGAGAAAGAATTAATAAAATAAAATAAAATAAATAATATTTTTATCTTTTTAATATATTTTATATTTAAAAAATTCAAAAATAATTTTTTAATAAAAAAAAATAAGTGTCATGTCAGCGAACCGTTAACATTTAACAGAAAAATGGATGTAGGGACTAAAATGAAACAAAAATCAAACTTCAGGAACTAAATTGTTGAGTTTGAAAACTCAGGGACCAAAATGAAACCTAACTCAAACCTCAGAGACCAAAAATGTATTTTTCCCTTGAACTTTTTTAAAAAGAAAAAAAAAAACAGTCCATTGAATGTTTTGTAAGGGGAAAATTGATGAAATGAAAGTTTGAGCATTTAATGGTTAATAATTTGCAAAGTGTGTAACTATATCATATAAAGTTTGATATAAAGCTTGTATTAATAACCGAGAGGTCTGTGGTTCGAATTCTGCATCCCACGTGTTGTAAAAAGAAAAAAAAAAAAAAAAAAACTTACTTTTGAAACTGAATCAATTTGTTTGGGCCGAAATCCAATATCTCAATTTGACTCATATGGACCACGAAACATGAGACAGGTCTTCATTAGATTATTATATTATTATTATCATCACTATTTGGTTATCAATGATGAACTAATGAGCCACAAAAAAGTTATGTTTGGGTAAAAATCATAATATATATAAACATAGATTTCAATAGTGAATTAGTCACTTTGCCAAAAAAAAAATATTTCTATTTTTTCTCTTTATTAAAGCTCAAATTGACATTAGTTAGCATGTTCTGATACCATGAGAATTTTCTTGAGAATTTTAAAAAGAATGTAAATAATTCACCTCACGTTATTATTGAATGAACAAAGGTAATAACAGAATAATACAATGAAATATGCTAATGACACATATATCCTAATACTCTCTTCTCTTTCGTATGATCATTATCCTCTTTGAGCAAAATAATGGAGAAAAGATAATAAGGATGGTGTGTATGTGGGCTATAGAGAAGATGAATTCTCAATAGAAATTTTGAATTTTGAATTTTAGATGAAGATGAAAGATTTTGAGTATTCATTATTTGATTTTTATGCATATTGTTCATTATATCAATATACATTTTTTTCTCTCCCTCTTGAGATATTAATGTTGCAATTGAAACTAAAATGCTACCGTACCTTATCATAACAATGCTTTTTTTTTTTTTTTGAGTACATCAACATTTGGAGGTGGAGGGATTCGAACCTCTGACTTCATGATCGAAGGTACATGTCAATTACCAGTGAGCTAAGCTCGCTTTGGCACCTTATCATAACAATGCTCCTCTTACATGAAAGTCAAGGATGATTGATAAAAGTGTCAAGCTATCATTGGAACTAAAATCTAAGTCCAATAACCCAATTGAAATAGGCTCTATTTTTTGTGATAATTAAATCTTGGGGAAAAAAGATATTATCAAATACTCTTTGAGTTCAACAACATATCGGTTGAGAATTAAGTCTATGATCTTTTAGTCGAAAATTTATGTTTTAGTAAGTTCGACTATACTTAGGTTGGATAAAAAAATATAATTTATGAAATATATATATATATATATATATAATTTTTGTCCCTAAACATGAGATATATCAATCTTTTACTCTGAACTTTTAATGTCATCAAAATTGTACCTTGAAGTTTGATAAGTATTGTAATAATATTTGCCTTTAACTCAGATAAATGTTGCAATTTTTACCTTCTAATAAACTTTTGCTTGAAATTTTGATAAAGGTTATATTCAAATGTGTGTTTGATGAATTATAAAACAAACATCAAGTGTACAAAAAAAAAAAAAAAAAGTACACAATTGATAAAATTTAAAAGAAACATGAAAAATATATTTTAATAGGAATTTTTGAGTTTTGGGAGGTTTATTCATGATTAATCTTGCACATTAGTCAAGCTCAATTTTACAAATATCTCAAAATACTATTTACCAACTACTAAATGAGAACCTTAAGAATGAAATTGAAATTTTACGATGAAAATCGATACACCATATCAAGTTCGGAGTATAACTTGATTATTATTTTCCAATAATTTATTCATTTTCTTCCCCTATTCCATATTTTCCCTGTCAAGAGATGTACGGCCTATTCTTCGAACTAACTTTTTAAGTACTTAAAATATAATTTCAAACAAACGATGACGTTACTCCTCAAAGTATAGGTTAATAAACCATAAACTTATTCAAACCTATTGTATTGATTTGGAACCATACCTAAACATAACTCGAATGGTTGGATACATTTACTTCTCTATTATAGTTCGTAGATTCGAATTCTCTCTTCCTCTCCCTCCCTTTGAATACGGTTGTAGGTTTGAATTCTCACTTCCTCCCTTTTCGAAGGGCTATAACTCCATCATCCTAAAAATTACCAATGGCAAGACCCTCACAACCACACTGATTTTAGCAAAAAAACCACTTGTTGTTACAAGAGAAATTGTAGCACTTCCCACCATCCACAAATCTCTCTCTCTCTCTCTAAAATTTTTCCTTTAAATTCCCTTCTTCCTCCACTCTCACATTCAACATTCACACCATCTTCTTCCATTGCTGCTCTGCTTCTGCAATCCTCGCAGAAGCAGAACAACAACCGCTTCTTTTTTTGGTTTTTTCTCAAATTTCTTTCTTTTTCAGGGCCCTGATTTCAACCTACAGACCCGGAAATGGATCAGCTCTCGACGGCGGCGTTTCTCCCCGGAGCATTCTCCGCGGCCGGCGACGGAATTCCGGCCCAGCTCCTTCTGATTTGGAACGCCATCAGAGCGCCGGTGATTGCTCCTCTGCTTAATGTTTTGATGGCACTCTGTTCCGCATTGTCGGTAATGCAGTTCGTCGAGAGGATTTATATGGGCGTTGTGATCATTGCGGTGAAGCTGCTCGGTCGGACGCCGGAGAAACGGTACAAATGGGAACCCATTAAAGACGATACCGAGCTTGGGAACTCTGTATATCCCATGGTTCTTGTTCAAATCCCTATGTTCAATGAAAGAGAGGTGCTCTGTTTTTTTTCCTTTCTATAATTATATCTTATCGGTTCATAATTATATCTTCGATCAAAAGATCATAGAGATGAGATCTCGCATCAAATTGACATGAAGATGTTCTTCAGGTTTATCAATGGTCGATTAGAGCAGCTTGCGGGCTTTCATGGCCTTCCGATCGAATGATAATACAAGTATTGGACGATTCAACGATCCCAACAATTAAGGTAGATATCAACAAAATCCAAACTCAAAGCTACATTTTTTTTTTTTTCTTTTTGACGATGAACAAAGGGAAAATGGTTGGATTGAACAGACTATGGTGGAGCAAGAGTGCAAAAAATGGGCAAACAAAGGGATAAACATAAAGTACGAAGTAAGAACCAATCGAACTGGATACAAAGCTGGTGCTTTGAAAGAAGGAATAAAACGAAGCTATGCCAAGGAATGTGATTATGTCGTCATATTTGATGCTGATTTTCAACCTGAATCTGATTTTCTTCATCGATCTATTCCTTATCTCGTTCATAACCCCGAACTTGCCTTGATTCAAGCTCGATGGATATTCGGTAACTCTACTTTCACCTATTTGTCGATAATTTATTAAATGCATATGAGAATATTTTTCTAACCATCTTTCAAACAAAAGTTAAGATAAAAATTGTAACCCTTGTTTAAAAATAGTTTTTAATTTCTTATCTTCACATATAATTGTAAAAAGATTGTGGATGTTAATTTTCATCTTCTTTTCCATAAATTGCATTGCTTTTTATTTGCTTTTCCGGCTATGTTTTTGCAGTGAACTCCGATGAGAATATGATGACAAGACTGCAAGAGATGTCATTGGACTACCATTTCACAGTCGAGCAAGAAGTCGGCTCCTCCACCCATGCCTTCTTCGGCTTCAATGGTTCGTACAAACTCTTCTTTCACCTATCGATTGACTCGAAGTTTCTCATTCTAAAATCATTGCTCGACATTTGGTCTACACCAGGAACGGCAGGAGTTTGGAGAATTGCTGCAATTGATGAGGCCGGAGGGTGGAAGGATCGAACCACGGTGGAGGACATGGATTTGGCCGTGCGAGCTAGTCTCAAGGGCTGGAAATTCTTGTACCTAGGCGACCTTCAAGTAAATTTCTAAATTCTAACTTCTAACAATCTCTTGCTTCTTAAAAGAGAGGTTCAAATTCAAACATTGATGTCCGTTGTTCTCATGTCTGATGGAACTGTTTCATACCATTAGGTTAAAAATGAATTGCCAAGCACTTTCAAGGCCTTTCGCTTTCAACAACACAGATGGTCTTGTGGCCCTGCAAACCTTTTCAGGAAAGTGGTCATGGAGATAGCAAGAAATAAGGTATCCCCGGACGTCAATGTTACTCGTGTTTGGCTTTGTGAATCAAATTAATATCGAAACAGGCCGATAAAGGTTTAAGCTTCTGGGCAATATGATAAGATGTGGAAATTTCTTATTGCAGAAAGTGACATTGTGGAAGAAGGTGTATGTGATCTACAGCTTCTTCTTCGTTAGGAAGATCATAGCCCATATCAACACCTTTCTTTTCTTCTGTGTTGTTCTACCGGCAACTGTTTTCGTGCCTGAAGTTGCAATTCCGAAATGGGGAGGTGTGTACATTCCTACGGCAACTACCATCATTAACGCGATCGGGACTCCAAAGTATGTTTCTTCTCGAACTTCTACTGTTAGAACAATGGACCTCCATATTCACAAGTTTGATAGCCATTGGTTGTTTCAGGTCCTTCCACTTGACGGTTTTCTGGATTATGTTCGAAAATGTAATGTCATTACACAGAGCCAAGGCCACCCTCATAGGTCTATTAGAGGGCAGTCGAGCAAATGAATGGGTTGTCACTGAGAAGTTGGGAGATATTCTCAAGGGGAAAACAGCCTCAAAAGCAAACAAGAAACCGAGGTTTAGAATTGGAGATAGGTACTTTTCACTTCCTCCCTAACAACTACAAATAGCTGAATAAAATACTATCGAGACGCTAAACATGTCCTTTCTCTGTCATATATAAAAGTGACCAAAACATTGTGTCGACTACATTGAATAATTTATCTACCAGTAGCTAAAACTTCCCCCCTCCTTCAACTCTCCTTTTTAACCAATGACCATTGTCTATAACAGTTGTTTTCTTGAAGAAAATGATAATAGTATCATCTAACTTGAGCTTTGTTTTTCTATATTTACAGAATTCATATCACGGAGATCGTGATTGGAGCCTACCTCTTCTTTTGTGGATCCTTTAATGTGCTCTACGGGAAAAACCACTTCTTCATCTTCCTTCTCGTCCAATCACTTTCATTTTTCATCGTGGGATTTGGATACGTTGGCACCATCGTTCCCAACTCTTAGTACCTCGACCATGATGTAGATTCTAGTGCTTGTTTTAGAAAAGGTTTCCTGGATGTAGGATTAGAATGGGTTTTGGTGGAGCTGAAATGTTCCTTTTCTTTTTTGGCTCTCCTTGTTCTTAGTTGTTTGACAAGAATGAACCGTTCATCTTCTCAGTTCCTAATTTCTCCAATGTATTCACGGGTTCAACACATAAAAGAAAGTTGAAATTGTGACCCAAGTTTGATGAATTGACTAAAGAAAGTTGAAATTGTGACCCAAGTTTGATGAATTGACTACGACTACAAGTATGCTTATTAGTTGTTAATTCACTATACAAGTTTCTCACTGTAAAGTACTAACTAAACCCAGTAAGACATAATCAAAGGATTAAATATATCACAACTTCAAAAGCATTAACTGAAATATTTTGAAACTAAAAGATACTGTAAACTTCAGTGAGGCAATGATATATTTAGTAAAATGAAAGAAAATTCATCCAGTGTGGTGGGTTCTTTGAGGCATTTGGTCGAACAGATTATAGGCATCCGAAATTAATCGTTTTTTTCTCATCATAGAACATGAAGCATAAAACCCAAATCACAAAAATAGCCAAGCGAAATCCAGAACCATGAAGACGAACTCAGAAATTTATTCTAACAGATGCATTTCATCCCATTTATTCGCCTAAATCGAAACAGCTACTCTGTGAGTGAACCAACAAGCAGAAAGAAAATGATAGCGTCCAAATAGAAAAAGAAAGGAATCTAATCTTAACTTTATCTCATTCAAAGAACTTTGAGGATGTCTTCAGCGCTACTGAAGGTAAACGCACCTCCTTCCTCCAAATTCAAGACCTTCACGACTCCATCCTCAGCCAAAAGCGCATAACGCCTAGACCGAACACCCAATCCCACAGGCTTATCGCTCAAATCAAGCTCGCAACCAATGGCCCTAGTGAAATCCCCATTCCCATCAGACAACAACAGAACCTCATCCTTGACATCGAGATTCTCCTTCCAGGCCTTCATCACAAAGGCGTCATTGACCGAAATACAGGCGATGGTGTCGACTCCCTTGGCCTTAAGCTCGGCCGATTTCTCGACGAAACCGGGGAGGTGCTTCTGAGAGCAAGTCGGGGTGAAAGCACCGGGGACGGCGAAGAGGACGGCCTTCTTGCCCTTGGTGAGGTCGGAGACGGTGGTGGTCTGGAGCTCGCCAGCCGGGTCGAAGTAGGAGAATGTGGAGTCGGGGAGGTTGTCGCCGACGGAGATGGTGGCGGAGATGGTGGATTTGGAGGTCGGAGAAGAGGAGAATCGGAGGGGTTTTGGGGAGATGCGGCAGTGGGATTTGAGGGGAAGGGAAGAGAAGGAGAGATGGGAAGAGAGAGCGGTGGCTCTGGAAGGGAAGAGAGAAGCGGAAGAAGAAGAGATGGAGAGAGAGAGCCTGGAAATGGAGAAAGAGGCCGCCATTGTTGCTGTTGAGAGATCGAGAGATGAAATTCGAGTGGTTTTTGTTCTCAGAAGAAATCTGGCGGAAAATACAATGGAAGAAGAAGAACTAAGAACTAAGAAGACTCATGTGGGCCACCCTATTAATTTTTCCGGCCGAAGCTTTTCTTTTCTTTTTCTTTTTCTTTTTTATTTCCACTTTAATTTTTTTAAGCATTTCTGATTTTAATAAATGTAAAGGTCTTCATTTAAAAAAAAAAAAAAAATGTGAAGGTCTTTTATCGAGAAAAAAAAAGAGTCGTTCTTTTGTCAACCAGTGAAATTCGTAGTTTATCTAAATATATAAATAAATGTAAACATGGATAAAATAGTAAAAAAATATATAATTATTATTTAACTTAATAAATATAAGTTTGTCTATAAGTATAAATTAATTTTATGTTTTATGAAAATTTTAATTGAAATTTAAATTAAGTGATTTTTTTTAACAAACTTCTATTATTTATTATAATTTTTTATAATTCAATTTACTAAAATTAGAAGTAAATCTTCTTTTCCATAGTTATGAACTCAGTTACATAATTATTGTTTTTGATTAAATTTTGAATAGCTAAATATTCAAAATAGATCCTCTTGGTTTATTCTTTCCTTTCTTCTCTTTTGATTTGCTATTCAATTTAATTTTCTCTTCTTATTGTACAAACATAAAAAATCCTAAACAATTTTTTAAAAATTTTCTAAAAATTTTCTTACCTCATTTGAGAATCATTTGATTTTTTAAAATTATGTTTATTTTCTTCCAATTTTCTTACAATAGTTTCATTTGGTTAAAAACACACTTAATTTTTAGTCATATTTTAAAAACAAAAACAACTTTTTGAAAATTACTTTTTTGGTTTTCATCTTTTGAAATATGAGAAAAGGATAGATAATAAAACAAAGAAACTTATAAATAGTAGTATTTATTTACAAATTTAATTTCTACGAATCAAAAACCAAATGATTATCAAACAAGACTTCAATATTTGAAGTTAATTTTAAAAGAAAATTTGATTATATCTAAGTCTAAAAACAAGCCGAGTTAAAGCCTTATTTTTCCCAAAAAAAAAAAAAAAAAAAAAAAAAGCCGAGTTAAAGCCTAACAAATCTGACCGTTTTGCAATGTTGAAGTTAGCCCTCTACATACCCACCCCATGAACATTGGGATGTGCTTGGATCCAAACAGACCACATTAGAAGTAAGAAGTTTTACTTAACTTGGTCTCTCCACCAACACTGGCCTTTCTGCTGATTATTTCTACCCTCCTCTTTAAGAGCCCCCCATCTAGTGGCCCTTCCCAAACAAAGCCAAGAAAATTGCCCAGAAAGAACACATGGCAAGTTACACAACTACATGGGCTAATTTAAGAGACCAAGTAATCCAAGCAAGGAGACTTGAGCGCACAGGGAAAACAATAGAGCAATCAAAAACCAAGGTTTGACAAGGTTATTTCATCTCATCTCACTACATTTTTCTCTTCCAATGTTATCAAAAAGACACAGGAGAAAAGGCAATGATAAAGAGGACTCGAGCTAACGTTCGATAATATTCTACTGGATCTAAAAAATCCTACAGCACAGGTCGAGACTAGCATTTGCGATGTCTAAAAGGAACAAATATCACAAGGGAGACAGTGTCTATACATTAAAGCATATAGTAATAATAAGATTTGAACTCACACCAGAACATTTAGAAAATGAACTCAAAAGGGTGGGGGTAGGGGGTAGAAAATTCACAACCATCCAGTATCGTAATTCTGATCTAACATACTGGCTAGGTTGAGCTAATCCATGCTGTGTTAATCCCACATTAGTGAAACCAACACATTCTTCCTGAAATATTAACCTGGTCACTTCTCAGCACTGTGCTTAGCTTTTGTGTGGGATTGTAACGCAGTTTCTGAACCAAATGCCCTTCAATAAAGTTTGTTTCCCACAATTAGACTAAAGTTTAACATTTTAATTCTTCAAGCAATTAGAAAAACAGGTGTAGCAAGAGATACCTCTTGCAAGATTTGCAAGGGAATGTGCCCCCAGCTGATTTGGGAGTCTGCTGTTTATTTTGGTCATTAGCAGCAGGTGCTTTCCCGGCCTGCTTTGAAGGATGCGGAGTAGCTACATGAGGAACGCCTTTCTTGCCATCTGTGACCAAAAAAATAAACAAAAGTTAGCAATTTGTTTAAGAGTTTGAAATTTTGAAGTTCACCCCCAAAGTATGCCTGTGGATAGTGTAGAATCATGGAATTGCAATGCAATAACATGAATTCCAAGCAAGGAAAATTAATATAATAAGAATGACTGATCAACTTCACATGTATAGCAATCTAATGGCTAAGAAATCAGAATGTAAATCAGGTACATAAAAGACAGAAGAAACAAACCAGTTTTCTGAGGAGTGACGAGTTTTGCCTTCTTATCAGGAGCAGGTGTTTTATTAGCAGACTCTAAAGGTCTCTTCTTGCTTGCTTCGGCCTTCAATGGTTCCAACGTTTATTTGATTAAAAGAAATAGCAAATAAAAGAAAAGAATATCTAGCTCAATGCAATCGAGATTCTTAACAATGAGAAAAAGATGGCAGCCTTGTACCTTCTTTGGTGTCTGCTCATCCTCTTCCAAACTGTCATCTGAGTCCTCATTTTCATCATCATCACTGTCGTCCCCAGATAACTCATTTTCATCATCATCACTGTCATCTTCTTCACCTCCATTAGCATTCTAAAGGAAACCAAGAGAGATGATAATTAGTCTTTTTCTAGAAGGGAACCAAGCTTTATTGAGGGGGAAAATGAAAAAATACAAGGATATTAAAAAAAAACCTGCACACAAAAGGGACCCAAACTAAAAAAAAATGGGGCTCCAATCTAGATGATAAAGAAAGTTAAAATTCAATGGACATATCAGTAGAGTAAATCCTAAGACACCACCTTCATCATATGGTTTAGATCATAGCAAATATCAAGTAGCCCAGGAAGAAACAAAGCTCCAACGGTTATGACCATTGCAGAACAGGACAACTGCACTTGTTAAGGTAGACAAATACTTGATAAATTGAAGTGGCATTTAGCTACGTTTCCTTTTTGGAGAAATAATAGAAATAAGAAGATTCTTAGAGAATAGCCAAGTGTCTAAAAAATCCCTGAGATTTCAACTTTATGTTTAATAAGTCCTCGAGCTTTTAATCTTGTGTCTTATAAGTCATTGACCTATTCGACATTTCTTAAAATTTACGAACTTGTAGACACAAAATTGAAAGTTAAATGTTTTGTTAGACACGACATTCAATTTTATATCTAATAGATTCATTAATTTTTTTTTTTCATAAAAAAATGTTGAATATGTCAGGATCCTATTAACACGAAATTGAAAATTCAATAACCTATTTGATATTTTTAAAGTTTAGGGACCTATTAGATACAAAATTGAAAGTTCATGAACCTATTAGATACTTTTTAAAGTTTAGAGACTTATTAGACACAAACATGAACCGTTCATGGACTTCATTTGTAATTTAACCTTCTTTTAATCAGGGCTTGTAAACCTAACATCATCAAACAGGCATGGAGAGTTTCACATGGAATGAAAATGAGAGTTAAAATAATTAAATTTTGCTCCCTTTTTTTTTTTCTTTTTTCATAATTTTGCACACTTATAAGTAAAGTGATATATAATATAACAATACCTCATCATCCATGCTCTCTTCATCCTCGTCATCATCTTCATCAGAACTATCTTCATTCTTCTTACTGTCAATAATAGGGCCACCTTTGTTTGGTTCTACAATCTGCACTTTTTTCTTGGTTCCAGAAGTATCAGGCTTTTCATCTTTCTTAGGCTGTGGCTCTGGCTTTCCTGCACCAAAGTATTATAGCTCATATCACTAAATTTAAATGAAAAATGCACAAGGCAGTATCAGAGAGTAAACATTACCATTGTCAATGGCAGCTACTGGAAAATCTTCTTCAGAATCAGTATCTGAAAATGAAAAAAAAAAAAAAATAACATCAAACCAATCTGCTTATTCATTGGTTTTAATGAAATAAAAAGAAAGTACCAATGACATTATTTTGAGAAACAACTTACAAGATTCCTCCGTGGCAATGAAAAAAACTCCAACTAGTCAAGGAGAAAACACAAGAAAATGTAAATCAAGCAATTAAACTATATAATATGAAAATGAGTCAACACAGACACACACATACATGTAGATATATAAACAAAAAAAAACTAGAATTATTTACGAATTCAGAGAAAGGATATTCTTCTGGAAGGAGAGATGTATATCCCGTAAAGTAGACACTTCCATTTTTCCAATTATGAGATAGCTCAAAATCTTTGTCAAACACCAGATCAAAAGCCACTTGTGGGAATTTTTCTGAGGATAATGATCCCAGAACAAGCTTTTGATTGCCAACCTTGACATATAGGAAAACCTGTTCACTTCCTTTGCTCTTGGACTCTCCAAGGCATGCCTGTGGAAATTATATAACTCAATGACTGTCCTACAATTTCTTATGAACATATCAACAAACAAGCTCAGAGATGATACCTGCGACAGATGCAATATCTTCTCCTCACCAGGACTCACCAAGAGAGGTTCTCCAACTTTAACCTCAGCACCTGCACGACATATCAATACCACTAGGTCATGGAAAAACATAGAGACAGCACATAAACATGCATACACGAATGCATTTCAGTTAGGTACGCTGACATGTGAGAGAACCGAGCACATGCAAAAATACTAGGCACATGACATACAAAACCACTCTTGATTTCCGGCAAAAACTGTTTTATTGATCTTTGATCTCCAGCAAGATGGTTATTGGCGACGAACGATTACAAATAAACGTATAAAATTCAAAATCATCAAGCAATAGCAGCGCAAACTAATTGGCTGCAATGAAGTGATTCTATCTTGTTAGACAGAACCCATGTAAATTAACAATGCACTTCAAAGTTCAAACAAACCATATCCATAATCACATCTCAATAAAGAGAGGCGAGTCTAAAACCATTCATGTACCATAACATCCAAATTCACGTCACATACACATAAATTTCAACAGGGACGAACTTAACAAAACATAACATCACTTCAAATCTATTCTCTCCCAAAATTTCCTTTACAACAACACCCAAAAATCGCATTAGCAATAACGTGATAGCAAAAACCCAGTGCATAAACAGGTAGCCTAAACCCAGAAGCTCCTAGGGAAGAAGAAGAAAAAAGACCACCAATCCCTAAAGCTAAATATACAGTTCAACTCAACTACAGTGGGAATACCTAAACCATTACAAAAATAGAAAATAAACCAAAACCCATTGATCTTGGTGTCGCCTCGTATCTTCTTCACCAAACGAAGTGGCAAATGGGGAGTGGAAAAAGAAGCAGTAAGGGAACAAAATGAAAAGATATAACAGAAGCGAATGAAGAATAAGCGCAGAGGAAAGGAAGAATTGTTGAAGAAGAAGGAAATTACCCCAAAACTCCATTGGAGAAGAGTAGAGATCAGTGGGGAGTCGGAGGGTAGGGTTTTTGCTTTTTCTTTTCCCTTTTTATCTCGACGAAGGCGAAGAATTGAATTAGCGATGGCGAATTCTTTTTTCTTTTTTTTTTTTTTTCTTATTGAGGCAATGATGAGATGAAAGGGGAAGCCTCGAAGAGTGAAGTTCCGTGGAACTTATGATCAAGTGTGGCGCGTAACACTGCAATCTTCCAAAACTTGCTGAGTTGGACAAAAAAAAATTATTTTTCAATATGTAATTTAAATTTATAACAATCAATGTATTAAATTTTCATCCACATGTCGACATTTTCCTGACATTTCCACATTTTCCTTATATCGTAAAAAAATTGATAAAATATAAACAAAATAATAACAAAATGTAACTAATGTGGAGATAATATTTATCATTATTTTAACTCATTTTAAGTGTGTAAAACATTTATTATTTCAAAAAAAAAGTGTTAACTTGATTTTTTTTTAAATATTTTTCCCGGAATATCCATAGACATTTCCATTAAATTGAGATGTCGACATTTCCATCGACATCGACATTTTAACCTTTGATAACAACGAAATTTTATTTAATAATTTTTTTATAACATCTGGGGTTATTATTCAAACTACAAACCTTTTGATCGTTAATATAAGCTTTTATGGAGCTATGACCGTGTTAGCAATTTATTTAAGAAGTTTGTTATACTCTATTTTTCATATTATTAGATGTATTTCTTAAAATCTATCGAATTTTGGACCAATATACAATTCGACATGTTTTTTTTTTTTTTTTGGATTTACTATGTAAACGAGATGGAGTGAATATCACTTTAGTATATTATTTTGAAAAAAAAATAAAAATAAAAATCTATCGTTCAAGTGGTATGAATCCTTAAAAAAAAAATATATTTTCAATATGTCTAGATTTAAAATTTAAAATTTTAATATGCAAAATTATAGTTAATATATTAGTTTATATGATAGACGTAATATATGCTTTTCAAAAATAAAAAAAAAATAAACGTAATATATGTAAAACAATATGTTATGAGTTATTTTTTCAAAAAAAAAAAAACAATATATTATAAGTTATTGTAAACAAAAAAAAATGTAATATATCATCGGTTGTATAGTATTGTAAAAGAATCACTATACAACTTTTCAAAAAAAAATCAATATACAAATTTTATAATGTTCATGAATTAATCAATAATATCAATGATATTGTTGACGTAGTATAATTTAGCGGTAGTCCAAAAGGCTACTTTAGTAAAATCATCTAATTGTTGGTTCAATTTTTTCCTAGATTCGAATCCCCAAAAATGTAGATTAGAGAGATTCAAACCACAAACCTCATGATTATCGGTACAAGGTCATGTCAGTTGAGCTAAGCTCTTGTTGACATGTTGACAATTTATTTAATAAATTTGTCATGCTCTATTTTTCACATTATTAAATGTAGATCTTAAAATCTATCGAATTGTGGACCAATATACAATTCGACATGTTTTTTTTTTTTTTATTTACTATGTAAACTTGATGGAGTGAATATCACTTTAGTATATTATTTTGAAAAAAAAAATTTAATAGCCAAAATTAAAGTAAATATATTAGTTTTTTTTTTTTGAAATTGTAAATATATTAGTTTATATGATAAACGTAATATATGTAAAACAATATGTTATAAGTTATTGTAAATAAATAAAAAAAAACCGTAATATATCATCGGTTGTATAGTATTGTAAAAGAATATATATATATATATTTTTTTTGTTAGAAGTATTTAAAAGAATCATTATACAAAATTTATAATGTTCATGAATTAATCAATAATATCAGTGATATTGTTGACGTGAGTATAATTTAGTAGTAGCCCAACATGCTACGGTAACAAAATCATCTGATTGTTGGTTCAATTTTTTCTTTCTTGGATTATATCTCTCGATGACATAGACATTAGAGTGGTAAATCACACTAGTGGGGATCCCTGTCCCACAGGTGATTACCCAGTGGGAGCATTTGCTCGTCTTTAAATAAAGTATATCTTTCTATAAAAAAAAACTTAGCGATAGTCACCAGATCAAATCCCCCCACCCCAAATGTTTGTTAACTCAAAAACTATAAAATAAAAATCATCCATAATTGATATTCATTCAACTAATTTACTTGATAACCATAGTTATTTGTATTGTTTATACATATGTTACCAAACAAAAAAAAACATTTGAACAACTTTACAATTTGATGTATGTTTCTAAATCTACTGTCAAATGCATATTTGAAGATGTTAAAAACATAAAATACAACACAAGTATGTTATTAGTTCATTTTCAAATTTGTGTTTTTAGATTGTTAACCAAGTGTACCTTCAAATTTGTCTTCTTCCCCCTCTAGATCTCGTGTTAAAATAGTACTTTTAGGTTGTCTTTTTAATTTGTGTTTTGAAGTTTCTGTTAAGTCTTTGAATTTTGAGTGTTGTATTTATTAGGTTTCTGATTTGATAAATCATTAGAGCCTCATTTCATCACATTTGAAAAAATTGTTGTTTTCCTAAAAAGCAATTTTTTAAAAACATTTTAAAAAGTAATGCCACTTTTTTTATTTGACCGAATAACTATGAAACTTTTTTTTTTACCATAAAAAGTGAAATATAAAGGTCTCGTTTTATAACCATTTCATTTTTTGTTTTTTTATTTTTGAATTTTACGTTTGTTTTCTCTCAATCTTCTTACAATGGTTTTCATTTTTGTTAAAGAAACATTTGAGTTCCTGGTCAAATTCAAAAAACAAAAACAAGTATTCCAAAACTATATATATTTCAAAATTTGGCTTGGCTTTTGAAAACATGAGAAAGGATGTAGATAAAAAACAAAGAAGCTTGTGAGTGAAAATAGTGTTTATAGGCTTAATTTTCAAAAACAAAAAACAAAATAGTTATCAAACGGGGCCAAAATTAGTTTATTTTGTTTTCTTAGTTCAACCTTTTTTTTTTTTTAATTGTAGTTCAACAATACTTGAAGTAAGTAAATCAAACATCTTATCTATTGGTCTACAATACATGTTATTGTTAGTTATCACTAAATTATATTCACTTTGATTTTTGTGTCATTTCTGTTAGAAAAAAAAAATAATAAATGACTTCAAATGGTTTTAAAGCACAATAAAGATTGTGGTTAATGACTATATTGAGAACTTTAAATGACCCAAGCGAAAAAATTCAACACAATGGTACCGAAACAGATATTTTTCTACATTTATTTTATTTCATTAATTTATTATATTTGTTTTTTCGAATATAGACAATATTATTGAAATTAAAATAAATTAGCAAATTACAAGAGTTAAACAAAACAATAGGAAAAATGTATCTATTGGTTTTTTTTTTTTTTTTTTTTTTTTTTTTTTTTTTTTAAATATATCTATTGTTTAGAGTCTTGAAATGATGCTAACCTCAACGTTCATAGATGATACAATAGATACAAGGAGGCAGACCACTTTCAAGTATGCAATATTTACAACATCTTTCATAACTCGAAGCAGCACAATAAAACCAAAGGAAATTTGGAGGGCTACATAAAGAAATACTTATAAGGTCAACACAGATGCTTTAGTTAAAGACGAAGTGGTTGGTAGAGGCATTATTATCCGAAATGAGATTGATGATGTTATGGCAGCAACCCAATTTGCAGATTCGTCTACAGGAACAATCGAAGTAGCTAAAGCTTTAGCAATCAACGATGGGATCGAATTTGCCAAACTCGTTGGTATACATCCAATCTGGGTGGAAACCGACTCTCTTCTTGTGTGGTAGTTGGTTCAATGAGTAGAATCCTATGACAACGAAACCCAAAGCTTAATCGACGATATCCAACACTACCGTCGTTCGGGGGAAATTAAAGGGCTTCTACTTACCTCTAGGCTGACGAATCAAACGACCAATGCATTAGCAAATTCCCTCGAAGCAATCGAAGAGATAGCGTCTGGCTTGAGGGGGTTCTGGAATGAGTGGCTATAATTGTTTGCAATAATAGGGATGATGTTCAAATTGGGCGCGAGGGAGATGACTGAACACTTTTGTTAGTTTGTCAATTCGTTTTGCGTTTTATCTTTTTATTTACTAACAAAAAAAAAAAATCTTTTAGTCCCAATAAATGGTGAGACTGTAGCATTATTTAGTTCGTGAAAATATTAATAACATCCTTTATAGGTAGTATGTTTGAAACCTCATCCTAAGTATTAAAATAAAATGTTGTATTTTGTAAGATATTTAAATAATTACATGCTACAAAACAAATTTTTAACAAATATGCTTAATACTTTCTCTCCCCCACCTAAGTTTAGTTCAATAGTCCGGATATGTTTCCTTCCTCAAAGAGATCAAAGGTTCAAATATAAGAAGAATTACAACACTAAGATGATACCTACTCCTTTCATTATGTAACACATTTTCTTATTTATGACTATACACTATTAATGGAAGTAGCTTCGACGAATTCACTACAAATCCAGGGGTTAAACCTCTCTCATCATGTATTATTTAAAGCCAGCTTGTAGTAAATAAATTAAGCATTTGACTTTCTTATTCAACATACCAATATCAAAACATATGTTTTTCCTACTATTTTAATATAAGAAATTGTTTGTTCAAATCGTTTTGCCGACACAAAAAAAATACATCTCCTAAAGTAATGCCCACCTTAATATAGTTAGAGCATCACGTAGCATAAAATTGTACTGATCTAAAGGTCAATGATTCGAACCCCACCACGTGCATTGCAAAAAAAAAAAAAAAAATCCCACTTTACTATGTTAAATCAAACTCAATGAAAAAAATATTTTTTTTTTTAGAATAAAGAAATCTAAAATTTCATTTTTAGAAAATCATTTAACAAAGAAATTTTTGAGACCAAATTCAGACTCGGCATATTAGGATTTAGGAGTTCGGGAAAAGCCAGCCCAATCAGGAAGGTTCCCGCCTGGTGAAGAGTTTTACAAGCTAGACTTCAACCAGCGCCCGTGGATTTAGGAGTAGGAATGAACAAACTCGGGGCTCGAGCTGAAGGCAACCAAAGTTGAAATTAGACAATCCCGAGAAGACATTGGCTCCATTTTTGCAGCAAATTATCACTATCCCAGAGGGAAAACAAGTGGGTCGAGCGAGAAAACCCCAGCAAATTATCAGGAATTGATTTCTCGACGAAAATGGATCTGGGGTTTCTTCTTCAAGTTTCAATTCCCTCTTTGGAAGCTGTAAGTGTTAATTCTCTTGCCGTTGATCGGTTTTCGTTATAAGTTTGATTGCCACTTCAATGTGTTTGAGATTCTTCCTGCTGTTTGTTGTTGGGCAATCAGGTTGCTATACTTTTCATCTTCTTCTTTTACTTGGCAATTGCTGGATCTGTTCTACCTGGAAGAATTATCCCTGGAGTGATTTTGTCAGACCGCACTAGGCTTCAATATCGCTGCAATGGTTTTGTTATCTCATACGTAAATGCAGTTTATTTAGTTTTATATCACTGAGATTATAATTTCGTGGCAAACGAGTTCTAAAATTTGGATCCCTCTCTGGGTTTTTCTCTGCTGCTATAGGTCTACTCTCTCTTCTCGTGCTGGTTGGACTTCTTGGGATTGGTGTTAAGATGAATTACATTTCACCCACCGTAAGTGTTCACTGTTGCTCATTATATATTTGATCATTCTATATATTTGACTCCATAGACACTTCTTTCATGGAAAATTTATATAGGTTTTTCTTCCCTGCTGTTGATAACTGTTCTTATAAATTATAAGAAGCTTATAATACAACTCATGTGTAGGCGATATCAGATAGGGGACTGGAGCTACTATCAGCAACCTTCTGGTTTAGCGTCCTGGTATGTGAACATCTGAACTATTTTATATAGAGCTACTATCAGCAACCTTCTGGTTTAGTGTCCCTTTGGCATATCATAGACATTACTTACATTTGCAATGGACTTTTGCATATCAACACCCCTGTTGACTTTTCATTATTACCTCTTTCCTTTTGAGATTTGAATGACGGTGATAGAGACCAATTCTTATTGATAACAAAGAAGCCAAGGGCATTGGTCACTTGATCTTTTTTTAAATTATGGCCTTGGCTTGATTCTTTTGGATTGGAGTCCCTTTTTGTAGTTAGTTTTTGAACTCCTGTTTCTCTCGGGCTTGTTTTTTGTATGTCTTTGTATTCTTTAATTTTTTCAATGAAAGCTCGGTTTCTTACAAACAGGAAAAAAAACAAAGAAGCCAATAGAGATTCTGAGAGATCATGTCTCTTCTAAGGCAAACTAACCAAAAAAAAAAAAAAAAGAAAAGAAAACCCTTCTAAGCCATAGTTACCCACTTATATAATTCCTCACATATTTACTCGAGCCTACCATCATAACTTGTCACATTGGCCCCACTACGACAATCCTCACATACAGTTGTATATCATTTTCCGCCTCTCATTCACTTTCTACAATCGACATTAATATCTGGGGCCTATCAGGTGTTCTTTTTATCATGCTGACAGGCTTCCCTAAAATAACCAGTTCTGCACCTCAACACACAAAACTTCTCGTCACTCAGTGATAAAACAGCTAGTTGATATAAGAATACGCTTGTTAGTTGCTTAAGGTTTCCAATTTTAACCAAAAAGAGGAATTCGATTGGAGATTCTGTCAACATGTAACTTTCTAGGTGTGTTATTGGGAAGATTTGCTAAAATGGCCATCCATAAGCTTGTTTCTATGGCCCCAAATCCTGAACCATCATGCAAGAATTTGATGATTATTCGATTTCAATCAGTAAAACATAATACCAGTAACATGATTCTTGTACTTGGAGGTTATTCTTAATTACACCATGTCCTTTTCACTGCTCGTCAAGTTTGGTCTCTGAATCTTCTGGTCTTCTATTATCAATTACTTCTCTTTTTCTAACTCCATTTTTTTAACCTTCTCTTTAATGTCTCACTTTCAGGCAACATTTTTACTCTGTGTTGCTGGCTACAGTTCAAGTAGTCAAAGTTCTTCTCTGAAGCCTTCTATCACAGGAAATTTTATTCATGATTGGTACTTCCTCAATTTTGGTTCCTTTTGCCATTGGTTCTGTGTTAGTTTGAATGACATGTTCAAATCAAGTTAAGGAACTGGGTGCATAATGTTAAGAAATCAATACCTTGCATATAAATGGTTGAACTTTTCTCCTCATTAGTACTGTGATTTCTTAACCATCATGAGTTGGCCTAATGGTAAGTAAGAATCGTGTAAATAATAAAGGATTTAGAAGGAATGTTTCAAGCCATAATAGCCACTTACCTAGGATTTAATATCCTACCAGATATATTGATAATCAAACTTAGTAGGGTCGGATGGTTCTCATGAAGATAATTAAGCCTCGTGCAAGCTGGCTTAACTCAAACACTCACTAATGTTTTAAAAAAAGAATTAACATTGTGATTTCTCATTACTGATGTAAAAGAAAGATTGGTTCTGAGATCTTCATTCTTCGCCCTTTGAGAAATAGATGGAGATTAATATGAACTTTTCCAGCTATTGTACATGTTGCAAGAACATATATGAACATCAAAGTTTGCCTGTGTATTCTATTGATGAAGTTATTAAATGTAACAGCTAGAACTAAATTACTGAGGCTTACTATGTATGACTTTAGGACTTTCAACTTGTCTCTTAGCTGAATGCCTTGTACACATGATCATACATCGCAAAGCTTTCTAGTCTTATTGATGATGATAGGATTGTTTTGATGATTTGGTGTTTTTAGGAGGGGCCTTCTCATCCCTCGGCCTTGGGCTGTTTTCTCTCCCTTTTTTTCTAGTACAGCAGCTTGTTTCTTATAAAAAAACAATAATAACATACTAAAGATAAACAGTTCATTTTTTTTGTTTCCTAAATTCTTAAGTCTGATTTGATCACTTTCTAAATATCATTATGCTACTTAACAGGTGGTTTGGTATACAGTTGAATCCTCACTTTTTGGGCATTGACCTCAAGTATGTAACTTATTTCAAACTTTATCCTGCGCTATTCAGGAATAATGTTATTACTTTAGTCACCACTTCTCATGCGACGATGCCCAAGGCTGCTTATGTTTGTTGATTTTCAAACTGCTTATTATCTTCAGTAATTGATGGTTCTTTTGTATGTGATTTCTTATGATTACTGATTAATACAAGTTCTGGTGATTCACTGGCATTATTATATATATTGACAAGACTGCTGAAATTCCTCGTGTAGATTTTTCTTTGTGAGAGCTGGAATGATGGGCTGGCTACTTATTAACCTATCAGTTCTTGCAAGAAGTGTTTTGGATGCCACCTTGAGCCAATCGATGATCCTCTACCAGACATTTTGTGCAGTAAATTGATCGTCCACAGTATTCCTTCGTTTTTCTTTTATTTTGGTGGCCTCTAATAATTGGATGTTTGGTCTAATGTGTTGATTCAGTTATATGTCCTGGATTACTTTGTTCACGAGGAGTACATGACCTCCACGTAAGTGCATTTTCAGATCATTCTTTCCTATTGTTTGAAACATATTTTGAAATGCTTCTGGTCTCAGTTTCTTTGCTATGTAAAAGCAAGTAGAGCTCAAATTGGTGAAATTTCATGCCTGATTGTCACATATTGTTGGCTCTTGATTGTATAAGAGCCAAAGTTCTTCAACATCGATAAGTCTGTCAATGCCAAGTAATGGACAAACCCTTGCCAATTCCTTGGGCATCAGGGAAGCAAAAAAGTTAATGGCATCCATAAAAATGTTCTAGTGGTCTAAGTGCCGAAGCTTATATATTGCTACCCTAGGCTATCGTTTCTTGTTGAATCTCAGTCATGTTTAAAACTCTGAATTGGTTTCTTGGAGACAGGGTCATGAATCGGTTCTGCTCATTACCAACACTCTAATAAAAAACTAAAATACATTATATGAAATATGTGGTATTTCAAAAGACTAGTTTCTGTCATGCAGTGAATAGTAGCTCTGCTTGTATATTGAAAATAGTCTCCCTTAGATTTTTTGCCTGCCATCATGAATTCTTAATTGTCGTCTTCATACGAACCATGCTCGTTATACATTTTAAGCTTGGAGCTCTCACTTCATTACACTTGTGATCTTGTGCAATCAGACTGAATATTAAGGCATGCTTTTATCTATTGTAGATGGGACATAATTGCTGAGAGATTGGGCTTCATGCTGGTATTTGGAGATCTTGTTTGGATTCCTTTTACATTTAGCATTCAGGTAAATAATGAAAAAGCTTACCAATTTCTCTACTGCCACTTAATCATGCACTTTCCCTTGATCTTAATTAAAATAGTGAGAAGTTACCAGTGCCGAACTTCCTTTAGGAATATATAAAGATCGCTCCATACATCAAGGAAACAGAAACTACAAGTGCAAGTGCGTTGGTGGCTAAGGCTAAGATCTTTTGATGTTTGGTTAAATATAAGGTTCTATATTTCACGTTGGGTGTCGGTGGCTAAGGTCTTTTGTAATTATCCGTTAGGTATTATTATGTTTGATTGGAGTCCCTTTCTATAGTTGGGCTTCTTTTTTGATGCATTTGTATTCTTTATTATTATTTTTTTCTCAATGAAAACTTGGTCTTGAAAACCAAAAAAAAAAAAAAAAAAAAACTGTAAGTGGAAGTGCAACCCTTGGTAAAATCCAAGAAAACATCCCCACTAGAAAATAATTCACGAATTGATCTTCTTCTCCACAACATTTTTTCAAGAACCTCCTAGAGATACAAAAACCCCATGAAAGCACAACAAAAGGAATACTCTAGAGCTTCCCACAAAGGCCTCCTTTATCTTTCGATCTAGGAGGCTAACCTGATAGACTTTCATCTGCTCATTAAAATCCAACTCCAGATTAAAAAAAGGATCGAATTCCAAGTTTTCCTCACGTTTTGCTGCATTACCAGCTCTGTTACAATCTCTTCCACAGGAATAATCGCCAAGTTTTCCTCTTCCATCATTTCACGTTGAGATCCAAGCTCCCCATTAATAATGCTTAAGACTTTTATTTTTATTTATTTTTATTCTTCCTTTCTTTCTTTTTCCCTTTCTGCTGCCACAGAACTTTGCACATTTACTTATTAGTCATCTCAATGATTAAATTTTCTCATGAAGCCAGGAACATCATCACATTTGTTTGACTATATTTTGTGTCAAGATGGATTCTCAAGTCTCCAATTTCAAATTGAGATTTGCCCATACGATTTCAGATTGTCTTTGCGCATATGACTGCCATAAACTCTGAAACATTGTCTTCATCCTTCAATTTATCTTTTAGAGCTTAATGCAGGCTCTGTTTCTTTTTCATAATTTTTTTTTTCTTTTTCTACATGCTTGCTAAACTATATGTATATTGTTTTTTAGTAAATCTTTTTCGTATTCCAGAAAATGTTTTCAATGCATGCCTGCAAAATCCAATGATGCACTTGAACTTTGAAACGCTTGGTTTCTGTAAAAGATTGTCTGTGCTTGCTTTAGGGTTGGTGGCTTTTGACAAACAAGGCGGAGTTAACAACAGCTGCTACCATAGCTAATTGCTTAGTCTTTTTAATGGGGTAGCTACCACAATGACTTATCAACGACGCTTTCTTTTCTCATCTTGGAGGTTTGCTAAACGGGAGTTTTTTGTGTACTAATTTGGGCAGATATCTTGTATTTAGAGGATCTAACAAGCAAAAACACATGTTTAAAAAGAACAACAAAGCACTTATATGGGGTAAGCCTCCTAAAGTTGTTGGAGGAAAGTTGCTTGCTTCTGGTTATTGGTAAGATTTTCATCTATTTGGTTTACTTGTTATCGTGGGTATAACTTCCAATACATAGTAACTCTTGACTACTCTACAAAAAAGTTAGAAACATGAAATAATTACCGAACACATGTTTCTCAAAAACTAGAAACAAGAAACAAGTTCATTACCAAGAACTGTTAATTTTTCAATCTTCAAACCCGAGTCTCGTTGAGATCTTATTTGGCAAATCATGGGATTGTTTGGACATTATTTCCTAGGACATAGAGATTTTCTAATACTTGTTCTTGAACAGGGGAATTGCTAGGCACTGTAATTACCTTGGAGACTTGTTGCTTGCACTTTCTTTCAGCTTACCATGTGGGATAAGGTAATTTATTGGTCCCTCTTTCTTTGCAACCAAAAGAGAAGAGAAAAACAAGAACCAAATCCTTGAAGAGAAATCTGATAATCTCCCTTCATTTTTGCAGCTCCCCAATTCCATACTTTTATCCCATGTATCTCCTCATTCTGCTAATATGGAGAGAGAGACGAGACGATGCTCGATGTGCCGAGAAATATAAAGACATTTGGGCAGAGTATACCAAACTCGTCCCTTGGAGAATATTGCCTTATGTTTATTAGCATCAACAGGTGTCGTTACATGTTCGAAATACGAACACTCTCGTCGACGAGAGTGTTCGTCTTCTTCTTGTCTGTTATTCTTATAAGGACACAACTTTCATATGCTTTCCATGTTCATGGATTCTCTGCAGTTTATAAGTTTTATGTTTAAGTTATTTCCTGCCTGCTCATTTTGTCTCAACTTAGTCAACCTGCCACTTCATTTTCTAGAATTTTTAGAATTTTTTGTGACAATGGGAATAAATATTCTCTCCTTTATTTTCATCTCTCTCTTTCTCTCCTTTTTTTGTTTTGTTTTGTTTTTTTTTTCCCTTTATCTGTCTTAATTTTGATAAAATTAATAGTATCGAGTATCTTGTGCCAAACGTAACCTTGACTTCAAATCTTTGAGGCCATACAGTGGAAAAGTATTTATTGAAATATCATTCAATAATATACACATAGTATATGTGTGTACACTGTACATACCGTACGTATGTACGTTACTTACAAACAACAGATGTCGAAGAGTATGAGGATTTGAACTTTCGATTTCAAGTGAAGGAGTAGATCTCAATTTACGATTGAACTATACAGTCTATACTCATATGTTGACCATAATTGATTCAATAATTAGAGAGTGCTATAACTGTTTAGTGGTTAAATTATTATTATTTTTTTTTTATTTTTTATTTTTGTTAAATTACAAGTTTAGTCTTTGAATTTTAAGGATTGCATCTAATGATTGTTTAAATTCTTTTAATGTGTCTAATAAATTTCTAGAATTTAAAATTTGTTTAATTAGTTTATAAACTTTTGATTTTGTGTCCAATAAATCTTCAAATCTTAAAAGTGTCTTATAAAATAGAGATTTAATTAAATTAAATTATACACAATTAAAAGTTCGATAATCTATTTGATACAAAATTAAAAGTTAGAAACTTATTAGGAAATTTTTAAAATTAAGATATGTATCACACAGTATTGAATATTGAAGGCCAAATTTATAATTTAATCAATAAAAGGATCAAATGTTATTTATGTGATGGTAGTATTAGATTCTGCAATTTGCTATAATTTGTGCAACATTTGAAAATATAATTTTTTTTTAAAGTAATAAGTTAAAAATATGATTTGGTTTTATAGAAGTTGAATTACAAATTTAAGAATAATATTGAAAAATAAAAAAATTGTGAAAAGATAAAATTTAGGTTAAAATATCATTTTGGCAATGTAGTTTAGGTGTCATCCAATTTTAGTAGTTTTTTTTTTTTTTTCAAATTTCCAATTCTAGTCCATGTACTCTCAATAAATTTATTGTTAATTTTTTTAAAAAAATATCTCTATTAGTCATCATTCTATAAATTTTGGAAACGTATTTAAATTGTCATTTTTTTGCATTGAAATTATTATTATTATTAAATCAATTTTTATAAAAACTAATAACTCCAAACTAACTATAAGGACTAATTTTAAGATTTATTGAAAGTACAAGAACTAAAATGAGATGAGGTCCAAATTATATAAATCAAAATAATCTTTTAACCTGAAATTTATCATATATACCACCAGCCTATTATTAATTTTTAAATGGCATTTAGTTCACTTAAGCTCCACAAAAGTTGTAAAAAAAAAAAAAAAAAAAAAAAAAAAAAAAAAAATTGACATGAATATAAAACTTAAAAAAATAATTTTAATAAAAAAAAAAGTTTATCCACTCCACTTTATATAAGGGTTTTTTTTTTTTTTTTTTGTTAAGATTTCAAAATTACTTTTTTTTTTTAAAAAAAAAAACACTTTCGAATTAATTTGTAAAACAACTTAAGATGTGAATAGCAAAAAAAAAAAACATAGAATATGCTAAAATACACACTCATTTACTCTTAATTTTATCAATTTGACCAAAACAATCCTACTAAGTTGACACGATCATGTCAACAATAGCATAACTCAATTAACTTAAAGCTTGTACTAATGACTAAGAAGTATGCGATTTGAATCTTCCTTCTTACATGTTGACTAACAAAATATCTTAAAATAATATTAATGAAAAAAGTAATTAACACAATACTAATTAAAATGTGGCAAAAAAATCAAAAGTTTTTTGTTTCCTAGCTCTTCAAACTCCTTCTAAATAATAGATATAAAAATAGATAAAAATAAAATAATATAATTAGAGACGACAATATAATTTAAAATTCAAAAGCTTTACAAGTTTAAAAAAAAAAAATAAAAAAAATTCAAAAGCTTTACAAAAGTATATTTTAAATCATAATTATTATGAATTAGTTTTTAAGGAATTTATTCCTTCAAAGAAATTATGAGTGGAAATTTTACTCAATGAGACAGAGATTCTCTGCATTCGAAAAAGCAAAAGGCTGCATCGATGCCTTCCTTGAAATGCTTCCTTCTTTTCATCAATTCCCTGTCACTTAATTATTATTATTTTCTTTAAAAGAAAAATCATTGTATTCAATTGAATAAATAAAATAATATCAAATTCAAAATGGATGTAACAATGTTTAGTTAGCTCAACTCCCACTACTCCATCTATTTAAATAAAAAGGAAAGGAAAAAAAAAAAAAAGCCTAAAATTATGTTGATTTAAAATTTTGAAGTACCTTTGAATGTTGATGGTATCGTGTAACTCGTACTTGTAAGTACATGTCGTAATAATTTCAAAAACAAAAAAAAGTACATGTCGTAATAGAATGGATAATATTGAGCTCAACTTTACTTTCTTAAATTGTAAAGGGTTAATTAATAATAGATTTTATAATATACATGTATAATCCGTAAACTACAAGTCATATAAATATCAATATAGTTCGAATTAAAAAAAAATGTCTTTCAAATTTAAGTCAAATACAAATTAAACAAATGACATTCTATAAATATAAAAATAATAATTAAAAAAACAACTATATTTAACATTGTAAGTCGTTTGATTTGACCGATATCGCGTCTTAATATTAGTTTTTTTTTTTTTTTGAAAAATACTTCATTGTAAAAAGAGAGATGACAAACAACTCCCAAAGAGATATTACTTGTGGGACACGATCCCCCACAAGTATGATACACATACCCAGTGTCAGATGTATTTAAAGTTAATAACAAATTAAAAAAATACTTTTGATTCCTGTACCTTCATGGAAGTAATAATTTAGTCTTTGAACTTTCAATTTTGTAGCAATTTAGACCCAATACTTTAAAATTTGTAACAATTTAGTTCCTAAAGAAAGTGTCAATTTTTATTATGTAATGATTTAAATTTTGTAGCTTGCAACCACATATGGTCTTAATCAAGTTATCAATCATTATAGGTAAAAAAAATCATTAAATCTTAGTAATAATTTTCACGACAAGAACTAGATTTGTACAATTTTTAAGATTCAATGACTAAATTGTTACATATTAAAATTCAGGGACTAAATAGTTACAAAATTGAAAATATATGGATTAAGTCGTTACAAATTAATGTTCAAAGACTGAATATTTAAAAATTAAAAAACAAAGACTAAATTGTTACTTTCATAAATTTTAACTAAAATTATTGGGAAAAATACACTTTTGGTCCCTGAGGTTTGGGTTAGGTGACAGTTTGGTCCCTGAGTTTTCAAACTCAACAAAAATACCCCTGAGGTTTGAGATAAGGAGCATTTTAGTCCCTGCCGTCAATTTTTCTGTTGAATCTTAACAGTTGCTGACGTGGCACTATTATTTTAATAAAAAAAATTTATTTATTTTTATTTTTTTAAATAAAAATAGTAAAATAATAAAATATTAATATTTTATTCTTTTTTTATTCTTTTTTCTCCCACCCTCTTTCTTCTCTTTCTTTTTCTCCATCTTCTCCATCTTCTCCATCTTCCTTCTTCTTCTTTCTAACTCCGGCGACCGGCGGCCACCGCCCTAAACCCTATTTTTTCTCTTTATTATTTTTCTTTTTATTTTCTTTTTATTTTTCTTTTTATTTTTTTATTCATCTTCTTCCTTAATCTCCTTCGTCTCCACCACTTTCAAACCCTACTCTCAACCCACCCCAACAGCCACCATTGCCTCCACCGCCGACCACTGTTGATCGTTGTCGTCGTGTCGATCGCCACCGTTATTCGTTTTTTTTTTCTCTTTTTCCCCTCTCCTCTCCCACTGTCGGAACCCATTGGAACAAAATGGAACCCATCAGAATGTTGCGACTACCGTGGTTTGTACCAAATCTGGGGATTTCCAAACGATATTCTCACCAGATCTGGGTGTTTGTGTTGCCACCGTTGAAGAGATCGAGAGAGTTTCGTTCACGCGTTCGATTCTCGATCTAAACGACTTGGTGAGATCTGGACGAGACAGATGGGATCGTTGGGCAGCCTAATCAGACGAGAAGAAACACTGGTTTTGGGCCAGGTGCAGGGACTCGAATCGAGTTTCAATTTGGAGATTCTGGGAAGTTGTCTTTTGTCCGACGATTTCGACAATCAGGCGAGGGTTTGGGATTCTTGTTCTTGGATTTGGTGGTTTCAACAATGTCTTTGAGGCTATGAACGCCCTTCCGGCAACTGTGAGTCTTAGATTTTTAGGGCTTGGATGATAAACGTCTTTGAAGGCTGTAGATTTGCACCACAGGGATTTGACCCACGCCATTAACGGAGCTCAAGGTCGTCGTCGTCGTACTGCCGTTGGAGATTTGCCAGATTTGTTCTTTGTTTCTGTTGGAAAAGGAAAAATGGGTGAAGTTGGGTAATCGATTGTGTCTTATTGTTCGTCCTTGTGTAAAATTTTTCGGTGATGGTGGTCGGCGGCGACCGGTGATGACGGCCGGTAGTGGTGGTCGGCAGGGTTAGAGGAAGAAAAGTTGAAGATGGAGGAAAATGAGGGATGAAAAAGAAGAAAAAAGAAAAAGAAAAACAATAAATAATAATAAAATAATAAAATAACAAATATATTATTTAAAAAATCAACAAATAATTTTTAAATAAAAAAAATTATGCCACGTCAGCAATTCGTTAGAGTTTAACGGAAAATTGGATGGCAGGGACCAAATTGATCATTTTCTCAAATCTCAGGGGTTATTTGTTGAGTTTGAAAACTCAGGGATCAAAGTGTAACTTAACCCAAACCTCAGAGACCAAAAGTGTATTTTTCCTAAAATTATTTTATCAATTGAACTGTCAACCAATAACTAACGTAAACTAATTCGAGTTGACTTTAACAGCATGGTCACCTAAGATCAGAAAAATCGTTAAAATGGATTTAGGAAGGTAGTTTGTGGGTCCCACAAATCCATTTGTCAAGAGAAGATATTATTTTATTTTATTATTATTATTTTGAAATAGACAAGATATTATTTTAAAAGGCTTATTTATTTATTTATTTATTTATTATTATTTTTTGGGAGTTCTTGAAGGCTTACTACTTGTTTTTTGTGGGACACATAGTCTTTATAATTTTCAGTGTCCTATCTTATCCAAATTACATGGGACACATTTCCAACAATATCACACAAATCAAATCATATTTATTTATTTCTTTATTTTGACAACATCAAATCATATTTATTTACATATATATTTTTTTATTCTATTAAATGTATAAATTATAATTGTACAAAATCTTATGCTCACATATATAAATATGTAATTTAATTATTTTTGAAAGGATGCATGCAATTAATTTTTACAGTACAAAAAACATATCATGATCAGTATAATCTCAGTTTTTTTATTAAAAAAATCCAGTGTTTAAAAATATTTAAAGAGTTTTAAATTTCTCCCATTTCTGAAATCTAGTTTATATATATATATATGTTTTTTTAAAGAGTAAAAAGTCATAATCTTCAAAAATAAAATATAAAAAGTATTAACAGACAAAAACTTAATTTATATTCAAGGAAATAACTACAAAATATATTATATTTTGTATGGGGATGTGAATACTGTTCAATTGGTTGAAGATTAATTTGCTTCTCTAAAGATTAGAGATTTAAGGTCCGTTTGGTAACGTCCTCGTTTCTTGTTTCCGTTTCTAAATTTATTAAGAAATCTAAGCATGTAATAACCATGTATGTTTCTTGTCTCTCATTTTTTAGAAACAAACCTAAAATTTGTATAGAACTTTTGGGAACAACTAAAACTAGTTTCTCCTTTTTTGTTCCCGTTTTCAATTTTTTTCCAAACATAGATAAGAATATAGGTTTATTGTTATTGAATGTATAGGTGTTGAGGTTATGAAATTCTATTTTTCTTTATTAAAAATGAAGAAACGGAAACAAGAAACGAGAACGTTACCAAACGGGTAATGGATTTCTCGTCTCGTTAAACTAAAATGAATTTATATAGTCATTTGAGTTATAATAAAAGTTGGAATTTTGTGGAAAAAAAAAATTTGAATTTTCTGAGATAAGACAGAGGAGTTGGCCAATGGGAGGTTCGAAAAATAAAGGCGGCCAGCGCAGTGTGTTTTGTTCTTTAATTAGACGTGGCGGTCATGAACAAAAGAAGCACACAGTTTCGGGTGATTCGTAGGGTCAAGTTATCAAATCTTCAAAACAAGATGAATTAGAAAAAGCCAAACGATGGAAAAATGAGAAGATTCCCTTGGGCCTTGGGGTCTTGACTGACGGAATCGCGCCGTTTGCTGACGAAATGGGTTTGTTTGCCTGCCGTATTCACTAGGTTACCGTTAGATTGTGCAGTTAACAAACGATTTCCGTTTTCTCCCGCTCCTACAACCCTCCAAAAAAATAAAAGTTAAAACAATATTAGTTTTCTTTTTTGTTATTTTTTAATTAATTTTAGGAATCCATTAGATTCTTTGTTGGAATTCCATTCTTAAAAATCATTAATGTATGATTTTTATATATGTATACGACTTTTTTCGATTATGAAAGTAGAGATTCGAATCTCTTACCTGTTGATTAACCACACATACTTTATATCAGATAAATTTTGCTCCATTTAACCTGCATTGGATAATTTTTCATCTTCTCATTTTCCTATATATATATATATATAATATTTATTTATTTATTTACATTCCTTTCTTTCTTTATTTTATTTTATTTTATTTTTGAAAAAGGAGATAACATTAAATCGAAAGATTGATACATTTGTCCACATAAATGGAAGGGAAAAGCCACGAAGGAAAAAGGGAGCCCAAAAAACCTACTCTCTTTCCCGGGAAAGAGAAGCCTCCCCAACAGAACCAGACAACCCCCACAAAACGAAGAAGATGGAGAGGGGAAAAGGGGAAACACTCGGCTCTCTTCGCAACACAGTGCGCATCTGTGTTCAAAATCCTATTGCAATGGTGACAAGAGATGGAGTGACCTTGATTAGCTAAGAGGTCAATATCATCCGTGATAGTCTTCAAGTCGGACAGATATTCGCTAACGCCATTCAAGACATTGACGACTTCTAAAGCATCCGACTAAATGACCATTTCAAGGGGGATACTTTGTCGGTTGCAGAACTCCAAGGTATTCTTTAATCCTTCAAGAATTGATTTCGCCTCCAGTGTCTTGATCACCCATTTTTTTTTCTCCTAATTGAAGCATTCCAAATCCGATCAAGGATCCGTCTGAGTCATGAACAATCCAACCTAACCTGCCTCTTCCTTCTTTTTCGTTCTAGGCGGCAGCACAATTCATTGCCCAACTGGTTGAAGGCGTCTTCTGTAGCTGAACTTGACTTGCATGGCTCCCTGGCCTGATCGTGGATTGAGTCTTGAAGTAAGAGGATTCTCAATCTTTAAAGTAGATTATTGGGAGAAAGATATAAAATTTTATTTAAGTTATTTTGAGCGGATTTTAAATAGATTAAAGTAAAAATAGCTATAAATCACTAATAGATTGTCCAAAGTTTAAGACTTAAATTGTTGAAGGTTTAATTAATACAAATTATGGGATATAAATTAATTTTTTCTCTTAGTTTTATTTGATACAATCCAAAATTTTAGAGATATAAGTTTTTTTTTCCTCTTAGTTTTATTTTATCTCCAATATTTATAAAACACTACAGAAATGGGAAGTAAAAAAGAGTTGCTCACATAAATTAATGATTTAAATTATATCCGTAAATGATATGATAGTTTGTTTGTTTTTTTTAATAATAAAATAAATTACTTGACATATTAGTATGAATTGATCCAATTATAATTAATTTTATTTCTTATAATATTAAATATAAATATATAGATTGTAATATTTGAATAATGTTCACGTTGATCTTTTATCTTTTAAAATTTGTAACTTTACTTCTAATATATTAAAAATTTTCAATATGATTCTTTTATAAACCTGACCCTTGTCGAATCGGAACCAACCACCCCACTCTAATAATAGGAGAAAGGAAAACGTTCGAACAGTTGAGCGGTCGCCATCCAACAACTTCTGTATACAGATATATAGATTCATTATTCGTATCTCGTCCAACTTCACAACCTTTTATAGGTCTGTCAGAAGCCAATCTTGTTTGGTAAGACAGAATTTGACAAAGAAAAGAGAGTGCTCGACCAGAACAACGGCCAACAAAGACCGTAATTACATAGACAATAACTCCCCTTTTCCCTTCCCTTCTTTAAGGCTTTAAGGTGAAACTGTATGGCGGCTATAAAGAAAGACGGCTTCACCTTATCGTAGATGGTGTTAGTGAGAGTCACTTTAGTATCCCCGTTGACCTTTTGTAGATAGAATATTCAATAATGAGTAGAAAGAAGCAACCTTACTAATAATAAATTAAGGTGTTTGTTGAGTAAGACCGACTTTCGAGTCCAAGTCCCTTATATAGGTTGGGTGCTTGAGTGCATCTTTCTCATATTGAGAAAGACTTTCCTTGAGTTTTCAATATGGGGCGCGTTAGCGAGACTGTTTTCTTGCAGGAGTGTTAGCGCGCACCCTTACGTTTTCTTCGCTTGCTCTGCAGTACAAGCCTCATACAAAGCCGTGCACCTTTAATACGGTGAGAAGAAGAGGGGCCACCCTCTTTTCTTTTATGCATCAATCCTCATCCACCACCTATTTGACTTTTTGTTGGGTGTATAACTAAGTTGGTAGAGCATCCTTATCAATTTCTTCGAAGTGACATGTTTAAATAGCATAGTCATGGACTTAATTATGTTAATAAAACAATAACTTATGATTAAATTACAAGTTTAATCTATGAACTTTTAGATTTGTGTCTATTTGATATATGAACTTTACAAAATTTCTAATAAATCTATGAACTTTAAAGATGTTTAATAAGTCGTTAAACTTTCAATCTTACACTAATAGATTCTTAGCATACCCAAAATTTGTAAAAAATATCAGATTTATTAAATATAAAATCGAATTTCACATCCAATAAGATTATAAACTTTCAATTTTGTACCTAATAGATCTATGAACCAAATAGATACAAATTTTAAATTTCAACATCAAATATGTGTTAATGATCTACTAAATATAAAAACAAGAATTTTAAAATTTATTGGACACAAAATTAAAAGTCTTAAAATTCACAAACTAAATAGACACAAACTTGACACAAAACTGAAATTTCAAATATTAAACTTGTAATTTATCCGCAATTTAATGACACATCTTTTTGTTGACAAGACTCTTTTACCAACAAAAAAAAACATTATAGATAAAAATTAAAAATTTTAAAGAATACAAACTAAATCGATAATCACTTACATGATCTGAACTCAATTGATTAAAATATATTATCTTTCGTTTGGTTCAAATTCTTAACTCCACACGTCTAACTAAAAAAACTACCTTAAAAATGACGAACCTATTAGATATTTTTAGCCTCAATCTTTTTCTTTTTTTCTATTCAAATGACTGATTATTTTGAAAATCTGTGTGATAATTAATATAAATAACTTTTTGCTTTAAAAGGCACTCTTTTCTGTGCCAAAAAGCACTTTTTGCTTTTTAAGTAACCAATAAAATTTGCGTACGATTAATCATATATTTGAGACGTCCCACCACCGCTTGATGATGACGATCATCATCCAATGCATCCACCAACCACCAAATCGATGAGCGTGCCCGCACTGGATCACTACTCCAAAACTGGGGACCGTTAACGACGTCACTGACGGTTCCGTCAAGTCATGGAATTTTGCGATTGGATAAGACGGAATACCCCAAAACCACTTTCTCGGTCTTAACGCCAAATCCCCCCAAACGTCGTCGTTTCGCCGTTCGAACTTTTGACCCCTCACACGTGCCAAATATCAAGGCCACATTGCCACGTCATCCTCTTCATTTTCCGTTAGCTCACGTGTTTGTTCCCAAACTCGACGCTTAACGCGCCGTCCTAGTTAATTATACATATTTCAAATTTTTTAAAAAATAAAAATAAAAAAAGCATTCTATCCAAATCTGATTTTATGTAATAAAAAAAGAAAACTATATGTTATATAATAAAGTCAACGAGATATTAAAGCTCGTTGAAACTTATTATTATCGAATATTTTAATTATATCAGAATTGTAAGAACGTAGAATTATTAAACATGCATGAAGATACACATATCTATCTTCATGGAGAAAAAAGAAACTTATGTACAGCTCCTGATACGGTACTGAGAAATGGGCAAGAAAGAAATAAGTAATGAACTGATCAAAGAGTTCTGCAAATATATAAAACTCTCTATCTTTTTGTTTGGTTTTTCTTTTCAATTCTCTCCTTTCAGAGAAGGGTTGGAGGAAGATGAAGATTTCTTCGCCTTCCGGTGAGTAGTAACAGCTCAGATCTCGCCGCACATTGACTCAGTCCTCCGGTAACTATTCCCCTGAAAGTATGCTAGATTTTCAGCTTAATTGATTTAGTAATTGAAGGGAAAGGGAAAATATCGTGGATTCTTGGGGTTTTCTTCCTTTTTTTTTTTTTTTTTTTTTTTGGGTTTTTCCCCCATTTTTGAGAGCTGGCTGTTAAGTTGCCATGAAAGAGCAGCAGGGTTTTACAGGGGAGATCTTTAATTCAGATGGGTTCTTAATCGTTAAGACAATTTTGGGTTTCTCAGTGCTCAGAGAGACCATAAAATTTCTAAATTTGTTGAGTTTTCTGACAGTGAACAGAGAATTGCATTAAGAAAAGAAGCTGTATCAACCAATCGAATGGATTCCGGCGAACCCGAGG
This sequence comes from Luffa acutangula, assembly GCA_036850905.1. Taxonomy (NCBI): domain Eukaryota; kingdom Viridiplantae; phylum Streptophyta; class Magnoliopsida; order Cucurbitales; family Cucurbitaceae; genus Luffa; species Luffa acutangula. Next base: position 50,855,953 of record CM072096.1, on the reverse strand, counting down.
GAAATAATAAGGGCCATGTTGAAGTTGAAGGCGGTTCTTGGATTCCGGTGACACCCATGAAGCCCATTCTACCGAGACCGCCGCTGATCTATGCGAGGATGGACCGGAATCAGTCACGACCACACTGGTTGGGATCAGAGAGACTTTCAGCTGAGACAAGCAGTGGAGCTAATGGTTCTTACGACTGGGGAGCAGCTCAGAGTGGGCAATTGCAAGTGGCGACACATTCCATTGATGCATTAGTGGGCATTCCTTTTTTGCAGCTAATGGCACTGGCTGATGCGGCTTCTATTGTGGGTGGAAATGCAAGCGATCAAATTGAATTGGAGTCTAGCTCTATGAAGGGTCGTCTCGGTGGCAGTTGCATAACTGAAGCTACAGAGTGTAAGTCCCAGCTGATTTAAATGAAGTCATGGAGACTTAGGATTCTTAAATATGGTATAATTAAGTACAGGAAGCATTAAAAAAACAAGCTGGTGAATTAAAAGCAGTGCTATAGTGTTAAAAGTGTGTAAATCTTTGGGGAAATTGAGCCAATCTAACAGAAAAGGGAATTGGTAGGCGAAAACTGATTGAAAATGGAGAGTTCATGGCGAGTCTATTTTTAGCTATTTGCAATTATTTTTTTGGCTGCTGCTGCATGCTTCAATTAGTTTAAGATCATATTCCTTCTACTTATGCTATGTGGAAAAGAATGTAATTCTGATGTGTTTCTATAATGAATATGACAAATCTCTATAAGTTCATTGTTGTTGACAACCAGAGTTCTGAAATTGAGTACCTGCAAATTTACAGATGAAATATCTGACCATTGCCAGCATGCTTATGACCTCAATATTGTGCAACCCAGATTTCGAGCAAGTGACAGAGATTCGGGGAGCAGTGATTCTGGTCGAGGGGGGTATCAGCCTCAGGAGCTTGTCAGCCAGTACAGGACAGCCCTTGCTGAGTTGAATTTCAATTCGAAACCAATAATCATGAATTTGACCATAATCGCAGGTGAAAATCTCCAGGCTGCAAAAGCAATCTCTGCCACCGTTTGTGACAACATTCTTGAGGTGAACCCATTTTAAACATATATATATATATATATATATATATATATATATATATATGTATGTATGTATGTATGTATGTATATATTTTCCTTTTTGTGTAAATATGATTTGTATAGGGAAATATTGTAGAAGGAAAAGAGGAATAAAAAAAATGTTTTGTTGTTGAAGTGCAGAAGTAAAATTGTAAGTGTATTGGGATTAATGAAATGTTTGCGTTTTTACAGTGATTTTAATCGTCTTTTGTACATATACAAATACCTCCTCTAATATCTTTCTTAATGCGCTATGATCTTAGTACTTGTAACTACATGATTTTTATTAGTAAAAGCTTTGTTTTCAATGGGAGGTTGTGATAATGCTGGTTTTGGTGTAGCTAACATTCACTCTGCATATTAAATGAAATTTTGCGTGAATAACTTAGTGACTCTTATAAGGTTGATTATTTATTGAGGTAGTTGAAAATTTAATTTCTAAAACAAGTCAAACAACTCTAGAGCATGTTCTCTGTAATTGTTGACTCCTTTGTGTACTGAAATTGATGGTTATATTTGCCGGTTGGCTGCTAATTAAATTGTTGCTAAAATCCATCATTCAGGGACAAAAAAAGAAAAATTGTACCCAATAAAACTACCAATTGAAATATAAGCACCAATCTGAGTTAACAGGTGATTGCATTTTTACAGGAGGCCAACGATCTTTCATCTCTATGAGAGATCATTGATCTGGGAAAATTTTAAAACCTAGGATAGTAGATAAAGTTCTCATGGTTCTGGTGAACCTCTGTATGTTGAAAGAGGTTCTATTCAACAAGGAAAATGATTATTCCATTAAGTGAAAATGGATAAAATCAAGCACTGGGTTTTAAGATTTAGATTTGATTCTACAAGGTTACTTTGCTCCTAATTTGCTCATACTTCTGTATGCTTCTGGATTCATGATTGGGCATTAGAACCATTGTTTTACAACTCCTTGGGTATAATTAGAATGATGACCTCTAAGACTGCTGGAGGTTTGATTCCCTTGATAGGTGTGGCGCAAGTTGAGGTTTATGAATGCACCATGCACGTAACTAGTTTGCTGCTGGAAAAATTTTGAGCAGTTGTAGGAGATTACTTTAATATTTCAAGAAAATGCAGTATTTGCTGCCTTGAAGCATGATTAGCCATTGAATACAGAAGTAATACAGTATTTATCTACATTTATGTTTGACAGATGAATTGAGTTTCTTATTTGTTGACATGGTTCTTAAGATTTAACCTTTTCCCCTCATTTAAAGATCTAAACCGATCATATATCGTGATATTTATCTCTGTTTATGTGTACAGACACTTTGATGCACATCTATACATGTAAAATCTTACATATTCTTATTTTAGTATGATATTCCTCCTAATATTGTACTATTTTTCTCTCTAAAACTGGGTATGAGTGTTGTGGGTAGTTACATAAGGTCATTTCTCCAAGTTCTTTTAAGCCGTTGGGAACTTGTTTCTTTGTGTGTATGCATGCATATGTATGTGCATGTACAATATGCTTGCTGATGGGAATTCAATTCCTTTTTATGGGGCATTTTTGTTTGGCCCTACAGTTGTCAATTGTTCATCTGGCAATCTTGATGCTATATTGATTTCTTATACATGTTCAGGTTTCCAGTGAGCAGAAGCTTCCATCACTTCATCTGTTGGACAGTATTGTAAAGAATATCGGAAGAGATTACATAAAATACTTTGCAGAAAGACTGCCCGAGGTTAGATTTTTGTTCTTTGTACCTCTCCCTACCAAGAGACACCCCCACCCCCTGCAGAACAAAGCAAATTTTGTGTCTACATCTACCATAAGTAATGCTTCGGAATGCTCCTCAATGCTCTTTCGGTATCGTTGTTTATTTTCTTCAACTGATATGAAGATATCAATGTGAATATCATTTTCCAGCATTATTTGACCAGTAACCTGCGTCCTACCGAGTACAACAATTCTGATAATAGTATTCATTACTATTCATTCTCTATCAACTATCCCAAATTTGTAACAGTTTTTTTCTATCTTATTTTAGGTATTTTGCAAAGCTTATAGGCAAGTTGACCCTTCTGTACATCCAAGTATGAGACATCTCTTTGGCACCTGGATAGGAGTGTTTCCTCCTCAAACTCTGCAGATTATCGAGAAAGAACTCGGCTTCATCCCCAACGATAGTTCGTCTTCTGGGACCATAACCTCAATGCCAGACTTGCAGGCACAATGTCCAAACCATAGTATCCATGTAAATCTCAATTATATAGAGAGGCAACAACTTCAGCAGTCAGGCAAGGTTAGTGAAGTTCTGCTACCACACTCAGTTTTGACCCTTACAATGATCCATTTTTCCTTCTCAAAGATTGAAGTCATTCTTTGGCTTTTTAAAAGTTATTGTGCCCTTATAAATTGAGAATCTGTTGCCGATATTAAGTGAGCAACTGATATTTGGTGATGTTTTCCTGTTTTCATCCAAAATATGATGTTTTTATTCTTTCCAGTGACATAAATTGATAACCAATTCATCTTTGCTTGTATGTGGAAATAGGTTTCTGAAATTTTTCTAGGGTACTTACCTATACTTTTTGTAACCCTATGAATCTTTTTAATTTGTGGAAGTGGATTTGCTACTTTTTTTTTTTTGTCCTTATTTGATTGATTCATTTTACATGATGAAGGTGAAAGGAGTGACTAGTGAAGCTACTGGGGTAGCAACAAATGTAACTCAGGATGTTGCCCAAGCCAAAATCAGTATTGGACGTCCATGGGCAGATATTCCCATTAAAGTGCTTGTAAGTAATTTCTTTTTCTAAAAAGATCACATTAGTTATTAGTTTTTCATTTCCTTATGATAAACACCGTGGCATAAATTTTTCAGGACATTCAACATCCACTTAGAGATGCACCAAATGATATAGCACAAGAGAAGAACATCACGGCTGCACATACAGACTATGAATATGGTTCTGATCTTCCAAGGACAACAGGTATCGAAATAAGGGTTGTTGATGAAGGGCAAGACAAACCTTGGTCTTCAGTGGGAACCGATTTAGCAGAGAATGCTGGAAACCTGAATAAAACACCACCACCCAGACAGAGGAGGAGAAAACATAGACCTAAGGTCATAATTGAAGGGAAAACTAAAGGAACAAAACCAAACTTGAAGACCCCTAGTGCCAGTCCAAGTATGAGAAAGCGTGGCAGGAAAAGTGGACTCAGCAAGTCTTCAGCTACTCCCCCAATAGAAGTTACAGGTGAAACCTCAGACCAAGAAATGCTCAAGCATAGAAGGAAGTCGTGCAGAAGGGCCATAAATTTTGATTCTCAGGCCCAAACAGGAGACGGATCCTTCAATACAAGGCCACTGGAACAAGAATCACTCATCCAAAACATTCAATCAACTACAGGACTAGAGGAAGTGAGACTTGAAGAAGTAGGCTCTTCCACTGATCCAAATTGGTCCATGAATCAAATGCTGAAAAGCTACGAGTCTCTGCCAGAAAAACAAGCTCCACCAGCTGAAATTTCAGTTGAACATAATTCTCCTGAGAAAGGACTGCCTTCAAACAACCAAATGGAGAACAATACAGAACAAAATGATAAAGCAATTTCCAATTCTGAAGAAGGAAACATGGTAGAAATCATGATCAATGATGATAATCAATCGTTACCAGGAAGTTCAAATGGTCTTATCTTCTGCAAGAACTCCACTTTGACTCCAAGAAAGCAGGAAACTTGTTGCCTGAAAAAACGTTCTCAGGCCATCAAACAAGCAGATACTAGGAGCGTAAATTTAACTGGGGTCCATTATAATACATTATCTGCATATCAGTCGATGTCCTGGATGCATTTTCCCCACATTTGCAAGAAAAAAAGAACTGAGAAGGGGCAGAATCCTGTCTCCTCTAGTGCAATTACTAGTGCAACTGCAGCCACACATTTATTGAGGCCGGAAAGTGCATGCTCTTTCAATGATCCCCAGAGAAATCACACGCTATCAAAATCCAACACCTGGATAGCTGGACCTCAGTTTAATACTTGTAGAAGTAAAACTGCAGCTGGGCATGGAGGAAACGACCATCAGGATAAGTTGCAAACATACGGAGGTATCATGGCTTTAGGTCAGACTGAGAGAACAAAAAAGAGATCCAGAACAACCAAACGAGTTTCTGACATGGCTCCACCAGCAAGAATTGGTGATTGTGAGAAGCAGCCAATGTATCCTACTAATCAACCTCCCTTGAGCAGTTCTGCAAAAAATATCATTACGTCTCAAACATGCATAAATGGACTATTCGAAACAATGAATGCAACAGTAGCAAAGAAGAAAAGAACCAAGAAGAATTTTCCTTCAAGTTCAACTCTTCTCAATATAAAGAAAGATCTTCAGGACCGCAGATTTGTATCCTTCAATCCATACCAATTCTTTCCCAACACATCAGGTACCAAGATTGAAACTCTCTTTCCCAATGCTCAAGATTCACCCATTTAAACAAATTTTCTTTTCTTTTCTTTTTTTCCCTTTCCTTTATCTATACAGGCACTGCTTCAGAACATGGGAATCAAATGTGCTTTATTGATGCCATAGTGGAACAATTAAAGCATCTAGACATCAACAAAGAATGCGACAATTTGGGATATAGAGAGCGAGCACTTGTACCCTATAACGTACAAAATCAGGAGCAGAATGCCATTGTCATTTATGGAAGAGATGGAACTATTGTACCATTTAATCCTATAAAAAAACGACGGCCTCGGCCCAAAGTCGAGCTCGATGAAGAGACTGGTAGAGTATGGAAGCTTCTGATGGGAAATATAAACAGCGAAGGCATTGATGGAACAGATGAAGAAAAGATCAAATGGTGGGAAGAAGAGAGGAAGGTGTTTCGAGGGCGAGCAGATTCATTTATCGCACGGATGCATCTTGTTCAAGGTAGAGTATAAATTATTCCACTCATAACCAACCAATATCAAAGAAATTACTTCTAGAACTCCATGTAGACATCAAATAAATAACAAAGTTCAAAGATGAATTAGCTTCACATTTGGATAAGTTCATTAGACAATTGGGTTTATAAGTGATGGAGTATGACATTAATTCAGGAAAACCAATACAGGCGAGAAAGGAGGGAGAAAGAGAGTAAGAGGAAGGTTTTTAGACTAGAGCAATAACACCTTTGACATACCTTCTTGTAGGAATTAAACAGGAAATCAAGTTCCTAGGCCTAGAAGTCCCGTGTTTCTGACATACCTTCTTGTATATGCCTTTTCGGAGTGGATTAAACAGAAAACGAAGCTCCTAGGCTTAGAAGTCTCGTGATTCTGCACATATGTACCTGTGTCAGCAATCTGTTCTTGAAAAAACCAAATAAAAAATTAACTTGCATGAAGGATTAGTCCAGGCCTACTACACATACTTACTGTTGCAACTACTTTGCTGATCAGGCCAAACAGCAACATAATTTCATTTCTCCAAGTGACCAAAATATCCCAATCTTGTCACAAAAACATCTCACTCATCTACTAAAGTATACACACCTAACCAAAAATTAATAAATAAATTAATTAGTGAATGATGTTTTACTACTCAGATTCAATGTAATAAAATTTAAATTTAACTTGAATTTTTTAAAAATAAAACTTGCCCTATTTTTTCTCCCTAATTAATTTCATAGAACTTAAGATAGATTCAAAGAATCTTGTAGCAAAAAACGAGTTTGCTTATTAATTTTAATTATTTAATAATTTCATTTCTGCAGGTGATAGGCGTTTCTCTCAATGGAAGGGATCAGTTGTGGACTCTGTGGTTGGAGTATTCCTTACTCAGAATGTCTCAGATCACCTTTCTAGGTAAGCTAGATTATTAAATGGTGTGAGTTAAGTGCAACTCTAAGTAATCTTCATCTCTCCCCTTTCTTTTACTAACTCCTTCTGAGGTTGGCAGCTCTGCCTTCATGTCTCTTGCTGCACGCTTTCCTCCTAAGCCAAAGTGTCACGAAGCATCATGCTATCAAGAGCCAATTATAGATTTGGATGAACCCGAAGAATGCATGTTGAATTTAGAGGATGGCACGAAATTGAACAAACAAATAATGCAACAACAAATAAGTGAAGAGGGCTCCTTGATGAAAAATGAAGTGGAAAAAAGTGAAGGACGAATAGTTGTTGACAATGAATCTTCTGGAAGTAATGTCGATGATGGGAGCTCAAACAAGGAACCAGAAAAGAAAAGCTTTAGTTCATCTCATAACATTGTTGAGGCATGTAGCAATTCTTTGGGAGAAATATCATTGACTGGAACCAGCCCAATGCAGGAATGTTTCTCCGCAGAGAAAGAAATATATGATTCGTTTTCATTTCAAGACTGTCTGGATTCATCAATTTCTCAAACCAGTGAGAGCATTGAACCATCCTCGGAAGGCAATTCAGAAGATCTACCAAGCTGGTCCAAAGAGGCACACATAGACTCTTCATCAGAGGAGCTTATTCAGATGGCTGGACTAAATACTCTAAATGCTCATGTTACTATTGATAGTTTTGTTGACCAGTCAGAAAACACCACAGACAACAAACTAGTAGGAAAGAAATGTGACAATGGAATAGATGACGCTTTCCAACCAGATGTTCATGAAATATCCATAAAAGATTCTGGCAGTCATTTGAGTGGCTGTCAAATGCAGCAAAACCACACCTCAGAATCATTGGAGGTTGACTACTCTCAGACGTGCAATGGAGTTCAAACTTCCAACGAGTGCCAGAACAAGGATGAAAATTTTCATACTGAACAAAGTACCCTGTCTGTAGAATCTGACAATCATGCTAACGTTGAAATGGAGCTCATAGTAGATATTCACGAAGCACCATTATCTAGTAGTGAATTAAGCATCAACGCAAAGGAGCCAAGTTTGACCTTACAGTCTCAAGGCAGTGTGATTGAGGACCCTCAAAATGTTGAGTCGCCAGCAGAATGCACAAATAATGTGCATGAAATTCAACCAAAAATTTCACCAAATGCTACAGGAATAACAACGCAGTCAAATCCAAAGGAGTATGACTATTTACTTAGTAATGAGTTTAAAGAGATTAAACCTGCTACTTCAAGATCTCAGAGAAAACAAATTGCAAAGGAAAAAGAAGGTAACCGCAATTGGGACGACTTAAGAAAACAGGCAGAAGCCAATGGAAGGAAACGACAGAGAACTGAAAATACAATGGACTCGTTGGATTGGGAAGCTGTAAGATGTGCTGATGTGAATGAAATTGCACACACCATCAGAGAACGGGGCATGAACAACATGCTTGCTGAACGAATCAAGGTATCATTAGTACAATGATTGATCTAAAATTCTAATCAATCCCTAACACTATCTGAGTATTGGATGAGTAATTTGTACAGGATTTTCTAAACCGATTGGTGAAAGATCATGGGAGCATTGATCTCGAATGGTTAAGGGATGTTGCACCAGACCAAGCGAAGTAAGATTAATCGAAAACTTAAATATCAAATTCTTGAAATTAAAATTGAAGAATATTGAGAATGTAACCTTCTGCACTTGAGAATATGTTGCATGTACCAACATTTCATGATTTGTACATTTGGATTTACGCGTAATTGGAAAATATGCAGAGAATATTTACTAAGTGTAAGAGGATTGGGACTAAAAAGCGTGGAGTGTGTGCGACTTCTTACTCTTCATCACCTTGCATTCCCAGTAAGTTCAAAATGAAGTATTGATATGAAATCAGATAAAACATATGCATGATTATCACTTGTCCTTTAACAGGTTGACACAAATGTTGGACGTATAGCCGTACGACTGGGATGGGTACCCCTTCAACCACTACCAGAATCCCTACAGTTGCATCTTCTAGAATTGTGAGTATGACGAGCCTATATGTTAGCAAAATTCATACATCTTTACCATATTGAAAATATGTCGAGAAAAATATCCTGAAGTCCATCTTCCATTATTTAAAGTTTACAAGTTTAAACAAAGACTCGATCTTTTTATTTCATGTATTTCTTTTCATTAATGCTAAAACTTATTTGAAACTAATACCTAATATAAGCATATTTTATCAATGATTTGCACATGTAAAACAGAAAATGCAACATTGATATGATATATAAACCAAAATCTTGAATACTATCTTTTCAAGTATTATAAAAAGGATAATTGTAATGGGTGGCAACATGAGGATAAATAATGACAAATATAGCAATTTTTAAAAATATTTGCAAATATGGAAAAAAAATTTGAATTAATTTTTTATATTCCTGAATTGCCCCTGCTCCTGGTTGGCCCACACATCTTCTTCTTCCTCGTCAGTTTTTTTTTTCTTTTTTTTTTCTTTTTAAGAAATCTTCTATCACTAATAGAAAGTCTTTCTATCAGTGATGGGCATTTTAGTAATTTTACTTTTCAGATGGTGAAATTTTTCCATTTTTGCAAATATTTTTGCGGGCTGCTACTTTTGCAACCGGCCCTATTAAAAAAATATATAATGAAAATAAATGTTTTTTTTAGTACATCGACATTTGGGGGTGGGGGGATTGGAACCTTTGACCTCATGGTCGAGGGTACATGTCAATTACCGTTGAGCTATGCTCGCTTTGGCAAGGAAAATAAATGTTATAACTATAGTTCAGTTGAGAATATCAGTTGAAGGTTTTACTTGGGACTTTTTTTCAAATATTTTTTTTTTAAAAAAAACTTTATAATATTATGTCTAAAAGAAGAATATGCAGACCTATATGTAACGCACATTCCCATGAAATAATAATATTACTCATTGAAGCTTTTCTTGCTGCCCCTCCCAGGTACCCTGTGCTGGAGTCAATCCAGAAGTATCTCTGGCCTCGGCTTTGCAAGCTTGACCAAAGAACACTGTAAGCATGTTTTCTACTTATACACCTAGAAACGGATGCATTTTTTTTTTATCATTTAGTTGTGGAAATTAAGAGAATTCAAACTAAATGGCTACTACTTGGCTGTAAAATCTGGATACAGGTATGAGCTGCACTACCAAATGATTACGTTTGGAAAGGTAATTTTACTTGGAAATTTTGGTTCTAACATAAGACAACTTATATGCGATCTTAATAGGATTGTATGATACAGGTCTTTTGTACAAAAAGCAAACCAAATTGTAATGCTTGTCCAATGAGAGGAGAATGTAGACACTTTGCTAGCGCATTTGCAAGGTTTGGCTATCTTTATCCTAGTCCATGCAGTCTTTCTTTCCCTCTCTCTCTTTCTGTATTTGCTCTCTAAAATGCACATGGGCAACATCATTTAGGCTCCAGCTAATAACTGATTCACATGTTAAAAGAGCAGAGACCCTACTTTAAAACTTAATTCTTGCAGCAATTCTCTTAGGTATGACGATCTTTGATTATGAATAAGTAGGTAACTAATAGACATACTTCTTACATATCCAGTGCAAGACTCGGCCTTCCAGCACCAGAAGATAAAAGAATAGTTACTACTACTGAAAGCAGAGAAGCTGACAATAACCAAGCCAGAACAATTGACCAACCAATGCTGTCCCTCCCTCCCTCAACAATATCATCTGAAGAAATCAAGCCATCAGAATTAAGCCATCATTCTGATGAGAAAACTACATTTGGTACATGCGTACCCATTATTGAAGAACCAGCAACACCAGAGCAAGAAAGCACCACACAAGCTGCACTCAGCGACATTGAGGATGCCTTCCACGAAGACCCGGATGAAATTCCTGTAATAAAACTAGACATTGAGGAGTTCTCACTGAATTTACAGAACTACGTTCAAAAGAACATGGAACTTCAAGAGGGTGACATGTCAAAAGCCTTAATTGCACTAACCCCAGAAGCTGCATCAATTCCCATGCCCAAACTTAAGAATGTCAGCCGGCTGCGTACAGAGCACCAAGTGTAAGCAAAATATTTGCTACCCTTACTCATCAAGATCTTTAGCATTCCCAAATAGATGATGCTATCACTAGGGAGTAAATTGAAAGCAGTAAAAGACAGATGAAATAATTTGATGATTCAGAAAATGGTTTGGCCAGTAGATGTCCGAAGTTAACAGCCTATAGAGTATCAATTTTCAAAGGAATGTTTCTACTTTGCATACTGATTTTTTTATTCACCATCTGCAGCTATGAACTTCCAGATAATCACCCTCTTCTTGAAAAGGTTCGTGATTCTTACATCTAAGGAACGAAAAATTTTACTTTCTTTTTGGGTGTTGTTTCTTTTATGGGGAATGTGTGACATTATAACTGTATTTCTTATAATACAGTTGAAGTTGGATAGAAGGGAACCAGATGATCCTTGCTCATACCTTTTGGCTATATGGACACCAGGTAGATATACCTCCAAAACATTACAAATCTCTCTCTAAGTCATGGACAGAAGACTTATACAAAAGGGAGCGAATTATGGAGTATTAATTTTGATACGTGTTCGCTCATGAATTCTGTAATATGTTCTATTTTGATATCACTTAGGTGAAACAGCAAATTCCATCCAACTACCCGAAAAAAAGTGCAGTAATCAAGAACACCATCAATTGTGTCATGAGGAGGAGTGCTTCTCGTGCAACAGTGTCAGAGAAGCCAACTCCCTCATGGTTCGAGGGACTCTTTTGGTGAGACATGTCTTGTCAAATAAGTGGTTATACTCAAATATATCCAGTCTACCAAATCCTAACCAATACCCCCAAAATAATCATGATGATGATAATAACAGATACCATGTCGAACAGCAATGAGAGGAAGCTTTCCACTGAACGGTACCTATTTTCAAGTCAATGAGGTAAAGTTGAATATGATATATATCATGTTATCATGCACTCCTTCGAGGCTTGGTGCCACAACTAACTATGAATATTGCCTTTGTAGGTGTTTGCAGATCACGACTCAAGCCTCAACCCGATTGATGTTCCTAGGAACTGGTTATGGAATCTTCCTAGGCGTACTGTATATTTTGGGACCTCCATACCAACGATATTTAAAGGTTCCTCATAGAACATATGCCTCTTATCTATCATGTGATTACTTGAATAATAATAACAATTCTTTTTGTCCACCAGGTTTGACTACACAAGGCATCCAACACTGTTTCTGGAGAGGTACCTATTCTTAAATTTACTGCTGTCCTCTCATCTATGTGCGCCATTGCAGATGATATATGAACAAGTGTAACATTTATAAAACGAAATACAAGGTTAAGAAAGTAAGAATACTGGTAACAGTGTGCAAAATTTTAGGATTTACTGATCCTGTGTTTGCATCAACTAATGACTTGGAGTAAAACTAAAAAGTTTTCATAAATCTCACAACCTTATTATTCTTCTATTCTTCTCTTCTATTGTTCAGCCAAAATGGGGAATGTAAAATTTTTCAATTGAATTGTCATCTACACAATTTGAACTCTCGTGTCTAGCCTATCTGAATACTCAGCGAAAAAGATAGGTTTTGAAAACTTCTGTTTTCACTCAAATGTATTCAATATGATTTGCAGGATTCGTCTGTGTAAGAGGTTTTGACCAAAAATCAAGGGCACCCCGACCTTTGATGGCCAGGCTTCATTTTCCAGCCAGCAAATTGAACAGGGGAAGAGGTAAGACAGAGGAACAATAAGAGGAGGAGGAGATGAAGCCAAACCAGGACACAGCAGTAAGAAAAGAACAACATTTAGTGACACAGCATCCAACCATCACAAATAAGTTAGTATCCATTTGTAAATTCATATCTGACACATGATTAACGAGATTAGAATCAGTCATTTCAAGCTCAACTCCGAACATTCATATAAAACTAGCAACCTAACACTAGCCATGAGATATTTATTAATTTCTCTAACCAAGAAGTGAGATACCAGGTTAAATAGCAATTCAGCAGATTACAGCACATCAGACTTTCAACCTAGGAGCCTAAAGATTTTCTCGTCAAGAATTACTTAAACAAGAATTACTTAAAGCATTCACATCCATTTTAAAATAGAGCACTTGTAAACTCTTAAAAGGCACGAAAATTTATTTAGTATACTTTACTCAATAGCACTCCTTCACTGATGCGCGCGACTGACAATGCAGTGACATATAATTGATTGTGTAACTCTTTAATGGTAGTACAATATGATCGTTCTTAGTGTCATATATATTGGTAGTAACCCATAATGCAAAAAGAAATAGAATGCATCATCTACACCCAGTTTCATAATTGAAGCTTCCACTTCAATCTCTAATGTTGGTAGGAAATTGCTGCATCAGAAATTTAGTTGAGTGTTGGGAAAAGGTTGTTTTTTTTTTTTTTTTTTCCGGACAGATGATTGCTTAGAGATAAATATCAGCATAGAGATGCAGAAACAAGTGTTGAACTCAGCGGCCAAGTAATCTTATCGACTAACAAGTTCCTAAATAACAATTCATTCTAAAATCTTAAGTTCGACTGGAGTAAAATCGTCTTAATGGCACAGACATCAAATTTTTAGCAACGCTAATCGCAAATGATGTAAGAAATTTAATTGGATTAGACAGAGGAGGATATACAGTTATCAGATAAATTGATCTCCGACCAAGTTCAACTAGAACTTGAAACATAGTTATAAGTGAATTGGATTTGACGAAGCAGGATGCAATCATCAGATAAACGAATCTCCGACCAATTTCAACTAGAATTAGATCTTTATAAAACCACTATTTCAGATCAAGAAGCATACCTTGATTCGGACTGAAGAGAAAGCGATCAAGAGTAACAGATGAAAATTTCTTGGCAATTGCTGGATCTGTTCTACCTGGAAGAATTATCCCTGGAGTGATTTTGACAGACTGCACTTGGCTTCAATATTGCTGCAATGGTTTTGTTATCTCATACGTAGATGCACTTCATTAAGTTTGATATCACTAGACCATTTTCTAATTATGATCTTGGTCTCGTTCTTTTGGATTGGAGTCCGTTTTTGTAGTTTTGTCGGTCTCCTCTTTGGCTTGGGCTTGTTTTTTGTATGCCTTTGTATTCTTTCATTTGTTCAATGAAAGTTTGGTTTTTTACCAAAAAAAAAAAAAAAAGTGGTGGCTAATGAGTTCAAAAATTTGGATCCCTCTGTGTTTTTTCTGCTGCTATAGGTCTACTCTCTCTTCTGGTGCTCCATGGGCTTCTGGGATTGGTGCCCACTGTAAGTGTTCACTGCTGCTCATTATATATTTGATCATTCTACATATTTGACTGCATAGACACTTTTTTCATGGAAAAATTGAGTAGGTTTTTCTTCCTAGCTGTTGATAACTGTTCTTATAAGTTATAAGAAGCTTATAATACAACTCATATGCAGGCAATATCAGATAGAGGACTGGAGCTGCTATCAGCAACCTTTTGGTTTAGTGTCCTGGTATGTGAACATCTGAACTATTTCCTCTGGCCTATCAGGTGTTCTTTTTACCATGCTGACAAGCTTCCTTAAAATAACTAGTTCTGCAGCTCAACACACAAAACTTCTTGTCACTCAGTGATAAAATAACTAGTATTAGTTTCTTAAGGTTTCCAATTTTTAACCAAAAAGAGGATTTCAATTGGAGATTCTGTCGGGTAACTTTCTAGGTGAGTTATTGGGAAGATCTGCTAAAATGGCCATCGATAAGCATGTTTCTATGGCCCCAAATCCTGAACCATCATGCAAGAATTTGATGATTATTCGATTTCCATCAGTAAAACATAATAGCAGTATCATGATTCTTGTGCTTAGAGGTTATTCTTAATTACACTCTGTCCTTTTCACTGCTCGTCAAGTTTGGTCTCTGAATCTTCTGGTCTTCTATTATCAATTACTTCTCCATTTCTACCTCCCTGTTTTTTAACCTCTTTGATGTCTCACTTTCAGGCAACATTTTTACTCTGTGTTGCTGGCTACAGTTCAAATAGTCAAAGTTTTCTCTGAAGTCTTCTATCACAGGAAATTTTATTCATGATTGGTACTTCCTCAATTTTGGTTCCTTTTGCAGTATGTGTAATGTCATTGGTTCTGGGTTTGCTTGGATGAGATGTTTAAATCAAGTTAAGAAATTGGGTGCATAACGTTAAGAAATCAATACCTTGCATATAAATGGTTTACTTTTTCTTCTCATTAACATTGTGATTTCTTAACCATCATGAGTTGGCCTAATGGTCAATAAGAGTCATGTAAATGATAAAAGATTTAGAAGAAGTGGTTCAAGCCATGTCACCTACCTAGGATTTCATAACCTACGAGTTAGCTTGACAATCAAATGTTGTCCAGTGAAAATAGTTAATGTGCATGCAAGTTGTGGTCCAAACACTCATGAATATAAAAAATAAATTAATAAATAATGTTGCCATTTCTCATTGGTTCTAAGATATTTATTAGTTGCTCTTTAAGAAATAGACGGAGACAAATGTGAACTTTTCTAACTATTGTACATGTTACCGGAACATATATGAACATCAAAGTTTGCCTATGTATGGTGTTGGAGCCCTAGTCCTTATGAGGAGTTCTCGTGTAGCTCTTCCTATCGTTGGTTGTTGAACTTTTCTCATCATAATGAGTCTATTTTCTCCATTTTGTGGAGGGTGAAAATTTTGAATAAGATTAGGTTCTTTATTTGGCAAGTTATCCACGGTAGAGTTAACACTTTCGATAGGATTTTGAGAAGGATGCCTTCGTTGGTGGGCCCGCTTTGTTGCATTCTTTGTCGGAAGGTGGAGGAAGATCCGGATCATATTCTCTAGAGCTGTGACTATGCACGTCTTGTGTGGGGCCTCTTCTTTGATGCGTTTGGGATGCACGTGTTAAGTCACTCGGATTACAGGTAGTTGATCGAATAGTTCCTCCATCTGTTGTTCCGTGAGAAGGGAAAATTTTTGTGGCAAGCTGGGATATGTGCTTAGTTTTGGAGTCATTGGGGGGAAAGAAATAATAGAGTGTTAAAGGGATGGAGAGAGGTTCGAGTGATGTTTGGTCCCTTACTAGGTTCCATGTATCCCTTCGGACTTTGGTCACGAAGTTATTTTGTAATTATCCGTTAGGTCTCGTTTTAATGTAACAGATATAACTATAATTACTGAGGCTCACTGTGTATGACTTTTGGACTTTCAACTTGTTTCTTGGCTGAATGCCTGTATAGTTACACAATCATATATCTCGGAGCTTGTTAGTTTTACTAATTGATGTAAAACACTATTTGATTTTCAGAAAAGATTGCTAGTTACAGGCAGATAACAACTAGAATGTTACCTTAAAATGATTTGTGAGAAAGGATGACCGTTCATATTGACAATTCACTGCCCTACCTTAAAATGATTTTGTTTGGTTTAATTTGGATATCTTTTAAATTTTGCTTGTTATTTTTCTAAAACATTAACCTCCTCATGATTATAAATGACTGGAGGACTTTGGTTCTGGCCGTTTTTTCTTCTTTTTTTGTCCAGTACAGCAGTATGCTGCTTAACAACTATCACAGTTTGATAGCTAACCTTTTTAACAACCAGAAACATGCTAAAACAAAATACAGAACACCTTTAAATACTAGCACAGAATATGGGAAAGGTGAATTCCCATTTCTATCCCTTCTAACATAAGTATTAACAACGGGGCCTTGCATCACTTCCGAGGTGAAAGCCACTTTGTCCTCAAGGTGGAAATTCGGGAATTGATTGAGGAAATCGTCTAGTGTCTCCCATGTACCCTCATGCTCAGGTAATCCCTGCCATTGAATCAGCAATTTCCACTCTTTGGTCGTCTCATTCTTGCGGTAGGCCATGATGTCTTCGAGGATCGCTAGCCACTCAAATTCATTTGTAAGATATTCGAGGAGTAGATAGAACATCTGAAAATCGTCTGCGTTCTGTTAGAAATTTTCTATTGTTTTCTGTCACTAATATGTTTAGTAAGGTGATTGGTTGTAATTGTTCGTTTTTTTTCCTATTCTTGATTCCTTCAAGTCTATCATTGATAGATTCTATCAATGATAGAATTCTATTAGTTATTTCTGCGTTTTGTTTGAAATTTGCTATTGTTTTCTGTCGATTGATTTAGTAAGGTGATTGGTTGTAGT
Organism: Luffa acutangula; assembly: GCA_036850905.1. Classification (NCBI taxonomy): domain Eukaryota; kingdom Viridiplantae; phylum Streptophyta; class Magnoliopsida; order Cucurbitales; family Cucurbitaceae; genus Luffa; species Luffa acutangula. The sequence continues at coordinate 50,838,822 of CM072096.1, read as the reverse complement.
TGTTCAAATTAGGTGATATAAGATTTCTATCTTTCTATCACTGATATCAGAGATATAAATATTCTATCACAGTTATTTCTATCACTGATAGAAAACTATCATTTTTGTTTTTAAAACATATGTCACTGATTTTGTTTTGATTTTGTTTTTATAGATGTCAAATCAAAACAACATGGAAATTGAATCGAAAGAAAAGAAAAACACAAAGTAGAAGTTGAAATTTAAAGAAGGGGATACCTCAACAAAACAAAAGATATGTACAAATTTATCACGTAATCAAATATACTATTGGTTACTATCAAATACACTATTAATTTCTATTAGTAATAAGTTTTTATAAGTGATAGATAGATTTCTACCACTGTGATTCTATTAGGAATAAATCAAAACCGGGAGCAAAACATGAATTAAAAAATGATTTAAAAATATTGCTATATTTGCAATTTTTTATAAAACTTGCTATATCTACAATTAACCATTATAATTTATAACTGCACCTGCCTTGGATCAAACCTAAGAATGCATGCATACAAGAGACGTGCACATACTAGTTTGGACATCCTCCATTTTGAATAAATTGATGAGAGACGACCTCTACGATTTTTTTTTTCAAGAGACGACATGCAGACGCGTGGGTCTAGTTTGTCTCTACCTACACTTAAAAATGTAAAACTATAATATTTTAATAATAAGTTAAAAAAAAAAAAAAACTATATTTTAATAAAAAAAAAATCTTAAAAAGTACAATATTAATTAAAAAAAAATGTCTGGTAGGAGAGGGGTCAATAACAAAACATTATAAACAACAAAGCTATCCATGTTTGATTTTCCAATAACATTTTATAAGATCTAAAAGAAATTAAAAGGGGTGTGAGCATAACTCAACAATAATTGATATATACTTTTAACTAAGACCAAGAGGTAGAGATGTCCATTTGCCCCACGGGGTCGGGGTCCCGTGGGGACTTGTCCCTGATGGGGCGGGGAATCCCCATTTAATCGGAGAATCGGGGAGGGAGTGGGGGAAAAAAACTCCCCGCGAGCTAAACAGAGATGGGGAATGTATTCCTCATCCCCGTTCCCCGCTCCCCGCCCCATTCACTTTTTTTTTAAATTATTAGTATTATTGTTATTATTATTTCTCACTATATATAAATTTAAAGTTTTATTGTTGATGATTTAGAAAAATGGATTGATTTGAATTGTATAGCTTAAATATTTAAATTATATATATATAGATAATTAGATAGTTTGATATGAAATATTATTTTGTTTATAATAGGAGATTTAAGAATTTTTTTTCTTTAAAAAAAGAGAGTTTTTAAAAGAAATTAACTATCTAAATGAAGAATTATGTGAATAATTAACTATCCAATAGAAAATTAATGAACATTTTTCATGCAAAGTTAACTATTTGAAAATTAATCAAAAGAATATTTGATGTAATGAAGACAAAAAAAAAAAGAAAAAAAAAATTAAATGAAGAATAATTCCCCACGGGAATCCCCACACCATTCCCCGCCCCGCCCTTGGACATCCCTACCAAGATGTATGGTTCGAATCCCTTCATCCCAAGTATTTATAAACTTAAAAAGACAATAAATAAAAAGACGAAATCCAAACTAAAAAAAAAAAAAAGTAGTTGTATAGATGACAAATATAGCAAAATTAATTGTACAAGACCAAAAAGTTGTCGTCAGACTTTATCCGTGTCTATCACTGATAGACTCTGATTATTCAAAGTCTATTAGTGTCTATCGCTGATAGACTTCGATTAATCAAAACCTATCCATGACTGTTACTGATAGGATTTGATTAATCAATGTCTATCAATGATAGTAATTGATAGATTTCGATTAACCGGAGCGATAGACTCTGAATAATCGAAATCTATCAATAAACTGATAGATTATGATTAATCAGTGCCTATCAGATAGATTCTAATTAACTAGAGTCTATCAGTAATATTTGCATTTTTTTTACATTGTGCTATATTTGTAATTATATCATTTTTATTTGCCACCGACGACAAATTCTTAAAAAAAAAAAAAAACTGAACAAATGGTATTACGTATAGACTAAGGGTCCGTTTGGAATACATTTTAATTTAAATGTTTTTCAAGAATGCATTTTTTAAAAAATATTTTGTACAAAAACTTTTTAGAATTTAAACACTCATATGTTTGGTTTGCATTTCCTTATGGTGTTTTTATACACAAGTTTTGTATACTAAAGACTATTTTCAAAAAAGTTGGTTTCAAGTGTTTCCCTCAAAATAATTTATTTATCAATCTCATTTTTTTAATAAGTCATTTTTAGTCATTGCCAAACACTAGAAATTTTTTCAAAATGATTTATTTTCAAAACGAAACACTTGAAAAGTTAAACCAAACACACCCTAAAATGATAATTTAGTCATCTGTTTTAATCCACAAGCGATCTAAAGCAGGCGCACGTGTTAGAACACGTGTGAGAGCCACGTGCGAGTCTGATAAAGAATTAGAGGCGCGTGGAGTGGAAATGAGTTCCGTCGTCCCGAATAATGTTACTCTTACTGGGCCTAATTAAAGGGCGACGGAGCCAACTGCGAATTAATATCAGATCTTTTTATTTCAAAAAAAAAAAAAAAAATTAATATCAGATCTTCACAAAAATAAAATTAATAATAAATTAAATTAATTAAGAATTTATTGGACATTACAATATTACCAAAACGCCACTACGCCTAAAAGTCCTGTCCTGTATGTGTAATGTGTATGGTTCTCAGCTTCTCTCTCCGACAATCGAATTCCAGAAAGAGACGCGCACCGGAAAAGCTGAAGAAATCGAACAGAGCCCAATTCTTCATCGCTTCGATGGTGGATTTCCGGCTCCAAACGGATTCCAGGTGATCGGAATTCTCACTATCTCGATGGAAATGCCCGGCAGGAGGTTGAACTACACGCTCCTCAGTCAGTTTCCAGACGATCAATACAGTGGCGGTGTTGCCGGAGCTTCGTCCTCGTTGAACGAATCGTCATCCGGAGAGGGGAAGAACGACAGGAGGAAGTTGGAAAGAGGATTGGATTGGGAAGCTGGTGCTGATCACAGGGTGGCCCAGCAGCAGCAGGTTAATTGGATCGGCAATATGTACTCGGCGTTTGGTTTGCAGAGGCAGTCCAGTGGAAGCAGCTTCGGTGAGAGCTCGATATCCGGGGAGTACTATGCGCCGACACCGTCGACTACGGTGGCTAATGAGACGGATGCGTTTGGTTGTACGCACGATGATGTGCTTAGGATGGGAGGCGATTCGAGAGCTCAGGCAGCCGAGATGGCCGCCGGTACGGGGGGATCTTGTGGTAAGAGCTGGGCGCAACAGACGGAGGAGAGTTATCAACTGCAGTTGGCATTGGCGCTTCGGCTTTCCTCAGAGGCCACTTGTGCTGATGATCCTAATTTCTTAAATCCATTTCAGGACGATTCAACTTTAAGGAGGTCGATAAGCTCTGCTGAGGCTGTGTCACATCGATTTTGGGTAAATATCGTTTTCCATCTATCACATGTTCTAATTCGTGCTTATGGTTTTGCTGCGTTGACTTCAGTGACAATGCTAATTCACATTCTGTTTATTCTGGCATTGCCAGTCTAGATAGCAACCATTTAACTGTCCGATATTTTGGGTCAAATCCTGACGATTGCCAGATAACGATTGACATAACATCTATTTCCTCTGCAAAATTGCTAATGATGAATTATTGGGCATAATGTAGATCTCTGATGATAGTCCGAGTTTGAGTTTGAGTTTATATCTAATACGCATGAAGTGTGATAGAATTTTTCTGTAGATGTTACTGAAGCGGTTTAAGCCATTGGTTGCTTCTTAGGAGAAGGCTTATGGCTGATGAATTCCAGAAAGGAGATTATTGATCTGGATAGTGGTAACAGATGAAGAAAGCCCGAGTTTAGTTTCTTGTTTTAACATCAAATTTATATTGGGTCTCTGGCATTCACATCAAGGATGTTTTCCACGGGGCAACAGCTCTCTCGAAGCTAAAGTACTATTGTCAAAGTGCTGATAGAAGTTTGGAAAACTGATAAAAATTTAAGATCCATGTTTTATTTACCTTTCCGATTTTTGTGGTTAATCTTTGGTGGCCAGTGTGCTAAATGGATAACTCTAACCATAAGAGCTTTTATATGTCAATATTTATTTGAGAATGAAAGTTAGCTGTGGGCTATATCCATTGTAGTATTGGACACCCCAACTGTTTGTCAATAGGTTGATTATTTCATAATTTATTCAAGTTGGCTGGATTCTACTCTGAGCCATGAAAGATTTAAAATTTTTTTTATAGAAATTAGGTTAGGTTGTGAAAGGCGAGATTTGAATGAGCTATGCCACTTCAATATGGAAATGCAACTATTGGTATGTTTACATGTGTGGCGAATATCGAAGATCTGACCTTTTTTCTTTGATTTATTGCAATAATATTGAGAATATGGTAAAGGAACATATTCTCTAGTCTAGCAAAACAGAGTAAGACTTTTTTAAAAATGATGTTTTATCGTGTTATTATTTGTATCAGGTGAATGGCTGTCTATCATACTTTGACAAAGTTCCTGATGGGTTTTATTTAATCCATGGAATGGATCCATATGTGTGGACTGTGTGCACCAGCCTGCCTGATAATGATCGTATGCCATCAATTGAATCTTTAAAGTCTGTTGATCCTAGCACAGATTCTTCAATTGAAGTTGTTCTGATTGACCAGCGCACTGATCCCAACTTAAAAGACCTCCAAAGTCGGGTCCAAAACATTTCTTGCACCTCTCTAACCACAAAAGAGGTTGTAGACCAGCTTGCAAATCTTGTCTGTAGAATTTTGGGGTGAGACATCCACACTTTCCATTTGGAAACTTGTCTATTTCATTCAACACCAATAACTTCCTTTCCATTGGTATCAATAGTGGCTCAGTTTCTGGAGAAGATGTGTTGGTGTCCATTTGGAGGGAGTGCAGTGATAACTTGAAGGAGACCTTAGGCTCGGTGGTTGTTCCTCTGGGTGGACTCTCTGTAGGACTCTGTCGGCATCGTGCTCTTCTTTTCAAAGTGAGATCCCAGTTTTGAAGTACATCCATCGACTCTTTAAATAGTTTTCCTTTTTGTATAGGCTTTGTTGTTCCTGCAGTCACTTAATCTCATATATTATTTTCTGCTTATCTACTGTATCTGGCTTTTGGTAAACTTTTAATCTTGTATTTTCAATTTGCATAGCTACTATTTGATATAAATTACCTTTTAGTTTATCAAGTGAATTGATATAGTTCAGGGTTCGCTTATCAAGAGTATGGTATTTGCAGGTGTTAGCTGACACAATTGATTTACCCTGTCGAGTAGCCAAGGGCTGTAAATATTGCTCATGCCATGATTCTTCTTCTTGTCTTGTTCAGTTTGGGCTTGACAAGTATGCTCTCTCTGCAATACTACTTGATTCAAAAGAGTTCAATAATGTTTACTGTTGCATTTATAGAATATGCAGCTCAAACAACATATTTAAATTAATCTGGTGCCTGCCATTAATTTACGTATAATAATGCAATTCAGACATACTATTACAATCTTCATCGTCTTTCTAGAAAAAAAAATCTATAGGATAATGAAGGAGCATAGGGATCCAATTCAGATCAAAATGGGTTATAAACAATATCACAGCGAAATTTTCTAAATGAGGCACGATGGGTAGAAAACAAAATGTCTTGAAGGCAATGGTTTATAAGCTTTCTATTGGTTTTACTCTCCTTGAAATGTTGGTTTCTTCGTTATCACTTGTTCTGTTTTCTAAGTCCTGCAATCATTAGCTTAGAGCTCCTCTTTTAATTTTAAATATGTATATTGCACTTTTCAGTGATAAACCCCCCTCAAATTGACTGATTCTTATTTTTCCTTGCTGGTTAAATTTTTTTTTTGGCAATCATTTTTCGCCATCTATTTAGATCTTTTGTGGCTATGGATGTTGGAAAGGTTGTGGAGCTGAATATTATTCCTCATTTTATTAATATAGTTATATGTGGTGTGGTTAATTTCTTTTTAGGGAGTATCTGGTCGACTTGATTGGCAATCCTGGTTGCTTATATGAGCCTGATTCTTTACTCAATGGTCCATCCTCCATTTTAATCTCCTCGCCATTGCGATTTCCACGACTAAAGCCAGCAGAGCCTGCCATTGATTTTAGGTCACTGGCTAAACAGTACTTTTCAGATTGCCAGTTGCTTAATGTTGTTTTCGATGAAGGTTCCTCAGGTAAAATTGTTTGACTCTTCAAACATTAATTTAGAACTATGCAAATCATATTTTATAATTTCATCTTGCATTTTCCTCTTTTGAAGTCCTTGTTATAACTTGTAAGTTATAACCAGAGATATTTTCTCATGTTCCTGAAAATTACATTGGATGCTTAGTATCATCAGTTCATCAATGGATAATATTACGTAGGAGTGTTACTTTGGTACATACAACATTTAATTTTTTTTGTAGCTGCAGGAGCATTTGTTGGGGCAAATTATTCAAATCTGTTTTTGGTATTAGTAAACCTCAAGTTTATGCTTCTGGTTGTCTTAATACTTGCTTCAAGTACTGATTAGATACCTAAGCAAAAATGCTGGTGCAACCAGACAAAGCTGTATATACTTATAACTGTCTAATCAAACTACAGTTATAGAAAGTCCAGTTATTTTGTGCCCCATGCTATAAAATTATTGGTAGTGAGGGACTGTTTTAGCAGGAAGAATGTCCTGAGTTGAGCGGAGGATAGATATAGGAGTATCACGATCGTTTCTTGGGCATAACTGACTGCGAAACAACTCCCCCCCTTTGAGATAGACTTGGTTCCTTGATATGTGAAAAGTTTCTTGGAGAACATGAGGAATGGCGAGCAATAGATTTGTGTCATGTGAGAAAAGCTACAGTAAGGTAGCGGTAATGGGAAAATTTTCCTTGTTACTATATAGTTGATTTTGTGGCTAAAGATAGTATTACAAAGGCCGCAGTTAGCATGCAATATCACCAGATTGTTTGATTCTTGTTATGACTTGCATTTACGTTTTCTTACTCTGACAAAACTTCCGTCACACGTAGTCTTGCAAGCCTTCCCTGTATGTTATTTGTTTTTGTTGACAAGTTCTTTTAATTTACGATCTCAGAAATTACTGTGGATGGAGAAGATGGCGCACTCCCCTTGTATCTAAAGCAGTTTGATAGAAAGTTCACAAACAGAAGCAACCAAATGCTTGTCACCGGTGATAATGATGAAAAGGAAATTTTACTGCGTGCAAAAACTTCTCAGCCTAACTCCCAAGACAGAGATTTCCAACAATTTAAACCGCGTGAGAACTCTCATATTGTTATGCAACCAACTGTCCTGGTTGAGGATCCACTTAAGTACATTCCTAGCCATAGAAGTGTGCAGTCATTTTTGGATATGTCCCAGCCAAGGATGGATTCTACTATGGACGTAAGGTTTGCACAAGGAGGTCAGCTAATGCCAAGTGCTCGGAGTAGAACACTTCCCCTTGGTGCAGAGGATTTGGACATTCCATGGGGTGAGCTTGTTTTGAAAGAAAGAATCGGAGCAGGTATATGTCCTGCAAATTTGAAAAAATTCTGGATTTTTGAATATGATAATTGGCTAATAATGAAATGATATCAACTAATCCTTTAAGGTCATTCTGAGCGCATTATTGGTGTAATTTCAGGTTCCTTTGGAACTGTACATCGTGCTGATTGGAATGGATCGGTGAGTCATGCAAGAAATGGTTGATGATTATTATTTCCTAAAATTAGTCTACTTTGCAAGCATGTGGTTTTTACTCGAATTTGAGTCATGTTTATTTTGATGCATAACACAATTCTTGTTTTATGTGACGCTCAACTCTTTGGTGAGTTTGAGATTCAAGACATACGACCACCACACGTTCTTATATTTCACTTATAAATGAACATCTATTGTAGTATGATTGCTAAAGTGAGCATAGCTTAACGGTAATTGGCATGTTCTCTGATCTAAGAGGTCAGAGGTTTGAATTCCCCAAACCCCCAAAAGTTGTTGAACTCAAAAAAAAATTCTTATGGTAGGATTTCTATCTTACACTCCTATCAATACACTTGCCTTTTCCCATTGCACCAGAAGATGTTATTATGATGTAATGTAATATGATACGAGGCATATATCTGTCATTGTGGGGAGCATTTTCATACATCACAGTTCCTTTGGATGTGTATGGAAACCTCGTCTTGTACTTCTTACCTAGCTATATTTTGCAGTAATTGAGTAATTGAAGATTTTGGTATAAAGCCTCGATTCAAATGGTGCCTTTTCATTTATCTTTTAATATCAATATGATGTGTTCGTGGCCATTATTTCTAAGATTTGATCATGGGCATGTCAGGAAGTTGCTGTGAAGATTCTCACAGAACAAGACTTCCATCCTGAACGTGTTAATGAGTTTCTGAGAGAGGTATTCATTGGTGGAAATCTCAATTATATGCGTCCTAGAGACATGGGTTACTTTTCTTACTCTGGTTTTGTTTTGTTTTTTATTTTTTTATTTTATTTTTGCATGATAGGTTGCTATCATGAAATCCTTGCGACATCCTAATATTGTACTGTTTATGGGTGCGGTGACCAAGCCACCAAACCTGTCCATTGTCACCGAATATCTATCGAGGTTTTCTTTTACCATCTTCTTTCTCCTAATCAAAGTTGAAAAAATTAGCATCAAATATTTAGTGAATTTTGTTATTCATATACCAAGAAAACGGATAGAAAATGTTTGAAAGTTGAAGAATTGGTTTTTATTTGCAGAGGTAGCTTGTATAGGCTTTTGCATAAGTCAGGTGTCAAAGACATAGATGAAACACGTCGCATAAACATGGCTTTTGATGTGGTATGTATTATTCTAATGATTCACCAATTGTATTCTAGTAACCCCCTCCCCCAGGTTTTTATCCTGTGCTGTGTTGTTTACCTTCATTTCCAACGTCATCTATTTTTTGGTCAATGGCTCGGTCATTTGTTTTTATACAGGCAAAGGGAATGAACTATCTCCATAGACGTGACCCTCCAATTGTTCATCGTGATTTAAAATCACCAAATCTTTTAGTTGACAAGAAGTATACAGTAAAGGTAAATAAATTTCGAACTTTCAGCTTAAAAAGGTTTCTTCTAGGGGACATGAGCCCCCACTGTTCTTTTTGGTCCATCAAAACTGTATCTAGGCTCTTCCTGATTCGTCATCTACTTGTTATCACTGTTGGTAAACTTGCAACTTCCAAGGTACATGAGTTGAAATGAATTGTTGGCAAGAAAATTTATAACGTGTTGTGAGTGGCATTTTTTGGAATATACTTCTCAGTTGTAGAACATGGTAATAAATGATCATGAATGTTCCAAAATCTGTAACCAAAGACTTCTAACTTTTAAGCTTCAAGGGAGGGAGGGGGAACATCGATTTACAACATTGAAAAAGAAATAAAAAATTTCATGCTATCTGATGATATGCTTGACAAAACAGAGATCGGAGTTGGAGTCTAGGAGGAATTATTTTTATTATTATTATTTTTTTAATTTAAAGAAGAAAAAAAAACTGAAAAGACTTATTCTCTTTATGATTAAAATCTCCCGTTTATCTATGTTCAGGTTTGTGATTTTGGTCTCTCCCGTTTAAAGGCACGGACATTTCTTTCATCAAAATCCGCAGCTGGAACAGTGAGTTCTTGGCTTTGTAGCAATATATCACCAGTCTATTACTATGCATGCAAGATGTCTATGCAATTTCTAATGTCTAACTATTCAATTTGTTAGCCTGAGTGGATGGCACCAGAAGTACTACGCGATGAGCCCTCAAATGAAAGATCAGATGTTTACAGCTTTGGAGTGATTTTGTGGGAGTTGGCAACTTTGCAACAGCCATGGTGTAATCTAAACCCAGCTCAGGTTTTTTTTCCGTCTTCTTATAGTTATGTTGTCGGATAAGAAGATTGCATCGTTATCAAAAGCAAATGTTCTCTTTAAGCTTTGATCTTTTATAATTCTTCTACATTGAGCTTCCTGGTTTAAAACATCAAACGGTCTTCTCTCTCTCTCTCTGAAGATAAATGGAACTTCATTAATGTAATGAAATATACCCCCAAAAGAAAAGGAAGGACAGCCCTCCAAACAGAAGAGGGTTACAGAATCCCCTCCAATTAGCACAAGTATCATTTACGGAATAACTACAAAACATATTGTTAAGCTTGTACCTTGAGGCGGTTGTGAAGATGTAGTCAGTAAGATATGTGTAGTTTCTTCCCTGTCTATCCCAATATTCCAAAAGAAGCTCTGGATGATATCGAGCCAAAGCATTTTAGCCTTCATTTTGAACGGGTGAGATAACATAAGAGATTGAAGGTTTGCGCAATTTTTTTTGTCCATTGGCAAGGGCCAAGGCCAAACTGAAAGAGAAATACCCGAGTATGTTTAGCATGCAAGCAAAAGTCAGGATGGAATAGCCATTCTCAAGAATTTGTCAGTATTTCCTACCAAAAAAGAAAAAATTAACTACTAATATTAATAGTCGTAGTAATCTAAATGAATCACGGGACTTAGATGAAGAAAAAAGATAAGAAAGAAGTTTTCTTAAAACAAGGCTGCACGATCTTGTCCTAAATTTTGGCACTAAAAATGTACAAAGAAATGGTTAAACGAAGGAGATGAAAACTTCACTTTTTTCACGAGATTGTTGCGGGAAGGAACAATGTCATCATTAGCTTGAGCCTATGCAAAGCACTTAATAGTCGGCTTATTATCTTTTTGAGAGAAAGACCTAAGATTGAACAGCTAATCAGATATATTGTTGAAAAAGCTCCTGAAGAGGTTAAAAGAAACGAAGTTTTAAATTTTCTTTCATCATTACTTGTGAAGTTGATATAATTCTCAAAGCATTGGTGGAGGTTAAAGAGTTGATGATCTTGTTGTTTTCCTTCCTACATCCCAAGCCTTCTCACAACACTCTATTGGCTGGTTTCTTCAGCAAGGTTGTCATATGCTTGTTGTTGCGGAAGTCAATTCCTTTTTTGCAATATGTTCAAGCGCATCAAGTAATTATAAGAAGCTAGTTGATCTGATAGAAATTACTTCCATCATGGAGGTTTTGATAAGGTTTCTGGGTGCTGATAAGCATCTGTATTCAAGCTTTTCAGAATCAATGAAGTAGATTGTAGAGTCTGTCGTTCTGGAGTTAATAGTGGTCAAGTTCAGCTCTTCAGATTGTTCAGAAGTTCATTCTTATGCCGCAAGAACACTTTGTGCTTTTACTCGATTTGCTCCTCCTGGTCTTTTGGCTATAATTTCCAGCCAAGTTTTGTAGGAAGAATGTTTTGCCATGCCTTGGAAGATTCACGACCAACATATGTTTTAATTTTCTCGTTATCAAAGTGTATATCTTTGTTAGATCCTAGGAGGATAACTACTGGAACAGCTTTTGTATACACCCGTCAAATATCCCATGGATCTTCTGCTTCAGCATCTATGGAGACAGTGGAAGGCATGTTGGTGACTCTAGGTTTGGTTGCTCAGGCTTCTGGATGTTTCTTCATCAGAGAAAGTTTTAGTTACAACATTCGGATAGTTTCAGACACCTCTTGGGAAATCCGTCTGAAGCTCGCCTCAAAGCTTCGTCATGGAGTTCGTTGTCCAAAGCTTTATTCAGCCTTCTCTATTCAGATCTTTTACCTTAATTGGGATGCTTTCATTTCTCCATCCTAAGTCTTCATTGTTCTTTTATGGGTTGTTTTTGTGTTGCCTTTAAAGCCGTGTGTTGATCTTTTATTGGTCGTTCTAATCATTATCTTGTTGTTCTTTTATTGGCTATTTTTTCATTTCCTTATCTTTTGTATCTTTGTATTTTGAGCATTAGTCTCTTTTCATATCTTCAATGAAAAGTTTGTTTCCTTTTCAAAAAAAAGCTTGGTGATTGGTGAACCAAGAAAACTTTGAGAAGGAGATTATTGCCTAATCTGAGAAGCGTTTGGGAAAGATATATTCACTATGGACTTTGTTGAGGATCCCACATCGGAAAGATTGGTGGAGACCTCACAATATATAAGCTACAAGGGTCACTCCACTCATTTCCCATTGGTTTTGAGATGGAAGCCCATATAATCTAATATGGTATCAGAGCATATAAATACAAAGGTAAAGGATTTGTTTAAGGAAACAAATCAGTATAAAAGGAAATAATTTATAGCATATAATTTGTGGAGAAATTGAAGGTGAATGACAGCTGCTAGTATCAATCAGACAGTAAGCAAATATTTGAATGCCCATGACCGACGCTAATTGATGAGCAGGAATTGAAGAGGAGAGGAACGACGTCGTGGAGATCTGATTTAATGTTGGTGAGTGTCCTTCATGTTGTTCATATTCTTGACATCCCCCCGCAAACGAGAGGGTGACAACACACCGAGTTTGGAGCGAAACACTTCAAATGTATTTGTTGAGAGGGACTTGGTAAGAAAATCAGCCAGCTGGTCATGTGAAGGTACATAGCGGACAACAAGAGATTTATTGAGAACTTTATCACGGATGAAATGAATATCGAGTTCAATATGTTTTGTATGTGAATGAAATACTGGATTCGAGGCCAAAGATATTGCACTTGTATTATCACTCCAGAGGATGAAAGATGAATGATAAGGCAAGCCAATTTCATGGAGAAGATGTTGTAACCAACTAAGTTCAGCTATTGCTTGAGCCATGGCACGATATTCACTTTCAGCACTTGATCGAGCTACCACACTTTGCTTTTTTTAGGACCAAGAGATAAGGGAGGTGCCATAGAAGATGCAATAAGCACCAATAGATCGACGATCATCAGGGCAACAAGCCCAATCAACATCCGAATAACCAGTGAGTGAGAGCTTAGAACTTGGGGATAAATGGAGACCGTAGTCAGTTGTTCCTCGAAGATAACGAAGGACTCGTTTCATGGCTTGCCAATGATCGGTAGTTGGAGCTTGAAGAAATTGACTAAGCTTATTCACAATAAAGGCAATGTCAGGCCGTGTATGTGAGAGGTATTGAAGAGCACCAATAATACATCGATAATCAGTGGCATTATCAATGGGAGAACCTTGAGTTGTTGTCAAATGACGACCAACCACAGCAGGGGTTGGGCAAGGTTTAATGTTGGAGTAATTAGCCTTGCACAACAAATCATTGATGTAACGTTGTTGGGAGAGAACTATACCACTGGGAGTTCGATTGACTTCAATACCGAGAAAATAATGAGCTTCACCAAGGTCCTTCAAGGCAAAACGAGAACTGAGTTGTTTAATAAAGTTGTTGATTAGAATGGGCTGCTACCTGTAATTAAGATATCGTCAACATAAACAAGAAGAAAAATCTGGTGCCCATTTTCCGAGTAATAAAAAAGTGAGCTGTCAGCTTTGGAGTTCTTGAATTTCCAGTCCAGTAAGCAGTGTTTTAAACGATCATACCATGCTCGTGGAGCTTGTTTGAGGCCATATAAGGCTTTATGAAGCTTACAGACATGATGAGGTTGATTCGGATCAATGTAGCCTTCCGGTTGTGCCATGTACACATCTTCATCAAGAAAACCATTCAAAAAGGCATTATTGATGTCAAGTTGGCGAACAATCCATCCTTTGGAGATAGCCAATGTGAGAATGAGCTTGATTGTGGGAGGTTTGATAATTGGACTGAAAGTCTCGCCAAAATCGATAGCCGGTGTTTGATGAAATCCCTTGGCGACTAAACGGGCTTTGTGACGTTCGATGTTGCCATCCGGTTTGAACTTAAGGCGAAATACCCACTTATTTCCAATAATATTGTAGTTGGGAGAAAATGGAACAAGAGACCATGTGGCATTACGGAGAAGAGCTTGATATTCAACATCCATTGCTTGTTTCCATTCTTGGGAAAGTAATGCTTCTTTGACAGTGGATGGTTCATTAAATTTGGGGTCGGCAATGGCTTCAAGTTGGAATAATTTTGGCTTAAAAATACCAGACTTTGAACGGGTTTGCATATGATGAGTGGAGGTGGTGAGTGGGGGTGGTTGAGGTTCAAGTTGATGTGAGGTGTCGGCAATTGGATTATATAAGGTGGGGGGAGCTTCATTGTGTGTTGACACTGGGCTATTTGTGGTGACAGATAAGGGGGAATCATCTTGTGGTTATGCTGGGTGCTGTCAAGACTTGTATTATCACTTGGAAGAAAATGTGGAGTAAGTGCTGGAGTGGTAGAAGTAGGATGAATGTGATTTGTTGGCAGAGGAGCAAAACAATGAGAAATTGGAAGATTGGACGAGGGATTGGGCTGTAATATTTTGGTGGAATAAGGGAATTCAAACTCATTGAAAATGACATTTCGAGATATGTATCTTCGACCATTGGAACTAAGACAGAGATAACCTTTGTAAGATTCATCATAACCAAGAAAAGTACATTTAGTAGAGTGAAAATTAAACTTGTGAGTTTGATAAGGGCGAAGACAAGGAAAGCACAAACAACCAAATATTTGGAGAAATTGATAATCCGGTTTTCGACCAAATGCCTTTTCGAAGGGTGATAAGCCAAGCAAGACCGGTGTTGGAAGACGGTTAATCAAATAGGTTGCAGACGAGAAAACTTCCCACCAAAATTTGAGAGGTAAAGAGGCTTGAGCAAGGAGGGTAAGTCCCATTGTCTATGTTTTCGTTCGACTTTACCATTTTGTTCACTAGTATAAGGGCAAGAGTGACGAAGATCTATGCCAAAATTTTTGAGATGAGGAATTAAGGGTTTATATTCTCCTCCCCAATCAGTTTGAAGAGTTTTGATGGTTCTATCAAATTTATTTTCAACCAACTTTTTGAATTGAAGAAAGGTGGTAGTGGTTTCAGCTTTACTCTTCAAGGGAAAAATATATGTAAGACGAGTGTAATCATCAAGAAAACTGATATAATACTTATAACCAGCACTAGAGATGGTGGGAGATGGTCCCCAAAGATCACTATAAATAAGTTCAAGTGGGGCAGTAGTGTGATTAGGAGCATTTTTGAAAGGCAGAGAATGAGACTTTCCAGACAAGCAAGCATCACAAAATTATTGATTCTCATTTATTTGAAACTTGAGATTACAAGACTTAGCAATATCATTTAGAACTTTAAAGGAAGGATGTCCTAAGCGTTTGTGCCACACAGCTTGGACCGACTCTAGAGACTTAGACTTAGGCACAATATTATTTGAAGTAGAAAGACTTGCAGACATGGACCATAAAGAAGACTGATTTGGTTGTTTGTTGGCTGATAGTTTGAGTTGATTAGAGCCAAGGTGAAGTTGATAAAGACCATCTTTAAGCACCCCTTGCAGAACCACCTTCCCGGTTTGTTTGTCCTTCACAAAACAATCATGTGAGTGAAATTCAACAAATAGATTATTGTCAGCAGTGAGTCTAGAAATGCTAATGAGGTTCTTTTTAATGGCTGGAACATGGAGAATGTGTTTCAAGGCAATGGTTTTGTTAGGAAGATGTGGATTTGAAAAGGTGGTTTCTCCTGTGTGTGCTATTTTTAAGCCAAAACCATTTCCAACAAGAAGAGATTGTTTACCAGCTGTTGTATGGTTTGTAGCAACACTGTCAGCATACCAATTTGGATCACCCACCATTTCAGGAGTGACAACGTTTGCTGCAAATTTCTCATTGCCTCCTTGGTTTCCCAGGTTTGTTACAAAATGCTCATCAAATCTATGGTAGCATATGGCTGTTGAGTGTCCTATTTTGCCACACACTTGGCAAACAGTTCTGGAGTTATTGTTTCTCCATTGATTTGAGCGTCCCCCACGTCCTCTGTTCCTTCCTTGACTTTGTCCCCTTAAGTTATTTTGAAAGGTATTACCTCTGCCTGAACCTCTTCCTTGAAGTTGATTGGAGTTTCGGGAATTGTTGTAATTTGTCCTGCTCACAACAATATTTGCAGCAGCATTTGTGAGATTTGGTTCGTCTTGATGTATGACATTGAGTCGTAGCAGCGTATTCTCAAAGATTGTCAGTGTGGCATGGAGCTCTTGCCATGATTTAACACCTTGAGAGTTGATTTGGCACATTATTGGTAGGTATTCACTGTCTAAACGGATATTCGGTCCAATAAAAAGAAATTGGGATCCGATCCAAGAATGGTGAACCCAAAGAGGCACCATCTTGAGGGGGCATGTTGAGGATCCCACATCGGAAAGATTGGTGGAGACCTCACAATATATAAGCTACAAGGGTCACTCCACTCATTGCCAATTGGTTTTGAGATGGAAACCCATATAATCTAATATGGTATCAGAGCCCATTAAACCCAAACGGATATTCGGTCCAATAAAAAGAAATTGGGATCCGATCCAAGAATGGTGAACCCAAAAAGACACCATCTTGAGGGGGCATGTTGAGGATCCCACATCGGAAAGATTGGTGGAGACCTCACAATATATAAGCTACAAGGGTCACTCCACTCATTGCCAATTGGTTTTGAGATGGAAGCCCATATAATCTAATAGACTTCTGTGGAATCCTGGTTTTGTTGATGAAAGGTGTGGCTTCAGAAAAGCTTGGAGCCAAAAAAATCTCCAGTCACTCGTGGTTATGACGTGGAATTCTGATTGGGAGATTGAGATATTGTTAGTAAAAAGATAATATGGAAATCTTTCAAATTTTTCATAAAGGACTATCAACTGTAGTTTTGAATGAGATGTTTGTTGATTGCTCTTACTCCAGAAAAGGAGAAAGTTACCAAAATTGCGAACTTTTGGCTGATAAGGCCACAGTCCACACTACTAGTCTATTACTACGTAGAAGTTCTTGGTTAAAGTTTTGGCAGATAGGCTCAGTGAGGTTCTTCCCTCTACTATTGTTTTTTTCTTGGCTTTCGTTACTACTGGATAATGGTCCAATTTTGGTCTTTTCTCAAACAAAGATGCTAGGAAAGAAAGGCTTTGGAGGAAGCAATGGCCAGCCAGGGGGTAAAAGCATCACTCCCTTGTTTTCTTTACTTCTTGTGTTGATTGAGGACTAAGCAGTTCCTGGTGAAAGACGTAGAAAATGGTGATTTCGAAGGATTTTTCATTTGTCTAAACATCCTCATTTCTCATTTTCAACAAGCATATGATGCTATCTTCTTTTGGGATGGCAAATGGGTCGAAGATCCAGAATCTACTTGTTATAGTCTAAGAAAGATGAATGCCCAAATACATCCTCAATGAACTTCTGTTTGAAAGAAAAACAATAGAAAAATCTGAGTTTACCACTCTCCTAAGCTCAGTTCTCCTAATAACTTCCTATTCGGCTTCCACCTGCCAAGTGTCAATTGATAGTGTTGAGATATTCATCGCACATTACAATTAATGGGTGCAAAATTCATGTTGAATTAGAAATTGGGTTAAAGAATCTGCACCTCTGTTTTCCAAGCCTAGGCGATATTGGATATCAAAATCATACCCTCATAATTTTGTGGGTCATCCTTAATGCCCCATGCTATTTCCCTTTGTACTTCCAACATTTTTGGTCAGCGCGACGATATTCTTTTTACGATATTTCTGCGATATAGAGGTAAAAAGGACTTAACCCCTTGTATCAGTTTTGGTATGACCAAAATCCGAAATATCGACTGATGTCGCCAATATTTTCATCCTGCCTACCTCTTATCATAAACTCTCCATTTTTACAGTGTGAACTTCTCGCAGATGGATTTCAGTTAGGCTTGCGATAAAAGAACCCATTATTACAAGTATCCCCTGAAATATAGTGGAGAAGGGATTTGGTGGAGTTCATTTTCTAAATGCAACCAAGGACTTCTTTGTATCAGAGAGTCCACATCAAAAACTATGATGATTTTATTTTATTTTATTGCTTTTCTACACTCTTCGCACATGTGATGTGTGGGAGTTTGATGTTTCTGGTATACATTGTTTCTCAAGGGTATAAATCTACTTCAATTTGCATAACCTATCTGGTCGGCTGACTTTGTAGTAGCTAGATCTGTAACAGTTTCATGTTGCATAGGTTGTTGCAGCTGTTGGATTTAAGGGCAAAAGGCTTGACATCCCACGTGATGTAAATCCCAAATTGGCTTCCTTAATAGTGGCTTGCTGGGCCGAGTGAGTTGTTCTACTTGAGTTCTAATCTTGGCTCTTTTGCATTTTTGTTTTTCAATTAATATTACGAACTGATAAATTTGCAGTGAGCCCTGGAAACGCCCAACTTTTTCCAGCATAATGGAAATCTTGAAGCCAATGACTAAACAAGCACCACCTCAACAAGGCCGTGCAGATACGCTCTCGGTTATGTGACAATATGGAAAATAGGAATGCCTGACGTTTTCACGTGCTAATACGGTATCGTTCGAGAGATGTATGGTGGATGTAAAATGATACTCCAATTGATCTCAGGTGCTCCTAGCCAAATCTTCCATTTTGTCATTACTAGTAGTTCCCTTTTTCAAGCTAAGATCTTGTACCGCACTTCTCTCGGGTTTTTGTGAAGGGATGGAGAAGTGCTGGCAAAGTTGGCCTGCCAAAACAATCCCACCGAGCTTATTCTCAGTTCGTGATCATCAAAATGTAGAGAGATTACAAGAATGTGGATCACTTCATTGTCCACAACCAAGGAAGCTTCAACCTTTTTGCTATGGTAATAAGCTTCAACTCCATGTCAGCCTACTGCAGGCCACACCTTTATTTGTTTGTATATCTATTCGTCTTATTTCGGGGACGGGACCGGGAACTAATTTTGTACATACTAGTGATTAGTTGTGGCTGGATACAATCATATATTCAGTCAAACTTGTTGCTTGGCCTGTTTGCTGGGGAAATATCATAACTGTTAATTTAACAGGCAGTTCAAACATTCAATCAATACTCATGAGTCTGATATTTCAGGTCCTGAAAATGGAAAGTGAAAGAAGGTCCCAAAATGGGAGGGGTTGATTTTCTTTGTTCCTCTTTAAGGGAAGTGTAGTGTACATTAGAAAGTGTTGCTTTTTTACCAAAAAAAAAATTAAGGGTAATCAATTATATCAGGGTGGAATTTTTGTTAAAAGGACATTTTGAATGGGAAAAAGACCTAACATTTCTGCATCAGTGAAATTTAGCATCAAATCAATGAATGTTTTTTTTTTCAATTAATAGCATAAAATTCTCTATATTGTCCTAAATTTCAGCTAGGTCAGGTACATGTTCTTTTTTATTATTATTAAAAATTAAAAATCGATCATTTTGATCAATTATTTAAACAAGAACTGTGGATACTCTTCACGTCAAACTATTATGGACTCAAAAAGAAAAATGACAGTTAAAATTTTGGTTTAACTTAGTGAATGTTGAGCTATTTGACCTAAAGATTAGTAAAGACATTATTGATATAATACATCATTTTGAGACGTTATACATAAATCCTGCAAAAACAAAACGTGGTTATTTGAATACGCCAAAGTGAGCACGGTAATTGACATGTATCATCGATTAAGAGGCTAGAGATTTGAATCCCCCACCTTTAAATATTGATATACTAAAAAAAAATAGTTATCTAAATACTCCCCAACATTCTTATAAATTATTTTGGTTATCTAAAATGTCATGAATCTATATTTTCGAGTATCTAAGATTTCATATATATGGAAATTTCGGTTGTCTAAATTCCTTAAAAAAACAACTCCTTGGTGGATATATTTAGTGAGAAATGAACAAATGGTTAAATTTGCAACACTTATTTCAAATCGATGAAATTAAAAGTTTAGGATGAAGATTGATACCATGTCTAAGTATGGGGTAAAATTTGTTTTCTTTTTTCTGATTAAAATTATACAACTAATATATTTTGTACGAAATTAAAAGTTTAGGATGAAGATTGATACACCATGTCTAAGTATAGGGTAAAATTTTTTTTTTCTTCAAATTATACAACTAATATATTACAAAATATAAGATTAATAATTCATAATATTTTTTTAATTAAAAAAAAAAAGCATATTCCCTAAAATCACCTAAGGGCCCACCAAGAATTTTCCTTTAAAAAATTAATTAGATCAATAAATTAATCAAAATTGGGGTAGGATGAAATGACAGAGACCTTCAAAATCCCATTGGTCGGTGGAGTTAACTTCGTCCTTAAGCAAGGTCCGGTCCAAAGCGTCGCTTTCGAACCGGTCCATAAAAAAACCGTACGGACAAAAGATCTATAAGTCCCGCGTTGAAACCTCCCCTGTTTCCTCTTTCCCTCAACCACAATAACGGCCTTTCGAAATACCGCAGCTTCCGCGAAATCGATCCGATAAACGAAGGTCGGTTCTTCTTTGCAATTACTTCCTTTCAATTTCACAGAGAATCCAAAGCCTCAACTTTTTGGCTCAATCTTAATGGGGTCCCTGCACGAGCAACGACGCAACTGTAGAGCTACGACTCGATTCACAGTCACTTTCTCCACCGCCTTTGAATTTCTTTCCCCAGATTTTTATCGAACGCTTTGTCGGCAGATTTCTGTTGCGCTTTTGTATATATACTCTACCCCTTTTCTGGGTTCCATTTACCTGCCCAATTTGAGGAATTCGTAGTTGGGTTTTCCTTTTTGCGTTTTGGGAACTGTGTGTTTTGGGGTTTAACAGATGAACCCCATAGAGGAGGGTGATTCTGTATCTCCGATTGGGGCGTATTCTTCTTCTGCTCAATCGGATTCTGATGCTGCTGGGTTTTCTTCTGATCCTGAATTGTTGTTGTTGCCCTTTTCGCGGCCTTTAATGGGTTCCGGGTCGTTTTCTCCTGGTGGGTCTTTTCTTGAGGATACAGCAGCAGGGATTTCGATGGTGAGCATTGGTTTTTCTTCGTCTCCAACTGGCGGAGGCTTTTTGGCTGAAAACCCAATGCCATCTTCTTCTGCACACCACCTGTTCGACGTTAAGCCTGAACCAGATAAAGGAGCTTCGGATCCAATTTGCATGTCGGGTATGGGTAGCGATGTGCCTCAGCCGCTAGAATGCCTTCAGGGCCAGCTAGTTCCGCCATTTCTATGGAAGACTTTCGATCTTGTTGAGGATCCTGCGCTTGATTCGATTGTATCTTGGGGTTCAGCAGGGCAAAGCTTTGTGGTTTGGGATCCTGTGGAGTTCTCTAGAGTGATTCTTCCTTCTAATTTCAAGCACAGCAACTTCTCCAGTTTTGTCAGACAGCTAAATACTTATGTGGGTATTGCAGCACAGCCTCTCATGGCTGCTGTGGTCTGTATGTAAATTTTTTGTTCCACCTTGTTTCTCTTTCTTTGTAATTTTCTTGATTTTTTTTTTTTTTTTTTTTGTACATTCATGCTTGTTTTTCATCTTTTGGTTTGTTTCCTTTTTTAACTTTTTTATTTGTTCTTTTATTCTTTTTCGGTAATGGCTTGACCAAGACCATTGCTAGCAGATGATATGAGGTTTTTTTCCCTCAATGTCAATGTCTCTGACACATATATTTGTACTTTTGGAATATTTCATGGGGTGTACTGAACTGAAGTCTTGTGCTTCTGTATAAGATTTTCATCAAGGGAATTTTGAGTTCTTTTTCCTTCATTGTTATACTGGTTCACTCTTAAACCAGAGGTTGGTTCTCTGTAATGGGATTGGTGTATTTATGTCGGTTTCAAGCTACAGTGTATTACTATTATTCTTATTTATCATGTCATCAATTCTTTACAATCCATCATATTGTTAGTTCCTTATGTAATGTAAGACCATGGCCCTTTGAATTAAGAGGCCGCGCACTTTCCTACTTGATATTGCAGACCTGAAGAAATACTCCCCTCCATGTGTGTGAAGGGGATTGAGGAATTCCATCTCCACCAGGTAGAATCAGGTCAAATTGAACATGTTACTATGTTTACTTACCTTTTTCTCTCTGTCAGAAGAAACAAATTTATTGGTTCTCTTACAGATTAAAGATAACAAAGGGAGGCAGTCCCTTATGCAAGAAAATTATCGACAGCCAATTTTGTTGTGTGATATTTTTTTGTTTAAATACACATACCACATACGTTTTTATGTGAGTTGGTGTATGCTGATGTTTGTTTGTAACAGTGTCTTAGGCATGTAGCTGTGTACTTGTGATTTTGTCTTTCAATGATTTGAATAACTCTTGGGGATTGAATTCAGGGGTTCCGCAAGATTGATACAGATAAGTGGGAATTTGCAAATGAAGCTTTTCGACGAGGGAAGAGGCACTTGTTAAAGAACATTCAGAGGCGCAAATCACCCCATTCTCATCAGATTGGAAGTACGATAGGGCCATCTACTGGAGAAGGGAAATCTGGATCGGAAGATGAGATTGGGAGGTTGAAGAAAGAAAGGAGCATGTTAATGCAGGAGGTTGTTGAATTGCAGCAACAGCAGAAGGGAACTGCTCAGCATGTGAAAACAGTGAACCAGCGCCTCCAGTCAGCAGAGCAGAGGCAGAAGCAGATGATTTCTTTCTTGGCAAAGATGCTTCAGAATCCAGAATTCTTATTTCGCCTGCAGAAAAAGAAGGAACGGAAAGATATTGATTCCCCGAGGGTGAAACGGAAATTTGTTAAGCAGCATAAAGAAATGGATGATTTTACACCATCGGCAGAAGGGCAGATTGTGAAATACCAACCTGATTGGGAAAGTCTGGCCCTATCTTCAGCAGCACCGGATTTGAATCCAAGCCTGCTTGAAGGACCTTCTGCTTACCATCTCCAAGGAGTATCTGGAGAATTGGGATCAATTCCAGAAAGCATGTCCAATTTTCAATTTGAGAATACTTCATCAAGTGATGTAATTGCGTCTGAGGAATTAGCATTCCATCATGGAATTGTAAAACCAACAGAGGAGCTGAGGGTAGAGCCTTCAAACATGACAATGGAGGATCAACATTTCAAGGGAAAGGCTATTGGGAGTCCTGCCCCACAAGAGTTCAATCCTGACTACTTTGTCTCTTTGGCAGAGGATATTCTACAGTTCACGCATCTTGGAACTGGAAACTTCATTAAACCAGAAGAAACTTGGAGTGCAGGTTTGAATGTCGATGCAGGCATGTCCTCGAGCAGCGAGTTGTGGAGCAATGCAGTCAACTTTCAGGATCCATTTTTGCAAGTTTCTAGTGGACTATCTCCAATCTGGGATTTAGGCTCCCTGCAGGCCAGAGATTTGGGCACGGATAAGTGGTCAGTTTCTGGTTTCCCATTCGACGAGCCGGATAGTCAAGCTTATTCCAAAAATGCAGATGACTAAATAATCATAGAAACTTCATTGGCTA
This sequence comes from Luffa acutangula, assembly GCA_036850905.1. Lineage (NCBI taxonomy): Eukaryota > Viridiplantae > Streptophyta > Magnoliopsida > Cucurbitales > Cucurbitaceae > Luffa > Luffa acutangula. The sequence goes on along the minus strand of CM072096.1, from coordinate 50,815,523 downwards.
TTACTTTTGCAGCGACTAGGAATTCTAATCATATCTAGTTGAAGAAACTATGGATTGAATTATTTATTTACTTAGAAAATGAATTGATTATGCGCTTCCATCTTATCATTTTACACAGATATTCCTTTATTTCATTCTCTCACTTCCATTTTGAAGTCCAGAGAGTTATCTAGGTAGGTTGTGTTTCCTTGTGAGCTGCAATGTTATTGTAAGCTCATCTTGCTAACATTTACATAAAGTTGCAGGCATATATAACCATTGGACACAGAGAATAATGCACTGTGCAGGCATCCTATCCAACAAGAAACAGGAGCTCTTGGAAGAATGGAAAACGATTACTGACCATGAGAGTGATGCGACCGTGACGATGGAAGTAGTAAATCGCAGATCCTCGGTCCGCTGTGATTTTCTTTTCTTCCAACTTTGATGGATTTGTCATGAAGATCTGCAGACAAAATGGTTGCCAAAGTTTAAAAGAATTTAGCAACCATTGTAAGAAATTAAGGAATTGGCAATGGGGTTTCACATTATCAGATATTTTGCAGGATGATGTGAAGAGCTTGAGGGGAAGAAGGGTGGCAGAGAGAAGAGCTCGAGGCCTCAAGAAGCTTTGTTTGAATTAATGGTCTGCTTGTTTGGTTACTCAAAATAGTGATTTCAATTTTCAAATATGGATGCTTTTCAATTGAATTCATTGTTTGTTATTCTTGAAACAGATTGCTTTGAAATCAAGGGACGAAAATGGATGGTTTCAGCAGAATTTCGCAGATTTAAATTAAATTATTAATTTAGGGTTTCTCGTAATTTTTTTGTTATATATAAATATAAAATTACCATCATTGAATAAATCATTGAATAAATCATTTTTTATCCTTAAACTTGTAAGTTTGTTTCAATTTTCATTCTAAACTTTCAATTTCATTAAATTTGACTGGTAGGTGTTGCAATTTTTACTCTTAGTTTAATTTCTTCTAATTTGCACACTAATTTTGATGGAAAACAATGTAAAAATCATCTTAAAATCACTAATTTTAATAAAATCAAGTTTGGTACGAGTTTGAACGATACAAAGGTTAATCATTGAATAACTTTCTCAAAATTTACAAAATTTAATAGAAATTTAGCCTTGATGTAATTTCTCTCAAGTTTTATCAATTTTATCCCATACATAACATTTTACGATTCACTCAATGCATAAGAAAATATTTCTTGTAACGATCTTTAGGGTGAGAAGGTTAAATACCTTTAAAGTTCAAATTCATTATCCGAACTTGAGTAATTTGAAAATTATGTTTCATTTCTCCAAGAAACATTTAACCATTTTTCAAGAAAAAAAAAAACATTTAATCAAATTCCAAAAAGAAAAAACAAAGTGTTTTGAAACCCTAGCACAACCATAGTAGCTAGTTTTTCAAACCACTCCATGCTTAAGAGGAAAATAGATATGTAACAGAAACAATACACGTATTTAGATATCTTTCCCACAACTAATCTTGAAGGAACATTCTGCTTGCTACAACATTGTGTCAGTTAACCAATGAGGTTCACAGTCAAACTCTGCAAAACCTGAATGGTTAAGATGATAATAGGTAGGCTTGCATGTAAAGAATCAAATTGAAGACCAAAGACAAAATTGTATATAAGTAAATAATTTGTCTGCTCTCTCCACATAATTGGCTTGCCATTATGCATTTCACAACAGTGACTCAAGTTAGCAAGAGGAGAATTGGATCAAACAATCACACTGATCGAACTATTCCGAATCTTCTTTTGGTTTTTCTGAATCTTCTTTTGGTTTTTTAGAGGCTGGCCCATCATCTCTATTTTTCATTTTCGCTTCACGTCGTTCTCTCTTCACTCCCTTTGATTTGTTGGGTAGAGCCATATCTCCAATCTATGAACCAAGATTGAGTATCAAGTTATTCAAATGACTGACAAATATGTACCAGGTGAAGTTATGCTGCTGCTATTTTGGTGATAAACATGACAAGAGAAGAGTTTGATAACATGAACCATTTTCAATCTCAGCGGGACTTGAAAGGATTGTGACAGTACCAAGACCTTTCTCCAACCAACAAGAAAACACATACAGAGAGAGAGATACCTTTTGATCAGGAATATATATCCTTCCGATCTTGCCTTGAATTGCATCCTGGCTAACGTTTTTCTCCTGGAAAAATTAAACATCAAGGTTAGACAAACAGCTTAATAAACAAAGTGACACGCATTCAGTTAAAAGATAGCCATTAAAACCTTCTTCTTAGCATGATCCTTGGCTGTTTTCATGGCTTCCTTCCTTAGGCCATCACTAGGAAGTCGGTGCCGGCGAACCACCATATCCATTGAAGGACCAACTTCAACTAGTTCCATTCTTGGAACTACTGAACCTGACTTCTTCAATCGCAATGCACAATGAGTGAGAAATACTTTATTTGGTGAGATGGCTGTACATACATATACACGGTCCAACCCAGCAAGATTTATATTCTCAACGACCTGCAAAGACCACAGATATCTTTTATATCTAAACATTCACACTAAAGTCAGCCAAAGCTGCAGGGTTTTTACCTCTCCCCGGAATAAATCAAGCAAAACTTCCTTTAAATGCTTTAGCTCTTCCACATTCTCAAATCCTTCGCCAATGAAAGTAATGAAAGGCTTTGACCCCACACGTGGAGATAGTTTCTTATCATATGTGAAAGAATGCATTGACTTGAAATTTTCAATTCCAACCTCAATTAAGTCATAGATGTGGTGATCATAGGTTCTCCCTATGACAAGGTTATCGGGTCGTTTCTTTGAGTGAGAACCATACTGCAAAAGAGGTGCAAATGAATACATCAATAAATAACTGCAGACATAGAAGCAAGAGGCTGTTTACTTTTTTCCACGGACATATTATAAATGAAGCAATGTACCCGCTCTCATATTATACAATAACAGAGGAAAAAGCATACAGAACTTGAACCCATAAATACTAGACGGGAGGTTTGCCTATTAACAAAACAGGATGTCCCTTAAGTTGAAGATCTCAAAATTCTAACTGGCTCAACTTACCCAAAAAAACGCACATCAAGATTATGGTTTCTTACATGGGTTCATCTGTTTGAGGACTGCCAAGTTCTTCGACCATTTGAGACATCTAAAAACAATTTAGGGAAAAACTAGAAGAGCTCATCCAAAAAAATCAAAGTCTTAGACGAAGTTCTACACGGCTAGAGCTAAGTTTACATCAAATAACTCCTTTGTGATGAAGGGTAGAGAAGCTGCCTTCGGATGGAAAAACTGAATTGTAAAATCAAATACAAAGCTTAAACAGGTACCCACTGCAGAGCTCCAAGACATTAAGCCAAGTAAATAAACTAAGATGTCTAAAATACTAAGCATTCACAGTTGTACGCACCACGATAATACTGCAATCAGTTTTAAGAGAGAAGAATTCCAAAGACGCATCGCCGCCACTTTCAAATGGTTTAATTCCTTCATTCTTACGAGAATATTTCACGGCACTTTCTTTCTTCAGGTGATAAATTTCCGTCAATACTTCATTCAACACGCCGCTCGTTTTTGTGCCATGAAGTATCAGCGTCTTCTTCCCCGTTTCTACCTGCGGTTCAAATTGACAACCAGACCCATCATTACAAAGAAAAAAAAAACAACAACAAATAAAAATTCATACAAACTTATCCAACAAGCTTTTAATCATTCAACAGAAACTCTTAATCTCTATAAAAACTATTACGCAGACGAATGGAGAGATACAGACTCGGCAATGGAAGAACTTACAAGTTTGGGAGCGCGTTTCTCGAGCTCCCGTTTAACTTTCCCATTCTTGGGAGTTCTGACTTTCAACATGATCCACGGCCGACGAGTTGACGGAGATGAGATTGAAAAGTTAGGGTTTTGTAGCTCAAATGAAGATACTTCCGGCGACTGCAAGCTCTGACGCCGATTTTGGTGGGCTTTTTGGAATGGGCGTCTTTAACATTAGGGTTTTTGGGGGAAGATGGGAGGTTTTGAGAACTTGACAAAAATTCGTAAAACTAACAATTTTAAAAATAATAATTAAAAAAATAAGGGAAAAAAACAATTTTTACCCCTAACTTTACAAGTTGTATCAATTTTAACCTTAAACTTTCAATTTTGTCAAATTGAACCCCAAACTTAACAAATTGTATCAATTTGAACCTCCAGCTTGTATAAATGTTACAATGTAGACCTTTGGCCAACTTTTCATTTGAATTGCTACTAAAACATGTAATTGACAATTTCATTTTCTTTTTTTTTCTTTTCTTAATTCACATTGCATTGTTTTGTGAGAAATTTGTTGAAGAAAAAACTCTTTAAGAAATCAAATATCTCTAACTATTCTTCTCATTGTTATAAAAAAAAAAAATCACCGAATTATTGGCAACAAGAAAAATCTAGCAAATATGAGAAATAAAAAAACTCGAAATTTCTTTATTTTTGTTTCCTAGATTTGTATATTCTTCTAATTAGCAAGAAAAAAAACATTAATAGAAGGAAAAAAAACACACAGTTCTTAGCAACAAGAAAAAACCAGCGAATATTTGAAGATAAAAAACTTCTCAAATTTATTTGCTTTCGTAATCTTAAATAGCAGCAAAAAAAAACTCTCACAAAGTTCTCAACAACGAGAAAAAATCATCTAAAATAAAGTTTCTTTAATATTTTATTTATAAGAAATCAATTCAAGTGCAATGTGAATTAAGAAAAAAAAAATAATCAATTACGTACGGTGGTTCAAACAGATAATTAACCAAAGGTATACATTGTAACACTTATGCAAGTTTAGGGTTAAAATTGATACGATTTGATAAGTTTGAGGTTTAATTTGATGAAATTGAAAGTTCAGGGTTAAAATTGATACAACTTGTTAAGTTTAGGGTTCAATTTGATGAAATTGAAAGTTCATGGTTAAAATTGATACGACCCACAAAGTTTAGGGGTTAAAAATGATTTTTTCCCAAAAAATAAATAAATAATAAAAAAATGGTTACAAATCACTATTAGTCCCTAAACTTTCATGAAAGTAACAATTTTGTCCCTGAACTTTGGTTTGAAACGATTTAGTCTCCGTGCTTTCAATTTTATAAAAATTTAGTCACTGAACTTTAAAAAGTAACAATTTAGTCCCTATACTTTCAAATTTGTAACAATTTAATCCTCGTCAAAAAAAAATCATCAAAATTAAATGTCGATTTTTATTATTTAATGATTAAAGTTTGTGTTTATAAATATATTGGGTCCCAAACGAGTTTATTAATCTATTTATGTAAGAAATTTCATTAAATGTTTACATAAATTTTTCATGATAGGGACTAAATTGTTACAAATTTCAAAGTACAAGGACTAAATTGTTACTCATTAAAGTTTAAGGACTACATTGTTTTAAAATTGAAAGTACAGAGATTAAATTGTTACGAAATTGAAAGTACAGAGACTAAATCGTTACAAATCAAAGTTGATGGACTAAATTGTTACTTTCATGAAAGTCCAGGGACCAAAATAATTTTTAACCTAAAAAAAAACTATTTTCTTTCTTCTTTTCTGGCATAATAAAAAATCAATTTCAAACTCTTAAATTTGTGGAGTTCTATAATTTTCAACTAAAAATTTTAATTTCATCGATTTGTAACTTAAGCTTTTTTTTTTTTTTTTTTTTTTTTTTTTTTTTTTTTTTTGAGAAGTAAGCTTAGATGACTATTACCATCTTATCTTTAAATCTCAAAATGTATGACAATTTTAAGTTTAGAACTCTTTTTTTTTTTCTCAATTTATGAATTTTGATAAAGTTATTTCAAGGTTAATTTGTGCATCGATTATATAATTTTATCTATGTGTAAAGCTTTATTTTATGGTTAAATTATAAAAAATACCCTTGAACTATGAAGTTTGTTTCAAAAATGCCCCTCAACTTTGAAAATTTTCAAAAATACCCTTGAACTTTGAAAAAATGTTTCAAAAATATCATTGTCGTTAATTTTTTGATGGAATCCGTTAAAGTTTTAGTTAAAAAAAAAATACCCTTGAACTTTAAAAAAAAAATACCCTTATTGAAAAATGTTCTTCTTTTTTCCTCATCTCGCCGTAAATTCTAACGGTTTCCATCAAAAAATTAACGGCAAGGGTATTTTTAAAATATTTTTCAAAGTTCAGGAGTATTTTTTAAACTTTTCAAAGTTGAGGGGCATTTTTTAAACAAATCCCATAGTTCAGGGGTATTTTTTATAATTTAGCCTTATTTTATTTAAAATAACAAGTTTAGGAATATTTTTACATTGTTTTTTGGTTAGAATTAGTGGATGAATTAGCATAAACTGAATTGAGTGTACAAAATTGTAATAATTATTTAAGTTTAAGGTCCAAATTGAATTAGCATGACAAGATTGAAAGTTTGGTCCAAATTGATACAACATGACAAGTTTAAAGGTCAATTTTGATTTTTTTTTTTAATCATATTGTTCCATGTAATTTATGACTTGTCCCATGAATTTTTAAATGTTCAAATTTGATGCTCGTACTTTCAATATATCAAAGTTAGTCTCTACATTTTTTTTCTTCCATAATTCGCTAGTCTCTACATTTCACTTATGGTTAAATCTGGATAAATATATTTAGTCTCTATAAGTCTTTTACCTATAGATTTGACAAACATATCCACGTGACGTCTTTTATGGAATGGAAATTCTTATTATTATTTTGTTTTTTTTTTTAACAAAAAAAAAAAAAAAAGAAGTTATTGTTCATTTGTTACATTGGATAAAAATTCACTTCAAAGTGACAATGCAACTAAATTTAATATATATTGTAACAAACCCCGGTTACAAAGACTAAAATGTTATTTTAACCTTTTTTTTTTTTAATACACGATCGTGATTAATGTTTTGGTCTCTACATTTTTTTAAGTAATTTGGTCTATTCTTAAGTTGGATTGGGATGTATATTTGAAAATTTGTTTACCTCCTACAAACTACTAGATACATATTTAAGCTACTTTTGCAGTTTTTCTCTCTTGTAAGTTACTAATGATGCAAAAGGGTTACCAACATTGTGGTGATCTCCTTCAATTATTTATTGTGGAGAAAGAGAAAATATCTTTTATATATCATAAATTGTTTTCGATCATATAAAATAGGTCAAACTATACAAAATACCCCTAAACTTTAGGGTATTTTTCAATAAGACCTCTGAACTTTCAAATATTCCATTTTTACTTTTGAACTTTAAATTTGTTTCAAAATAACACATTCGTCGACTTTTTCAATAAAATGAAGATACAAAGTGACATGACGATGACCTTAAAAATAGTTGTATACTAAGACTATACCAGAACGACATGTTTCAATTATATTTCGAATCTTTTGGGTTAAGATTCACTTATGCCCTTTTGTTTCAAAATGTTCACATTTAAAATGGTTTTGAAACAACCATTTCTTAGCTTTTTCATTCAAATTAAGACAAAAAAAAAAATAAAAATAGTGTGGCAATTAGTTGTAAAACAGAGGTTTCTCGTTGGCCTGATAGTAGGCTATTAAAAAAAGGGATGACAACAAAAATAGCTAAAATAAAAGATTGATTTTGAAAAAAAAGGCCAAAAAAAAAATTATTGTAAAAATGACAAAATGATATAAATGGAAAATTACTAATGACTATAAATCTATACTATATATAAATGGGGTTAAGAGGGGAGAATCTTTGGTTTCCTCTTTTGCCCCTACTTTTTTAGTAAATTTCTATTTTGACCTTTATTGATGCAATGTGACTCTTAGTAAATTTCTATTTTGACCTTTATTGATGCAATGTGACTCTTCCAGTATATGTTTGTTCATTCCAATTGATGCAATTAATATTATCGAGACACAATCATTGGTGAAGGTGGTTATACATCAAATAGATGCATCCATTCATGTATGGATACGATCCATGTATAAAAGACATTGAACTATGTAATATACTTCTTTTACAATTAATTCTTCCTTTATTGTTTTCTATGTGTTGTTCATAGATAATTGATTTTGTGCAAAACATGTTGTTGAGATTCATGAATTTTGTAAAAAAAAATTAAATTAAATTAAAGGCTAAATTAGAAAAAATACCACTGAACTATGGGGTTTGTTTCAAAAATGCCTCTGAACTTTAAAAAGTTTAAAAAATACTCTTGCGGTTAATTTTGGATGGAAACCGTTAAAGTTTTAGTTTAAAAAATACCCTTGAACTTTAAAAAAAAATTAAAAAAAAATACCCTTATTGAAAATTGCTTTTTTTTTTCCTTCTCCAACCGTAAATAATTAATTCTTCTTCCATGAAAATTAATGAAAAACTTTACTTATTTGTCATGTATTCATAATCTAAGAGTTTTTTTTTTTTTTTTTTCTCTTTCAATATATCCTAAGAACTTGGCTAGACTTTCGTATCAAAATTTCAAGATGACTTTTGTTTTGTTCTTGAAATTCTACACGTGTTGGACTTCATTTCTTGGTAGCCTATTCAATATTATTTCCTCACTAACTATTACTCATTATCTTTCTCTATATTTATTTTATGAAAAATATATAAATGAAACTATTGTTGTATACGTGTTCTAACAATTCTTAAATATTAATAAGAACAAAATCATATATAAAACTTTTGATTAATTAATCTTATAAATTGGACCAAACTGACAATCTTATAAACACTTCTTCTTATTGCTAACATACACGAACAGAGGGAGCAAAAAAGAAATCATATGTGTGTGTATATATATATATATATATATATATATGTCGTTTTCTCACATTTATCTTCTTTATGTTTTTTAAAAAGAGAAAACTCGATTTCAAAGTGTTTTTATCTGGTATTGTGTTGCACACCACCTTTATAAGCAAAGTTTTGCATTAATTTTCATGGAGAAAAGAATTTATGGTGAGAGAAGGAAAAAAGAAAACATTTTTCAATAAAGGTATTTTTAATTTTTTTTTTTAAGTTCAAGGGTATTTTTGAAACTTAAACTTTAACGGTTTCCATCCAAAATTAATGGCACGAGTATTTTTGAAACATTTTTTAAAGTTTAGGGGTATTTTTGAAACTTTTCGAAGTTCAGAAGCATTTTTTAAACAAACCCCATAGTTCAGGGGTATTTTTTATAATTTAGCCAAAATTAATGAACCTTAAAAAAACGTTTTGATGAGTTTTTTTTTTAAGTTGAAAGTATATTACAAACTCCTTTTTTTAAAAAAATACTATTAAATTTTATTAAAAATTCACATAAATGTTAAAATTATAATTTCATAGTTTGTGGAAAAAAAAAGTTCAATGTTTTGATTTTTTAATCGGAAAATATTATAAATGAAATATTTACTATTTAAACTGAATGAAAAATATATTCATTCAACATTTAAATTTCTCTAAGAAAATTTGTGTTTTAAAGATTTTTAACCACGTGCATTGCACGGGTTTTTAACTAGTAGACCAAAATGCCCTTAAATGGAAAAAATAGTCCATTCCTAATTTTAAGGAGAAAACCTCTCTCTAATCCTAAAATATTCTCAAATAATATCTGAGTATATCTTGAAAAATGAAAATCATTAGGAATTTAAAATCTTGGATAGTACCGTTAAATTCAAAAAAAAAAAAAAAAAAAAACTTAATTGTTCTAAAAATAACTAAAAATATCTGAGATTTAGAGTCATGAATGTAGAGAAAAACACCAATTTGCCTAAAAATAAAACAAAGTATTGTGTTCTAACAAATATAATGTATATGTGGGTGTGATTTAACAACACCAAAAACATTAGATGATCATATAAATGATAGGAGAAATTGAAACACAATTGTTGTGTCGTGGAGATGACCACTGCCTTGAAAGTAATTTCGGCACGACCACGGTGCTAAATCGTATATTGTCGGTTGCTCCCCAAGGAGATGAAAATGAATGAGTGTGGGACTTTATAAAAAGAAAATGAAATTATCTTGGCCAAAAAATAAAACCAGCCGTATTTATTACGCGCGAGCGCGGTTACCCGAACCCGCCCGTCCGTCCGACCGACGGCGGCACGCGCGTGGGGGTGAAGACTTGTTTCCACTCTTAACCACTTTTACAAAGGTAAGGAAGAGTGATTGTATAAAAACACTCTTTCCAACTTTAAACTTATCAATGTGGGACAAAAATTTTCCATGCACACTACACTAGGCCAAGATTAAGTCATTCCCAACAATCCCCCACGAATGACTGTAAACAACATTTTCTGAGCAAAGGAGGTTTTTAAACTTAAGCATTAATATCTTTCGATTTGAATTAACGCATAGTGAAGTAAGGCAATAACCAGTCTAGTGAAAGTAAGTTACCTTTTGAACTTTCAGCAGTCATGGTTTAGACCCCCACAACACGTTTGTATCCTCAGGTTTTCCTTGATTCCGCGATATAATTATAGAACCAGTGCTATTTAAGGCCATGCACAAACACCTTGGGTCATCGTGAAAGCTCTAAAAAGAGTTCCATTACACTCATTCATAGAAGGCGACCACACCTTCACAATCACGTCATGCTTCATCAAGTCTACCGCAGTAAACCACTCAAAACTAGAGCTATGAAGACTTTAAAAATGTGTCCATCAAGTCCGTATTTGGACCACCCAAATAAAGGGCCATGGACTCATTTCAACAGTTTGAGCCCCATACATGCTGAAGACTCTAGAATTACTCTCCTTGTTAGGCCTTTGGTGAGAAGATCTGCCAAATTCCTCTCATACCTCACATACTCCAAGGAGATAACGCCATTTTTCAACAACTGTTTCACAACTCCATGTCTCAGGCGTATATGCCTTCTCTTGCCATTATATACAGTGTTCTTGGCAATTCCTATGGCAGCTTGTGAATCACAGTGCAGAGAGACTGACACTGACGCCCCCCCACAGTGGTACGTCTTGAAGTAAACTTCTTAACCATTCCGCCTCTTGCCCTGCAAGCTCGAGAGCTATAAACTCAGACTCCATGGTGGATCGCGCAATGCAGGTTTGCTTTGCAGACTTCCATGATATAGCTCCTCCACAAAAAACGAACACATATCCGCTAGTTGAACTTACTTCGTCGTTATCAGTTACCCAGTTTGCATCACAATAACCTTCTAATACTGCAGGAAATTTATTAAATTGCAAACAGTAATCTATTGTACCTTTAACGTACCTCAACAAACGACGAAGTGCAACCCAATGCTCTTTATTAGGATTATGTGTATACCTACTCAATCTACTCACAGCATATGCAATATCAGGTCTAGTATAATTCATCAAATACATCACACTACCTATAATTTTTGCATATTCAGATTGAGAGACACTATCCCCTTTATTCTTCTTAAGTTTCATACTAGCATCATAAGGTGTTCTTACAGGCATATCATCAAAACAATCAAATCTCTTTAGCATCTTTTCAACATAGTGTGATTGATTCAAAGAATACCCATTTTCGGTTCTCCTCAATTTAACACCAAGTATCACATCAGCCTCACCTAAATCTTTCATCTCAAAGTGTGAGGATAAAAACAACTTGGTATTATTCATTACTTCTAAATTCGTACTGAAGATAAGCATATCATCAACATACAAGCAGATAATCACATAATCAACACCAAACAATTTCGAGTAAACACATGTGTCAGAAGAATTTACCCTAAACTCATTGTTTACTAAGGTATTATTAAATTTCTCATACCATTGTTTGGGAGCTTGTTTAAGACCATAAAGAGATTTTTTAAGCTGACATACCTTGTCCTCTTGACCAGAAACTACAAAGCCCTCAGGTTGTGCCATATATATCTCCTCTTCTAAATCTCCATTGAGAAATGTTGTTTTCACATCCATCTGATGTATTAACAGCCCACGAATAGCTGAAAGAGCAACTAGACATCTAATAGTAGCTATTTTAGTTACAGGAGAATAAGTATCAAAGTAATCAATACCTTGTTTTTGTGAATAACCCACAACCACTAATCTAGCCTTGAATTTTTCAATCGAGCCATCTGGTCTAATTTTCCTTTTAAAGATCCACTTACACCTAATAGGCTTACTTCCCTTAGGTAAATCTACCAAGTTCCACGTTTGATTCATAATTAAAGAATCCAGTTCACTTTTAATGGCCTCTTTCCAGAAACTAGAATCTACAGATTTTAAGGCCTCTTGGTAGGTTTTAGGATCCTCATCTATTAGATACATGCATGCAAATTGATCGTCAATTTTATCTGAGTTTTCAACAAGAAAAACAATTAAAAAATCTGATCCAAAATCTTTCTCAGTTCTCTTTCTTTTACTCCTCCTAGGTTCAGTTTCATGCATAATATCAGCAGTAGATGAAGGACAAGCAGACACCTGACTAGATCGTGAGATATTAACCGGCTCATTTTTAATCATAGGAAATATGTGTTCGAAAAAATCAGCATCTCTATATTCATAGATTGAATTATCATCTAAACACATGAACCTATATGCAGCACTATTATGAGCATACCCAATAAACACACAATCAAAGGTTTTAGATCCTACCGTAGGTTTCTTAAATACCGGATATGCCACTTTAGCTAAGCACCCCCATACCTTCAGGTAGCTCAGGTTCGGCGAATATCCTTTCCAAAGCTCGTATGGTGTCTTATCCAGCCTTTTGTGAGGAACTCTGTTAAGAACAAAACAGGCAGAAAGCACAGCTTCTCCCCACATACTGTTAGGCAATCCAGAACTTATTAACATGGCATTCATCATTTCTTTTAACGATCTATTTTTACGTTCAGCTATGTCATTTTGTTGAGAAGAATATGGTGCAATACTCTCATGGATAATACCATTTAATTCACAAAATTCCTTGAGAGACTTGTCACTGTATTCACCTCCCCTATCGGATCTTAACCTTTTGATCTTTTTATCTAGTTGGTTTTCTACCTCTGCTTTGTATTTCCTAAACATGCTACTAGCTTCATCTTTCGATTTCAGAAGATATATTTTCGTGTATCTAGAGAAATCATCAACAAATGATATATAATAGTTTTTGCCACCTCTGCTAGTAGTGTTTTTGAAATCAGCTAGATCAGAGTGAATTAACTCAAGTAATTCAGTACATCTAGTTGTAACAGGCTTAAATGGTTTTTTAGCAAATTTTGCCTCTACACATACTGAGCATCTACTATCATTAGGTGATTCTGATACATTAAGAAGATGCAGTTTTTTAAGCCTTTTAATAGATGCAATGTTCACATGACCTAGTCTACCATGCCATATATCAATAGATTCAACAATATAGGCAGAACGAGACGTACTTTCATTCATCTTGACAGGAATAGAGACAGTGTTTAACACAAAAAGACCATCGGCTAAGTACCCCTTACCAACAAAGTCACCATTTTTAGTGATGACAACCTTGTCAGCTTCAAAGATAATTTTAAGTCCTGCCCTGTTCAACAAACTTCCAGACACCAGATTCATACGCAATGACGGAACATACAATACATCATTCAAAGATAATGTTTTTCCAGAAGTAAGTTTTAAGAGAACCTTCCCTTTCCCAAGTACTCTAGCAGTGGTCGAGTTCCCCATGTATACGCATTCACCGTCAATAGTGTCATGGAACTCGTGGAACAAGCTTCGATTTGAGCAGAAGTGTCTTGAGGCACCAGTGTCAAGAATCCAGTCTGATTTATTCTCCAACAGGTTAGCCTCCACCACCACTGCAGCAATGATGTCGTCTGCTTCAACAACGTTGGCTTGTGCACCATCAGGCTTCCGATCTGGCTTTCCTTTCCTCTAGTTGCACTGATAGGATTTGTGCCCTGGTTTTCCGCAGACATAACATATCACCTTGGATTTCTCCTTCTCTATTTTCCCGCTAGGAGACTTGAATGGATGGTTCTTCTTCTGCGAGGAATTGTCTTTATTTTTATTTTCGAACCTGTCTTTTGATGCAGCAGAAGATTCAACTAGGTTAGCATTAACTGAATTTAAGGATTTAGATTCCAACTTATCCTTTTGCCCGTTGGCTTCTTTAGTTCGCATGTGGCTGATCAACTCTTGTAACGTCAGGTCCTTCTTCTTGTGCTTTAAATGATTGCGGTAGTCGCTCCATGAAGAGGGGAATTTTTCGAGCAAGACATTCGCCTGGAGAATCTCACACATCTTCATACCTTCTGATAGAATGTTTGCCACCAGATTCTCGTACTCATGAACCTGGTCCATCACTGGTTTGTCATCCGTTATTTGGAACTGCATCCACTTACCGACCACGTATTTCTTTCTCCCTGCATCATCGCCGCCATATCTGGACTCCAGAGTGTCCCAGATAACTTTAGCTGACTTCTGAACAACGAACATGTCAAATAGTGAGTCGTTCATGTGGTTTAACAGATAACCCCGAACCGCCTTGTTGTCTCTCTTGAATTTATCTGGATCAACGTCCTGACTACCCTTTGGTATTTGAGGGACAGTCTGAACCTCCTTAGAACTGTGTGGGTCAGGTTGGACCTCTTTAGATTTTTCCAGATCAGTGACGGGTGCTGCTGATTTTTCCACATAATCGGTGGTTATAATATAATCGACCTCCAGTTGTTCGAAGAAGATGAGCAGCTTCTGAGACCAGCAACAGTAGTTAGAACCATCTAGAGGTTCTAGTTTGGATAGATCTGGAACATGCTTCTTGGTTTTGATAGACATTTTTCAAATTGCTTTCAAACTGATAGGAGAAATTGAAACACAATCGTTGTGTCGTGGAGATGACCACTGCCTTGAAAGCAATTTCGGCACGACCACGGTGCTAAATCGTATATTGCCGGTTGCTCCCCAAGGTTTACACAACACCCTCCTCGATCGTGAAATGGAGCTTGGATTGTTGTCTTATATAGGGCAGCCCGCCACGCGTCAGTCAGTCCATGAGAAGCTGCAGCAAGGGAAGCGGTCAGATGGCAACCACGTTCTGAGAGGCTCGGTCAAACGACAATGTGGCGACACGTGGCGTGGGACTTTATAAAAAGAAAATGAAATTATCTTGGCCAAAAAATAAAACCAGCTGTATTTATTACACACGAGCGCGAATACCCGAACCCGCCCATTCGACCGACGGCGGCGGCGCGCGCATGTGGGGTGATACATAGTTAAGGAAGAGTGATTGTATAAAAACACTCTTTCCAACTTTAAACTTATCAATGTGGGACAAAAGTTTTCCATGCACACTACACTAGCCCAATATTAAGTCATTCCCAACAATAAACTAATAAAAATAATGTATATGTGGGTGTGATTAATAAACTAACACAAAAACAGAGTATCGTGTTAAATGATCATATAAACTAACAAATATAATATATTTTTGGGTGTGATTAAACCGAACCAAAAACGGAAAGGTATGTAAAAAAGGAATACATAATTCTAATTACTCAAATTCATGCATTGAGAAGTAAAAAATATCATGTATTCAAGAGGAACAAAATTTGATTTGGAATTCTCCCCCATAAGAAATATCATTTTGACATGCAAATAAATGACATTAACTTGCTTGGAGGAGAAAGTAAGGGAGTAAAATTAAAAAAAAAAAAACAAAAAAAAAAAACAAGTAGAAACGGTGGAGTACTTACTGGAATAGTTGGGAGGTGGATTGAGGGAGGTCCTCGGGGCAGAGGAGTTTTCCTGAAAAAATCTTCCTCTCCTCAAATTTACCATTTACCAACATCTTCACATAACCCTATAATTTTTATTTACATCTCTTCTTTTTAACCCTCCATTCCAAGTCTTAAAGCTCCATAAGGTGAGGTCAAGTATGGACACTGCGTTTAGAGATGCAAGTCTTAAAGCTCCTCTAGGAGGAAGTTTCCAGGTTAGTTTGATTTGATAATTTTCTGTTTGTTTGCGGATAAATTTGGGAGAATTGTGGTTTGCGTTCAAGAACTGGAATTGTTGATTCCTCTCTCTATTTGTTTGGATTGGATTTTTGCTTCTGTCCATTGATTTTCCTGAAAATTGTTTGTTTCCTGATTTATCCTCGGAGGGAGGAGTCTCGATTTTAATGGGAGAGGTTGCAAGAGCGGAGGAGGGCGATGCACAGGTTAAGCATCCGTAGATGCTCTTGAATCGGTGAATTTTCTGCCATCGATGTAACTGAGCTTGGGGAAGTAATGAGAGTGACGAAGCGATGAATACGAGTTATCCAACCTAGAAATAGGAAAAAAGAAAAGTTGGAGAAGAAATTTGAATCTTAAATATAAAATATTTTTATAATCTAAAATTTAAAAAGATTCAGTTTGTTGGGCGTAGATTTAGTGAACACTAGTTTACATCTTGCAACAAGGGCAAAAGTGGAATAATGTAAAAGTTGAAGTCATGTGGAAGTCACGTGTGGCTGTATTTCCACCTTTTTATTTTTTTAGCCATATTTCAAAACTGCACTCAGATTTTTGGCCATAAACCCAAAATTCTCTTAAAAAATTGAAGAGTTTTAACCACATTTTTAAATGGTCTCAATTAGAGAATAAACAAATTTAGAAGATGGAGTTTTAGTTGAAATGATGGGGGAATTCACACAAACAAATAAATATATATATATATATATATATATATCATGATTTGGTAAAAATCAACAACCTCTTTGACTGTACAGAATAAAACACTCGAAAAGTCAAGAGATAAAACTTTAGGAGAGAAATAAATCAATGAGATTTTTTTTTTTTTTGAAATAGTAAGGTCAATTGAAAGCGTTAGCATTTACATGAGCATAACTCAACTGACATCAAATTTGCACTAAATAACCAAGAGGTATGTAGTTTGAAATCTTCCACCCCACATGTCGTAAAAAAAAATGAAAGCATTGGTGTTGATGGTCGATTTTGGTCCGAGGGAACTCACCTGACCTTCACGTGCCACCAACGGTAAATTTGTAGATGAGGGGGAAGACATGGCCTGCAAGATAGAAAACCTGCACACTGGTGTGGTGCTAGCCATACTGACTCCGATGCTTAAGTCAGAAAACGGAAATAGGAGGGCTAGAGAGTGAGTGAAGAGAGTAGAGAGTTCGAGTCTCGTTCTTCAGTAGCGAAGATGGGTATAAATACCTGCTCATGCTCCTAGGGTTTTTAGGAATTCGGAGGTGTTTCGGGACAAACCAGGCGAAACGAGGCGGCTAAAGGCGATAGGGACCAAGCGGAGTCGGACGGGCTCGACCCCTCGCGAGCGCCGAGCGGGCCTAGCAGGGGGTCGGGCCAAAAACCCGACCCCTTCGGTCTTGGCCCGTCCCACTTGCCGGTTTCGCCTCTTGGGTCCATCTCTCAGCCCGATTTCTCCCCGGTTATCCTCGTCAGCTCCTTGTACATCAGGGTGGTCCAAAGTTGCCTATAACAATTGGTATTTAGAGGCTAAAAGAATCACAAGGAAAAAAATATTGGCTTATATGAAAGAAGGAAATTTCACATTCAGATGTAAGAAGTCTACCGACAGAGAATGATACAAGTTTTCATTATCTTTGATCTCTTTCTTCCTGTCTTCCTTTTTACCATTATGATTCTAACACTCGTTTTAATCAATTGATCATGAAATAGAGACTTGAAATTCAGTTGATCATTTGTGGTTGCCTACTCCAAACTATAAGAGGAGGGAAAACATTATTTTACTACAATCCCCAAATTATAATCAACATGACCATAACTCAACTGACATAAATTTGTATTAATGATCAAGAGATTTATGATTTTAAACCACAATGTTGTAAAAAAAAAATCCCAAAATATATATGTTTCCTGTCACAACATTTTTGTGTCTTCGTTTTAATAAAAACTTAAAATTATAGTTATTTTAATACAAATTTAAAATTCAAAGGTAAAAATTAAATATTTGAAAGGTTGGGTCATTAATGAAACCTACCCTCGAGTATTATTGAAACTATCAAGAAAATGGTATGATTTTGAAATTTAAAAATCAAATGAAAATCAAACTCTAAATCTTGAGTAAAAAATAATTTTATTTTATTTTTTATCCTTTTAAATTTATTTTAAAACCAAGATTAAAAAAAGTTACATTACAGGTTAGTCCCTAACTTTCAAGATTGTGACAATTTAGTATTTGAATTTTAAAAAAAATATCTAATAAGTCCCTAAACCTTATGGTTTGTGTCTAACAAGTCCATTAATATTCAATTTGTGTCTAATAGTTGTTTGACATATTCAAGATTTTCAAAAATTAACTAACATATTGGATATAAAATTGATTTTTATGCCTATTGAAACCATATATTTTCAATTTTGTGTCTAGTAAACATGTGAATCTAAAAAAAAAGGTTGAATAAGTTAGTGATTTATTATACACAAAATTGAAGGTTAAAGAAACTATTGAATACAAAAATGAAAGTTTAAGAATCTACTGGATATATAATTTAAAGTTTAGGACCCACTAAACACAAAATAAAAAATTCGAGAACCCATTTAGTAACTTTTAAATTCAAAGACTAAATCGAAATCATTTAAAATTTAAGGACTATACTTGTAATTTAGGGGGTGTTTGGGGCACTGAATAGGTTATAATAACCCCCCTTATTATAACCTATTCAATGTTTGGGCCACCAACAAAAATAATTGGTGAGGTGGGTTATTTTAACCCCCGATTATTTTATCCATTTTCTACAGTAACCATTATTCAACCCACTACAGTAACTATCTCCTCACTTCTTCCATGCGACTCCTTGACTTTTCCGATGAGCGCCGGCCGCCGTCAGTCGGCGAAGTTTCCGACGACCGCCGACGACTTTTCCGGCGATCGCCGATGACTTTTCCGGCCACCAACTTTTTTTTTCCATATTTCTTCTCAATTTCATTTTGAAAAATATAAAAAATAAAAAATAAAAAAAAACATCAAAGGTTGTCGGAAAATTCGTTGACAACATCGAAGGTTAATCAACTTAAAAAAAAAACATTCAAACGAAATTATATTTACCACACTCAAGTTTATTTCAAATGATTTTATTGATAAAAAAAAAACCTAATATGATTTTTGAACTAAACATTTACAATTTTATTTTGGCAATACTAAAAGTTAACTAATATGATTTTTCTATATCAAAACCTAATTTTTTTTGCTTTGTAACAAAAAAAAAACATAACCCTAAATCAAATCAAAGTGTTGTATATCATAAAAAAAAAACTAGAAAAAGAAAACAGTCAGTTTGAACCTTTGATTCAGAACCTCATGTTAAAACAGATCAACACTCCAAACACAGATTATTTTATTCCAGATTAAAATAATCTGCATCTCAAACACAAATTATTTTATCCTAGACTATAATAATCTGCACTCCAAACACAAATTATTATAACCCCCAGATTATTATAATTTACAGATTATTATAACCACCAGATATTATAACCAATTCAGCGTCCCAAACAGCCCCTTAAGTATAAAAATAACCGCAGCCTTTCAACATTGCCCGCCACAAATTCATTGCCCATTGAGTGGTCCATCGCCCTCAAAAGTCGTCACCGCAGCAGATGAAAACTCCGAAAGGGGGAATTTTACTAAATCTAAAGTTTTTTTCTTTTCTTTTTTTTGAAAAAAAAATAAATGAATATAAAAAAGAAAAAATCGGACAGCTCAAACTGGGGCTAAGCGTTTTTGCATTCTCTCTATATAACAAGCGACTCTGAATCTCAATCCAAAGCCTCCCCTTCTTCCCGGTTTCAACCATTCTTCCCAATCTTTGCTCTTCTTTTTTATCACTGATCATTGTAAAATCTTCTTCATTCTCTGTAATTCTGTAGGATTAGGGTTTTATTCTGCTTCTTTCTTGTACAATTTCAGTGTTCAGTGGGGTTTCTTTTTTGTAATTTACATGTTGCTTTTGCCCGAACTACTCGCTGATAGGAACCAAGGTTATTGAGATCTTGTCTACTTGTTTTCTTTCATTGCTTTTTCGTATCTGTATCGATGATGTAATTTTAGAGAATTCGAATTAGATTAGGTTTAGGATTAGGGTTTTGGTTTGTTTCGTTTGCTAATGGAAATGGAGAGCTCGCGGAGACCTTTCGATCGAACGAGGGAACCGGGTTTGAAGAAGCCCCGACTCGCCGATGAGGCTGAGCGCGGTGGGAACATCAATGGCCGGCCGTTTCCGCAGAGACCAGTTGTTTCCGGGACCAATATTGTGCAACCCAGATTTCGAGCAAGTGATAGAGATTCGGGAAGCAGCGACTCTGGTCGAGGGGGGTATCAGCCTCAGCCGCCGCAGCATCAGGAACTCGTCAGCCAGTATAGGACCGCCCTTGCTGAGCTGACTTTCAATTCGAAACCAATCATCACGAATTTGACCATAATCGCGGGTGAAAATCTCCAGGCTGCAAAAGCGATCTCTGCCACCGTTTGCGCCAACATTCTCGAGGTGAACCCAGTTTAAACTGTGTAGCAGCGTTTTGCATTCCGTTGATTGATATATATATATATTTTCTTCTTTTTGTGTGAATATAATTGTATGGGGAATTAGTGTAGATGGAAAAGAGGAAATACAGAAAATGTTTTGTTGTGAAGTGTAGAAGTAAAATTGTAAGTGTATTGGGATTAATGAAATCTTTTGCGGTTTTACAGCGATTTTAATTGTCTTCTGTAGAAGGTGCAACGTCTTGGTTGTGGAATATACAAATACCTCCTATAATATGTTGCTTACTGCGCTGTCATCTTGGTATTTGGAACTACATGATTTTTATTAGTAAAAGCTTTGTTTTCAATGGGAGGTTGTGATAATGCTGATTTTGGTGTGGCTATCATTCACGCTGCTGGTATCAAATGAAACTTTGCGAGAATAACTTAGTAACTCTCATAAGGTCGATTATTTATTGAGCTAATTGTATATTTAATTTCTAAAACAAGTTAAACAACTCTGGAGCTTGTCTTCTGTAATTGATTGACTCCCTTGTGTACTGGAATTGATGGTTATATTGTTGGTTGGTTAATTAAATCGTTGCTAAGTCCATCATTCAGGGACCCCCCCCCCCCCCCCCCCTCCCCCCCAAAAAAAAAAAAACTACCCAATAAAACTACCAATTGAAATATAAGCACCAATCTGAGTTGACAGGTGATTGCATTTTGACAGGTGGCCTATGATCTTTCATCTCTATGAGAGATCATCGATCTGGGAAAATTTTTGCTGGTTTGAGCTAGGATAGTAGATAAATTTCTCGTGGTTTTGGTGAATCTGTGTATGCTGAAAGAAGCTCTCTGTTCCACTAGAAAAAATGTTGAAAAATGTTGCACAAATTTTCTCCACACGCTTGGAGTTGCAAGTTTGACTTGTATTGTAGTAGAAGTTTTGATACCTTAGGTGTTCCTTTCATGCTAATCCTGTTCTTTTTATGGGCGCCTTGTGGTGTTTCTTTTCTTCTCCTGATCCTAGTGAAGCTTGAAATATGAAATGCTACTAGAGAAGCATTAGAGAGTTTTGATGTGCTGTGCACCCCATATTATATTGTAGCAGTACGTGAAAATGGATAAAGTCAGGCACTGGGTTTTAACATTTAGAATTTGATTCTCTAAGGTTACTTTGCTCCTAATTTCCTCATACTTTTGTATGCCTTTGAAGTCATGATTGGGCATTAGAACAATTGGTTTACAACTCCTTTGGTATAATTAGAATGATGACCTCCAAGACTGCTGGAGGTTTGATTCCCTTGATAGGTGTGGTGCAAGTTGAGGTTTGTGAATGCACAATGCACCTAACTAGTTTGGTGCTGGAAAAATCTTGAGCAGTTGTAGGAGATTATTTTAATATTTCAAGATAATGCAGTATTTTCTGCCTTTAAGCATGATTAGGCATTGAATACAGCAATAATGCAGTCTTTATCTACATTTATGTCTGACAGATGAAATGAGTTTCTTACTTGCTGCCATGGCTCTTAAGATTTAACCTTTTCCCCTCATTTAAATATCTAAACCAATATTATATTGTGATATTTATCTCCGTTTAGTGTACATACACTCCGATGCACGTCTTTACGTGTAAAAACTTACACATTCTTATTTTAACATGATATTCCTCCTAATATTGTACTATTTTTCTCTAAAATTGGGCATGAGTGTTGTTGGTAGTTACATAACGTTATGTCTCTAAGTTGTTTTAAGCAGTCGGTAACTTGTTTCTTTGTGTGTATGCATGTACAATATGCTTGCTGATGGGAATTCAATTCCTTTTTATGGGGCATTTTTGTTTGGCCCTATGATTGTCAATTGTTCATCTGGATGCTATATTGATTTCTTATACATGTTCCAGGTTTCCAGTGAGCAGAAGCTACCATCACTTTATCTACTGGACAGCATTGTAAAGAATATTGGAAGAGATTACATAAAGTACTTTGCAGCAAGACTGCCCGAGGTTAGATTTTTGTTCTGTGAACCTCTCCCCACCCACCCTGTGGAACTGAACAAATTTTATGTCTGTGTCTACCATAAGTAATGCTTCAGAATGCTTCCACTCGATGCTCTTTCGGTATTGTTGTTCATTTTCTTCAACTGATATGAAGATATCAACGTGAATGTCATTTTCCAGCATTATTTGATCAGTAACCTGCGTCCTATCAAGTACAACAATTCTAGTAATAGCATTCATTACTATTCATTGTCTATCAATTATCCCAAATTTGTAATAGCTTTTTTTTCTATCTTTTTTAGGTATTCTGCAAAGCTTATAGGCAAGTTGACCCTTCTGTACATCCAAGTATGAGACATCTCTTTGGCACCTGGAAAGGAGTGTTTCCTCCTCAAACTCTGCAGATTATAGAGAAAGAACTTGGCTTCATGCCCAGCAGTAGTTCTTCTTCTGGGACCATAACCTCAAAGCCAGATTTGCAGGCACAACGTCCAGCCCATAGTATCCATGTAAATCCCAAGTATATAGAGAGGCAACGGCTTCAGCAGTCAGGCAGGGTTAGTGAAGTTCTGTTACCACCCTCAATTTTGATCCTTACAATGGTCCATTTTTCCTTCTCAAAGATTGAAGTCATTCTTTGGCTTTTCCAAAGTTAGTATGTGCCCTTATAGATCGAGAATTTGTTGTCTATATTAAGTGGAAACTTAGTGATGGTTTCCTGTTTTCATGCAAAATATGGTGTCTTTATTCTTTCCAGGGACATAAATTGATAACCCATTCATCTTTGCTTGTATGTAGAAATAGATTTCTGAAAGTTTTCTAGGGTACTGTCCATACTTTTTTTTTTGAGACCGGTACTACCTATACTTTTGTAACCCTAAGAATCTTCTTAATTTGTGAAGTGGATTGGTTACTCTTTTTTCTTGTCCTTATTCTCAATTCATTCATTTTACACGATGAAGGTGAAAGGAATGACTAGTGATGCTACTGGCGCAACCACAAATGTAACTCAGGATGTTTCCCAAGCTAAAATTAGTACGGGACGTCCATGGGCAGATGCTCCAATCAAAGTGCTTGTAAGTAATTTCTTTTTTAGAAAAATCACATTAGTCATTAGTTTTTCATTCCCTTATGATAAACACCATGATATAAATTTTGCAGGACATTCATCGTCCACTTAGAGATGCACCAAATGATATGGCACAAGAGAAGAACATCACGGCTGCATATGCAGACTATGAATATGGTTCTGATCTTCCAAGGACAACGGGTATCGGAAGAAGGGTTGTTGATGAAGGGCGAGACAAACCTTGGTCTTCAGCTGGAAGCAATTTGGCAGAGAAGTTATCTGGCCAAAGAAATGGGTTCAACATCAAGCTTGGATATGAAAATTACCCTGCACCCAAGTCCGCAAACACTGGTGCACGTCTACTGCCCATGCAAAATTTTTCAAGCAGCAGCAGCAGCAACAGAGTATTGTCTACTAACTGGAAGAACTCTGAGGAAGAGGAGTTTATGTGGGGTGAAATGAACTCTATTATGGCAGGTCATGGTGCACCTGTCATTGCCAGTAGCACTGGGAAAGATCAATGGACTCCTGAGGATTCGGATAATTCGGTAAGCTTGAATATAATTGATGGGGACTACTTTTTCTGGTCAATGATATCTTAAAATACCAATAATTTCACTCATTGGCAGAAAACAAAGAAGTGTTTGCTTAACTTTCATTTTTGTAGTACATCTTTCTGGCCTGTGCAATTATGGACCATTGACCATTTCATATGTGATTGATTGTTGAGTTGGTTTCTATGTGCAGGGTATTGAAAATAAGCCATTAAGTGTACGGGATACTGGGGCAAGTGTTGATAGAGAAGCTTCCAGTGATTCGCAATCATCCGAGCAGAGAGAACTAGGGGATTCTGGACAGCAAAGGTCATCAATGTGGCAAGTGCAGGATCCAATATCTCTGGATGGGCTGAGAGGTGGGGTTCCTAGAAAGAATTCAGCTCAGTCAGGAGGTTATGGTGCTAACTCTTCTGTGGATCAAATGGGAGGTCGACCACAGATCACATCATCTAATATTGGAGCTTCAGGACATGGGTTTCTGAATAAAGGAGGTTCAGGGTCCATTGGGACTGTAGGCCATCAAAGGTTTCCATCACGAAGTGTTGCATTCCCATCTGGACAGCCACCCTTGCACCAACGCCCCCCTTCATCATTGTTAGTGGATCACGTTCCTCATCAAATGCACGACCATAAAACTTCTTCACTATCTAATCTTGACCCACGTAAAAGGCATATGCAGGATGCTGCCCTTGGCCTGCATCCTAGTGTTCGGCCAGATAACCTTCAAAAATCACAGCCTCAGGACCTTCAAGCTTCAGTTTCATCCGTACCTGCTTCTCAACCCAAGCACCAGTTCTCTTTATCTGAGTCACTAAAACCTGACGTCACGCAGTCAGAACTTTCTATTCAGCATGCAGTATCAATTCCGGGCACCAATTTTGGACCACCCTCATCAGCTGGGACAGTTCCAGATCTACCCGCAGAAATTTTGGGGGAGCCAAGCACTAGTAGTTTGTTGGCTGCTGTAATGAAGAGTGGAATTTTCTCCAACCATTCAATGACCAGTAGCATGCAGCAGAATATCAGCTTTCAAGATGTGGGAAATATGCCACCCCGTTCAAGCATCAAACCTCCTTTACCAAGCCGGTCTTCTCCCGCCAAGACTGTGGGAGAGTCTTCTTTAGGTCCTCCATCTCTTGAAAGCCCGTCAGTTCTGGTTAAGCTATCTCAGACCAAGCTAGAAGAGACATCGTTGCCACCTGATCCACTTCCACCTTCATCTCCTCTGAATAATGCATCCACTGAAACTTCAAATGTGGTAAATGATGCTTCTAGTCCGATTTCGAACCTTTTGAGCTCATTGGTTGCAAAGGGCCTCATATCTGCTTCAAAGGGAGAATTAACTAATAGCGCAACATCCCAGATGCCTTCACAGCCTGAAAGTAAGTCAGGTGATGCCGTGACTTGTTCTTTACCAGTTCCTTCCATCCCTGTACCAGTTCCTTCCATCCCTGTTTCCTCTTCCAGTCTGTCATCTATGGGACTTGAATCACCTTCAAAAGCTGCTGCTAAAAGCTCCACTAGTCCACCTCCATCCTCCACAACTGAAATAAATAACCTTATAGGCTTTGAATTTAGTTCACATGTTATTCGCAAATTTCATCCATCTGTGATCAGTGGACTCTTTGACGACATTCCATATCAATGTAAGATCTGTGGTCTTAGACTGAAACTTGAAAAACAGTTGGATACACACTCGCAGTGGCACACAATTAGAACTGAGGCAAACAATTCAAATAGGGCACCAAGAAGATGGTATCCAAGTTCAGATGATTGGGTTTCTGGAAATGCTATACTTCTGCTTGACGCTGCCCCTTCTCTGGACAAGTCCGACATGATGGAAGAAGATAGCGAGCCAATGGTTCCTGCAGATGAAGATCAATTTGCTTGTGTCTTATGTGGTGAACTTTTCGAAGATTTTTATAGTCAAGAGTTGGGTAAGTGGATGTTCAAAGGAGCAATGTATATCACCATCCCTTCAGCGGGTAGTGAGGTAGGAAGCACAAATGAACAAGTTGCTAGAGGACCCATTGTGCACACAGAGTGTTTAACAGAAAGTTCAGTATATGACTTGGGACTGGCAACTGATGTTAAGTTGGTAATGTTCTTAGTTATTTATACTTTTGCAGGACTTGATTTGGTTTCACTATCACCCATTGATTTCCTCGATGATTTTATGTGCTGTTCCTAGACTTTTTTATTTTTAATTTATTTTTAATGTGCTGTTACAAAATGATGTTTTTGTTTATCTGAAGCCAGTCCAAAGATAGTGCTGAATGTTATGGCATTGGACTGGTAAAGTCAAGGAGAAGATAAAGCCCTGTTCTATGAATTTGGGTTGGTAGAATCAAGTGTTTGGTTCCCCATTCTTTTGGATGCTACTTGTCAAACACCTGAATCATAATCGTTTTCTTCTTTTGGTTTTCCACAGTGAGCTCCTTTTACTGACATTTAGGACCTATAAAGCAGACACTTCAAATTACATGATATAGTGCCTACTTGCGTTAATATATCTTGTCGTACACTGAAAATATGCTCAAATCTGTATCCCTGCCTTGTATTGATGCCAAGCATGAGATTGCATGCATTCTCTTGATTTAATTTTTGCGTGTTATTAATCTATGCTTCTTTGCATTATGTTCAAACCTTCTACAGGAAATGGATGTATGATGCTTCCCCTGCAAAACGTCATATAGGAACTACTCTGGTGGACATCCTGCTTGTGCAATTGGCAGGGGGGATGCGAAAAAGGAGTACGAATATGAGTGCTTCACCTGTGCTAGTTCCGTTGAGTGCCAAAAGAGATAATAGGGAGTGGTAGCTCTATACTGGTATTTTCTAGCTTCCAAATTCGTTTTTGTTTTCTTTCTGTTTCTTTTTCTTCTAAAGATATATAGTTGAGAATACATCAATGCAATGATCATTTTTATTCAGATCTTTACCATCTTGTTTCTCAGCGAATTTTCACTAAACATCAATATCTGTTGATATAAATATGAGGCAGTACACTCCAAGTTCTGGTGATTGGCATCTCTATCGACAAGCCTTTGTATTATCGAAATCGTACTAGCAAAGTGGTTTTGATTCACCATCACTTCTCTTTTCCTTGTAATTTTTCCTTCTCTTAGCTCTGCATATCATGTTAGACAGTAATGGAGAGTTGTTTAAGATTCTCTCAGCTTTTGAGAAGGGTTGTTCACTTGTCTTGAGGGTCTGGATATGACTATGATGATGTTGGATTTTTTGCTTCTATCATTTGCCCCCACCTTGTTTGGCTGATTGGACAAGCTTCGCATGGCAGATATTGTGATACTTATGGCAGATTTATTACAATAATTGTATTCAACAATCATGAACTGTGGAATTATGAGAACTTTCTGTTTGGATGGCCATTTGAGCGTTGAAAAGAAGCAAGTGATTTGACTCATATGTAAAAATTCCTGGGATTCATAGCCTTTGGACATAAGCTTGTGAACCAATTATAGCAGGTACAAAACATGATTGCTACCTAAATGCCACCCCACGCTGTGCGTGGAGAAAAGAAAAAAGGAACTTGCAACAGTACTTTGGATGGGTTTTTATCATTTTTTATCATTATTTTTTTTTTGCCCTTCTAGTAATAGTATAAATCAAGCAAAGGTAAAAGTTGATCTGTTCTGCCTCCAATTGATGTAATATTATTTTGAACTGAAAGGAAAATTTTAGGTTGAAAAACGATTGTATGCAACTTTAAAGAAAATTGTTTGATTATGTGTTGATTTTCTTGTCGAGTTCAACAACATATAGGATGATGTGGATCTGAATCTTCAACCTCAAGGAAGGAGTATTTGTTAATTAGGGTCGAGCTATGTGTTGATGTTAAGGATTATAATGAATGTAATTTCACTTTAGATTATCTTGTTTCGTTACTTGTACCTATTCCTTTACCTATTAACCTGCAAATAAATATAGCTCATTGACTTGAGACTAATTAAGAATAAAGAATTGCACATTTGAACTAAAATAAAACCACTCTCTTAATTACTTGGACCTTGAAGATGGGTTTTTTCCATTCTTACTAACAACTACAATCACTTTTAAATGCTTTTTATAAAATTACTTTTTTAAGTATCTTTAGGAATGAAAATTATCTCCAATAACCAATCATCTCAAATTTGAGGTTGGAAATAATTATTGATCATTGCTCATTGCATTCACATGGAAAACTACAGGAAGCTTTTAGTCTTGACTGAAAGATTCCGTGTTGAAAATGAATTGTCAAGTCCATGCTTAGTGAACTTCTTTTCTTAATGTCTCAATCTTACTTTTCCAATATTGTTTGTTTCTTGTTAATGTCTCAATCTTACTATTCTTATTTCCCCACAACATCACCTCTCTTCAATCTCTTATCCCAAAAAATACACACTTTTTCCTCATTCTTGACGCTCGATTGACTAAGATTAGTTGATTTTTATTCGAATTTTTTTCGGGTTCCTTTTTTTTTTGTTTAGTAATGTTTATCTTACGAAAAAGAAACCCACTTGAGAATTGATTAACAAATGTTGTTTTTTAATGAAGAAATGAAGTAATGAATACCATCAAATGAGTACTATTATTATTTGAAAAAAAGGTCTCTAACATGCACTTAAAGCTCATTCTCTCTTTTTATAAAACCACAAATTTAATATCATGAGAAGACAGCAGAAAAGCAAAAGAAAGGGAAAATAATATAGTAATCCTTGTAAATAATAATACTATCTATACTATATATCATAATCATATAATAAAATGATGAAAACAGCAACATTTCTTTTTTTTTTAGTACATCAATCTTTGGGGTGGGGGATTCGAATCTCTGACCTCTCGGTTGAGACACATGCCAATAGTTCAACTTTGGCAGCAACATTTCTTTTAGTATTTGGATATGTACATAAAACATATCTTGAAAATTTTATTGAATTCA
Source organism: Luffa acutangula (assembly GCA_036850905.1). NCBI lineage: Eukaryota > Viridiplantae > Streptophyta > Magnoliopsida > Cucurbitales > Cucurbitaceae > Luffa > Luffa acutangula. Next base: position 50,786,590 of record CM072096.1, on the reverse strand, counting down.
AGGATTCTCATTTTGTGTGTAGACATAATCCAAGTGCGCATGTAACATCATCCTTCTCTTCTCCCATTCTTCTTCATCAACTTCTTCTCCCTCTTCTTTTCCTCCCATTATCTAAAAAAAAAAAAAAACCCCATTAAAATCCAAATAAGAAAATTGAAAAAAGAAAAAAAAAAGGAAGGATTTTTATTACATGGGGGAAATCTGGCCATGAATCTGGTTGAACTTGGAGCATTCCATGGCTGAGCTTGTGGTGGGTATCTTCAAGACCTGCAAATTTTCCGGGAAAATGAAAGGGAAAGAGAAAGAAAGAGTGAGAAAATGGAAGTTAGAGTGAAAAAGGAAGGATTTTTCCAAGTGGGTTTTAGTTTTCTTTTACCTTGTTTGGGTGGTGGGAAACGGGCAGAGGCTGTGTGGGAAAAGAGAAGGAAAATGAAGAAGAAGAAGAAGAAGAAGAAGAAGAAGCCATGGGAATTCTGGTTCATTTTCTCAGAGTCTCTTTAATGGTGAAAGAAAGAGAGAGAAAGAGAGAAGAAAAACAGGGGAAAAGGTCCAGTGAAGAAGAGAAATAGAATAGAGAGATTGTGTCTTTGTTGCCTTTTTCAAGTCACATGGAGACACCCAAACAAAGGCAGTTATGGGCTTAAAATATGGCCAACAATGTTACAAATACCAATGCTCTTGGTGGGCCATACCCACTTTAATTCTTTTTTTTCCTCCCTAATTGTATTATTTGTTCGAGGTTAAATTACAAGTTTAGTCTCCGACAAACCATTAAATGAGACCTCGATGTCTTTTATATGTACTAATAACCATTTGAAAATATTGCCAGATGGAAAATTGAAACTTATGAGCCTTTGAAGAAGTAAATATAATTTAATCATTGAGGTTACGTTTGATAACTATTTGATTTTTTTTTATAATTTTTTACTTTTGAAAATTATACTGGTTTTCTCTCAATTTTCTTACAATAGATTTCATTTTTATCAAAAAAAAATACTTGAATTCTTAACACACACACACATATATATATATATATATATATTGAAAACTTGACTTGGTTTTTTATAACAAAACAAAACAACTTGATTGAGGGTATATGCCAATGACCGCTAATCTATACTCACTTTGGCATACCTGAATTATACTAAGCAAATATACTACTTTTATATATATATATATATATATATATATATATATATATATTATTTATATATATAAAAGAAGTAGATATATGTTTGAGTTATGTTATCAATATGGGTATACCTCAAAGATAAGGTACCTACTTTTTTCTTAGATCAAAAGTTTAAATCTTCAATTCCACATTTGTTATACTGTATATATATTTTTTTAAATGAAAACTATGCTAATGGTTGACAATTTCATTTTGAGTTTTTTTTTTTTTCACAATTAGGCCATATAAAGTTTTAGATTTAATTATGCAAATTTAGTTTAATTAGTCAAGTCATAAATAATGTCGTCTTTTAAAAGTTATATAGGTTTAAATTCCCACCTTTTATTGTTTGAATTATACCATCCAACACAAAAACAAACACTAAGAATAGTGTTCAAACTTACCAACATGTTACCAAAAAATAGAAAATAAAAAGTACTGATTCTAAGTTAAAAATTGCCAAACACAGTTGGAGGATTTAGCATCCATAAAAATAGTATAGTCTAGCAGAAATTAACCACAAATATTAAAAACAATAGAAACTTAATTGATAAAAGATATTAACTCCATTACTCATTTAAGTTTAGGGTCTAATCGAATAAAATTACAACCTTTTAACCTAAATTTGACTCATTCTCTACTTCCGTAGGGATAAGAAAATTAATTTTTTTCTTCAAAAATATTAAGTTGGACTTTAACTTTAATTTCTATTTGGTCTTCTATATTCTAAAAGTTTCACTATCGTTTTAATCTTAAATATTATTTATTTAGAGTTGGAATTGAATATGAATTACAAAAATTCAACGGACATTATTGTTTGTATTCTAAAATAGGATTAGCTTTAATCTCGTTTTTAATTTTTAACCAAATTTATGTCTTCAATTATGATCAAATTCCTTATTTTTCAACCATATATGAACTTACCAAATCTCTATATCATTTAAACAAAATATTATATTGAAATTCATACGTCATGTTATACGTCATGTTTATAGATAAGTTTTCCATTAGAATTTTATTAATAATATAAAAGCAAAGACTTAAAAAGGAAAAAAAGTATATAAACAAAATTTGACATGACAAAAAAAAACTTTATTAAAGTATAGGGAAAAAAGATTGCTACTTTAATGAAATTTTTAGAGTTTCATGTGAACTTCAAGACCAAAGGGAAACAAAAAAAAAGGGGGTTTTTTCTTTTATATTGGGATTATATATGGCTTCCTTTATCAAAGATTTAGTATTATTAAATGTGAACTCCAAACCAAAGAGAAACCAAAAAGTTTTTTTCTTTGTATGGGGATTATATATATTAGTATTCAATATTCTAATGTGCTATATGCTATGATTAAGAAAAAGAACATTAAATTATACATAACCAATCATAAAAAATGTTGATGTCAACAAAGATGTCGAGATCTCAATTTTATGGAAATGTTGATAGAAATCTTGATAAAATATCGATGTCCACATATATTTCTAAAATAATATTTAAAGCATAAAGATTAAAAAAAAACATTTAAATCAATAAATATATATTTTACATTTTAAAAATAAATTAAAATACTTATTATTAATATCATATCCATTATTAATTATTAAATTAATAAATAAATGTCTTACGACATAATAGAAAGATTGATTCATCTTTCATGTCGATGTCGAATCCGTAGACATGTGAACGAAATTTGTAATAAATCTTAAATTTTAGTCTATATTGCAAGTTTTTTTTTTTTTAATTTTAATTTATTTATGAAAATATCCCTATTACAAATTAATGGTTAACTTTTTCAATAACAAATTAGTCTATATTAGCATTTTCTCTATTAATTTTGGAAACATATTCACATCATGCATTTTCTTAAATGCAATTTATTATTATTTTATCAATTTCGAAAAAAATTAATTTTTAATAACAATGAAGACTAATTTTAAGATATATTCCAAGTGAAGGAACTAAAATTGAATATTTAAAAAAAAAAAAAAAATTGGGACGAAAATAATATTTAAAAAAAAAACTGAAATAAAATAATATGAAAAAGCAAAAATAGTGGAGGTTAAATAAAATAAAAAAGTTGTTGGAGAAGTCAAACCTTAGGACTGCCATGGACGACAGCTGTCCGCCATAGCCAAAATCCCACAAGCTTTCTCTCTCCTCTTTATTTCTTTGTTTCTCTCTCTAATCTTCGGAGATGCACGTGACAACCAATTTTCAAACACTTAAATATTCCATTGGGAATTTGATTCTTTCTTTCACACATAAACAAATCAAGAATTGCAGAGTTAAAAGTTTAATTTTAAGTTAGATTACAAGTTTAATCTTTAATATAAGTATCATCATAAGTTTTTTAATTTTTAAAATTATGCCAATTTAATTTATATCGATTTGTTATAGGTGATTTTGGACCACCCCGATGCACAAGGAACTGACGAGGACAACCGGGTAGAAATCAGACTGAAAGATGGATCCAAGAGGCAAAATCGACGAGTGGGACGGGCCAAGACCGAAAGGGTCGGGCTTTTGGCCCGACCCCCTGCTCGGCCTCGGGCCGAGGCCGACCATCGGCCCGCTCGCGCGGGCCGAGCCCATTCGGCTCCGTTTGGTCCCCACCGCCTCTGGCTGCCCCGGTTTCGCCTGGTTTTTCCTGAAATGCCTCCGAATACCTAAAAACTCTAGGAGGATGAGCAGGTATTTATATCTCCCTTCGTCACTGAAGAAGGGGACCCAAACTCTCTACTCTCTTCTCTTACTCTCTAGCCCTCCTACCTCCGTTTTCTAACTTAAGCATCGGAATTGGTGTGGCTAGCACCGCACCGGTGTGCAGGTTTTCCGTCTTCAGGCCACGTCTCCCCTCCTCATCCACAAATTTACCGTTGGTGGCATGTGAAGGTTAGGTGAGTTTCCTCTAACCAAAATCGACCATCAACACGATTTATGAATTTTTGTTCTCGTAATTATTAAGTCTGTGTCATTTTATGTTTGTGTAATATGTGTATATAACTTAGTGATAAAATACTGATTACTATCTCAAAAGTTGATGGTTCAATTTTTGTGATAAAATACTGATTACCATCCTAAAAGTCGATGGCTCAATTTCTTGCACGATATAGTTGTTGAATAATTCCAAAATAATAATAATAATTGCATGATGGGTTAATTTCAAACCGTTTCAAATATTTTGTGTGACATAAATATTAAACGTTTAAACATATGAAAACACAAAAAATAAAGGTAAAAAGTCTATTAAAATTTTATCAAGGCAATAAAGTTAAATAGACATAATCTCTTTTGTTGATGCCCAATCTGGACAGACAGAACTCACCTGACCGTGACACCAACGGTGAATTTGTTTTGAGAGGGGGGAAGACGTGGTTTGCAAGACAGTAAAACCTGCACACCGGTGTGGTGCTTGTCACACCACCTTTGATGTTTAAGTCAACAAGCAAAGCGATGAGAAGCAAAAGAGTAAAAGCAAGAGGAGAAGTAAAGAATAGAGTTCGAGGATCCTTTCTTCAGTGACGAAAAAGAGTTTATATACTTGTTCATGCTCTAGGGTTTTTAAGGTTTCAGAAAAAATTTGGGCTGAACTAGGTGGAACTGGGGTGACCAGGGGCAGCAGGGACTGAACGGAGGCGGGAGGACTCTACCCACATGAGTGCAGGATCGAGTGGTTGAGGTCGAGGCCGAGCATGTCGGCCCAATCCCTTCGGCTCATCCCCTTCGGGGTCCGCTACCTAGTCACACTTTCGGGTTGGTGTCGCGTTGTCCTGCGTAGTCCCTGAATTTCGGGGTGGTCTAGAATTGCCTATAACATCTTTTAATTTTTTTTTTCAATCTTCGAGTTTAAAAATTCGAATATCTCCTACCTTTTGGTTAATGATATATACGAGTTATGTTGGGATGATTTTTTTTTTTAATAATTAGTTCATAATTTTAAAAGTTAAAAGCAACATATTAAAAATTTGGGTAAAATACCTTTTTGGTCCCTCATGTTTCGGGTTAGTTTCCAATAGGTCCCTAGGTTTCAAAATTGAACAATCAAGTCCCTACTGTTTAAAAAATGCTTCTATTGAGTCCCTGGACCGTTAATTTTTTTAACGGTGCTGATGTGGCCTATTTAAAAATATTAAAATATTAATTTTTGAATTAAAATAATAAAAAATTAAAATTAATAATAAATAATTTTTTAAAAAAATCTCACTCTCTCTCCTCTTTCTTCCCACTTCCCGAACCCCCCTCCTTTCTTTTCCCTTCTCTCTCTTTGCTTCCCCTCTCTCTCTCTTTCCTTCCTTTCGCCGGCCGATTGCCATCGCCGCCACACAGCCCACGCCGCCGCCGTCTCCTCTTCTCCCCGGTCACCGTCGCCGCCGCCACACAGCCCACGCCGCCGCTACCGCCCTCTCTCCCCCAATCAATAAACCCGCCCCCCCCCTCTGTTTTCCCTTTCTCTCGCCGATTCCTCCCCTTCCTTCCCTTTCTCTTTCTCTTTCCCTTCCTTCCGGCCGACCACTTCTTCTTCTTCTATTATTTTTGTTTGCTCAGATCTGTAGATGGGAGGGAAATTTTGCTCTTTTTTTTGGGTTTTTGTTCAGATCTGTCGCCGCCGCCGCCCTCTTTCTCCTTCCATCCCGCCGGCAGCTTCTTCTTCTTCTTCTTTTTGCTCAGATCTGGTCGGAGGCTTGTTTTTTGGGTTTGCTCAGATCTGTTTTTTTTGTGGGTTTTTGAAGATGGGGGGAGGGGGTTGGGAGAGAGTTTGAGAGGTGGAGGGGGGTTTGTTGAAGGTGGCTGTAGGCAATGAAGGCGGCGGCGACGGTGACCGGGGAGAAGAGGAGACGGTGGCGGCGGGAGGTAGCTGCGGCGTGGGCTGTGTGGCGGCGACGGCAATCGGCCGGCGAAAGGAAGGAAAGAGAGGGAGAGGGGAAGGAGAAAGAGAAAGAAGGGAAAAGAAAGGAAGGGGGGTTTCGGGAAGTGGGAAGAAAGAGGAGAGAGAGTGGGATTTTTTTTAAAAAAATATTTATTATTTAATTTTAATTCAAAAATTAATATTTTAATATTTTTAAATAGGCCACGTCAGCACCGTTACCGCCACGTCAGCACCGTTAAAAAAATTAACGGTCCAGGGACTCAATAGAAGCATTTTTTAAACAGTAGGGACTTGATTGTTCAATTTTGAAACCTAGGGACTTATTGGAAACTAACCCGAAACATGAGGGACCAAAAAGGTATTTTACCCTAAAAATTTATAGAAGTATAAAGTCATATTAAAAGGATTGTTTGGTTTAGAAGTAGGGGTGTACAAAAAACCCGACAACCCGAACAACCCGGACTACCCAACCCAAACCGTAAGGGTTGGGTTGGGTTGAGATTTTTTTTGGTTTGGGTTGGGTTAAATTTTTATAAAATTGAAAATTCGGGTCGGTTCACGGGTTTGAGAAAATTTGGCTCGGTTCAACCCGAACCGAACCGAAAAGCTATATATTATATATGCCGCCATATTTTACAATTTATTGTATGGCATAGTGGTTGTAGTCTTCCCCTGTGGTGCTGTCTGGCTTGAGTTCGAGCCTTAAGAATGCCAAAATTATGTTTTTTTACATATATTATTTTTTGATGTTTTTTTAACCCTTTGTTTTTTAATTTAATCTAAATAATTTATACTTATGTCTTAAGATTTATATTATAGTATTTGTGGATAAGCATAAATGTTTAAAAAAGGGAAGAATTTTAAATAATTAAAAAAAAAAAAAAGACAACCCGGCAACCCAACCCAACCCAACCCGAAAATAGAAGGGTTGGGTTGGGTTGGGTTACCATATTCAATCGGTTCATTCGGGTCGACAACCCGACCAACCCGAATTTTCGGGTTGGTCCAAAAAATTACCTCAACCCAACACAACCCAACCCGTGTACACCCCTATTTAGAATAGTTCAAATAATTTAAATTCTGACAAAAGTTACCGAAAGAAGAAGAAGATGATGACATATTCATGCATGCATGCCATTTTCTTACCTTGGGAATTGATTCGAAATTATATTTATTTCATTTGATGGGTTATTCGATGTGAATATTATTGAGAGATGCTTTTATTTCACATTATTATTATTATTATTTATTATTTTATCTTTTAAAAAGTGAGCATCTCGTCTCACTTTTTATTTTTCTCTCTTTTATTCTTTTTTGTACAATTATTCAAAGTTCCCTATTCTTTCTTTTGACGTTTTTTTTTTCATAAAATGCAATACTCATTTTCATCCTCACGATCCATAAATATATTAGACTACAAAATTTTCTTTGTACTAATCGGAACTTTATGACAATGACTTTGTTTTATGTCGTATTTTCATGGATATAATTTCCAAAAGTGATCACTTTATTTAAAGATTTTTCAATCAATATGATGGACCGATTATTATTAATATATTTTTAATAAATATAAGTTTCTATCTATATTGTATTATTGCCAACAAGAGCATAGCTCAACTAACATATATTATTGATTATGTGAATAAATTTGAACACATACGTGGAAAAAAACCAATACATATGTCAACATATCATTTTTTGTCAATAAATTTAACGAAAAATATCTCCAAATGTCGTTTTGAAACAAAATTCAAATTTCAAAGGCTAAAACAAAACTTTTGACAGTCAAATATAATTGCTTTCAACCCCATAGTTCAGGAGTGTTTTTGATAATTTAACCAATAAAATACTTTGGACTCAAGTAGAGGAACAAGAGTGTAGATTAATTACATACGTCGTATATTTACATTTTCTATTATCAATATAATTAAAAATATCAAATAAGGATATCTCTCTCTCTTTTTTTTTTGGAAAAAAATAAAGATATATCTCTTTATATACAATTTCATTTAGTTTTTTGTATTTATCTTTACATTATATATTTGGTAGGGTTGCTTTTTGAATCCTAGCAAGAGACTTATTTGTATAGATAGTTTTACTTTTTCTTTATACACAATTAATGTTTTTGGTTTCAAGTGTAGGGTTGCTTTTCACAAGTCTTAACCCTATAAGACTATCAAATGCAACTTCTTTTTTAATTTTTTTTCCTTTTAACATACATCAATAATTTGTTTTCCAATTTATTTTCAATGAGACTGTCAATTATTTGTATATTAATGTTTCTAATTAGTTCATTTTTCATAACATCGAATTATTTTAAGTTGGATAAGTTTTTACATGTTCAATCATATAATTGAATATGATCATTTCCATTTAACTTTTTAAAATATTGAGGACGTTGAAATTTAAAAATGACCTAAACATAGAAACTAAATTTTATATCCAGTCATTTGAATATTAATCACATATTAAAATAGAATAAAAGGTATATAAGAAAGATAAAGGAGATTTGAATTCTACATATGAATTTAAATCAATTAATTTTGTTAGTCAACACATTACTAGTAGGTCTACTATCACATTTCTATCTACCACCACATAAGAAGATTTTTTTAAAAAAAAAATGGACGAATTTATCCAAATCAATCTTCCTTTAATTTATATTTGTTATAAAAGGAAATTAAAAAATTAAAAAAAAATTAAATGAGAGTAATTTTCTTTACACTTATACAACTTTAAGATAATTGATAAGTTTTCACCTAAAAATTGTCAATGTAAGTACCTAACTTAGTGGATTAGGCCAATCCAAACATGTGTATTAAACTTTCAAACAATGATAGGTTGAATTTAACTTATATGTATATTTTTAAAATCAATAAAGTTGATCTAATTGGACTTTTAACTTTTAATTTTGTGTTCAGAGTATGTGATTTTTTTTTTTTTAAATCAAGTTAAAAAAAATCAAATAGGTTCATGAACTTCACAAATTTAGAGACCTATTGACCCATAAAATTGAAAGTTTAGAGATTTGTTAAACATTTTTTTAAAGTTCAAAAACCAAATAGACTGTTGATAAGTTAAAATGGAAAGAAATTATAAACCAAAGGCTTCTACTCTAAATTTTCTCAAAAAAAAAAAAAAAAAAAAAAAAACTCTACTCTAAATAAATAATAATAATAATAATAATAAAGTGTGGGGCTGAAAAAAAAAACCATAAAAAAGGCTTTGGAAAAAGTGAGATTCGGAGGATCTGGTTTTAGGCTTTTAGCAACGGTCCAAAGAATTTCGATGGGATTGCTGTCTATTTTCAGTCCTTTTTGTTATGCTGAATTCTAAATTGACCCTAATTTCATGAAAAAAAAAAAAAAACCTTTTTTTTTTTTTAGAAATGAAAAAACTTATAAGTTAAATCGATATATATATATATATATTTTGAGAAGAAATCGATAAATATATTTTAATATTGCAAGTTTCATGAAATTTTAAATGGTTTATTTAAAATTTTGAAATAATTCAAATAAGATAAAAAATAATAATAACGATCACTTGATATTGTTTATAATATGCTTTACTAATTCGTAAACCTCTTTTAACAAATTATCATTACTATTTTATAAAATTGTGAAAATAGATGCATCGATTGATTGGGCCGAACCCGGAACGAAAGGCCCAGTAATCTGTTGCAGCTTTATGGACAATAGCCTTAGGATTTAGGCCTTACTAGACCCGAATCTGGGCCGTCGATTTCTGGCCCATGGGAAATTTTAGAGAAGAGGCCCAGTAAGTTTTAGACCCCAACGCTTTTTCCCACCTTTTTTCCTTGGGAAATTGTGATAAATGACTACAAAAAAAAAAAAAAAAAAAAAACATTCTTGATTTTTGGCTACGGAAGTTTGGATTTTGCAGGCATGGCTACCGACATTTTAGGGAACTGTTTACTGGATTATTTTGGACGTTTTTACCCATTGTATTTACGCCGTTTACATCCGTTGTTTCCACGCAGGGTCAGCGGGGCGTTTTTTGCGCACTGGATGTATCCCGATTTACACGGGATTTGGTGGGTGGTCTGTTTTGATCCTATTGTTCAGGCGTAGGTAGTTTCCAACGATTTTTTTTTATTCCTCCGCATTTTTGCCCCTCATATATATGTCATAGTTTATCATCTATTTGTTTCATATCACGATCACATTGCCATTGTAATTTCCTTCATAATCTAGCATGGCGACAGTTCAACAGGTCACGATATTGTTTGGTGGTGTCTGGAGTGCTGAGGGTATTTACAGTGAATTCAAGTCCGGAAGTGGGGATGTTAGAAGTGATTCGAATCTCCAAGAGTTTAAAGTATGTCTGGCGAAATAACTCCAACTCCAGGACGATAATGTGATTACTCAGCTAACACTCTTCAGGAGCTGGTCGAATAACCCAATTAATATAGTCATTTACTTGGTCTATAGTCATTTCCCATGGACGAATAATTCCCCTTCGATTAAAAAAAAAAAAAAAAATCCTTGTGCGAGTTGATTCCTAACAATTTAGATCATGGTTTATCTTAAATTTACACAATCATGAGTTAACACAACACTTTACTTTTAATAAATACTTTTAGGTCCATCGATAGATTTTTTTTTAGTTGTTTTGGGGTAGTTTTGGTTGGATAGCTAATATGACTAGAAATAGCAAATATCAAAGGAGGACTAGTGAAAGGATGTTACTTGCAAAGAAAAAAAAATATATGTATTATACATCAATTTAGTGCATGTCAAATATGTTCTTATACTTATACTCATTCAAATGTTGAGTTTGATAAAATTTTAATCTATGAATATATCTGTTGAGAATCTCATGTTGAAAGGATGAGTGAAGACCTCGCCATTTATAAGAAATATATACATTTAGAGGAAGGTCTTTTCGTAATGGATGATCCTCAAAACCATAATTTGTTGATATACGGCGTAGATCCGGATGATTGATGAAAGAAACACCAAACATATCTGAAACTTCTCGTTCCTACCGATTGGTCAATGGAAATAAACTGACTAACAGAGATATTCATGTTACTTCGTCGTCCACTAGCTTGTAGGTTTTGAGATGAACCTACAAACCAATATTGAGTTTGATAAATAAATAAATAAATAAATAATTAATTAATTAATTGTCTTTTTTTTTTTTTTTTTTTTTTACATATGGAGTGTTTTTAACCCTATTCTCCTCCTATATCCTATATCCATATTGACAACTCTACCCTATTTCTTTGATTGAAAATTTTAATAGTGTCATTGATGCAACTATTAAAAAAAATATTAATTGATCATATAATTTATCTTGCAATATATTAAACATGTGAGACAGTTGAGAATTATTTTTAGACTTATTTGTCCTTCATATATAATTTTAAATTCCAAACTTACACCTATTTAGTTTATAGTTTACACTCCGTTTATTTCATTATTATTTCTTTAATTTAAAAAATATATTTATATTAAATAATTTAAATCAATCATATATTAAATTAAGAAACGTTCTTGAAGTCATGATCAAAATTTTAAAATGACGAAATTAGTTACAAAATCCTGTGACTTCTATTTTTCAAATGGGCTGATGTTTCCAATTTTTTTTTTTTTAAAAAAAACTTTTAAAATGAAATATCTAGATTTGTCATCAATTGAAGTTTAAGAATTAAAGAGAGAGAAAAGAAAAAATTTGTCCTAAAATTCCAAAATGAACAAAACTTAGGGATTTCCCAACATTAAAATCCTGACAATTAAGAAAGAGAAAGGTAGAAAAATGATTTTTTTTTTTATCTCTTTTAGTTGTCAACATTTTAATGGTGGTACCGGTATGCAACAAAGTTTTTTCCTTCTAAAATTTGAAAAAGAAGATATAAGTGTCAATCTCACATCATTCAATCAATTAAGTTATATATCCTCAACTAATTAAGAGATTAGAGATTCAAATCTCTCACCCCACGTATTGTTGAACTAAAAAGAAAAGAGACATAGGTTAAAATATGACCTGCACACATAAAAGTTTTATAGTAAAAGAAAATTATTACTATATTATTGTTGTTTTTATTATCATTATTTTTAGTTTGACAATATGTAGGGCTGAAAATTTGAACCTCTAATCTTTTGATCGAGATAATAATACTTTAACTATAGTTGAACCATGCTTAGATGACTATCGTTAGTTACACGCTTCTTATAAAAGGGCGGTGGACAAATTGCAATGGTCCATAACATAACTTACTACTTGTTAGTGGGTAGAGCAGCAATAATCACTATTGCAAGTGTCACTTGCTAAATGTCACAAAAAGTTGGCAAAGTTCTTGATGGTTTGTGGTGCCACACTATGAAGAATAACTTCAATGGTTAAATTGACACCTACCATAATAATTTTCCAAGCCTATATTATTGACTATAAGTCTTTTTCCCTTGTTTATAAACACTCAATCTCATTCAATCTCATACTGTTTATGTGGTTCACTAACCGTATGTGAGCTACGTTCATGGACAGAGGAAGTCAACAGTTTATTACCATAAAGAATAACATAGTACAAATATATAGATTAGTGCAGATTAAAGTAAGATGTTTTATAAATGACACCTCTCTTAACCCTAACGGAAATTGATCCTAAGTCCAAAACAAAAAGTAAACATAATAATCTCTATACTAAATTTCGGGATCTCATGCTTGATCATTCATAACGTCAGATAACATAGGTCAAATCCTAATAAAAACTATTATCGAACATGCATGCATATTTATATTTATATTTTTTTCACATAAAAGGAAGCTGTTAAATTTAGGTTTCTTAAAGGCACTAGAAATGTTCATTCACTGTTAGAACAGATTTAAAATTAAAATTTTCAAAAAAGAAAAATCAATAACAATTTATTGTTCCAACCTCTAATTCACAAGTCAACCCTTCCACTTTAAAATAAATGTCATAGGACAGCACGTCTTTCGTTTAGGTCAACTCTGCAGACTGTCCCATTGACATGTTATCTACTAAAATACCTTAATAATTTTGCCACTCAATATCCATTTTCAATTAAAAAAAAAGATTTTTTTTTCTTTCATATCTAGTTATTAGTTCCAAATGGTTTGCCTCTTCATTATTGTATAAACAGAAAAAATAAGTCACCACCCTCGAGAAATTTTGGAATTTGATAATAATAAATGGTAAATAGAAGTTCAAAATGTAAACAATGTTGATGACAAAATCTGGACAAACAAAACTCATCCGACCTTTACGTGCCACTAACGGTAAATTTGTTTGAAGAGGGTGAAGACGTGGCCTGCAAAACAGTAAACTTGCACACCGGTGTAGTGTTTGTCATACCGCCTCCGATGTTTAAGTCAGAAAGCTAAATGAGGAGAGCAAAAGAACAAAGTAAGAGGAAAGAGTTCAGGGAATGAATTTTGAGATCCCCTTCTTCAGTAACAAAGAAGAGTTTAAATACTTGTTCCTACTCTAGGGTTTTTAGGTGTTCGAAGGCGATTCAAACTGAACCAGGTGGAACCGGGGCGACTAAAGGCACCAGGGACCGAACGGAAGGGAGGGAACTCGACCCACACGAGTGGGTCGAGACGGTCCAATCCCTTCGGCTCGCTCTCCTCCAGGATCCACTTTCTGGTTTAACTTTCGTGTTGGTGTTGCGTTGTCTTGCTTAGTCCTTAATTCTGGAATGATCCAGAATCACCCACAACAAACAACATATATATGGATATAGATTATTTTACGTTAAAAATTATTATTGAAAAAAAAAACAATGGACTGTTAGGAAGAAATTGAGAAACACACTTGTTGTGTCGTGGTGAAGACCACTGCCTTGAAAGCAATTTCGGCGCGACCACGGTGCTTAATCGTCTACGCCGGTTGCTCCCCAAGGTTAACACAACACCCTCCTCGTTCGTGCACTCGAGAGAGAAAGATTGGAATCAAGAAATATTGTCTTTGCTCAGTATTGGAGGAAGAGAAGAGGAATGGAAGAAATGAATAATGAATGAATGGAACTTGCCTCAAGCTTTCTTTTATAGCAGAAGCTGTAACCGTATTGGCATAACCGAAGGTCCCATGAGCATGCTGTGGGCGCCACGTGTCTGCACGCCTCAACGAACGGATGCTGTGAACGCCACGTGTCTGCACGCCTCAACGAACGGATGCCGGAACGCACGCCTCACGCCCCTGTTGACTGTTGACCACACACGGTTCGGTTCGCCTGGACCCGGTTCGCCACAACGGTTCGGTTTATAAAAGAAAATATAAGAAGAAGGATTTTTGCCCAAAAAGATAAAACCACCTTCTCTATTACGCGCGGGCGCAGTTGCCCGAGCCCGCCCGACCGACGGCGGCGGCGGCGCGCGTGTGGGGAGAAGTCCTTGTACCACCTTAACTAGTTTTATAAACCTAGGGAAGAGTGATTGTATAAAAACACTTTTCCCAACTACAGAACTTTCCATGTGGGACAATCACCAAGTGATACTCTCAAGGGCAAAATCCTAAGTCATTCTCTAACAATCCCCCACGAATGACTGTAACGAATAATTTTCCTGAGCAAAGGAGGATATTAAACTTAAACATTAATATCTTTCGATTTGAATTAATGCATAGTGAAGCAAGGCAATAACCAACGTGGTGAAAGTAAGTTACCTTTTGAACTTTCAGCAGTCATGGTTTAGACCCCTACAACACGTTTGTATCCTCATATTTTCCTTGATTCCACGATACAACAGTCGAACAAGTGCTATTTAAGGTCATGCACTAACACCTTGGGTCATCGTGAGAGCTCTAGAAAGAGAATGCTTTACACTCTTTCATAGAAGGCGGCCACACCTTCACTGTCACGTCATGCTTCATCAAGTCTACCGCAGTAAACCACTCAAAACTTGAGCTATGAAGACTTTCCAAATTTTGTCCATCAAGTCCATATTTGGACCACCCAAATAAAGGGCTATGGATTTATTTCAACAATTTAAGTCCCATACATCCTGAGGACTCTAGGATTACTCTCCTTGTTAGGCCTTTGGTGAGAGGATCTGCCAGATTCCTCTCAGACCTCACATACTCCAAGGAGATAACTCCTCCTTTCAACAATTGTTTCACAACTCCATGTCTCAGGCGTATATGCCTTCTCTTGCCATTGTATACACTGCTCTTGGCAATTCCTATGGCAGCTTGTGAGTCACAGTGCAAAGAGACTGGCACTGACGCCCCCCACAGTGGTACGTCTTGAAGTAAACTTCTTAACCATTCCGCCTCTTGTCCTGCAAGTTCGAGAGCTATAAACTCAGACTCCATGGTGGATCGTGCAATGCAGGTTTGCTTTGCAGATTTCCATGATATAGCTCCTCCACCAAAAACGAACACATACCCGCTAGTTGAACTTACTTCGTCGTTATCAGTTACCCAATTTGCATCACAATAACCTTCTAACATTGCAGGAAATTTATTAAATTGCAAACAGTAATCTATTGTACCTTTAAGGTACCTCAACAAACGATGAAGTGCAACCCAATGTTCTTTATTAGGATTATGTGTATACCTACTCAATCTACTCACAGCATATGCAATATCAGGTCTAGTATAATTCATCAAATACATCACACTACCTATAATTTTTGCATATTCAGATTGAGAGACACTATCCCCTTTATTCTTCTTAAGTTTCATACTAGCATCATAAGGTGTTCTTGTAGGCATATCATCAAAACAATCAAATCTCTTTAGCATCTTTTCAACATAGTGTGATTGATTCAAAGAATACCCATTTTCGGTTTTCCTCAATTTAACACCAAGTATCACATCAGCCTCACCTAAATCTTTCATCTCAAAGTGTGAGGATAAAAACAACTTGGTATTATTTATTACTTCTAAATTCGTACAGAAAATAAGCATATCATCAACATACAAGCAGATAATCACATAATCAACACCAAACAATTTCGAGTAAACACATGTGTCAGAAGAATTTACTCTAAACTCATTGTTTACTAAGGTATTATTAAATTTCTCATATCATTGTTTGGGAGCTTGTTTAAGACCATAAAGAGATTTTTTAAGCTGACATACCTTGTCTTCTTGACCAGAAACTACAAAGCCCTCAGGTTGTGCCATATATATCTCCTCTTCTAAATCTCCATTGAGAAATGTTGTTTTCACATCCATCTGATGTATTAACAGCCCACGAATAGCTGAAAGAGCAACTAGACATCTAATAGTAGCTATTTTAGTTACAGGAGAATAAGTATCAAAGTAATCAATACCTTGTTTTTGCGAATAACCCACAACCACTAATCTGGCCTTGAATTTTTCAATTGAGCCATCTGGTCTAATTTTCCTTTTAAAGATCCACTTACACCTAATAGGTTTACTTCCCTTAGGTAAATCTACCAAGTTCCACGTTTGATTCATAATTAAAGAATCCAGTTCACTTTTAATGGCCTCTTTCAAGAAACTAGAATCTACAGATTTTAAGGCCTCTTGGTAGGTTTTCGGATCTTCATCTATTAGATACATGCATGCAAATTGATCGTCAATTTTATTTGAGTTTTCAACAAGAAAAACAGTTAAAAAATCCGATCCAAAATTTTTCTCAGTTCTCTTTCTTTTACTCCTCCTAGGTTCAGTTTCATGCATAATATCAGCTATAGATGAAGGACAAGCAGACACCTGACTAGATCGTGAGATATTAACTGGCTTATTTTTTATCATAGGAAATATGTGTTCGAAAAATTCAGCATCTCTATATTCACAGATTGAATTACCATCTAAACACATGAACCTATATGCAGCACTATTATGAGCATACCCAATAAACACACAATCAAAGGTTTTAGATCCTACCGTAGGTTTCTTAAATACCGGATATGCTACTTTAGCTAAGCACCCTCATACCTTTAGATAGCTCAGGTTCGGTGAATATCCTTTCCAAAGCTCGTATGGTGTCTTGTCCAGCCTTTTGTGAGGAACTCTGTTAAGAACAAAACAGGCAGAAAGCACAGCTTCCCCCCACATACTGTTAGGCAATCCAGAACTTATTAACATAGCATTCATCATTTCTTTTAATGATCTATTTTTACGTTCAACTATGCCATTTTGTTGAGGAGAATATGGTGCAGTACTCTCATGGATAATACCATTTAATTCACAAAATTCCTTGAGAGACTTGTCACTGTATTCACCTCCCCTATCGGATCTTAACCTTTTGATCTTTTTATCTAGTTGGTTTTCTACTTCTGCTTTGTATTTCCTAAATATGCTACTAGCTTCATCTTTCGATTTCAGAAGATATATTTTCGTGTATCTAGAGAAATCATCAACAAAAGATATATAATAGTTTTTGCCACTTTTGCTAGTAGTGTTTTTGAAATCAGCTAGATCAGAGTGAATTAACTCAAGCAATTCAGTACATCTAGTTGTAACAGGCTTAAACAGTTTTTTAGCAAATTTTTCCTCTACACATACTGAGCATCTACTATCATTGAGTGATTCTGATACATTAAGAAGATGCAGTTTTTTAAGCCTTTTAATAGATGCAATGTTCACATGACCTAGTCTACCATGCCATACATCAATAGATTCAACAATATAGGCAGAACGAGATGTACTTTCATTCATTTCGGCAAGAATAGAGACAGTGTTTAACACAAACAGACCATCGGCTAAGTACCCCTTACCCACAAAGTTACCATTTTTAGTGATGACAACCTTGTCAGCTTCAAAAACAATCTTAAGTCCTGCCCTGTTCAACAAACTTCCAGATACCAGATTCCTACGCAATGAAGGAACATACAATACATCATTCAAAGATAATGTTTTTTCCAGAAGTAAGTTTTAAGAGAACTTTCCCTTTTCCAAGTACTCCAGCAGTGGTCGAGTTTCCCATATATACGCATTCGCCGTCAACAGTGTCATGGAACTCGTGGAACAAGCTTCGATTTGAGCAGAAGTGTCTCGAAGCACCAGTGTCAAGAATCCAATCTGACTTATTCTCCACCAGATTAGCCTCCACCACTACCGCAGCAATGATATCGTCTGCTTCAACCACGTTGGCTTGTGCACCATCAGGCTTCCGGTCTGGTTTCCCTTTCCTCTGGTTGCACTGATAAGATTTGTGCCCAGGTTTTCCGCAGACATAACATATCAGCTTGGACTTCTCTTTCTCTATTTTCCCGCTAGGAGACTTGAACAGATGGTTCTTCTTCTGCGAGAATTTGTCTTTATTTTTATTTTTGAACCTGTCTTTTGATGCAGCAGAAGATTCAACTAAGTTAGCATTAACTGAATTCAAGGACTTAGATTCCAACTTATCCTTTTGCCTGTTGGCTTCTTCAGTTCGCATGTGGCTGATCAATTCTTGTAACGTCAGGTCCTTCTTCTTGTGTTTTAAATGATTGCGGTAGTCGCTCCATGAAGAAGGGAATTTTTCGAGCAAGACATTCGCCTGGAGAATCTCGCACATCTTCATACCTTCTGTCAGAATGTTTGCCACTAGATTCTCGTACTCGTGGACCTGGTCCATCACTGGTTTGTCGTCCGTTATTTGGAACCGCATCCACTTACCGACCACGTACTTCTTCCTCCCTGCATCATCGCCGCCATATCTGGATTCCAGAGTGTCCCAGATAACTTTAGCTGACTTCTGAACAACGAACAGGTCGAACAGTGAGTCGTTCATGTGGTTCAGAAGATAACCCCGAACTGCCTTGTTGTCTTTCTCGAACTTTCCTGGATCAACGTCATGACTGACCTTTGGTTTTTGAGGGACAGTCTGTACTTCCTTAGAACTGTGTGGATCAGGCTGGACCTCTTTAGATTTTTCCAGGTCTACGACCGGTGCTTCTAATTTCTCCACATAATTGGTGGTTAGGATGTAGTCGACCTCTAGCTGTTCGAAGAAGATGAGCAGCTTCTGAGGCCAGCGACGATAGTTAGAACCATCCAGAGGTTCTAGTTTGGATAGATCTGGAACATGCTTCTTGGCTTTGATGGACATTTTCAAATTGCTTTCAACTTGTTAGAAAGAAATTGAGAAACACACTTGTTGTGTCGTGGTGAAGACCATTGCCTTGAAAGTAATTTCGGCACGACCACGGTGCTAAATCGTCTACGCCGGTTGCTCCCCAAGGTTAACACAACACCCTCCTCGTTCGTGCACTCGAGAGAGAAGGATTAGAATCAAGAAATATTGTCTTTGCTCAGTATTGGAGGAAGAGAAGAGGAATGGAAGAAATGAATAATGAATGAATGGAACTTGCCTCAAGCTTTCTTTTATAGCAGAAGCTGTAACCGTATTGGCATAACCGAAGGTCCCATGAGCATGCTGTGAGCGCCCGGAACGCACGCCTCACGCCCCTGTTGACTGTTGACCACACACGGTTCTGTTCGCCTGGACCCGGTTCGCCACAACGGTTCGGTTTATAAAAGAAAATATAAGAAGAAGGATTTTTGCCCAAAAAGATAAAACCACCTTCTCTATTATGCGCGAGCGCGGTTGCCCGAGCACGTCCGACCGACGATGGCGCGCGTGTGGGGAGAAGTCCTTGTACCACCTTAACTAGTTTTATAAACCTAGGGAAGAGTGATTGTATAAAAACACTTTTCCCAACTACAAAACTTTCCATGTGGGACAATCACCAAGTGATACTCTCAAGGGCAAAATCCAAAGTCATTCTCTAACATGGACTTAGTGAGAATGTACAATTGACGTTTTATTTTGTAGTTTTTTTTAGATGTATTCCATTTGGAATGCCCTTGATATAGATTTTGTTTTAATTACATGATTCTATCATCTCAAGATTTTTCGACATTAATCCATAATAGTAAATTCTTTTTCTCTAAATTGATTCTTATTTTTCTCAATGTTCTTCAAGCTTTAGCCCTAGTTTTACCATTATTGTTGTTGTTATTATTATTTATTTTATCTCAAGACTCTAAATATCTAAGCTCCAATCCTACCGACAATAATGTTAAATTTTTATTTGATTTTAGGGAAAAATATCTTTTTAGTCCCTGAGTTTTGAGGAATATGTGTGTTTGGTCCCTGAGTTTTCAAAATAGACCTTTTTAGTCCCTGAGTTTTGAGAAATATGTTTAAAAGGTTCCTAAGTTTTCAAAATGGACCTTTTTAGTTCCTCAGTTTTGAAAAATGTGTTCAAAAGGTCCCTAATATTATTTTTTCAATTTTTTAAATTAATACTTTTTAATTTTTAATTTAAAAAATCATTCAATATTAAAAAAAACAATACAAAAATATTTATTTAAAAAAGATGAAAAAATAATATTATGGACCTTTTAAACCTATTTCTCAAAACTCAATGACTAAAAAGGTCCATTTTGAAAACTTAAGGACCTTTTAAACCTATTTCTCAAAACTCATGGACTAAAAAGATCTATTTTGAAAACTCAGGGACCAAACGCACATATTCCTCAAAACTCAGGGACTAAAAAGGTAATTTTCCCTTGATTTTATTGGAGAAGCTAAATTTTTTTAGACAATTTAAAAAAGCCGTGTAAAAGATGAATTCGGGAGAAGTAGGTTTGACACACTATTTGAAACATTTGATTTCTTCCTATATGTTATGCCACTGAATTGATCTCTACATTTTCATAATAGTATGATATTATCCACACTTTAGGCATAAGCCATCCAACATAATATTTTTTTCCAATGTGGGATCCTCAACATGGTGTCTCTTTGGATTCACCATTCTTGGATCGAATCTCATTAGATTATATGGGCTTCCATCTCAAAACCAATTGGCAATGAGTTGGATGACCCTTGTAACTTATAAATTGTGAGATCTCCACTAATCTTTTCAATGTGGGATCATCAACAGGTGATGTTGGACTTTGGTTGCATTCTCAGGATATTTCAGGTAAATTATATATAATTTAGCCATCTAAATATTAGGTCACTAAAAAAAACTAATTCTCATGATTTCATGTCACATTATTATTGTTATAATTTCTCCATGTTAAAAGGTCATATCTTGACAATGGAATGCAAATAATTCCAGCACATTTTATTCAATTTTTTGAAAATTCCACCACCTAGTTTTTATTTGAACCATTACATTAATTAATCAAATGAAAATATAATAATGGCACTCTTCAAATTAGATTCTTCCACCGAGTTGACTCAGACACTTGGGCCAAGGATCACGAGTAGTCAATTAGCTCAACTGGGCACCAACCTTTAGCCTTTTTCCTTTCGGTGGTTGAAGAAATTGAAGGAGTGAGCTTTGACATTGAATTTAATTTTGGTTTGACCACTATACATTTACTCCTGTGCTGTCACAACCAACCCTTACCCAACTATATATTTTATGACATCTAGATATATCTCGTCATGATCAATACCGTGCTAGAGAGGTGACGAGTTCAAGAGGCCTGTTCGATAGAATATGAACGCACGTAAGTAAAGAAGAAAACAAGCACATAATAATAAACGAGCTTTTAAAACCTGACACTGGCAGAGATTTATCTTTAAAAGATAGAATAAAAAATGAAGAACAAACATAACGGCTTTGATTGTATAAACTCATCTTAACGATGGGTCGATAAAATGTGACTAGTTTAAGAGAACTGGCTAGAAAAAACTCATTATAAAAAGCAAAAGAAGAGATTGTAGTCACGACACGAGAAACCAATGAGCTAGAGCTTATTAGAATAGACAAATAGCTTGACGGTGCATGAGCTAACAATACTTGAAATTAGTCTACCATTATGACCATAATAGTGATTCACCAACTCCATAAATCCATTTTAATTATTCAATAAATAACACGTTTTAGCTCATCTAAATGAACATGACGAAATACATCGTAGAAAAACTTCATTATTATTTAACGTTGCAACTTTTTGACATCCATAATTGTAAAAAATCGAGATATTTCTTATATTAGTTAAAAGTAAGTACGTACGTGTGTGTATATATTAACTCAATAATATTTGAGGATGAAAAATTCAAAATTTTGACTTTATGGTCGGAGGCATAATACTACCACCAATTAATTTATGCTCAAGTTAACTGGTATATAGCATAATTGAACCTTTTAATAAATACAGTATCTCTATTAGATCCATTTACAATATCGTTGTTCCAAATCTTTAATACCGAAATTTCACGATTCACTTAAGTGGGTATTTTATCATAATCTATATATACCACTTAGCACAAGATTGCAACTTGTGCTTGGTGGCTGCAACTTGACTATAGTTTCCACTTCATTTTCTATCATCTTCTTATTTTTTTTTTTTTTGAAAAATACTATCATCTTCTTCTTTTTAACTTTAACAACATTTTCATAAAGATCATAGATTTTGAGAATATTATAATATTACATATTGTTGTCTTTTTTTTTTTTATTTTTTTTATTTTTTTTATAGCTTCATCGTGCTTAGAGCTCATCAAGTGGAATTGTATATACTAATACTCATAGTGACACTTTGCCTCTTTCGTTTTAATGCCTAACTTTTGACTCTCTGAAAATTAGATTCGATTCTGTTCTCTGTTCCGCCGGAAAAAATGGATGGATTCACCAGTAACTCGCCGGCGACTCGGTCACGTGCCGTTTCAGTTCTTGTTGTCATCACTCTTCTCCACTTCCCCATTTGGGTATCCACGGCGGCAACTCGGCAGGAACTCGTCGCCGGCTTCAGGGCCTCGCCGGACAAGGCGGTTCAGTCGTTTCAGCCTATTTTAAACGACCCAACTGGAAATTTCTCACTGGGCTTCCTCCGAGTCGACAAGACTCAGCTCGCCGTCGTTATTCTCCACGTGGCGTCGTCGGAGAGAATCTGGACTGCGAATTCCACTGCCTTGCCGGCCTGGACCGACCGAGCTCTGTTCCGGTTCGATGGCGGTTTTGAGCTTTCCGATACGGATGGGAGGGTATTTTGGTCAACTGGCACTGCCGGAGACCGGGCGGTGTTATTGAACTCGTCGAATTTGCAGATTCAGCTCGGCCGTGATCCGCCGGTGGTTTTGTGGCAGAGTTTCGACTTTCCGGCGGATACCCTCGTCGAGAATCAGAATTTCAGCTCTGAAATGGTGTTGATTTCTTCTAATGGAGTGTTTTCGGCCCGATTGGGGGCTGATTTTATTGGATTTTATGCGGAGTTTAATGAAGGGAAGAGACAAATTTATTATAGACACAGAGCATTGCAAGCAAAAGCTCAGGTGATTCCCGGCGGTGGACCCGTTTATCTCCGGCTGAGCTCCGAGGGGTTTCTCGGTATGTACCAAAACGGCAGCGTTCCGGTGGATTTACAAGCGTTTAATACTTTTCAGAAATCGGCGAATGGATTTCTCCGGCTCCGGCTAGAGCCCGACGGCAATCTCAGAGGATTCTATTGGGAAGGTTCGTCAAAATTCATTGCACAAATTTTTCTATCCATTAGTTTACATAAAAATTTAGGCCAAGTTATAGCAAAGTTAAACATTAATATCCGTTTCACAACCTTTTATTATTATTATTATTTTTTTTATTTATTTATTTAAGATAGTTTCTTGATTTTACTATCATTTTTCTACCTTGTTTTAAAAAACAAGTCCAATTTTAGAAAAAAAAAAAAGTTTTTAAAAAGTTTTTTTTTTTTTTTTTTTTTTTTTTTTTTAATTTGACTAGGAATTCAAATGTGATCTTAACCAAGTTAAAAGTCATGTAGGGAATTTTGGATAAAACAAACATAATTTTCAAAAACCAAATGATTATCAAACGGAACCTAAATTACATGGTTAGTTAGGGGTCAATTTCATCCATGAACTTTCAAATCAAATAAGTTTTCAACTTTTGATTTTGTTTTCAATAATTTATTAAACTTTAAAAGATATTTAATAAGTTATTAAATCTTTTGTATCCTATAATTTTTTTGAAATTCACAAATTTATTAAATACAAAATTGAAACTTTAGGATACCAATAGGTATAATAAAATTCAATTTTATATTTAATAATTTGGTTACTTTTTACAAACCTCAAATGTATCACAAACATTTTAAACACAAAACTGAAAGTTAAGTGACTTACTAGATATTTTAGAGTTAAAGGGATCTATTAAATACAAAATTGAAAGTTAAAAATCATATTAGATAATTACAAAATTAAGAGAGATGACTTATACAAACCGAAAGTTTAGGAGTAAACTTTTAATAAAACATTAAACTTTAATTTCCATTTTTAAGGCTTGAACCTCTATCTTCCTATAAAAGATAATTATAAAATATTAAAATTAGAATGACATTCGATATAATTTAACCAAAAAATTATGAATATATTTAAAATTCCAACAGGTTCCAAATGGGTTTTGGTTTACCAAGCAATATTGGAGCAGTGCGATCTTCCGAGTCCATGCGGTTCATACGGTTTATGCGAACCGGGTTCCGGCTGTTCGTGTCTAGACAACCAGACGGTTTACACATCAGGCCACTGCCTCCCGGCGGATTCCGGCGACTTCTGCGGCGTCGGGGTCGCAAAAAACGACTATTTGGTTCTGAGAAGGAGCGGAGTGGAATTGCCGTTCAAGGAGCTAATGAGCTACCGAACCGGGTTCACCATGGACCAATGTGAGAGCTTCTGTGAAACCAATTGTTCTTGCTGGGGCTCATTGTACTACAACGCGACCGGGTTCTGCTATCTGGTCGACTACCCGGTCCGGACGATGGTGGCGGTGGCCGACGAGACCAAAACCGGCTATTTCAAGGTCCGGAAAGCTCCGACGAAGTCCAAATCGAAGGTGGGTCTCGAAATCGGGCTCGGAATTCTGGCCGGAATCGTCGGGATTGCGGTGGCGGTTCTCGGATTCGCAAGTTACCGGCAGTGGCGGCAGCGGAGGGGAATCGGGCGGTTTTTTGAGGACGATGACGGGTCGGTTTCGCCCGGCCCGTATAAGGATCTCGGATCCGCGAGTTTTAAATCGATAGAGATGGGTAGTGGATTTGGTCGGTGACGTAATCAGTGACGTCTTTTGGGGTTTGGGAAATGATAGTCTGACCGGCAGTGATGTAGACGCGGAGTGCGCATAGTTGTGGTGGGCCCTGGGATTTTTCTTTTCCCTCTTTTTGTTTTTTTCCCAGCGGAATAATCCGCTACCGGTTGACTTTTTTGATCTATTAACATATATTATCGATTAAAAGGTCAAAGTTTCTTTAATTCAACAAAATCAAATTAAGGATTTGAACTACAGATTTCTTGATTGTTAGTAAAAACTTTATGTCAGTTTATGATTGAATTGATATAGTAGAAGTTATATATAGGTCAAGTTGGTTGAGCATCCAAAAAAAATATTATATATACATGTAAATTGTATTATTTATGATTAAATTGATATAGTAGAAGTTTTGAATACTATTTTGATTGTTGCACTTTTGGCTATTATTCAATTAAGTTTAAGTATTTTTTTTTTCCTTTTTATTTAATTTTGGTCTTTGTCCATACGAAACATTTGTTTTAGGTCTTTACTTTTTTTAAGTGATCAGATTTGGGCATTTAATTTCTTTTTCCTCTCATTTTCTTCAATTATAAATTTAGCATTACAACTCCACTTAACAATTTTTTTGAAATGTAATTATAACTTTGTAAAGGGTTTTTGTTTTGTATAAAGATTGAAAAAAAAAAAAAAAAAAAAAACTAAAATGATCATTTTTCAAAGTAAATTATATAAAAGCGTATTGATGAAAATGAACCGAACTCGAAAGTCACAAAAAAAAAATAGTATTTGAACTTATAATATACTAGAATGTTGATTATGATAACAACATATTATTTGAGCATATAAATAAACATGGTTAAATTACAATTTCAGTTCAAACTTTTAAGTTTTGTGTTTGATAATTTCTCAGAAAAAAAAAAAAAAAAATTTGTGTTTGATAGGTTTATGACTTCAAAAGGGTCTAATAGGTTAATAAGTGTCCAATTTTGCTTCTAATATATCGGCTTGAACTTTAAAATTGTTTGATATTGTTATAGGTAATTTTGGACCACACAGATGCACAAGAAGCTGACAAGGACAATCAGACAGAGGTAGGACCAAAAAACCGACCCAGAGGAAGACCAGGCCAAAGGTCGGGCCAACATGGCCCGACCCATATGGTCGGCCTCGGCAAAAGGCCGAGGCCGACAATTCGGCCCACTTGTGCTGGCCGAGCCCAATGACCCCTTTTCGGTCCCTGATACCCCGGATCGCCCCGAATCGCCCCGGTTCCGCCTGGTTTGTCCCGAAACACCTCTAAATTCCTAAAAACCCTAGGAGGGCAAACAGGTATAAAAACCCCTCTTCACCACGGAAGAAGGGTTCTGAAACTCTATTCTCGACTTCTCCTTTTGCTCTCTAGCTTCTCCTCGGTTTTCTGACTAAGGCATCGGAGGCGGTGTGGCCTACACCACACCGGTGTGCAGCGATTTTTGCTGGTCTTGCAGGTCACGTCTTCCCCAGCTTCTACAAATTCACTATTGGTGTCACGTGAAGGTCAGATGAGTCCTCTGTCCGGATTTTGGCATCAACAGATATGTTCTTAAACGTTCGGTTTTGTGTCTACCATATTCGAAATTTTTTAAATTAATATATCTATATAGTAGACATAAAGTTGAAATTGGTGTCTAAAAAAACTTTGAACTTAAGTTTTATATAATGGATTCGTGAATTTCAGAAAATGTCAAATATGTCAATGACCTATTAATTTGATACAAAATTGAAAGTTTAAAAACATATTAGACACTAAATTGAAAGTTGAAAGATCTATACTAGCTACAAAATTGAAAGTGTAAGCATCCATTAGAAACTTTTTCAAGTTCAACGACTAATAAAACACAAATATAAAAATTCAAGAACTAAGATTGTAATTTAATCAATAAGTTTATAAAAATATCACAATTAAAATCGAACTCAAATTAAATTGTAATATAAAGTAGAAGAACTTTTTCACAAAAATAAAAAAAATAAAAAACAAGAAGAAAAATAATATTTATGCTATATTTGAACCAAGTTTTTGAGACATTTTTTTATGAATACATCTCAAATTTATGGTATCCAGTGAGTTTTAATTTTCTGAGCTTTATCATTAGTACAAACTTTATGTCAGTGTTGACAACATTTATTCAAAATCCAACAACTAAATGGGTTTCGTTTTCTAATTTGAGGTGAAAATAAACGTATTGTTTAAGGTTTTTATAATACTAAACTTTATAGTTTCAAAAAAAAAAAAAAAAAAGAAGACTAAACTTTATTTATTATTTATTTTTTTTTTTGACAACAGCCTGACTTTGTTTTAATTTCTTATATAGCTTCTATCCTTAAATAGTATTGTATTAATGATCTCATGTTAATTTTTTTTTTAAAAAAAAAACTATTTTTCTTTGTATGGTTGCAAGTATGATATTTTTACAATAGTCAATAACTTCACTCAATATATACAACATTGACAAAATTTATAATATATTATCAACTTGAATCTCTTCTTGAAAGAAAAAAAAAAACACTTGAATCTAGCAAGTAGTTATATATATATATTTCATTATGGATTGTATGTTGGAAACTCTACCTAATGTAATATTATGTAATTGATATTTATCTTTAATAACTAAAGATGTCATTTTTTTTTAATTCAACAATATTTAGAATAAATATAAGGTGTTTTAACTAGTCAAGTTATATTTCGATTACGATAAAATTCATTATATTATTATACATGTTTAGAAAGATTGAACAAAAAGAAGGATGTAACATATAATCTTTTAAATGTAAAAGTATCATTGTGTTTTTTTCATGCAACGTTTTTTTATTATTTTTGTATAGCAACAAAGGGGGGAGAATTAATAGAGCAATCAATCGAATTATAATAATGTAATGTGTCATATAATTTCACTCTCTACAACTCCAACTTGGTGAGATGAGGATTATACCTTATTTTTAATATAAGTTGGAGAAGAAATGATATATGAGGTATTATGAAGAACAAGGAGTAGTTTTATACCTAACTTGAGTTAGATGAAAAATATTATAAAAACACCCATTAATAACAACAAATGCTACCTATTCTAATTATCCATAGTTGTCGTTTTTCAGACAACGTGTGAGGTTGAGAGATTCGAATTACAGACCTCTTAGTCATTAAGTACAAGTTTTATGTCAGTTTAGCTATGTTCATACTGGCACATAGTTGCCAATTTAAGCACATAGTAAGACATCAATCATACCCATCCCAAAGGTTGATGGTTCGATCTCTAATACGCAATTGTTGAACTAAAATAATAATAAAAATTATTATCTATAGTCATGAGAATTTAAGTAATCAATTATCTCATGTATTAATTGAGCTTAATTTTGTGTTAGATTTTATTATTATTTTTTTAAATTATTAAGATTTAAAAAAAAAAATACTTTTTGTTGGTTAGAATTAATGGGTGAATTTAGTGAAAATTGAACTCAGGTTAAAACATGTAATATGTTTTTTTTTTTTTTTGTTAGTTCAACAATATGTAGATGTATGAATTCAAACATTTGACCTTTGAGTTGTTGTTATAATTTATTGACCAGTTGAGTTATGTTCAAGTGATTAAATGTTAATTATATTTCATATTTAAGTTTAGAGCTCATTTTAATAAATTGAAAGTTTAAAATAAAAATTGATACGTGACAAGTAAAATTTGATTTTTGTTATAAAAATGATCAAAATCGTCGCTTTCAAAGTTTCCATGTCACATTCTTTAAACAACATCACGAGGTAAAAATAAAAAGAAAAAAAATATTGAAAGTACTTGTTCCTGGTTTGTTTGCTTTCTTTTCAATAATTATATATTCTTTTAATATCTTTTCAAAACAAATATATACATATATATTATATATATATATAATATAATATAATATAATATTTTTGAATAGTTAGTAAATAGAGAATTTGCCGTGGGTGACAAATTGGACCAAATTAACCGTAAATATAACACAATGTAATTTTTTTTTTTTTTGCAAATATAACTGTTGGCATAGAAATTTTGCTTCAAGTAATTTTCTAAGTTCGTGAAATTAAAATATGCTAATTTCATGAAATTATATTGAATTGGGTTCAATTTGAACCCAAATTCATTAAGGCAATTGGGTCAGAAGCCCAAAATTTCAAGCCCAAAGCCCATGGATGAGCCCAAATACATTTCAGGCCCAAGCCTATGGGCCCAAATGCAACCAAGCCCAAGCCCAAGCCCACGAAGACCTTTAGAAAACTCTATAAATAGGAGACATGACTTCTCATTTGGGAGGACGGCAGAAAGAAAGGATGAAGAGAAAGCTCTCAGAAGAAACTGAAGATTGAAGCTCCTTCTGCAGAACCGAAGATCGAAGCTCAGATCCTCATCAAATCCAGCTGCAGAACTGAAGAACAAGGCTCCGATCATCTTCAAATCCCGACGCAGAAATGAAGAACGAAGTCCAGATCCTCTTCAACTTCTCCTGCCAAACCGAAGACTGAAGCTCAGAACCTCTCGCAGACCTGAAGACTGAAGTCTACCTCAATTCATCTAGAAGAATCCAAATCCTTCTGAAGAACAAACCTCCAAGACTAAAGCCTCTTGGAGCCTTCTGGAAGATCAACAAACTCCTTGAAGATCACGAAGCCCTTGGTACAACTTCAATCTCAAGAACAAGCTGCAAAGCCCTTGAGACAACTCCAACCTCAAGAACAAGCTCCAAAGCCCTTGAGACAACTCCAACCTCAAGAACAAGCTGCAAAGCCCTTGAGACAACTCCAACCTCAAGAACAAGCTGCAAAGCCTTTAAGACAACTAGGGACAACTTCAATCTCAAGAACAAGCTGCAAAGCCCTTGAGACAACTCCAACCTCAAGAACAAGCTACAAAGCCCTTGAGACAGCTCCAACCTCGAGAACAAGCTGCAAAGCCCTTGAGACAACTCCAACCTCAAGAACAAGCTGCAAAGCCTTTGAGACAACTGGGGACAACTTCAATCTCAAGAACAAGCTGCAAAGCCCTTGAGACAACTCCAACCTCAAGAACAAGCTACAAAGCCCTTGAGACAACTCCAACCTCAAGAACAAGCTGCAAAGCCCTTGAGACAACTCCAACCTCAAGAACAAGCTGCAAAGCCTTTGAGACAACTGGGGACAACTTCAATCTCAAGAACAAGCTGCAAAGCCCTTGAGACAACTCCAACCTCAAGAACAAGCTACAAAGCCCTTGAGACAACTCCAACCTCGAGAACAAGCTGCAAAGCCCTTGAGACAACTCCAACCTCAAGAACAAGCTACAAAGCCTTTGAGACAACTGGGGACAACTTTAATCTCAAGAACAAGCTGCAAAGCCCTTGAGACAACTCCAACCTCAAGAACAAGCTACGAAGCCTTTGAGACAACTCCAATCTCAAAAACAAGCTGTAAAGCCCTTGAGACAACTTCAAATTCGAGAACAAGCGCTCCAGCCCTCAAGTGAAACACA
The DNA here is from genome assembly GCA_036850905.1 of Luffa acutangula. NCBI lineage: Eukaryota > Viridiplantae > Streptophyta > Magnoliopsida > Cucurbitales > Cucurbitaceae > Luffa > Luffa acutangula. The sequence continues at coordinate 50,756,111 of CM072096.1, read as the reverse complement.
TTCACACACAAGAGAGAGAATCAGAGGATTATGTATTAGAGATTGTACACTCACACGCATACAACATCAATACAAATCAAAGTTTATTCCACGTGTCTCATTCATTTGAAATTACGTGTGAACAAATTGGCACGCCCAGTGGGACAGAACTAGTTCTTATATAGAGCACAAGTTCCTAGAGATTCTCTCACATCTAACTTAAATTTGTTAAGATTTCATGCCAAATTTAAAATTGGATTCACTTAGAGTATGGAGGAATTTAGTTGGACAGAAACTCTTCAAGCCAAGATTTGGGAAAATTCAAACTGAAAGTTGGTTGACCTTCTGCTCAAATTGAAATCTGAATTCAATTTCAAATCAAGTTCAAATTTTATTTCGTTTAAATACAAGTCCATATTTAGGTATAATCTCAATTTCATTCCAAGTCTATTCTAAATTTAAGGCCAAAATTTGGAATTTTATCTTGAGTTAAAGTTTGGGCATAATCCAAATTTTTATCCCAAATTTTATCAAATTCAAATTCTACTCAAACCGAAATTGGGTAGAATTTTACCTCAAATCAAAATTTGGACATCATCCAAGTTTTATTTCAAATCAAATTTGGGCATAAACCAAATTTTGTCCCAAAACAAATTTGACCAAAATTCTAAGTCCGAATTCTATTCCAATTTCAAAAAAAAAATTTGGTAGAATTCAAAATTCCCTTGAAACCCAATTTGTGGTAAATTTTTAAATTTTTACCTAAAATTCAAATTTCTTCATGCCCCAAATTTTACCCAGGGCAAGATTGAAACCAGGATTCAAATTTAATTCCAAGTTCAAATTATAAACCTGGAAATGGCCTCAAGATTCTACTCTCATTTCAAGTAAAAATTGGGGTAGTCAAAATTATGAAGAAATTTTTTTTTTGCCAAGTCATCTTTTTCGAGATTCACCCACACCTATTTGTGCATAAATCTCGAAAAGGGGGCATTTGTTGGCATAAAAATTTTGCTTCAAGTAATTTTCTAAGTTCGTGAAATTAAAATATGCTAATTTCATGAAATTATATTGAATTGGGTTCAATTTGAACCCAAATTCATTAAGGCAATTGGGTCAGAAGCCCAAAATTTCAAGCCCAAAGCCCATGGATGAGCCCAAATACATTTCAGGCCCAAGCCCATGGGCCCAAATGCAACCAAGCCCAAGCCCAAGCCCACGAAGACCTTTAGAAAACTCTATAAATAGGAGACATGACTTCTCATTTGGGAGGACGACAGAAGGAAAGGATGAAGAGAAAACTCTCAGAAGAAACTGAAGATTGAAGCTCCTTCTGCAGAACCGAAGATCGAAGCTCAGATCCTCATCAAATCCAGCTGCAGAACTGAAGAACAAGGCTCCGATCATCTTCAAATCCCGACGCAGAAATGAAGAACGAAGTCCAGATCCTCTTCAACTTCTCCTGCCAAACCGAAGACTGAAGCTCAGAACCTCTCGCAGACCTGAAGACTGAAGTCTACCTCAATTCATCTAGAAGAATCCAAATCCTTCTGAAGAACAAACCTCCAAGACTAAAGCCTCTTGGAGCCTTCTGGAAGATCAACAAACTCCTTGAAGATCACGAAGCCCTTGGTACAACTTCAATCTCAAGAACAAGCTGCAAAGCCCTTGAGACAACTCCAACCTCAAGAACAAGCTGCAAAGCCTTTGAGACAACTGGGGACAACTTCAATCTCAAGAACAAGCTGCAAAGCCCTTGAGACAACTCCAACCTCAAGAACAAGCTACAAAGCCCTTGAGACAACTCCAACCTCGAGAACAAGCTGCAAAGCCCTTGAGACAACTCCAACCTCAAGAACAAGCTGCAAAGCCTTTGAGACAACTGGGGACAACTTCAATCTCAAGAACAAGCTGCAAAGCCCTTGAGACAACTCCAACCTCAAGAACAAGCTACAAAGCCCTTGAGACAACTCCAACCTCGAGAACAAGCTGCAAAGCCCTTGAGACAACTCCAACCTCAAGAACAAGCTACAAAGCCTTTGAGACAACTGGGGACAACTTCAATCTCAAGAACAAGCTGCAAAGCCCTTGAGACAACTCCAACCTCAAGAACAAGCTACGAAGCCTTTGAGACAACTCCAATCTCAAGAACAAGCTGTAAAGCCCTTGAGACAACTTCAAATTCGAGAACAAGCGCTCCAGCCCTCAAGTGAAACACATTCACACACAAGAGAGAGAATTGGAGGATTATGTATTAGAGATTGTACACTCACACGCATACAACATCAATACAAATCAAAGTTTATTCCACGTGTCTCATTCATTTGAAATTACGTGTGAACAATAACAAAATATATCAGGGTATATATTATTGATAAACTCTGGTTAATTAGAATCTATCTGATAAACTTCGATTATCAGAGTTTATCAGCGATAGACAATGGTTAATCATAATTTATCAGTCTACTGATAGATTCCGATTATTCAAAATTTATCAGTATTTATCGTTGATAAACTCTGATTAATCAAATAAAAGTCTATTGGTGATAGTCACGGATAAATTTTGATTAATCGAAGTCTATCAACGATAGAAACTGATATACTTTGAATAATCAGAGTCTATCAGTGATAGAATCTGACAACAACTTTTTGATTTTGTACAATTAATTTTGTTATATTTGCAATTAGTTTGCAACTGTGGCTATTAATTTGGTTCAATTTGTCATCTATGCAACTGCCCCTAGTAAATAAGACAAAAGGCCCAATTTCAATGATAGGAATTCGGCCCAAAACATTGGCCTCATCTACGAATTGGGCCAATCCGAACGCAAATGAGCCCAGTTCGCCTTTCTTCTAAGCGATGGATTAAGACATCTTTTTCGTTGTCACAAAACCCTAACTGCCAGAAGGGGCTTAGGGCAGAGCCGTCGAATTCCGCCGGTAGCGGCTGAATTTTCCCTGAGAATCGTGAAGATTGTTTCGTTCTTCTCCGCAGCCACACAACATCTGCACTATTTTCTTTTCCCCTACTTCTTCGAGCTCTCGCCGCAGCACACCTCCGTCGGCAACGCTGCTGCTACCTCGCCGACACGCACGACGGTCCACTGCATTCTTCTGCTCGTCGCCAAGGTCTCGCAACTCCACCCTCTCTCTATTGCTGAGTTTTCAGGGAACAATTTTTTTTTCTTCTTTTTCCTTGTTCGTTTTGATTCTTCAATTCAACCCATTCAGAATAGGGCAAAATTGGAGTGCGTTCAAATTTATTCTAAAATCCTGGCAAATTCTACCTATTTTGGATGGAAAAGTTTTGTTCTAAACAGAGGGGTCTTAACTGGGCGTGGAAGCATGTTAAATTTCTGAACTAGTTAGCTTTTTCACCGGAGATTTTCTCTGGTTCAGTCAGTCTTGTGAAAGTTGCACTTGCAGTTCATTTGATTTTCTCTCCGCCGCACCTTTTATTGCAGGAAATTTAGGCTTGTTATTTGCTCAAGAAAAGAATGAGGTTAGAAAAGTGTTGGTTCTGTTCCTCAACCATATATCCAGGACATGGTATTCAGTTTGTTCGCAATGATGCGAAGGTAAGGATGCAGAGTTGTTTTTCTTTTCATGAAGGTTGCTAACTTTTCATCTTTTGCGTGGCTTGGCTTGTTCTACTTGTTGCTTGTATTTGCTCACGATAAATGTCACTTTTAGTTTTAGCTGCCAATCTCGTCTAATGCTTACGGATTGACGACAGATACCATCCTGTTCTATCTCGGCTTGTTCATGATTCGTTGTTTACTATGCATACTAATCTGTAGAGATAGATAAATGTTTTTGTTGGACTGAACCCCATGTTCCTAATATGATTTTTCTGCAGATTTTTAGATTTTGTCGGTCTAAATGCCACAAGAACTTCAAGATGAAGAGAAATCCCCGTAAAGTAAAATGGACCAAGGCATACAGGCGGTTGCATGGAAAGGATATGACACAGGTAAACTTAATTGATTAAATCGGGGAACAAGTAATTTTATTACTACAAACGTTTTGGTGTCTCTTTAATTGCTGTTTGTTATGTATTATCCAGGATTCAACATTTGAGTTTGAGAGGAAGCGTAATAGGCCGGAGAGATATGACAGGAATCTGACAGAAGAGACATTGAAGGCTATTAAGAAGATTGATAAAGTCAGAGCAGTTAGAGAGTCTAGGCACATTGAGCGCAGGTTTTATATTTCTTCCATTGCCATTTGTTGTATGCCTATATATTTCGTGAATACTGCATCGGGTGTAACTCAGGATTGTTCATATTTGCAGAATGAAAGGAAAGAAAGCAAAGGAGATGAAAGAGGCAAGGAAGGAATTGGTTCAGGACATAAGTTTGATCAAAGCACCAACTGCTCTCATCGAGGATCCTTCCCACACCCTTCCAAAGATCAAAGTCAAGGTGGCACCATCGCAAGCAGAGCAAAATCAGCCTATGGAAGAATGAGTTTGTTACTCTCGTATGTTATCATATCAAATATTTACCTCGTAATTAATTTTTCACATATCTTGAACTGCCACAGGTCTTGTGCACATCAATCATGTGGTAGAACAGGCATGGCTGTTATGTAGACGTTTGTTTTGAGAATGTTTTTTTGAATACAGATGCTTCTAAAAAATTTTGTCGAATCATTTCTTGCTCCTGTTTTTATTTGTATTTTTGCACATTTTTGCTTCTTTCTTACATTTTGTTGAAAAGGGCATGAAGAGATTAAATTGTAATGGAGATTGTTCTTTAGATGGATTCTAGGTGGTTTAGAACTAACATGAGTTGCTTTGTACTTATGTTATAGGTTTTTTTTTTTTTTTTTTTTTTTTTTAAATGAAGATTAGGGCAAATTTTTTAAAAATTTAAACATTAGTTCGGTCCACACTCACTGGTTTTAGTCTCCACAAGTGCTTTTCCCTGTGAGGAGAGAGCCTTGAAGCCTTTCTTTAATGAGGTTCCCTTGTGGGTTTGGTTTTTTTATGGCCATGTATTCTTTCATTTGAGATTCATTTATTTTTCTCAAGGAAAGTCGTGCTAATTATGAAAAAAAAGTGCTTTTCCCTGAGAGGAGAGCCTGTAAGCCTCTTGCTGGTCCCTATTCTTCTCAGTTCCAAACGCCTTAGAAAATGGTGACACAGCTCTTGCATTTTGTACCACATATATATATAGATACTTTCATCTCCCTCAATCACCTACTTGGAGATCACCCTTTTTTGCCAAGAATACTTCTCCAACTGTGTTCTTCTCGTGTAACTTTATGATTCTTACTTAATTCGGTTTATGGATTAGACCATTGGTGTGCTCTGTATCTGTAAACACAAGGGTTTCAAATTCTTTGGATCATCGATCTCGTCCCAGTATGCATCTTTTAGCCCTTGCTCAGCAACTTTCCCTGTCTTTGTTTCATCTCGATTTCAACTTCCTCATTAGAACCATGCAGTGAGCCCCATACACCATTTTCACATCTCTTCACAAGTTTCCCTGGCAATCAAATGTAGTAGGGTCAAACCGTTGTTCCGTGAGATTGATTGAGGTGTGTTCAAGCTACTCCGGAGTCTCACGGATATTTAAAAGAAAAAAACTCTTCCCCACTTTCCACCATTGGTTTTTGATCAATTTGAACTTCTTCCCGGTGAACCAAGCTCATGAATGTTCTAATACTCTGTTTTTATTTCACCAATAATCTTCTAATTGCCGATCCATGGTTAGAAATTGATGTTTGACACTGCTTTAATCGATAGGAACCAAATTTTGAATGTAGGAATATATGAACACATATTTAGATGGTTTGGGATTCCGAATTTTCTATTTTTTACAAATACTTTGATCTATGTTACCTATGTTTAGGTTGGTTTTGTTACATGCTTCTTTTTCAACATTTCAACTGTGGACTAACATGTTTCTTAAATATTCTTTAATTAAAAATTTAAATTACGTAAAAAAAAAAACACTTTTAGGATATTGGAAACGAAAATAACCTTCATATTCCCCAAATTTGCATGAGAGATTCGAGTAATTTCGATCTTGGTTTGAATATTGCATTAAAAAGTTTGACTTTTGCATTTCCACAGACCAACTACCTTTTTTTTTTTTTTTTTTTTTTTAAAGATGTCAACCATTTGAATTAGTATTTTTCTTTTGAAAAAAAAAAGTCGGTTGTGTGATGTAGGGCTGCTTGTTTCATAGCCATCTTATATGGGTGGAATCAACATCTCATAGCAAAATTCCAATAGCTATACCTAATTTAAAGATTTTTTTTTTCTTTCATGGAACTAATTTTATGGATTACTTCCTCATTAGGAAACTCTTAAAGAGTATAAATTATAAATTTATAGCATCGTTGAGCATGCACATGGACAATTTGTCAATAATCTTAAATCAATAAGTTCCTTTTCCTAGATGTTTTAAATATTAAATATTCCAACACCCATCATTTTCATATTCATATCAAATCTTCAATACTTCAACTAAGGCTGCTTCCCTCTCCATTATATCAATGGTTGTGGCCATTTGTGATTCAAGGTGGACATGAGTTTACAAATGGATAATAGGATCAATTTTGCTTCTAAAGTCATCGATGGGTTTGAAGGGGTTGGTTGTCTATTTAATATATGACATGTAAATGTGGAGATATGAATTCGAACCTCTCTTAGTGGTAATTGGCATTTACAAGTTAGACGTTAGAATCCCCTCATCTCTTAATGTTGTTAAACTAAAAAAAAAAAAAAACAGACCTCTATCCTCAAACAAAAGGAATTAATGTCGCAGTTATGTTTTTGGCAAATATATAGCTTCTTTGGTTCTTCATTTTAATTGACTAAAATTTGTGAGTCAATTTGGAAGTATAGATAAGGTAGATGATTAAGTAATAAAAATCTGAGTTTATAGTTTGTGTATTTGTAACCAAGTCAAACTCCTCTTTAGGATTAATTATATTATATAGTATCTATTGGGCGATTGTTTTGTTACAATTAGATGAAGTTTTGCATGCTAACCAAACATGTTCAATGTAACTTTTCCTATAACTTAAAGGTTCAAGTCACACCTCTACGACCTTATTAAAGGGTCCATTTGGATTTTTTTTTTTTTTTTTTAGTATCACAAAACTTTTGTGCCATTTCATGTCTGCTTTCTATATCCTTTTTCCATACATCTTTTGATTTTAAGTTATAACGAAATTTTGGTTTTCTTCTTCTCCTTTTTATTTATTTATTTTTTTATTGATTGAAATAACAATAGTTTTATTAAAAAACATTTGAGTGTGGGGGACTTGAACCTCTGACTTCTTGGTCGAAGGTACATGCTAATTACCGCTGAGTTATGCTCACTTTGACATAAATTTAGCAAATGTGCAACCCATTTTTTCAAGTTTAAAATTAGAAGTTACAGAACACTAATAATTTCATACTATATCTTAGTTGACAACAATTATTTTGGTTATCAAAATAATTTGAAACTACAGTAAAAGTGTGATACGTTTAATTTTATCTCAAAAAAAAAAAAAAAAATTAATAAGAATGAAGAAAAATTTTAGTGGTAATATACATGTCCTCCACCACGTCAAAAGGTTTGAATCTCCCACCTCTAAATATTGTTTTTTTTAACACGTGGAGAGTGGGGGATTCAAACTTTTTTTTTTAGAAAAGATTCGAACCTCTCTTATTCATTAGTATAAACTTTATGCCAATTGAACTATGCTCGACACCTCTAAATATTATTGTACTCAAAATAAGATGGTCACCTACTTACAATTTAATATGCTATGTGTTTTTTGACAACGAAAAGTAATAAAGTCAGACGATTGCTCGTGAGATTAGTTGAATTACGTGCAAACGGACTCAAACACTTACATATATAAAATATATATATAATAATAATAACTAGGTGGAAAAGCATTTAGGTAACAGTAAATAATGCGAATTTATTTATGAAAGAAGTAAATGGGTCAACTAAAAAACTGAAAATTCGGTCTTTCAATATCCCTTTACACCCAAATGGAAAAAAAAAATATAAAAAACAAAAAGTTGATTTTGTAGTGTAATTCAGACGTTTCCAAGAATATAAATAATAATAATCGTCTACGGTTGCAGTAGATCAAAAATTTAGGAACCCTTATAAATTTTGTGGGCCCAAATATCACTATCCACCATTCATCACCATCATGCCATTACTTTACCCCACGTGGCACCACGTTGTTCTTCCCCTAAATCCTCCCTTTTGCTTCTCACATTTATTTAATTCAATTTGCAAATTAAAAAAAAAAAAAAGTAGAACTTTCAATCTAATTTAATAGACAAATTTTATCTAAATATATTAGTATTCTTTTTTTCCTTGGTAATATTTAAAATTTTTTAATTTTATAAATTGAGTTTCCAATGGGTTTTAATGTTTATCACTTTAATGATGACGTTAGGTTACTGTGTGTATTTTGATACCAATAAGCAAATTACGTCAGATTAAGACTACGTTACAATGTATTATATTCGTTTTACGTTGAACTAATTTATGATTAATTTAATGAGTTGGACTTACCTATTTATAATTGAAAACTTATCTATTTCACGATGCTTAATATTGGACAAATTTCTATTATTATTGGAATGAATTCTTTAAACAAGGATGAAGCTAGAAATTAAATAATGAAATGTAAGTTTTAATGGTTGATTATCTTATTAAAAAATAATATTTTATTTCCTAATTTTTATATTATTGCTTATGGTTTATAAATATTTAGAATGGAGAAAAGAAAAACGTATACAACATTGAAAGTTTAGGAAGGTATAGAAAGAATTTTACTAAAAAAAAATTACGAAATTTATATATTTATTTAAAATAGAAAAGTAGGAACCTATCTATATTTGCTCAAATTAATTTCTCATACAAAATTATCAATAAAATTAAGCCAAACTTACTTTTCATATTGGTATATATTTATTTCTATTGACTAGATTTTCATTACTTAATTGCATAGTATGGAATATTTTATATGTTCATTTCATATAAACATTGTAATTTCATTGATAAATATATATAAAAGTGAGATTTTATTTAGTTTCACATTTTGTCATGGACAAAGAACAAGATTGTGTCAAACTTGTATTTTTGTTGGATAAACATTAAACATAAAAAAAGCTGGCAACCTTTTTAGGCAGAAAAAAGAATACAAAAAAACTTTGCTCTTATCCACACAATATTTGAAATTGACAAGTACAGACAAAATAAAGATGTTTTTTTTTTTTTTTTTGAAACTGAAAAGATGGGATTTTCTTGGACATTTTTCAATCTTATTAGGAATTCTTGAAGGTCATGACCAACAAGAGTATAGCTGAACTTGTATAAAACTTGTACTAATGAAGTCTATGATTTGAATCTCTCCACCCTACATATTGTCAGAAAAAAAAAAAAAAAAAAGTTAAGAGGACACGAGTTCGAATCTCTTAATCTAGTATTGTTGAATTAAAAAAAAAATTACAGAACTTACAAAGTTAAACTTTTGAAATTCATACATATCCATAATCTTTCACCCATGAAAATTTAGGAGATGGAGGCAAATTAAATAAAAAGCTTAAAAACATTGACTTTTTTTAATATAAGTTTTTAATCTTGTTCACTCTTCAACCATGGTGGATATACAAATTTAAACTTCTAATCTAAAAAAAGAAAAGGAGTATGATGCTTTGAAAATTGAGTTATACTCGTATTAACAAAAACATAAAAAAAAAAAAAAAAATTGAACTTGATCCTAATGGTTATCAAAAGCTACACAGGAACAAACACACTTAAAATAATCTTTTAAAGAAACTTCAACCAATAAGATATCAAATTATTGTTTGACTTTCTAATATGGAGGCATGAACTATGACTTTATTTTTAATCAAGCATATATGCTTTCACCAGCTGAACTATGCTCAAATTAATTGATGTGAAATATTCTTACTAATCCATACTTATCGTCACATTTTATTAACCGGTGTGCGAACAAGTTTTTCTCCCTACTTTTTCCTCGCTCTCCTCTCTCTACTTTCTCCCTCTAATCTCCATATCCATATGGCTCACCATTAATACAAAGTTTAAAAAAAAAAAAACACAAAGAGAAGAAGACAACCACACATGGAGCAAAGCCATAAGCACAACAAAACTCCCCTTTTGTCAACTTCACTCTCTCTTTCCATTTTTCTTGTTTCTTAGGCAAACAAACACACAATTATTCCCCTCTCTCTTTTCCCCTCACTTTTAAACACACAAAAAATTAACTCCTTCAATTTTCCATCTCTTCTTTCAATTTCAATTTCTTCTTCTTCTTCTTCTTCTTCCTCATGAGGAGAAGCATTGCCACTTGTTACAGTGATCACGCCGTCAAAGTCTCCGATTCCTATTGCTCTGGCCCTTCCCCTCATCCCGGCCATGTCGTCTTCTCCAAATCCCCTTCTCCTCTCTCTGTTTCTTCCATTTACAGAGCCAAATTTTCGACCCATCAAAATCACTTCCTCATTCATCTCCATTGGACTGCCAGAGAAATCGGTCAGAGCTTTACGATCAAAATCAACTCCGTTTCTCACCGGATTCTCACCGGAAAGGGCCTCAAGTCCTTCAAATCCGCCGACGGTTCTGTCATTTCGATCTTTTGGGATCTCTCCGACGCCCGCTTCGACCCGGGGCCGGACCCGAGCGCTGGGTTCTACGTCGTGGTTATGGTGGACTCCGAGATTGGATTGTTGATCGGCGACGAGAGGGAGAAGTTGGTGAAATTGGGGATTTTGGAAGGGAAATTCGATACCCAGTTGCTGAAATTCTCTTTGGTTTCTCGGAGCGAGGAGTTTTCCGGCGAGGATTCGGTTTTTTCGACCAAGGCTAGATTCTCCGACGGTGGGAATCTCCACGAGATTCTGGTCAAGTGCGGCGGCGATGGCGGCAGAGGAGAGGAATTGAGGAACCAGAGGCTTGTGGTGTTCGTGGACAAGAAACAGGTGTTTGAAGTGAAGAGATTGAGATGGAATTTCCGAGGGAATCAGACGATTTTTTTAGATGGGTCGGTGGTGGACATGATGTGGGATGTTTATGAGTGGCTGTTCCGGCCGGAATCTGCGGCGGCGACCACGGCGGCGTTCATGTTCAGGACGAGGAGTGGATTGGACAGTCGGCTGTGGCTGGAGGAGAAGACGAAGCAAGAGAGGGATGGGTTTTCTTTGTTGATTCGAGCTTGCAAGAATCCTGATTGATTTTGCAAAAAAAAAAAATAACAAATTTGATTTTATTTTTTTTGTGTTTTTAGTTTTGGATTATTTGATTTTCTCTCTGTTTAATTACTTGGAAGGAAAAAAGATTCTTTAAGAACTTTCTTTTTTCTTCCTTCAAGAGGGAAAATATGTTCAATGTGCTTTTCTTTGGACATGGGGATGTTGGTTTCATGTATTGTAAGTTGTATAGATTCTTATGAAAATTTGTAAATTTTAAGGAACAAGTATGAGTTTAATTCTTTTTTTATTATTATTATTAGTTCAATAAGAGTAGAGTGGAGATTCAAACATACACTAATATCGTAAATAATCGAGTTATGTTCGAGTTGACAAATATGATTTTAATTGTTTGAGAAATAGATGGTGACTAGCTAAAGAAATTGAATTAAACGATTAAAGAGAATGGATTGTGCAATGGGACAAGACCGAGAATGTCATTTTACAAGGGAGACAAGATTGTGGAGTGGATATCTTTCTAGTTCTACTCCATGAAATTTTGATTACGTTTTTTATAATTTCTTTTCAACTTTAAGATATTTTAGAAGTGAAAATATTATTGCTTAATTTATTTTTTGGAGAGGTATTTAGTAAGTTGGAATAATATATCCAACAAGAACATAACTCAACTGACAGTGTATTCTTGATCACGAAGTTCGAATCTCCCATTCTGTAAATTGTCAAAAAAAAAAAAAAAAAGGAATAATATGATATTGTAAATTTAAAATTACGGTAATACTCATTAAAGGAAGTTAAGTTTTTTAAAAGGGGTTACTAATATTTTGATGAATTAAATTGCTCAATACGTTAAAATGATAATAAATATGCAAATAAATTTGTTCGTTCATGGGAGTTGCTTTTGAACACTAAGTAAAAACCTTTTGAAAACGAATTCTTTTATTATTAGTTTTATAGAGTACAATTAAGAAATAAACTACTAATAAATGTTCTAAATAATTAAATAAAATATTAGTTAAAAATATATATTTATTTTTTTGAAAAACAGATAAAAAACACTTTCCGTCCTTCAACTTTGTAAAAGTTTAATTTATTCTTTGAACTTTGATTTGTGACAATTTAGTTCTTACTTTCAATCTTGTAACAATTTAGTCCTAGAATTGTAATAAGTAACAATTTAGCCTTTTCGATAATCCTTGTTGCAAAAGAGTGTCATCAAAATTAAAGTTCGATTTTTATTGTTTAATGATTAGACTCGGTAGCTTATAAACATATTAGGTCCCAAATTAGTTTATTAATTTATCTATCTTAACATTAATTTTCTTGATAGAGACTAAATCATTACAAATTTTAAAATATATGGATTAAATTGTTATTTTCATAAAAGTTCAAGGATGAAAAGTGATTTTTAACCTAAAATATTCTAAAAAAAAGTTATTAAATTTCTAAAATTGCTTCTCAAATAGCAAAATTGGAATGGGATTTGGGAAGGCCATTTTTGCAAATTGAGCTGTATGCTTTGGTATTATTTGGGCTTTTGGCCCATTTCTTGACCCTCAAAGGTTTCTTGCAAGCCCAAACTGCACCTCCTCTCAAAACAAGGGATAATTGTAATGGGTGGCAAAATTAGGGTAAATAATTGCAATTTTAGCAATTTTTTAAAATATTTGCAAATATGGCAAAATTTTTGAATTAATTTTTTATATCCCTATTTTGCCCTTGCGCGCGCATCTGGTGGTATCTGGTGGTCTCCTCTAACACATTTTTGTTTTGGTAGGTTTCTATCAGATAGAAAGTTCTAAACTTTCTATCAGATAGAAAGTTTTTCTATCACTGATAGAATCTATCAGTGATAGAAAAGAAAATTTTTCTATCACTGATAGATTCTATCAGTGATAGAAAAACTTCTATCAGTGATAGAAAAACTTCTATCACTGATAGAAGTTTTTCTATCACTTTCTATCAGTGATAGAAGTTTTTCTATCACTGATAGAATCTATCAGTGATAGAAATCAGTGATAGAAACTTCTATCAGTGATAGAAAACTTTCTATCAGTGATAGAAATTTTCTATCACTGATAGAACGCTTTTCTATCACTGATAGAATCTATCAGTGATAGAAAAAAACACTGATAGAATTAACTTTCTATCAGTGATAGAAATCTTCTATCACTGATAGAAAATTTTTCTATCAGTGATAGAAAACTTTTCTATCACTGATAGAAACGTTTCTATCACTGATAGATTCTATCAGTGATAGAAAAATTTTCTATCATTGATAGAAACTTTTCTATCACTGATAGAAAAATTTTCTAACACATTTTTGTTTTGGTAGGTTTCTATCAGATAGAAAGTTTTTCTATCACTGATAGATTCTATCAGTGATAGAAAAGAAAATTTTTCTATCACTGATAGATTCTATCAGTGATAGAAAAACTTTCTATCAGATAGAAAGTTCTATCACTGATAGAAAATTTTTCTATCACTGATAGAAACGTTTCTATCACTGATAGATTCTATCAGTGATAGAAAACTTTTCTATCACTGATAGAAACGTTTCTATCACTGATAGATTCTATCAGTGATAGAAAAATAGAAACTTTTCTATCACTGATAGAAAAATAGAAACTTTTCTATCACTGATAGAAAAATGATAGAAATCTTCTATCACTGATAGAAAGTTAATTCTATCAACTTTCTATCCGAGATAGAAGATTTCTATCAGTGATAGAAAGTTAATTCTAAAAAAATTTCTATAAATGTTGTATTCTCATCTAAACCTTCCCTAACAAGATTTGATCGAAACACACAAAAAAAAAAGCCTATAAATAGAAATCATAATTCTATCCAAGATTTCTATCAGTGATAGAAAGTTAATTCTATCACTGATAGAAACTTTTCTATCACTGATAGATTCTATCAGTGATAGAAAACTTTTCTATCAGTGATAGAAAGATTTCTATCAGTGATAGAAAGATTTCTATCAGTGATAGAAATCTTCTATCATTGATAGAAACTTTTCTATCACTGATAGATTCTATCACTGATAGAAAAAATTTCTATCAGTGATAGAAATCTTCTATCACTGATAGAAAGATTTCTATCAGTGATAGAAATCTTCTATCACTGATAGAAAGATTTCTATCAGTGATAGAAAGTTAATTCTATCACTGATAGAAACTTTTCTATCACTGATAGATTCTATCAGTGATAGAAAAATTTTCTATAAATGTTGTATTCTCATCTAAACGTTCCCTATCAGTGTTACGGTTTATGTAAGATTGATTCATCTGCTACTTGTTACATCCATTTCATACTTGCTATTTTAAATCATTTATGAGTTGAAGATTCTGTTGGAAGAGATTTCCACTATGTTAATGTTTTATTGCTTCAGATGCTAGCTAATAGAGAGCAGAGCACCATAGACAATGTTATTCAAACGATACATACATATGATCTTTGAACTCCGACTCCTAGTTACCGAGCCGAGCACACTGTGTGGGAACAAATGATACAACTTCCTTCTTGAGATCATGAAGAACCAACATATTCTGGTGTTGCATGCTGCCGAAAATTGACAAAGCTCCAGAATCAATAATCACGCCGCCGCTGCCATCGGTGTTTAGTCTAAACCACGAGGACGGGATGAGCAAGAACTTCTGGCCTACTGTGATTCCTTGTAGGGATAGATAGTAGAAAGATGGGTCAAATGGATTTTGTATCAGTGGCGTGACCTCGATGGCTCGATTTGTAGTGTTGTCGATACTTGTTGAAGATTCTAAATTCTAAATTCGTCAAATCGGAGAAGACGAAGGCGAGAAGAAAAATAGAAATCGGAGAAGACGAAGGTGAGAATATTGATAGAAACGATAGCCAAGAGTGATAGAAAAAACGGAGAACTGATAGAAGAGATTTTCAGCACCCCAGGGTTAAAAAGGGCATTTTGGTAAATTCACATTCCAAAAGTTAAAATTTTGCCATTTTCGCAAATAGTTTTAACCGCTGCTAAGTTTGCAATTCTTTTGGGCCGGTTTGCTACTTTTGCAACCGGCCCCAAAACAAGCTTGTAAACAATCACATTTCATAATGCATTTTTTTAACTCTTCTAATGAGTTTGAATACCTTTTGAAGGTGTATTTTTAAGTGATTATTTTTAATTAAAATTTTTAGAATCACTTTTGACTATGTAACCAAACATCATGAAAGTTTTGAATCAATTAAAAACACTTTTCATCCTTTCAAAAGTTATACCAAACTCACTTCTCCTAATTTTAAATAATTTTATATTTTTAACAATATTTCAATTGCAAATATTGCAAAAAAAAAAAAAAAAAAAAAATCTCTTTAAATGTGATTTTTGACTTGAGATTTTATATTATTAATGTTAGCATAAATTTATCTTTCTTTTTCAAGAATAGAGTACGATGAAAACTCCTAATAAAGAAAAATGCTACATGTATGGCTATGGGCTTCATATTTGGAATTGGAATATATTTTCATTTTTTTTTCAATCATTTGGAAAAAGAAAAGAAAAGAAAAATGATCGTGGTCTTAATAAAGTAATATTTTCAATTAATTTCATCCATTTTCAATTTTGAGATATAAATATTTGCAAGAAATTTGAGTAGTAGCCTTCGAATTTGTCCACCAATGATAACAAAAGTATATTGTTCTCTCAACCACCAATAACTTTATAAAAATAAAGGAGAATATATCATCTAAACATCTCTAAATAGAATATAGCACAAAAACCCAAGTTGAAGCACGACATATCGAAAGATGCTTGATTAGTAAAATAGTATAAAACATCTTTATATGAAAGAGAAAGACATCAAGCATCATGTTGACATAATAGCACAGCATCCACAAGCATGCCCAAAGTGACAAATAATTTACTTAATATGAGGTGTAAAGAGGATATAATATATAGTTTTCTTCTCAGAAATAATACAAAAAAAGTTATGTATAATGAAGTTAATTATATAAAATTACTCTTGCTCAATAAATTAAATTAATAGTCTCGTTCGAATTAAAATAATAATAATAATAATTAATAGCCTCATCAAAAATGTCACTTTCTATGTGTTAATTTCTATATATAGTCAAACAAGACATAGCATTAGGTTAGAGTTGGTTTATATGTTTAGAAGATAATAACTTTTTTTTTTTAATATTTTTAAATGAAAGAATAAGAATAATAAAAAAGAGAAAAGTCTGGCTAAAGGGGAAAAAAAAACTAGTTAGCATTTAATTGTGTGAAATTTGAATGATCTCGATTGTTTCAAATTCCAATTTGTAATTCATTGAGGTTGATCCCGAAGTTACGGAGCCAAAAATCTACTTGAAATCTGAAAAAAAACATGCTCGATAAGGCATGAGTTCGTGTATCATCATTGTTTCTTCGTAGGAACGTCCACGAATTTTATCAATTACTCTTCGCGCTTTGTGAGGGGACATACATATATGTTGACGGACCAACGGGTCACACGACAGGTGCACGATTGACTTTGCACGCTCCATCCTTCGGCCCTTCGCCTATCGGCTTGGCAGGCAAGCTACCTTGATCCGTCTCTGGTTTCGATTCGTTATGCTCAGCACCTCCAACAAGCCCTAAAGTCTCTTGCCGCCTAAAACTCCGCCAAGAAAGCGCAGCTTTACGTTTCATCCTATGTGCCCAGAGAATGCTATGCGTTCTCCACTTTCGGACCTCGTGAAAATTAGGTCGGGTGAGGTATTGTTGACATTAAAAAAATGTCAACTCATATAAAAATAATAGTTTTTGAATAGCACACCATTATTTCATTATTTAATTATAATTACAATGTTATTGAATATAAAATTGGTATTTTTTTTAAAAAATATAGGATACTAAATAGAAATTCATAAAAATATTAAGGACAAAATTAAAAATGAGGTAGAATTAGTGGTCAAATTTATATTTAGCCTACTATATTTTTTTGACTTATGTACCTAATTTTTTTGGGAGTTATACCTAATATATATATATATATATATTATCTAGAGAGTCAACTAAATTTTAATATTTGGGAATCAGACTAATTTATTGCTAATTTGTATATTGATTCATATAATTCGTTGTTATTAATTTTTATCCTATCTAACTATTGACTTTAAAACTCCTATCCATTAAAGTCACAACTTAGCAACCTTACGAACATCATCCATCTATATCTCTAATAAATTGGGGAGGACAAAATAGCTATAGAAGAATAGATGGATTCATACGTTATCGAACTCTAGTCATCAAATTAATCCACCTACCTAACATTGTAGCTTGATTGCCATAAAAAAATCTTTGATGCATCGATTAATACTCTTCTCTAAAGTTATTTTCATACATTTTTTTTCTAGTTTTATAAAGACCGTTTTCTATAAAGTTGTGGGAGAAAACCACCCCTATGACTTGAGATTGCCTAAAAGGTGAGTTTTTTTTTTTTTTTTTTGGTCAACTTATGAATCAAGTACAACAATTTATTGAGAACTCAAAACTTGGGCCATGTAAGACAATAAAACAAGGGAAAATTTTATAGTACTACGGTAGTATAGAAAAATTTCCATTTGCCATAAAAGAAGTATTTAAGAATTATAGCGTAGGACCTATGGAACAAAATATTATGTCATTGGATGACATGTCAAATGTTGAATGGAAAGAGTACGTATTACTGTAGTACTAGAATTTTTCCTATAAAACGAGCAACGCGTCCATATTTACTTGTTCAAAAGTCGCGACACAATTATGACATTTTCTCTCTAATCTAATTTAAGTGTCGATAATTTTTATAAATTATTTTTGGCTGTATTAAATTGCAATAAAACAACCTAATTAGCTCCTCTGCCAAAATTATTGTGAGGACGTTTGTTAGGGGTGAAATTTTGGAAATTAAAATAATTTTGATGGATAACATCAACATTTTTTACTGATCTAATCTAGTTGTTTGAGGTGAGACTAGCTTGAAATTAAAAATAAATTTATGCCTTTGAGTAAGTTTAGATTCAAACTTGACCCAAATATTTACTAGTCCGATAAAACCAACAAGCCATTAATATAAGGGAATTCAAAATACACGTAGTTGTCAGAAGTTTATTTAACTAAAATATTTAAAATACATGCTCAATCTGGCACCAGACTTAAAAAGGTTATCTTAGATGTATGTTTGACGTTATTGTCCAAAATGAACATAGCTCAATCAACCTAAAGCATGTACCAACAACTAAGATGTGTCAAAATTTTGAATCCCTCCATTCTCCAACACGTATTGAACAAAAAAAAAAAAAAACAAAAGAACTCTTTTACAATACACAACCAAACCACACTCCACATATGACCACGATGTAGAAGATATGTCGTAATATTCTATATCAACCCAAAACGCATCACCCTCTAACATGTGATAACCTATCGGGAACATAACACCTTAAGTATTCACAACTCTATCAAATTTTAGAAAAAAACTTAGCTGCATACAGTATGTAGGGATCTCTCTACACATCACCATTAAAATGTTGAAAAGTATTAGAGATAATTTTTTCCTTCATATTCTACATTTATCTCTCTTAGTTGTCAAGATTTTAACCGTGTATATGAAAGTAAAATAACATTTTAAAGAGAGAGAGAACAAAAATGAAAAAAAAGTGAGTCTCAAAACCAAAAGCAAAACAAGCAAAACCCCCCGAATCCCTCAAACCAACTGTGGCCCCTCGACTCACTCTTCCCCCACAGTTTTCTCTCTCTCTCTCTCTCCAAACTTTGACCTTCCATGCTCATGGATTGCAAACCTTTTTTGGAATTCTCTACATTTTTTTCTATTTTCCCATTATAACCTTTTATCGATTTCAGAAATATGGACCCGGTTCACAGATATATGGAAAAAACTTGACTGCATAGCAGTAGTAGGAATCTCTCGACACACTACCATTGAAACGTTGACAGCATTAAAAAAAATTCTCATTTTCTATCTTTGTCTTTTTTAGTTGTTAAGATAAGATTTTAATAGTATATGTAGGGATACTGGTATGCAACCAAATATTATTATAAATCTGTTGATGACTTTGGACTTACAAATGTCAATAAATCTTTTATATAGTAATGGATGATTTATGCCCCTTATTTTATTTTTCCTTCAATTTATTTAATTAAATAAGACGCCTCAAACTACTTTTGATAATTTCGTCAACATTAAATTGACCATACTAATATATTTATAAAACAAGGATAAAACAGTAAATACCCCCATCGTTTTAATATTCCGTATATCAAATAATTTAGGTTCAAATTCTCGGTTTTAGTTCTTAGAGAATTTATACTTCACTTTATAATGATTTAATTTCTTCTTTTATTTTATTTCTCTAATTAGAACTTTATTTCTTTCCTGAGAATCAATAGGTTTGACAAATATGAGCATAGCGCATCTGACATAAAATATGTACCACCAATCAAAATATTATAGTTTCGAATCCCCCACTTTATATATTGGCTATATATATATTTCATAGATTTGAATTCCCAACTTAATCATATGGATTAATAGTATAAGAATGAATTGTTCAAAAAAAAATAGTATAAGAATGAATAATTCAGTGTTGTGTCAAATAAGCTTCTAAATTTTAAATTTTGTGCCTATTAAGTTACTAAACTTGATAAGTTTCTAAATTTTCAATTTTGTGCCAAATAAGTCCCTTTACTATTTGATGTATATATATATATATATATATATATATTAAAAAATGTATGATATTATAGTTAAAGTTTAGAGACCTATAAGCTCGAGGACCTATTGACAAATTTTTAAAATCAAAGAGATCTATGGACTAATCTTATAATTTAACAAATTAAAAAAAAAAAAACTGTAATTTCTGTATATGGAATGAGAATTATACTACTGGATGTTCTGGAATATTCTTATGATCCCAAGAGAAGAAGGGGTAAAATAGTAAAATCGCAGTGGTCTTCGTGAAAATGAAAATTCATCTTTTCTTGCGGAAAAAGAAAAACGCCAAAACAAGTGGCGATGATTTCTCTCTCTAAATTTTCTCTCCCAAACCGCTTAATATAAACGCAGAGAGGCCATAGTCTCTTCAATTCACTGCTCTCTCTGCTTCAATCTTCATTCTTCATTTCCTTTCAAAAATGTCTTCCTTCAAGAGCAAGTACCAGGGTAATCTCCCCTTTCTCCAGTTCTTCCAATTTCTGGTTCTCTGATTTCCCCTGTTTCGATCACAGTGACATTTTGGGCTTTTTTCTGGATTTCTGTTTGATGGGTTGTTTTTTTTTTTTTTTTTTTTTTCACGTCTCTTTGTTTGGTTGATCTCTGTCTCTTGGTTTAGTTTCTCGGATCTGGAGTGTTTGTTCAATTCTATGTTCTTCTCTTGCCAGTAATCGGGTTGCGATGCTCTGTTTTGATGCTTTCTATGTTTCGATGTGTTTTTCTGTTAAGATCTAGAGTTCTTTTACTGATTGTTATTTGATTGTTCTCTGTTTTCTTGTTTATAAGGACTGTATTTCAACTTATGAAACAGGGGTTCTAAATTTCTTAATTTTTTTTTTTTTAATTTTTGATACTTTGATCCGCCAATGACCTGTGGTAACTCATATATACACCATTAACTTCAATATTGCTACTCTTTTGAGGTTTGATTTGATTACATTTTAAGTTACAGGCTTCTTGAATGATTGTTTGGGATTTGCTGTTTTGAAATCATTGTATCGGCCTGTACATGTCGATCTGGATTATGGTTGCGATGGAGTTTTCAAGGGACTAGATCACAAGGAGAAATCTCCGGTTCAGATTCCTGAATAGCCCAATTTACTGATCATACTTTTAACTTTATTAATTAATATTAATATTAACAAGAGCTTTACTTGAATTTGTTTTAGCGTGGTTCCAAAGCCACTTTTTATTGAGAGTTTGTGGCTTAATTGGATTTTTTTCCTCTCTGTTTTTTATATGGAAACTTCTTGGTTGTGGGGTCAGTTATAATGGGAATAAATCTTTGGTGTAAAGGGAATTTCTTGTCCCGTTTAATGAAGAAGAATACTTTCTTTTATAAAGTGGACCTACTAGAGGCCAAGAATTTAGCTGTTTTCCCAATATCCTCCCACAATTTTCTGGTTTCAAAAGGATTAAAGCTTTCCTTATTGTGAAGAAGAATCTAAAACAAGAATTGTGAAGGAGAAAAATATTAACATATGCCAACTAATAAATGTAGTTCAATCATGGGTTTTGAATATATTTGTCCTTGATATGCTATTTTAGTTCTATAATGCTTTACTGTTATATATGTTTGCTTAGTAATATCATTTGGATCATGTCAATATTCTCTTGTACATGGGATTTACTGATTCAGATGATCATTCTTTCAGATTTAACTTAATACCATCTTTTAGTATTTGTGATTTATTTCTTCTGTTCATGTTATGTGCAGATGAGCTCATTGCCAATGCTGCCTACATTGGCACTCCTGGAAAGGGTATCCTTGCTGCTGATGAGTCAACTGGTACCATTGGCAAACGTCTAGCAAACATCAATGTCGAGAATGTCGAATCGAACAGACGTGCTCTCCGGGAACTCCTCTTCCTCACTCCAGGCGCCCTTCAATATCTCAGTGGAGTTATCTTGTTTGAGGAGACTCTCTACCAGAAGACCGCTGCAGGTAAACTAAACTGACAAACTAGGAAATAAGATGTGGATTTTCGCTTTGTTGATTGATAACTAAATGTAGTTTTTAGATTCACTGATTTGTGTTTGATGTATTGCTTGGATCTGATTGTTTCTGCAGGCAAGCCTTTTGTTGATGTTTTGAAGGAAGGCGGTGTGTTGCCTGGCATCAAGGTTGACAAGGGTACTGTTGATCTTGCTGGTACTAAGGGTGAGACAACCACCCAGGGTCTTGATGGCCTAGCTCAGCGCTGCCAGAAGTATTATGAAGCCGGTGCTAGGTTCGCCAAATGGCGTGCCGTGCTCAAGATTGGTCCTACCGAGCCCTCGCAATTGTCTATCAATGAAAATGCATATGGATTGGCTCGATATGCTGCTATCTGCCAGGAGAATGGTCTTGTTCCCATTGTTGAGCCTGAGATTCTGGTTGATGGTTCTCACTGCATTGACAAGTGCGCTGAGGTGACCGAGCGGGTTCTTGCTGCCTGCTACAAGGCCCTCAACGATCACCATGTCCTCCTTGAAGGAACTCTGTTGAAGCCCAACATGGTTACCCCTGGAGCTGAGGCTCCCAAGGTTGCTCCAGAAGTGATCGCTGAGTACACTGTTCGAACTCTACAGCGTACCGTCCCTGCTGCAGTCCCTGCCATTGTTTTCTTGTCTGGTGGGCAGAGCGAGGAGGAGGCGACCCTCAACCTCAATGCCATGAACAAGCTGAAGGGTAAGAAGCCGTGGTCGCTGTCTTTCTCGTTCGGGCGTGCCCTTCAGCAGAGTACTCTCAAGGCATGGGCAGGAAAGGAGGAGAATGTTGGGAAGGCCAGGGCTGCTTTCCTTACAAGGTGCAAGGCGAACTCCGAGGCGACGCTCGGAACTTACAAGGGTGACGCGGAGATCGCTGAGGGTGCAGATGAGAGTCTTCATGTCAAGGATTACAAGTACTAAAATGGTTGGTTCTTGTGTGCTTATGTTTTTGGCTTAGTTTGTGAAGCATAAGATTAGAGCATTTTGAGATGTGGTTTGAATGTTGAGGTACAACAATGTTGGGATTGTTGAGTGAGTGAGCTGGTTTTCTCTTTCAGTTGTAAAAGAAAAGAAGAAAAAATAGGAATTTATCTATCTATCTTTACATTATTCAAATTCGGCCTTGTTTGTGTTCCTTCCTATTCTCTTTTCAAGACAACAAAATAATTCAGTTTAGAAAACAAATTTCACTAATAACTTATGAATGGATTAACTAATAAATTATTAGTATTAATTGTTAAATTATGTTAAATTATTGTTAATTACGATAATTGATTGACTTTCTTATAATAAACCATTTATTGACCTTAGAAATGGCTAAGTTTATACCATTTGAAAAATCTGATATATTTTTCCTTAAAATATCCCCCGGAAATCCTTAGAAATGGCCAAAAATTACAGCGTACTTTTGAAAAATGGTCAACCAGATTTTTTAATGAAAAATGGCCAAATCGGATTTTCTAACCTATTTTCGTGCGATACCAAATACCATTTTTACCCTTCAGTCATCCCCACGTCTCTCCTATATTTGTGCAGTCGAATCTATTATTTTTTAAAAAAATAAATCAAATAAATCTATAACCTTTCCCATGAATCAAGGAGCTAATAGTTACAGGATCATCCCATGAATCAAGGAGCTAATAGTTACAGGATCAATTTTCTCCCTCTTCCATCTCCAATCTGTTTTCTATAAGTTTTTCGCTGTGCAATTTCTCCATCTTCCTCTTTTCTTCGAAAAATATATGTT
The DNA here is from genome assembly GCA_036850905.1 of Luffa acutangula. Lineage (NCBI taxonomy): Eukaryota > Viridiplantae > Streptophyta > Magnoliopsida > Cucurbitales > Cucurbitaceae > Luffa > Luffa acutangula. The sequence continues at coordinate 50,732,485 of CM072096.1, read as the reverse complement.
TTTTGGTTTTCTAGAAGATTTTTACAGCAACAATTCTCTATCTTCATCATCTATCCGAACAAGGTTGATCGAACACTGTTGGGCGACCATAGAAAAATGGTATACACTGTATTTTTGAAAAATGGTTAGATTTACACTGTATTTTTTAAAAATAGCCAAATTTACGCTGTATATTTGAAAAATGGTCAAACGGATTTTTTCTATGAAAAATAGCTAAATCGTTTTTTAACCTATTTTCGTGCTTGAGTCAAGTTTCACGTTCACACCCTTTTTAGAGGCCACTATCTGATTTAATTATATTAAAAAAAAAATTATCCTTAAATCAAGAATTACAATATCTATCTTCTCTTAACTCTCAAAAATCAAAATCAGATTTTATTTTTATTAAAAGTGAAAGATTACATAGAAATTAGGTTTTCATTTTTAATTTTCGATTAGATTCTTAGATTTTAATTATCTAATCAACATCTTCATCGTTTTCCCCAATTTTTTGTCATCATCGATTGTTTGCTCTGTCGTTCATATCACCATTGTAAGGGTTATTGATCTACATCATAGGTATGTTAAATATTGTATTTTTTATTTATCTATCGTTATTTTTCTCCCTTGTACCTTATTTTTGAACACAAAGTATATATTTTTAATTATTTTTCAAAGTCTTCAATAGTTTCCAAATGAAAGCTTTTGGAGGAAGAATAGAATGGAGAAAAGTGCCCAAAAGAAAATCGAAGGTTTCTCAAGAATTTCTTTGTAATGGTTGAAAGAATATGAGAATGGGAAAGACCGCACAAACCGAAGAAATTTGGGAAGAATCTCAAGGGTTTCAGTTTTTTTTTTTTTTTTTTTTTTTTTTTTTTTTTTTTTTTTAAAATAAGGTGAATACTAAATCGCAATTTTCGAATTAAGTTGAAGGGAATAGTGAGTAATGATTTCTTCTCGTTTTTTAAATGATTTGATTTTTTTACATAGTAAATTATTTGCATGTTGTCTAATATGTTAGTTTACTATATACACTGTATTTGCATAATTTTTTTTACTGAATATACTGTATTTTCGTAATTTTTCTTTTTATAAACTTGAATGTTTTTTGTTGTTCTAGTAACCATTTGTGAGTAATGGTTTCTTGTTCAAGATTGAAATCATTTGCAAGTTTAGTGATTACACTTTGAAGTTAGGTTATCGAGGGTTTGGAAAAGAAAATACGGTTTTTGTGTGGAAGTGAATTTAGTAATTTAAATACACTAGTTAACCGATTCAATCATTTTCGTGCACTCCCTATTTTGGTAAGAGTTAACAATTTTTTTTTAAAAAAAATCTATGACTCTCCCTTTGATTTGTGTAATTGGTCGATGTTTGTTATCTTATTTGTTAGGGAGATCATCAGATATGCCAGAAATTGTAGTTTCGAAAATTAGCACAAATAGGAGGATTTGTGCTAATTGGTTGATATTTGTTATCTTATTTGTTAGGAAAATCCTCAAATATGGCCAGAAATTACCGTGTTTAAATTTAAGTCCTCCTATTTTTTCTCTATATTTTTTAATTCAAATCCCTTGTTTTAAATTTAGGTTGCCAGATTTATATTCTATTTAGTTTGAATTTCTGTTATTGATTTGCTAGATGTATGGTAAGTAAGCTAGATTCTCTCCCTTATTTATAGTGTATTTGGTTTATTTTATTTTATGAATTGAGATTTGGATAGGGGTATTTTTGTCCACTTCGTTGCCAAAAGAGTTTACTAAAAATAGCTTTTGGTCATTTATCAAATTGAAAATTCGAATGACCCTTTTTCAAAATAGCTATTTTTATTTGGCCATTTATCTAGTTGCCCCTATTTTTATTCTGTCTTGGGCCGATCCCATGCACAGGCCCAAGCCCAAGTGCAAGCCCAAATATATTGTATGACATCTTTATTTATTCCAAAATCCTTGTAAATAGAAAACAAAATTGATATAATATATATATATATATATATATATATATATATATATATATATATATATATATATATATATATATATAAAAGACTAATGATCCATTTGGATAAAAATTGTTTAAAATTTAAATACTTGTATGTTTGGTTGGATTTTCTGTGTTTTTATATACAAGTTATTGTAAACTAATGACTTTTTTTAAAAAGTTGGTTTCAAATGTTTTTCTCAAAACGATTTAGTTATTAATCTCATTTTCTAATAAGTCATCTTTAGTGGTTTCCAAACACTAGAATTTTTTTTTTCAAATGATTTTTTTTAAAACAAAATTAAACACTTGAAAAGTTAAACTAAACACAACATAAAATGATGGAAGAGTTTGAAGTAAAAATAACTTTGGAAAGATGAGCTCATTTTTATTTTAAACAAAGATTAAGGTGAAAAATCTCTAATAACTCATAACAAAACTAATTAAGACATATATCTTCAAAAAAAAAAAATCAAATGTTGAACTAAAAAAAAAATCATGCTATGTGAAATTAATCCTCAAGATTGTCCATTAAATAAATCCCATTAAAGGGGAAAAAAACCCCTAATACCTTGTTTATTTTTCCTAAAATCTTATAAAAATTTCATACAGTAGTCCTTGTGTGTGTAGTCTATTTAAACACACACACACCAAAAATATTACTCAACAATATATTATTCATAGAGAAGCCTAACAAAAAGTCAAACCATACATTCTATCATGTCAAATTCAAAGATAAAAATACCTTTTTTTTTTTTCCAAGTGTAATCCAACCACAAAACTTGAACAAAAGGTAGAGAAAAGAAGTCAAAATTTGCAAAAATCCAAAACCAAATAATAAAAAAGAAAATGAAAAAGATGATATAAACTCATGAAAAAGAAATAATTAAAAAAAAAAAAAAAGGGGGTGAAAACAGTTAAAAGAGGGAAGCCCATGGTTTTGTTGAATTAAAGATATAGATTAAAAATGTGACTGCAAACTTGTGAAAAAGGTAAAGCAGAGAAGTTATGAAAAGCAGTTAGAGAAGAAGCAATTAAGAATGGGAAGAGATAGAAGAAGTGGATTAAAAGAAAAGGGGAAGGGAAGTGCAGAAACTAAGAGTTGCAGTGGAAGTTTGAAAATGAATTTGATCTGATCCCATTAATGTGCAGAAGTTGTCAAAGAGAGAAGGACAATGGCAGAGATATCCAAATTGAGGAAAGTGCTTTGTGAGTGAAAAGTGGAGACCAAACCCAAAGCGCTTCCAGTTTTAAGTCACATCTCACTTACTGGCCCTCTTTTTAACCTGTTTTTGCTTACTTACGTTATCTCTATTTAAGCATGATGTAATCCAATTCTCTCTCTCTCTCTCCTCTATTTGTTTCGCTTTAATTTTGATTTGATTTGTGTCGGTTCGACTTCTTTCCGTTTCGTTTTGGTCTCTATACTTGGAAGTCATCGTCTTTCGTTTTGGTTATTGAGACTTGAGTCCCTCATGTAAGTATAGACTTTTTATTGTTGTTATTGTCGTTGGATTTTGAAAATTAAGCTTATAACTAACGCTTATATCGTCTCTGGATTTCTTTATTTTTTTATTTTTTATTTTTTTATTTTTTTATTTTAGTACATCTACATTTGGGGTGGGGGAATTCGAACATCTGACCTTTTGGTTGAGAGTACTGGAATTAAGTTGTTTCATTTTGGTTTTTGTATTGAAAAATTAAGGACTCGTTTGATAACCATTTCATTTTCTGTTTTCTGTTTTTGTTTTTCATTTTAAAAAAACAGGGATGTTTGATAACCATTTCTGTTTTTTGTTTTTTGTTTTTTAAAAACGTTTTTGAAATTATAAGCAAATTTCAAAAACAAAAAAAAAAAAGTAGTTTTTAAAAACAGGTTTCTGTTTTTCAAAAACTCATTATTATTCTAATACTTATTTTTCTCCTATTTTACCTTTCTCTCTCCAACAAATTCTTTTTTCTCTCTGAAACGTTTTTCTCTCTATAAAATTTATTTTTTCTCTCTAAAATTTTTCTCTCAATTTTTTTTTCTCTATAACTTATCTATTTCTAAAAACTTATCAATAACTTTTTATCTCCTTAATAAACATATTCTAATTTTTTATTTGAAAAAAAAATCTCCAAAATTTTCTATCTATCGCTACAACTTTTCTTTATTTTTCTAATTTATCGCTATTTCTTTAGCATATCTTTTACTCTTGACCTTACTATCTCTCTAAATTTTCTCTTTCTATTTAATTTTTTTTATCTAAAATTTATCGCTTTTACTCTAACTTTTTTTCTAATTTTTTCTCTAACTAATATCTTTTCTCGAGTCTAACTAATATTCTCTCTCTAAACATTTTCTTTCACATCTCTAAATTTTCAATGTTTAACTTTTCTCTCGTCTTTTCAAAAAAAAAAAAAAAAAAAAAAAAAAAAAACTTCTCTCGAAAACATTTATATTTGTGTCTCTAAATTTTTGTTTCAATGTATCTACACATTTTTCTCTCTCTAAAACATCTTTTTCATCTTTCTAATTTTTGAAAAACTGAAAACCAAAAATAGTTACCAAACAAGGTTGGTTTTCTGTTTTTTAAAAACAGAAAACAAAAAACCAAAAACCAAAAACAGAAAAACAAAAAACCAAAAACTGAAATGGTTATCAAACGGGGCCTAAGTATTTTGATTTAATTATGGAATGTTTGTGAGTATGTATATATATATATATATTGCTATTGACGTTAGGTTTTTATATTTTTTTTAACTGAAATCTCAAATACCTGTAAAAAATAAAAAAAAAATAATAAAAAAAAAAAAACTCAACAAGACAAAAAGGAATGTTTCTCTCTCTCAACAAGTGGTTTCATTCTGATCTTTAAGCTAAGAATTTTTTTATAATTAAAAAAAAAAGTTTTGGTTCATGAATTCATGTCCTTGATTTTTTTTTTTTTTTTCATTTCTCTTATTGTGTTTAATAATAATCTCTAATACCCAACTTGTTACAACAAGACAAAAAGTAATAAAAAGGAACCAATATAGATTCGTGTAAATTTATTTTTCGATGTGAGACATTGTGACTTAATTAAACACACAAGTCTATGTTTGTGGTATATATATATATATATATATATAGTATATTATAACTACAAGATTAAAATAATAATGTAAATGAAAAAAAAAAAGATTGAAGAAAATGATTTAAGTAATTTAAATAACATATATTCTGGAATTTGTAAGGAGGACTCATTGGAACTATTTTTTTTCAAAGAGACACTCTTTTGTCTATCTCTGCCACATCCAAAGGACATTTTCTTCATTTAAGGGAAGCTGAGGTTTGAACAAGCCAAAAGGAAGGTTCAGCTCACCATGCATTTATGAGAAATTTTCGAAATATCTACTCTCGTTGTTTACACGGTAGTCTTGCCTCACCGGTGGATTCCACGTCATTTTTTAAACGACACTAACATGACAGAGAGTGAATAGAAGAAGTATCCATATTCTTGTAATACTGTAAGTTTTTTCTTGATTTATCCTAAAAAATAATATTAAACATTTCGGAAAAAAAAATGACAAGTTACCGTCTTTCTTCTTCAACCAACGGATGTTTGGCTTACCATTTTAGAAAGGTTAAACTTATGTCGGTTGAGTTTGGATTACATTTAATTTGTGTAACTTCAATTAGTTTTACAAATTTAAACCATGCAAGTGCAACTCATGAGTCAAACGTCCCATCATCTACTTAAAAAAGTATGGGAACACACATCAATGAATCATTAATTCAGTCACTAAAAAAAACAATTGAAATAGATAGTCTTGTGACATAGATTTCGATACTTTATTATATGTACGCTTTAGTACATACAATGACCAATGAGAAGACTAATGCAATACGAATTTAAAGGTCCAAAAAATTAAAGCTTACACATATTTAGCTGATGCAAAATGAAAAACACAAAAATTGTAATTTTAATCTATAAAAGTTAACTAATGTGAATTTTTACTTGTTTTGGCAGAACTCTTTTATTGACTTAATTAATTGTAAATCTGAAAATTTTGTGTTATTTTCTTAGAATATGTAATAATGGAAAAAGTCACTGGTAGGGAACAGTGGTATTTGTCCTCTCAAAAATAGAAAATTGGTAATAAATTTACAAAGCACATGCATAGCAGCAAAAATTGACCATGCAAACATATATGATTATACATGACCTTTTTGTTAATTATTTGAAATTACAAAAAAAAAAAAAAAAAAAAACCCCAATTGATTTCAAGTTAATTTTTATTTTTCTTAACAAATATATATAAAATAAGAAAATTGTCTCTCTCTTTTTTTTTTAATATAATTTTTAATTGAACGATGTCACGGATCGAATTACATGTCTTATGTTAATTGACTCTGACAAAAGTATATGATGTAAATAATTAACTTTTTGGAATGCATCATTATGAGTATCTACAACAATTATAAGAATAAAGTCGATCAAATGAAAAATGATAAACGTTTCATGATTTTTTTTAAAAATAGAGCCCTTCAAAAAAAAAGTAGAAAATCATGGGCTATAAAAGTAAATAATGATTTAAAACTAGCAAATTAATTATCAGTATGATTGAAGCAAATGTTGGAGGAAATTATGAAAGTTTGATATTTTAGTAACAAATGGAAATGAGATTAGCTAAAGATTTAAACAAAGAGAAAAAGAAAAACAATAAACAACAATATTTGATTTAATTTGCAATAATATAATTCTTGGCCCTCTTCTCCAATCAAACAATCCCATTAATTAAATATATATATTCAATAATTAGCTAATTAAGAAACTTAAAATATCCCAACAACCAGCTAACCCTAGATCATCACAAAGTGAAATCTCAATTTCTTTCTCAGTTAGCTCCAATAATGGATTCCATTGTCAAACTATCTTTTCAAGTTTGATCACTTCCATTGTTGAGTTTCAGCCCAAAATTTTCCCATAAACCAGATTGAGACTGATCTCCTTCACCCATCAAGAAACGAAAGCAGCTATCTTGCACCACATGGCCGCCGCCACCGCCACCGCCGCCCGCATTCGAACTATTTGGGCTTTGTTCTTTAATCTCGGCGCCACCGCCGTAGGCTCCGCCGCCGCTGTAGAGGGAGGAGTCTGTTTGGAAGTAAAGATTGTAGGTTGTTGTTGGGGTGGTGGCTGATCTTGAATTCTCCTTGCGTTTCTTGTTGCCTTGATCCATTACTATTTTTCTTTGGTAATTGTTGTTGTCTACTAGTTCTCTAGCTGTGCTGTTGTTTAGTATCTCGCTCCCGTCTTCGTTTTGGTTTTCGCTATTGTTTCGATGATGCTCGACCGTGGTTAATCCGTGGTCGGGCGAGGAGTTGTACTCTCTCGATTCTCGTCCTGTTAGCTTCTGCAATGCCTCCATTAATGCTGCATCTCTAGCTTCTATCCATGCTCTCTCCTTCGCCCAAAAGCTTCTCTCTCTGTCAATTCTTGACACTTCTTGTCTTCTCCATTCCTCCTCACGAACCTGAAAATGAATCACCAATCGATACTATTACAATTCATGATATCGAAAGTTTAATGGTTTTGTAACTGTCACTCTCTTAACTGTTAGATACTATCTGATGGAAAGTATCGAGTATCGACAGCAGAGTCAAAGAAAAAGATTACAAATTAAAATTCAAAGGCAATGTAGAATAATACCATTCTCTCCTTCTCCTTTTGTTCAAGAGTTTTCATGAGCTTCTCCAACCAAGCCTCTTGCTTATCAATTAGCTTCCTCATTTGCGAGTCGATGAATTGCTTGATCTTCGCCTTCCAGCATTTCCCGCCTCGCTTCTTCCTCCTCTTCTCCGTCGAATCGTTGTCCATTACGCCGACCGAGCCGAGGTCGTCGTTACCGTCAGACGAGGCCGAGGTTTCGAAGTCCGACGTGTTGGAGAGGCTGAGGCTGTCGCAGTAGTGCTTCTGCTGAGGTTCGTGGCTCATGGGATTGTTGGTCCCGTTTTGTTGGAATCTGAGGTTGCTGTCTCCAACATAATGGGAATCTGGAAGTGAAGTGGCATTGCTGGTTTCACCATAGAGAGCTTCCAGCTGCCTGAAGAATCTGTAGTTCTTGCCATCTTGTCTTCCAGCTTTGCCTTCCTTTGTCTTTTTGTAATATTTATATAAATTCTCAAACTTTTCTCTGCATTTTTTCCCACTTCTTTGATAATTGTGTTCCTCAGCCATGATTCTGAAACGAAAATATACTTTTTTTTAATTAATTTCTAGGGAGAGAGAGAGAGAAAAAAAAAAAAAGGAGAAAAGAAACAATTTTTATTAATGATGCATGACAGAAGAAAAAAACCCTAGATTTCGAAATGCAATTTAAGAAAAGAAACTGGAAATCACAAACAAAAATGATAGATTTGTACCAAAATTGTTACAAATTCATCAACTTTCCACCTGAAGAATTAAAACCAAAGTCATAAATATGCTTTTTTTTTTTTGCATCCAATCAATTAAACAAGAGGAAAATTTTGATTAATTTTGAGTTTAGGAAATTGGGTAATTTTATTTTTGGGAGGGGGGAGGGGGGAGTATTTTTATAACAGCATTCATGAAGCATTGAGAGGGTTTGTTGTTCTAAAAAACAATACAAAAATAAAGAAAAAAAAAAGAGTACAAAAATTTAAAAAAATTGGACTCAAAATAAAGACAGTGTCACAATTCCTCTCTCTCATCACTCATCACTCATCTCTCTCTTCTTTCTAGAAAGTAGATTCTAAGACAAAATTAAGAAAGCAAACCAACCACAGCTGAATTCATGTAGAGTGTATGGTCATTTTCAAAATTCAAAAATATGGGAAATCAAATTCCAAGAACCCAAAAAAAAAAAAAAAAAAAAGAGAAAACCCACTCAAGAACTCAGCAGCTATCTTCTTTTCAGACTTGAAATTAAACTCCCAATTTTTTTTTTTTTAAAAAAAACTCAAATTTAAGAAAAACATGGGGTTTAATTCATCCAACATCTTCAAATTAACCAAAATAGAACAATCCAAAACTAAACATATTAAAAAAAAAAGAAAAACATACATAAATACCTAGAAACTTCATCCCAAAGGGGGCCTTTTTGGTTAGCTTCTCTGAACTTAGAATCAAGGCGAGATCTGATGTCCAAGAGAGTGAGGGTTTCCTGGCGAGGCCATCGGGCGGTGGCGGAGTCGGCAGCGAGCGAGGCGGTTTCGACTTCGAAGCCGGTGGGGGGAGCGGAGGCGACGACGGCAGGGGGCGTGGCGGCGGAATCGGAGCGAAAATCGGGAAGAGGGTCACGTGGCATCATCATAATGAGATCGTAGGGACTATGGTGGTGGCGAAAGGCTGCCGAGGCGGAAGCCGAAGCGGAGGAGGAAGAGGAGAAGAGATCATGGTGGGGAATTGAGGAAGAAGGGAAATGGGAACGAGGAGGAGCAGTCATGAGGTGGCGGAGATCGGAGAGAGCATATTGATCATCCATTTTCATGAGAAGATTGAGAGAGAGAGAGATAAAAAGAAGAGAAAGAAGAAGAAGAAGAAAGAGATGAAAAAATAAGATTTTTTTTTTTAAAATTAGAAAAAAAAAGAGAAGAAAGAGAAGAGAAAAGAGAGGGTTAGCGGCAGGCTCGGATCGTGTCGTCCACGAAAAAGCTAGAATTTACGCACTCGAGTCAGGACGATGGTCCCATGTCTATGTCAAAGACTCTGTATGTTCTCTTCTCTCTGTGTCTAATGCTATTACTCTTTCTCTCTCTTTCTTTCTTTCCATCTCATATAATTTCATTTTCATTATCAACCTCTCTACAATTTTTAGGGGCTGTTTTTTGTGGCACGGGTGGCACGGGTTTGGTGTCTTAAGCTTTGGGGTTGAGCGGAGAGTTTAAACGGGTTTGGGTTTAGGAGAATTGTGTGTGTGTGACGAGTTTGAATAGTGGGTTATTACTGTTTGAGTTTCTTTGGTTTGATATCTAGTTTGAGCTTCTTTTTTGTGGCATGATCTCGGATGTGTCTTAAGGTTTGGGGTTGAGTGGAGAGTTTAAATGGGGTTTGGGTTTAGAGAAATTGTGTGTGAGGAATTTGAATAGTGGGTTACTATTTGAGTTTGTTTGGTTTGATATCTAATTTGTGCTTGTTTTTTGTGAATCGGGTGGCACGAGCTCAGTGTCTTAAGCTTTGCGGTTGAGTGGAGAGTTTAAATGGGGTTTGGATTTAGAGGAATCGTGTGTGTGAGGAGTTTGAATAGCATGTTATTGTTTAAGTTTGTTTGGTTTGATATCTGATTTGAGTTCGGTTTTTGTATTTAATTTGGTGTTAGTTTTTGAATTTGAAGAGGAGGTTTGGGGTGTGTATTAGATAAATATGAGATTCTATCTCAAAACCAATATACAATGAGTGGAGTAACTCATTTATTTTATAAATTATGAGGTCTCTATTTATCTTTTCAATGAGGGATTCTCAACAATGTGTGAGTTGTTGTCGTGTTGAATATTTTTAGACGGTAAATTGTGTGCGGAGAGTTTGATGAATAGTAGTTTGTTGTTTGAATAATTGAACTTGAGTTTGATGATTGCTCTTTCCAAATCTAGCACAACCTTTGACTTTAAGAAGTTTCAATTATATTTTTAGATTTTAAATTATATTTATCTTTTCCTTCTTTGTTTTGGGTTGATGACACTCTATTTCTTGAAATTTAGATGATGTAGAATGATTTAATTAGTAGCTAGTTTGAACGTATCGAAGATCAGTGGATACGTACTCGTGATCATGATTGAATGATGTTTGATAATAATTTTTTTAGGTTGACATATGTTTTATGCAAAAGGTTAGGATGCTGTATTATTGAATTTTGTATCTAATGTGTCCATAAATTTTAAAAAATTTGGAATATGGTAGAGATTTGTTAGATGTAAATTTAAGAGTTCAAATATATACCCATTTAAAGTTAAAAAAATTATTAGACATAATGAAAAATTTAGAAATCTATTATATATTTTTTAAAGTTTAGGGATCTACAAAACATAACGTTGACAGTAAATTTAATCTTTTAACCATGTTGGAAAACCCAAGATATAAAGAATGAAAGTTAGCCGACTTGTGTGTTAGCTCAATTATATATGGTTAAAGCATTTGTACCTTTTTTTATAGGTCATATGTTCGAATTCTCGTGGTTTACAATGTAATATTCTAATTTAAAAAATAAAAATGATGAAATTTGAATTTTTGAAAGGACTGTAAAGAAAATTAAAAGATAAAATAAATATCAGGCAACAGTTATGTATATTATGTTGGACTACATGGATGACAACCTGATATATCTAAAAAGATCTCTTATTTATAATTTATTTTTTAGTCCCTGTCCTTTGCAAAAAAATCATTTTAGTCCGTTGATATCATAATTTTCCAAGAATAAATTTAAAATCAATTTAACAAATACATGGATAAACATTTAACCGTAGAAGTATTTTGAAGCCATATAGTGGGACATTTTAAGTGTGTTTAAATTTAACCTGGTTTATTTTGTTCTAGTCCCTAAATTTATTAATTTTATATTTTAGTCCTTAAACTTATAAATTTTATGTTTTAGTCCCTCAACTTTTGCAAATAATTTTATATCATTCCTCATCACTAATTTTCGAAAATTAAAATTAATTAGCAAAATCTAATGAGAGACATGATCTTTTAATTTGATTGTTTATTCTATTGGTCACATATTTACCTATACAAATATTTTGAAGCCACGTGTAGAAGGTTGCATGTGTCAAGGTTCCGAATAAATTCAAATATTTAAAAATTTAAATGACCCAAAGTATCTTTAGTTTAAAAAATAGTTCAAAAACAACTTAAATTTTTTACTACATAAAAAAAATTATATAGTTCATTTAGGAATATTTAACTCACAAATAAAGCTCGTAAAGTCCGAACTTCAAAACAAATTCTATATTTAGGGAAAATTTCTAATACTACGGTAGTATAAGAAATTTTTCATACTATCTCCATTCATTGTTTGCGATGAAGGAAGTATTTAAGAATTGTGTGGGACCCATGAAATAAAATATTATATCTGTTGTGGGTAATTCTGGACCACCCTAGAATCTAAGGACTAAGCAGGACAACACAACACAACATGAAAGCTTGACCGGGAAGCAGACTCTGGAGGAGAGCGAGCTGAAGGGATTGGGCCGTCTCTGCCCAATCCCATGCTTGGCCTCGGCCTTAGGCCGAGGTCGACCACTCGGTTCGGTCCCTGCTGTCCCGGTCCGTCCTAGTTCCACTCGGTTCAGACCAGGATCGCCCCTGAGCGCCTAGGAAGCCCTAATTGAAGACACATGTATAAATAAGGTCTCTCACACTCGGAAAAGGGTTCAGAACTTTAGCTACCAAAAAACACTCTTACTGTCTGATCTGACTTAGGCATCGGAGTGCAGGTGGCCAACACCACACCGGTGTGCAGCGGTTTTGACTGGTATTGCAGGTCACGTCTTCCCCGTCTTCAACAAATTCACTACTGGTGTCACGTGAAGGTCAGGTGAGTTGCTTGACCAGATTTTGACATCAACAATATCATTAAATCCTCATTAAATGACGTGTCAAATGCTGAATGAAAGGAGTATGTACTATCATAGTACTAGAAATTTTCCCAAAATATGCAAATTCAAACTTTCGAGACTAATAAAGAATGCCATATATATAATACCGTAACTGTTGAGCTACGTTCGAGTCAGCTTCATCTAGAGAGTTAAGAGAGTGTTTGGACATGAAGAAAAGAGAGAGATTTTGAGAGGAATAAGGAATAGTAGAAGTTTATGAAGGGAGGGGCAATCTTGGTGTTTGACAAAGCAGGACACCAAACGACAAGTCGAGTAAAGACGAGGTGGGTATGGCCTCCTGTTGCTGACGTGTACAGTGCTTAGGATTCTGACTTTTTGACTTGTCGCATTCCCTCTCTTTTTCTTTATGGGATATTTCTAGAGTTTAATTTAATTAATTTACGCGCTCTCGATCCCAACTGCCACGTCATCCCACCGCCAACACGACGTCGTTTTGTTTCACCAATCATAACTTCAGTCAAACCTGGTCAATCAGAATAGTCAACCCCAGCTACCACATTTCAGAAGTGGTCATAAATTTGCCTTTTTATGATTTTATTATTATTATTTTCTTTCTAAATTTCCTTAAATGTTTTAGTTTGATTTTCAATGAAATTTTATTCTTTTCAACTGTTCTTTTGATGATGACTATGATTTTTTTTTTTCTATTCGCTTCATAATAGTTGTCAGTATTTAATATTCTCGAGCTTTAATAGTTGCAAGCACATTTTTCATTTTTAAAAGTAGTTGTTGAGTAGTCTGATTTCCCTAAAATTATTCGAGATAAAAGCTAAAAATCAAAATTGTGATGGAATGACTCGTCGGTTTGGAATTATTATTCTTGAAGGGATAATTTTGATAGGAAAATGTTTTGTAAAGATTGGTTAGTGTGTATCAACATTGGGCTGCTAAAAGTATAAAAAATTGGTAGAGATCAAACTTCCATGCAAGCCTATAGTTGTAGCTAGGGCAATAAAAGCTCATAAACCCAATTGACCTTTTGCATAGGTTTGAAAAGCTTGGATCATGCCTGTACACAATTCTCTCCAAATTGAACAATCAATTCTTCCCAACTACTTTTCTTGAAATAGAGATTTAGATATTAGTTATGATACTCTAGTCATATTGATTAGGAGTGAGAAATACGTAAAGTATAAATAAGAACAAGATATCTCTATCTCTATTTGTACGAGACTCTAGATACAAGACCTTTTTTCATTTAACAACAAAATCATGTTAACATATATCTTTATTAGCAAGAGAGCTATAAATATGAAAAAATTTATGGACTAGAATGATTGCGACACTAGCTTGGATCTACTTATTGATTCAACCATTGAGCTGTTATGTCGAGTGACTAAATTTGAGAATAGTCTATGCAATACTTTCTTTTAGTAGAGTTTGAAAGTAAAATCATGCCTACCTTTATAAGAATATAAGGAGGACCCATTACCTCTACACCAAGGGAGAGAGAGAAAGGAAAGAAGAGGAGGGAGAGAGTGATTTTATTAATATTTGTTAAAAGACATCAAATAACCACCTTTACCCTTTTCCTAAAGAAAAAAAAACCTTTACCCAAAGGATTGAAAAATGCTAAAAAATTTGATAGAGTCAAAGCAAAACCATACTACTATCTGAATCCATATACAATAATGTCTTTTTTAAGTTATAAAGTAAACCGCACGTTAAATTACAAAGTTTAATCCTTGAACTTTCACGTTTGTGTCGATTTGGTTCATGAACTTTAAAATGTGTCTAATATTTCCTCAAACTTCCAACTTTATGTTCAACAAGTCTTTGAACTTCAAAAAGTAACTAATAGGTCCTTGACCTATTTGACATTTTTAAAATTCACACATACCTCTATTAGCCTAAAAATGGAAAGCCGGGTATATTCTACCAAACATAAAATTCAATTTTACATCCAACGGATAAGAAGTAAATCTTAAAGCTTATGAACCTATTAGACATTTTAAAACTTGAAAGATATATTAGGCACAAAATTGAAAAGGTTCCAGAATCTACCAAACAGTTTTTAGATCGTTCAGAGACTTTTTAGACACAAATCCGAGTGACGACCCATCATCGAAACCCTAGAGTAAGAAAGGAGAAAAAGAAAGAGGGTTTAGGTTTATATTTGGGTGTAGGAAGAGAGCAATAATTGAAAAGAAGAGAAGAGAAGTAGTATAAGTGAGAGAAGAGAGGGTAAGGGGTTGCAGAGTTTCAGGGGCTGGGATCGGCTGCCTGTGTTTTGTGTTGGTGTGTGGCAGTACGATTGCAAGTGGAGCCCTGTTTTTTTTTTTCTTTGTATCAATGAATTCAAACCACAGCCCTGACCCCATGTGCATTTTGCACACTTCTTCCCCTATCTACTCTCTGATCACCTTTTGTACTATTTCCATTTCCCTTATTATTTTAATGCCATTCCCCTCTAACTTTTTCTCTTTTCTTTAGGGTCAATCTACGTACCTCTTGGTCAAAACACAAACATCTCTCTCATCTCTCTCCACACCTCCCATGATCTATTATTGCAAATTCTTTCTCTTTTCCACACATATATACTCTTTGTTTCCTCATCTAATGAGAGTAGTTGGGTTTTATGCATCCCTGGAAATTTTACCCAGGTGGGTCATCGATAGTTTTTACGATGTTCATCGAACAGGTGGTGGTGTTGGGTTGGAATGACTCTCTCTCTCTTTCATTTCTCGTTTAAAATGAGCGTTTGGACCCATTCACCTACTTTGGAGCAAAGACACTTTCAGATGTCGCTTGACCTATTAATTATTGCTATACTAATTAGTATCAATTAAAGCTTAAAAATGGACTTTTGAGACATACCCTTTATGTCTTCATTTGTTCTTCAAGTTAATCAAGATTTTTCAAGTGGGTCACTGTTAGTTTATGATGTTAACTAGATATGTGTTACATGTTAGAACCATTTCTCTACAATTATTTGGGTCAGTAGTAATTGACATGTACCCTTGACCAAGAGGTTAGAGGTTCGAATCCCCTCACTCCTAAATGTTGTTGAACTCAAAGAAACTATGTGGGTCAATTTTTATACTCTTTTGGTCAAAAACCCATACATATGGGCTACATGACCAAATATGGCAACATTTAATATCATAAAGTACACAAATCAGTTTTTGAAGATATAGGAGGATCTCTAAAGTTAAGTTTTTCACTACCCAAATATTTAAATTCCGAAATAATAAAAATAATTGGTAGATCAAAATTATTTTCTAGTTGAGACGATGTTATTAATTTAGAAGATGAATATGTGTTATGTGGGACAGGTTGGTGTGTTGTTACATATTAAATGTTAGGCATGGAGCTGTTGCTTTCCCAATCACTTTCTCATGGTCTCTCTCATGAAGAGTTTTAATTGAATGCTTGCTATCAAAAAAGTTGAGAAAAAGAACAACAAACATAAATAAATGAACTTTTCCAAAAAAAAAAAAAACATAAATAAATGAAGTCTTATATACTATTATTGTTATTATTATATTATATATTTTTTTGGGGTAACTTTTTTTTTTTTTTTCTTAGCCATTCAACACTCAAAGAGGTACAAAAGGCTAATCAAAAGTGTTTTGAAGAAGTGTTCTCATGCTCTGATCAACTTGGTCCATGCTTTCAATTGGTGTGTGCAGCTTTCTTCTCTAGTTTGCAGTGAAGTTGCCTATTTGATTGAGAGTTGCAAGAAAGGAGAAATTTTGTTTGTTTATTTTATTTTATTTTTATTTATTCACAGCCAGGGGACAAAAAGAAAATGAAAATGGGAGGAAATTTTAATGGTGTGTTAAATAAATTTATTGGTGTTTGAAAGAGGAATTATTGTTTCTGCAAGTTATGATTTCTATTTTAGTTGTTTCTCCAAAAATATCTTGACTTTTTAAACTCCTATATCATTTCTTGAAAAAATTATTTAATGTGGCTAACACAAATGTAGTTATCTTCTTAATAACATTTAGATTCTAACTTACTTGGTTAAGGACTTGAGAGACATATTCTCAACAAGGGTGAATCACATCTCCACATTGTTCGACCGAAAAAAAAAATAATAATAAAACTCTTCAGATTCATATTCATCCATCACAGTCTTATAATAATGGTTCGATATACTTTTATAATAAAAAATTTAAATTCTTAAGTAATTTCCTAAAAGAAAACCAAGATTACTTCATTTTTACTGCAAGTGGAGATCAGGAAACATATACAATAATGCCATACACAAACAATGAAATTAAAGTGAATTTTTAGTTCAACAACATGTGAGGATAGGAAATGAGAATCCTTTGACACAAACAATTAAAGTGTTATCTATCAATGAAAAACACCTCATCAATCAATATGAACGGAAACTTAATCAACTAAAACTTCCGTGAAAAACACTTACCAAACATCTAACTAATTGTGTTTAGTTGTAGATACATAGCTCAAACCACAATTTCTAAACTTCATCCTTAACCCACACACTTATTCTTACAAATCACATCCTCACAAACTCCAATGTCCCATAACTCCATAGACAACGACACATCCGTAACCAACCAATCTCCAAGATCAGATAGGGAGACGAAAGATCTCCGATTCTCCTTAACTCCAACCCCTTAATAACTCAACCCCTCTCCCCCAAACTCACACAAGCTACACAAATCCAAGTTTCCGAAACCCTAAACCGAAAACGAGAGGAGGACGATGACGATGACGATGACGAAGACGACAATAATGAAAGGAAAAAAGAAGAGATGAGGAGAAAGAAAGATAGATAGATATAGATGGGCATGTAAGAGTGCAGAAGAATCTGAGAGCGTGTGGGAAGTCAGAGAAAGAAAATAGAAGAAAGAGAAAGTCAGAAAGATCTGATGAGTTTGCTTTTGGAAGAGCAGAACGTTCCATCCATGCATTTGCTACAGTCTCTATTTATAATAATAACAACAAAAACCATGCACGAGTGGCCCATAAACTCCGCTGTTCAGGTGCTGCCCTTTCTGCCATTTTTGCTTTTCACTCCTTCAACTTTCACTTATTTACATTTTCCACCCTGCCCCCTCCCCCCCCCCACTGCTTTTACCTTGGGGATTGTTTTGAAAATTTTAAAAGAGGGTTGGAGTTTTCAAAATGGACCCCTTGTTTTTCGCCTTTTTGCAGAATCGGATCGGGGGAAAAGGAGTGGGACCCACTCCCATTTTGCTAAATTTTTATTATCTTTCCCCTTTCATTGACATATAAATTTATTTTCTTTGGAAAATCAGGTGGTCAAAAGTGCTTCCTTGTGTAGCTACTATCATGGACTTTCATGCACTCAATTTTTTTTTTTTTTTCCTTTTAGAATTTTTAATCTAGAGAGATGACAAAAAGAGGAATAATTTGATAAAGGGTGTGAGTTGGAATTGAAAAATTATATATGAAATGACCAAAGTCGAGTCGATTTGAGCGGTTTGATCGTTAAATATTAGTGAGCTTGGTTTCATGACGTATATATGAAACTAAGAAATGATTAATTAGTTGATTTGGTTTGGATAGATTTGTTCGATTGTGATAATTATGATAAGATTTTGTTGATTTTAATTGAAAATTTTCTCTATAGGTAATTATCATTTTAAAACATGTCAATCATATGAGTTCAAAGTTTTATTTTCTTTAAACTAATAAGTTCGTTTCAACATCAAAGTTCAATAAAAAATAAAGTGAAAACTAGTTCATTTTTTTTTTTTTTTGGAAAAGAGATACTTCATTATGTATGCAAGAAACATATAGGGGATATTACAAAAAGGACTTCCAATTTAGGGAAATGGAAGAGGCATCGTAACTGACAAAAAGATCGGAAGATGAAGACCATAAGGCTGCCAATGCTCAAATATCCTCCCAAAGGTGAGCAAGATGATTTTCCATATTTCTAAAGATGCGACCATTACGCTCCAACCAAATTGTCCAAAGAGAAGCCACCATGATATTCTGAAAGAGAAGCTTTGTCCGAGATTTTGACTTGATCCCAAGGAGCTCAAAACTAGCTCACTTTATATACACCTTTAAAATTTAACCATTTTGTATTGTACATAGACCCACATATAAAGAGATTTACTTGTAATTATAAAGACGCGACAACGATGCATTTCATATCTTCACTATTTTTCTTACACTAAAAACATATAAACCTACCAAACAAAATCCACTCATTTGATTTAGTGAAATTCAAAGACAAAAAATTGGATCTAGATAGGATACAAAATATTGAAGCTCTTTATATACAAATATAATATCTAGTTGACTCAAGATTTTCATTCATCTAAAATCACTATAATAATTACATTTACTATCACAATTTTTTTTATTAAACTATATTTTATTGTATTGATATAAACTACCTAGACTAAATCGTTGTAGGCACAATTATAAAGACTAGATATATATCAAAAGGGTTAGATACATGTAACAAATGATTTGAATAATGATAGCAAATCAATAATCCATAGATTTGTATCAATGGTGGGGTTGAATAAATCACCAAACTTTTTATATCCTAACTTTATATATATATATATAACAAAATCAAAGGAGTTGAATAATTACAAGAGGAAAATAAACAAAAGGGATTATGAAACATATAGAGAAGGGAGGTTTGTGGATTTGAGAACAAATTAAATGCAAGAAAGAACATAGTCAATATGAGGTTTGATTGCTTGATGAGAAAATTAAAATATATATATATATATATATATATATATATAAATTTAAAAAAAAAAGAAAAAAAAAATTTGCCAACCAACCAAGGCTTAGCTTTTTGGATGATTGTAGTTAAAAGTTGTCTTAAAAGGAATAAGGAGAGTGAGTTGTCACCCCCTTAATAATAATAATAATTAATAAAATATAATCATATAGAAAGGACTTCATAATCATGAACTACAAGAAAGTTGGTGACTTTAATTTTCAAGTACTAATTAAAGGAGTATCTTTTTAATGGCAAAAGTATCTTTGTTTTAAATCATCAAATCCCATCAACCAGTAAAATTTGTCCCCCTTCCAAAAGTTCCCTATATCAAATTTCAAAAACCAATTTAATTATACACAAAAATTGTTCTGTTTGTTTAGTTTGTCTTACATTTGAAAAACTATTCAAAAAGTTATTTACTTTAAATATTTTCTTTCTAATCTAATTCCCTTTTTGTGCTAAGAGTGGAAAGATTTGATATATAAAAAGTTAGAATGTAGCGTGTTGTTCCTCTGCAAATGCTTTTAGCTTTATCCCTAATTGTGTGGATTAATTAATTTCTGTATGATTTAAAATTATTCTCCTTTCTTTATCTTATCAAAGCCTAGATGAGTCTAGTTCCAATAATTAGACCCTATATACTATGTGTTAGAAAATTCAAATCTTCGATGTGAAAGAAACCGAAAGTATATTTAAAGTGATATAAAGAATCAAATTCATATAGTCTATAACAAGATGTTAATCTTTTTCTTTGGCTTGTGTGAAACACATCAACCACCGTACCAGTAGAAAAGTCTTGAAAATCATTGACAGATTGTAGATTTTTCTCGCATATCGTTCGAAAATTAATGTAAATTGAAAGAAAGAAGATAAAAATGGATAAAAAGAAGATAAAAATGGTGAGACAAAGCAATATAAAGATGGAAAGGAAGGGTTGTGGATTTCCATATATTTTTATTTCCCAACAAAATAGCACAATTAGGAAGGGAAGGACACATGGGTGAAAAATAAAAATAAAAATTAAAGGAAAGCCCAATCCTGAGTTCTTTGGCCCAAAGTCCAAGAAATGGGCCATTTTTGCTGGACCTGAAAATAGAACTACAAATTCTTACCTTCAATATTGTAAAAATATTAAAAAAGAATCATGATATGAAACTATTGTTTTTATTGTTTTTATTTTTTAGGAAAAGTTATTGTTTTCATTGTATATAATATTTCAATTTACATAAAATATCCTAGAAGTATTTAGATAATAATTTTACCTTCAATAGTGTTAAAACATCCAAATTAAAAAAAAAAAAAACATTACCATTGCAACACAAATCTATCATGTATTTTTATTTCATCATTTTTAATTTGTATTAATTTTAAGTGTCATAGCTCAATTGTAATTGACATGTATCCTCGACCATGAGGTTAGAGGTTTGAATCCCCCTCACCCATTTTACGAGGTGTGACACTATTATTTTTTAATTTTTCTAAATAAAAATATATTAAAATAATAAAAATATTATTATTTTTAATTATTTCTCCCTCTCTTATTCTTCTTCTTTTCTTTAACTTTAATCTCTTCTCTTTTCTTCCTCAGCAAACTGTCGACCGTAGACGACCTTTTTTTTTTTTTTTTTTTTTTTTTTTTTTTTTTTTATAAAAAAGGGGAATCAGGAAGGGAGGACGAATAAAAAAAGAATTATTTAAAAATATGAGATAATCACATCTTCATCATACAAAAATACTTATTAGTTAACACCGCCCATTCCAACCAATTTTTTTTTTTTTTTTTTGAAACACATTCCAACCAATTAAAGCTATTTTTCCAATCGATTAATCAACATCGTTATATAAAAAATAACATATCTCAACTCAATTTACTAATTTTAGAGAGCATGAAAACCCCAAATAAAAACACATAATAAGATTTCACTCAAATTTTTAATAATATTTGTGAATTAACTAAAGCAAAGTTTGAGAAGATAAATAAATAAGGTTAAATTACATCGTTTATTTCTTGAACTTGTAAGGTTGTGCCAATTTAGTCCATGAACTTTTAAAAGTTTTAAATAGATGCACTAACTTTTAATTTTGTTTTCAATAGGTCTATGGACTTAAAAAACATCCAATTGGTTCTTCAACTTTCACTTTTGTGTCCAATGAGTCCTTCAACTTTTAATTTTTTTTTTTTATCTAATAAGTCATCGAACTTCCTTTAAAAAAAAAGTCATCAACATATTCGACATTTTTTAAAATTCACAAGCCTACTAGATACAAATTCGAAAGTTTAGAGTCTCATTAGGCCTAAAATTCAATTTTATATATAATAGATTGATTAATTTTTAAAAATCTCGAATATGTCAGGATCTATTAGACACAAAATTGAAATTTGAGACCTATTAGAAACAAAATTGAAAGGATCTTGTTGATGGAAAAATCTGGACAGGGAGAACTCACCTGACCTCCACCTGCTAGGTAAATTTGTTTGGGAGGGGGGAAGACGTGGCCTGTAAGACAAAAAAACCTGCACACCAGTGTGTGGTGCTTGCCACACCGCCTCCGATGCTTAAGTCAGAAAGCTGAAGGAGGAGAGCAAGAGAGCAAGAGACACTACAACAAATTATACTTTTGATGTCGGACAAAAAAAAAAAAAACGCGCGGGACTTTTAATGTCGGACGAAAAAATGCCAGGACTTTTAATGTCGGACGGGTGAAAATGCGTGTTTTTAAAATGTTTTGAGGCTTTTAATGTCGGTCACATTTTCCTTTATTTAAAAACAAATTAAGCTTTCTCTCTCCCCGAAAAACAACTCCTTCACCATTCTCTCTCCCTTTCATTTTCCACTCTCCCCTTGGAAAAAAAAATCAGTTCGTCTTCATCCCCAAACCCTTCCTCACTCTCTCGATGGCGGCAATAACTCGTCAACGACGACTGAAGCTCTACAACTCCGGCGTAGTTTCCCCTCACCTTCGACGCGATTTTCCCCTTCTCACGATGGTGAATGAGTTCTTCATCTCCGGTACGGCGTGGGTTTCTTTTGTTCGTTGGTTTGTGGGTCGAAAGTGTAGATCTATGGCGCGATTTCCCCCACCTTCGGGTTCGGTTGTGTTTGTGGGTTTCTTCCGTGCGACTATTCGTGCTTAGATCTGAGGCCATCATGGTCGTGGGTTCGTGGGTTTCTTCCATCCGATTTTTAGATTTGTCTACTGTGGGTTTTATTGTGGTATTTGTTTGCTTCTTTTCATTATTCCCTTATTTGCCTTTTATCGTTTTTGGAAAAGAATGTGGAGGAAGAGGCTTGAGAATATTGACCATTCTTTCTCTTTTATTTTTGGTTTTGTTTTGATTTTTTTCTTTTTTTTTTGTGTTTCATTAGCTCAATCTTCCATTGTTGGGTTGTAGATTTTCATTTTTTTCATTTTTATTTTCGTTGCTTTGCAGTTTAGGGGTTATGTGAGATGAAGTTTTTTTGTTGATGTATTTGGATTTGGATGGTATTTTTTGAAAGAGGGGGAGATTGGGTTTCGCTAATTGTTTGCCCTAGATAAAGTATTAACAAAAAAAAAGAAACAAGAAAATTCAAGTGGGATTCAAAGTATAGATTTGTTTATCTATTGGGTCATGCAAATTGGAAGTTGTTCATGATCAAGATCCTTTTTTGGTCTGCTCTTGAGGGAGTGTGCGCCATGTTAGCTACGATTTGTTTGTTCACCTCATGGTTTCCATTTAGTCTTCAATTTTCGGTGTATCCTTATTTCTCGTCTTATTTGACCATTTAAGATCTTGATTATGTTGCTTCATTAAATGGATTTTACTGGTTATCACTGTCTTTGGAACCTTTTAATGATATTAGTATTATAATGAAAATATTCTACAATCAATTCATGTATTTGTTACTTTTAGTTTAAGCATGTACGAAAATGCCTTTGCAAGTCCAATTGGCTTACATTAACTCTGAGTAGTGGATTGAGTGCCATTGAGCCAAGTGAAGTTCTAGATTTCCTGGTTTTAAGATTTTACGTATTATGGAGTTTCTGAAACTTATCCATCGTATATCGGAAATGCAATGCATTTATTGTTTCGTCAAGTAGTCTGGTTCATGGCTTAAAATGGAACAACTTGCCAGCATATGTTTGAAATACATTTGTTGGAGTAGTTTGGTTGGTTCATGGCTAGAAGTGGAGTGGCTACTGTGCATATTGGAAAGACTATGCAGTACGTAATTGATTTGATGGTACATGTGATTTGTTTTATGGCTTGAACTGAGGAGGGTAGTGTGATGCATTACATGAGATGGTGGAGCAAAGCAAAAAAAAAATGAAAGGATAGAAGTTCAGAAATACTATATGTGTTAATCTTCCACAACACATAAAGGAATTTCTTATATTCATTTTCTTTAATTTTTGCATCATACTCCAAGTGCTCATCATATTTGCCTTTTTTTTTTTTTGGCAGTTTTGAACATTTAATTGTAGACAATTTGATGGCAGAAAAAATCAAGTCCTCTAATGTAGGTTTTGAATAGGAGGCACAAGTTGTTCGTAATTGGTAGGACATGTGCAGGAACGAACGGGAGACGACAATCATTGTCACCAATTAAATATTTGCATTTGCATGGGTGTGATAGCTTCTCCACATTTGCATGACAATCAGTCATTATAACCTTTTGCATACAGGTTTGTTACTATTACTCATTATCATCCCATATTTAGTTTTTATTTTGTTGATTTCCTAATTCATATACACTCCAATCAATATTTGATAATATGGCATGAGGTAAGTAATCTAGTTTTGTTCTTTATTGTAGCTACAGGGAGGAATGTGCAAGATTATTTCTGCAATATATTGTAAAGTATTATCAATTTTCCTAAATCCACGTGATTGATTTCATTATGGCAGAATGGACTGAATGGAATCCTTGGCTTGGTATGACAATTCAAACCATTGGCTTCCTTGCAACCAAATGACAATTAAAAGGTAATATTTATAAGACACTCATCTTAAAACTCTAACTTGTTTTAAAGTGTTGGATTATTTTAAGTGTTAAGAGTGTTATGCTTATCGACAGAGAAATTACATTAGATAGATTTGAAGGCATGAAACTTGTTCTAATATCGTATTGAATTCTATTGAGATAAAATATTTAACTAATGGGTTACAATCCAGCTATTGCCTATCACTTCAAGTCACGTTATTTGGAAATATCATTTAATTTCACGTCGTTGCTTTTAAAAATTCTATGTAATTTCTTACAAATTTTCATTTTTCTTCTCTAAAGAAAAATTACTTTGATCTATAGTTAAATTGTTTATGTTTTACCTGTAATGCATGACTTTAGGAAACTTGCGCATTCCAGATGAGATCATGACTGCCTTTAGAGCCTATCAAGGACAATGAAGAAGTTGTTAAAGTTTATGGAATTCACGAACTGAGATGTGCAAGAAGATTTTAGCTCATGGAATCAACGAACTGAGATGTGCAAGAAGATTTTAGCTCATGGAATCAAGACTCAACATCTTTATACATTAGATATGGAGAAATCAACATTGGCTATACTAATGGTATATTCCAGTAAATTCACATTCTAGTTATCTAAATTAGTATTTGTATGGATCATTTTTTCTGTGAATGCTCTATTACTAGGGAAACTAAAGCTTTTGTTAATGTATTCTCATATTTGAGGGAGAGTTGCGTTTTATTGAATTTAGCTTCCTTTCCTTTCCTTTCTCTCATTCTTGCACTACAACATTCAAGAGACTATAGAAGAATGGGCACTACTACAAATCTTTTCCCACCAGGTCATGGATTTTGAATCTGGATAGTTTCTTAATGTGAAGGTTGTTGGGATTTATGCCCTAAAACTCGTAGATAGTGAATGTAACCGTTGACCGGGTATTAATGAAATAATATTGATATATTTTTCCATTAATTGTTATTAGTTATTTTATATTTGTCTTTGCCTAATAATAACCCTAATCCAATAAACTAGACATCCAAGACTGTAATATGAGTCTTGAACTATATGTAGCGACATATGGGATCATTGTTCAAGAAACAGCCTAAAGGGTCTATAGTATAGGGATAAGACTGGATGTCTTATCCTGGTAACACTATGGATACGACCCACTTTGTATTTGATACAAACGCTGCAATCCAACGCGTTCGTGTAGGAGACATGCGAGTGGGGGTATCCTATGCAATGAGTTTGCATAAGACCAGACCACGAAATAGTAACCACTGGTTATAACACCGTTAACTAGTTGGTTTTCTATTTCACTAGGACGACCTAGACAACTTAGTCTTAATCTTGAGTTGATTATGGACTCCTGCTCATGAGAGATTGTCCTTTGATTTGTATGGGTGAGAGTGGCCAATACGCCGACTCAATAAGCCTACCACTTTGGGGACAAGACCGAATGGGGAGCTGAGAACATAATCGTACAAGATGGAATTCACTCCTTCCC
Organism: Luffa acutangula; assembly: GCA_036850905.1. Classification (NCBI taxonomy): domain Eukaryota; kingdom Viridiplantae; phylum Streptophyta; class Magnoliopsida; order Cucurbitales; family Cucurbitaceae; genus Luffa; species Luffa acutangula. Next base: position 50,706,776 of record CM072096.1, on the reverse strand, counting down.
GACTTTAGGGAAGCAAATGAGTGTTCCCTTAAGTGGTTACTCCGAGTCTTGAACAAAGGGCCCTACCCTCTCAATGGCACGAGAGGGTTTTCTGTTTGATGGTTGGACCACAAACAGGTTGTTCATTAGAGGAGAATTGGTACTTAAGGAAATAGAGGTAACCCAGGGGTAAAACGATAATTTGACCCAGCTGGTGTTACGAACACTCGTGAAGGACTAACTAGTCGACATTGGTCTAGATCCGTGGACAGAGAAAATATGTCTGCAGTGAGAAGAGTGCAACTGTGAGTCTATAGTGGAATGTACACACAGTTAACGAATATTGATTAATGTGGTTAATGAGTTTGACCAATTAATCTCACATCGTTGGAGCTTCTGATCTGCAGGTCCATTAGGTCCCACTGGTAGCTCGTAAAGTAATTTGAGGCAACTAAGTAATAAAAGTAAATTGAAAATGTTCAATTTATTAAGGAAAACAAATATAATATATATTGATATATTATTATGAGAGAAATTAATATTTGAAAAGTTCAAATATAAATTTATGGAAGTTTGAAAGAGTTCAAAATAATGAATTAATTAATTTAAGGCCTAAAATGTGTTTGGGCAAATTAATTAATTCTAGGCCGGGAATTAAATATGTGATATTTAATTGGTGGTTAATTAATTAAAGAATTCATTAACCGGGAATTAATCAATTATGGAAATATTTAATCACTTAAGGAAGTGATTAATCATTTATGGAAATGATCTAATCACTTATGGAAGTAATTAGTCATTTGTGGAAAAGATTAATCAATTATGGAATTGATTGATCATGATTGATTAAATAAGGAATAAGATTGAATCAATTATGGAAAAGATTGATTTAATTGAATATTTTATTCATGGTCTCTCTTCTATAAATAGAACACTAGACCTAATTGGTCATGACACTTGACACTCTTGAAAGACAAGACCTAGAATTCTCTCTAGCCTCCCTCTTAGAGAAAGACTCCCACAAGTCTTTTGCCTCCTAGACTTAGAGACATACCGGTGTAACCTCTGTGGTGATTGTGTCAATCAAAGAAGAAATTTCCAGCGAAGAAAAGCAAAGGCGGCTGCTGCGTTTTCGTTCGTGGAGCGTCGTTGGCGAAGAACGGTCAAGTCTTCAACGAAGGTTTGTAACGGTTCTTCCTCTTTTCTTTAGAAAAGTTTTAAAAATAAATTTAGATTTATTTTAGCATGTTTAAATCGATTTTACAGTGGCTTTAAAGGTTGTTTAAAGTTTTGTTTGAGTTATCGTAACGATATTTTAATGTTAATTAATATACGGCGTAAGGTCCAAACGATGCGCTTCCGTTGCGTGGGGACTTTTATTCCCTTCAAAGGTAATTTCATCAAGCTCAAATCTTGCATTTATTAGTTTTGGTTGGTTTGAAGCTTCCTTCGTATGATTTGGTTTATATGTCATTCAATGGAAGAATACATTCCTTGTAAATTGAATCTTTCTTAGAATAATACACTCCTTCATTTTTCTCCATGAAACTTTGGTTAATAAAACTCTGTTGAAAGTTACAACATAGAGGGCCAATGCATTTATCATTTGGGCAATGATTGGTAAATGTTTCATTATTCTTGCCTAGCATTCTGTTGAAAGTTTTTCATATATATGGCAGGTTTTCTGGATTTTCTATCATGTTATTGCCCACAATCTGTTAGGCTAATGAATCGTATTGTTTACTGAGTAATCGATATCTAAACTAGAGAATGAGTCTGACCTATTGCTTTTGAATATTCTACTACTGATCGTTTTCACATTCATATTCGTGAAATTGTTGTGAGTAACCGGTTGCTCTAAATCTGCAGTAAGAGATTTAACATTGAAGGTCGTGTTTTTCCAACTATTTTACTCGTGGAGAGTTAATAGAAAGGTAAGTGAAGTCTACATTTTTTTTTTTAATCTTTGGATTTGATTTTTTTTGTGTTCTTCTATTTTGTTTGATTTTTCTTACTCTTGGAATGAGACCCAAAATGTTCTAATTGAATTCTCTGATGATTATATCTCCTCTCCTTTTTTGGCTTAACAACGTAAATTGTCCATACTTTTAGTTCTGTAGTGTCTTTCGCTAGTTAGTTGAAAAATGATTTAAGACTTTGTTTCGATTTGGAGTAGTAGATCATCATCAATAATTTGAACTGCAACTTTTTCATTAAATTCTATAATTTCGAGGTCATTGGTAGAGTTTTCAAATTAAATCATGTTCCAGTCACATTTTGCCATATGAGTAAACATTCTTATGTTTGTAGGATGTCAAAGACTTTTTTTGCTTTCTTTTCACTACAACAATTTGGGGCTACGATGACGGATTGTATTTTTACAACAATGACGGATTGACTCTAAGATGACGGATTGTGAAAAAAACGCCACTATTTTCAGAAAAAAATGTCAACTTTCGAAAATTCGGGGTACAATGACGGTTTCTAACCGTAATTAAAGAAGACCCTTCCATGACGGTTTTTACCCGTCATCTTCTATTTGTACAAAAATGGAAACCTACGATGACGGTTTTAAACCGTTATTATATGTAATTTAAAAAGGGCACAAAAAGATTACTCATCGATGTCGGTTAAAACCGTCATCAAAGGGAGACCTTCGATGTCGGTTATCGCCCGTCATTAAAGATGTGTATAAAAAAGGCGCCACGTTTTTCGGAGAAAGACGAAAATTTTCGTAAAAATTTCTCAACGATGTCAGTTTGAAACCGTCATCAAAGGGAGACCTTCGATGTCGGTTATCGCCCGTCATTAAAGATGTATATAAAAGGCGCTGCGTTTTTCGGAGAAAGATGAAAATTTTCGTAAAAATTTCTCAACGATGTCAGTTTAAAACCGTCATCAAAGGTTGACCTTCGATGTCGGTTTTCGTCAGTCATCTAACGTGTCATCCATGGTGGGCTTCAATAACGGTTCAGGGTCGTTATCATATGATGGGTTTCTATGTTGGTTTTGGTCCTATTTCATCAAAGTATTGGGTCAATCTATAGACGACGAATTTAAACTGTGATTAAACGATAACGTCAATGACGGTTTTGGCCCATCATCTAACATGGGCTTTAATAACGGTTACGACCCGTTATTGTATGCTAGGCTTTAATAATGGTTTCGATCCTTTAAACGACATCGTGTTTATTCTGTTTAATTCATGGTAACGGTAAAGCAAACAATGTGCTTTAATAACGGTTTGGGTCCTATTTCTTTTAATTTCTTTTTCCTTTAATAACAGTTTGGGCCCTAATTTTTTGTCTTCTTCTCCACGAAACGTTTTCCTTCTCTACAATTTTGGCCCCAAGTATACGGTTTGATATTTTTCCTTTCCGTATTTCCTTCTTCGCACGATTGACCTTGAACGGCTAACGACAGCAAGCTGCTCGGGTGTTGAACGGTGGTGATTCTCGGGGGTGTTCAACGCTGACGCCTCTGCGTGTGTAACAACGACAAGAGTTGTTAAACACGACGGTCTGGGTGTTAAAGGTGCGCTACGACTCTGTGTTTCTAACGGCGGCGACAGGAGACTGAGAATTGTGTATGGCGGAGGCAGAGAGTATGGGTACTCACAAACCCAGCAAAGATGGCAGTTCAAGTGGGGTTGGCTTCGGGATTAAGTGGGAGCGCTTTTTGCCCAAGATGATGCTCAGGGTCTTGCTCGTCGAAGCCGACAATTCCACCTGACAAATTATGATTGCCCTTCTCCGCAAGTGCTGTTACCGAGGTTTCTTTCTCCTCTTTCGATTTTTCAATCCACCCCCAAACTCATACTCTACCCACTCGTCCACCCCTTCCACTTGTTGTCATATATATTTTCCGTTACATGCCTTTGTATGATAAACATAGACATGGTAGATGATAAATTTTTATCCCCTTGTCATGTGTAATTATGCGTATTGGCAGGTCCTCTTGGGCACCACGAATCCTGAACTGGAAATTTTGGATACATTTGAAGATGTTGAATATGAAAGAAGCACCGTTGAAGATGTTTTGTGTAATGGATGTAATGAATATTCTCTTTAATGTGTTGTTAGTGTTTTAATGTCCATGGTCGTCGCCGAGCGTCACAAGCCACTCTTTGATATGAAACTCTTCAGGTTGTGTCCGATTTGGCAATTGAGGAATACTTTGTCTTCTTCGTCGTCGACTCATAACCTTCACCATAGTGGTCATGACCCTAGCAAAAGAAACTCAACGACGTCGAATAATATCAAATTTTCATCGTCTTCCAAGACAGTGTCCTATGTGGCGAAGTCGTTGTTGCCTCCTCGGCGTCGACTTTGAGGTTGAAATATTTTAGAGTTATGTACTTATTTTGTTTAGCAAGTTTTTCTTTGTAAATTGGATGGATGGAAAGTTTTATGCATTATATATACTATTATATTTTATTAATTAAGTACATGTTCGTTGAGTTAGTTGTGTAAAAATACTTTTGGGACTTTATTTTGTGCATAGGTTGATAAATGGCGAAATATTGTTGGTTAGCCACGTGTGCAACCAACAATTTTTTTTTTTATTTACTACTGACACTTTTAATGTCGCACATTTAATGTCGGACACTTTTAATATCACAACTTTTAATGTCGGACAATGACCGACATTAAAAGTAACTTTTAATGTCAGACAATGAGTGGTTGACTGACATTAAAAAGGTCTTTTAATGTCGGGCAATGACTAACATTAAAAGGGTGCTTTTAATGTCGGACAGAGCTTTTAATGTCAGTCATTGCCCGACATTAAAAGCGACCGACATTAAAAGTCAAATTTGTTGTAGTGAGGAGAGAGTAGAGAATAGAGTTTGGGATCCTTTATTCAGTGATAATGAAGAAGGGTTTAAATACTTGCTCATGCTCTAGGGTTTTCAAGCATTTAGATGCGATCCAGGGCTGAATCACGCGGAATCGGAGCACCTCAGACCAAAAGGAGATGGAAGACCTCGGGGGTCAGCCTCGGCCTTGGTCGGGCCAAGGCCCAATCCCTCCGACCTTGGTCCGACCTTTTGACCCGTTTCGCCACCAAAGTCCATTTTTCGGTCCTATTTCTGGGCTCGTGTTGGGTTGTGCTCGTCAGCTCCTTGTATATCGGAATGGTTCAAAATTACCTATAACAGATTTATTAGACATTTTTTAAAGTTCAGAGAGACCTAAAATTGATACAAGTTAGAGATTAAACTGGTAACAAAACCAATAAATAATAATAATGTATATAATATGAAAAGGAAATTTCGGTCTCCTTTCTTGAGAACGAATTAGTTCAAAACAACACATCTCAAAAAAAATCAAAATCAAGTTGGAAGAAAAAGAAAAAGAAAAAGGTGGTCAAAAAATTGTGTTTGATGTCTCCCAAGTGACAAAGAATTGAAAAGGAAATGTTCTTTTTTCAAGTTCATGAATCGACGTCGTATCAGTTTGAAACTTTGAAACAGCTCCAAACAAACGCGTCCCACGAACAAGAAGATCTCAGCAGTTCATCACAATGGCGGCAGCTTTTTGAAAAAAAATTCCACACGCTTCCATGTCTCTTCATCTTCTTCGATTAAGACTGGATTTCTTCGACCCGTCTCGAGTCGGATAGGGATTTTTCGTTCGAGATTAGAGGTCGAGAAAAAGGACGCGATGATTCATGAATAAGTCATTCCCTACCTTAACTCTAACAACGACCCATAATCAGTTGGTTAAGTTATATAATTTTAGTTCATGTACTTCGAATATGGTATGAATTTAGTTTCTAAACCAATTTAAAAAGTTTTAACTACGTTTATACTCGATTATTCTCACTCCAACACCATCTCTCAAGTTGGGTAGTAGGAAATTTTATCGTAATTAGTCTAGGAAATTCCAAGTTGGTTGTGGTTTAATGAAACTGAAACATCTATACCCAGTTATAAACGTATATCATATATTAGTAATTCAATTAAAAATTTATCTGATAGACAAATGCCACATTCGTACTTTTTCAATACAGTGGCCACGTTTCCATAAAAAAATAAAAATTGGGCATGTTTCAATAAATTTGGACACATCCATCCTAATTTCCCTTAAACAAACATGATATTCAACAAACATGATATTCAAGATTGATGAACTCATTCGAATTCTCTTTAAGACTGATTCTTTAAAACCTACTTCCAAATACTTTCTAAAGTTCAGAGACGGGAGTATACGTATATTCCGACCTCAACCCATCCATTAGGATCTTAAATTAAATTGGATTCTATAATATGATCCGATTTCAAAAATAAACATAATCATTATGAAGGTAGATTAGTGAAATGCATGCACCATTATATTCTTCTTTGTGAGGTAAACCCCCAAATTTAGCACACAATGCCTACTTACATGCTTTTTAGAACACATACTACTTACATGCTTTTTAGAACACATAGTCGGTAGCACAAAAATGACTATCAAGGTTACAACCGTAAATTTCACTTTTAAGATTCATTTATCCATTGGAACTCTGGATTTAGGAGGATTTCAAATCATAACTTATTTGAATTCTTTTCATGTATTTGGATGAGCAAAAAAGAAAAAAAAAAAAAAACAATTTTGTTTTCTTTAAAAAAAAATTCCACTCCAAAATAGTCAGATTTGGCAGGATTTCAAACTTAAAAAATTATGTTTTCAGTTTTACCCATAAATTTTTTTTTTCTTAATTTGTGACTCCTACTATACTTGATTTAACTACCAATTTGTTTTTTTTTCCTTTTTATATATTAATTCTTTTTTTTTTAATTTTAATATACAATAAATATATATAAAAAAAAATAGTAGCTATCAAATATATCCTTTATCAATATATAATAATATATGAAAAAGAAAAAAGAATGAGAGTAACGTTGTAATTGATGGATTTTGTCAAGAGACTCAGTTCAATTTATTTTTCATTTCAATTAAGACCTTTGTAAATTTTTCTTATTTTCTTTTTTACAATAATGGTGACATTTGTAAATTTTAATTTAATAAGTTGATTTGTTTTAATTAATGATGTGTTTTCATAGTTATATGTGTTTTTTATATTGTTATTTGATATTAAATATTTTGTTATTAATTAAAATAATTTCCTGCAAATTTACAAGGGGCATAATAGTAAAATGTTATACTTTCTTTTCCTTTTCCATAAGCATTCAAATGCGAGATTTTAATTTTAGTGATTTTAAATTATTTTGGTTCCAAACACAAATAGGAATTTAAAATCATTTCCATCTTTTAAAATCTTGAAATTTGAAATCATTTCCTGCAACCTTCATTCGCCAAACGGAGCATTAAGGATGAAAATATCCGTTAAGTTGATATATTCAAAAGAGTGTTCGACATGGATATTGAAGATTAATCGATATCTCCAAAATCTTTTACAAATATCCATAGAACATAAAAATATATCATCTATTAACTTTAATATAAATATAAATACTAATAACAAGATCTATAACTTAGTTTGGAAGTAAAAAAAGTTAATTATTAATTTAAATATTTTTTTTTAAAAAATGATTTACAGAAATATCTATTGATATCTATTTTATTGATGTATACATAAAATTGAAGTCCCGATATCAATATCAGTTCTCTTTGTTTTATGTTTTTTAAAATTATTGTTGGGAATTAGAGAGTGCAACCAAAATCCCACATTGGCTAGACGAGGGGATGATCATGAGTTTATAAGGAAGGATAAGTATCTCCATTGGAATGAAACTTTTTCGATAATCCAAAAGCACAACCATGAGGGCTTATGTCTAAAGTAACAATATCATATCATTGTGAAGATTTGTGTTGTGTCATCGTCCTTAACAATTATGTTAGCTCATTTTAAATTTTAACCAAAACATAACTTTTTTTTTTAAAGTTTTGCCCAATAAAAAAAATTGTAGAAGAACAAGGCCTTAATTTCTAAGGATAAACTTTGCTATTAAAAAAAAAGTATGAAAAGACTTTTTATGTGCTTAAAACTAGTGTTTTTTTTTTTTAACTACTCTAGAAAATCATATTCTAAAAAAGTCTATATTTTTTTGGGTAGGATAAATATGGAAGTGGAGTTCTAAGGTCTCGTTTGATAACCATTTAGTTTTTAGTTTTTTGGTATCGTTTAGTAACTAAAAGCATTTGTTGGGCAAATGATTTCAATAAGAGAATATAAAAAAAAAAAAAAAATAGTTCAAATTGTCTATTAAAGCAAACGATTCCATGCTATTCATTTGATATATAATTACAATATTTTTCACACTAGCTTTATTCCTTTATTTCTTTTTCCAGCATAATATTAACCATTTACCCCACACAGAATCCCAATTGCTTGGAATCCATCCCTAAAATCTTACTATAAATTATAAGTAAATTTATCTTATTATTCTTTTAATTATGAAAATTACATCAATATTAGAATAAAATAGCTAGATTTAACTACTATAATTCAGCTAGAAACTACTTTTTATTGATTGGAAAAAAAAAAATCATTTTACAATTATCTGTATTCATTGAATTACATATAATATAATAATAATTTCCCTAAACAACCCAATCTTCAACTTTGTATATACTAAAATATTCTAAAAATTAAGCACAATGATGGTGAAGTTAGAAACCACTACTTTAATTAGGTGATTAGTCTCTCCTTAATCTACTGTTGATTTACTTCACATGCAAGTTAATCCATAAATATAGTTGTTGTATTAAACATTAAACAAAATTAGCACTTATTATTATTATTTGCATCTTAAAATTTTATTTCACAAGGATTTCTTTATGAGAAAAACTTTTGAAGTATATATTTTTAGGTTTTTTCTTTATTACTTTTCGAATAAGTATTTATATAGAATAATAAGCACAAATAAAAGTAAACCTATTTTATTTGTACATTTTCATTTCAATTAATGCAATTGCTTAGTAAATTTTAACTTATTAGGTGTGGATAAAAGAGAAAAAAAAATGTGTAAAGGACTAAAGAAATATAGTTTTTTTTTTCTTCTTAATAATGAAAAAAAAAACTTTTCTTTTTCATTTTTGAAATTTAGTTAAAATTTCAAAATCGATGTATGAAATGTGTAGAAAGAATATTCAAGTTTTATTTATTTATTTATTTATTTTAATATAAGAAACCACTCTATTCCAATCTATTGCTCCAAATATGGGTTTGGATTTGAAACCCAAACTCATGATCAAACACCCCTCCGTGAGTTGAACAATTAGGGTGCAAGGATTTGAACTACATATCTCTTGGTTATTAATATAAGTTCAATGTCACTAGTTGAGCTAGGTTCATGTTGACTATATATATATATATATATGTTAATGTCGTGCTTAATTTTTTTTAATTAATCAAAATTATATTGTTAGATTTGTTTCATTATGCTGAGCATGATATATATCATGATATTAATGCAATTTTTTTTTTCGAAAATGATATTAATGCAATTTTATATTTGATAGAAATAAATAGTTGTTATGCAGGCTCCATTAATCTCTACATCTGATTTGGTTAATATCAATCACTTTCTTCAATTTGACTATATATTCATATTTACTAGTCGATGAAACTATTAAATTTTCTATTTACACCCTCATTCTTACTTTATTGAGAGATACGTTTTTCTTTTTCTTTTTCTTTTTTTTTTCTTTTTTTTTTTTTTTTTTGAAAAGGAGAGATACGTTTATATCCAAAGATTAAATAAATAAATATATATATGGATTATTGCAAAGCATACCCCTATATTTTAGAAGTAATTTTAAACGTACGATACCAAATGAAGAATTGAATTGCAAAATAGCCAAACTAAAAGGATATATATAATATAATTTTAAGTTATCCAAAAAGAACACTGTGTAAAAAAGTTTTAATTTTCAATCATTTTCTGATTGGATGTTTTTAAAAGTAAAATCATTTCACGTTATTGAGGATCCCACGTTGAAAAAATTAATGGAGACCTCACAATTTATAAGATACAAGGGGTCACCCCACTCATTCCTAATTGGTTTTGATTAGATGGAACCTCATGTTATCTAATATGGTATCACAATCCATGAAACCCAAATGGGTATTTGGTCCAATAAAAAAAAATTGGGATTCGATTCACGAATGGTGAACCTAAAAAAGCACCATCTTGAGGGACCATGGTTGAAATTTAAAGTTAAGTTCTCAAAAATACTCCCGAATTATAGGGTTGGTTTTCAAAGGATCATTTTGAAACAAACTTCAAACTTAAGGGCTAAAGTGAAACTTTTGAAAGTTCAGGTGTATAATTGAAACTAAACTCATAGTCCGAAGGTAATTTTTGATAATTTAATCTAAATTTAATTAATTATAACAACATTCTAATAAAGATAGTAAATTAAAATTAGGTTTTCTCTTGATGTAGTAAAATTAGGTTTTCCTCCATGTAGTATATATATGTGTATAGCAAAATTAGGGTTTCTTTTCCTCTCTCTCTCTCTCAAGGCAGCTTTTCTCTATCTCTCTCTCAAGGCAGCTTTTTTGGTGTGCTCTAATCACAATATAATGTCCCACAATAATCTTTGAACCAATTGGGTTTGTGAAATTCTCCACATAATTTAGTCCCCCAAATCTTTGTCAACTCAAACTCCACATCCATAATAAACACATAATGCTTCTTCAAAATCCTCCACTGTTGCAAAAATCTTGACGTTTAAAACTTTGAAATAGAATCCTTCTCTCTCATTCATCCCCAAAATCTCCAAGCTGTCTCCTCCTATGCCTTCCACCCCAACCCTCTTCAGAACTCCGTTCATCTCCAACTGGTCTGCACTCATCTCCTCCTCCATTCCCCCATTTCCCCCTCTCCATAAATGGCTTCTGCCCATCTTCTTCTCCTCTTCAACCTCACCCCTCCCCACTTCCCTCCATGGCTTCCTCCGGCCGCCACCCCGTCTACCGAGGCGTCCGCCGACGCAACACCGGAAAATGGGTCTCCGAGATTCGCGAGCCCAAGAAACCCAACAGGATTTGGCTCGGGACCTTCCCGACCGCCGAAATGGCCGCCGTGGCCTACGACGTTGCCGCCCTCGCCCTCAAGGGCCACGACGCTGAGCTCAATTTCCCCAATTCCGCTGCTTCTCTCCCCGTCCCTGCTTCGCGGTCCCCGTCTGATATCCAGGCGGCCGCCGCCTCTGCTGCAGCTGCGCTTGGAGCGGCTGCTGCAGCGATGGAGGCCCGGAATGGTGGTCCTCGTCGTGGCCGTGGTAGTTCTTCTGGAAGTAATTCGAGCCATGGCTATGGAGCGAGATATGATCAAGAGGAGGTGGGAGGTCAATTCATTGACGAGGATTTGATTTTTGATATGCCTAATGTTTTGATGAACATGGCGGAAGGAATGCTTCTTAGCCCTCCTCGTTTCAACAACCACGGCGGAGATGACGACGGAGACGACGACGGTGACCAAAACCTTTGGGATTTTTCCTAATTAATCAATAATAATACATACCCATTAATAATTCCTATAATAACAAATATATAAACATATATACATATCAATGCTTACATATTCTGTATAAAATCATAGGTATATCCATACATATATATATATATATATATATATATATATATATATATATATATATAAAGTGAGGTGGTATTATATGACACCCTTTATATAAGTTTCTTGAATTATACCTTCTTCTTATTCCTTCAAGTCAAATTCGATTATCATTATGTAGCCATTTCTATACATCAAAGATCATTTTTATTTCCAAGGATATGAAGTAAGACACAACCAAACAAAACCCTTTTTTTTTCTTTGTCAGAAAAGGGTAAAAATTGAAACCCTAACTTGCTGGGTTTGGTCTATGTTCATCTGCAATTCGAAAAGCCGCCATGGCCGAAAAAAGAAGAGATCTTGAAGTTGTTTTGAGTGTTTGGAGATTGGTTGAGCTTTGGCTGCGGTTTCCATTGAAAAGGAGAGCAGTCGTTTGGTGAAGAAGAAGCAAAAAGCAAAAAAGCAAAGCAAGTTGGAAGGTTAAGTCAGCTGAATAATTAGAACTTTGATTGAAGGGGGACTTTCTAAGCATGTGTGTGGTTCCCATTTTATCAAATATTTTATGGACATTAAGATTTTAAATTGGATAATAATTAAGACATTTTACTCACTTCTTTGTTCTAGTCTATTTTCAATAATTTATTTATATTACATGGAGAATCTTGTTTAAATTTGATCTCTCTTATTTGAGTTTGATTCTGAGATGGTTTTAATTTTACTATTGGACTATATGTGATTTTCTTTTACGTGACAACAAGATGATGTTTTTTTTGGCTAGTTAACGAAATCCGTCTATTATTTAAGATTTAGGGCTATCTAAAAATAGATTGTAATTGAACTTTTAAAATCATTAGGACTAATGTGATACTATTCTATATTGCCGAGAAACTAATTTTAAAATGATAGAGATATTATAGAAATTAAGCTTAAACTATGTAGACCAAATTTGTAATTTAATTATTATTTTTTTAGTTGAACGATATGTGAGGGTGAAGATTCATATCTCTGACCTTTGGGTCAATATTATAACATTTTAGTCCGTCGAGTTATGTTCCAGTTGAGAACCAAATTCATAATTTAAGCCTCTTTAAGCACGGTTTTATTTTAATTTTCTATTTTTAAAAATGAAGTTCGTGTGCTAAAAACTTTTTTTTTTTTTTAGAAAAGACTAAAAACTTTTTTGTTTATTAATATATTTATGAAAAAAATAGTTTAATATATTAATATACTTGAGTCTTTTTTTTTTTTTTTTGAAAAATTATACTTGAGTCTTTTTTTCTTCTTAGATAATACTCGAAAAAATATATATTTATGAAAATGTTTTAATAATATTAGCTAAAATTTCCTCTTGTTCTCCTTCTTCCATACAATTTTATTGTAGGTATTTAGTCAGAAACGATTCCACACCAAACCGAGGAATAATTTTTTTAAATATTATTAGCTAAAAAAATATTATTCCTCTAAAAAAGAAAAGAAAATTAATAACTTTTATCAATGAACAAATTCAACTACATCGCACATTTTTTCCATTCCAAATTTATAATAGTTCAAATTAAAAAAAAAAAAAATTACTAAAATTTTATATTCTGAATTGTAAACTTTTCATTCTAGTTCATTCTTTTCTCATTCCCAATTTTTTTCCCCAATTTTTCTAGATTTTTTTTTGGGAACAAAAAGAAAATGTAATTTGTTGACACGTCACACTCGTACTCTCGTGAGCTAAGAAGCTGAGAGTGAATAATGGAATGTCTGCAGAAGAAACGTAACACCGACCCCTCACCTTCCCTTTGTGATGGGTTCCAAAGTCATGCATTTTTTTTTTTATAAAAATTATGTTACCAACATTAGTTTTGATAAAAGAAAATTTAAATGGTGTCTAATTGGTAAGGACAACGGACCCTCTATGTATCTCTACGGTATGTTATGGTTCACATTACGCATAAGTCTTTATAATTTTGCTTTCAGTTCCACCCAAAAGGTCTCAAACCAATGGAGTTGTTGTCCTCTACTTATATATCCACGATTTTCTCCTATCTAATCAATGTTAGAATTTGATTGCAATCCTAACACTAATATTCTATTTTGTATCTAATAGGTTTCTAAACTTTTAATATTGTGTCTAATAGATCATGTTATAGGTGATTTTGGACTACTCCGGTGTACAAGGAGCTGACAAGGACAACCGGGCGAAAATAGGACTGGAAGATGGACCCCAAAGGCGAAACCGACAAGTGGAACGGGCCAAGATCGAAGGGGTCGGGCATTTGGCCCGACCCCCTGCTCGTCCTCGACCCAAGGCCCATGGGCCGAGGCCCGACGCGCGGGTCGAGTCCCTCCAACTCGGTTCGGTCCCTACAGCCTCTAGTTGCCCCGGTTCCGCCTGGTCCGTCCCGAAACGCCTCCGAATTCCTAAAAACCCTAGGAGCATGAGCAGGTATTTATACCCCTCTTTGCCACTGAAGAAGGAGACCCGAACTCTCTACCTTCTTCTCTTACTCTCTAGCCCTCCTACTTCCGTTTTCTGACTTAGGCATCGGAGTCGGTGTGGCTAGCATGACACCGGTGTGCAGGTTTTCCGTCTTGCAGGCCACGTCTTCCCTCCCTCATCTACAAATTTACCGTTGGTGGCACGTGAAGGTCAGATGAGTTCCCACTGACCAAATTTGACCATCAACAGATCACACACGATTAATAAGGTCCCGTTTGATAACCATTTCGTTTTTTGTTTTTGAAAATTGTGCTTGTTTTCTCTCAATGTTCTTACAGTGGTTTTCATTTTTGTTAAAGAGACATTTGAGTTCCTAGTCAAATTCCAAAAACAAAAACAAGTTTTTTGAAAACTACTTTTTCCTGTTTTCAAAAATTGGTTTGGTTTTTGAAAACATGGGAAAAAATGTAGATAAAAAACAAAGAAGCTTGGGGGTAAACATAGTGTTTATAGGCTTAATTTTCAAAAACAAAAAACAAACAACGAAATGATTGTCAAACGGGGCCTAAGTTTTTTAAATTTCAATTTTGTGTCTAATGAATATCTTTGGATGAGGTTTAGACCAAACATCGCGAAGAACTCTACAGGGGACGGAATTTTGATTTCTAATCTCTAGAGCTCAAACGGAGAAAGGTTTGCTCAAGGATTTGACCATACATCGTGAACAACATTGTAGGGGACGAACTTTAGGTTTCTAACTCTCCAAATTCAAACACCGCAAAAAGTTGACCCATTCTACAATTTTTAAAATTCATGATCTCAAAGTGAGATTTAATTTTATATGTATAATTAGATTTATCTTTTCAATTTTGTGTGTCTTATAGGTCATGATTTTTTTTTTTAAAAAAAAATAAGGGATCTATTAATCTATTAGATTTAAAGTTACAAATTTAGAGACTTGTTAGACACACAATTGAAAATTTAGACTGTGTTTTGTGATATAAAAACATAAATTTGAAAACAAAGAATTCAATGGAAAAACAAAGTTATACTTTCATGTTTACTTAACTCTCACACATAGAGGAAAATATATAGGAGATGAGTTTTTTCGGAGAAAGTTTTGAGTGAATGGAACAATGTGGCTAGTAATCTTACATTGTTGGATCAAGGAAAGCACAAAAGAATTTAAAAACTATATTGCAAACTAATTAATTTATAAATGATTTTATAGGACAAAGACGAATTTTAAATTTGCATCGAATAATTATCCATCGGACGGACACATTGAATAATTTTTCTTGTCTCAGGTGATGGAGAAGCTATTTTTAATTAGCTTTATTGGAACTCTAGTTATATTATGGGACTAATAGAGGGGGAGGGGGAAAATCATTTCCCTTAGGAAGGAAAGTTGGACTAGTTGTGAGGGGTCCCTCTTGTTCAATGAGATGAAAAGGAAGGGGTGGTTGGTTGGGGTGATTGGAAATTAAGTGTTTTTTCAGGAGAAAAAACTATTCAAAAAAAAAAAAAAAAAAAAAAAAACTTCATGGGATTAAATAAGAACATGTGTGTCTTTATTTTAAAATTATAAGGGAGAGACTTAAGACTCAATTGTATATTTTTATGTCAGGTTATGTGTAAATGGATGTACATAAAGAAGGGATTCGACCTTTTCTTTTCTTGTTTCAAATGGGGCGAAAGAAAACGGATAAGTTAAACAACATCTCATCAACTTCATCTTACTTAAGACAATATATCATCGTATTGAACGGATGGATACTAGCAACTTGCAAATATTTTGGATGCATGTATTCGAGTGTTTAGTTCAAATTTCTAATGGGGAGAGAACACGAAAACACCTTTTTTCTTAGTTCAATGAGTGAAGTTGGTGATTCGAACTTCTAATCCTTTTGGTCGAGTATATATATTTTGATCGGATGATAGGAAAACACCTGTAAATTAATTTTCATTAGGGTGCTCAAATCAATCCGTAGGTAAATATAATGAAAAAATTGTCCTACAAAATCGCCCTCACAGTACAATATGATGGAATTAAAATTTAGAAAAACAAATTACTTGGGAAAAGTTAAGTTTTTAACCCTTTGCTATTTCTTTTTCTACACTTACATCAAAGCCATCATTTCATATTTTCGTCAGCTTTGACTTTCAATTCCTTCTATTTAAAGGAGGCCCTTCATCAAGAGGCCCCATGAAGAGCCGCAGTTTTTTTTTTTTTTTTTTTTTTTTTTTTTTTTTTTTTAATTATAATTAATTAATTTATAATAAAAATAATAATATTTGGATATATGTATTTTTAATGGTTTGTGGGTAAAGTAAAAAAAAAAAAAAAGAATATGAATATTTTAATATCTACCACTCAATTATCAATATTAAAATCCGATATAAAATGATATTACAGAGATTTGGATATACGATTTTTTTTTTTAAGTTCAACATATGAAGTTAGGCCAGGATAAAGATGAGAACTTCTAAACCTCTTGACCGAAGATACATACTTTATGTCAGTTGAGCTATTTTCAGTTTGACCCGAATTACTTTCTTTAATACCGTATTAAATTACCACTAAAGTTGAAGTTAATAAGTTAGACATGACATGTACAACCGAGTGGTTAGATGTTCAAATATTGTACAATAAAAGATTCTACTCTAAAAAGATTCTAACTTATATCTTTTTTTAGTTCTACCATAAGTAGGGATATATATATATATATATATATATATTATAGAATTGTTTATGTAAATATGAAAGTAGATTATTTTAACTTTTGATCTCTTAGATAAAAAGATATAAATATTTTTAAATGATGTGGAATTATTATTATAATTATTTTCTGAATTAGAATAGAAATGAGTTTGGAATCATTTTTTTTAAAGCTTCCGTTAAAACGTGATTCGTAGAATGAGAGATTTTTCACTCATAAACACTACTCTAAAAAGATGTCTAAAACTTGTCTAAAAAAAAGTCTAAAACTCAAATCCTCTATTAAAGTATATAAAATAATAATAGTTGTACGTCTCTCAATTTTAACGAGTAATCAAACAGGGATATTACTTATATTTAAATAATTTCTTTATATATTATTTTAACCCTGAAACTATTACGATTCAATTTTCAAACAAGATTGTGTTTAATGCAAAGTTGACTTTAACATTAACTTTTCTAAGACAAAATCATATAGAGAGATGAAACTTTTCATAAATATCTCAAATCCGTTGCTCCCACAAAATCCTACTCATCATATCTAGAACTTGGTTTTCCTTTTTGTCTACACTATTAAAAATATGTCACTTTTATGTGAGTTAAATTTAGAAAAAAAAGGTTAGATTTTAACTATTATATTGGTACTAAAAAATAATAATAATATAAAGAAAAATTGAAAGTGGAAATTGGAGAAGAAGACAGAGGAATCACGAATTAAGTTGTGAATAATGGAGAAAGTCAATTAGGGTTATAATTGCGAAATAAAAGATGATTTTAAGCACCAAATAAAGCTTAATCATTACTCATGTAGAAAATTTGATCAATACATATGGTTTCTTTTGTCACCCTTTTCTTCTCTTTGGGTGGCTTTGGATATAAATGTCCTAGCTTTTGGTAAAGAAAGCACTTCTTTTATAAGCATTTTTAGGTGAAAGCTTTTCGAGTGAGTTTGAGACGAAACAATTTTTTTCTAAGCAATTTTAGAAGAAAACTTATTTCTCTCTGCGTGAGTTTGGGATGCCTTTTGTTAAAACGAAACACTTGTTTTTTAATCCGTCTTAACAAAAACTATTGACCTCTCATTAGATGATTTTGAAAGCCTTGGGTATAAGCGAAACACTTTTTTTAGGCATTTTTTTTGGAAGCAAATTGAATATTATCAAAAAGAAAAAAAAACTTGCTTCTGATTAGTTAAAAGCTACCCTTTTTAAAAAATTTTAAGTTTAGTCCCTCAACTTTCAAATTTGTGTCTATTTGGTTCATGAACTTTAATTTAAAAAGTGTTTAATAGGTCCTTATACTTTAACTAAGATATAAAGTTGAAATTTATGTCTAATGAGACCTAAACTTTCAGGGATTTATTAGACACAGAAATGAACGTTGAATGATCTATTAGACACTTTTCAAAGTTTGAAGACCTATTAAACACAAAATTAAAAGTTAAAAAATCTAATAAACACTTGATTTAGGATCAAATAAATAATATAAACTGACTACCAACAACTATTTAGTGCTTCTTAGCCCCTCTCTCTCTCTCTTAGTCAGCCATCTTTCTCTTTCACTCTCTAAATTTTAGTGTTTTTTTATGCTTGCTTAGCAGTCTCTTTCTCTCTATAACACATAGTGCTTCTTAGTCAATTATGTTGCTTAGGCCTCATTCTCTCTATCTATCTCTCCCTTTCTTTGGAATTATTAGTGGTTGTTTTTGTGCTGTCCATAAAACAACTGTTGAATTTGGACATGTAATCTTTATTAATATCATATTTGTTTGCCCTTTTGATCTTATGGCTTTGTTGGTGGTTTTCACTAGCTGATTCAACTTTTCCAAAGTTTACAACTTATTCAAACTTTTGTTCATTTAAGAGAATTTGTAGGATGTTCATCATTTTCCATGCTTTTCTCTGCTTTTTGCTAAATTTATGTTTTCATCTGTCTTTAATTTTTTTTTTTTTTTTGGAAAATATATTTCTGGTCCCTGAAGTGTGGATTAGGTTCCATTTTGATACCTAAATTTGAAAACTTAATAGGTGCATGAGATTTGGATTTCGTTTTCCAATTTTTGGTTAATTACTATCATATTGCTGGCGTAGCACTAATTTTTTTTATTAAAAAAATTGTTTTCTAATTTTCTTTTTCACCATTTTTTTCTTCACTAAAATCCTAATGGTTGCAGCCCTATCACTAGCCGTCGTTGACTATTGTTCGCTGCCGTTGGCAATCCTTTTTTTTTAGGCTACAATGGAGTGACATGTTGTTTTACA
This sequence comes from Luffa acutangula, assembly GCA_036850905.1. Taxonomy (NCBI): domain Eukaryota; kingdom Viridiplantae; phylum Streptophyta; class Magnoliopsida; order Cucurbitales; family Cucurbitaceae; genus Luffa; species Luffa acutangula. Next base: position 50,687,859 of record CM072096.1, on the reverse strand, counting down.
CTGTTGAATGTATATTTATATATATAATAATAGAATTTCATGTATCAACCATTATGATTGGTAAATATGCTTGTACATAAATGTTAAGACTCAATTATCTATTCTATTTATATACTATACAATTTTTATGGACATTGCACATGTAATGTCATTTGATTAACATTTAAGATTTTTTCCCTTTATTAAAAAAAAGAATATTTTTAATTTAACAGAATTCATTTTAATTCTAAAAAACATAAGCATAATTCCAACTTTAATAATAAAACTGATGAAATAAATAAAGCGTAAATTACATTGTAAAAAAAAAAATAAAGCATAAATTACATTATTAGAGATTTAGACGTGAATCTAAAATTTCAAATTTAAAATGATAATAATAAGATTAAATTATAAAAAATACACATGAACTATGGGATTGGTTTCAATTATACCTCTAACAAAATATGCAAACATGTCATTCTCCGTTCATGAATTCAACGAAAAAAAAAACATTCAAGGGTCATTTAGAAACAAACTTCAAACTTCAAGGACTAAAATGAAATTTTGAAAATTCAGGATATAATTGAAACCGACCTCATAGTTTAGAGATATTTTTAATAATAATAATAATACTTGGGGGTTCCTATGGTACACAAACTTTAAAAATTACTCTTCTAACTTTATATATGTATAAATCAATTCCGATTCTTAATTCAAACATTCTATCTCAATTTTTAAAGATCAATCCAAATCCTAACCTATATTTTTAAACGCCAAAACGAGCATAGCTCAGCGCGACATGTGTCCTCGATCAAAAGGTCAGAGGTTCGAATCTCTTCGCTCCGAAATGTTGATGTACTCAAAAAAAAAAAAAAAAAAAAAACCTATAATTTTAAAACATTTTATGAAAAGCATTAAGTTAAATAATTTATCAAAAAAAAATTTTTTAAAAAAAACAAAATTGAAGTCTAAGATATCGTTATATATATATATATATATATATATATATATATATATATATATAGGATATTAGAAATATGAGATTTGGTTTTATGAATCAATTTAGAAATACATTATTCAAGACTCCTCGCTTTCTTCTCTCTCGATTTCTTTTCCCTTCCTTTTCGCAGAGACTTTCTTCGTCAGCGGGATCTTCCTTTTTCCTTTTCCTTCTCCTTCTCCGGCGGCCAACGGTAAGCGTCTTTCAATATTATTATTATTATTATTTTAACCAAAGGATTCAACGATTAGTTGATCGATTATTGTCTTTCTTTGTTTCTTTGAATCGTTTTCTAATAATCTCAAATTTTCATCTTTATTTCTTTAGGAACAACAAAATGGAAAATCATGGGACTTCCCATTCAAAGGTGACTCCTTTTTCCATTTTCTTCTCCAATGTTCGATCACCCAAATCAAATGGATGTTCGATACATAATTCTTTTTTCGAAGAACTTGACCAGGTACGCACTCTTTTTTTCTCTCTTTAGAAATCTAAATAATTTATTCTTGTGTACAACTTTATTGATTTATTTTCATAATTCTATTGAGTATATATATAGGTAAAAACACATGGTTTAAATTACGTAATTCTAAAATATTATATTTATATTAGGAAAAGGAGGTTCGACATTGAGTTCTAGGACATGGGGCTTTGTATTTTAGTATTAGAAATTGAGATATAGATTAAAGGTTCATTTCATATTTGTTGATTAATAATGATACTATCTAAGGCCCCGTTTGATAACCATTTGGTTTTTTGTTTTTGGTTTTTGAAAATTAAGTTTAATCACACATACTTCTACCCATAAGTTTCTTGGTTTTATTATCAATTTTCCACCTAGTTTTAAAACTTGTTTTTGTTTTGTTTTTAAAATTTGGCTAGGAATTCAAATGCAACCTTAACTAGGATGAAAATCATGGTAGGGAATTTAGGAGAAAACAAGCATAATTTTCAAAAACCAAAAACAAAAAATCAAATGGTTATCAAACCGGGCCTAAATTATTTGTTGATTAATAATGATACTATCTAAATTATTTGTTTTCTATACAAAATTTTTTATTTATATTAGGATTACATTTGAGATATAAGTTTATATTTATGTCTTAATTTTATATTAGGAGATTTTATATTAGGAGGAGGGATAAGGAAGGGAAAAAATGAGGAGGAATAAGGAAGGAAAAAAAGAGAAAAGAAAAAAAAAAAAGAGGAATAAGGAAGGAAAAAAAAGAAAAAAGAAAAAAAAAAGGAATGAGGAAAGAAAAAAAAAAGAGGAGAAATAAGGAAGGACAAAAAAAAATTTAAAAAGGAGGAATAAGGAAGGCAAAAAGAAAAAAAAAGGGGAAAAAAAGAGAAATGAGGAAGGAAAAAAGAAAAAAAAGGAAAAAAAAGAAAAGGAAAAAAAATAAAGATGAATAAGGAAGGGAAAAAGGGAAAAAAAAAAGGAGGAGGAACAAAGAAGGGGAAAAAATCAGGAGGAATTAAGAAGGGGAAAAAATCAGGAGGAATAAGGAAGAAAAAAAAAGAAACAAATGAGGAGAAATAAGGAAAGAGAAAAAAAATGAGGAGAAATAATGAAGGAACAAAAGACGAAAAAAAATGAGGAGGAATTTTGAAGGAAAAAAAAAATTTAAATGAGGAGGAATAAGGAAGGCAAAAAAAATGAAGAAGAATAAGGATGGAAAAAAAAAAAAAAGAAAAAACAATGGAGGAACAAGGAAGGAAAATGAAAAAAGAGCAAGGAGGGAGGAAAAAGGATTAGAAGTAAATAGTCAAACATTGTATAACTTATTTGGTTTTTTAAAGGGAGAAGACGTGGTCTGCAAGATAGTAAACCTGCACACTGGTATGATGCTTGCCACACCCACACCACCTCCGATGCTTAAGTCAGAAAACAGAAGGAGGAGAGCAAGAGAGCAAGAGGGGAGAGTAAAGAATAGAGTTCCGGGCCCCCAGTTCCGAACCCCTTCTTTAGTGACGAAGAGGGGTTTAAATACTTGTTTGTGCTCCTAGGGTTTTTAGGAATTTGGAAATTTGAAAGCTTGGATGCACAGGAATGGGCTTACTCCCTGCAAGGTTGTTTTAGGAATATGGGGTTTAGCGATACAAATATTAACGATTGATTTTTTTTTTTTTTTTGGATTAACGATTGGTTAAAGGGTTGGTTTGTTAAATGATTCTAGGGTTTCATCCTTTAAAAAAATTGTAATTGATTTAAATAGATTTAGACAATTTTTTTAATCCTAGTCAACATCCACATCATCAATTAATAAGTACAGTCAGCTCAACATCCACATCATCAATTAATAAGTACAGTCAGTTTTTCCGTTTGTATTTAACGGTTCTGTTAGTGATAGGGACCTTTTAAACCTATTCTTAAAACCGTGGGGACTAAAAGGGTCTATTTTAAAAATTTAGGGACCAAATGCACCTAGTGCTAAAAACTCGGAGACTAAAAAGGTAATTTTCCCTATTTATTTTTGTTTATAACGAAAGTGTTATTTTCAAATTTTTGTTTGTATTTTTTTTTCTCAAAATGTTATTTTCTTTGGCTTTAAAAAAGAAATCCTAAGATGGAATCCTAGAAACGTCTAAATTCTAATATTCACTTAATTAGAAGATCTTGAGGCGACGAATCAATTTGATTCCAATAAAACCTTTATTTGCGAAGGGCTTTCCTGGAGTTGAGAAATCGTAAAATTCCGATCTCATTTTCTTGAGGTGAACAATTTTTTCCAATGTTGGAAATAATTCTAATATAGCCAAATTAATGGATGAATTTCTATTTTGGTCTCTATATTTTTTACTTTGTTTCATTTTGGTATTTGTATACTTTCAAAACATTCATTTTAGTCCTTGTACTTTTAAAAATGACCAATTTAATTAATCTTTTGTTTGCAAATTTTATACACAATGGAAACCATTCAATACAATTTTTTTACTACATTTTCCCTAAAAAAAAAAAAAAAAAAAAAAAATGACTACATTTCAAAAAATTAATTAAGTAGTGGAGTGTCTTGCTAAACTTATGATCAAACAATGAGAAAAAAAAAAATGAAAGTACCAAATTGATATCTTTTTAAAAGTACAACGACCAAAATGAACCAAACCCAAAAATACAAAGACCAAAATAGTATTTAAACCTTTCCACTTATTTATCAGATCATGACTTCAATGTTGGAGGTTTCAAGGACCTTTCTCCTATCTCATGGATCAAATTTTGGTTTTTGCTTACCTTTTTACTTATTTTTTAATTTTTTAATTAAAAAAGTAGTTTTCTTTTATTCTGGATCCTAATCACTCTATAAAAAAGATTGGCGTTGACTCATTTTAAAAATATCCCCATAATTATTTATATAAAACTTTTGATAAGTACTCATAAATTTTGTTGAACTAAAAATACTTTTTAGCCCTTCCAAGTTCCAAATAATCCCAATGATAAACTTTCCATTTAAGTTTTGTAGAGGCAGAAACGAACAACAATAATGGCAGAGGTTTCGCTATAAATATTTATTCTCTAATTTCCTTTAAGGGACAAGGATGGTCGAGGAATTTTTTAAATTAATTATATGGTTTTTTTTTTAACTATTTTATTGAAAATTAAGAGATAAATACACAAATAGTTTTATCTAATCCACAAATTTCAAAATCTTGAAAGTAATCTCTAGAAATATTGGCATTTTTATAATGTTTTAAAAAAATTAAATCTATATACATTACTTCGACCTGTATTTTTTATTTTTAAATCTACTTTCTTTCTATGTTTTTGAAAACTAAAAAAAAATACCTAATTCTCATAAATTCATTTTTGTTCTTAGAATTTGGTTAAGAACCAAATATGTCTTTTAAAGAATGAAAACCATTGTAAGAAAAATTGGAGAAGACCTGCATAATTTTCAAAAATCATAAAAGTAAAAAAACCAAATAAACAACCCTAAAATTTTTTAAATGCTCAAGAAGAGTCCATAATTCTATAGTGGAAACTCTCGATATACATTCATTTGTGAAATTGTAAAAATTGATCGTTTGATTTTAAAAGACTTATTTCATCTACACACAAGGGAAGCGAGAGTATGAGTAGTCTTACTTAAATCTCACACGAAATGTGAAGAAAGCCCTTTATACAACCTTGCCATTGCTTTTCGATATTTTTCTATCAAAAGTTTTCAAGGAATTAGCGAGTCAGTCTTAGTCCAAAGTAGGGTAAAGCCCTACATCGATGGATGTATTGAGGTTTCGAAAACCTTCGTCTGCCAAGAGCATCGAGCATCGAGTTTTAGCCATATTTTTTAACATTTAAATAAACTTTATGGTTTGGTACATTTGATAATTTTACAAATTTGTGATCGACACATATGAATCATATTTTCACAATTTCCATTTCCAATTTTTGTGAAGTTGGCATGCGGCAAGAAGATTGGACTGGGCCCAAGCCCAATAAGAGAACATGTCCAGTCGGCCCAATAGCAGCACAAAAAGGAGGAAGGACCCACTTGGTTAAGAAACTTTGTTTTTGGGTCAAATGAGGCCCATTAAAGATTCTGCTCGAACAAGAGCCCAGCTAAAAAAGAAAAAATATATATATATATATATATATATATAATTTAGAAATATGTTCAAATTTTCTTTTCTTACATGAAAATTATTTCCATTATTTAATCAATTTTGATAAAAATTAACTTTAAACTTAATTACGGCTGAGACTGGTGGATAGGCATCTGGCATCTTTACAACTATCATCGAGTTTTAATGTCGGTCAATACCTGACATTAAAAGTAACCAATATTGAAAGTTGTATCATTAAATGTGTCTGTCATCATTTGGTCAATAATTAAATTAAAAAAAAATAAGAATTATTTGTTACACATGTGGCTAACCTACAATATTTCAAGCTATAGAGAAAATAAAATCTCAATAATATAATTGGTTGTCCATATGGCTAAACCAATATTTCACCTTTGTCAAACCTATGCACAAAATACAATCTCAATTCTATTGTATAACTTAACAAACACAACCATAATTAACTAATTCACTCAAAAAAAAAAAAATCACTATTGTTAAGAAAAACAAATGTCAACTAGAATTTTAACATAATCTTTGCTAAAACATAACAAAATTAACCTTTTTTTTAACTAAAAAAAAATATACTAGTTGACATTTGTACCTAATTAATAATAATACTATAATTCATGAACTTAAACTAAACATACTCATGTAACTAATTCACTATAAAGATTCTATACTTGTTCACCAAAACAAAATCATGATATTACTGCTACTTGAATCACTCATATATGAATTTACAAGCAAAAACACAAAACAATAATGTTATATCTTCTCATGTTCTTGTCACATAATGCACATATGCTTAATTACAAGAAAAATACCTGAAAAAGCTCATGAGACCATAACTTATCATTCTCATTAGGTTAGTTTTGAAACCAATTGATATGCTCTAAACCTATAAGCCAAAAAAACAAGAAACCCAAATCAAACCACCAAATGTATCTCTAAATCCAACCAAAATTCCAAGAGAATTCTAGCCACAAATTTAAATAGAGAGAGAGAAAAAAAAAAAAAAAAAGCCTAGAAATGGTGTAGCTTGTACAAAGAATTAAAGTTCAAATTTAAAAACAAAAAACAAAAAGACAAAGGCACTGATAAAAAAATGGTCCTAGATGCAGCAAATGTCAACTCCAAATGAGAATATATAAAGACAATTTGAATTTGTTGTCAAAGCAATTGATATTGTTTTATTTTATAAAAGAAAGGCAACCATTTAACTTGCACTCAACCTCCAATACCACCATAGCCTCAGATCTACTGCCTACAACTTCCACAACCTTAGATCTTCTACCCACGACGACAACCGACGTCGGTAATTGACCACGAGCGGTGACCACACGAGAAACCCACGCCAAAACCCGATTAAACACGAGCAACCCGCGATGAGATGGTGAGAGATGGAGGTGCCACCAATGAGAGGAAAAGGTTGCGTCGATGAATGAGGGAAGAGAGAAATCGGAGAGAGAGAATGAGCTGAATAGAGAGAAGAGAAAATAGGGAAGAGAGAATGTTTGAAGTGTTCTAAGAGAATGTAAAAAGATAGTATGAACACAACTTTTAATGTTGGACATTTGACCGATATTGTAGGTCCTTTTAAATTTTTATTTTCACTTTCCCGCTTCTTTTCCTTGTCCGTCATTGTTTTCCCGCACGGTTTTTTAGACCGTCATTAAAAATCTAATTTGTTGTAATAAGAGACTAAAATTGAACATTTAAAAATACATGGTTGGAAGGTTTTATAAACCACAAGTAAATTTGAGAATTTATTGTAAAGGCATGATTAGCAATGAAAGTTTTCAAAATGTTCTTTTTTTTTTCTTTAAATTTGTTTGAATTATTATTAATTATCCAATTCCAATTCCAATAAAATAAAATAATCACATTTAGGCGAATGAAGGTCTAGATTCTCTCACTACTGCTCCATTGGAGGGATTTTTTGGCCTCCTCCCATTCATCCTGTTGTCATTTTCATTTTTTCTGTCTTTTTTTTCAATGAGTGGGTAGATATATATCAAAGTTCTTTATTATTATTATTATTATTTATTATAAATTTATGGCCTTTTTTCATTCCTACAATTATCATTTTTATTCTTTCTTTATTTGCTTTTTTTTTCCCTCTAAGTGGGTAGATATGAAAGGCTTTTTTTTTCAATGAAGAAAATTTCACTATGTAGGATTCTTAATATTGAAAATATAACATTTTCCATTTAACCATATTTAAACACAATTGTATTCCTTATGAAAAATCAAGACCTTTTTTTGAATTATGATATTTGAATTCGCTATTTTGTGTTGTAGTCTAAAAAATTTAACCAGTATTTAACAAGAGGGACAACATGAGAGGTTTTTGGCTCTTGGAGGCGATAGCATGTTAGATGATAAAATAGTCAAATCTAAATTTGTATTTGTATTTATCATAATTTTTAAATCTCAGTTATGGTTCTAAATATGTATAATGCGAAATAAATAATTTGAAACCAAAAGCTTAAAAGAGAATAGATAAACCAACCTAAATTCAAAGCAACAAGAACAATAATGAATAAAAGAGAAGGGAAAAAAATCGACACCGAGTTTTATACTGGTTCACCTAATGTGGGTTACTTCCAGTTCTATGCTACCAATTCAGGTTCCACTAAAACTGCAGGGAGATTACAAGAAGTCTTATAAAACAACACCTCAACCTAGCCCTCAATAGCCCAACAATAGATATTAATCTTCAATTATCACAATCCGATAGCTTGGGATAAACAACAAGAAAAGATCCTCAACCCGAGAAGAGAAACACTCTTTTCTCTCTCTCTTCCGCACTATAAAGGAAGAAAAGATCACTCTCTTTTTCTTGCTCTCTTCAAGAGACGAACACACTCGCACACACGCACACGCACAACGCGCGCGCGCACACGCACACACACAGGTGGCGAGTTTCTTCAGTGGTGAGTTTCCTTCTTGCACACCAAGTTGTTGAGTTTTTTCCTTGCACACTAAATCCTTCTTACTTGTGCTCCAAGAAGTTAGGGTAAAGTCTTCAAGTTTTGTCTCCACACAAGATACATTTTTTAACCTAGCAGACAAGAGAGGAAGCGAGAAAAAAAAACATGTTAGAACAATAGATGTTGTGACAATAATCAATTCAACCAACAAAGAATAAAGAAGTGAGAAGAAACAACATATATAGGTTATACGTGGTTTACTAACAGTGTATTAGCTACATCTACGAACAAAAGGAGAAAGTATTTCTATTAGTGAGGACTATACAGATACAGAAATTAATAAGACAGTATGTTTCAAACCGAACATCAGACTTCATGTTGTGCAACGAAGCGGATCGTTATCTTATCTTAATGGAGTGTTTGGTGAATTTCGTTGCACTACAAGAGGTGGAAGTAAAGAGTAAAGACGAAGAAGAAAATAAAAAAGACCCAACAGAATAACACAGACATACAAATAAAAACAAGAACATGTGAGAAATGTAGTGTATAAAAAAAAGGTTAAAATAATTTGAAAAAAATTACCTTTTTGGTCCCTGAGTTTTTAAAATAGACAATTATAGTCCTTGAGTTTTGAGAAATAAGTTTAAAAGATCCCTAAGTTTTCAAAATGGACCTTTCTAGTCCCTAAGTTTTGAAAAATAAGTTTAAAAGGTCCCTAATATTATTTTTTCAACTTTTTTTAAAATAATATTTTTGTATTATTTTTGTAATATCGAATGGTTTTTAAAATTAAAAAAATTAAAAAGTATTGATTTAAAATTTTGAAAAAATAATATTAGAGACATTTTAAACTTATTTCTCAAAACTTAGAGATTAAAAAAGTTTATTTTGAAAACTTAGGGACCTTTTAAACCGATTTCTCAGGCAAGGTTTATTTTAAAAACTCAGGACCAAATGCACATATTCTTCAAAACTCAGGGACCAAAAAGGTATTTTTCCCAAATAATTTTATTATTTATTTTAATTATTTTCCTCCGTGGGGGACCAATGACGGCTCGATGGTTTGGTTTGGAGAAAAAAAGATGCAGGCGCACGTTTATATTCAGCTGAAACCGACACGTCGTCTAGAGAGCGACTTGATTTGTTGGCGTTGGCGAAAAAAGAAAACGACGTGTCGGTATTTGACAGGCGGGCGTGAGAAAATACCGACCAAATCAACATGTTTAATGATTTTTCAAACCATTTTCTTCCACAAGAAATAATGTTGCTCTTTTTTTTTTTTTTTGATCACAATAATGTTGCTCTTTTTAATCAAATAATAATAAATAATGTTGGTCCAAACAAGTCTCACCACTTATTTATTTTTTTTTTTTCTTTCTTTGTCATTCAATTTTTCACGCTCGTTCTATCTTAAATTTTTATATATTTCTGAATTCTAATCATTTTATATGTTATTGCATGTTTCGATTTTGTATGTAATTTCATTTTCATCTCTTTTGGTCAAACTTTCATATAAATCATATGAATATTTTTTCTCTTTTCCCTAGGGTTGAAAAATTGTTCTATTAAGATGAACTTATGTGACATCATAAGACAAGAGATTAAATTAAATCTCTTTAAATAATAAGAACTAATTTTTTTAAAAAAAAATTAAGAGACTAAAATATATATATTCAACCTGCTTTTTTCCCCTTTAGAAATATCATAGTATTATAAATGTGGGGAAAAATTAAACCTATTAGGCATGAGCTATGACACTTGTGTCTAACCACTTGAGCTATATATTTAGATTGATCGGTGTTAAAAAAAATATATTTAATAACCATAAATATATTTAGTTTTAATTGGATTTTAAGCTAATTTACATAGGTTGTGTTGTTTGCCAACTTTCATGTGACAGAAACCGTAAATTTGTTTAAGGGAAAGACATAACCTGCAAAACAAGGAAAACTTGTACATTGGTGTGGTGCTTGTCACACCTACTCCGTGCTTAAGTCACCAAGGAGAAAGATGGATATGACAAAAACAAAGAGCAAGAGGTAGAAGAGATAATTCAGAAAGTAGGGTTTTAAGTCCTCTCTCTTTATATACTTTGACTCGTGTTTATGGTTTCTACTCGTTTGAAGACAAATTTGTGTTGAACCAAGTCCAATCGAACTGGCCAAATACTCGAGGAACTGAGCATGGGGGAAGCAATACGACCCACATGTGCAGGTCGAGTGCCGACCTCGGCCATGACCGAGGCTAAGGGTTTGGAATTGGCCCAAGGCCCAATCCATTTGACCTTTGTCTCCTTCGGGGTCTCACCTCTAGTCGGATCCTCAGGTTTGTGTTGCGTTGGTCTCGTCAGTTCCTTAAATTTTAGAGTGGTCCAGAAATTACCTATAACATATTGAGTTGGACAAATAGATCGAACATATATCAATGAGTTATTTCATGGGGAATTGGGAATTCTCTTCTCAAAATTATTTAGTTTAATATGCTATGTTCGGAAGTCAAGATTCGAACTTTTGTCTTTCTAAACGATGATATAATGTTTAAATTAAACTAGAGTTGTCATTTTGTTGGATTGCTGCAAAACATTTTAAAACGTTGCCTTTAAATTAAAGTTACAAATCACTACACAAATGTTACTTGAGTTTTTATCGAAAAAAGTTATGAACGCATCTTGACAGAAATATTAACAAAATGATGACAGTTTAGAACCAATAATTGGGAGTTGGATAATCATCCTAATATTTATGATAAATGACATTTTTCAAAAACCATTGATACCATTTTAAATATAAAATGGTTTTTGAATGGATAGTGGGGGATGAAAATCCCAGAATAGTTCAATGAATAAAGGCACCTATTACTATTTCAAATGTCGGTCCCTTTTGCATTTTCTAAACTAAAAAAGGAAAAAAAAATAGAGGATAATTAGCAACTTCATCATAATTCATAACTCAATTGTGAAGGCCAATATTTTTAATAGTGTTATAAGCTCAAATTCCCATTTTATAATTTATAATAACCTATCAACTCATGATCAAAAAGTTAATTAAATTTGTTTGAAGGAACCTTTGGACAAAATAAGATAAAATACACACATCCAAGTTCATATTTGCTCAAAGATAGACTCGATTTTTGCTCTCTATTATTATTTCTATTCCAAGAGAATTGAATAAAAAGTTATTCAATGTATAGTCGTCCTAGTGAAGCTATCTCTTCTAATCAAAATTCTTCATTTTTCTTTCATACATTTAAGTTTTCTAAAGCCAAAGCGAATTTAGCTCAGCGGTAATTAGCATATATCCTCGACTATGAGGTCAGAGATTCGAATCAAAAATTCAAAAACGTTGAATACTTCTTCAAATAAGATAGCATTCACTCGTCACTCGTCACTCCACAACGACAACTCCATCGTATTTTCATACTCCTCCCAACTAAAACCCTTCTTCATCCCCGGCGGCGTCAGAATCAACCCCTCCGCCATACCATCGATTATCGCCGGCATGTTAAACAACTCCTCCTCATCCACAGCTATCCTATCCAATGAAACTTCCGGTACCACCTTTTCCTCCGATATTAAAGAAGAACACGACGACGACGATAACGCCGAAGACGACGACGACGACAACATGTCACTCGACATAAACGCCTCCGCCGCCTCAACCGCCATCGTTCGTATATCATTTATGGAGGAAGACGACGACGTAACTCGTGGAAATGAGTGAGCCAACTCGGGAAAATTGAGTGCTGCGGACTCACCTTTAATGGCCAAGGCGACGACGTCGTACGCCACCGCCGCCATTTTCGGGCTGCAAAAGGTTCCGACCCAAAAGCTGGATTTTTTGTTGTTGGGCCGCCGGAGCTCGCAGACCCACTTACCATTTCTCTGGCGAACGCCTTTGTAAATCGGGTGGCGGGTCTCCTGGAACTTTTTCCGGCCGGCCTTCCGCTTCGCCGCCGCGGCCGTCTGCGGCGGCGGAAGGTGGTCGTTGGTGGAGCTTGAAGAAGAAGAAGACATTAGAAAGATAATAAATGTGGCGATGCCCTAATGACAGTCGACGGAGCTGTATATTATAACTGTTTAGAGAATCTTTTTATTTATTTTATTTTTTAAGGAAAAAAAAAAAAAAGGGTCATGTTAAACACGTGGTCAAAATGTTTGGCCACATTTTATATTCCACGTGGAACCATGGCTTAGAGAAAAGTCACGTGCGGCAAATTAACTTAAATAATTTCATAAATATCCTTTTCTTTTTGGTGGGGTACACTTTTCCACAACATGATGCAAATTACAATTCTCAAAATTTATAGGGTAGTCCCTACAATCTACACTATTTTCTATGTTACGGTTTTATAATATCTCGAAGAAAAAAACTTGCTGCATATGCATATCGGTATGTAGGGATATCCTTACATACCTCCATTAAAATCTTGACAACTAGGAGAGATAAAAAAGTTTTCTCATTTTTTTTTCCTATGGTAAGTAGGGAGATCCCTATACCGATATGCAGCCAAGTTTTGTTCTAATTTGAAAGCTTTAATGCTAAAGAAAATTGGAAAAATCACCCTTGAGACATGGGTTATTATAATTAATCACATCATTTTACTTTTAATTTGATTAATTAACCTCCTAAGTTTAAGAAATTTTCATAATCAAAGATGGCAAAATGCACAAACCATAGGTCCTTAAATTATAAACTTTATTTCAATCAAACAATTGAACTGCAAGATTGTTACAATCAAATTCAATTTTTTTATAGCATAACCGATGTATTAAGAGGATGATCAATTAAATTAAAATTTTGAAGGTGTAACAGCAACGACCCACTACAGTTCAAACATAGCTTTTACAATTTTCCCTCGATTTTATTATCGAAGTATAACACATTTTCAATTAAAAACCCTACTCAATTTCGATGTTGACATTGAATAAGAAAATAAGAACTTAGATATTTGAAATTGTCATTTTCTCCTAGCTGATATCTTTTGCATGTGTAAAAATATCTCAACCTATCCTATTTGATTAAAAAATTTAATTTTACTCCATTTGAGTTTTTTTTTTTTTATTATTTGAGTTTTCTTTAATGGACTGGAGTGATTGGAAATATTTAGGGGTGTTGTTTGGTAGAGTTGAAGTTATAAAATCAGGAATTGTTTTGTCTTGGGAGTTGGAATACGAGTTATCAAGTTTGTGGGATGTACTTGGAGTAGGAGTTAATAAGCTTATGAGATCCGCAAATAGAGTGTTGGAATAGGAGTTAATAAGTTTGTATACTCTACAATTGGGTGTTATATGTTCTTGGGTCAAACAATGAGAGTTAGGTGGAGTTATTAATTCCACTCAACTTCACTCCTCCTAACTCGTCAATCCAAACACCCCTTATAACATTATTAAGATTGGTTTTGTAGTTTGATATGTTTTAAATTTAAATTTTAAGCTTTTTTTTTTCTTTTTTGAAACTAAAATTTAAGCTTGTAAGACACATGGGATGTAATTAAAAATTGTATATAGACCAAATTATATATTTAGTCCAATTAAGATTTCAAAAATAGGTTTTTCAAAATAAATAAATAATAGTTTGGGTCCTTAAAATTTTATCTCAGACCCCGTTTGATAATCATTTGGTTTTTGAAAATTAAGCCTATAAATATTACTATCACCCATAAGTTTACTTGTTTTGTCATATATCCTCTTCCCATGTTTTTAAAAATCAAGTCAAGTTTTAAAAACTAACCAAAAGTAGTTTTCAAAACTTATTTTTTTTGTTTGAAATTTGGTTAAGAATTCGAGTGTGTGCTTAACAAAGATAAAAACCATAGTAAGAAATTTAGGAGAAAACAAGCCTAATTTTCAAAAACCAAAAACCAAAAACAAAATGATTATCAAACGGACCTCAAATTTTGAAATTTTAATTTGGGTCCATGAAAACTTTCATTCTTGTTTTTCAATTTTTAATAGCTCAATTTTAGCTATCCAACTTTGAACAAAGTATCATCATCAAGACTCTATATCATGAAAGTGACCAATTTGGATATGACATACTTATAATAAATGAAAATAGATTGCATTTTCAATAACTTTCAGAAAACAAATCCTACCTCATTATTCTTTTTCTTTTTTCGAGTTTAACAATGTGTGAGAATAAGAATTCAAACCTCTAATTTTGAAGTCGATATTAATGTATGTTTTAACCAGTTGAACTATGTTTAAGTTGACATAAATATTCTATTAATTCGGTTGTAAAATAAATTAGTTTAAAAAATATATATTTTCAATAATTATTTTACAGTAAAAATTAAATGTAAAGTTTAATGAAGTTTATTAAAATGCTAAAAATTAAAAATTTTAAAAGAAAAAAACTAGGGCCAAAATCAAAACTCCGAAGAATCAATGATTATATTTAAACGGAAATTAAAATGTTTGAATTCCGAAAAGATTTTCTTTTGAATTCAAAAATTCTGAAGTGAAAAATCGAACCATTGATCTTTGGAATGACAATTGGTGTTGTTGATGCCAAAATTTGACCAAGTTACTCACCTAACCTTCACGTGTGACACCAGCAGTGAATTTGTTGAAGACGAAGAAAACGTGACCTGCAAAACCAGTAAGAACCGCTGCACATCGGTGTGGTGTAGGCCACCTGCACTCTGATGCCTAAGTCAGATCAACAGTCAAAAGTATTTTTGTAGTTAGTTTTACGAACTCTTTTTCGGGTGTGGGAGACCCCATTTATACATGTGTTTTCAGTTGGGGTTTTCAGGCGTTACGAGGCGATCCAGGGCTGAACCGAGTCGAACTGTGGCGAACAAGGGCAGCAGGGACCGAACAGAAGTAGAAAAACTCGGGTCCCGCAAGTGGGTCGAGGCTGACCATATGGGTTGGGCCAAGGCCCGATCCTCAAACTTTGGCCCGACCCTTTGGCCTGTTCTTCCTCCAAGACCCGTTTCTTGGTTGTCTCCTTGGACTGGTATTGCACTGTCCTTCTCAGCTCCTTGCATGTCGAGGTGGTCTAAAATTGCCTACAACAGCTGTCTTATTCTTAAAACTCATTTAATCAAAGATATTTTTTTAAGGATAAATATATATAACATTGATTTTGTTTTTAAAATATATTTGTTGCCATTGTTCGTGAATGGAGTTTCCAAATATTTTTTTCACCATGTGATAAACAATAATTTCTTAGTCAATAAAAAGAGCATGTATGGAAATAGAAAAAGTAATTTGCCAATAGTGCAATTACTTTTAACAAATAAATGTCAATAAAACAAGTTAATAACTTTCAAAAGTTTTTTTTTTTTTTAAATAACTTTCAAAAGTTAAAAAGTCCCCCTAAATATTTTTTATAAATAAAAATCAAAACAGTTTTTGGATTTCAAAAAGTTACAAGTATTATTTTAAAAAGGGCTAAATTATAAGAAATACCCCTGAACTTTGGGGTTTGTTTAAAAAATGCCCCTGAATTTTAAAAAGTTTCAAAAATACCCCTGAACTTTGAAAAATGTTTCAAAAATGTCCTTGCCGTTAATTTTGGATGGAAACCGTTAAAGTTTTAGTTTCAAAAATACCCTTGAACGTTTAAAAAAAATTCAAAAATACCCTTATTGAAAAATGTTTCTTTTTTTTTTTTTCCTTCCCCCACCGTAAATTAATCTTTTTTTTCATAAAAAAAAGATTAATTTACAGTGGGAGAAGGAAAGATTTTCGTATCGAAACTTCAAGATAACTTTTGTTTTGTTCTTGAAATTCTACATGTGTGAACTTTTCAATATTATTTTCTCACCCACTATTATCCATTAACTTTCTTTATATTTATATTATGAAAAATAAATGAAACTATTGTTGTATACGAGTTCTAACAATTTTTAAATA
The DNA here is from genome assembly GCA_036850905.1 of Luffa acutangula. NCBI lineage: Eukaryota > Viridiplantae > Streptophyta > Magnoliopsida > Cucurbitales > Cucurbitaceae > Luffa > Luffa acutangula. The sequence continues at coordinate 50,671,520 of CM072096.1, read as the reverse complement.
TCAATAAAAACAAAATCATATATACAACTTTTGATTAATTAATCTTATAAATTGGACCAAATCCACAGTCTTATAAACTTCTTCTTATCACTAACATACACAAACAAAAAGAGGAAAAAAGAAATAATTTTTTTTAGGAAACAAAAAAGAAATAATATATATATATATATATATATATATATATATTGTTTTCTCACACTTATCTTTTTTACGCTTTTTAAAAGAGAAAGCTCGATTTCAAAGTCTGTTTTTATTTGGTATTGTGTTGTACACAACCTTTATAAGCAAAGTTTTGCATTAATTTTCATGGAGAAAGAATTTACGGTGAGAAGAGGAAAAAAGAAGAAAAATTTTTTAATAAGGGTATTTTTGAAAATTTTTTGAAAGTTGAAGAGTATTTTTTAAACTAAAACTTTAACGGTTTCCATCCAAAATTAACGGCAAGGACATTTTTGAAACGTTTTTCAAAGTTCAGGAGTATTTTTTAAACAAACCCCAAAGTTCAAGGGTATTTCTTATAATTTAGCCTTTTAAAAAGAGTCATGGACAAGAATATATGGTTAACAATTCACACGTGTTTCTTAAGTCAAAAAGTTGGGTTGGTTATGAAGCTTTATGTGTGGGGTTCTAAGGGCATGTTTGGTAGGCAATCCGGATCATGTTTTATGTTTTCAGATTCACTGAATTCAGTGAATATGCGTTTGGTAGACGTGTTTCTGAAAACTGTTTTCAGATTCGGTGATCCAAATAGTGAAAATTCTGAAAACAACTTTTTTATGTTTTCGTTGTATCCAGATTTTGAATTTCAAAATTTTAAGTGTAGAATTAATTTAAAAAAGATAAAAACTTTAATAAATATAGTATTTCATTTTATAAACTCAATTTATTTTTGTAAAATTAAAATTTGTATAATATAATGTATTATAAATTATATGATATTGTAAAATAATAATAATAATAAATTTATAATACATAACATTTTTATAAATTAATTAATAATATTTTATATTCAACTTAGTATTTAGTTGATAACTACAAATAATTTATCGTTTATAAATATATTGTCAAACACATTCTGAACCATTATTTAAATTCAGATCCAATTTCTAAATCTGCTACCAAACACATATCTGAAAACATGAAATACAACTATGTTTTCATTGAATCCCTTGTTTTCAAATTCCTGTTTTCAGATCACCAACCAAACGGACCCTAATCTTTCTCTTGATAATGTTCAAATCTCTATCCATAATTATTTTAATGTCTAATCTCAAAAAGAAAATTAAATAAAAACTCTAGCTAGCTAGTATCAATTTTCTATTAAAAAAAAAAAAAAAAAAAACTCCTATTATCTTCAATTACTCCACACTAACATGAGAATAATTCAATTTAGAGTCCGTTTGGAATACATTTTAATTTAAATGTTTTTCAAGAATGCATTTTAAAAAAAAAAACATTTTGTATAAAAATTATTTATAATTTAAACACTCATATGTTTGGTTGAATTTCATCACATGTGTTTTTATACAAGTTATACTTAAAAACTCTTCTTTCAAAAGTTGGTGTCAAGTGTTTCTCTAGTTTATTTATAAATCTCATTTTCTAACAATTCATTTTTAGTGGTTGTCAAACATTATAATTTTTTTTCAAAATGATTTTTTTTCAATTTTTTTTTTTGAAATAATTCTTTTTTTCAAATTAAACACTTGAAAAGTTAAACAAAACACACCCTTAGTCTCTGTTTGATAAAAATTTTGTCAAAAAATAAAATATTCATTAAAAAGCAAAGTAACACTGCAATAGAGGAATAAATATAGAAACAAAAACACTCTTATCAATATGCCAAGATTAAGTTACAAGTTTAGTTCCAAAACTTTAAAATTTGTGTCTAAAATGTTCATAAGCTTTAAAAAGCATATTTAATAGATTCTTGGATCTTCAATTTTGTAATTGATAAGTTTCTTATAATGAGTAACTTTCAATTTTGCATCCAATAGATATCTAACATATTCAAAATGTTATAAAATTAAACGATCTATTAGATATAAATTAGAATTTTGTATCTAATAGAATCCTAAACTTTCATTTTTATGTCTAATAGATGCATGATTTTTTTTTTTTTTTTTAATGTCGAATAGATAATAGACATAATGATAATTTAGGCACTCTTTGATAACCATTTGACTTTTTTTTTTTTTTTTTTTTTTGATAATAACTCTGCACTAGGGGAATAAATAAACATAAACGAGTTGTTATTACTCAATTGTCTTATAATGATTTTCAATTTTTGTAAGAACACATTTAAATTTCTATTTAAATTCTAAAAACGAAAACAAGAACAAGTTTTTGAAAACTACTTTTTCTATTTTCCAAAACTTGACTTGTTTTTTGGAAACTTGGAAATGAAATAGTGTTTATAAGCTTAATTTCCAAAAAAAATTAAAGATCTATTAAATACTTTTAAAGTTTAGAGAGCGATAAAACACAAATTTAAAAATGGAAATGCCGACGTTTTTTAAGTTTAAGAATTCAAATAAAAATACAACTCATCTGAAAGTTATTCACCAACTAGAAGTGCGATTTAACCTAGCAGAAAGAAAGCAGTTATTGTTGACACGGCGGCGGTGAGAGAGCCGCATCAGACCTGAGCCGGCGGCGCCGGCAGCCGACGGTGGTCGAAACGTCCAATATGGCGGGAAGTTCGGCGGCCCATCTGCGTTTATCGGCGGATACCTTTTACATTGCTCATTCGTAAATAATATTGGTACTTTGTTTGGATTTATTTAATATATATTTCTCAAATTACTTTTTTATTACTCTTACTTCAAAAAATATTTTTTTTACCATTATAGTTATTGATTTGGTACTTGATTTTTTAAAATTCTGAATTAGGTCTGTCGCAACGTCATCGCGACACGGAGCGGCCGACGTCCTTTACTAAGGGTCTCTTTCGAGAGGAGAGGTTTGGAGTCGCCACCAATCATCTTGGGGTGTGATTGGTCACCCATTTTAAAGAAAAAAAAAACCGGTCTTTGAAAACCAAAAATTAGGCTCGGGAGTCGATTGAGTGTAGGGAAGGTGTTAGCACCCCTACAACACCCGTTTAAAAACGGTTACCACATTTTATTTTAAAATTATCCTTTTATAACATGCATGGTCCTTAATTTTGAAGAGATAAAAGAAATCAATAACAAATGTCTCACTTGATCTTACCTTAGCTTTGAGCGATAAAGTAAGGGTCTGATGTAGTGAATGGGGTTATACCCAATAATTGTTTGTCATGTTGAAATTTTCTTTTAATTAAAGAAAATTTGTCACCTCAAGAATTTGAGAAATTCTCAACTCCGTCATAGGTTATACATGAGCTATTTTGTCTCACACCTATTATTTCACATTTCAACAATAAAATATGAACTAATAGTCACGAGTGGTATGGCACCAAAACGAAAAAAAATATGTTTTCATTTTTAAATAAAATTCAATTAAAAATTCATTTGAAATTTCTAAAGTAAAACCATTTTGAAATTCATTTGGAAAATTCAATTTAGAATCAAATTGAAATTGATTTGAAAAGATCTAAGTTAATCAAATTTAAATTTTGATTGCCAAAATAATCGATAGTTACACTTTAGGCTAATTTCCAGGCAGGGTGTTCCCTTTCGGTCAGCTTAAGTACCCGTTCTTAGACAAAATTAGCCTTAAAGTTTCCGTAATCGATCTATTTTAGCCTTTCAAAATATTAAATAATGTTTTCGAAATTTGATTTAACATTTGAAATTGATTTCCAATTTAGTTTAAAACTAAAATTGATTTTCAATATAAAACCAAATAGACATTGATTTTGAAATTCCAATGAGAACATATTGAAATTTATTGAAAAATTCTAAATTAAAACCAAACCGAAATTGATTTTGTGATTTCAATGTAAATTCAATTTGAAATGAAATTTATTCGTGAAATGACACCATCAAGGTAATTTGAAATTTATTTAAGAAACCCAATTTACATCAAATTGAAATCAATTTTAAAAATCTAAATTAAAATCAAATTGAAATTCATGTGTGAATATCAAATAAGGACCGAATTGACATTCATCCAAGAATTCCCAAACTTAACCAATTTATTCAAATTAAAATCAAAACTTTATTTGAAAATTTCAAATCAAAACTAAATTGAAATTGAGTTCTAAAACTCCCCATTAAACTCAATTGAAATGAAATCAATTTAAAACCAAAGTGAAATTGAATTGAAATCGAAATTAAACCAAATTGAATTTTTTTACAATCCTAAAAGAAATTAAATTGGAAATTCAAATTTAGAATCAAAATGAGATTGAAATCAAAGCTTCAAATAAAAATTGAATTGAAACTTAATTGAGATCTCTAATGTGAATTAAAGACATTGATTCAAAGTCAATTAAAACCAATGTGAAATTCAAATTAGAAATTTCATATTAAAGCTTAATTGAAATTGATTTTGAGATTTTAATGTAAACCAAAATTGAAATTGAATTCCAATTAAAGTCCATAGACATTCCCAATTTAATTAAAATTAAGATTGATTTCTAGTTTAACTAAAATTGAGATTTATTTCAAATTTAAAATTAAATAGACATTGATTTGAAAATTCCAATTTATATGCATTTTGACTTTGAAATTTCAATTAAAACCAAATTGTCATCAATTTGAAATTCCATATTAAAACCAATACAAATTAGAAATTTCAAATAAAACCTAATTAAAATTGATTTAGAAAAATCTCAGTTAAAGCTACTTTGAAATTGATTTGGGAAAATTTCAATTGAAGTTAATTTGGAAGTTAAAACAAACTCATAATTTTTAAGTTGAAATCAAGGTGAGAGAAAAAAAAAAACATAAGACTTCAAATGAAAGATATGAAGAAAAGGATTGATAAATGAGAAGAAAATAAAAATACTAATAAAAGAATAAATGAATAGGGGTGGGGTCCACTAACTCTCTCTTTCTTCTTCCTCATCTTCTTCCTCAAACCCCTTCACGATTTCTCTTCTCCACCAAGCTTTTCTTTTCTTTTTCCTTACCTCTTCTTTAAATTAAATTTTTCTCTTACCTTTACTCACCTCTAATCGTGGGTCAACAGTCAATGTGTCCGAGCTTAACACTCGAGGATCGTTGGAGATCGAAATGGATTCAACTGGCGTTGGGGTTGTTCGAAGGGGTCGTCAATGTTCAGCGTCGGAGCTGCGAACTAGTGTGGCGGCTGGAGGTGTGCGGCGTCGAGCTACAGGGTCAGATTCAGCTACTGTTCACGATGATTAGACGACGAACACAAGTCGTGGGTTTCTAAACTCGTTGGCGTGCGCGGGTGTTCGTCGGCAATCGAGCTAGTCGCTAGATTTCGTGGGTCTCGTGTAGGTGGTAACCTTGCCATTGCTACCGCTCGCGGGAATTTGAAGTGTGTGAGTGTTTTGGAGGAAGAAGAAAATGGGTTTGGGTGGAGGAATAAGACAATTTTCATGGAGGATATGAGAAGAGAGGAGAGAGAGAGGGTTGGAGAGAGAAAGTGGGGGTTCAAAATTGAAGATGCCATTTTGACCCAAGTTCCCTCCTATTCCAACCTTTACAATCTTCCATCTCCAAACTTGCTACTTTCTTTCTGGTTTAGCCCCTCTCTTTTCATCAACTCATTCTTCTCCCTCCCTTTTTTAGGCTCTTACTGTGTTGCCTCCCCCTTTTAAAAGCAATGGAGATTTGCTTTTATAACATCAACATGCCTCAAAATAGTAGAGAGAATAACATGGATGAGGGATAGAGGGTTGAGATTTGTAGGGGTAAAGGTGTGTTAGTGGAGAGAAAATTAAGGGAGAAAAAAAAAAAAAGAACGGTAAAAAAAAAAAAAAAGTGGTTGGGAGATTTTTATGGGTTTTTTCATATTTTTATATTTCCTTTAACAAATGACAAATATCAAAATAATATTAATCATGATATTTATATATATATATACATAATAATAATAATAATAATAAGGTAAGAGCATAATATAAACAGAAAAATCAAGCCGGACAAAATACGGTGTCTACAGTTTGCCCCCCTTTGTGTATCCTTGAAGGATTGAAAGGGTAGACAAAGGAAAAAGACAAAAGTATTGGGAAGGTGAAGATTTTTAGTTAAAAATAAAAGAAATGGCTTTATGCTTAAACCAAGCATGGCCTAAAGTTGGAAAAAAAAATGAACCTTACTTTGACAAGACTTTCGTCTCTATTAATCATCAAAGATAGGGTTCGATTTAACCAACCAAGTGAAATAGGAAATGGACCTGACTCTGACCAGGCTTCGACCTCTACACAAGAATAGGGTTCGATTTAACCAACCAAGTGAAAATAGGAAATGGACCTGACTCTGACCAGGCTTCGACCTCTAAACAAGAATAGGGTTCGATTTAACCAACCAAGTGAAATAGGAAATGGACCTGACTCTGACCAGGCTTCGACCTCTAAACAAGAATAGGGTTCGATTTAACCAAAAGAAAAGGGGAATGAACCTGACTCTGACCAGGCTTCGACCTTTAAACAAGAACGAGGTTCGATTTAACCCACAAAGTGAAATAGGAAATGGACCTGACTCTGACCAGGCTTCGACCTCTAAACATTAATAGGGTTCGATTTAACCAAAAGAAAAGGGGAATGGACCTGACTCTGACCAGGCTTCGACCTCTACTAGCTAGCAGGGTTCGATTTAACAAAAAGAAGAGGAAATGAACCTAACTCTGACTAGGCTTCGACCTCTACTAACTAGCAGGGTTCGATTTAACCAAGAGAAAAATTGAAAACGGACCTAGATTGACACAGGCTTCGACCTCGATTGAATAGTCGGGTTCGATTTAACCGAGAGAAAAACTAAAAACAAACCTGGATTGACACAGGCTTCGACCTCAACTAAATAGTCGGGTTCGATTTAACTGAGAGAAAAATTGAAAATGGACCTGGATTGACACAGGCTTCGACCTCGACTGAATAGTCAAGTTCCATTTAACTGAGAGAAAAATTGAAAATGGACCTGGATTGACACAGGCTTCGACCTCGACTGAATAGTGGGGTTCAATTTAACTGGGAAAAAAAATGGAATGGACCTAACTATAGCCAAGCTTCGACCTCTACTACCTAGTAGGGTTCGATTTAACTGACAGAAATGAAAATGAAATGGACCTGACTCTGACCAGGCTTCGACCACTAAACAAGAATAGGGTTCGATTTAACCAACAAAGATGGAAATGAAATGGACCTGACTCTGACCAGGCTTCGACCACTAAACAAGAATAGGGTTCGATTTAACCAACAAAGATGGAAATGAAATGGACCTGACTCTGACCAGGCTTCGATCACTAAACAAGAATAGGGTTCGTTTTAACCAACAAAGAGAAATAGGAAATGGACCTGACTCTGACCAGGCTTCGACCTCTAAACAAGAATAGGGTTTGATTTAACCAAAAGATGGAAATGAAATGGACCTCACTCTGACCAGGCTTCGACCACTAAATAAGAATAGGGTTCGATTTAACCAACAAAGATGAAAATGAAATGGACCTGACTCTGACCAGGCTTTGACCACTAAACAAGAATAGGGTTCGATTTAACCAACAAAGAGAAATAGGAAATGGACCTGACTCTGACCAGGCTTCGACCTCTAAACAGGAATAGGGTTCGAATTAACCAAAAGATGGAAATGAAATGGACCTGACTCTGACCAGGCTTCGACCACTAAATAAGAATAGGGTTCGATTTAACCAACAGAAAAATTGAAAACGGACCTAGATTGACACAAACTTCGACCTCGACTGAATAGTCGGGTTTGATTTAACTGGAAAAAAAAGGAATGGATTTCATATTTCAGAAAATGACAACGGTTTTTATTTCAAAACTTAGTTGCCGAAAATGGAAGAATTTAAAACAGGGACTTCATATTTCAGAAATTTTTTTAAAATGAGACAACGGTTTTTATTTCAAAACTTAGTAGCCAAAAATGAAAGATTTTAAAACAGGGACTTCGTATTTCAGAAATTTGTTTTAAAATGAGACAACGGTTTTTATTACAAAACTTAGTTGTCGAAAATGAAAAGATTTTAAAACAGGGATTTCGTATTTCAGAAATTTGTTTTAAAACGAGACAACGGTTTTTATTTCAAAACTTAGTTGCCAAAAATGAAGATATTATAAAACAGGGATTCCGTATTTCAGAAATTTGTTTTAAAATGAGACAACGGTTTTTATTTCAAAACTTAGTTGTCGAAAATGAAAAGATTTTAAAACAGGGATTTCGTATTTCAGAAATTTGTTTTAAAACGAGACAACGGTTTTTATTTCAAAACTTAGTTGCCGAAAAGGAAAAGATTTTAAAACAGGGACTTCGTATTTCAGAAATTTGTTTTAAAATAAGACAACGGTTTTTATTACAAAACTTAGTTGTCGAAAATGAAAAGATTTTAAAACAGGGATTTCGTATTTCAGAAATTTGTTTTAAAACGAGACAACGGTTTTTATTTCAAAACTTAGTTGCCAAAAATGAAGATATTATAAAACAGGGATTCCGTATTTCAGAAATTTGTTTTAAAATGAGACAACAGTTTTTATTTCAAAACTTAGTTGTCGAAAATGAAAAGATTTTAAAACAGGGATTTCGTATTTCAGAAATTTGTTTTAAAACGAGACAACGGTTTTTATTTCAAAACTTAGTTGCCGAAAAGGAAAAGATTTTAAAACAGGGACTCCGTATTTCAGAAATTTGTTTTAAAATGAGACAACGGTTTTTATTTCAAAACTTAGTTGTCGAAAAGGAAAAGATTTTAAAACAGGGACTTCGTATTTCAGAAATTTGTTTTAAAATAAGACAACGGTTTTTATTTCAAAACTTAGTTGCCAAAAATGAAAATATTCAATTATAAAAAAAAAAAAAGATTCATTTGAGCATATTGAAAATTTTCATGAATGGAGCATGTCCAAAATGAGAGTTTTACATATGAACAACCGTCTTAAAATGAGAGATAACACACTCAAAAGAGGTTGTGAAGATATGCAAAGGCAAGATATAACATTTATGTAAGATATAATGCACCATTTTTATGTGAATATCCTACATGAAATAAATGTGTGTTTTTGCCCCAGTGTCATGGCTGGAACACACTCATTGACCACTCTAAGCAAGGATAATGCAACTAACCATGTATGACGACCGATGCCCTGATGATGAATTGACTAAGTAAATAAATTCGACTCTAAAGGCATGATATAGGGGATGTATATATGCATGTCAAAGGTAGATGTATGCATGATTTCATGTGATCCATTTTCACCAACTCCGTGGTATGAAAACAAATTTTTTGAGAGAAATAGCGATGCAAACGATGTTGAATTGGTAAACAATTTTTTGAGCTTGATTTGTGAAAGATAACCATATGTGTTTTCCATATTTAACGAAATGATCATCATTGCTTACTTTCTATCATTCTTATCAATCAATGTTTAGAAAGGAATCAAAGGAGAACCTCGTAGTCATCATTGGAGGAAACATTTTTCTTTTTCTTTCATTTCTTTCTTTTTATCTTGTTTGTTTGTTTTTTTTTTTTTTTTTTTTTTTTTTGAATGCCTTCACCTGAAAGGGATCATGTATGTTAGTCAGGAATTGCTCAATCTGAAAGGAAACATATATGTCAATCATAGATTGCTCAATCATATCAGGTATGGTGGGTTTTTTTAGAAGTGTCTCATGTGCTAGTTTAGATAACTATTAATGGTAATTCATAGCATTAAACCTCTTACTTGATTCAACTGCTTCATAACCTTAGCCTTGTAGTGGACAAAAGATTGGATACAAGAAGATGAATTTGGTCTCGAGACAAATGAGGATGATTTTCGAACAAAGAAACCAAGTTTCTTTTTTGAAGAAAAAAGAATGAAGAAGGAAAACATGGATCACAAATGCCTTTATAAAAAAAAATCTCTTGAACAATAAGAGATTGAACATAATTTTGAACACTCACATACTAGAATATGGTTCAAATGAAAATATGTGCTAAGGTGACCCCATTTCTTTGGACAACTACTGTGAAAACAAGGAGTAGCTTCTCAATAGATCATCTCATATATCTCTTTCTTTCTTTGAGTCAGCTCAAGATCTTTGATGAAATCCCCTCATTATTGTATTCGCCCTTTCCTTGATGAGAACCGCTCGAGATTGAAAGATTCTTCGTAAGAGAAGTGTGATTCTCTTAACTTGGCATTTGCCCCAGTCTAAAACAACTTGCATAAGTGGTTGAATGACCTTGCCCCAGTGTAGCAATGGAGATTCTTGCTCCAATTTAATAATGACGACTTTGCCCCAACGTAATGATGAAAGCTTTGCCCCAGCGCAACAATGAAGGTTCTTGCTTAGTTGATTATTGTTTTGCCACAGATTAGTGACGATGTCTTTGTCCCAATGTAGCAATGAAGGCTCTTGCTCAAATTCAATAATGTTGGCTTTGCCCCAGTCTAGTGATGATGGCTTTGCTCTAGTGTAGCAATGAAGATTCTTGCTCAGTTGATGATTGACAAAGAAAATCTTCAAATCGTTTGTAGGTATGACCTCTTGATCTATATTGATTGTCCCAATCATACAATTTAAGAATTATCCTGGCCTTGTACATTTCTTTTTTTCTTTTCATTTTTCATTTTTCTCTTTTTCTTTTCTTTTTCATTTCTTCTTTTTTTATTTTTCTTTCTTTTTTAGGCCAAATATATGCTTCCATGACTAGCAGATGATGCAATCACATATAGAAGATCAATCATGTGTAAGTCATCATTTGCAACTTCAATAATCACTCCATGTTGCTTCTTTGTCAATGCTCCTTGGTACCATGATAAGGTTATTTCTCAGGCAAAACTTATTGAAAGATTGTGAGACCTCGAGACAATTTCTCAAGTTACTAAGTCCAAGTTCTCAAGATTATCATCCTTAGTCTTGGAGTCACCTTTTAATAAAAGGAGAGAAGACAGAAGATAAAAATGGTAGGAAGCGTGTAATTGAAAAATAGTTGAAATATAGGAATATTCAAACAACTACAAGTCTTAATTATGAAGCAGTAAATCATAAGAGTTTAATTCCTATTTCATTACTATTGAAGGTCTCTTGGTAATATTGGGTGGATATTTTGAAATGTTTGCCACATGGTTAGATGTGACAGGCTTAGCAAAAGGCTTTCAAGTGGGTAGACAAATATGGAGATTCACCGCAGTTATACGTGATGAGTTTAACAAACGGTTTGATGGTGAATCAGTAATTCATGCTGGCTTACCACAAAATCACATGTGTGGTGGGTTAGGCTCAAGGTTTTTCAGTGAGTGATCTTGGATCCTCACTTCAAGAGGGGTATTGGCTCTAGTGTGAAAATTGAAACCATATTCGATGAGGTATTGGAATATGAATTCTTTAACACATGAGAAATATGCAAGCCAAAATAAAATTGCCTTTAATGGAGACTATGATTTTGCAACAATGGAGTGAAAGATATTTAGAAGGAAACAAAAATGATTGAGACTTGACCACTTTTCTCTTTTTCTCGGTGAAAGTAGTGAGAGCATTCATTTTCTTTTTCCTTTTTTCCTTTTCTCTTCTTTCTTCTTTTTTCTTTTCCTTTTTTTTTTCCATTTCCTCCAAATGGAAACTCACTATGGTTGTCCAAGTTCTTGCTAAACTCTTAACTGACAAGAATGATCAAAGTAAGCTTTGATTCTAAAATTTTCTAGAAGAAACATGTGGTTTTACTTTTGTTTGCAATAAAAAAAAAATCACTTTCTTTCTTTGAAAAAAAACATATGAAATGAATGATGCATAAATGCATGTAGGATGAAACCTTGACCAAAAGAAAATAGCTCAATTTTCACATGCCCACGTTCTTCCCGACTACTTAGCTAACTTATGATAATCATATTTCATGCATGTGTTCTTGAGTCATGGGCCCTTGTCTATCTTTGAATTTTCATAATCTTAAAGACATTTCAAAGAGAAGTAGAGACTTTATTACTAATGATGAATAATTAGATACACCAAATATTTCTTCTCATGATGAATAGAAGCCCCAAACTCTAGTGATTAATGCCTGAACTGCCTTCATTCGATCTTGCACATGATGCTACGATTTTTTCAAACGAGATGCTAGACCAGTTAAACCATCTTGAAATAAAATAGTGTATGAGGAGCTTGTCATTTTGAGAATGTGCTGACATCTTTCTGCAATACAGAACGAGGTGGCTTTTGAGACAAGACGTCGCATCATATTTTCCAAACTTAGGTACTTTGAATTTGGGTGGAATAACCAAGTTCGACACCAGACATAATTGGGTAGGACCAACATTACCAAAGATGTCAGCTCCTTCAATCACATTTAATCTTTTCTCAAGCATTTCAACCTTTTCTTGATAATATCTTTTTTACCTTTTCCAGTCAAGGCTCTTCAAATTACAGGATCATGAAGTTTAGGAACATTGGAAGTTGCTTTCAGTGGGATAGGTTTCTGGAACGCAGATTCAGTTTGACGACTTATCCTAGATTGACCCTCTTGAAAAACTGATAGCTTGCTGAAGGGGGGGGGGGGGTGATGAATGTGTTTGAGTGAAATCTCTAGTTGACTGACAAAGAGGTATTTTTGACTTGTGTGAATGAGGTGAGTCACCAGGATTATTGACTGGGATGTCAGATTGAGAGACATCTGTCACTGTTTCACCATTCTCCAAAAGAGAGAATTTTCATGGCTTGTTCATGAGACTGCTCAACATCCTGTCCTTCCATGTCTTTGCCTTGTAGTTTGTAAGAACGACGAGCATGTGGTTGTTGAGCCATTCGCTTTTAGAAAAAAGAAAAAATAAAAGAACTATGCAAGTTTTTTCCATGAAATGCAACTGAATGATGTGATCGAAGAATGAAAATTGATGCATGAGAAGATACTATGCCATTATTGAGTAAAAAATGCAAGAAGTTTTTTTTTTTTTAAATGACCTTAACATGAAATATGAGATAATGATTTATGGGAAAAATGTGTAAATTGTAAACATGGATTGAAATGCATGAAATATGCCTACTATGTTCTAAATGCATCTTATAAAGAGAAAAAATGTCTCCTAACCATAAACATGAGTGACATATTCTTTGTGTTTGCATGAGAGTCAATGTGTCACAACCTTACGCAAATGTGAACATGGATCCACATGCATGACACTCTTGTTCTAAAGATGAACTCAGGATCCTTATGATGAATGAGTGAATATGAGGAACGAGGGTATCAAAAAATCGACACTACTCTACCATACTAACCCTAGATGATGGTCTATGAAGAAAAATATTATGATGAAAGGTGAAATGAAGATAATTCTAACCCTAATAAAGTGAGAAATTTGAACTTCTAAGGGTTCAAAAATTAATTTCAATGTTATAAAATAACAAAGAATTAACTCTAGTGAAGATTTTTCATGTGCCTGCACGGGGGCAATTTTATCCCCTCGAAGGTCGACACTACTTCATCATGAAAAATATGATCCCAAAGGTCATGAATGAAATGAACCTAAATTATATGCATGACTCCTAAGACTCAAATATTTGCTAGATGTGCAACTTAAATCTGTAAGGAGGAAAGAGAAAAGAAAAAAAAATCTAAGAATTTTTCCTTTTTCTGAAAGGCATATGGAGAATTTATTTCAAGGTGAAAATTTATCTCCACAATTTATTTCTTAAAAAAAAGGAAAAATAAAAATTTTAAAATGAGATATTCACTCAAGTTAAAGGGAATCCTTTTTCTTTTTTCTTTTTTTTTATTTAAAAAAAGAAAGGAAACAATAAAAAGCTAATAAAAGAAATTCTTTTTGTCCTCTTTTCTTTTTTACAAAAGATCCTATTGTCTCCAAAAAGAAAATATATTAATAATATTTTTTTTTTTTGTTTCACAAGAAATGATAAAATGAAAATAATAAAATATATTTTTTTTCAAATAACAAAAGATATTTGACCAAAGAATTGTAAAAGCGATGAGGATGATTCAAACCCTGATAAGGGACCTCAAAATCAATTCAATGTTATAAAATAACAATTGAATTAACTTGATTGGGGAAATGATGTGAGGATAAAGCTCTAATCCTAGAAAACAAAAGATCCCCAAATTAATTTCAATGTTATAAGATAACAATTGAATTAACTTGACTTAAAACAAAGGATCTCAAATCAATTTCAATGTTATAAGATAACAACTTAATTAACTTGAGTGGTGAGGATAATGTGAAATTAAAATTCTAATCCTAGACAAAAAGGATATCAAGTTAATCTCAATATTATAAAAAAACAATGGAATTAACTTGAGTGATGGAGAATGATCTGAGGATAAAATTCTAATCCTAGAAGGAAAAATGTCTCAAATTCATTCAAATGTTATAAAATAACAAATGAGTTACATGAGGGGTTAGGATAATGTGAGATTAAAATTCCAACCCTAAGAAAAAATGTCTCAAACTAATTCAATGTTATAAAATAACGATTAAATTAACTTGAGCAAAAATTTTCATGCGCCTACACGAGGACAATGATGTCCCTTCGAAGGTCGGCATTACTAATTTCGAATGTGATGCATAACTTAAGGGGACTGAGAAAAAAAAAATGGCCAAGGACTGAACGAGATGGAAAATAATTAAATAGGAGAAAAAAAAAACCTTCATTTCAAAGAGATTTTCTCCCTTTTAAAAAAAAAATCCAAAAGAAAGAGAGACAAAACCCTTAAAGAAACGAAAGAGATAAGAATACTTGATTTTCTTTTTAAAAAAATAACGAAAATAGAAAAGACTTTTATTTTTAAAGAAAGTCCTTCTAAGAAAAAAAAGGAAGGCTTCTTATTTTCTAAAGAAGTTTTTCTTCAAAACAACAAGGATAAAAATGACTTCATTTTTTTAATAGAAGCCTTAAAAAATGAAGGTAAGATGACATCAACAAAGAAAGAGTTGAAACCTAATGACCATGATTAACCCACAAAAATAATGATAATACAAAATAAATGACCCAGAACTATGAGAATGAAGTGAGGGTATAAAGATTCTAACTCTAATGGATAAAAGGCCCCCAAATTAATCCAAATGTTATAAAATAACATATGAACTAACCTGAGTGAGGATTTTTCGTGCGCCTACACGAGGGCAATGATGTCCCTTCGAAGGTCGACACTACTACATCCTCGATTCTAATCCTAAGGGTATAGCCCGGGTATAGAGCTGTGATTGTGTGAAATGCATGATGACCTAAAAAAAATAAAATTACATAAATAAAATAACATAATGAACCAAATAAATTAATAAAAGGATAATAGAAAATAAAATTGAAGTGGCTTGACTCTCTAAAGTCCCCAGCGGAGTCGCCAAGCTGTCGCAACGTCATCGCGACACGGAGCGGCCGACGTCCTTTACTAAGGGTCTCTTTCGAGAGGAGAGGTTTGGAGTCGCCACCAATCATCTTGGGGTGTGATTGGTCACCCATTTTAAAGAAAAAAAAAACCGGTCTTTGAAAACCAAAAATTAGGCTCGGGAGTCGATTGAGTGTAGGGAAGGTGTTAGCACCCCTACAACACCCGTTTAAAAACGGTTACCACATTTTATTTTAAAATTATCCTTTTATAACATGCATGGTCCTTAATTTTGAAGAGATAAAAGAAATCAATAACAAATGTCTCACTTGATCTTACCTTAGCTTTGAGCGATAAAGTAAGGGTCTGATGTAGTGAATGGGGTTATACCCAATAATTGTTTGTCATGTTGAAATTTTCTTTTAATTAAAGAAAATTTGTCACCTCAAGAATTTGAGAAATTCTCAACTCCGTCATAGGTTATACATGAGCTATTTTGTCTCACACCTATTATTTCACATTTCAACAATAAAATATGAACTAATAGTCACGAGTGGTATGGCACCAAAACGAAAAAAAATATGTTTTCATTTTTAAATAAAATTCAATTAAAAATTCATTTGAAATTTCTAAAGTAAAACCATTTTGAAATTCATTTGGAAAATTCAATTTAGAATCAAATTGAAATTGATTTGAAAAGATCTAAGTTAATCAAATTTAAATTTTGATTGCCAAAATAATCGATAGTTACACTTTAGGCTAATTTCCAGGCAGGGTGTTCCCTTTCGGTCAGCTTAAGTACCCGTTCTTAGACAAAATTAGCCTTAAAGTTTCCGTAATCGATCTATTTTAGCCTTTCAAAATATTAAATAATGTTTTCGAAATTTGATTTAACATTTGAAATTGATTTCCAATTTAGTTTAAAACTAAAATTGATTTTCAATATAAAACCAAATAGACATTGATTTTGAAATTCCAATGAGAACATATTGAAATTTATTGAAAAATTCTAAATTAAAACCAAACCGAAATTGATTTTGTGATTTCAATGTAAATTCAATTTGAAATGAAATTTATTCGTGAAATGACACCATCAAGGTAATTTGAAATTTATTTAAGAAACCCAATTTACATCAAATTGAAATCAATTTTAAAAATCTAAATTAAAATCAAATTGAAATTCATGTGTGAATATCAAATAAGGACCGAATTGACATTCATCCAAGAATTCCCAAACTTAACCAATTTATTCAAATTAAAATCAAAACTTTATTTGAAAATTTCAAATCAAAACTAAATTGAAATTGAGTTCTAAAACTCCCCATTAAACTCAATTGAAATGAAATCAATTTAAAACCAAAGTGAAATTGAATTGAAATCGAAATTAAACCAAATTGAATTTTTTTACAATCCTAAAAGAAATTAAATTGGAAATTCAAATTTAGAATCAAAATGAGATTGAAATCAAAGCTTCAAATAAAAATTGAATTGAAACTTAATTGAGATCTCTAATGTGAATTAAAGACATTGATTCAAAGTCAATTAAAACCAATGTGAAATTCAAATTAGAAATTTCATATTAAAGCTTAATTGAAATTGATTTTGAGATTTTAATGTAAACCAAAATTGAAATTGAATTCCAATTAAAGTCCATAGACATTCCCAATTTAATTAAAATTAAGATTGATTTCTAGTTTAACTAAAATTGAGATTTATTTCAAATTTAAAATTAAATAGACATTGATTTGAAAATTCCAATTTATATGCATTTTGACTTTGAAATTTCAATTAAAACCAAATTGTCATCAATTTGAAATTCCATATTAAAACCAATACAAATTAGAAATTTCAAATAAAACCTAATTAAAATTGATTTAGAAAAATCTCAGTTAAAGCTACTTTGAAATTGATTTGGGAAAATTTCAATTGAAGTTAATTTGGAAGTTAAAACAAACTCATAATTTTTAAGTTGAAATCAAGGTGAGAGAAAAAAAAAAACATAAGACTTCAAATGAAAGATATGAAGAAAAGGATTGATAAATGAGAAGAAAATAAAAATACTAATAAAAGAATAAATGAATAGGGGTGGGGTCCACTAACTCTCTCTTTCTTCTTCCTCATCTTCTTCCTCAAACCCCTTCACGATTTCTCTTCTCCACCAAGCTTTTCTTTTCTTTTTCCTTACCTCTTCTTTAAATTAAATTTTTCTCTTACCTTTACTCACCTCTAATCGTGGGTCAACAGTCAATGTGTCCGAGCTTAACACTCGAGGATCGTTGGAGATCGAAATGGATTCAACTGGCGTTGGGGTTGTTCGAAGGGGTCGTCAATGTTCAGCGTCGGAGCTGCGAACTAGTGTGGCGGCTGGAGGTGTGCGGCGTCGAGCTACAGGGTCAGATTCAGCTACTGTTCACGATGATTAGACGACGAACACAAGTCGTGGGTTTCTAAACTCGTTGGCGTGCGCGGGTGTTCGTCGGCAATCGAGCTAGTCGCTAGATTTCGTGGGTCTCGTGTAGGTGGTAACCTTGCCATTGCTACCGCTCGCGGGAATTTGAAGTGTGTGAGTGTTTTGGAGGAAGAAGAAAATGGGTTTGGGTGGAGGAATAAGACAATTTTCATGGAGGATATGAGAAGAGAGGAGAGAGAGAGGGTTGGAGAGAGAAAGTGGGGGTTCAAAATTGAAGATGCCATTTTGACCCAAGTTCCCTCCTATTCCAACCTTTACAATCTTCCATCTCCAAACTTGCTACTTTCTTTCTGGTTTAGCCCCTCTCTTTTCATCAACTCATTCTTCTCCCTCCCTTTTTTAGGCTCTTACTGTGTTGCCTCCCCCTTTTAAAAGCAATGGAGATTTGCTTTTATAACATCAACATGCCTCAAAATAGTAGAGAGAATAACATGGATGAGGGATAGAGGGTTGAGATTTGTAGGGGTAAAGGTGTGTTAGTGGAGAGAAAATTAAGGGAGAAAAAAAAAAAAAGAACGGTAAAAAAAAAAAAAAAGTGGTTGGGAGATTTTTATGGGTTTTTTCATATTTTTAT
The DNA here is from genome assembly GCA_036850905.1 of Luffa acutangula. Lineage (NCBI taxonomy): Eukaryota > Viridiplantae > Streptophyta > Magnoliopsida > Cucurbitales > Cucurbitaceae > Luffa > Luffa acutangula. The sequence continues at coordinate 50,653,095 of CM072096.1, read as the reverse complement.
ATTTCCTTTAACAAATGACAAATATCAAAATAATATTAATCATGATATTTATATATATATATACATAATAATAATAATAATAATAATAATAATAATAAGGTAAGAGCATAATATAAACAGAAAAATCAAACCGGACAAAATACGGTGTCTACAAGGTCATTTTGTAAAAAAATGGTAGAAATTTGGTAATCAAAAGTTGATGAATAACTATATATTTTTTCTTAATATATTTGGAAGTGTAGATAATATTCAATAGAAAAGCTACTCAATATTGAAAAAACTTAACCTCTATATCATTGAGAGGAGGTATGATTCGTTGGTCGACAAAATTTATTCCTTTCAATTCAATGTGTCTAATTGATAAGTTGTATGTTTCGAATACACTAATTATAAAATATAATTTAACAACCCAACAACTTTCTATAACAAATTTTAAGTTATTTTTAATGAAATGTTTTAATTGATAATTAATAAATTAAGGATAAATATGATAATTTTAAAATATTATTTTTTTTTTGTATAATAGAGATCATTTGATATATCTAGCCATTTTTTTTTTATTAAAACTCACTAGGTATTTTCATGCCATTGATTAGAAACTCACCACAATATGTGACTCTATGAAAATGTCAAGTTCATTATTCTTACCATATATATATATCAAATTATTTAGATGTCCAAAATTAATAATATCATGCCATTCTCCCTTCCTATATATTTTTCTATTTTCTATTAACAAAAAATTCTAAAATTGACTTTAAAAGCCTAACTTTAAGTCATTGAAGTTACAAAATGCACTAACCTATCAAAGCTTACTCACCATATCTATGTATTATATATATACCCACAACTTGCCACAGTTTAGGTCTTATTCTTTGTTAAGAACACATTTGAATTTTTAGTAAAAGTAAGTTTTTGAAAATTATTTTTTCAAATGGAACTTTAGCTTTCAAATTTTATGTTTAATAAGTCTTTAAACTTTCAATGTTAATTTATATTTGATAAGTCTTTAATCTATTTGAAATTTTAAAGAATTATCGAATTTATAAAATTGGACTTAATTATGTCTAATAGGATCTTAAACTTTCAATTTTGTATTTAAATGTTGGTCGGCCAATTTTATTATATTGAATAGGTCAAGAACTTTTTTTTTTCTTTGAAAAAGGATTAAAAACGCTGCTTTTTAGGTTGGATCTTAAACTTTCAGTTTTTAATGCATTTTTTTTTTTTTTTAAGTTTTTGATCTATTCTATAACCTAGTGAATACAAAATTGAAAATTTAAAGATCTATCCAACCTTTAAAAAAAACTTAGATATTTTTTTAAGTTAGTTCATAGACGAAAGTTATGAAAATGGATTTGATTAGTGAAATGAAACGTGTAATGGGTGGCATAAAGAGAAAATCAGAAAAGTAAGTCTTCTTTTTTTTTTTTTTTTCTTTTTATGTAGAAAAAAATGAAGTCTTCTATATCCTTTGCATAAATGGAAAAAAAAAATAATGAAAAAAAAAACAGAACAAGTTTGTTTTTTCTTTTTTCTTTTTTTTTTTTTCTTTTTGAGAATTAGGACACTTACTTACACGTCATTGATTTGTGGTTCATATTCATCTTCATCTTTTAAATGGACTAGATTTTACACACGTACGTTGTAACTGGTTTTCCTATTTTGAAATTTAATTTTAATAATACACAATTTGAAAGTAGTTACGAATAATAATTATATTATTTGTTAATTATGAATTACAATTTTTAAATTATATTATTGACATGTATTTGATCTGTCAGAAGTTCAAATTCTCAAAAAAAAAATCAAGTTAAAAATTTTGAAGTAATGACAATTTAGATATTATCTTAAAAATAAAGGTTAATATCGTTCCAAAAAAAAAAAAATCTTTCTCATTCATACGTTTATATAGGTTATATATTATAGATAAAAGTTACTATCCATATTGCTTAATTTGCTAAAATTGGAGTCTAATAATAAGTTTTAATTTTCTTAATTACTTCAGGAGATATATACCTATAATCAATAGTGTGTGGAATTTGAATATTTTCTTCCATGTATGAAAGAAAAATATTATGAATCAAATCATTTAAAAATTTTCACACACACAAATATTTGACTTTAAAAACATAGAGAGTTAATGAATATTATTTTAGTAAAAAGTTAGGCAAAATAGATAATATACAAAAGATTTAACTCTAAGCATTCTCACTAGATGTTAACTAATCCAATCAAATCAGATAAGAACTATTATGATTCAAATACTAAATTTGCTTAAATTTTAAATTTAATTTCACATAGTCAATATAATAAATCTTTTTCAAGAAAATTCTCTAATTATTTTGACTTCTTTCAATTGATCATTATTTACTATTTAGAGTTACCATTCTATGTAGAATATTATATTTGAATTCAGAAGTTTCACATTACTACAAAAAAAAAATTATAATCTAAATATCTCATGTGACCAAATTACAGAAAATGTTTTTATAATATAAAGTCACAAAGGACTGGACATCAAGGATAAATCACTAACATATAAATAAAGCTATGATTTCTTTATCTTATATTTAAATGAATTCTCACTTGACCCATTACATAAACATGGTTTCCTTTATGAATTATGTGACAAGTGTGAAACTGACCACCTCTCCTATATATAAAATATTTTAATAAAAAAGAAAAGTGAAATTGACTTAATTGAAAATGTTGAGGTTAATATTATATATATATATATATATATATATATAATTTACTAATTTGTTCTATATAATTTCAGCTTAATTTCTAAATATGATTTTAAAAATTTCAAGTTAATCTCGTTGGGTTATGTGGAGCTCAATAATCAAAACGACTTAATTTGAGATTTACTAGAAGACTAGTGGTAAAGTCCAAATTGAAGGAAATGAAGAAAAAGAGAAAATGAACACTAAGAACAAGACAAGAGCGGTTTATGAGTGTTTTTTCTTGAGCAAAAATAGGGAAGAATTCACACTTAAGCGCTTGTGAGAATCTCATTGTAACTTTCACATATTTTAATAGAACGTATCGTTGTTGAAGTCTAGACATAGTTCCACGTTTGAGGTGAATCAATATAAATTCTGGTGTCATTTTTTCTATCTCTATCTTGTCTCCTTGTTTATTTTAACTATGATATATTTTATCCTACCAAAAGGAAATTTTAGCTTTGATTCAGGGTCGATTGCAAAAATAGCAAAATGACTCAAACTAATTGCAAAAGTAGCAGCCCTCAGAAATATTTGCAAAAATGGCAAAATCTCACCATCTGAAAAGTAAAATTACTAAAATGCCCATCAATAATAGAAAACTTTCTATCACTGATAGATTCTATCAGTGATAGAAAAACTTTATATCAGTGATAGAAGTTTCTATCACTAATATTTTCTATCAATGCTTTTCTATCAGTGATAGAAACTTTCTATCACTGATAGAAATTTTTTCTACCACTGATAGAATCTATCAGTGATAGAAACTTTCTATCACTGATAGAAAATTTTTCTACCACGGATAGATTCTATCAGTGGTAGAAAGACTTTCTATCAGTAATATATATATATATATATATATAAACTGACGAGGAGGAAGAAATGTGTGCGCCAACCAGGGGCAATTCATGAATATAAAAAATTAATTAAAAAATTTTGTCATATTTGCAAATATTTTAAAAAATTGCTATATTTGTCATTATTTACCCCCATGTTGCCACCCATTACAATTATCCTTTTTTGTTTACCAAAAGTCCACCCTTATTTTTTTATTTCGTACTCAACACTAATATATTTAGCCCAATTTATAAAAAGAAAATTGTAAGGAACAATTTTATGAAATTTGCTTTAGTCCAAAACTTTTAAACCCAGCGAAGAAATTAAGTTGAAATTAAACTCGACTCATTTTTAACCCTAAACTTTGGGAGTTGTATCAATTTTAACCCTGAACTTTCAATTTCATCAAATTGAATCCTAAACTTAACAAGTTGTATCAATTTTAACCTTGAACTTTTAATTTCATCAAATTGAACCTCAAACTTATCATATCATATTGATTTTAACTCCAAAATTGCATAAGTGTTATAATGTACATTTTTTGTTGACTTTTCGTTTGAACCACCTACGTAATTGATTATTTTTTCCTCTTTTTTTTCTTAATTAACATTGAACTTGAATTGGTTTCTTATAAATAAAATATAGAAGAAAATTAATTTTTAATTACTTTTTCTTGTTGTTGAAAACTTTGTGAGGGCTTTTTTGATGTTATCTAAGATTACGATAGCAAAGAAACTTTGAAGGTTTTTAATCTTCAAATATTTGTTGGGTTTTTTCTTGTTGCAAAGAACTTTGTGAGATTTTTTTTTCTTGCTAAGAATGTACAAATGTAGGAAACGAAAATAAAGAAATTTCCAGTTTTCTATTTCTCATATTTGCTAGATTTTTCTTGTTGCCAACAACTTTGTGATTTTCTTTTTTATATAACAATGAGAAGAATAATCTAAGATATTTGATTTATAAAGAGTTTTTCCAACAAATTTCTTACAAAAATGATTTTTCCAAACTCTTTATCTGGTAAGTTCAAGGGTCAAAATTGATTTTTTTTTCCCTAAAAACTATTTTTCATTAAAAAAAATCATAAAAACTAAATTAAAATATTTAAAATTACAAGGAACTAAAATTGGTTTTTAAACCCCAAAAAGAAAAACTAATGAGAAAGCTACTTCCTTTAGCTGATTCATGTGTGTAGGATCTTTATATATAAACCAAAAGCAATAATTGGTGTTTGAAAGAAAAAGAAAGAGAAAAAAAAAAAAAAAAAGTAACAATAATTGGTGTTTGGAAAAATAAATAAATAAATTGATGACACTTTACACTTACACTTGTTGAGTAGTGGGAGGGACATAGTGGTAATTTAACATGTCGACATGGCTTTTCAAGTAAATTTTGTGTATGAAACGAATAAAGAGACCGATAATCTTTATCCCTCGTTTTTATTTTTGGTGTTTGCAATTTCAACCAAATAAAATTTGTCACTTTTCAAAAAAAAAAAAAAAAACAAAAACAAAACAAAACAAAAAAAAAAAACAAAAAAAAAATTGTCATATTTATTTTTCTTTACTTTGAAAATTATGGGATTCTCCTAAAAAGGCAAGTGACACAATTTTTCTTCTTATGCATGTGAATATGTGAGACAATTTTGATCATGTTTAATGACAATTTTGTTTTTATCTTCTATTTTTTTAAATTTAATTTAATGAAAAGAAAAGGTTAAATCAGTAATTTGGACTATATGATTGGAGTTTCGTTTCAATTTCGTTCTTATAGTTTGATGAAATCTCATAGATTATCATTAATATTACGGAATTGAATGTGTGGCAATTTTTTTTCTTTTTTAGTACATCAACATTTGGGGGTGGGGGGATTCAAACTACTAACCTATTGGTCGAGAGTATATGTCAATTACCGTTGAGCTAAGCTCGCTTTGGCAAATATGTGTGGCAATAAACGGGTACTTTCTATTTAGCTAATTATGTTAAGATTAGTCAAAGTGAACATAGTTCAACAATAATTTGACATGTATCTTCGACCAAGAGGTCAAATGTTCGAATCTCTCCACCTGCAAATGTTGTGTTGAACTTAAAGAAAAATAATAATAATAATTCTTTATATTAAATTAAGGATTGAATACAAAATAAGCGATAATGAATTTGGATTTTCGAGTGGGTAAAATATGGTTGAAGGACAATTGGTAATGTTTAACTAAATATAGAAACCAAATTGAAAATTTTAAAGTCATATGGATCTAAGACCATGAGAACTCATTAAAAAACTTACAATTACAGGAATGAAATTCAACCCATCTCAAATCATATGGATCAAATTGGTAATTTAATCCAAATTAAAACTATTTATACTTAAACTTTCGTTGTTTGGTTCTTTATTTTTTTAAAAAAAATAAAAATAATTTTGAAGTTTCAGTCAAATTTCAAGAAGAAAAAATAGATTTCTTATTTTAAAAATTTTGGATAGAATTCATTTCAAAAATACTTTGGAAAGATAAATTAGAATAAAGAAAGAAAAAAAGAGAGAGAAATGTTTTTTTTTTTTTTTTTGAAAATAGAGAAATGTTTGTGCAATGCTTCTAAAAAAAAAAATGTTTGTGCAATGAATAGGAGGAAAAAAAAAGTGTGAATTGAAGTTAATTTCTCCAAAAGAATGGTACAAATGAGACCTAAGGCCCATGATGAGAAAGTCCATTAAACCCAAGTTCTTGGACTTTCAAAGTAAAAGCCCCATATGCATAACATGTTATTCAACTGGTCATATAATAATACAAAGAGTTTAGCTCAATTGGCATAAGATTGTACTGATAACCTTCGATTTCAATCTTCCACAGATATTGTCAAAAAACTAAAATCTTTTTAAATCACTCACTTTTTTTTTTTTTGGTTGAGTACATCAACATTAGGGGGATTCAAACCTCGGACCTCATGGTCGAGAATACATGTTGTTGATGGTCGATTTTGGCCAGAGGATCTCACCTGACCTTCACGTGCCACCAACGGTAAATTTGTAGATGAGGGGGGAAGACGTGGCCTGCAAGACAATAAACCTGCACACCGGTGTGGTGCTCGCCACACCGGCTCCGATGCTTAAGTCAGAAAGCAGAACGGAGGGGCGTGGAAAAGTAAGAGCAAGAGCAGAAAGTAGAGAGTCAATAGTAGAGTTTAGGGATAGAATTCGGGATCCCCTCTTCAGTGGCAAAGAGGGATATAAATACCTGTTCATCCTCCTAGCCTTTTTAGGGTTTCGGAGGCGTTTTAGGTCAAACCAGGCGAAATCGGGGCATCCAGAGGCGGTGGGGACCAGACGGGACCAAAAGGACTCGGCCCATGGCCGAGGCCGAGCAGGGGGTCGGGCCGAAAACCCGACCCCTTCGGTCTTGGCCCGTCCCATTTGCCGGTTTTGCCTCCTTGGTCCATCTTTCAGCCCGATTTCTCCATGGTTGTCCTCGTCAGCTCCTTGTGCATCGAGGTGGTCCAAAATTGCCTATAACATTAAGCCCCCACTCTTGAATTGGGATTCGGGGTGACTTATTGCTATAAGTTGAGCTCCTTAAGCCCGATTTAAGAGTAATGACCCTTGCCCTGGGCTGGCTTACGTGTAGCTTTGTTGTCATCCTGCAAAGTAGGATAGAAGTAGACACTCCCTGAATAGGGGTTAGATGAAATGGAAATGAAAGAGGGTGAGAGATTACAAAAGTGGTGCTGGTCGGCCTCGGCCTCGGGAAGAGGCCGAGCACAGCTATCTCCCTTTCTGCTTGCCCGGTCAGCGAGACCCCCGTACTGGGCCATTCGGAGTGCTTAATTTCAGGTTCGTGTCTGCAAGAGAAAAGTTAGGGAAAAGGCTAGGGTCGGCCCCGGCCTCAAGCCCCCGTTAGCCTAAAATTTGGCTCCCTGCATCCATATGTTAGTCCTTGTAGGGAAATAACAAGAGAATAGGTTTGAACATGTATCCATATGTTAGCTTAAACCTGGGTGTTTTTTGTTTAATAGGGAGTGCATATCCCCTGTTACTTGCTTTTTGTTTAATAGGGAGTGCATATCCCCTTTACAGCCTCCAATCTCAAGAAAAACTTTATTAAAACACAAAGTATAGTTGAGTAAATAGGAGAATACCTTTAAAGTTTGTGCTCGGCCTCGGCAAGAGGTGCTCGGCCTTGGCAAGAGGTGCTCGGTCCTGGCTTCTGCAGGGTGAGCTTGACTTAGATGAAGTGTATGGACTCATGTCAGGTGAGGTGAGGTAGACTCGTTGGTCCAGGCTCACATGATCTCACTTTGGATGAGGCGAGGTAGACTTCGGCAGTCCAGGCTCGCCCGGTGTAAAGATGCTCAAGCCAGAGGATGTGAGGTAGACTCGTCGGTCCAGGCTCACATGGTCTCACTCTGGATGAGGCGAGGTAGACTTCGGCAGTCCAGGCTCGCCCGGTGTAATGATGCTCAAGATAGAGGATGTGAGGTAGACTCGTCGGTCCAGGCTCACATGGTCTCACTCTGGATGAGGCGAGGTAGACTTCGGCAGTCCAGGCTCGCCCGGTGTAATGATGCTCAAGCCAGAGGATGTGAGGTAGACTCGTCGGTCCAGGCTCACATGGTCTCACTCTGGATGAGGCGAGGTAGACTTCGGCAGTCCAGGCTCGCCCGGTGTAATGATGCTCAAGCCAGAGGATGTGAGGTAGACTCGTCGGTCTAGGCTCACATGGTCTCACTCTGGATGAGGCGAGGTAGACTTCGGCAGTCCAGGCTCGCCCGGTGTAATGATGCTCAAGCCAGAGGATGTGAGGTAGACTCGTCGGTCCAGGCTCACATGGTCTCACTCTGGATGAGGCGAGGTAGACTTCGGCAGTCCAGGCTCGCCCGGTGTAATGATGCTCAAGCCAGAGGATGTGAGGTAGACTCGTCGGTCCAGGCTCACATGGTCTCACTCTGGATGAGGCGAGGTAGACTTCGGCAGTCCAGGCTCGCCCGGTGTAATGATGCTTGAGTCGGTTGCCTTGTGCACACTCCTGAATACTGAACTTTAATGGCGAAACTGTAAGGCTATTAATTAAACTTTCACACTTTGAATGAAGAAAAAACATTGAACCTATACTAGAGGCAGCAACAAAGTAAACAATGTCTAATTACATGATAGAATGCAATAAACAAAAAACCCTAAGACTCCATAAGTTCATATTCAGTATTGGTGGAAGTGTGTGCTGCTCGGCCTCGGCTCATTCTCTGGTCGGCCTCGGCCTGGTCGGCCTCGGCCCTCTGTGGCTTGACAGCTTTTAGTGCGGTCCAGTAACACTCCCTTGATTCCTTCTGCTCTCCCCTGACGACTCCCACACCGTTCGGAGTTGGAAACTTCAGTAACTGATGGTAAGTTGAAGCTATGGCCTTCATCTCATGCAAGGTTGGTCTTCCTAGGATTGCATTGTAGGCTGACATACAATCCACAACTAGGAAGTTTATCATCTTTGTCACTGCATTCTGTCCATCCCCAAAGGTCACAGGAAGTTCTATGCTACCTTCTGGGGTCACTCTCTCTCCTCCAAATCCTACAAGTGGGGTAAGGCTTGGCTTTAAGAGTTCCCTCCCTAACCGCATTGCTTTAAAGGCCGTTAGAGAAAGGACATCAGCCGAGCTTCCCCCATCAATTAGGATCCGATGGATTTTCACATTGGCTACAATTAGAGTGACCACCAGAGCATCATTATGTGGCTGATGAATGCTCGCTGCCTCAGCCTCAGTGAACTCCAAAGGGGGGTGTGCCTTTGATAGATGGACAGAGTACATACCTCGATATTCTGGTTCGGACCTTGCTTCCCTGACCATAGCTTTCCTCTTCCTGCTCGAACCTCCTCCTGCTGGTCCTCCAAAGATGGTTCTGATCTCTCGTAGGGGTTCTTCTTTGTCTCGGCCATCTTTGGTAAGGCTCGGCCTCGGCCATCCGTGGTCGGCCTCGGCCTTTGGCTCACCGACGAACTCTTTCAAATACCCATTCTGGATCAGTGCTTCGATTTCATCCTTCAACTGAATACAATTCCTGGTTGAATGCCCGTGGTCCCGGTGGAAAAGACAATACTGGCTCTTGTCTCTTCTATCGGCACTCGACTTCATCCTCCCTGGGAATTTCAGGAGGCCCGTATTTCGGATCTCCATCAGTACTTGCTCCTGCGGAACAGCAGTTGGGGTGTATTTCTCAAACTTACCGAAAGGAGGTGCTCCTTGGTCTGGTCGGCCTCGGCCATTGTCTGGTCGGCCTCGGCCATGGTCTGCTCGGCCCCGGCCTCCTTCGTCGGTCCGCTGCCTTTTGTCCTTTTTACTGTCATAGCTAGATGAAGAAAACCTCTTGTATTCTCGTTCTGACCTTTTTGACTTCAGTAACTCCTCTGCGCTCATATACTTCTGTGCCCGGGAGACGAACTCTGCATAGGTTCGAGGCTGGCTCTTACCTATTGAATTGAGCAGTCTTTCGTCTTCCAGACCGGCTGTTATGGCTACCAGGGCTGCTCCCTCGCTGTACCCCTCAACCTGTAGTGCCTCATCATTAAAACGAGTTATGTAATCACGCAAGCTCTCACCTGGTTGTTGTTTGACCGTCAAGAGGTTGATGTGAGGCTTGCGCTGCTCTCTAGCTCCCATGAACTGTGCAAGGAATGCTTGGGCTAACTCTTTGAAACAGCTGATGGATCTCCTTTTCAGTCTCTCAAACCAGTGCCTAGCTGATCCTGTCAGGGTGAAAAAGAATGCACGGCCCCTGATTGCATCTGAGACGCCGTGGAAGTCCATCCAACTTCTGTATGCATTTAGATGTTGCACGGGGTCTTTCTTGCCATCGTACTGTTTGAACGTGGGTACCTTAAACTTTTGAGGCACCTCGGCTTTCATGACTTCCTCTGTGAAGGGCGGATCGACTTGGTCGGCTAGTTCCTCCAAGTTTTGATCTCCAAAGTTCTTTGACCTCTGCTGGTCTCCCTGAGGATTTCCGAGCTCCTTTAGTGCATTAAGAAGCTCGGTCTTCCAAGGGAGGTCGTCTTTCTTGGCCTCGGCCTCGGCCAACCTAGCCTCAGCCTCGGCTGCTCTGGCCTCGGCCTCGGCAGCCCGGGCTTCAGCTTCGACGACTTTGGCCTCGGACTCGGCAGTTTTGACACTTCTGCGCTTCTCAACGATCAGATTCCTCAGGTCTGTCTTAGTATGACCGTAGCTTGGGGTAGAAACTATGTAGTGACGCCCCTTAAGTGTGCTTGACTCTGGGCTCCTCAAAATCGTGCGATCAGTGGGTTTGAGCCCCCTGACCTTGCTGGTCATGCTGTCAGTCTTCTTTCCTCTTGACCTCGTCCCTGACTCTGCAGTGTGCTCCATAGGCTCCTTCCCCTTCCTCGGGTCTCTAATCAAGCTCCCCTCATGGACTTTGGTGCTAGGGCCGGGTTTATCCAGGATTTGGAGTATTTTGGATAAACTCCGATTCATTCCCTTCACCTCATCCTCAAGGGCGGCAATCTTGGTGTCGGCATCCTCTGCTCGGCCTCGGCCTCGGCCTTGGCCTGCTTGTCTCGGTGACCCCCGGATGCTGTCCTCGTCACGTGACCTCCGCTGGTGGCGGTCACCATCCGAATTCTCTATGTTTACGTCCTGGTCTTTCTTCTCCATACCCTTACTCATGGAATAACCGATGTGCAGATTAACAGGCTTTCTTCCCCACAGACGGCGCCAACTGTTGATGGTCGATTTTGGCCAGAGGATCTCACCTGACCTTCACGTGCCACCAACGGTAAATTTGTAGATGAGGGGGGAAGACGTGGCCTGCAAGACAGTAAACCTGCACACCGGTGTGGTGCTCGCCACACCGGCTCCGATGCTTAAGTCAGAAAGCAGAACGGAGGGGCGTGGAAAAGTAAGAGCAAGAGCAGAAAGTAGAGAGTCAATAGTAGAGTTTAGGGATAGAATTCGGGATCCCCTCTTCAGTGGCAAAGAGGGATATAAATACCTGTTCATCCTCCTAGCCTTTTTAGGGTTTCGGAGGCGTTTTAGGTCAAACCAGGCGAAACCGGGGCATCCAGAGGCGGTGGGGACCAGACGGGACCAAAAGGACTCGGCCCGCACGAGCGGGCCGAGCAGGGGGTCGGGCCGAAAACCCGACCCCTTTGGTCTTGGCCCGTCCCATTTGCCGGTTTTGCCTCCTTGGTCCATCTTTCAGCCCAATTTCTCCATGGTTGTCCTCGTCAGCTCCTTGTGCATCGAGGTGGTCCAAAATTGCCTATAACACATGTCAATTACCGCTAAGCTCGCTTTGGCTTTAAATCACTCACTTAGTTCATATTATGTGTAAGTTCATATCTTATGGTTTAAGCATTTTTTAAAAATACTTTCGATTAAAATGTTTTCAATTCTTACCATCTTTTAGAAAAAGTGCTTTTAATAATACTTTTTTTTTTTTTTTTGAAAACGCTTTTAATAATACACTTGTTTGGTTGCTATATTAAAAAATGATTCTACTAGTTATAAATAAACTTTTTATACAACATGGTTTGAAGCGATTTTTTTTTTTATCACTTTGAAGTCATTTATTAGATCTACATCTATCAAGTGTTTCTTTAAAAAAATAAATAAAACCAATTTGATTTTTTTAGATTCTAAGTGATAACAATTTCACTCTTGAAAATTGTGTTGGTCTCCTCACCATTTTTTTTTAATGGTTTTCATATCTCTTAATGGTTTTCATATCTCTTGAAGAAACATTTAAATTCTTAGTCAAATTTTTAAAACAAAAACTATATATATATATATATAGAGAGTTTTCAAATTTTGACTTGGATTTTGAAAACGTCTTTAGAAAATAGATAACAAACAAAGAGACTCATGGATGAAAGTAATATTTATAAACTTAATTAAAAAAAAAACATAAAACATAAAACCAAAATTCAAATGGTTATCAAATGAAGCCTTGATTTTCTTTTTATTTATTATCAAACACATTAAATTTCATTAGAAGTACTTTTAGTCATCTAAAATCATTTAAAAAACTATATGAAACACATTTAAAATTAGTAATTCTTCCAAAAATACTTATAAAAAGTGATTTTTCTTCAAAAACATTTTATTTCAAAATTCATCCCAAACACACTCTAAAGATCAAAAGTCAACTTACCATTCCTTTTTTTTTTTTTTTTTTTTTTGAAACAGTCAACTTACCATTACTAAATCAATATTTGATAAACCATTAAAGGCATTATCTCAATTCATATATCTTCTTCCAATATGGCAAATATCTCTCTTTCCCCTTTTAGCAAAGCAACATCAAATTTAATGGCATTTACTTTAACAACCTTATAGGAAATAACCACAAAAAGTTATACTACTATCATAGTATTTCCTTACACAACAAATTATTTTAAATGCTACTCAGATTAAGGACGTCGCTAAAGAAGTTAAATCATTTCTATACTGATGTAAGGATGTCGGTAAAGAACACTTGAACACAAGAAAGAGAATTGACTACGGTTATTCAACACCATATTAATCTCACCTAACAAACTTTGAGACAGACACGCTAACACGAACCTCCTCAACATACAAAATCATTAGACAACAAAAAGGTTATACATGCATAGAATCATTAGCATTGATATCGCATATTTAAAACATGTCGTTTTTTTTTAATAATTTTCAAACCCCAATATATTACTCTCTTTTTTTTTTTTTTTTTCTTTCAAAAACACATGAATGCCACTCCCACTACTTGATGAGCTTGCATTGAAGCCTATACACAACTTTTTGTCAGAATTAGAAATGCATCAAAGTAAGCAAAACCTGCTAACAAAATTGACAAGCAGGAGCTGCCATTAACCTTCTCCTTCACTTTTTAACTCACATGTCCTTTTCAAATTTTGTTTTCCAAAGCACTCTAAATTATTTCTTTTCTTTTTAACAGAAGAAAGGGGGGGAAATGGGCATTTCAAAAATCAAAATTTTGTAGATGATAATATATAGAGAGGGGATGATAAATTTACAAATCATAGTGATGTCCCTTTCATGCTAATCTTTCTACTTAAGAGGTGTTAAACTTAAACCTATGCTCTTAAGGTCAGATTATATTGTCCTAAAAGTAATTTAGAATCTAGAGATATTATTTGTGGAAATTTAGATATTATTTTTGTGGAGTAGAATGATTTTTCCCATCACTCACTGGCAGTTAATGAGTTAAGCAATGTAGTTCACTTTGCACTTCCTCCACCAGCAAGCTGAAGATTGCAAGCTCTATTTCTATGGCTACTTCTCCTCTCTGCTCCCCATTTCTGTTCCACCCATCAAACTCTGCTTTCAAATCTTGCCCCGCCATCGCGTCGATGGCGTTCGAGTCCACCCGTTTCCACAAATCGGATCTCATGTAGACTCTCTTCGTCGTCTCTTCTCTCTTGTCGAGTCGGTGAGGGATTTGGATGCTTGAACTGTCATTGGCCTCTACGTTATTAGATGATAGATCAAAGTTATGGCCTTCGTACTCTTCTCCTTCCTTCCGATGATCAATGTCGTCATCGAGTTCGTCTTCCTCGTCTTTTAGTAGAAACGTCTCGAGTTCTACTGGATCTAGTTCTGCTAGTCTCTCGAATCTCCGAAGTTTTTTTAGTAGCTGATGCTTTGCCTCTGTAAAGCATGACAGACATTAACATGAACAGATCAGAAAGAGGCTTGAATTTACAGTCACCATGAACCTATCCCATATATTGACTTCAATTTCAAGTTTTACTTTTACCAAGAATCCAAGTACAGAGGAAGATAAACTACAGATGGAAGGTAAAAAACAGAAAATTTGAAATCCTGGTCGAAAAACTCGACATTTATGCCGTTTTTTATTGCACAACAAACAGGTAGGACCATGGCCATGAAGGTAATTCATGACAGAAATTGTACCAAGCTCAAGCTACTGAACTGTACTAACAAGGTAGAAAACATGCAACTCGAATTAATTGCACAAGAGGACAAACGTATTTTCGGGCTTCAAACTTCGAATTTCGACTTAATGTTTCGTTTTCAGTAAGAGCGAATCAGTAAATTCAAGAAAAGAATGAAGAAATGACAATGTAAAGACTAGAATATTGGAATCTCTAGCTCAAATACATCATATGCCTAATGAAGGGAATGAACTGGACAGTTAAGCTATTTCCTAACTAAAAGTACAAGATAATCAATAGAAAATGCTACAAAGACAGCTTTTACAGATGAAGTGCATGTACCTAATTACTAGAACAACTCATTGCCAAGCTTTCACAGATTAGTCACTGAAATGCTTCAAAATCCCTATTAAATGCTCAAACAGTAAAAAAGAAAATCGAGCAGGCGAGCAGGCGGGCAGGGGGAGGGGGGAGGGGGGACCTTGTTTTGAAGTACAGAAAATGACGATGCCATTCGACATCGATGAATAAACTGGTTCAATGATTGAACAGCCTAATAAATTGAAGAGGACTCCCACAATTATGACATATCTCTTACAGCACAATGTGGGTCAGATTTGGAGATTTGAAGAACAAGAAAAAGAAGAGGGCCAGACCTCCACAACATTTCTCCAACAGAAGAAGCCACCCGGGCCGAAAACAAGCATTCAACAATACCGTTGTGCTGAAATTTTTCGAGATGTCATCGTCTAACATTTATCTGACAACCAAAATATTTTCTCCCCCTTTTCCAGTACAGATTTACCTAAATTCAAAAGTTTGTTTTGGTTTTCACCCCCACCCTTCTGATAATTGAAATCTCCCCAATGGAACCCACCAAAGATACAAGTGTTCATATCTAGACAAGAACATGCTTATGAGTTGTGAAGCTCTATATTAACCATTTCTATAGAGTGTAACAGACATTTGTATCAGTAACAAATATCAAGTCAGACAGTACCTATATGCAAATGTCACCGATATCGACCGGACAACAAACTCGAATCAATGCAAAAAACAAAATCAATATACACTTCCTTTAGGAGATTAGCAGTTGGGTAGAATCATGCTTACATACTTTGCACAATGGCGTAGCTGCGTTCCAAATCGTAATCGTCCTCATCCTCACCATCCTCATAATGTCCCTCGTCGTCGTCCTCAAACGGAGGATCCAACACGGACACGGGACTGCTCTGTTCTTTCTCTTCCTCCTCATCCTCAACTGGCAATTTCTTCAAGCTCTCTACATCATTGACCTGTAAATTTGCCAAAAAGACAAGGCAAAGAAAAGTTCACTAACAACAGAACAAAAGGATCTTTAATTTAGTTGGATTTGGTAAAGTGGTTGATTTCCATCTTAACTTTTTATTGGTTCTTTTTCTCTTTTTCTAATTATTATATTTGATGTCAAGGGGCCAAAAGGAAAAATGTTTAATTATAAGAAGAGGGATGTCGGTACCTATGGCAATAAGAATACAAAGGAAAATACAAAAGGGGATTTGTCTTTTTCTTGGAGGGTCATAATTTTCCGAGAAAAAGGAAGAGTGTGGAATAGAAAATGAGAGATTTATCAGTTTGTTCGTCAAAATTCACGGTTGTTTTGGTGGGGTTGACGTGTTTTGACGCCTGAAACTGCAACATTCCGGCGGTAATTTCAGAGAATTTACACAACACTGCCGACAGTTGGCTTTTTCCGATGAACCCCATTTCTTAAAGATGCAAAAAGAAACAGTGATAAAATGAGTATTTCAAGAAGAGAGAAACCTGATGGTCCCGTCGAGCCGGAGAAGTTGCCGGCGAAGAGAACTCCGGCGTCCGATGACCGGGGGAAGGGCTCGATTGAAGCACAAATCGAAAAGGGCTATCGCAAAAATTACTCTCACAGAAATCAAAGCTGGTTACATTACTCTGCCGAGAAACAGAGTCGTTGTCGTTAATCGCCATCTTCGCCGGCAATGGCGGGCCGTCGCGGGGGTCATTTCTCCGGCAATCGCCGTCGATCTCCCGCTTCCGAGAACGGCCGCGATGAGTCAAGCGCTTAAGAAACGAACCCAAAAGGCCTAATCCATTCGATTTCGCAAGGGATTTGGATCTCGCGGCCGTTGACTGCTTCTGAATCCGCAGAGCAGCTTCCAACAGAAGCCCCGCCGTTCTAGCGGGAACATGGAGGAAAATAGCATTGGGATTCCGGCAAGGGGTTTTGACCGGAGAGTGAAATTCAAAAAGCGGCGAAGGGGTCCTCCTGAGATCAGAGGAATCGGCGAAGGAGAAAAAACAAGCGCTCCTGCAAAATCTGCCGGGAAAATCAGAGGAACCGGAAATGGGTTTGCGCTTGTTGAGATGTAAATGGGATTTGGGGGAAGGGCGATTGAGAAGGGAGCGTCTGTCGGCGATGAAATTGGTGAGAAGAAAGGGCTCTTGATCCTCTTTGAGAAGCTCGTGTAAGTGCTTTTGAGCCATGAATGTCTGCAAAAGGGGGAGTGAATGTTCAGAGAGAAAGAGGGAAAGCTAAAATGGAAGGGAAGTTGAAGAAATTTCAACTTTCAGTGGAAAAGAAAGTTGGTTTCGAAGCTAAGAAAGAAAGAGGAGTGTGGAAGTTGACACAAATAGAGCAGAGCAAAACAACTGTGTGAGAGAGAAAGAGAGAAAGAGAGAAAGAGAGGAATGTGGAGAGAAGGACTTCGCTGATTCAAAATCAGGGATGGAAAATCGAGGCAAATATGTAATTAAAAAAAAAACACCACGCAAATATCAGAAAATAAAGAATTCATATATAAATTAAAGAAGGGTCAAATTTAAATTAAGTTTTTTTTTTTTCTCTTTTTGTGATCAATTAAACTATCGACATTTGAGATGATAATTTGTATCTTATACATTGAGTTATATTTGGATTGATAATTTACTTAGTATACTTAAATTGGTCTCTATTTGCATAATTTTAATGAGACAAAAAGAATGAAAGGACCAAAACAGTTTCCTTTTTAGAGTGTAAAGACTAAAATTGATATTTGAAATGTACAAAAACTAAAATAGACCAAAACTAAAAATACGACATTAATTTGACAAATGAGTTATATATATATATGCAAACAAGAAAAGAAAAACCTTGAAACATATATAAAAAGAATCACTCTCACATTCCACATTTTTCCATCCATCATTGTTTTATTTACTTGGCACCTAATTTAATTAGGTGATGTACAAATATTCAAGTAGAGTTATATATTCAACCACACAACTAACTATCAATCTAAGCATAGTTCGATAGACGATACATCAATTACAATCCTAAAGATTGATAATAAATATAACCGAAAATTATAAAGCTAAAAAATTAGAGGGATCGAAATCAAACAAAAAAACAAAAAAAAGGGTAAAATCTAGAGAGAGAGAGAGAGAGGGAAGAGGTTTGAAAGTTTTTGTCCACATGACAACATATGAAATCGATTAAAAAAAAACATGGAAGAACATTAAACTAACAAATACAAAAATCTAAGAAGAAAAAAAGAAAACTGCTGTAATGAGAAAACGACAAGAGTAGTGTACATTAATTTAATAAAAAAATATAATAACCAACAATTTGATTTTTATTAACTGTAAATTAACATATGACATGTCAGAAATGAAAGCATATGGTTCTGCAATGTCTGGAAACAAAAATAATTTCTTCTTTTTGTTGCCGAATTTACCGTATTAATTGAAAAAAAAAAAGTAGTTTCAGAGAACAGTTTTAAGGAAGAAAAATAAAAAGAAAAAGAAAAAATGGTTAAGTGTCTGGAAATTGTAGAGTAGTGTTCATTTTCAGAGAGATGGTACGGTCACAGAGATGAACTGAACTAATAATATTAACTAATTCATTACTTTCTCTCTCTGTTGAATTACAGCTGCCATTGTTAACTTGTGAAGGTCAGAGGAAGGAGATTATGAAAATAATATAAAATTAATTAAAATTGGTCTCTCTCTCACCGTGTGTTATTTAATGAAATATTGTGTGAAATAAGTCGATATGTTGGAGGGGAGCGAAGCTTGTTGGTAAGGGTAACTTGGTACTTTTTTTTTTTTTTTTTAAATGTAGTATGAAAAATAGATGAAATTTTCGGAACAACTTTAAATTTTAAGTTTACATACAAAAATATTTATCTTAGTCTATAATTTTTTTTTTTTTTTGTTGAAGTTATAATATTTTAATCAGTTGAGTTATGCATTTTTCAATAACTTTCATAATATTTATCTTAGTCTATAAAATTTCTTGCTAATTTGTCATTAATTGTTTCATCGATTGAATAACAAAATTTTGAATATATGTATTATGATGTAAATTGTTGATGGTCAAATTTGGTCAGGAGAAACTCACCTGACCTTCATGTGCCACCAATGGTAAATTTGTTTGATAGGGGGAAGACGTGGCCTGCAAGACAGTAAACCTGCACATCGGTGTGGTGCTAACCACACCACCTCCGATGCTTAAGTCAGAAAACGAAAGGAGGATAGCAAGAGAGCAAGTGGAGAGAGTAGAGAATATAGTTCGGGATTTTGATGAATATGAGTTTAAATACCTGCTCATGCTCCTAGGGTTTTTAGGAATTCAGAAGCGTTTCTGGACGAACCAGGCAGAACCGGGACGGCCAGAGGCAGCAGGAACCGAACGGAGGCGAACATGCGTGGGCTGAATATATGGGTCGGGCCAACCTTTTGTCTGGTCTTCCTCTGGTTCGGTTTCCTGGTCCTATCTCTGCCCAATTGTCCTCGTCAACTCCTTGTGCATCAGAGTGGTCCAAAATTACCTATAACATATATATATATATATATATATATATATATATATATATATATATATATATATATATGATCGATGATATATATCTTAACTATTTGAACTATGTTCAAGTTAGTGAGATGAACATGAATAGCTTATATCTATTGGTTGAGACATGTGTTGGATAGAAGGATACAAGGTAGTAAAATGATAACGTGACTATTATTATTTTTCTTTAGAAAAAAATAAGAACTACAATAAAATAAATCTAAGAGTTTATAAACTAAAATAGAATTTGTAACAACCATGGGATATGTATCTTATCAAAATGTTAGAAAAAAAAAGTCAAATGATAAATTTAGTCTCTAAACTTTGAGGTTTGTATTTAAACTTTAAAAAATGTTTAATAAGTTGTTTCTAAACTTTCAATTATATGTCTATTAGATCCATTAATTTAAAAAAAAAAAAAAATCCAAACGTTCAATGACTAAATTTGTAATTAAAAAAATATATATTTCTTACATATTTTTTTTACTTTCCACCTAATTGTACTTCCTTTTTTATACAATTCTCCCCAATTTCCTTTTATACAATGGTTATTTTTTTTTCATCCAACAAACTATCATTTTTTTTTTCATAGCAATCCTCTCTTCATTAATGATGTTCTTAAAATGAACGCTAGGAAGTAGGAGCAAAGAACATGCAAATCGTCCTTTATTTTATTTTATCTTATTTGTTTTTGAAACAATCGTCCTTTTTTTTTCTTTTATTAAATAGGTTGGATGGATTTTTTTTTTTTTTTTTTTTTTTTTATTTGCAAAGGACTATGTTGGTTGAGTTTTTTAGTCGAGTAGGCCTTAGTGAATATTATAATAAAATACATTGATTTCGAACAAAAATAATATTGATTTTTATTTTTAACAATGTCATTGGATTAGCAACGACCCCATTGAAGATTGTGTATCCTTTAAGATTAAAAAGAAAAATTGTAAAAACTACTCTGGAAAAATGTGTTCTAATGACACTTTCAAATGTCAAAACGAGCCTAACTCAGCAGAAATTAACATGTACATTTGACCAAAAGGTTAGTTAGAGGTTTGAATCTCTCCCCCTTCAAATGTTGATTTACTAAAAAAAAAATGACACTTTCAAAATTTTAATTTGATTAATCAATCCCTTAAACTTGTAAAATTGTTGCAATTAAACCTTTAACTCTTCGTTTGGAACCAGGAAAGTTCAAGAAATAATTTTAAACATTGTGATTTGAAATTCGAGAAATGATTTTAAATTTTTTGTCCTGTTTTGAACGAGAAAGATTTAAAATAGATGTATTTAGAATTTTGTGTTTGGATGGTAACTGGAAAAGAAAAGAAAGTAAAAGAATTTACTAATATAGGCTTTTAATTTGAGTTATTAATGGAAAATTAAAATATGATAAGGATAAATAAGTAATTTAATGCTCACTTCCATGAAATTCTGCAAAACCCGATAGTTTTAGTTGGAATTTTTTTTTACATTTGAAATCACCATTATATTCCCTAAGATAACAAACAACAAAATTCATCTCTCAAAATCAAGAGATTCCAAAGATTCGAACCATTATCATGGTCGTTTTGACTTTTTTTAATCAACCAATGGTTTATTTTTTAACTTTTTCAAAAGAAAATGAAAGAAAAGATATTAAAGACGAAATAGAAATAGAAAAATAGCGCATGCTTCACTAGACGGGACCAAATAAATAATATTATTAAAAAGAAAAAGAAAAGGAAAAAGGAATTATGGTGAATGAATAAAAGTTTAGGGTTGAATTAATTAAAAATTACAAAAATGACACATCGGGACGCAAAGAAACGTGAAGGAAGGAGCGTCATGTCGTCAGAGTACCCGACTGTCGAGTCCATATCCAATCCCACTACTCACCTTTAATTTAAAATTCCCTCATTTTTTTTAAATTTTTATTTATTTATTTCTTTTTCTCTTTTTCATTTTCATTTTCATTTTATTTATTTTTATTTTTATTTTTTTACTGCACAGTCCACAGTTCAGGACAAAACTGTCCTTTTGGAAAAAGAGACTGATTGGTTCTGAAAAAAGACCCCCCCCCCCCCACCATTTCCTTTCTTTTTGGATTTTGGGTCTACTTTTCCACTATCTCTCATATTTGCCCTTTGCCTCATTTATTCACTCACTATGAAAATGAAAAAGTAAGATCTAGTTTGATAACCATTTAGTTTTTCAAACTTATATTTGTTTTTTATTCTCAATTTTCTTATTTTTAGTTTCATCTTGGTTAAGAAGACATTAGAGTTCTTAGTCAAATTCTAAAAATTAAAGCAAGTATATATATATATATATATATATATATATATTGTTTTCAAAATTTGACTTGGTTTTTTAAAACAAGAGAATGATGTAGGTTCAAACTAAAGAAATTGATAGGTGGAATGAGTGTTTATAAGCTTAATTTTCAAAAACCAAAAACAAAAAATGAGATTGTTATCAAACGGGGGCTAAATTGCTCTATATTTCAGGATTTTTAACTCAAAAGATTTTCTATTTTGATATTTTATAACAAAAAGTTTGAAATTGCTTTTAGTGTACGATCAATCATCTTACACGTGGCAAATGGTTGCAACCACAATTGAAATCTTAACAAAAGCACTTTACATGATTGAGAAACAAAAGTACTTGGAGCTCTTTCTAAGAAAAATTTCTAGGATTCTTGTAATTCTTGCTACTCCATTTTGAGTCCTTTTACTTTTTATAAATCTTTTTTTTTTTAATATTGTTGAAATCTCCATCCATCTTTAATAATGTTGAGTTAATGTGGTTAATAATGAGTAGTAGTAGTATTCATACGAGTAACCTCGAGAGTACTGAAAATTTTCATATTTTCAAACAAACCAATGTAGAAAATACCATGAAAAATTATAATTTTCCATCAATCACTTAGAAGCGAGTTTTAGTTAAGTGATCCACCAAGATCACTTGAGAAAACAATTTTTCTTTTGGGTGTGTGTGGTAGAGATGGTTTTTTAGTGAAAAATTATTCATTCAAAACTATTATTGTTTTAATGAAAATTGTTGAGGATCCCACATCGAAATGAATGGTGGAGACTCATTGCCAATTGGTTTTGAGATGGAAGCCCATATAATATAATATGGTATCAGAGCCCATTAAACCCAAACGGGTATTCGGTCAAATAAAAAGAAATTGGGATCCGATCCAAGAATGGTGAACCCAAAGAGGCACCATCTTGAGGGGGCATGTTGAGGATCCCACATCGGAAAGATTGGTGGAGACCTCACAACATATAAGCTTCAAGGGTCACTCCACTCATTGAAGTGTGGAATAATCAAATATTAAATTGTTGGGAAAAATACACTTTTAGTCCCTGAGGTTTGGGTTTAGTGACAGTTTGGTCCCTGCCGTTTATTTTTCTGTTAAATACTAACGGTTGCTGACGTGGCACTATTATTTTAATAAAAAAAATTATTTTTTTTTATTTTAAAATAAAAACAAATAAAAATAAATAAAAATATTATTATTTTAATTATTCTTAAAACCCAACCCTCAATCTCATCTTCTTCATCCTCTCCCCTCATCCCCTCCATCTTCTTCTTCAAACCTCCGATGGTCGCGCCGCCACATGCCGTCACCGGCAGCAGCCGGCCGCCGCTCGCCGGCGGCGAAAGTTTTTTTTTTTTTTTTTTTCTTTCTTCCTTCTTCTTCTCTTCTTCCTCTCCTTCCTCAAAATTTCAACAACTTTTTTTTTTTTTAAATGAAAGAGAAAGGAGGAGGGGCCTCCTCCCTCCGTTCCGGCGCCGGAAAACGGAGGAGGGAGCTCCCTCCTCCTTTCTCTTTCATTTAAAAAAAAAAAAAAAGTTGTTGAAATTTTGAGGAAGGAGAGGAAGAAGAGAAGAAGAAGAAAGAAAGAAAAAAAAAAAAAAACTTTCGCCGCCGGCGAGCGGCGGCCGGCGGCTGCCGGCGACGGCATGTGGCGACGCGACCATCGGAGGTTTAAAGAAGAAGATGGAGGGGATGAGGGAAGAGGATGAAGAAGATGAGATTGAGGGTTGGGTTTTAAGAATAATTAAAATAATAATATTTTTATTTATTTTTATTTGTTTTTATTTTAAAATAAAAAAAATAATTTTTTTTATTAAAATAATAGTGTCACGTCAGCAACCGTTAGTATTTAACAGAAAAATAAACGGCAGGGACCAAAGTGCTCCTTATTTCAAAACTCAGGGGTATTTTTGTTGAGTTTGAAAACTCAGGGACCAAACTGTCACTAAACCCAAACCTCAGGGACTAAAAGTGTATTTTTCCCTAAATTGTTTGTATTAAATATTTATTATAATCTATAGAGTCACTTATAATTATATCAATTTTGTTCAAATTACTTTTTAAAAAATCACTCCCAAACATATTGTTATTATTAATCATTTATAACTAAATCATGCTTTTTTTTTTGCTAATATTACTAGTTCAAAATTCACTTCCAAAATATGACCTTAGTGTCATGTCTAAAAATTTTTACTTTTTTAATAGAAAATTATAATTTGAAATGTTAATGATATCAAGGGAGTTATAAAGAATGTCAACCAAATTTATGATCTTTTTGCACATGTCTACTCATTAAACACTATTATTTAATTTCAATAATAAAAAATGAAATAAATGATGAAAAAGTGTTTCATAGGAAATGATTTGAACAGTCCTTGATATGAGGAATAAGATGAATGAGGCTAAAAATGATAGATTAGAATGCAACGAGTGTAAGCGATGGTAACTCCTTTTTTTAATCAAGATATTTTACTCTTGAGAAAATAACAAAATTGAAACTGAGTAAACTTGTATATACATTTTTATCTATAAAAAAGTATTTTGAATTGTATCGGTTGTAAATTATAGAAGCAACAAGTATTAAGCACGGACTAAATACTTCTTTAAGTATTTATTGATGACATTTTAAGGGAATTGTGTGGGTTTATTTTAATATTCAAATACAAATTTGTGAAAGACTAATTTGAAAACTTTATTAAAAAAAAAAAACAACCAAATAGAAAAAAAAAAAAAAAAAAAAAAAAAAAAAAAAAAAAACTCATAATGATAAATAACAGTTTTGAATCTCCCAATGAAGAACTTAAAAGAAAAAGGAATAATGTACAAGTCTCTATTAGAATTAAATGGTATTTGTACTTTAAAAAAATAATTAAAAGCTATTTAACAATAACAAAACACCATAATGTAATACTTTAATAAATTTAACAGAATTCACCAGAAAGAAGCAAGACGATCAAATATGTGATAAGCATAGATCGGCAAGTTAAGGTACCATTTTCTTCTTTTGATATTAGAGGTTGTAGGGGATTCAAACCTAACGATCTATGTCATTTTTAGTAGAAGCTAATTACATACCCTACCATCTTTGAAGTGGAGCTTGTTAATACAAGTGTTTATGTCATTTTTAGTCGAAGCTAATTACATGTCCTATCAAATTTTTGCCTACGTCATAAGTAGAAATATTCCTTTTAAATAATAGATTTAATATCTAAATGGATCCCACCCCTTGGCTTAAAAAAGAATTTTATAAAAATAATAAGAAAACCAATAATTATTCTCAAAAAGAAGAAAAAGAACACAAAAACCAATAATGAAATCATGTGTCATCTTTTATGAAATATAGTTAGTGAGAAGGGTTGATGTCAAAAAGTATGAGATTGACTTTTGTATAGAATAAGGTAAGATTTGAGATTCCTAAGGGGCATTTTAGGTAAATGTGACAATTTAGTGATGATTTTGAGCTTTTTTTTTTTTCTAAGTTTAAATTAGTATATTTGTATTTTACATTTTTATTTAGGTAAACAATAAAACGGGCACTAAAAACATAAATCAAGTTTATCTCTATCAATTTTAGTATAGGGAAGACTCTTTTGTATTAAAGTAATCATATTTTAACTAACAAATTTATTGTTTTTATGAGAGAAAATATGAAAACTAATAAACTATTTGAATTAAATTAAAAGATAATAATAATAATGTTGATGGTCAAATTTGGTCGGGAGGAACTAACCTGACCTTCACGTGCCACCAACGGTAAATTTGTTTGAGAGGGAGGAAGACGTGACCTGCAAGACAAAAAACCTGCACACACACCGCCTCCGATGCTTAAGTCATAAAACGGAGGAGGAGGGCAAAAGAGCAAGAGAGTAGAAAATAGAGTTCGGGATTCGGGATTCGGGATCTTTTCTTCAGTGACGAAGAGGGGTTTAAATAGATGCACATGCTCTTAGGATTTTTAGGAATTCAGAGGCGTTTTAGGACAAAGCAGGCGAAACCGGGGCGGCCAGAGGCAGTAGGGATTGATCGGAGGCGAACGAGCTCGGCCGAGGCCGACCATATGGGTCCGGCCAAGTTGACCCGACCCTTTGGTCTGGTCTTCCTCTGGGTAAGCTTTTTGGCCCTATCTTAGCTCGGTTGTCCTCGTCAAGTCCTTGTACTTCAGAGTGGTCCAAAATTACCTATAATAAATAACATGAAAAATCATTAACTTATTCAATTTTATACCTAATAGATTGATTAATTTTTAAAAAATTTAAACAGGTCAAGAATCTATTAACCACAAACTTTAAAGTTTAGAGATTTATCAAAAACACTTTTAAAATTTAAGTTATGGAATAAGGTTGTACTTGTAATTTTACCTTAAATTCTATATATAAGAAATCATTATGTGATTTTCCTTAAAAAAAAAAAAAAAAAGAAGTAAACATTACATTAAAAATGGTGGGAGTAAAAAGATAATTGGCCCCACAGATATTTTTTGTGTAATGTAATAATAATAATAATAAAAAAAAGGTAACCCAAAACTTTAAGCACATTTGTAATTTCCAAAAATCAAAATGGGACCCTTAAAAAAAAAATTCCACAAACGACAAAAACAAGAAAAAGAAAAAGAAAAAAGAAAAGGAGAGAAAAAAGAAAGTGATTTAATGAGTGCACCGCCGATTTGGTGCATTCGTCCACGTAAGCAAAAAAGCGGGCCCACCGTGGACGTTCTCGCACGTGTGCAACTTCAATAGAATAGCATCCAAGTCTGAGACACGGTCGGAAATCTGTCTGTAGCATGTCGTGGGCCCCGCAACATCTAGTCAAAGTCAAACGCCCGCATACGACGTCGCACCAACATCGTTAACACTATATTCCGCCACTTATTTAATATATTGCCTTTTAATTTATTGATAAAAAAATATAATAATAATAAAAAAACAGACTGGTGTTGTGTCTCAGCGTTCGAATCCAATGTTCAATTGGTCCCCACATACCTTTTAACTCTGTCTTTTATTTCAATATATGTATATATGTAAAGATACAAAAGTTGTTATTTTTTCATTTTTAGACTGTTTCATACTACATTTTTTTTTTTTTAAGTAAAAGACTTTTTAATAGTAATATAATAGACTCAATGGCTAAATAAACACGAGCTTTGTATCAATTTCATCCTTGAACTTTTTAAAAAAATATTTAATAGGTTATGAACTTCAATTTTGTGTATAATATAATAGGTTTTTGAACTTTAAAAATGTCTAATAAATCCATAAACTTTCAATTTTGTGTCAATAGATCCTTGACATATTCGAGTTTGTATCACTAACAATTTTGTGTCCTAAATTTTCAATTTTAAGTTTAGTGAGACTTTAAACTTCTAATTTTGTATCTGTGAATTTTTTAAAATGTTGAATAGGTCAAAGATTTATTAGACACAAAATTGAAAATTGAGTGACTTATTGGACACAAAAGTGAAAGAATAAAGATCCACTGGATACTTCAAACACCTATTGGATACAAAATTGAAAATTTGACAACCTATTTGACACTTTTTAAAATTCAAGGACCAAATTGATACAATCTTGAAAGTTGAAGAACTAAACTTAATTTGATTCTAGAAAACTTTTAATAACGAAAATTTTATTAGATTTGACAAATATGATATTTATAGTTTGAACTTAATTTTAAATTTGGTCCTTATAATTTTAAATGTTTCAATTTAGTCCCTATAATTTTTATAGTTTCAGTTTGGTTTTTATGTTTATAGTCAAACTTCACAAACCGTTTCTACTTTTACCATATAGACACATACGTTGCAATGAATTGATATTTCTCATTTGGTTAACAATATGTTAATTAATTGTATTAGTCAAATTGAACATAACTCAGTGGTAATTAACATGTATTCTCGATTAAGAGGTTAGAGGTTCAAATCCTCCCATCCCAATGCCAACTATATAAATTATATTGAAACTACACATAAATCATATTAGATTAGATTGAAAATTTGAAAATTCTAACGACTAAATTGAAATCTAAATTATATATTTAATAACTAAGAGTTATTGACAATCAAAATAGTTACACTAAGTAAAACAAAAATTGTCCATCTATCCATTTTCAAGTACAAAGAAGACTTGCAATTTCAATTTGCTTGCTACTTGTTGGTTTTAGACCCATTCTCTCTTGTAATAGAGAGAGGGACAAATTGATTGGATTCCATGTACTTTTATAATATAAAAATATTGGCCACATTTTTCTCCTTTTATTTTATTATTATTATTTTTTATATAATTTTGTTGTTTTTTGGAGTCCTCCAAAGAGTACAAAATTGCATTTGGAGGGTTTAAAAATGTCACTCTAACAAGGGATATGCATATCAACAACCATTAATATGAAAAATCCAATAGTCAAAGATAGTAACAAAAACTTTGTCTTAATAAACATCTAGAGATTTCTTTGATATTTGGCACATTAACGTCATAAAAATGTCATTGAAAGATTCGAATTCCATCATTTCATTTCAACTGTCTACATTCATTTGTCTTAAGATCGATAACAACGTATATGTCTTGTGTATTACTTTTATTTTGTGTATAAATCGAAAAGGGAGGTTATTTTTGTTTATATCTATCCAAGTTGTTAAGATGAATACAAAAGAATATTCATGTCACCATCCTTTCGTTTCTCTCATGCCAACGATTTTATTTAACATTCAACTAAAAATTAAAATAGAAGGCAAAAGGAATTGATTTTAAATCTTTCATTTTCTCTTCCTTAATTCTTTTTATCATTTCCTTTCACCCTAATATCCCTTCACACAAGGTTATCAATAAATGAAAAATATATTCAATAAAATTTTAATTATAATAGAAATGGGTATTTTTAAAGAAGAAGAGGTGGATATGAGGCTAATTATAATCTCTAAATGAAAAATATATTCAAAAAAAATTTTATAATAGATATATTAAATAGAAAAGATATCAAACCACATTTGTAATTGTAATTTGTAATTGTAATATTTTTATTTTCATTTTTTAATCTATTTTTCAATTTATGAGCATATCAAAATTTAGGCTTCGTTATGAATAATATATTTACTTAATTAGTAAATATATATCCTGATATAACATGACCTTAAAGTTCTTATAGCACCTCCATATATATACCATGTGATTTTATAGACAAAATTTCTAATGCTAGGATAGGATGAACTTTTTTTTATGCTATTGTCATTTAAATCTAGCCATATTTTAGCTAGTGGCCAAAAATTAATTAGTGGCAATGACTATACAATATAATAGGAAAAAGTTCTAGTATGTACTCTAGCAGTACTACCCTCATAATTAATCATGCAATTAGTCAATAAATCACTAGAATCTTTTATTTTATGAACTCTACATTGATTTTAAATATTACCAATATGGTTTAAAATAAATTTGGAGTAGTACTAGAAAGTTATGCTACCATAATAGCATTGGAGACTTTCCCATATCATGACACAATAGTTGGTGTGTAATTTTTTTTTATTTAATAATTAAAATAAACTATTTGATTGAATAGTTAATGTCACAACAACAACAAAACATTTGTTTTATTGATGATGTGTATCCAAAATAACTAATAAAATAAATGCTTTTTAAAAAGTTATGGATGTGATAAATAATAATTTTGGTGCAATTATTCATAAATTGACATGTAAATAGTTTAACATCATATCATTTTTTTTTAATTTGAATTGATTGAAAACAATTGATTTATTATTATTAATATTTTTTATTTTACAACAATTGATTTAATTTGGGTAATTGTGTGATTTTCATAAAATTGTCTTATCTTACTATCTTGTCCAAAATCTGATTATATAATTCCATATATGTCTCTAAGTGAATTATTTAATTTCGTAACATTTGGTTAATATAATGCGAGTCAATTAAAATTAATATAATAACTTAAATACAAAATTTTCTCTTAACATACAAGGAGTGGGTAAGCATGCAAATGTAGAGCGTGTTTGGGCCTATGAGTTGGGATGTTTGGACTTCAACTTTGCAAAGTGGGGGTTCAACAGTAAAGTCACTTTGGGCCTATGATTTAAAATCCAATGTGGGGTTTGAGGGATTATTTGGTGGACTTTCAAAAATCTGAAAGAATTTTTTAGGAAAATATACACTTTTGGTCCATGAGGTTTGGGTTAAGTGACACTTTGGTTAGTTTTCGAACTCAACAAAAATATCCGTTTGAGATAAGGAGCACTTTGGTCTCTGCCATTCAATTTGCCCTTAAATACTAAGGGGATGCTGACGTGGCCACATTTTTTTTTAATTAAAAAAATTCCTTTATTTATTTTAAAATAAAAATAAATAAAAACAATAAGAATATTATTATTTTTTATTATAATATTATTATTTTTCAATCTCTCCCTTTTTCCCTTCTTCTTCATCCTAACCCTCCACCTAGGGATGTCCATTTGCCCCGCGGGGCTGGGGCCCCGTGGGGACCCGCCCCTAATGGGGCGGGGAATGGGGGAGGGAGTGGGGGAAAAAAACTCCCCATGAGATAAACGGGGATGGGGACGGGGAATGCATTCTCCATCCTCGTTCCCCGCTCCCCGCCCCGTTTACTTTTTTTTTTATTATTATTATTCTAATTTTTATTTTTCTCTATATATATGTATATAAATTTAAAGTTTTATGGTTAATGATTTAGAAAATTGGACATGTTTGAATAATATGGTTTAACATTTGGATTATATGTATATATAATTAGATAGTTTGATATGAAATATTATTTTGTTTTTATTAGGAGATTTAAGAATTTGATCTTTAAAGTTTAAAAGGAGATTTTTTTTAATGAAATTAAATATTTAAATGAAAATTTTATGTGAATAATTAACTGTCTAATTGAAAATTAATGAATATTTTCCATGTCAAGTTAACTATTTGAAAATTTATCAAAAGAATTATTTGATTCAAACAAGACAAAAAAAAAAAGAAAAAAACTAAATGGGGAATAATTCCCCGCGGGGAACCCGATCCCCGCAAATTCCCCGCGGGGAATCCCCGCCCCATTCCCCACGAAATTTAATAGGGAATTTCGCGGGGATGGGGATTGAAATGGGAGACGGGGATGGGGACGGGGAAGCCATCCCCGTCCCCGCCCCGCCCCGTGGACATCCCTACCTCCACTCTCCTTCATCTCTTCCCACATCTGACTTCTTCTTCTCCAAGTCCCTCCTCCTCCCTCTTGTATATTTTTTTTAAAAAAAAAAAAGATAAGAAGAAAAATGGAGTAAGGGAAGAAGAAAGAAGAAGAAAAGAGAAAAAAAAAAAAAAAAAGTCGGCGGCGGCGGCTGCGGCCGGTTGCCGAACATAGGAGGAAGAAGAATAAGGAAAAGGTGAAGAGGAAGAAGATGAAGAAGGAGGAGGAGAGGGAGGGATAAAGAATATTAAATAATAATAAAATAATAAAATATTTTTATTTTAAAAATTAGAAAAATAATTTTTTTATTAAAATAATAGTGCCACGTCATCGGCGTTAAGATTTAACAGAAAAATTGACGACAGGGATCAAAGTGCTCCTTATCTCAAACCTCAGGGGTATTTTTGTTGAGTTTGAAAACTCAGAAACCAAAGCGTCACTTAACCCAAACCTCAGGGACCAAAAGTGTATTTTCCCATTTTTTTAAAATAAAGTTATGGTTCTGGTTCAAACTTCAAACACAGACTTCATAACTTCCAAGACTTCACAACTCCGTACTTAACTCTACCTCGTTGCCTCAAACAGCCCCGTATAACATTTGGGAAGAATAACCCTTTGTGGGTATGGAGAAGATGATCAATGAAATGAACGATCTTAATTTGTTTTTGTTTTCTTTATTTACATGTTGGATAGAGTGTAGTAGCCCACAACACAATTTTATTTATTTATTCAATGTTACAATGAAATGTAAATTGTAATTATATGTAAATGTTTTAAAAAATAGTATCTATTAGT
Organism: Luffa acutangula; assembly: GCA_036850905.1. Classification (NCBI taxonomy): domain Eukaryota; kingdom Viridiplantae; phylum Streptophyta; class Magnoliopsida; order Cucurbitales; family Cucurbitaceae; genus Luffa; species Luffa acutangula. The sequence goes on along the minus strand of CM072096.1, from coordinate 50,621,524 downwards.
TTGATTTTAAGCACCAATGCTAGGCAAAGATGCTTCAATAAAACTGTCTCAAACACAAGTATCAATCCACTATAGGAATTTGACCTTTTTTCGATGTGCATAAACGTCGGTAGAAATCATATTACACATCGACAAAAAAGGCTCTCTCGACGTGTTCCCACGCGTCGTGACTATTGTCGAGATAGAACAACCGGCAGAAATTGTCTTTTTCGACACAACCTTGCTAATGTCAGCAGAAAAAATGACCCCGACCAACTTTTCTTTACACGTCATCAGGGAGGATTTCTGTTGACGCTTACTGCCAACGAGGCAACAGAAACCCTCTCTGTCGATGCGCAAGGAAAGTTGGCCTGAGATCCTTTTCCTGTCAATGGTAGCAAGGCTGCATTGGGAAAGGCAATTTCTGCCAACTGTTTTATCTTGACAATAGTCTCGATGCGTGGAAACATGGGAACACGTTGGAAGACCCTTTGCCGATGCATAATCTGATTTCTATCGATGTTTATGTGCGTCAAAAAAATGTCAAATTCCTGTAGTGTTAATATTGATTATCGGGCTATTATCGGCCTTTTGGGGTGAACCAAAAGCAAAGCCATGAGGGCTTATGTTCAAAGTGGACAATATCATACCATTGTGGAGATATGTGTCGTGTCCGTAGTACCTTACAGAGAGTTTTATATATATATATATATATATATATAACTGAAACTCTTTTCTTGAAAATGAAACTAGATTGATTTTCAAATAAAATGAAAGGAGTCGATTAGTTTTTCACTATACATTCCTACCATCCATAGCTATATAATTACTGGTTAAAAGAGTGGGGAAAACAAAGGACTAGAGATGAAGGGCATGGTTAATTACAACATAATCTCACTAACTAAGAATTGGAGTGCTGATCTTTCTTTCCTTTTATTATTGTTGTTAGTATTATTATTATTATTTTGAGATAATGGGAGTGATTTTATAGCGAAACCTTCTTGTTTTATATACACATCAATAAAGTGATTTCTGTTGATGGTCGATTTTGACCAGAGGATCTCACCTGACCTTCACGTGCCACCAACGGTAAATTTGTAGTTGAGGGGGAAGACGTGGCCTGCAAGACAGTAAACCTGCACACCGGTGTGGTGCTCGCCACACCGGCTCCGATGCTTAAGTCAGCAAAGAGAACGGTAGGGAGTGGAAAAGTAAGAGCAAGAGGAGAAAACAGAGAATAGAGAGTGGAGTTTAGGGATAGAATTCGGGATCAAATTCGGGATCCCCTCTTCAGTGGCGAAGAGGGATATAAATACCTGTTCATTCTCCTAGCCTTTTTAGGGTTTCGGAGGCGTTTTAGGTCAAACCAGGCGAAACCGGGGCATCCAGAGGCGGTGGGGACCAGACGGGACCAAACGGACTCGGCCCGCGCGAGCGGGCCGGGGGTCGGCCTCGGCCCATGGCCGAGGCCGACCATATGCTCGGCCTCGGCCATGGGCCGAGGCCGAGCAGGGGGTCGGGCCGAAAACCCGACCCCTTCGGTCTTGGCCCGTCCCATTTGCCGGTTTTGCCTCCTTGGTCCATCTTTCAGCCTGATTTCTCCCCGGTTGTCCTCGTCAGCTCCTTGTGTATCGGGGTGGTCCAAAATTGCCTATAACAATTTCTTATCTTAATAGAGAGAAAAGAAAAAATAAAATCTTCCATCCCATTTCCAAGTAAGGGAGAAGTAATTTTGATATGTTTTATTATTTAGCAACAATTAAATCGATAGACCTATAGCGGAATTTATGGAAGAAGATCATACGTACCAATTGGCGAATCCAAGACCTCCTTCGACCAACGATCGAGCGCCGCAGCTCAAATGGATTTCGCCTCCGCAGAGGATTTGTAAACTTAGTTGTGATGCTACATGAAGCGAGGCGAAAACGGCGGGGTGTGGCATCGGTTGGATTCTCCGGGATTGGAAGGGTCACCCACTGTCGGGAGGCTACCGGAGCATAAATCGCTGTTGGAATATCAAGTGGCTCGAAGCGTTGGCGATCAGCGAAGGATTTCGGGCAACTCCATCGACGATCTCCTCTCTGGTGCGCGTGGAAACTGACTCCCTTCAAGTGGTTAGATTGTTAAATGAGGAAGATGAGGAAGATGAGGATGTCACTGAACTGTTTCTTTTCATTAAAGAAACCAAAACCTTCCATCTTTGAGAAGCATTGAGCCAGTCTCTCATGTCTCTAGTGTTAGCACAATAAATTGTGCTATATTTTAGATGATCTTATCGTTAGTCTTGAGTATTATTTGGGTATTTTTATCTCTATTTGGTTTTGTTTTGTAGGAATCGAGCATTTCAATGGAATTCGACATTTTTGAGCTTTACCGATGATTTAGGAGCTAAAGAATAAGTTCGGTCCAAGAAAATAGAAAAGGAAGATCAATTAAAGGCCTAGCGTTGAGACGCTAGCCCTTGGAGCGTCTCAACGCTGGGCGCAAGTCAGGAGGCGCGCGCATTCGGGGCAGCGTCGAGACGCTACCTCCACAGCGTCTCGACTCTGCGAACTTTCCAGATTTAATTAGGGCGTACGCGCGACAGCGTCGCGACGCTATGTCCTCAGCGTCTCGACGCTGTCACACAGAATCAGCAGTATATATATTTTGCGATGCTTTCAGATTGGGGGAGCTGTTTTGGGGAGAGAAAAACGACTTCTAGAGAGAGAAAACGAACAGAACAAGGCAGAGAGCGAGGGAGCTTGATTCGAGGAGCTTGGATCGAGAGGTTCTTGATTGGCTAAAACTTTTTTCAAAAAAAAAAAAAAAAATAGGGCTAAAACTATTGTGTATTCGCAGCATTTTACTATTAATAATAATATACAACATTTTTTTCTATTGGGGAAAATATTTAAGGCTTGTTGGTCATACATGGAAAATAGTAGTAGCCAATTTCTGAATTTATTAAAATTTCCATTTAACTTTATCAATTGAAATATAGAATGGGTTTATTATCCAAAAATATAAAGAATGTTATCATATCAAAATCAATTTTTTCCTTCTAAAAAAAATAAATAAAGAAATTCATTTTAAAAAACAATTAAGGAGTTTTTTTAGAGTAAATATTCAGTTATCCCATTTATAACTATTCCATGATTACACACTATACATGCCGAAAATTTTTTTAGTACTACTGTAGTACATACTCCCACCATTTAACATTTGACACGTCATTTAATGAGCATTTAATGATATAATATTTTATTATATGGGTCGTACATCATTCTCAAATACTTCTTCCATGGCAAACAATGAATGGAGGTCTCCCGACTTTCACGCCTTCAAAACGTTAATAATAATAAATATTTATAATTAAAAAAAAAAAAGAAAAAGAAAAAGAAAAAGCTCTAGGCTTCCACAATTTCAAACAAATGTAAATTCTTTATTTGGTATGTTTTACATAGAGGCCTAATATTCAATAATATACCATATTTTTTCTATATAAATCACATATTCAAGTTTCTCATTTGTATGTGAAGTAATACAAAATCTTAGCCGTATATACAAGTACAATAGTTAATTTTGTCTGTCATATAAGGAATCATAACATATCAAAATAAATTCTTTCCTTCTTGGAAATGAAACAAAATTAATTTTCCAAACATAATTTAAGGGAATCAATTAATTTTTCACTATAAATTACAACTTTATGTATAATTTTTGGCTCAAAGAGTGAGGCGAGAAAAGAAGGTAAAGATGAAGTACAATATGGCTTCCCAACAATTTCGTATGATTTTCACTCTTTTGATCTTCCTTTTTGTTTTCAATCTCTCCATGTTGGTGAAGGGCGAACCAAATAAGACGATCAGCAACTTTGTTCATGACACTTGCAACAAGACTCATGAACTAAAAAACTTGTGCATTGCGGAGATAGGTTCCGACCTTCGAGATGATTTGAAGTCAAGTTTGACAGGTTTTTTAATGATATTTGTGAATCATAGCATCAGTGATTTCAATGGCGATGTTTTGTTCCTTCAAAAAGAGATAAATTCAAACAAGATCGATCGAGATACGAAAGACATGTTGGAGGCTTGTTTGGAGAACTTCCAAATAGGAACGGATGGTCTACGAGAAACATTACAAATATTACAAACGAAAAAGGGTATAGATGTACAACAATTGCCGGTGGGCAACGTTGTTAACATGGTAAGTGAGTGTTTTGATGATTTTGAAGGGGTCCCTATCCCTCCCGATTGGCAGGCTCGTTACAACGCCTCTTATGCATTATTGGATCTTTCGTTATCAATGATAAATCTCATTACTTGTAATCGCGATACGGCATGTAATCTTCCATAATTTAGGTCAGTGAAAACTACTGTTGTTACTTTCAAGAAATTTCATTCCAATGTTTTTTTTTTTAATTTTAATTTAATAGTTACCATTCAAATTCCCAGAGTTCTTAACATTTACATTATTTTTTACTTTTGTTTTTAAATAATTTTGTCCCAAGAATCTGATAAACTTTTAGGTGTTTCGTGCAATGAGACCCATAGTTTTACACTGTTTGATGTAAGAGAGAGAAATAGCAAAAATACTTTGATTTTGTATCCAACAGTTATTAGAAGAAGACAAATTTGAAGATTATGGTTTTTAAGAGGAGGTCTCATTGCATCGAAGCTGACATTTTTTTTATTAATATTATACTTTTAAAAACTTATTAGTGAAATGTGGTAGTTTTGAAACTTATAATTATAATACTGTTAAAATCAAATAAGTAATTACATCTTAAACGTAGATTTTAAACCACAATATTGTAATGAATGTCCGAGAAAATTTCAAACAATACATATACACAAGGTAACAATACTGATTAAGATAAAAAAAGTCCACGTCTAAAAGGGACGCCAGTTTCCGGCAACCAGTGAGAACCATCGATGGAGTTGTCCACAGTAAAACGAAGTGCTAATTGCTTATCCATTACATGAAAACCTGTCCAATTAACCCTCTTGGAAACATCAGCCCCGGGGCCGCGGTTGTTGAACTCGGCGTAAAATAAACGGTTCACCGGCACCCCTTCCCACTCCATCCATCCTTCCGCTGCCACCACCTCATCCAAAAATGACTCCATGAACACAACACTCGAATATTGTCTCCATGGCCGTCCCATATACATTTTAACCTTCTTTCTATTCCACGCTGTTATTTCAGGTGAAGCTGTTACTGTGCAGTTTTGAAAGGAGAAGCCGCTCAGGGACCGTGGATCTTCCTTGGATTGTGCAGTCACTGTGATTGAACTGCTCGCCGTCCGACCATATATGTTACAGTCTTGGAACATTACAAGTCCATGCCCGAAAATGAAATCGACGCTTCCGTAGACGTCGCACTCCTTGAAGAATTGGTATTGTCCATTCGCGTATAGGGTGTCTTGAAAGCCTAGAAACCTAACAAGTTTATGAGAGAGAAACACAGATTTAATTCAGTAGTTGTCAACATTTTAATGGTGGTATGCAGAGACATCCCTACAGATCGGTATGCAGCTAAGTTTTTTCAAAAAAAAAACCTGCACTTGTAATAAGCAGTGTGGTCGGCTTGGTCAAGAATGGCCACTGCTTGGTGGTTTTGAGGGCCGGCTGAGTTTTCGATAGTCAAAGATTGTGCCATAAAGTTGTTACCTTTAACCGCTGTTACAAAATTCAAACCTTAAGATCAAAAGGGTGTGTGTGAAAACTGAATAGAACAAGAGACATATTTTTGATAGGTTCTATAAACGACTTACTGAGTGTGGCGGAGTTATTGGTCTTGAATCCAGTCCCATTGCTTCGATTGTCGACGATAATCGTTGTGAACGCATTATCGCCGATGAGAGCAATGAACTTCTTGGTCGATGATATTTCAACTCGCTCGTGGTAAGTCCCTGGTTTCACACGTATGTAAAATCTGGAGTTGGAGTTGTTTGGTGCAGCTGATATGGCAGCACCAATGGTTTTGAAGTCTCCACTTCCGTCTAAGGATACAGTGACATTGAAGGCAATGCTGCAAACGGGAGCAAACAAGCTGTTGATGCACAGCAAAGCAAGAAAAAGTAGTGCCATTTTGGATGTGGTTTTTGGTGTGGTTTCATGAAACCAAAATTTATAGAGGAAGCTCTCATTTTCAATCTTTGGGAGCTTAAGACAGTAGTGATTCTGAAAAAAACACACTTTGAAGTTTTGATTAAGCATTTCATTGCAATAATTCTTAACCAAGTCAATTAATTAAGAAAACAATTACAGCTTTAATTATGCATGAGAGAAAATCAGATCAGCATGGCAAATGATAATTGCAACAACTTCTATTCCAGTTTTGATGAGAGTCATTCTCAGTAGACAACATTTTTGGCAAAGAATCAGAATCAGAATCATATAATCATAACCAAAGTAAATCAGGAAAATGTTTTATTTCAGTTTGAACTCTTAATGCTTCTGGAACTAAGCTTTTTAAGGAAAATGAAACTGGTCTTTCTCAATTATTAGTTTTTTTGTTTTGTTTTTTTTTCTTTTCTTTTCTTTTTAATTTTATTGAGACAGAATCGGATATATAATAATTTGTTCTCTCTTTCAACTTTCTCTGTGCTTTTTATGTTTTAGTTTTCCTTTTTGTCATCATTATTTCACTTCTTCAAAACATTATGGATAATTCTTTTGGTTACGTTGTCTTATGATCTTTATTACAGAATTATATAAAAAAATTTAAGCAATGTCGGTAGATATGCGTTTCTATTTTGTTGTTTATTTTAATGAATCTGTTAATGCTATAAGGAATTATGATTCTGAGTACTAGACTATTAGTGACCAATGATCCATTTAGGTAAACTGCATCATTTTCTTATTAATTATTTTACCATCTCATACACACAACACACTATTAATAATAGACAGATATTTAAACCCGGTTCGATAACAACTTCGTTTACGGTTTTTGATTTAGGGTTTTTGAAAATTAAAGGTTATAAACACTACTTCCATCCACAAGTTTCTTTGTTTTGTTATCAACTTATTTTCCATGTTTTCAAAAACTAAGTCAAATTTTGAAGATAAAAAGAAGGAAAAAAAAAGTAAGTAATTTTCGAAAACTTGTTTTTGTGTTCAGAATTTAGCGAAGAACTCAAATGTCTCCCTAGCTAAAAAAAATGAAACTCAATAGTAAGAAATTTGAGAGAAAACAAATATAATTTTCAAAAACCAAAAAATAAATGACTCTTAGTTATTTTACAACTTTAACCTCTAAAATTGGGATAATATTGTTGGAAGGGTAAATCAAGGATAAAATATCTTTTTGGTCCCTCATGTTTCGGGTCAGTTTCCAATAGGTCCCTAGGTTTCAAAATCGAACAATCAAGTCCCCACTATTTAAAAAATGCTTCTATTGAGTCCCTGGACCGTTAATTTTTTTAACGGTGCTGACGTGGCTCGTTAAAAATATTAAAATATTAATTTTAAATTAAAATAATAATAATAATAGAAGCATTTTTTAAATAGTGGAGACTTAATTGTTCGATTTTGAAACCTAGGAACCTATTGGAAATTGACCGAAATATGAGGGACCAACAAATGGCCATATTTGAAATTCTGTTTAATTTAGCCATTTTCCTAAGAAAGTTTCAGCATCCTGTTGGCTAATAGGGGTGGACTCAAAAGCCCGATAGGGACCAGTGGGCCCAACTCATAGGCCCATTTCTTACAGTTAAATTCACCGAATTGCCATTTCTGGCCCGGCCCATTTTTAGAAGTTTGGCTAAGTTCTAGTGTTTGGGCCTTTATCTGGGTCCAATTGGTTTGTAAATGGGCCGTCTTAATTAAAAAGGCCAATCAAAACAAATTGCAAAAGTCCATGCTATTTTCGGTACTTCTTAGCATCCCATCGTGTAACTGCACAAATGAGTCAATAGTAGCTCATTTATTCCAGAAGTGTCTATTTTATTATAATTTTACATTTTTTTCAGCTATATTAAAGGTCATTTACATATTTATCTTTATCGGTTGACAAAAAATATATATATAATACTAAAATAAATTAATAAAATAAGAGTTACCAAATTAAATAAGGGTATTTAGGGAATAATAAAAAATGAATTTATGCACGAAATCTTGTCATTGATAAATTTAGAAGATTTAGACCAATTTGAAATTAATGGATTAAAAGCGCCCATCCACCATAATTAATGTCTGATTTATTAATTGATTAATCTTATTTAATACCATCTCTTTTAATACCATCTATGTTCAAGTACAAATGTAGATATTGATATTTGAACATCCAACCTCACCTATACTCGTGGTAGCTCATTTAATAGAATATTTTTTAATTCAAATTTAATAGAATATTGAGTCATAATAAATAAGATACTACCATCTAATAGCTTATTTTGGTAGGCATACAATTTCCAACCTAAACATAATTTAATATCATAGGGAAAGAGATTTGAAAAATAATTAAACTCATACAATAAAATAGTTATTTTAGATAAATAAATAATACGTATTGTTCAATAAAATCTTATCATTATTAAAAACTATCAATGTTCTATATAAGATTTTTGTCATTTTCCAAAAAAAAAAAATTATTGTCACTATCAAAAACATTGACTTTATATTTTCTTGGATATCATAATCGTTTCCTTGAAGATGACGCCATAAATCAAGCATTCAACTGCCAACCTGAATATAACTTTGTTAACACATTATAACTTTAATCAAAAGATTAGAGACCGAATCCTCGACTCCACCAGCTGAACTAAAAAATATATGAATGAAATGAAACGTTCCCATATTTCAGATATTTACACTAAAAAAAAACTCAGGTAATTCAAACATGCCAATTCTAATGGTTAAGAAGATAAATTAAAATCTAACATACCTTAATTCATCAATTAACTTTTGGGTTTAATAACATTTCAACATTACATGTATTTGTAAGAGAAAGAAGTTGGGGAGAGGAGAGAAGAAAGAAAGAAAAACAAAGGCTGAGATGAGTTACAAACCTGTTTATAGGGCATTTCCCTTCCTAAAATCAGTTAAAATGTTTTTTGAGTAACTTCTCTAGAGGAAAAATAAACAAACAAAGACAAATTATAAAAATACACCCAAACACAGAGAACACCCAGATTTCAATAAATACACAAACCAAGTTCTTTTCTTCTTTATACTAAATACATCACACACCAAAAGCCTAATAAACAGGGGGTTATCACTTTGTCATCGGTCGCTCCAATCAATCAATCAATCAATCAATTCAGTTACCGAATCGTATCTATGTTCTTACTCAGCTCCTCCAGCTTCTTCAGCCTCAACCTCTCACTTTCACTCACCAGCTGCCCAACGGAAAACAAATCAATCCATCAATCGAAACCCGAACGATAATACACGAAAAGAAAAGAGTTTTTCAACTAATGGAGGCCATTCAAGTCTCCTTGAACAGTTGTTTGTGATTTCCCTGACTTCAGCTTGGTTTTCCAATCGCTGAAGTGTCGAAATCGATATGGTTCAAAATTAATTGAATGGCCCCCAATGTGCAAAACTGGGTTTCTACTACTCGGTTATTAATGGCGTGCAGAAGATCGAAAACGAAAGGGATTCGGGATAACTTACCTCCATTAATTTCGTGATGAGCTGAACTTTTTCCTTGTTCTTGTCGTTAAAGGCTTCGAGGGCTTCCTTGTACTCTTTTTCCTATGACAGACAATACAAAAACCAGCTCAGTGGTCCTATTTGATATGGTAAGGTACAATAATTGAGATTCACAGAATGCAACATCATCTTATATATCTTCAGCAATGCTTGTCCATACAGCTATTCCTTTCCCCAAATCTTTACCTTCTTTTGACAGGTATGTCCCAGAGGCTTTAATTCCTTGTTTACCGCATCGATCTTTTTACGAACCTGTGCCACTTCCTTCCTCATCGGATCTGCAAGCGCTTCGAGTTCCTGATGTTTAACGAAATTTCGTTTCATGAACCAAAACAACAAGAACAGCTACAAGCAATTCAAAATCAAGACATTGCCATATCTTCTTTTTGACATACAAACTCTTCTTCTACTACATGCTCATCCACTTAAGTTAATCTTAGAACTAGATGAGTCTTTCGAGTCTTCGACCGAACCGACACCGAAGTATTGCTGATTTAGTAGTCTGCACCACACTCTTCTCCTCCTTGAATTCAGGAGTGAAGACAGAAAGAGACTCTAAATGAGAATCTCTCTTCTTTCTCTAGGGAATGAGGTGAGTTTTGGACTGTTTGAAGTTCTCTTGCTCCTTCCCATAAAAGGGTTTGAAGAAAACACCCAAAAGAAAAGCCTAACATTTAGATCAGAGCCTCATATTTCTTCTAACACTTTCAGTTGTCTAAAGTATGGAAAACACATGAAAAATTACAACATTATCTTGATAAAAGTGTCTAGGTTAAGAATGCAAGTCAAAATAATCCAAAGAAACTTACAAATCTGACATAAAGCTGCTCCTAAACCCTCAACAAAGCATTAATTTAATCCCACACACCATAGATAATAGAACTAAATCAGGCAAAAAGGGCTTGAAAACCCTTTGTCCTCAGACCTTTTAGGCAAAGATTAACCCCAAAATTAGTCAGTTTCAAGAGATCTTCAGCAATTTTACCCTCAACTTTTTCCCCTAATCCCACCAAATTCATATAAAACCCAGCAGAAAAGTTAAAAGGGTATCTCAAAAACCAAAATCTAAGCAAAACCCTTAAATCTAGTGATGATTTTCGAAATTTTTTCCCCTTACCTCACGGATGCAAGCGAGGCGTTTAGTTTCTTCTTCAACTCGGCCTAACTGTGCTTGAACCTTCTCTCTGACCTCCATCTTCTTCCTCTCGATCTCCTCTTCTTTGGCTCTGAAAGTGGAGAGAGCTGACCTCGAAATCTCTTCATCTTCCTTAGACAAATGGCTGCTGAAGCTTAAGCTTCCTGTGTTGTTCTGCACCATTAATTGCTGCTGCTGCTGAGCTTGTTCTGGCTGCATCTTCTTAGCCACAAAACCCTTCTTCTTCTTCTTTGAATTTTCCTTCAATTTCTCTGTTGTTCTTCTTCTTCTTCTTCTTCTTCCTCCTCCTTTCTTTCTGGGTTTGTTGCTTTTTTCTCTCTCTGTGTTCTGGTTTCTCTCTCTATTCTTTTACTTTTGCTTTTGAAATGATGGGGTTTGTGCTGTATTTCAATTTGTTTTTTCACCTGTGGGTATTGCAAGTGCTTATAAAACTACAATGGCTTTTGAAAGTGCCAAGCCAGCTGAGCCTCTCCCTTCACCTTTATCAACTAGCACTATATTTTGAATCAAATAAATAATATAAAGTTTGAAATTCTATTTTTCTCACTTTTATTTTCTTTTGGATATTTTATTTTAACTCATCAATTTTACGGATACCCTTTCTGGTACTTCAAACTAGATCTCCTTATCATATTAAAGAATAATCGTATGAGACTACAGACTTCTAACTGTCAATATAAACGTAGCTCAAAAGTTACAAATGTTCGAATTTGTTAGGTAAATGAAACTTTGTTTCAAAATTAAAACCGAACAGGAAGACAACTTAAAATAGAATAAATGTATAAGTTTGGAAATAGAGGGGAAGGGAAACAGAATAAAAGTTGGATTTTGGAAAAAATTTAATTTTATATATCAAAGTGAAAAAAATAAGTTTGATTTTTATAATTAGAAATAGAGATTTGTTTGTGAATTAGATGATATAAATGAAACTAAGAAAATTACAAAGATGTTAGCTGAAAAGACCCAACTGCCAACCACTGCCACTGATGGAGATGTGGTGCTGCCCCAACTTTACTGAATCAATTGTTTTCTCTCAAAATTTTAAAATTCTTTCCCTCAAAATTCCAAATGCCACTTGATTGCACACACTTTTTTAGGGATTTCTTTTTTCCTTCAAACTATTATGTTTCACATAAAGAATTCAAACCTCTAATCTTTTAGATTTTAATATCATTTTCGTCACCATTTTAACATTTATTCAATTTTTATCTCTTGACTTCATATAAAGAAACATCTTAGCATGTACCTTAGCAAAATTCATATCATAAATTGGGGTCGACATCTTATATACAATAATTAAGAGAATTTGCAGTGGGTGACAAATAAGAATCATATAATTGCAAATAAAGCAAAATGTAAAAAAAAATGTAAATAAAACAAAATCTATCCGAGTATATTATTGGTAGACATTGATAAACTTTGGTTAATTAGAATTTATTTGATAGACTTCGATTATCAGAGTTTATCAGCGATAGACTCTAATTATTCAGAGTCTATCAGTGATAGACATGGATAGAATCTGGCGTGTGACGCTCGAGGTTAGGAGGGGTACATGAATGAACCGAGATCACATCCGAATGAGAGGGATCCTGAGGACATGAAAGCATGGTCCAGATAAGCTTAAAAGATGTTGAGGATCCCACATCGAAAAGATTGGTGGAGACCCAACAATATATAAGCTACAAGGGTCACTCCACTCATAGCCAATTGGTTTTTAGATGGAAGCCCATATAATATAATATGGTATCAGAGCCCATTAAACCCAAACGGGTATTCAGGCACCATCCTGAGGGGGCATGTTGAGAATCCCACATGGAAAAGAGGGTCAAAAAAAATACAACGATAACTAAAATAGTATTTTCTAACTTTTGGATTATGCTTTTATTAGGTCCCTATCAAAACACATTCATTAATCCATCTAAATGTTTCCTCCATCATGTAAAACCAATTAAAATTATCAAATGAATATGTTACATTAATTTTTTTAAAAAAATATTTATCAATGAATGGACTAAATGGTAGTATAATAATCAGAAGTTTAAGAATGTAATCAAAACTTTTTAATACAAACTAATTAGACATAATACTCCAACTTTGCCAACTGGATTTATATAATTTAATTTTTATGCTAACACTTTTCTTTTTCCTTTCATTTTTTTTTTTAATTTCTTGTAATAAAATTTGATATTATTTTAAAATGGTAAAAATAATGGTATGGAGTTGGTTACTTTACAAGTTGGTAAAGGGGCAAACTTCAACTAACTCTGCTGTCCAACTCCCTGCACATGTGCATAGCTATACCTCTTTATAAATAAATATTCTTCCAAATTTATTTTTTCATAATAATTAATAAATAAATCAAAGGAACATCTTTCTAAAAAAATTCCCAAATAATAAGAAATTATGAACATATTTTTAGTGGATCTATAAAACTTGTTCCTGTCTCTAGGCAATGATTGGAAATTTGGATGTCACATAATGTGTTTGATATTTTCTCTTTTATAGAGATTTTTTTAGAAATCAAAGTTATCAATTACATAGGCCCCATTTGATACCATTTTTATTTTTTAAAATTGACTAATAAACTTAATTTTCAAATGTAGACCAATACATTTAGTAATCGATGAAGAGGTATAATTTTTAAAAAGATACCATAGTTTTCTTTATAATTTTTTACATACAAAAGGAAAGACATGAGAGATAATGAGGCAAAAAAAGAACACTTTTCAAAAGCATATTCGTAGAGGAAATCTCCTTTGAGTGTTCTTGAAGGGTGCACATATAATTGTAGAAAAAAAATGTACGAGGTTTTCTAATATATAAATCTTTCTATTGTAATTTTCCTGACTTAGTATTCAAATTTATAGAATAAGGTGAAGGTATAATAACACAGTTTAAATTCAAACAAACCTATTTAAACCTTTAATTTCTTTTATAATATTTTTCTTTCTTTGCCATTGATTCGTTCATCGTTCTTGTCGTTAAGGAAAAGTATGATTTGAGCATTCTTTCTTTTTCAACAACTATCCAAATGGAATAAAGAAAAAGTAAAGTAACCCAAGATGCTATTTAAATAGCTATCAACTTAGAACACAAAAGATTTACATATACACAAAACTTGAAGGTACATTAAGATTTAAAAAAAAAAAAATGAAGGCAACTCAATTGACAACCATGAGAAAATTGAAATGTTTTTGAAAAATAAGATTTAGATGTAAAGGGAGAGAGGAGAAATCAAAGTGGTTGAGGATTTGTAGAAGCCAAAAAGAAGAAAAAAGAAAATTCCCAATTATTAATATTATTTTTTTAAGGAATTAAAAAAAAAAATCCCAATTATTAGACTTTGGCTTTCTAGGAATCTTAAGAACCAAGTCATCTAATACAGCTTAGCCCACCTTAATAACCTTTTTTCTCTCTCTATTATTGTGTTTAGTATCTTCTCTTTGGACTTTAAGTTTAAACCACTTTGTAATTGCCCCACTTAATTGCCATAATTGAGTCAAAAAAGTGTTTTAAGTTCTCTTTTCTTTTTTTTTATTGAAAATATTGAATTTAAGACCGTTTTCTGACTCTCTTTTGTTATACTAACTTCTTTTGTTCCTTCATAAATAATTCTTTAATTTTGATAATGAAAAGGAGTAGTTATCATATTACTATGAAACTGATTTCTTTTTTTTTTTTCGATTTAAGATACCATGCACAATTAATGTTGCCGGGGTTGCAACAAAATTGAAGATACGCGTTACTATCCTTGAAAGACAAGCAACGTTTTGTCGTTAGTTATGCTTGTGATGAAAATGGCTTACGTTGCCATTTTATGTTACCGTCACTAAAGGTTTTCACTTTTCACAAATTGTTTTTTAACAACAATTATTGCGACATGGTTTGGTTTTTGTCTTTGATGATTTATGACAATTGTTTTTTCTTGTCATCAATGATGTTAGTAATTATGGAAAAGTGATAATTTTTATAGTATCATCTACTCTCTAGTTCGTGAAAGTGCTTTTGAATTAAATCAAGGATTTCTTCGAAAAGAAAAAAAAAGTTTAAAATTTTTATTTTCAGTAGAATAAAAATACTATTGAATTTAATTAAATAACACCAAAACAGGATCTTTTTTAATGGACTTGTGTGTTTCTTTGATATAATTATAAATACACAATATTAGGATTAAGAGAAAGCTGAGAGAGAATCTTTGTTTTTTAAGCTTTAAGTTGATTGTTGTTTGTACTATAATATTATGTACTTTATTAAATTTGTTTCTCCGACAAGATCTCATTTATAATTTGATAGGTTGTTATCGTGCCACATTAAAATTAGATTTTTCTCAAATCTTTCGAAATTTAGTTACTTATATTGGTTAATATATATTATAAAAGAATTAAAAGTATATTGCTAAAGGAAAATGTTAGCCATATTGCAAAATATATATATATATATATATATATATATTACTAACTAATCTACCCTAAAATTTTCAATCATAAATAGATTAAAAACACACAAATAAAAGCTTGTCCAATTTGAAGAATCAAAATTGTAGTGATTTCCTTTTTTTTTTCTTTTAGAAATTAGGCTTGTTTTCTCTCCATCTTCTTACAATGGCTTTCATTTTTGTTAGGGAGACATTTGAGTTCTTGGTCAAATTTCAAAAACAAAAATTAGTTTTTGAGGTCCCGTTTGATAACCATTTGGTTTTTTGTTTTTGAAAATTAAGCTTAAAATTAAAACACTACTCTTACCTCTAAGTTTCTTTGTTTTGTGTTAACTCAATCTTTTGTTTTCAAAAACCAAGTTAAATTTTGAAAACTATAAAAAGTAGTTTTCAAAAACTTGTTTTTGTTTTTAAAATTTGGTTAGGAACTCAAGTGTGTCGTTAACAAAAATGAAAACCGTTGTAGGAAAACTGGATGAAAACAAACATAATATTCAAAAACCAAAAACCAAATGGTTATCAAAAGAAGTCTAATTTTTTTTTTTTTTTTCAAAATTTGACTTGGTTTTTAAAAACATAGGGAATGATGTAGACAACAACCAAATAAACTTGTGAATAAAAATAGTGTTTATAAGCTTAATTTTCAAAAACAAAAAACAAAAAACAAAATGATTATCAAACGATGCCGTAGTGATTTTATTGTTTGTAACGTGTGCATTATATCTTTATATCATATTTTATTCTTGAATTTTCACAAATATTTTATGTTTGTCTCTATAATTTTGAACATTAAATACTTTAATTTAATTTTTGTTGTTAATTAATTTGTTATAAATCATTCCATTGAAACTTGAAGTAATATATGTGTCTTTTATTCCTTTAGGATAAGTGTTTGAAGTCCCATGTATAAGTTAAGCTATATGATTGTGAGATGGAACTGAATTTACGTTGAATGACTAACAAAATCTTAACAGAAATAACTCATATATGGTTATCAAGCGAGACTTTATTTTCACCTATTAGTTTCTTCGTTTTACTATCTACTTTTTCTTCCCATATTTTCAAAAATCAAATCAAGTTTTTGAAAAAATAAAATAGTTTTCAAAAATTTGTTTTTGTGGTTTTGGAATTTGGTTAAGAATTCAAATGGTTCCTTAATAAAGATGAAAACTCATTGTAAAGGAAATTGAGATAAAACAAACGTAATTTTCAAAGACAAAAAACCAAATTGTTATTAAACGGGACTTGAAATATAACATTTAAAAGTTGAAGGATAAAGTAGAATGTTTGAAAGTCAATCTCCTAAAATGAAGGAAATTAGTAATTCAAACTGTATTACTTATTCAATTTTTATTTATTTATTTATTTATTTTTGGAATTTGTCAATATATTTGAATAGTTCTTTATTTTTTTTTTTTCTTTTTATGATAAAATATTTGAATAGTTTTGATCTGGAAGAAACACATAATAAAATGATAAAAATAACTTTTGAACAGACTCTTATGAGGACTTTGGTGATCAATGCAATAGTTTATACTTCTGATCTTTCCTATTCAATTCAAACACCATTTTATATTGTTTTGTTTGCACAAGTACTCCAAAAAAAATTAATTATTAGATAATGTAATAAAATAAAATCCACAAATCTAATAACATTATCAGAGAATTTAAATCAATGCCGGCCAACTAATAAGTGAATGTTTGAGCAGAATTATTTTAAAAGGATTAAAATCACTTTTGTTATATTAAATCTTCTCTTAACGTGCCTTTAATAATTCAAAATCAATTTTGATGATATAAAAATCACATTTAAAAGTGTAAAATCAAACATGACTATTCACACGTAACTTCGGAGATAGGAGACACGTGGAATAAACAATCTATTGTGTTGATGTAATATGTGTGTGGGTGTACAATCTCTAACTTTAATCCTCTGATTCTCTCTCTTTTTTCTGTGTGAATGTGTTTCACTCGAGGGCTGGAACGCTTGATCTCGAGTCTGAGGCTTGAATGGATTCTTGGAGCTTGTAGGAGTCTTCAGTCTTCAAGAAATGTTGATGCCCTGAGGAGTCTTTGATCTTTAAGGAGTGTTGAAGTCTTGAAGAGTGTTAGGTCTTCAAGAAGTGTTGATGTCCTGAAGAGTCTTTGATCTTCAAGGAGTATTGAAGTCTTGAAGAGTGTTTGGTCTTCAAGAAGTGTTCAACACTTAACTTATGAATTGCAGAGAGTCTTCGGTCTTCCGACTTGGTGGAGTCTCTCTGAATTCTCTAGTTTTGCTTGAGAGCTTTAAAATTTTGAACTCTTTGTCTTTAGGAGAGTCTAGAATTTTTGAACTTGGTGGAGAACCAATCTATTTATAGAGTCCTCGCTGGATGGACCCTGGTGACTTTTGGGCCTAACAACTTGGACTTGGACTTTTTGGTCTTGGGTTCAACTATTTGGTCTTGGATTTAGTTCATATTTGACCCAAAACCACATGACCCAAATATTTAAAAGATCCAAATTTGATCCAATTAATTATTTTGTTAATTAATTGGTCAAATTAATTAATTTGATCAAAATAATTTATTTTCTAATTAATTGATCAACTAGAAATTTGGTTCTTTAAATTTATAATTGACCAACTTTGTCTTCAAATTAAATTTAGGACACATGTCAATTTATAATTGGTCCCAAATTTAATTATTTGTAATTTCGTCACTAATTTTAAATAATGACGTGACAATTTGTGATTGGACAAAATTTCTCCTTCAACAATGACATTTATTTTGAAAATAATTAAATGTATGTTTCGAGATGATTTCAAACATGAAAAAATTGATTTTAGTCCTTTCAAAATCACTCCCAACTATACACGGTGGATATGGCTGCATGCGCAACCTTAATTCTTTAATTTCGTTCTTTAACTTTTTCGTTATGTTTGAGTTTTTATAAGAAGAAAATAAATAATGGTCAAATATTGATGTATTCAAAAAAAAAAAAAAAAAAAAATCCAAAAAAATGGCTTGAATAACAATTTCCTTTTATAACCTATTAAAAAAAACTCATTATATAACATTTGACCAATTATAAATTGGAAAATAAAAGAAACGGTGATAAAAATCAACGGCCAGGATCAAAAGATGAAGTTCTAAGCTGGGCCCAGGAATCTCCTGGTGGGGCCTAGAGACGGTTGTTGATTCTCAGCTTTAACGGCATGCGATTTGGTCATCATGATTTAATTATATCCATTTTTGGAAATTAATATTTATGCTTTTCACCTAATTTTGCTTTCTATTTTCTTCAAATAATTTGGTTAAACATGCCTTCAAAACAATATTTTTAAAGTGAAATATTTGTTATACAAACACATTTATAGCCAAAAAAAAAAAAAAAAAATACTTTGGTGACGTATTTTACTTTTCTTTTGATTTATCTATTTTTAAAATTTATGAAACCACTTCTCCTCATCAAATTTTTTAAAAAAACACTTTCAATTGGTTGAGTTACTCTCTATAATTTACACCAAACACTACAAATTGAAATAAAAAATAATAATTTTAGTCATTCATAAATACTTTTAAGAATAGGCACCAAATAATCTTATTTGAAATATAGCATACTTTCATTTAGTATATATCCTTAAACTTTCAAATATTATAATTTTATCTCTATTATAATTATCTTCATTTCTCTTCTCTCGAACCAACGCCACATTGATATTCCTTAATTCCTAAATTTTCTTTTTCTTTGTTATAAAGAGCTACCAAAATCGTTAACAAAGTGATTTAACCCTTTACCATAAAAAATCCTTACGATATTGAATATATATTTTTCAAAAAAAAAAAAAAACTTTATTTCTCATATTAATACCAATCATGACATCAAATCAAGGCAATTTATTTCAGGTACACCTCAATTCAAAATAAATATTTAATTACATCATTTAATAGGATAGGCCATAAATAGTAGCTTAGAGATGAAACCATGGACCATAATACAGACAATAAATCAAATGCTAAAACCAATGAATAGTCACCTAATTGATTGACTCAGACAAAAAGTTTGTTCAACAAAAATAAATCAAATTTAATTAACAAAACAAAATTTGAATAATATAATAAAAAAAAGGAAAATAAATAAATATATATATATAAAAAAAAAAGGAAGCGTTTTAGTTCAACTGTAGGATTTGTTTGAGGTTAGAATCTCACCCACAAATTTTGTCCGTATATCGTTCAACTGCCAAGACCTGCAACCAAACGCAGCCTTAATATATATATATATATAAGCCTCTGAGATGGGCCGTTGAAAGTCAAATTGAATGGGCCAAGTGGGCCATAGGGCCCATTATGGTTCAGCTTTTGAGAAACAGAGATTGTCGCTGCTGTCCTTTGAATGAAACATGTTTTCCAATAATAGCCTCTTGCTTATGTTATTTAATTTGAATTTCTATTCTTCTTCTTCTTTTCTTTTTTGATTGATTTATTTATTTATTTTTCCTTTTATCTCCGTTTTGCCTTTTGGTGAGTTGTATTTATTAGCATGCCCCAAATTTTTTTTTTTTTTTGTCCTAAGTTATATATATTTAATGATATAATTCCTCATCCAAAATTATCCTCCAAAGTCAAAGTGAGCATGATTCAACGGTAATTGATATGCATTCATTTCTTTGTAGAAATTCAAATCTTTACACTCACATTTGTTGTACTTAAAATTAAGAAATGCTTACAAAAAAAAAGTTATGGCTACTTATTTGTTTCCACGCGGTATACATTTCATTGTGTGAAATGAAACCCGTCAAAGGTCGTTCTTCACCTTTTTTTTTTTTTTTTTTTTGGTAAGTTTTCGCTACAGTCAAGCATCGACGGCCAACTTCAACTATCTCATCATAGATGTAATTAGAGAAGGTTCAATAATGAAAACAATAGAGGAAGAAAGAGAAAAAAAAATTGAAATTCAAATATGCAAATTTGTAATTGCATGGTTTTAAGAAATTTGAAAATCCGAGGTTTGGAATTTAAAATTCATATCAAACAATATCTTTGGGTAAATCTTTAGTTAAAACTTCCATAGTCATTCGATCCAAATACCCAATAAAGAGCCCATAACAAATTTGGATCATGAATTTTGGTCCAAATCTTGGCCTACAATGTTACCCAGACAGAATTTACGTCAGATGACCATCTTGCGGTTCCATTTATCAAAAATGTCCAAGATAGTAAAATTTTAATGATTTAGAATTTCCATATTTTTTGAGACAATTTTATCTTTTTTGGCTTCATCTCTCCTCAATGATTTCCCAACATATTATATCTCTTCATTCAATAATATCTCACCTAGATTTTCCTGATTTTTTTTTTAAATTTTAATTAATATGTTTTATTTTTTCTTTTTTTCGTTGGTCTGAAAAGTGTGTAATTCAATATTTTTCGTTTTGCCTTCCCTTTTTCATATTGATTTTGAGGCATTTAGGGATTTTTAGTCCGTTTTGCATTCCCTTTTGTTGTTAGGGCATTTCCTTCTAACGTCGAATTTTCAGAACCAGAGCTCGACGATGTGGCTATAGAGGACGTAGATGTGTCCTGCCGCCGCACACGCCGCCACTACGCAGCCTCCTCCCGGTACGGCGCAACTTTTCAGCCACGTACGCGCCTCCACATCGTACATATCCATGGAGCTCGCGTAGATGTGAGCCTCCGAAGCACCGGTGACGCGTAATGCTAGTTACTTGAAACTCCTCCTCCGATCTTTAGTCCGCCGATCACGTAGAACACACTGTCAACAACCGCTTCGATGCAACCGTACCGTCTTCTCGCCGACTGATAGTGAGTTTATGTTTTTATTTAATTATGATATTTTTCGTAGGATTCGAGTTTCTGTAGCTATGTTTAATTATGCTGTAAATACATGTTTTTCTTGATAATTCGTTTCATATTATTCATTTCATGGTATTTATTAAAATAATTTATCAATGAATTGTATTTTAAAAATAATTCGACGACAATCATCTTCCCTATTTTTTTGTCGTAGCGTCAAATATTTTGCACAGCCCTCATTTCCCATCCCATCGTCCTCCTCTCTTCCCCCTATTGTCTATCTTCTTTATTATCTCGCCTGTGGAAGCTCTAAATTTATCAGTATAATAAAACTATACATCCATATTTATCAGATATCAAATGTTTGCAATTTTTTTTACTCTAGCCATAACCTAATATATATAATTCATATACACCGGGATATAATATACATACAGAACACTAAGACATATATTCATGGAAACAACCTCATCAATCATATCAGGAAAAAAAAGATAATAGGATGGAATGCAAAACGGCAAAAAAGGAAGAAGAAAAAAAGATTACACAATTTCCCTAAAGCCTAAAAAAAAATAATGGATGCAAAAAGACATACAAAAATTAGAAAAAAATTTACCCAATTTCACAAAAACGAAAAAAAAAAAAGAAAATACGATGAGAGAAAAAAAAATATTCAGCCATTATTGATGGGAGAGAGATGTTTGACCATTATTAATGGGAGAGAGAGAAAATATTCAGCCATTATTGAGGAGAAATGAAGCAAAGGACTCTGTGGTAAAATGACCATGACTTTTAGGTAAAAAATGGAAGCCCAATGTCTATTCTTGAAAAAAAGTAGTGTAGTTGGACAAATTTGAGAAGAAGGGCCCATTTTCAACTATCCATGTAGTTATCCCTTCCATAAATGAGTTTGGACCCAACCCATTATGGGTTTGTACACTTGGATGAAAGCCCAATTAAATTTGGGCCCAAACTATCATAGAAAAAGCGAGCAGTAGCCACGTGGTCCAATGAGAAGCAGGCAGCTAAGTCAGAGTTACCATACGAATGAATTCACCGAAGAGAAGCCCGATGGCAATAGGCATAGGGGGAGCGTGAAGACAAGAGACAAAAATAAAAAAGGCCACGTGAAGAAAGTCACGTGGAGGCACGTGATAGCTCGCGTGCCGGCGTGCCCCTTCTTTGTTTCAAAATGTAAAAAAAAAAGGGACCCACGTGAGGAGCTGTGCGGTCTGACATGGGTTTTTTGAATTTTTCTGAGCACTTTTCTGACAGAATTTGGCAGTGCCCCAGACATGTGAGACGATCCCTTTCTATTTATTTTTATTTATTTTTGGAAATTAATAATGTGTCGGAAAATCCAGGATAGAGACGAATTAGATGACGTGGAAGAGTGGGGTGGGGCCCAGCCTAGGCCATAGGTGGGTGTGAAGAGCAGAGCTAAGGGATCCCAAGGTGTGTGTGTTCTTAAGCTTCGAATTGTGTTTGTTACTTTTCACGTTGACAAATATGCCCCTCTCCTCTAAACTCCCACTTTTTTCTTTTTCTTTTTTTTTGGGCAACCCAACAATTTAATTTAAATATTTAGGTTTGTTTGATAACCATTCCATTTTTATTTAGTTTTTTTAAAATTAAGTTTATAAACACTCATTCTATCTATTTATTTCTTTGGCTTTGAACCTACATCATTCTCATGTTTTTAAGAATCAAGTCTAATATTGAAAAAAAAAAAGTTTTTAAAAACTTGTTTTTGTTTTTTTTTTTTTAAGTTTAAATTTGACTAAGAACTCTAATGTCTCCCTAACCAAGATGAAAACCATGGTAAAGAAAGGAAAACAATTTAGTATTTTAACTTTAAAAATTATTACAATTTAATTCCTATCAATATTAAGTGTAACTTTCATTGTGCAACAACTCGAGAATAATTATCTAATTGTTGTAAATTAATCTTTTATTAGATTTATCTAAGTTAGGTTTTACTCAAATTAGCACCCACTCAAAATAGTTTCATTTATTACATGTACTTAAGTTATAAATAGGGCGTTCTCTATTGTAATCAAATCACAATTTAAATACAAATTCTCATACATCTTTCTTTTACAACTCAATTTTGTTAGTTTATAAACACATCTGGTCTCAAATCAATTTATCGATCTACAAAGATAAGAAATCCAATTATAAATCTTAACAATATTTTTCGTCATAGAGACTAAAATTGTTACAAATTTGAAAGTATAGAGACTAAATAATTACAAACTGAAGTTCAAGGATTAAGTTATTACTTCCATGACAATTTGGAGACTAGAATTGTTTTTCAATCTACACATTTAGTCTCTAAACTTTAAAACTATCGAATATATCTCTAACATTTTGATTTTGTGTATAATAGATCTTTGAAAAAAGTGTCTAATATGTCTCTAAACTTAATAAAATTATCGAAGTTGTATTATAGATAATGAAGTGATATTTTATGATTTATTAATATATTTTATTTAAATTCAATTTTTTGACGTTAAATATTCACTTCACTTTGTAGTGATTAATTAAAAACATGATCCACCCTATATAAATTATGAACCCGCCCCACTAAGTATTTTACACAATCCTTTATATGTCTCTAAATTCCAAAAAAAAAAAAAAAAAAAAAAAACCTTTTTTCTGTAAGTACCACATCAACATTTAATCCTTCAATTTTAGTGACATAATTGAATCAAGATTTGATTGAAAAAATTTTAAAATATTTGGGGAAAATTAAATAGTTAAAAGTATTGCAAGGGAAATTTGGAAAATAATGTATGCTTCTAGTTGTATATACCAATGTGTAGATGTGTACTATGTTTAATGAAAAAGAAAAACGAAATAGTAGTAGGAAACTCTTATCTTTATAGATTATATATTTATAGATCGTTGAAATAATATCGTTGGATGTTGCAAATTCATGAGATATGTTGCTATTTCTCCTATTTGCGTTTTATTCATATTCCTAGGATTTGAAATAGGATGGTTGATCATTTAGCACGAAATGTTCTCTACTTGACACTCAATTTTGTGGTTATTTCAATTCGTTTCTAACCGTTTCAAAAGTTCCATTATTATGTTTATACTAGGGGTGTGAAAATTTTGGGTCGGGTCGGTTGTACAGAAAAACCGACCCAACATGTGTCGATTGCACGGACGACCCCCTGAACTGACTTGACCTTAATCGAGCAGGTCGGGTCACATTTTCTTTTGTCGAATCCTTCTCTCTCGATGTGGGTCAGAGACAAAATGACGGAGGGGCAGCGATGGGGTTGGGACAAAAGGGATTGCCCGAGGACAGAGTGAGAGGCGGAGGGGAGAAATTACCGACTTCGGTGGGGTAAAAAACAAAGTGGCGAAGAGGGGGAAAAGGGTCCAAAAGGAATTGGGAGATCGATCTTCGAGAAGGGAGAAAGAGCATGGAAAACAAAGTTTAATGGAGATCTGGGGAGCTTCGTTTCATGGGAGTGGCGGCGGAGCGAGGTTGACGACGGCTGCATAAAGAATAGAGTGGAGGGTGGCCGACGCCGCCATTGGGGTTGAGGCAGAGTATGGAGAAACGAGAATCGAAAGGATTGATCTCTTATGGGTTTTGGGGTTGTGATGATTCTTGAATCTACTGATGTTTAGGGCAAGCGACGGCTGAATTTGAGCAAGCACAATGACACCACCGAAGAGAGACAGAAAGAGAGAGTAGAGAGAGATTTGGTGACACAAGCATAACACAATGTCATCGATCTCCCAGGGTTTTATATATATTTGCATAGTTTATGCTTTTGATTTTCATTGAAAATGTCTCATTCTAAAGAATTATATCTACCCATAGATTAAGATTAGAGCATGATTGCTGACACGAGCATAACACAATTTGTTGAGTTAGACACTGCTTACCTCTTTAAAGGTAGGAAGTTTAAATTTATCCCGTTTAAACGAAAATTTACAACAAATAAGCCTCTCACATGTTTCTAAAATAAAAACAATATTATCTAATTAATCCACGAAAATTTATATATATATATATACCCATGTGTCACAACAAATAAGCCTCTCACATGTTTCTAAAATAAAACAATATTATCTAATTAATCAGATTTTAGCGAATATAGTCTTACCTTTAATTTCCACTTAACCCAAAGTGTGTCATCCAAGGTGAAAACTATACCTATTATTATTTCAAAGATCTTCTCACTTTTAATAGATGGGAGATTATGTCCACATCAACCATTTAAAGTATGTATTTATTTTTTGGTTAAATTATAAGTTTAGTTCCTAAACTTTCAAGTGGTGTCAATTGAGTTCCTTAACTTTAAAAAGTGTCAAATAGGTCTTCAAACTTTTAATTTTGTGTCCAATAGGTCCCTAAACTTTAAAAAGTATCTATTAGGTCCTTAAACTTTCACTTTTGTGTCAATAGGTCCATTGACTTTCGATTTTGTGTCTAATAAGTACTTAACGAATTTGACATTTAAAAAAAAAAAATTACAAACCATATACAAAATTGGAAGTTTGTGGTTCCAGTAAGCATAAAATTCAATGTATATCCAATAGATTGGTTAATTTTTTAAAATCTCAAATATGTCAAGGAAATCTTAGACAAAAAATTGAAAGTTCAAAGACATATTAAACATTTTTAAAGTTTAAAGATCTATTAGACACAAAATTGAAAGTTTAAAAATTTATTAGAAGGTCCAGAGACTAAATTGACACAATCTTGATAGTTCAGGGATTAAACTTGTAATTTAAACTAAAATTGATATGTCCACTATTCTAGTTTCTTAAAGGGTAAGTAAAAAGTGCTTCTATGATTTCTTTGTCCAATTATTAGGGTCTCGTTTGATAATCATTTGGTTTTTGTTTTCAATTTTTGAAAATTATGTTTGTTTTCTCTCATTTTTCTTATAATGGTTTTCACATTTGTTAAGGACACATTTCAATTACTAAGGCCTAGGTAAATTCTAAAAATATAAACAAGTTTTTGAAAACTACTTTTTTTTTTTTTTAGTCTTTAAAATTTAGCTTTGTTTTTGAAAAAGATGAAAAGAAAGTAGATGACAAAACAAAGAAATTTGTAAAAGTAATTTTCATTAGCTTAATTTTCAAAAATAAAATACAAAAAATAAAATGGTTATTAAATGTGGTCTAAATACAATTTTTTTCCCCTAAAAGTGAATAGACTATTTCAAATTCACTATTAAGGGTGTGTTTGAATTAATTTGATGAGTAACTTTGGAAGATTATTATTATTATTTTCGAAATCTAGAGTGTTTTATAACAAATAAAATCATATTTAAACTATTTTTTTTAATGAATCACTTTAAAGTTGATTGTCCAAAAGCTTATTTTAAAGTGATGGACCAAAAATTACTTTATGGTAATTTAGTCCTACTTGTAAATTACTTTTAGATAGATGACAATCAAACAATTTGTGATTAAAATTACTTTGAAAAAAATGTAACGAAACACACAATAATTTTAATTTAACCATTTTTATAAATATTTAAAATTTTCATATCCTACCATCATACAGTTAGATTTTTTTTAACCTTTACTTTAAGAATATGATATTGTAATGCAATGCAACCGAATAAATGCCAAAGCTAAAAAGTAGCAAACTGAATTTAAACTTAGAAAGTGCTTTTAAAAATATAACAAAAAGCGTAGAAGTAGGGTTTGTCCAATATAAAGAAATAAAAATGTTTGTGGTGGAGATGACATAGGCTAGTCATTGTCATTTAAATTTAAATGAACCAAAATAAATAAATGAAATTAAAAAAAAAATTGTGGGTGGGCACATCAAATCAAGTAGGAAGTGGTTTTCTATCTCCTTCAACATTTTAAATGTTGACTAAATTATAAAAGAAAATTTCAATGTTTGTATTTTTTAGAATTTTGGTCCCTCATTGTCTTGGCATTCATGAAGTAAATAATAATAACAATAAAACTCCTAATTATATTTGAATGTTTGTATTATTTCTTATTTTTGCCCCTAAAAAATTTCTTCGATGAAGTAAGATAAAGCGTACTAATTATAAGTGATTTATCAAGTATATCAACTATCGTGTAGTGGTCAACATGAGCATAACTCAATTATATATAAAACTTGTACTAATGAATAATGATCATCAAGAAGTCTGTGGTTTGTCAAATCCCCTCATTCCCACTTATTGTAAAAAAAAAAACTATCATGGATAGATTATACCTCATCCAATTTTAAACATAATTTTGTTGTTAAAAAATGAATTAGTGAAAAATAATTATAGATTACAAATGGGTTATATTCATTAATGAAACTGATATTTCAAGATATACATGCCATAGTCAAGACTAGGGTTTTAAATCTTAGTGACAATGTAAATGTCAAAGCCTTAATTTTATAAAAATATCGATATAAATATTGATAAAATATTGATGTCAATAGATAATTCTAAGAAAGTCAATATGAACATAGTTTAACTAGTATAAAAGTTAGGGTCGGTTGCAAAAGTAGCAAACCGGTCCAAAATAATTACAAAATTAGCATCAGTTGAAACTATTTGCAAAAATGGCAAAATATTGTCATCTAAAAGGTAAAATTACTAAAATGCCCTTTCTATCAGCTTCCATTTCTTCTCTACTTTTCCGGTCATCTCCATCGGTCTTTTGGTCGACAGAAGGGCTTGAGCTTCTGGCCATGGCCGGCGACCGCTGCGTGGGTTAATGAATACCACCAGAGGGGCTTCCGGTGGCGGCGGGACCACATTTTCTGGTGGGGCGTGGCGGAGGCTCCGGCGGCAGGGTCTTTAAAGCGGATAGAGTCGCGCAAGGCCAAACGGAGATACTGGGGCATCATAAGCTTGGTTTTGAGCTCGTGTTTGTCGATTCGGATCCCGGAGAGGCCGCAGCCTTTCAGTGAGTCGAATAACGACGACCGAGAGGCTATAGTAACGTCGTCGGCTCCGCCTCTGGAATGGTCCATTTCCCAGTGGGTAGAGGTTGCTTATTTAGACTTTCGGAAATGGGAATTTCAGTAATTTGAAGCAAAATTTGGCAGTAGTGTTTTTAAGATTGGGGGAAAAGGCGAGGAATTTTTGTAAGTAGCGATTAGGTGAGTAGGAAAGGAATTAAAAGTGGGAGGTTGGAAGGTTGTGAAAAGTAAAGTAGAGCAGTGGCGTCGGTGATGGGAACTCCGGTTGGTTTGTAATTAAGGCTCACTGTCAAAGTCTCAAGTTTCAAGTCTCAAGGGACTGCGCTGGCAGATGTTGGAGAAATCCTCGGCGACAAAATATGGTAAGTTGGAGATCTTGCCTGGAGCATTTGGCGCCTAGTTTGAGTTTACAAACTCCAACTTAAGTCGAAAACCATTTTCTATTAGTGATAGAAAGTTTTTCTATCACTGATATAATCTATCACATCAATGATAGAAATCTTCTATCACTGATAGAAACTGATAGAAAGGTTTCTATCACTGATAGAAAGGTTTCTATCACTGATAGAAACCTTCAATAGAATTATGATTTCTATCAGTGATATAAGATTTCTATCACTATAGAAAATTTTTCTATCACTGATAGATTCTATCAGTGATAGAAATAACTTTCTATCAGTGATAGAAAAGTTTCTATCAGTGATAGAAATAACTTTCTATCAGTGATAGAAAAGTTTCTATCAGTGATAGAAATAACTTTCTATCAGTGATAGTTGTATCAGTGATAGAAAAATTGTCTATCACTGATAGAAGACTTCTATCACTGATAGAAAAGTTTCTATCAATGATAGAAATAACTTTCTATCACTGATACTGATAGAATCTATCAGTGATAGAAAAATTGTCTATCATTTATAGAAGATTTCTATATAGAATCTATCACATCAATGATAGAAATATTCTATCACTGATAGAAAGGTTTCTATCAGTGATAGAAATCATAATTCGACTGATAGAAACCATAATTCTATCGAATATTTCTATTCCAGATAGAAAGTTTTTCTATCACTGATAGAATCTATCAGTGATAGAAAACTTCTATCACTGATAGAAACCTACAAAATCACACGATCCAGACCTGCCAAAAAACATGCGCGCGCAATTCAAGGGCAAAACAAGTATATAAAAAATTAATTAAAAAATTTTTCCATATTTGCAAATATTTTAAAAAATTGCTAAATTTGCCATTATTTACCCTAATTTTACCACCCATTACAATTATCCTAAAAGTTATACCCTCGACTAAAATGTCAAAGATTTAAATCTTCCACCCACATATCGTCGTAAAAGTTTGATATTTCTAAAAAAAATGTATAAATATAAATAATTCATTAAAATATATAACTTGAAAAATAAGCATTTTACCTTTTTTAGGGTTATAAATTTCTTTTTACTAATATTAGGTTCACACATTAATGATATATATATATATATATATTTTGACGGGTGGGAAAAGAGACTGAAACTAGAAAGAGATCGGAGAAGAAAGATAGAGACAGAGGAGAAAAAAAATCATTTATCTTCCTTTTTGTAATTTTAAATATATAAAACTAATATAAAATCATTATAATAATGTAGTTAGCAAAAAAACTCACGAATCAAAAGGGTAGGGACCAAAATAACCCATCAATGAAAATTTAGGGACTAAAAATATATTTTTCCCATATTTCTATTATATACAAGAAAAATTAATCAAATATAACAAAAAAAAAAAAAAAACCTCTATTGTGCATCTTGGTAGAAGACCTTGGAAGTGTAGAGAGTTTAGAAATTTGAGCCCCAAATCCTAGTGAGAGAAACAAAGACTGAATTTATAGAGAGGGAAAAATTGGTGATTCAATCCAAGGTTTACATGAGGGAAACATAGGTAGCATATTATTGAGTACTTGAAGAGAACAAAAATGTGAAGAAATGGTAGAACACAAAGCTAAGAAATTAAAGAGAGTCAAAAAATGGAAATTGTGACCCAATAATCTCACAAGCCATATGCTTTAAATGTGGATCCTCCCAACAACATCAAAACCCCTTACTGCCCTTTCAACAATACTTATGCCCAAAACCCAGCAAGGGATCTATTTAGGGCACCAATTTCATAACCCAAAGAAAAAAGAAAAAAAAACCCACACTTTTTTCAGTGAACTACAACCCAATCTTATTCATCTCCTTCCATGGCAGTGAAGTTTTGTTCCATTTTCCTGCCTTCTTTGTTGACGGGGAGTGAGAAGAGATCGGGGAGAAAGACTGGGGAGGAGAGAGAATAAATATTTTCTCTCTATTTTTTTTAAGTTTTAAATATATAAAAATAATATAAAATAGTTAACGGAATAACTCTCCCGTGCCGAGGTCGAGCATGGGGTCGGGCCAAAGCCAGATCCCTTTGGCCTTGGCCCGACCCCCTGACCCGTTTCGCCTCCAGGGTCCATTCTTCGATCCTATTTCTAGGCTCGTGTCGGGTTGTCCTCGTCAGCTCATTGTACATCGGAGTGATCCAAAATTACCTATAACAACTTTTATGTTATAGGTAATTTTGGGCCACTCAGTAATCAAGTAACTGATAAAGCCAGCGTAGCACCAAACTGAGACACGACCAAGAACCAGACCTCAAAGGAGGTAAAGAGTCAGCCTTTGTTCGAACTAGTTAAACCTTGAATCGTCCTTAAACAAGGAAAAAGCCCTAAAACAAGGTAAGATACATACATTTTTTTCCACCATGGAAAAAAAGGTTAGTACCCTAGCCTTTTGAACTCATTCTTCTTTCTTGAGCTCTCTACCTGCTATATCTCATCTACTTTCTTGCTGACTTAATCATCAGAGTCGGTGTGGCAAGCACTACACCAGTGTGTAGAGTTTGCTTGTTTTACAGGTCTCGTCTTCTACCTACAAATAAATTCATTATTGTTGTCACGTGAAGATCAAATGAGTTTTCTGTCCGAATTTTGGTGTGAACACTCTAATACCTCCCTCTATCTATAATAATTAAATTTGCAACTCATTTATCCTATAATGTAAAAAGTATTGTGTTTGGAGATTTTTTTTTTTCCTTTTTTGATCCAGCATAGAAAGTAATTATGTGGTATATACAATATCCAACTTTTTCATATATATATATATATATATATATATATATATAGAAAAAATCTCACATCACAATAAATTTTAGAAGAAAAATACTCCGCGAATATGATATTCTATTAAATACATGCATCTCATTGTTTATTATTATTATTTTTGAGAAGATGTTTATTATTATTATTATTATTATTATTGAAATAGAATTTCATTAAAATGAAATAACAGTTAGATAGAATCTGAGGATGTTTGGAGCATGGTTTCAAAATCACAACCCTAGGATTTGTTCTAGAATTCTGAAGCCTGAAAATCAGAAAACCGGTTAAGGTATTTATAAACTATATATTCATAAAGTATATCAAGTAACTAAGGTATGTATAATCATCCATACCTTATTAGATGTTTTCGAGTAACATTTATTCTCATACATTGAAATTTAATTTTTAGTTAAGCGTGACATTTTTCTAAATAGTCTTTTTTTTATTACATTACCATTTTTTTTAGAGTTTAACATTTTGTGGAAGTGGTGAATTTGAAAACCACACTTTATCGAAGATATATACCTTAATCGATTGGATTGTGTTTAGTTAGAGTGACTTAAATTACTTTTTTTTTCTTTTTTCTAGAGAAGCAGAACTTCATTAGAATAAAGAGGCATCACGAATCAGTACATCAGAGATTTCACTAAGTCACCCTTCAAGTCATACATAATCAAAATAAGAAAAGGCCAAACTAGCTAGAGCATGTGCCACTTTGTTTCCCTGGCGTGGTGTAAACAGAACCTTGCCACTAATACAAGGATGGAGAAGTCTACGGATATTATCCATCAATAACCCCACTTTCGAAACATCCTGCAAATCACCCTGGAGAATTTTGACCAACCTCAAAGAATCAGTCTCCACCACAATTTCAGAAAAACCCATCTGTCGAACAAGTTGGACCCCTTTATACAAAGTCCAACCCTCAGCCAAATCCACACTCCAACACCGTTGTAGAGTCAAACATGCCGCCATAAGGACCTCACCATCAACATTACGCAACACACAACCACAGCGTTAAGCTTCAGCTCCCTACCAATTCTTAATAATATACTAAAGTTGCAACATCTTTTCCACATTAAAAAAATTATGGATCATTATCTATTATTTATTGATATCTATATATATATTTTTTTGGATAATTGTAATGGATAGCAACATGAAGGTAAATAATAGCCAATATAGCAATTTTTAAAAATATTTGCAAATATGGCAAAAATTTTTAATTAATTTTTTATATTCCCGAATTGCCCTTGACGCGCATCTTCTTCCTCCTCGTCAGTTTTTTTTTATTGATAGAAAGTTTTTCTACTACTGATAGATTCTATCAGTGGTAGAAAAATTTTCTATCACTGATAGAATAAAGTTTCTATCACTGATAGATTCTATCAGTGGTAGAAACATTTTCTATCAGCGATAGAAAATTTCTATCACTAATAGAATAAAGTTTTTATAACTACTTTCTATCAGTGATAGAAAAACTGATTGGCGCGCACATCTTATATTCTTCCTCGTCAATTATATATATATATATATATATATATATATATATAGATAGAAATCTTCTATGATAGAAAGTCTTTCTATCACTGATAGTCACCGATAGATTCTATCCGTGGCAGAAAAAATTTCTATCAGTGATAGAAAATTTCTATCACCAATAGAATAAAGTTTCTATCACTGGTATTTCTATCACTGATAGATTATATCAGTGGTAGAAACATTTTCTATTAGTGATAGAAAGTTTCTATAAGAATAAGATTTCTATCACTGATAGAAACTTTTTCTATCACTGATAGAAAAACTGATTGGCGCGTGTATCTTCTTCTTCCTCATCATTTTTTATATATAGATTGACAGAAATCTTCTATAATAGAAAGTCTTTCTATCACTGATAGATTCTATCAGTGATAGAACATTTTATTAGTGATATAAAGATTTTCTATCACTTTTCTTTCTATCAATTATAGAAAGTTTTTCTATCAGTGATAGAGACTTTCTATCACTTCTCTTTCTATCACTAATAGAAAGTTTTTCTATCAGTGATAGAAACTTTCTATATCTTCTCTTTCTATTAGTGATAGAAAGATTTTTTATATAGGAAACTTTCTATTATTGATAGAAGATTTCTATCACTGATAGAAGTGATAGAAAATCTTTCTATCATGGATAGAAATCTTCTATCAGTAGAAAATTTTTCTATCATTGATAGAAAAATACCTATCATTGATAGAAATCTTTTCTATCACTGATAGAATCTATCAGTGATAGAAAAACTTTCTATCAGATAGAAAATCTGGAGGGGTATTTTAGTAAATGCAACATGCAGAACATCAGATTTTGCCATTTTTGCAATTTTTTTTATGGATTGCTAGATTTGCAATTATTTTGGTCCATATTGCTATCCTTGCAATTGACCCTATTTTTTTTGGTTTATTAATTTGAACCTTTTAGTTAAATTTTTTTAACCAAAAAAAAAAAAAATCAATAAAAGTAAACGTAATAAACTATGTTTCTCTAGAGTCCATAAAATGATCGTGTGGAAAGTACCAGAAAAAGAGAAGAAGAAAAATCACATATATTAATAAGGTTACGTTACAAGTTTAGTCACTGAACTTTTAGGATTGGATCCTGGTCCCTAAACTTTAAAAGTATAAGTAGGTCCTTAACCTTTTATTTTTGTGTCCAATAAATCTCCAAACTTTCAATTTTGTGTCCAAGTCCTTGACTTTTTCGACATTTTTAAAAATTTATAAGTTTACTAGATACAAAATCGAAAGTTCAAAACCCTAATAGGCATAAAATTCAATTTTACATATAAATAAATCGGTTAATTTTTAAAATTTTGAATATATCAACGATTTATTAGACACAAAGTTGAAAGTTTAGGGATCTATTAGACATTTTTAAAATTCAAAACCTATTAAATACAAAACTAAGAGTTCAAAGACTTATTAGAAACTTTTTAAAGTTCAAATATCAAATTAACACAATTCTGAAAGTTCAGAGACTAAACTTATTATTTATCTACCGAAATAAAAGGGTTATAAACCAATCTAACTTCTTGGATTATTTTTTTTTCCCTTTGGGTGAAATGAGAAAACCAAAACGACACAATGATTGGAGGTGGTCTGTTGGGGTAAATAAAAAGGCAACAGATTTCAGAAAATAAAATAATGATAAAAATAAATTGTACAGAACCCAACATAGAGAGAAAGAAAGAAAAAAAAAAGAAAAAAAAAAAGAAAAAAAAAAAGGTGGGTTTTATGTAGTCTGAGTATTACTCTTCACAGCTTTGTTTTTTCATTGGGTCTTGGAGCCAACGTTTTTTTTTTCTTTTTTTCTTTTGACAATTATATATTTTATTTGCCAAGTTCAAGAGAATATCTCGATTCTTTTAAAATAATATAAAATATATATATATATATATATATGTATGTATTTTTTATTGTTTGGAAAATTGAGCTCATATTTGTGTAATTTGATACATTGATGTATAATTCATGCAGTAAAGATAAAGTAGATAAAAACCGATTGAATCAAATCGGTTCAATTGATTCGATTAATTACTGTCGGTTCATTTAATTTTTTTTGGTAACTTTATTGTTTTTATTTGATTGGTGTAACTTTAAAGTGCACAAATTGTTGATTTGATTCGTTTATCTTTGATTCTTTTAGTTTTTTTTTTTTTTTTTAGTTCATTTAGTTAGTTTATTCTATTCCAGTTAGTTTGGTTAGAAACGCTAAAGTCCAAAAAAGTTATATATATTTTGAATGCGTATTTTTTTTCACTTGTATCATATATTTTAATATCATACTATTATGAAAATATAGAAAGATTATAATTAATTAAACATTTTCGTCTCTATTTCATTATAGTTTTGTCAAAACATCCTTATTGTTATCAAATTTTAATAGTTTTGTCATGTGACATTTTTTTTAGCTAATTATTATTTCAGGACTAATTATATTAGGATTTAAATTAGGTGTAAAATAGAGTTTTGAGCAAAGAGCCAAGATAGGTTGTGCAAAAATGGAGTACAAAATATATCTTTAGAAAAACCCTAATTCTCAACCCACCCATTTTCTACACAACTCTTTTTTCTAATTTCATATTAATTCTTTTTAGATAAATTATAATTCCACATTAAAACCCACCAAATTCACATACTTTTTTATACAATACCTTATATTAAACACTAATCTCTCACTTCTCTTTACTACATCTTAAAGTATCACATAAAAAAAAAAAAAAAAAAAATCTATTAACACCTAGTACTCGTATAGAGATGTTCTAAGAGAATTATCTAAACAAAACTATAATGACTCCGTTAAAACTACAAGATACTAAATTGAAACCAAATTCAAACCACAGTTCTAGATCTATCAATAGATGTTTGCCAGTATGTAGGTTTATCTCTTCTTTTACTATGTAAGAAAAATCTATTCCTCAGTGTGAAGAGAAGTATTTTTTTTTTCATATATGGTAAGAAAAAGAAAAGGAGAAATTGAACAAAATATTGAGTGAATGTCTCTAGAAACAAAGTAATTATGGTGAGATCCCACCACAGTCAAAACAGAACAAAACAACAAACAATTTCATTATTATTATCAACAACAATTGGTGTTCCCAAAGCAAAACAGAGAGACAGAAAGACTGCACCTTCTTTCCTCTCTACTTGTTTCAGTTCATTACTTACATTACAACTTTTTTTTTTTTTTTTTTTCTCTTTTTTCACTTCACTCCCTCTCTCTCTCTCTATTTATTTTTTCCCCCCTTTCTCTCAACTGTCTTGTCTCACTGTCTTTTTCTCAAGTGCCCCTACTCTCCCAACCCCTTCTCCAAAACAAACTTTGCAGGTCTTCTTGTCAGGAACCTAACCCTTTTCTTTTCTTTTCTTTTTTTCTTAATATTTTTCTTTTTAATGCATTGCATACTGCCAAAAAACACACATTAATCCACACAAGGCTCTGCCAAAAGCTTTTACATACTTTCTCTGAAAATACCCATTGAATTGAACCCACCAACATATTAAAAACCCAACACAGCCATAAAACACATTTGAACTGTTTTTTCTTTTTTTTTTTTTGGGATTCTGTCTCAATGGACTTTCATCTGAAGCAATGTGGAAACCAGGAGGAGTCAGAGCAACAACATTCTGCAAAGATTTCTAAGTTTTTTGTTGAAGAACTTAGACATCATCAGCAGCAGCAGCATCAGCCAGAGTCCTCTGTTTCCTCTGTTCTTCCTTTGTTTGTACCTGATTCCAACAACAACTCCAAAACTTCTACAATCTTGTCAGCATTTCCAGATTCAACTTCTTCTACTCATAGATTGCCAAGTGACCCTTCTTTTCTTTCTTCTTTTTTAACAACACCCTTCTTTTTTTTTTCCTTTTTTTTGGGGGAGGGGCTTGAAAAGTTTGGTTCTTGGAATGAACAGAGTCTCTTTCTCCAATTGGTGCTGCAACTTTTCTTTTTTGGATATTGATATTGGTTTTTTGGTTTGTTTGATTTTTAGGGATGTGGGGTTATTTCAGTGTGGCTCAAAGGCAGGAGCTTGAGCTTCAAGCTCTCATTTTCCGGTATATGTTGGCCGGCGCCGCCGTGCCGCTGGAGCTTCTCCAACCCATCAAGAAAAGCCTTCTCTCCTCCACTACTCCATTTTTTCTTCATCATCCTCTTCAACATTTCCCTCACTATCCCACTTCTTGTAAGTTCCATTTTCTCCCATAATCTTTCTTTTTAATAGGAGTGGAGTTTGAATCTTTTTTTACTTTCTAACTTTTTATATGCATAATCTTTCAATTTTGAAAATATAGGATGACCCATTAGAAGT
Organism: Luffa acutangula; assembly: GCA_036850905.1. Lineage (NCBI taxonomy): Eukaryota > Viridiplantae > Streptophyta > Magnoliopsida > Cucurbitales > Cucurbitaceae > Luffa > Luffa acutangula. Next base: position 50,584,581 of record CM072096.1, on the reverse strand, counting down.
TTTGAACTTTTGATTGTAATTTCCTTTTTTTTTTCAATCTAAGTTCAACTAAGAGCAATTTTTCTCCTTTTTCATTCTTCGTTCACTCTTTATGATCAATAAAAGCTCGATATTGGGCATTTTTTAAGGGTGGAAAATATGAAATTAAGTCATTGAGGTGCTTTAACGAGCAGTGGTTTTTTTTTAGTTTAACAATGTTTATGTGTAGATTTGAATGTCTAAGTTTTGATCGATTTTATGATGACTCAATCAAAATAAATTAGTGATTGGGTACTGTTAGATCAATGTTTCTTTCGCTATATAACTAAAATGAGTGAACTTTTTAAGTTTCTTTAATGGGGTTTTGTTCAAAATGATTATGGATATTCAGTGTTGCAAGCAGGGTATTGGGGCAGAGCCGCCATGGATCCGGAGCCCGGCCGGTGCCGGAGAACCGACGGCAAAAAATGGCGTTGCTCGAGAGATGTGGTCGCCGGCCAGAAGTACTGTGAGCGCCACATGCACCGCGGCCGTAATCGTTCAAGAAAGCCTGTGGAAACTGCCACAACTAATTCCACCACCACCACCGCCGCTGTAGCTGGCGGCGGCGGCGGTTGTTCTCTCAGTTCCAACACCAACCGTGTTGTTGGTGGTGGTGGTCGGCCTTTTCTGACTGTGGAAAGTGGGAATTATTTCTCTGTGTCTGGACAAACCCCATCCGTTGATCTTCTCCATCTGAATCAAGGGTCAGATTTCATTTGGGTCCCACTTAAATTTTTTTGTCTGTTCAGCCCTTTTGATTCTTTAATTCGTACACACTATTTCCCCAACCATAACTTTCTGCCTAATAATGCTTCATTTCAATGTTCCTTTTGATTTTTCTAACTTTATTTATTCGAGTTCTTTACTCTTCTTTTTTGCTTTTCTATAATGTACCTTCTTAATTCTTTGCAGTGCTCGCTCTGATTCCTTATCGGAGAACAAGAATTTCTATGAATCTCATAAGGAAGCCTCCGCCGGAGACGGCAAATCCGACGGCCATATATTGAGGCATTTCTTCGATGATTGGCCAAGGTCCGCCAATGGTGGGAGCGACAACAATGTCGGCCAACAAATGAATTCCACGTCTGCCTCGGCTACTTCCCTTTCGATTTCAATGCCTGGTAACCCGTCGTCGTCCTCTGACGTTTCGTTGAAATTGTCTACGGGAGGAAGTTCTGATCAAGGCAGTGGCCATCATCATATTCATCATAATGGCAATTCCGATCGGGAGCACGTGCAGTTGAATTGGGCTGCTGGGTGGGCTGCCACGCAGATGGCGTCGATGGGTGGACCGCTGGCCGAGGCGCTGCGCTCGGCCAACAACAACTCGTCTCCGACGAGTGTGCTGCATCAGTTGCAAAGAGCAACCAACTCGGAAGCTAGCTTTATTAGCACTTGAAAATGAAGTTGCTGCTAATTTACATTTACATGGTCTCTAATTGTAGTTTTGTTTGAAGTGCTTCTAATTTGGTTGCTTGGATAGTTAATTTATGTTGCTATCTGTAAAAAAAGGTTTCAAACATGTCCCAAGTTTTATGTTTCAAGCCCCACTTTCTTCCAAAATGTGGTTGGTTGAAAGATGTTTATGTCATCGATTTTTCTTGTTATATTTATTGTTTTTCTAATGATTTACTACCAAAGATGTTCTTAATACATATTACAAAACTTTGGCCGAGTCCCCACTAATTTAGATATCTGTTTGATAACATATTATTATTTTGAAACTTGTTCATTAATTATTTTTGTATTACCAATTAACACATGGTTTATTGAAATTATAGACCATGTTAGGGATTCAAACTCTCTCATCACATGTTGAATTAAAATAAATACATATACACTTCTACTTTTTGGAACAGGATTTTTCAAATTATGATCTTAACTTCAAATATGAAAAGTAGAACTAAATTTCATTGTTGAAAATGAATAAAATTTGAAGGATAGGGTATGGTAAAAACAGAGATTAATGTAAAAAAAAATAAAAAAAGAAAAAATATTAAGATAACATAACATAAAATAACTCTCTGAATTAGGTATTGAATTGATCACATATTTTAGAAGTTTCGATTAGAACCCATAGTTTGGTTAAAACCCATAAATCATTCACTAACTGCTACTCACATTTTTCCTACTCAATTCATAAGATTTGACAAAATTGTAAGAAAAATTCTGAAAACCATAAAAACAAAATTAAATTGCGTAATTTAGCATTTGTAAATTGTAATAATATCTAGCCATCTACAAAATAAAATATCTATAAAAATCTAAAATGATCACAAAAAAACTCATCCTGTCATAGATTTGAAATTGGGTATTAAATAAAGATGTAGACTCCAAAAACGAAATAAAAAAAAAGTCCAATGTCTATCCCTTTCTTTAACCATTTCTCCGGCAGACACCACAGACCCACATGGAAGGATATCTTTACTGAAATACGACGTGTCAGACCAATAATTTATTGCTTTGCTGAAGAATCACGTGGGGTTAAATGCCACACTTTGAACCAAGGAATAACCCACCTTTCTACCACTCAACATAATTTTATAAATCACCCTCAGACTCAGATTAATAAGTTAAATTACAATGAACTTTTAGGTTGGATTGGAAAATTTAAATAGATTCTTACCTAAATCCCTCAAGTTCAAAAACATCCCATGTGTCAAATAAACTTGCAATTTTGTGTCAAATTAGCCCATGTCCGTCTAAATACAAAATTGAAAGGTTACGCAATCCAATATTGTGTTTTATGAATCTGTTAATTTTAAAAAATGTGGTACACGTTAGGGATTTAGGGATTTATGAGACACAGTTGAGAGTTCAAGGATCTATTTGATCCAAACTTAAAAACTCAAAAACTTATTAGATAGACTGATTAAACAAAACTAACAACAAAAATTCAAATCCACCAGAGTGATGGTAATGTTCTTAAAGAAAAAGAAAAATAACATTATTAAGACCTTGAGAAAGAGTGAAGTGCTTACTGTATTTAAGACTTCACAAGAATTCTTTCATGGCCAACTCTCTACCGTCTCTCATTATAAATTAACCATGACTCGGAAATAGATTTTATCTACACGCTCTGCTATACAAAGAGAAGTTTCCAGCTCTGGAATCTGAAACGACCAAAATATAATTGCCAAGAATTAAATAAAACAGTAAAAACAATCTGCTCATCCTCTGAAGTTGTCCGACTTTTATGCAGATGAATCCATTGCATTGAATGAAAGGTTATATACCTTGTTAGCTGTTGTATCCAATTACCTAGCTTGTCTCGCATAGCAAAGAAGATTCAGCTTCAGTTCCGTGTCACTAGAATCGAACCATTTTCACTTCATAGTTTACTCTAGGTACACCATGAATGGAACCATCAAACTTCAGAAGCTCTACTCCAATGAAGTTTCAGTTTCAGTTTCAGATTCAGAATCAGAATCAGATTCAGTTTCATTTTCAGTTTTGCTCTTTTCAAGCTCGGAATGCTCTGGTGATAGAGCATAGACCACAACCGTCCTAGAAGGGGCATATACTAGGAAAGAACGAGGCCTGTTATCGTAGTGTCCTTCCTGCACAAGCAAAAATATGAATCCAAATCTTTCACAGATCAATCTAATTTAAAAACAGATCTTAAGAGACTATCTCACAGATGTGAAGTATTCAGCAGAATGGTCAAGCCGATTGTGCCCTCCGAACAACGGATCGTCCGAGTCCAAGACAATCTACAACAATGAAAACAATTCCACATTATTTATAGAATTTGAACAGACTAAAAGGTATAACTAACAGAAAGATCATAGAGCCAATGTTTAATACTACAGATACCATACCTTGTATTTTCCTGGCTTCAGGCACCCCACTCGGTAGTCGTAATAGCTGTTACTCCAATGGAAATTGAAAACAAAAACCAGATCCCCCCTTTCAAACACGATCATTTTATCTCCTTCATCCTTTCGGGAAACATATTGGTGTTCAGATGTCATGAACTGCAACCACCAGTTAATGTTAATTATGCATATTTTAAACTTTTGAAGTCAAGTATGGTTGGTTATTACAGATGTCCAGGCACCTGAAAGTCAGAGCAAGGGAAAAAAAAAAGGCAACTTCGAAATGATGATAAAACGATATTAAGAATTATATATGCCAATCCAATAAAGTTTTCATTTCTGCACTTCAACAACTCTGGTGGCAGAAGACATAAAAAAGACTCATCGAATTTGTAGAGAAGCGTTCTTTTTATAAAAAAATAAACAATTAGGTTAGATGTAAACACAATTTAACAACTGTGGTGGATACATGCCAATCCAGACGTTGCAGTACCAGTACAATTCCTTGCCTATAGCATACACGATTAGAATATTAACGATAAAATTTGTACAGAGAATTTTCGATTTTCAATTCATAAAATGTGAAGTGTTAGAAAAAACACAATCACATAAATGCAGAAACAATAAGTTTCTATTACTTTGCACCAAAACTCTAGTGTTAGAAAACAAAAGATTAAAATAAACAATCACATTTGAACAGAACCAAAATTTTAGGGTTTAGGGTGAATTGACCTGTTGCTATAAAAGGACAGCAAAGGAATAGAATCCAGGTTGAGACAATAGACTTTAATGAGAAAACTGAGAGATCCTGTCATTTACAACGTCTGGAAAGTAGACGTACAAATTTGTAATACACAACTAAAAGTCTTCATTATATAACCCTTGGACCGAACAACCATTTAAGCATGAATGAACATTTTTACAAGATGACAAGTCATGCAGTCATCAGATGATATTTGAATTTTATAATCCAGGGACTTGGGAAAATGTCTCAGATATTGTAAAACATAGGCTTTATAAAACTGAGAAAACTTACACCAAATTCTTCTTCAAGATGCTGCATTGCCTGATCAAATTCTTGCATACCACGATATCTTAAATATTCTGCATCTCCCTGTGTGCACAATATGCAACTTAATGTCAGTATAAACATATTTGTTAAATTATATATTAACTAGTCCAGCCTTAACTGGAACAGATTTGGTGATTATGACTAGGATGCATCTCCCCAAAGTTCTATTAGATGTGTATTGAATGCTTTGCCTAAAAACAAAATATCTTAAAAATGAAAAAAAAAAATTAAAGAATTAGATAATTGTATTTACAAGTTGTAAAATATCCATACGAACATGCAATTATCTTTTTTTTTCACAACTTATACGTAAGAATTTGATGAAATAATGTAATAACTAAAAAACAATATATTAAATAATAACAAAATTAAATGAGAAAAACATCATTTAAAATTAAACAAATATTTTTTTTAAAAAAAGAAACCTTATGAAATTATTAAAAGAACATGAAGGCTAAAATTGATATTGAAATAACATTCCCATGCTCATGAGAAAATAAAAGCAATTTGTCCGAAGGCATCAAAAGAAAGCTTTGGATGCTTGAGAATGAGAATGTGAAATACCACACAACAATATAAATGATACTGAAAAGGGAAAAGGAATCCTTACACAAGGGTAGAATTTAAGAGAATTCAAGAAATCATAATTTGTAGGTCACATTTATTATAAACAAAGGAGTTAGAGCACAATCAACGTGAAAACCATTTAGAACGTGGAATTGGAAATAAGATTTCTAAATATTATCTTTACCTAACTATTAAGGATCAGGATCAACAGGATCAACAAGAATTAAGTTCAGTATAATTACTAGGGTAACCTAAAAGCATGGAATGTATGTCACATAGATTTAGCAAATTCTTTTAAATATCAAATTTACTTTAATCTTAAACTCGAAACCAAAACAACATTAATTCATTATTATATAAGTATTTTCACACAAGGAATTCATTCCAGAATTGATATTTCATCTATTAATAATTAATTAAACTTTCAAAAGGAAAATCTGACCAGAACATAGATCAACATAAGTTTGGGGAAACTATTTACAATGTTAGAGGATGCCAAGCCTAACTCAGTAAATTATATATTATTTAATATTTTAAAACGACAGGATCAAGGATAGAATTAAATTACAAGCTATCTGATATTTTTTTTTAAAAAAAAGAAGTCTTTCCCCCAGTCATACTGCAGAAGCAATTAATATGATCGAAGTGGTTAAATTCCTTCAGCTTCATCTTTATTTATAACCTAGAAACTTGCTTAGTTTTATCATGTAACATTTTGAGTTTATAGTCTGGTTACCACAAAAATCTTGATAACTTGAGTTCTAACATTGTTGTACTGTACCAAACATCAGCATGGGAATCTGAGGCATTAAAACCTAAGGTTGAGACTTCAGACACGTGATTATCACACTCTTCAAGAAAATATCAACCTAAATTGGAGAAGAAAATACAAGTTGGCAATCACTCACCAAATCAAATCTACGCCGACATTTATCATAACTGAAGTTGTTTCCTGGTATTACTGCACCACCAGGAAGATGTTGATCGCCCCTTGGAAAATCAATCCATTCTGGAAAGATGATATTAGACAAATGATTTTCCAGAGGAAATACTAGAGCAACAGACAACACATTGATAAAACCATGATACTGCCAGATAATGAATGATTTATATGAAATACCATCCCATTGATATAAAATAAAAGACCAAGCAGGGGAGTTACCAGGATGTCCAAATTCATTCCCCATGAAATTCAAATATCCTTCTCCACCTAATCCCATGGTAATAAGCCTTATCATTTTATGCAATGCTATTCCACGATCAATTGTAGGAGTTGATGGTTTGTCCAAAGCCATACAATCATACATGTCCTGAAAAGCATGAAAATAGGAGACTTAGCAGCAGAAATAATCCTCTTTGTATGTGCTCCATAAGGTCATTGGAATTGGAAGCACTCTTAATACAAACTAAAAAATTGACATGAAAAGATGTATGGTAATTTCAAAGTACATGTTAATAAATATTATGTAATCGCATAAAAACTAAAACCTGTTGCCTTAAAAAATTGGATAAATGGTTGAAGAGATGAAAACAATGGATGAAAAATGAACTTGCATATAAACATCTACAAGTTATGAAGATCTCTATAGCTATACTCTCTTAAAAAACTTGGATGAGTTTCGTCACAAAATCTACAATTGGACAAATACTACCCCAGATTCTGGACAAATTTACAGTGACGAGTACTTCTACATTCATCCAGCTTTCTAATAAGTTCCATTTTGTTTTTTTATTTCTTTGGGCTGAGCTGAAAAAATCATATAAATTTCAGCAGCTAATAGTAAACGCAAAACACAGTGCTTAGAATAAATTAGCATGCTAGCAGTCTTCAAGTATTCTTGTAATGCCATGTGAAATTATATCTGCTATTTTGCCTTGGGGATTCATTCCCAGGCTTGTAACTTTAACAATTATAATGAAATTAAATCTGCTATTAAACACGTGATTCAAATGAAAGATAAATGTAAAAGTTCTACAGTAAATTCTATTCTTCAGAATCTTAGATATTTCATCCGGATAGAGCCTACACAACTTACTTGTTAGCTTATTGCATGCATATTGTGAATGAAAAAAAAAGGGAAGTTTGAGAATGTTTCAATAGAAGTATTTGGAGGAAGATAGGCTTATTACCAGTATTTATGAGAGAATGAGAAACGTATATCATGTTTCTCCTAAAGGGGGAAAAACTAGAGAATACCTTGAACGTTTAAACACTACCATATTATATGTACGCTTTCAAAACTATGAAATATTTGAGAAGCTTTTTCGAAACTTGGGAAGCACCATCAAATAATCCAATGTCCTTTCTAAGACTCTTTATAACTTTGCAAAGCTTCTGGGTTCTGAACTAAGAGATTCTTTTTCTTGAGAGATTTTTTTTTCTTTTTATTAAACCTCAAAATCAACATGATCTAAACCTAGGGGCATGTACATGAAAAGACAATAATGAAATAAAAAAACGACTTGAACATGAACTAACAAACCAATACCACTAGAGCAACAGCCTTAAGTTTTCAAGTGTGCATATTAGAGATTTTCACAACATGGGAGTTCAGGATGATGTTTATTAACCTTGTCCATCAACCAGAATGCAACTGTTTTATCACCAACAAGAGCTTGGTCATGACTCTCAGCATATGAAACGCACTTCTCTAACCACCTTCTGTTAACAAGTGTGTGAACAATATCACCCATTTTCCAATGTTCATCGCTTTTCCTACACCATACAAAAGATTGGTTGAAGTACAGCATCTCTTAACTTTTTTACGTACACTAAGGGAAAAATTAAATAGAAATATTTCACATGGAGGCAAGCATTGCACTACCACATTTCCAAATTTGTTTAATCCTTCGAAAAAAAAATTCTAAAATGAACCTTCTTCATTTGGTTTGAAAAATTGTCATTCCAATATCGTATGAGTTATGTGATGCATTCACTCTTAGCCAAGCAAGATATAAGATAGAGATGTGACACATAATTTTTTATTTTAATAAAAAGCAACATTTCATAAGAATCACTTTTGCATTTTACTCATAATTAAGGTGAAGAACATTTCAATATATGTGTTTTTAGCAAATCTAAATAAAGTATGAGGAAGAAAACAACATACTTGAGAAGTTCGATCCATTTGTCAGCAATGGCCATGTGCAGACGGTAATCAAATCCAATTCCACCATCTTGGATAGGAATGCAAAAGGTAGGCATCCCACTGACCTGCAAAATTAACAATTTATCTCATGAAAAGACAGCAATACTTAACCACTATAATGGTCAAACCAAGTGTTAAGAATCTGAACAGTTGTCTTTTAATAAGCTTTCAACGAACATTAATTGCTTACATCAATATAAGAGATATTCACAAAATATGAATATGTACTGATTCGCAGAGTCAGGTTTTCCCTCAGTTCAAGCTAACATCCATAATCCATTCAAAGGCACCCATAGAACGTTGGAGGACTACTCTCACAAAGCTACCCATTGATAATTGCTAACCTCATGCCTATGACCCTCTGTTTAAAAAAGTATGCTTTCCTTTAACACTAACTAACATGATTTCTCCTGTTTACCCCCTTCATATAAATTTGAACTATTAAAGGCCTATCATACAAGCCCAACCTGTTTTTCAAATTTTCAAAGTTAGACCTTGGTAATGGCTTGGCGAGGATATCCACTAATTGTTGTTTGGTAAGCACGTAGTTGAGTTTGAACCATTTCATTATCTGACTTCAATCAGATGGAATATAAACATAACCTATACATATATGATAATGTAACCACTGAATTCCTGAACGTTGTATATGAATTATTTTACTGCTAACATATCTTAGGCAAGTATATCAGTAACAGTACATATAAGGGGAAAAAAAACAACGCTCTGGATACACATGTCAATTTATGATAAATTCAAGAAACATACATCTTCACCAATTGAAACAGCCTCGGGGTAAAGCCCATGGATCATATCATTCACCAGCATCAAATACAGCACAGCATCAACATCTGTAGCAAATCCGAAGTACTCGCTGTAATTTCCAGTAAACCCTACCTAAAGCACCCACAAAGAAAGAAAAAAGAAAGTTCTCGTTGTAAGCCAAAGCATGAACATAATATTATAAATCCTGACACAGTGAAAAATAGTAGTCAAATAAAGTGCGAGGATTTGTGCCATATCAAAAAACTAAAAGGATAGAGACCTGCAGATCTATAGGCAGGGGACTGTTTGATCAAAATTAAAAGTGTCATTCATTATATATATATATATATATATATATTTGGACAAGGGAATGTCATTTATAAGCCAAGCCCTGCACCTCGCCCCATATCGTGAGGTAAGTTCCCTAACCCTCATTGGATAATGTACCTCTAAGCCATGATGAGTATACATCATTGAGGTCACACCATCAAATCTGAACCCGTCAAACTTGTATTCTTCGAGCCACCATCTTGCATTTGATAGAAGAAACCTCAGTACCTAAATGAATGAATACAGACAGATTAAACCTCAGGTTATATATAGACATGAGATAAATATGAAGAGGGAAAAAGCCAAGTCCATCCACACATACAGAAGAAACACTTGCTCATTTATAATTCAAAAAAAAAAGAAAAGAAAAGAAAAGAAAAAGAAACTTACTTCCCAGCTTCCATAATTAAAAAGACGAGAATCCCACATCCAATGATAACCTCGGGATCCAGAATGAAAATAATGGCCATCAGTGCCATCAAACATGTTTAGTCCATCCAACACATTCTTCGATGCATGACTGTATTTTGTAATCAGATACAGATCAATAAAGAATTGTGATTTTTTAAATGGAAACTAAATTATAAAGGGGAAAAAAAAAAACTTTGAAGACTATTCAACATCAAGCATGGGAAACAAAGAACCAGATAATGGATTTAAATATATAGCTAAAGATCTCAAAAACTGTGGTCAGACTAAACAGTGTCTTGAAAATTTTACATTGAATCACAAATCCATTACAGTTTTTTTTTCTTTTCTATTTTTAATTCCATTCTATCAAGGAATGATCAATCTTTCTTTCTTATTAAAAGAAAAGTCACATTGTATTTCACTGGCCACTTTTTCTGGTTCTTCTCACTGGTCACTTTTTCTTTGTTTACCTATGAACAATATCCATGAGAACAAGCAGGCCGAGCTCATGAGCTCTATCTATCAAAGATTTAAGTTCTTCAGGGGTTCCACAGCGACTGCTAGGAGCAAAAAAGTTGGTGACATGGTACCTGCATTAAAATACGCAAGTTAACAAATTAAATCCAGGGAGATACCATAGAAAGTGATGGCAATAGTTCTGAAATGCTGCATATCATTTATTAACACAATTTCGAAAAATATAGAAAAATCGGCATAAAATAAACATGAACTTACCCAAAGCTAGCATAGTAGGAATGCTCTTGTATAGCCATGATCTGGACAGCATTGTATCCAAGCTTCTTAATGCGAGGGAGGACATCATCTCGAAAGTTCGCATACGAATTTATCATAGGTTCCTACAATTAACTCTTGTGGAAAAACATAAGGTCCAAGGTCGAATGTAAATGAATATTTCAATATCCATTTTTATTCTATTATTTGCACAAATTAATCATGAAGTAATGCTTAAATAGCTCCATCTTTTTCTCTCTTCTCTCCAGTTACTTCTTTCTTTCTTTAAGCTTTTCCAAGTAATTCTTAGGGTTTTCTTTTTAGAGAAGGGAAACAAATTTCATTGATAAATGAAATAAAAGGAGTAAAACTCCAACACCTAAGAAGGTGATTACAAGAAAGATCTCCAATTAAGAATTAAAGAAGAAAGACTATAATCAGAAAAAGGATGTTTACATTTGCACCAATATAAAGCATAAAAAAGGATCAAATCCATAAAGTTATCAAAAGATGAGAAAGAATCCTGAAAATTCGACCATTCCTTTCGCCCCAAAGAAACCAAAGGAAGACCCGGTTAAGAGCAAGCCAAAGGATCTTCTTCACACCATGGAAGGGATGTCCCACAAAAATGGAAGCAAGAACATCATAAATGTTGTTTGGTAGAGCCAAAGACCACTCAAAGGCATTGAAGATTGTAGACCAATAACGGGAAGCAAAGGAGCAATGTACAAATAGATGACAAGGATTTTCAGCATCAGAACAACACATAACACACCAGGATGGAGAAAGGTGCAAATAAGGCATTCGTCTTTGAAGTCGATCAGGCGTATTAATAGCTCCAAGACTAAGCTCCCAGATAAAAATTTTGATCTTCTTTGGATAAACGTCTTTACACACCACATTTTATAATTTGCTCGATGTGGGGTCAGAATCACCAACCATATCTCCCATAAGAGATTTAACTGTGAATGCATTAGACGAATCAATAGGCCAAGACCAAGTGTCATCAATAACTCGAATTCTGATGGAAGAAAGCAGATGAGAGAGACTAGCCCACTCATTTGTCTCCGAATCATTTAAATTTCGACGAAGACTCAAATCCCAAGCCGAATTCAATGAAACCCAAAAGTCAGCAACTGTACCTTCCGAATGATTAGATAATCTATAAAGACGAGGGAAAGTTTCCCTCAGACAAGACTCCACAACTTAGCCAAGAATCATGCCAAAAAAGGGTGGAACGACCATTTCCAAGCCGTCTCTGAATACGACTAGCAACAAGATCTATGGTAGAACAAATAAAGCGCCAAGGAGATTTAAAAGATCCTCTCTGAATATGTTTAGGCCAAATAAAGTTGATTCTGAGTAATAATATTTAGCAATAATAAGTTGGCGCCAAAGGGCATTACCTTCATGTAAAAACCTCCATATCCATTTTGATAAGAGAGCCAAATTAAGGTGATGGAAATTTCCAATGCCTACTCCACCCATAAATTTTGGAAGCTGAGTTGTCTCCCAATTTACATTATGCATGCCACCCTCGCCTCTGGATCCCTCCCAAAAAAAAATCTCGAATAAGCTTATCCAAAGATTTTGCAACCTTAGAAGGTAATTTGAATAAGGATAAGTAATATGTGGGCATACTTGAGAGAGTAGATTGGATGAGGGTGTGCCTACCACCTTTGGAGATAAAAGAGTATTTCCAGTTATGAAGCTTATGTTGGATTCTTTCAATAACAGGCGGCCAAAACTGAGAACCTTTCGAACTGCCCCCAAAGGAAGCCCCAGATATGTGGAAGGCCATGAACCCTGCTTACAACCAAATTTTGCTGTCAAACATTCCATATCTGAGTCGGCAATGTGAATCCCCAAGAGGTCACTCTTAGCAAAATTGATGTTCAAACCAGAAGCCATCTCAAAGAGTTTGATAATCTCAAAAAGATTATCCAATGCTTTAGAATCATAGACGGAGAAAAGAAGAGTATCATCCGCAAATTGCAAGTGTGTCAATGAGAGACGAGAGTTACCTATTGGATGAGAAATAATTCTACCCAATCATGCACTGTGAGATAAAAGACGACTGAGGCAATCAGAAACCAATATGAACAGAAAAGGAGAAAGAGGATCACCTTGTCGAATACCACGAGAAGGAATAATTTTTCCCCTAGGTCTACAGTTAATGATAATAGAGTAATTAACACTTGAAATGCACCCACGAATCCATTTTCTCCAAATCAAACCAAAACCTTTGGCTTGAAGAACTGCATCCAAGAAGTCCCAATCGATCTTATCAAAAGCCTTCTCCAGATCGAGTTTAAGAACTACACCTTTCTTATGAGAAATAGTCCAATCATCAATCAACTCATTGGCCATTAAAGAAGCATCTAAAATTTTTCTGTTGGCTACAAAAGCCAATTGATTATCTGCGATAGTAGATGGCAAAACTAACTTTAATCTGTTGGACAGAACACGAGCAATAATCTTGTAAGCACATGGAATCAGACTAATAGGCCGATAATCTGAGACAGATTTGGAGTCCAGTTTCTTTGGTATTAGACAAATATATGTTCCATTCAAACTCACATTAATAATACCTGTGGTGAAAAAATCTCTGATCATTGTCATAATATCCGTTTTAATAATATGCCATGAGTATTTAAAAAATTCGATAGTAAAACCATCTGGACCTGGAGATTTATTTGTACCTAGCGATTTTACAGCCTGATATACTTCTTCCTCCGAAAAAGCCAATTCCAAGTCTGTTGACTAATTTGCACCGATAGGGCTCCAATCAACGTTTATTGAGAGAAAACGGTGATTGTAGTCTTTAGTAAATAAAGACTGGTAGAAGCTAATAAACTCCGTCTCAATATCACTAGCAGTGAGTAAACTGATTCCATTTCTAGAAAGAACCTCATGAATAGAGTTTTTTCGTTTACGGGCAGCCATGATACGATGAAAAAATCTAGTATTTTCATCACCTTCCTTGAGCCATTGTAACTTACATCTTTGTTGCCAAGCAATATGATCACGGGTTGTCTGGTCTTCAATTTGTTCCCTCAATAATCGTCTCTGTACTTTCTGATTTGTAGATAAAATGCTCTCATCCCCAATACTGTCCAAACTCTTCAATTGAGAAATAAGAGATGGTAGTTGGGAAACATCATTACAATTCTTAGGGTTTTCTCCCCCAGGGGGGGTAACGCTTGGAGGTCTTTTGAAACTTCTAGGCAGGTTAGCTGTTAACTCTTATGGCAAGCGGTTTATAGCATTAACATGGATCTTTTTTTATTGAATCAGCTTTGCTTCTAAGCTCCACTGCAAAGGTGGAGTCTCTATCTATCTCTAATTTGGGCATGCCCCTTGGAGGTAATCCAAAATTCTCTCAACTTTGGTCTACTATTTCTGATAAAATTATTTAGAATTTGGATAGATGGAAGAGATTTCAATTATCTAGAGGTTGGAGATTGACTTTGTGCAATCCTGTGCCTTTTGTTCCTATCTATTTTATGTCAATTTTCATCATACCTTTTAGGAAGGTGCTGATGCTAGCAAATTAAGGCACCTGGTAAGATGGAATCTCGTTTCTAAACCATCGAGGAAGGTAGGCTGGATGTTGGTGGTTTAAAATTGAAAAATCAAGCCATTCTTTGCCAAGTGGATTGGAGATTTTATAACCGATTTACTGCTTTATGGTGTCGAGTGGTGTCAAGCATATTATATGGGGCTGAAGCTTTTGGGTGGCACTGTTGGAAAAAGGAGTGTCTGTTTGCGACGGCCATGGATGCTTGTTGAAGCTCTAACTTATTTCAGGCTTGGAAATGGCAAGCAAAGCTTGTCTTGGCATGAAAAATGGTTGGGTAATTCTCCTTATAAACTTGTTTATCCACATCTTTATCTGGTGGTTTCTTCTTCAAATGGCTGCTTTAACTATTGGGATTTTTCCCTTCAAAGCTCGAAAATCGAAGCTAGAAGAAACTTGAACAATAACATACTTGAAGAACTTCAAGATATTCAAGATTCAGTGGGTGTTTGATATCATGCAAGTTGGAACTTTTTTCAGTCAAAGCTTTAATTTTAGAAATATGATTTAAGAGGGATCGGAGGAAAGACCAAGATTCCAGTTTGATAGGGAAAGCAAAAATTCCAAAGGAGATCAAGTTTCTTTCTTGGTTGGTTTCTTTGGGGAGGTTAAACACCACAGACTTTGTCTAAAGATCTTCATCCACAGTTGTGGATCTCTTTGGTCAAACACTTTTGTGTCACTCCCACCAAGCATAATCTTGAGTAGGAAGTAAATTTGGCATGGAAAAGAACACAGAAAAGAAAAGAAACATAAACATTTAAACAGAACTCAGAAAGTATCTCAGGGAACAAGATGCTTACCGTACTACTCATACCAACATGGCTCTCATAAATTCTAAGTGATTTTGGCTTTTTTGGCTGAGGATGCTGAAATTCGTACTTTTCCTGCAATGACGAGAGGTATACAGAAAGTAAAGTTCAGTAAAGGAAAAAGCAGTTTGCAGCTTAGCTGTAAAAAGTCATACAATAATAACTAGCCAATAAGCAAGCAATTATCACCAAATAACAATGCAATAGTTAAGGATTTTCTCACCCATGATCTCACTAAACAACCGGGGTTATTTTAATATTATAATTCTTTTTCCTCTTATGGTAGACAATACCACTAAACTAAAAAGATCTATTATTAGCCATTCATTTTGGGACCCTCCCACGGATTTACAGGGTACAATCTAATGTCATTAATATCCTTTTCCCAATACTCATCAATACTTCCAGAAATGCAGTTCCAAAAGGTTTTCCATACAGCCTAAATGATTATAAGACAGATGGTAAATTTATGAGCCATACCTCTTCTGGTGGATCGTAGTATATACCATTATATGGTATTTCACCTGGAGCCTGTACAGAAAACTTGATCCAAGCAGGAATTGAGTCTTTGATGCCAGAAGGAGTATCCATTCGAATCTACAAGTGACAAACAATTCAATTACACGCTGGAACATCAGAAAAAACTAAGCTTCAGCTATACACCATCATCTACCAAAAACATTCTCAACCCAAAGAATGCAATCAAATTAGTACATCAAATTTCTTTTAATAACCTCACTTTTGGTAGAATCTAACGAAGCTCAACAAATGGAACTAAGTGAAAAAACATAAAAACATCCAAGAGACTGGAGAACGACTTGTAGTTGCACTCACTAATCAGGGACCTCTTGCTTCTAAATATATCAGCCAAATAAATTTTGAAGAATTATTTTTACTCTAACACCACCTTGAATGTGGAAACATATTAGCCATCTTCAAAAATAACAAAAAAAGAATAATAAAAAAACTAGAAACAAACTCCGTTATGAAGAAACGCCAAGAAAGCAAATGAATGCAACTAGGAACTAGGAAGAAACTAAAAAAACAAGGGAGAAGAGAGAAAGGGGGAGAGAGAGAGCAATAGCCTAACAACTCTTAATTCAAGTAGGAAGATCAAATCTATCAAGTGCTGCACATTAGCAGACTATGCTTCAGGTGAATGTTTCAACCTCAGAATTAGTTTGCTTTAGGCCCATTTCCCTTAATTGTTGAAGATGTTTCTAAATATCAGTATTTGGTAATTGTTGACTCTGTATGGGCCAATAAAAAAATTCTCAACTATTTTAATTTCATGGCAATTCAGCAACAGTGAAGGTGACGACAAGCTCCAATGTAGGATGTCTTATATGAACATTTCTCCTCATTGGTGTTCCATTTGCAAGAATAGTTCTGAATCATAATGCCATCTTTTTGTATCATGTGAATATGCAATTCTTCTCTTTTCCTCCTCTCCAATCTCCATGGTCGACAGCTCTCCCTTGTGACCCCTCACACCTTCTCTCTTACATTTTACTGGGACATCCCATTTAAAAAGGAAAAAGGAGCTTATGGATGCACACTGTGAGGGCTTTTATATGGCTTACTTGGGTAGAAATGAAATCAAAGAAACATAAAGAGAAGGGCTTCCTTTTGATAGGGTTTTTTGATGCTATAGTCTTTTTGGTTATTACTTGGTGTAAAATGATCCCCTCTTTTCTGTTACTATAGCTTCTCTTCTCTCATTCAATTGGAGAATCTTTTTTAACTTCTTTGGTGCGAGCTCTCCCCTTATTTTGTAATTTCATACCATCAACATTGTTTCTCATCAAAAAAAAAAAAGAAAATTCACGTCCAGATTTCCAAATAAATTACTTCTAGAGACTTAAAGTCACAATTATTTTCCTGGCATAATTTATACACCATCTTGAGAGTACGTACCTTCACCCGAGAACCATGAGGAATGGCTGGGGAACCATCTGCATTATTAGGCAAAAAAATTTCCCAGACACCAAACTCATTCTGCACATACAAAAAACATAATTGTAATGCATTCTAAATCCACAAAGAGTTCAAAAAACAGTGGAATCTTCAACAAATATTGCATACCCGGGTCATTATATCTGCATTAGGATTCCAATTGTTGAAGTCTCCAATCAGCGCAGCTGACTAAAAGAGGAAGACAAAAATTATTTTCCTTGAAGTTTATCAAAAATATATATGCGCAGAAAAGCTCAACTAGGAAATGCCAGAAAATTACTCCAAACAACCATCAAGCAATACTGTTTCCCAATTAAATGAAAGATGTCTGGGCACATCCAGGAAATAGTTTCTGCTTTCAGAATAAATATTCTTGTAAAAACATGTTTTGATGACTGTTTTCTAAAAGTTGTTTCTCATGGTTTCTTTTTATTGATGTCCAGTCATCTGAAATAATTGGAGTTATTTTCTTTCCGAAGTAATGAGATTATCAATAGGTTTTTTAAGTGCACACTAAGAAGATTCCCAGAACATGGGAATCTTAAAAACTCACAGATTGAGGATTGAGGACATCCCTTGTATGGGCATCTAGATGTCATGGCATCCTAGGATGCTTAGATATCTTACAAGTTACATCCTTGTCAGATAAACATAGAAATTTAGATACCCGTCCTACGAACACTCAAGTTTACTATAGAGCAAATAGACCCAGGAGATTAGGACTGTTTTCTAAAAGTTGTTTCTCATGGTTTCTTTTTATTGATGTCCAGTCATCTGAAATAATTGGAGTTATTTTCTTTCCAAAGTAATGAGATTATCAATAGGTTTTTTAAGTGCACACTAAGAAGATTCCCAGAACATGGGAATCTTAAAAACTCACAGATTGAGGATTGAGGACATCCCTTGTATGGGCATCTAGATGTCATGGCATCCTAGGATGCTTAGATATCTTACAAGTTACATCCTTGTCAGATAAACATAGAAATTTAGATACCCGTCCTACGAACACTCAAGTTTACTATAGAGCAAATAGACCCAGGAGATTAGGTCTGAACAGTGATTATCATATTCTTTGTCAAGTTGTAATTACTATATAGATAAAAATTATTTCTCAAAAAAAAAACCTATATAGATAAATTAATTGAGTGTTAACAGACATACATAAAAAATATTCCTTGTAAAAAGAGGAATTTGATTTTCAACTATTTGTTAGTTTAAACTATTGCATTTATAAAAATATTTGGTTAAATTATACAAAATACTCTTGAACTTTGTGAGTAGATTTCAACTACGTTGAAAAGTTTCATTTAAAGACTTGAACTTTTAAAAAATACACTCGGAGAGTTTTTCCATTAAAATGATGGATGATTGAATTGGAAACTAATGGATGATTGAATTGGAAACTAATGTATAAAAATTGAAAGGCATACGTGATATCATTTACGGATTACTACATCATTCTTGTAAATTGAAAATTGAAGTGGTAGCTAATGTGCAAAAATTGATTCTATGAACATGTTATAATTGTAAATAGTGTTTACAATATCTTATAAGTTACAATTAACAGTACCAATGATCTTAATCATCTACATAGGTGATATTGGGTTGTAAATTATGTCCAGTACACCTTTTCGATTTTTACACAACAGCTGCCACGTAAATTTTGGTCCTTCATTTTAATGGAAAAAACTCTCCTAACAGGTTTTTTTTTCTAAATATTTTCAGAGTTCAAAGGTAAAAATGAAACTTTCCACAATCCAAGGGCATACCTGAAACCTACCCCAAACTTCACAAGAACAAATTAGAAACTGTCTATGCCAAAGCAAGTAACTGAACAAGAAAAATTAAAAATCCCAACATCATGAAAGTAAGGGAAAACTGACCATGGCTCCTGGTGCCCATTCCCTGTACGTGATACCTGTGGCACTGAAAGAACCAATTGAGAACAAATTTAGAAACCATACAAGAAATTTATTGTGCATGGTTCAAATAAAAATGAATTGGAAAAGGAAGGTGATCTGCCTCCTATTGTTAACGTATATAACAGAAAGAGAGTGAGGAGGAACTAGTGGAAAAGAAGTATAACGTAAGTGGGGGGCCTTTTTTGTAGCTAAAACCAGTAGGTGGGAAAGGGGTGCAGACCTAGTGGCTATTTAGGATAGCTGATGTAAGGGGGAGAAGTACTCTTTCAGGTGATAAACTAACAAATGGGAGAGAGAGGCGAGGTCTCTAATTTTCCCATAGGCTGCACTTCTATGTACTTTTTTAAATCTGAGGTGGATTATATCACAAGGTAGATATGAATGAAATTATTTTAAGAAATCTTAAAGTAAAATAGATTTTCAAATGCAATAAAAACAAAACAATATTTTTTTTAGAAGAGAAACAGACACATTGATAAAATGAAATTATGGGAGACAAAACTCCCAAAAGAAATCAATACATAAACAAAGTCCCCGGGGATTGCCTGCCTTCTAATAGATGTTCTGTCTTTTATTATTAACCTCCAATCCCATGCTAATAAGAAAAACGAACGATTGCTAGTCAACTTTCATTTTTTGAAATAGAAAGGTGGGGACTGAGGCTCTGAAGGCTTTCCAACTTGCTTCATTAGAGAATGGTGCAGGCAGCACATAAAAACCAAGAAAGTTACCTGCGTGTGAAACCAAACTTTTCATAGCCACGAGAGAATGCCTCTAAGCCACCTTCATTCTGGTCAATAGCCTCCCTCAGCCTTCTGTACTGTCCATAGCTAAATATAGATAGAAATGGTTAAAATTTATCCAAATTCTATGAGAAAAAAGAAAAGATTTTTTTTTTAATGTAAGGTCAATTATAAAAGGGATATGAAAGATTCCTCACATTTGATGCTGCTGGACACTAGAAGGAACTGTACATAAACTAGATTAAATAGATTTTTTTTAACCGGAAACGAAACTTTTTATTGATAAACAAAGAGACTATTACTCAAGGATACAAACTCCACCATGCAGTGAAAAAAGAACCAAAAACCAAACAAACACAAAAGGAACAATAACCAAACAGATACAAAAGCAACCCCCCCCCCCCAAGGAAACTACGACAAGAAAAAACTAGAGTAAGCAAACACAAAGGAATGGTATATGGTTCAACAACTTCATAAAATTTAAAGTGAAGCAGGGTAGCAAAGTCCTTTTCTTGAAGGATGTTTCGATCAGAGATGCCACCTTTGCCTCCACCTTCCAATTGGGACTTGGGTCTTAGAAGAGGGCTTTTCGACTGGGAAATCTCTAGTTGGCTTGAACTGATCGAGAAGATTGATGTTATTTGCCTGGGGTGGTAAAGATGAAGTCTTCTGGTCTCTAGAGCAATCCAGAGGGCTTTTCACTTCAGAGTCAGCTTTCATGAAGCTTTCAGAAACATCACCCTCCCTAAAAATCCCCCTTATAGATGCCATCCGGAAAAATGGTACCCCAAAAAGGTCAAGGTTTTCCTTTGGTCCCTAGCCCATAGAAGCCTTAACACACTCATGATTTGCTCCAAAAGAAGCATAAGAGGACTTGTAGTGGCTTGATCCTGAACCCGGTTAAAAGATTTGTAGTGGCTTGATCCTGAACCCAGTTAAAAGATCACAGTGGTTTGATCTTGAACCCGTTTAAAAAAATCGGTATAGGTTGGGTCCTAAACCTGTAAAAGGATCGGTAAAAGGTTTACTCTTGAACCTGGAAAAAGAGTGTTCGATCGGTTTGGTTCTCACCCGTAAGAGAGTCGTTGCAGTAAAATACCCAAGAAGGAGTTTTGGAGAGTGGAGTAGGGATTTCCGAACCACTATAAAATTTTCTGGTGTTATCTCTTTCTCTCTACTCGTTTAATTTCCGCTATTTTATTTATCTGAGTAGATTGCATGCCTAGGAAAATCATTATATATTTCTAACATATTGCATATTTCCGAGTGCTTATTAAATTAGTTTAAGTTAAATTAAGTTATTTTAATTTAGCAAAAAGAAAAAGTTTTAAATTTTATTAAACAACTCTATTCACCCCTCTAGTGTTGTCATACGATCCTAGGCAGAGGCTCTTATGGGCTAGAAGCTGAAGAGTAGAGACAAGATTTTGTGGGGCATGACTGCCAAAGCGTTGTTATGGAACCTTTGGCTTGGGAGGAATCATCATATTTTTTAAGATAAGAATGTTGCTTTTAACTCTTTTTGTTCAAAAACCAAATTCATAGCCTATTGGGAGTGTACAAAGTACAAGAAATTCTTTTGTAATTACAACTTGTCGATGATCCAATCAAATTGGAATGCTCTTACATAGCTTTTTTGTCTCAGGAGGGGGTTCTCTCTTTTCTCTTTCCCCTAGGCTGTATTTTTTTGGCCTTGTGCATAATATATTCATCAAGTTTTCTTATCAAAAAAAAAAAAAAAAAAAAAAGAGAGAGAAAGAAAAAATTAGAATCTGAACCATTGAAACATGCATCTCTTATCCCACCATGCAAAGGAAACAAAAACCAACCAGAAAACAAGCTTTATGAATCCCATCTCAGTGAATCAGCCACCTAAATTAACAGGAAATGAATTCTCCCCACACACAACCACGAAATCAAATCCTAATGCTCATCAACTGAATTAACTAGAAATGAATGCTTCCCATGCACGATCACCGAAATTAAATAGATTGTTATTACTATTTCATATGCATACAAAGTAGACACCCTACTTTCTAACTTATAAACAGTGCCAACCTCCAAAGAAGAATGGGCAGTTAAAGAAAAGAAAAATCTAGGAATGAGGTCAGACACGTAAGGAGAAGAGTGGGCAGTTAAAAAAAGAAAAACCTAAGAATGAGGTCATGCATGTAAGTAGGGGAGAATACCTAACCAAACCTTAGACATCAGATTTTCAAAATGGAATCCAGGTATTGTCCTATTGTAGAGATCTGGTTCATAGTCTTGACTGTTTATAAACCATTTGGATTATTCCATTCCAGTGATTCCACCTCTTCTTTAATGAAGTCAAAGTTGATCGCACAAAACAAGAACACTTAATAGCTACTTGATTATCATAGGACATCTTCATATGACCTATGAACAACTTTAGTTCTATTAATATCTTATTTAATCACATCCTTTGTCGTGTATCAAAACCCTAAACTCAGCCTGTGCACTATGAAAATTCTCATGGTGTGAATGTAGTTTTTCTCCTTGTTACCAAATGACATGGGTATGGCCTTAATTATAATACTATAGGCAAGGATATAAAGAACAGTGGTGAAGGAAAGAAAAGAATACCTGGAAAACGTTTAACGGGCTTAAAGAATGGGCTGGCCCATTTATAGGAGAGGCAAAGTAGCTAATAACTCCAAACCACCACTTGAAACCACTTACTATTTCTTATTACATTAAATAACAACATTTCTCGAGTCCATACACATGGAAAAAATCAATTTATAACTCTAAACTTTGGGGGTTGAATCAATTAAAAACTCAAACTAATAATTGTATCAATTAAAATTCTAAACTTTCATGGATGAAACTCATGTTTTGTGTGGGGATATCCCATTTCCCCTCTTTGTAATCTTCTTTGATATATATATTTTTTGAATATCCGTGAGTGTCCGAGCCAGCTTACGCGCACCTCGACTAATCTCACGAGACAACCGCCTGACCCTGCTATATTTGGTTACCAAGGAAACTCGCAGGATTGATAATAAAAGTCAATAGGAAAGGTGATTTCACTATATTTCTGACAAGGAATAGGCCCTATCACAAGAATATTTTTTTTAGTGGGACGATAGCTCTGAAAAGACAGATTGCCCATCTTTTGTTTAATCTCGGGAGAAATACGATCGGGGGGAGGGGGCTAATTCAATCTCCCGTTCCCTGGTCAAAGACTTGGTTGGATGCGGGTTCTACTCCACGAGGAGCGGTACCAATAAAACCCTACCTAATGGCAAGATAGTTGGAGAGGTAACAAAACTTGTTTCTTATAAAAGAAAACCCCCTAAACTTTCCTTGTTGAATCAACTCAAACTCTCCATCAGAATCCCATTTTAATAAAAACCCTTAATGTATAATAGAGATTAAGGCAATATGAATTTGTTGTTTGTTGGTATTTTGACTTTAATTTGTTTGTTGGTTGGTTGACACCCTATGTAAAGGGATGGTCTCTGATATTTTCGGTACTTTTTTAATGATATTGAATACCGTGTTTGAGTATTCTTGGGAAGTGATCCCTTTTCTCCCTTTCATAAATGTGGCTTTTAACACATTTCACAAATCAAGACCCCCGAGAACATACAAGTTTTCTTCTTAAATTTAATGATAGGGGGCATTACATTTTGCTTCTCTCCAAACACATGTTGCCTTTGAAGGAGGGAGGGGAGGATCAAAACCATTTGTCCATGCACTATTGTGTACGTTCTTCAAGGATTTTGGCCTGAACAAATCTTAAGAGATTATCCTTTTGTTAGGCATCTAAGTAGTTGGAGAGCCACCCCCAAAAGCCAGGCGATTGGGGAGGGAGAACCAACCACTTATATACCCCATTAGAAGCCCATATATTTCCAATGTGGGACAAAGGCATCCCATACTGCCTTGGTCCCTAACAATTACCCCTCCCCGAAAAGTCGACGTCTCGACGGCTGTGCACGGCGACGCTTCACTCGGCTGGTTCCGGTCAGCCCCTCCGCCGTCACTCCTCTCCGAAGCCGTCGACCACCGGCTCTGATACCAATTGTTAGGTATCTAAGTAGTTGGAGAGCCACACCCCAAAAGCCAGGCGATTGGGGAGGGAGAACCAACCACTTATATACCCCATTAGAAGCCCATATCTTTCCAATGTGGGACAAAGGCATCCCATACTGCCTTGGTCCCTAACACCTTTCAAATGAAATGCAAAGTCTTTTAGGAAAATACAATTAAGGGGAGTATTTAGAAATTTTACCTAGAAAGACTTTTCAAGGATACTTCTAAAGAAAGTGAAGGAACTTGGGTATTATATACTTCAAAGACTCTTCAAAGTTCCTTTTCAAGGTCCTCTCTGTAATTATGATTCTTCTTTTGGTATATATCAGGCGTATGAATTTTTAGAATCCCCTTGGTTTCATTCATGATGATGTCTTATTTCGTGTTGTACATATTAAAACTAAAGGAAGTTACTTACTAAGGATGACAAACAAACTTACCGGTAATCAAGATGTTCTCTGTGAGGCAACAAATAAGGATCTATTTCATAGATTCTCTGCCCACTGCCAGGTGGAGGAATTGACCTCACTGTGGTTTCAGCCTTGTTACTTTTTGAAGGAATTGATATCTCCTCCAGCAGTGCTTGATCACCATCAACATTATCTACGGGCAATAATTGAAGATCTTGATCTATTTCTTCCTTCGCCTTCTCCTCAGCTTCTATTATTTGACTATTTACATCACGAAGCACCTGAAACCAAGTCACAAAAATAATGAAGACAATTCATCGAGAAAATAATGGATGTAACACCAAAAATAAACACGAGTATAAAGACAGGAGTAAAGACATCAAGTCAATATGACTAACAGCTAAAAGCTATCTTCGTGAACATTCTTAAAATGGAAAACACAACTCCAGCTGGCAGCTTTCAGCATCTTTACTTTCCTTTTCTAGAAGAAAGGCAAAAATAAGCAAATGAATGGGCCTAGACAATAGATAAATTTACCAACAGTACTAGTGCAGGGCAGGATAGCTAGACGGCTGATTTCTAGGATTGATTCTAAAATGGGTTTGGGGAACTAAGATTCTAAGTACACCCTCAGGGATTTAAAACATCTCACCTATAGTTAGAATTATATCATACAATTCAAATAAGTTAGCAGATAAATTAGTTGTGTATGATCCTTAAGAATTAGAATTCAATTGTAGACCTTTTTTTTATAAGAAAGTATTTTATTGATGTGAATGTCGTACAGAAAACTTCAAAGATTTAAAAAACAGCCTTCTAAATGGAAGCTTTGGAAGAAGAGCTCCAAAAAGAAGCAAATCAGACCACAGACTCCGAAATCCTAAACTCATCTTGAAAGGTCCTTATATCCCTCTCAAACTAGACAAATAATAATAATACATTTTTAAAAAAATATGATTTTAACTACGTAAAATATGGAGCGTGAAGTGCAATTAAATCTATTTTTTTGGGGTATCCTTATTATAAGACCAAGTGACCAAAGCTTTCTTGTTGAGATTGGTGAGACCAAAGATGAGAGAGTGCAAGGTTCCGAGGACTGATCCAGGGACTAAAAATGTTCAATCAGAAGAGCTTCCACCAAAGAATTGAGAGAAAGAGCACTTCAAAAATAAGCGAACAGCAGTCACAGCAGGGATTGCAAAGAATATACATATTTGGTTGTAGGTGGCAATTAAGATGTCTCTCTTGAGCTTTGTCAAGTGTTAAGCCCCCCTTGACAACAATCCAAACAAATACTTTAGTTTTCTCTGAATATCGGCATTTTCAAACTGCATATAATTATTTTGATACCAATGAAAGATACCTGTGTCAACAGTCACTCAATTTTTTAATTAGAATGGAAGTTAGGCCATCCAACGAAAGGCTTGTCTTCTTTCTCGTAATTGAATTTCTACCATTCGAAGAAAAATTCCTTCTTATTTCACCCTCTTTCTTACCTCCATAATACCCTGTAAGCTTATTTTATACCGTCACATTTCCATGTAATATCTCCGTCCATCAACAATGCACCTATGACTGACTATAAGGCCGTTGTTTCTTAAAAGCAATTTTACCCCCACGATCGAGTAAATGGTCTAGAATCTAAATTTCAGCTAAAGTCGCATCTAAAGCTGTAAGAATCTCAGTAAAACCAATAACAGCGTTATACAGAATTATCACTAACCTGAGGATCCTCTGAGACTGCGCCAGAAGTTCCGAACTGGCCGGCCAAAGCCGAAGAGCTATCACTTTCGCTCCCAGGAACCAGTACCTTGTCAGAAGCAGCAGTCGCAGTCGACAACACGGAATCAGAATCATAAGTAGATTTGGTCACAACAATCCTCCCTGCAAAAAAAGGATCAAATCAACTACATAAACAGAAGAACAAATCTTCGGTAACAGTGTCGTTAATTTCACAGATGCGAACTGACGTTCATTAACCACCAATCCATTCGTTCACAAATCCTATTAACAAACAACAACACAGAATACAGAATACAGAATACTCCCCGTAGTGATAACCAGCCAGGAAAAATCTCGGACGTAACATACACATACAGCCAACGCTGGCGATCGAATTCCGATATTACAACAGACCATTCAACGCATAAAAACGACATTCACCAGCAAAATTAAGCAAAAACACGAATCGAACAAGAAAAAACAAGACGAGCACAGGGAGGCCACATCTGAGAAAAGAGTAAAATGTTATTATGAAGGAAAATGCAAGAGTGAGGTGAGTACTAGCAGACGAGTCCTTCCTGATGAAGAGAGAAAGCGGCATCCTCCTGTCGCCATTGAAGGAGGAGTCGGAGCACTTGCAGAGCGGCGGAACCGAAGGGAACCGAATCCCTGGGATCGTGTAAACCATTTTTGTTTGTTTTCCGACGAGAGAGAGAGAGAGAGAGGAAAGTTGAGAGCAGAGAAGCGGTGAGAAATGAGAAATGGTTGAATGAGAGAAGGTGATGAAACTGCGTAAAGGAAGTTAAGAAAAAAGTGTATCTCTCTATGAATTCACTATTCAGTCGCTCACAGAAATCGGAAGGGAAAATGAACGGCGCGCGAGAGAAGGAAGGGGAGGGGAGGTTGGATGACACGTGGACACTCACGTCACGTGGGTCTCACAGCACAGCTTTTTTTTTCTTTTTTCTTTTTTTTTAATTTTTATTTTCTTACATTAGTTCAGGTTCCAATTCCAACACAACACTGCCTTCGTGACTATAAAAATTAAATAATAATAAGAAGAAGAAGAAGATTAAAATATTATTTTAACCTTATTATTAAAATATCATCTTTGATATATTTGAGAACTCTTTATTTTGTTCATTTTTAATAAATCTTAAAATTAGTTTTTGGAAATTAATTTTTTTTACCCAACAAAAGAATTAATAATAATTCTCATTAGAAAAAAAAAAAAAAAAGTGCAATGTCAATATATTTAGGGTGTGTTTGGTTTGACTTTTCAAAGTGTTTAATTTTGAAAAAAATTCTAGTATTTGGCAACCACTAAAAATGACAGTAAAAAATGAGATTGACAAATAAATCATTTTGAGAGAAACACTTAAACCAACTTTTTTTAAAAAATAGTGTTTAGTATACAATAACTTGTGTATAAAAACACGTATGAGAAAATGCAACTAAACATATGAATGTTTAAATTCTAAACATTTTTATACAAAATGTTTTTTAAAAATGCATTCTTGAAAAACATTTAAATTAGAATGTAATCCAAACGGACTCTTAATAAATTCTTGGACTGTCTAAAAAAAATAGTAATAATAAAACAAGCTCTTAAACAAAAGATTTATGTGACTAGATATTTTAGCTTAGCCTCAATTATAAATTGATGACAGAGACTAAAATTGAAGTTTTTAAAGTACAATGTCTAAATTTACATTTTATAAAATCTGATAATTGTAGTATTATTTGAACCAACAAGAGCATAGCTCAACTGGCATAAAGTTGTGTTTATAATCACGAAGACAATGTTTTGAAAATTATATATATATATTTTTTTCAAAATTTGACTTGGTTTTTGAAAACATGAGAACAATGTAGATAACAAATAGGTAAAAGTAGAGTTTATATGTTAAATTTGAAAAAACCAAATGGTTATTAAATGGAGCTTATGATACAACAAAACTCAAATTTACATAAACCAAAATTGGTTTTTGACTTCCGAGCTTGTTCTTGAAATTTTAACTTCATGTTTAATGTCTCTCGAATTTAAAAAATTTACAATAAGTTATTATTATTTATTTTTTTTTATTTGAATAGAGTTCCAACTTTGACATTTTGATCTTTGATCAATTGAGTTGTCCAGGTTGACAATTTTGTTATGGATTTTTAAACCATTCATTTTGTCAACCGAGTCCTTCAACTAAAAAAAAATATGCATATAAAACTCACAGTCTCTTTATTGGACACAACATTTGTTAAGTTAAACAATGTGTGTAGGGTTGGATATTTAAACTCCAAACCTTTTGAGTCATGCTCCTAACTAGTATTAGACACAATATTCAAAATATAATAACATATAAGATGATTTAGAATTTCAGTGACCTATTAAATATATTAAATATATATTTTAAATGTTAAATTACACAATTGACTTGTATAGTTTGAAGGAAGTTGAAATCCAGCATTTTAAAAATCGCAGTCTATATGATTTAATAAAATCTAAAAAATAGTTCATTCCACTGCATACTCGATCCACTCCTCACGGTAAAAGACTATTTAGGAGGACTGATAACGAGACACGCCACGTGGATAGAATGAAATTTTAACTTTCGAAATTAGAGAGACTAAATTTTAACTTTCTTCAAATTATAAGAAATAAATTTGTAATTTAACCAAATCACACTTACTAAAATTAAAAGGAAAACAAAAATTGTAATGAGGCAGGCCACGTGGGTACGTCGTCGTTTTGTAAAGATTAGAAATGAGCGGCTGTGAATCTGAAACTGTGACCGTGTGTTCGGTTTGCGTGTCACCTTCCTTTCTTCCTATCCTCTCTATCTATTATTTATTATTATTATTTTTTTTTTTTTTAATTTTGCCTTCTCTCTCTTACTTTTTCTTTTTAATTATTATTATTTTGCTTGAGATGTGAACCGTCTGAGCAACTTGGCCCCATTTTTACTCAATAAAAATAGATATTTTATTGACCCATCAATGAAAGTAAATTTTATTGCAATTTTTTTTTTTTTAAAAGCACATTAATTTTTTTTTTTTGGAAACACATTAATTTAAAATTGTTTGAAATGTGAGATCATACTTTTTGATTGCGTATGGAATAATCATCAAGATATATTATAATGATCAGAATTTGATGAACTTCATAATCAATTAAAAATTTAAAATTATACTAGAGATATTTTAGTTTAATTTGTCGTTGTCTATTTAAAAGCAAATAAATTAATAACTAATCGAGATTGTAGATGAACATTCGTAATTCTCATAATAAAAACAAGTTGATATATTTAATGATAATTTAGTCAAATGTAAGCTTTAATAATTATTTATCGATTTAGTCAAATGAAAGGCCCGGAAAGATTCGATCACGAGCTAGTGGTTGAATCGGACGCAGCTGAGATTGTGAAGCTGATTAACCAGGAGACGGTCGATTTATCTGAAATTTCGACCTTGATCGATGAGATTCTTGCTCTGGTGCCATCTGCGAAGGTGGTGAAATTCGTTTTTAGCCCTCGTTCCACAAATATTTTGGCGCACTCCCTTGCGCGCGATGTAGCCAAATTTGGCGATTTCTTGTTCTTCTGTTGTGATCATTCTCCTATCTTGAGAATGGATGGTTCTGATGGGGGTCGTTCTTTTTTACACCCTATATCTTCGATTTCTTGGAGAATTTGGTTGTTGTACTTAACTGTTCTTTCTCTTGATGATAATTTTATTCTAAAAATAATAATAATAATAATAATTGTTTATCGTTTTTTTTTTAAATTTCACTTAGTTTTTTTTTTTTTAAATAAAAACTTCACTTAGTTTATAGATAGGTTGTTTTGAAAATAATTAAAAGTGCTTCTCACTCTATACCCATGTAACAAAAATATCAAAACTAGTGATGGAAGACTTAAGAATGTCAAAATCAACTAATGAAGCAACATCACCCAACTTATATTGATTGAAAATGACAAAATATTGTCAAATCCAATTTCTATTTGTGTGATTCCTAGTACATCTATGTGGTAAACTTAAGTATGTACAATCAATAAGTTTTAAACCCCTGCCTTGTATTGGACTACAAAAAAGAAAAAACATAACAAACAAACTGTAGAGATTGATGACCTACTTTAATTATAAGTCGAAAGTTTGAATACATCATTTTCATTTTTCACACTACCTTAGTTGAGTTGTTTTAGTATTTATATTTTGATTTTTATGGCATTGTGTGTATATATATTTGTTAAAAAAAAATACGTGTGTGTATATATATAGAACTCGATTGAACTACCCACATTTAAGATGGTAATCAATGTTTTATCTAATGAGTTATGTTCAAATTGAACATAATTTATATTTTTCAATATCATGTAACAATTGAATATCTTGCGTAAACAAAAAAATAAAATAAAAATTACACTCCATTATTCTATTTTCTAATGTTGAATATTATTATTAATTACATATCAATGATTACAAAAATATTGACATATTGTAGACACCCACCAAAATAAGAAATAATAAAAGAACATTATAGCCTCATTCAATAAGAATTATTATAGTATCATTCAATAAGAATTATAAGATCCACGTTTCCACATAAGCATATGAACTTCCTTTTTATTGTGCCATTCCACATAACCCTACCATGTTTGAATGTTGAAACTTTTAGAATTTTAACATCATAGGTAAATGTCTACTATGGAATTTCCAAATAATAACAATACCAATAATAATAATAAGAACAATAAATGTCTCCTATCAAATTTGAATGATTATCTCAAACTACATTTACGTTACCAAAGTGAGCATAGCTCAGTAGTAATTGACATGTAATATTGACCAAGAGATCAGAGATTCGAATTTTTCTACTCCCAAATGTTGTTGAACTAAAAAAAAAACTACATTTACCTTTTCACTTACCCAATAAAAGTACAAAAACCAAACAAGTCACGAGAAATGAACCACCAAAATAGACTAAAAATATGAAAAATCACATTGAAACTTCTCAATAAAGTAACTATCAATAATTAGCATCATACTTGCATCAAAATGGGAAAAATAACATTAATGATAAAAAAAAAAAAGAGAAACCAATGAAGATGCGATTGAATGTATCATTTATCGAAGGGTAAAATTAATAGACATTTACATAAATAGCATAAAATAAACCCCCATTTATAAATATAACAAAAATAATTTTTTTTTTTTCAGAAATAGCATAATCTAAATCAAGCTCAAATTTTAAAAAATAGTTTGAGAAGTTACACTTATACTATATTTGAAAAAAAATAAAAATAAAAAGTTGTGATATTTGTTTAAAATACATATTAAATTTATGTTATTGAAAGAGATTTTAAAAAAAATATCAATGAGGGATGAAAAGAAGACTATAGTGTCAGTATCATGAAGGAAATTAAGGACAATGAAAGAATATGCTGTGCCAATGCCAACTGCCAATAATAAATCCAAATGGCACTTTCCATTTTGAAGATGAAATCTGAAAGGCCATTCACTTTTTCTTACCAAAAAGAAAAATGGTACTACCTGGAATTGGAATTTTGAAAAAAAGTATATTCTCTAGTTTCAAAATATCTCAGGGGTTTCGTTGACATTTCACATTTGTCAGCCATCTTTAATTAATTTTTATCAATGTGAATTATAAACACGTCAACATGAGCATAGTTTAACTGACATAAAGTTGTACTGATAACCACGAGGTATGTGGTTCGAATCTCCCACCACCACATATTGTCAAAAAAAAAAAAAAAAAATTATAAACTTAAACTATTCATAAATAAATGGTATACAATGAAGGGTTAGGATATTATAAACTCGACTAAAAGGTTAAGAGATTTGAATTTTCACCTCACAGAACTTACAAAAGAAAATGAAAATGAAGTAAGTTGGGAAATTTTACCTCCTTTAAACTTCAAATGGCTCGTTTTGTTTTTAAGTCCCAAAATGACTCTTAACGTGGAGGAGACATGGTTGGTGACGAGAGGAAAGAGGAAAAAACCGAGCACTTAAACTACTTACAAGTATCAGGTTAAACTACCATCTTTAGTTCATGAACTTGCAATGTGCCTATAAGAACCCTAAATTTTAAAACTTGTCTATCTAAACTTTCAATTTCATGTGTAATAGGTTTCTAAACTTTAACAAATTTATTAGATATAAAATTGAATTTTGTGCCTATGGACCATAAACTTTCAATTTTGTGTGTGTTTTTTATATCAAGAAACAACATTTTTTTTTTCCAATTTTTTGTCTAGTAGGTCTAAATTTTTTAGAAAAATGTTGTATAGATCAAAGACCTATTAGATACAAAATTGAGAATTCAAAGACTGGTTGATACAATTGAAAGTTTAAGTATATATTAGAGTTTTTTTAAAAAAAAGATCAAGACCCTTTGTAAATAAAGTTGAAAGTTTAGAGACCTATTACATACATTGAAATTTTCCTCTATTTCTAAAAGGAAATTAAAAGAAAATAGAATAATACAGTACAGTGCAATGCCCCAATAATTGCAAAAGTTTTAAGAAGCCTTCCTTCTACTTGAATGCTAATATTGAACACAAACAAGAGTTGGTTGTTGCAAACTTGCAGATATGTTGTTGATTAAAAGTCTTCTACACAGAACATCATCTCCCAAGCTCTTGAGATTCAGTCTCGTTGCTTCGTTTTTTATTATTTTTTAAGTAATAACCGAAGCATTGGAAATGGAAACTACTCCCTACATTATACTTATGACCCACCTCCACTAATATTCGTAAGGTTTCACCCACTCCAATGCCAACTCGAGAACAATAAGAGTTTTACGTTATTAACTTTTCAACTAGAGAGCTAGAACTAAGACTTTTGAGGGTACTAACGACAAATTATTCAATAAGGCCGTCACAATGTGGCTGCCTCTCAATAATCATAGGATATGAATTCGAAAATCTCTCGGCCCTTAATAACCACTAGATACAAAATCGATGTACTTTTGCAGCTTATCTCTCTTACATCCAATTGTGCAAAACTGTCAGATACAATGTGGCAACCTCGTGGACTTCATTGTTGTGCTAATACCATATTTAATAATGGGAATGAGAGAAAACAGTTCGCAAAGGCAGCCTACAAAGAAAGCAGTCATACAATAAGATTCCTACAAAGAACTGAAATCTCAACTGAGAAGCAAGACAGCCTACGGCTAAATCTATGTATTAGATGTTTGATCTGGAGAATTTTTCTATGTGATCAAATATCACAATATATAGAAGAGGCAAAGTAGCCATGGCAAGAGAAGTGGAACCCAAAAATTCTTATTAAGAATAGGGGCGAACTTATAATACAAATCAATACATCGTGAAGTGATTAGACAAGACAAAAAGAGACATGATGCAACTCAATTCTCATTTCTGTTGATAAGGAATTGGTTCTCACCTCAATTGTACACTTGACTTCTAAGCCAGCCACCTGCTTTCTGACAACCATCGGCAGAAAAATTATTACTCTTTCATGTTATCAGTATCACGAACAATTTTCATCGATGGAAGCACAATTGCAGCTACAGGGTTATCTTTCAGTCCACCACCTTCATCAATGATGAGTCGTAAGCCATCTATATGTAGTTTTCCATGGTGTCCACTTACAACAATTGTTGGCTTCTCAGATAGTTCCTGCAAGATACAATCCCGATGCCTCGACTTCAGTAAGTTTTTGCAACGTAAGGATGAAAACCGTTTCAATTCAACTGAGTGAGGAATTCGATTTCATTTTCATTAAAAGAACAACACAACTAATATGTGTACGACTTTGAGTCCTCACCTTTGGGATATCCCAGACATTTTTCCTCCCACTAAGACACTCTATCTTGGGCACTTTGGTCTCTTTGGCTTTCAATAACTTCAGTTGCTCTTCAACATCTTTCCCTCTCTCTAAACCAGCGTGGACAGCTACCAATTTATAGTGTTTGATCCCATCCTCTGTCTCCAAACAGACATCATCCTGGAATCAATTACAAAGATCATCCAATCCTTATTAGATACAAACTATATTATTTCTGGTCATTCATTTAATATATTCTGACATGTTGTTTGCTTGAGAGAGGGAGACTTACCTCTTCATGTACCCAAGCCATATTGGAAAGGAACTTCTTGTGTTCATCAGGCACTGCCTTGACCAAATCTGAGATACAACGGTTACATTATTTAGTTAGATACTCAACTTAAGAAACAAGAACAAATGGAAACAGATGGCATCTACCATGTTTATTAAACATCATTTCATATTTAAACAAGTACAAAAATTTTAGCCAAATACAGTTTCCTTTTAAGTTATAATTTTTTTTATTGTACCTTCAGTAGAAACCTGCAAGAATTTTCCCACTGAAACACAAAAGTCTACCCTTTTATGTCTCTGTTACGCATTGGGAGTTAAATTAGTACGTTGATACATGCAGAAGACAGTAGTGAAAGTGCCACCTCGTCCTTAATTGCCCTTTCTCCAGTTCTCTTACAGGGAAAGTTCATTCCACTATTCTAATGAATGGCGCCCCCAAACCTTTTTGTTCAAGGTCGTTTAAAACAAAGGTCCTTCGGAACCACATGGGTTTACCTAATGGTTAAAAAGGGCTATGTAAATATAAATAATAAAGGGCTTAGAGGGAATATGTTCAAACCATAATGGTCACCTACCTAAGATTTAATATTCTATGGGTTACCTAGATAGCCAAACAGGTGGGACACCATAAGAATAGTTGAGATGCACACAAGCGAGCTTGGATACTGATGGATATTAGGAGAAAAAAAAAAGAAAAAAAAGAAAGGGTCCTTCATCGAATCGTCCATTAATGTTGCACTTGAACTATTCAGGCATAGTGCAAAGAGGATTTCAAAAGATATCAACAGACTCCAAAAAAGTCTAGGAAAGCATAGTTTTTCTAGCCTCCACTTGGTCCATTATTACCACCATCATCACCATCATAGCATCTCCTCAGCTATAGCCAAATTCGAAACCCGTTTATAATCCCTTGGCTTGTAACTCCCTTTTGGTACATTTTAGTTTATCAATGAAATAGTCTAATTTCCTCCAAAAGGAAAAAGTTGCTATATGACTTATACGAGATAGTTGAAGTTTGTTAGAGGAAATTGTTAAAATACCAGCTATTCATAGTAAAGGAAGTGGCAGTGAAGTGAGATGGAAAACTTTTGTGGGGTTGAACTTGCTCAATGGGGAAGCATCCAGTTCTTAATGTTAACTTTCCTGTTCTTTACAATTTAAAATTTTCTTCCTATCGGCTCCTATCAAATTGATATCAGGGCATCCGTGTTGAAGGAAAGGCCCATAGGGGACAAAATGAAATCAAAAGAGTGAATCATCATTAATGACTGGAGAAAACTAAAACAAATGAGTCTAGACATAAAGAAATTGATTCATCCTCCTTTTTTTTTAAGTTTAACAGTGTGGGGTTGAGGTAAGCTGAGCTTATCAATCACTAATGTGTTCATCTTTGTCATCATATCCTAGTTCAGATACATTTAATGAAGTGTTTCTAAAAAAATATACATTTAACAACTTCCAAGGGCCAAAACTAGTAATCTTTAGATTCATTATCCAAAGCTTCTTTCATCAAGACTGAAAAGGAAAAGATGACTCAAACAAGAAATACAACTGAAATTTGAAAACATAACGAATTCAAGGCAACATCCCAGCAAGAAGTAAAAAAGGAAAAAAAAGCAACAATACCAGCAGATCCATGAGGAACACCATAAGACTCAAATGTCGGTCCAGCATCATAAATGGAACCCTGATAATCAGTCCCTTTCGCCAAATTCGTTTTCACCTTAATTTTCCCAGCCCATCTCCTTCCTTGCAAATGCATATTCTCATACCCCTCACCTCTGAACCACCCTTCTCGTTCTTCGTTCTCCTCGAACTGCGTCCAGGTATCCGAAAACGCCGAGCCATCGCCCGGAGGAGGCAAAATTCCGAGAAAAGCCGCGAAGGCGAAATCGTGGTTTCCGGCGAGGAAAACATGCTTCTGGTTTGGGTATCTGGAGGGTAAACTTACCAAGAAGTCGATTACTTCTCGGCTATTCGATCCCCTGTCGCAGTAATCGCCCAAGAAGACGATGAGGGCGGAGTTGAAATCCGATGGGTCGATTGAGGATTCGAGGTTCGACCATAAGTTTTGGAGCTTGGTGAGGTATCCATGGACGTCGCCGACGCAGCAGACGACTCTGGTTTTGGCCGGATTTTGATCGGAATGTGACATTTGATTGACGCCGATGAGGTGAGTTGCGTGGAGCTAAGGCAGCTGATACGATATTTGATTTTGTTGATCGATACCTCATACTATATTGTTGTAAAATTGAGCAGCACAACGGTACACAATGGGAACACAGAAGTGGATAAAATATAATATAATAATAATAATAATATTTATAATATCATAAAAACATGAAATTAAATAAAAGCATTAAAATAAGCAAAGTGGGAAAATATGAAATTGGGAGATAATTCACCAATGGAGATGTATTTTTAACTCCACCAAAAGCCACTATTTATAGGCAATTTGGTAAGCAAGATGTGGCTCAAAGTGGACACCAAGCATTAATATTTACATGGCACATGGACTATATGGATAGTGACACATGGCCTTTAGGACACTAAGCAATTTTATGGGCATCTATTTTATTACAATTTTTATAATACTCCCCCTTAGATGCCCATATATGAAATATGCCTCGTTAAAAACCTTTACTAGGAAAAACCCAATGGGAAAAAATCCTAGTGAAGGAAAAGAGTACATATTTCATATAATTTAATAATCCTCAGATAATACAATATATTTTTCTCCCCCTCATGGAAGCATCATTTAAGATCTCTGAGTCGTCGCATTCCAATGTTGTGGACTAATTTCTCAAAGGTTGTAGTAGGTAATGACTTTGTAAATAAGTCTGCTAGGTTATCCTTCGAACAAATTTGTTGCACCGTGATGTCACCATTTTCTTCAAGATCATGAGTGTAGAAAAGCTTAGGTGAAATATGTTTCGTTCTATCTCCTTTAATATATCCTCCTTTGATTTGAGCTATGCAAGCAGTGTTGTCTTCATATAATATCGTTGGAAGAATTTTACTAGAAGACAAACCACATGTTCCACGAATGTGTTGAATTACTGATCTTAGCCATACACATTCTCGACTTGCCTCGTGAATTGCAAGAATTTCAGCATGATTAGAGGAAGTAGCCGTTATGGTCTGTTTCACTGATCGCCATGATATAGCGGTTCCTCCACATGTAAATAGATAACCTGTTTGAGATCTAGCTTTGTGTGGATCAGATAAATATCCTGAATCTGCATAACCAACCAGATCAAAATTTGATTTATTTGAATAAAATAAACCCATATCAATCGTTCCTCGAAGATAACGGAGTATATGCTTAATTCCATTCCAATGTCTTTTCGTTGGTGAAGAACTATATCTAGCTAATAAATTTACTGAAAATGCAATATCTGGTCTTGTATTATTAGCAAGATACATAAGTGCACCAATTGCACTAAGATATGGTACTTCAGGACCAAGTAGTTCTTCATTATCATCTCGAGGTCGAAAGACATCTTTCTTTACATCTAATGAACGAACTTCTATTGGAATGTTTAATGGATGTGCTTTGTCCATATAAAATCTTTTTAAAATTTTCTCTGTATAAGTTGACTGATGAACAAATATCCCATCTGCTAAATGCTCAATTTGCAAGCCAAGACAAAATTTTGTTTTCCCAAGATCTTTCATTTCAAATTCTTTCTTGAGATATTCTATTGCTTTTGAAAGCTCTTCAGGAGTTCCGATTATATTTAAGTCATCAACATATACAGTTATGATAGCAAATCCTGACTGTGATCTCTTTATAAAAACACACGGACATATTGGATTGTTTTGATATTTTTCTTTCAACAAATATCCACTCAGGCGATTGTACCACATTCGTCCTGATTGTTTCAATCCATATAATGATCTCTGTAATTTTATTGAACAGAGTTCACGGGAATTTGACTTATATGTTTCAGGTACCTTAAATCCTTCCGGGATTTTCATATAAATATCATTATCAAGAGATCCATATAAGTATGCTGTGACGACATCCATAAGATGCATGTCCAAACTTTCATACACAGTCAGACCAATTAAAAATCTTAGTGTAATTGCATCCACCACTGGAGAATACGTCTCCTCATAATCAATACCAGGTCTTTGTGAAAAACCTTGTGCAACTAATCTTGCTTTATATCTTGTGATTTCATTATCTTCATTTCTTTTTCTCACAAATACCCATTTGTATCCCACAGGCTTGACACCTTCTGGTGTTTGGACTACTGGTCCAAAAACCTGACGTTTTGAAAGTGAGTTTAATTCTGCCTCGATTGCTTCTTTCCACTGAAGCCAATCTTTTCTATGCCGACATTCTTCAACAGATTTTGGTTCAGGATCCTCATTCTCATATATAATATCAAGAGCAACATTATATGCAAAAATGTTGTCAATAACTACATCAGTTCGATTCCATCTTTTTCCTGTCATGACATAGTTTATGGAAATCTCATTATTGTCTTCAGGCATTTCACCTTCCTCACTATTCATGTCATGAACTTTTTCATTGGTATTTACATCCTCAACCAAGTCTTTTTGACTATTGATTATTTTTCGTTTTCGAGGATTTTTATCCTTGGAACCCACTGGTCTACCACGCTTCTGGCGTGTTCCAGATTCATTAATGTCAACATGTTGTGTTGGGATATCAATTTTTGATGGGACATTTGCAGCTGGTATATGTGACTTAGTCACTTTCTTTGCATCTATAAATGCATCTGGTAATTGATTTGCTATATTTTGCAAATGAATTATTTTCTGAACTTCAAGTTCACATTGATCTGTATAGGGATCTAAATGAGACAATAACGATGCATTCCATGTAATTTCTTTTTCCAACTTCGTAATTCCTCCCCCTAATGTTGGAAAATTTGTCTCATTAAAATGACAATCAGCAAATCGTGCAGTAAATACATCCCTCGTCAGGGGTTCAAGATATTTAATAATTGATGGGGAATCATATCCAACATATATTCCTAACCTCCTTTGAGGACCCATCTTAGTACGTTGTGGTGGAGCAATTGGAACATATACTGCAGATCCAAAAATTCTTAGATGAGAAATATTTGGCTCATAGCCATAAGCTAATTGTAATGGTGAGTACTTGTGGTAAGCTACTGGCCTAATGCGTACAAGTGACGCTGCATGCAAAATAGCATGTCCCCATACAGATGTAGGAAGTTTAGCTCTCATAAGCAATGGTCTAGCAATTAATTGCAAACGCTTTATAAATGATTCTGCCAAACCATTTTGTGTATGAACATGAGCTACAGGATGTTCAACACTTATCCCAATTGACATACAATAATTATCAAAAGCTTGGGATGTAAACTCACCAGCATTATCAAGACGAATGGTCTTAATCGTATAATCAGGAAATTGTGCTCTTAACTTAATTATTTGAGCAAGTAATCTTGCAAATGCAAGATTTCGACTTGATAATAAGCACACATGTGACCATCTACTGGATGCGTCTATTAATACCATAAAATATCTAAATGGTCCACTTGGTGGGTTAATAGGACCACATATATCACCATGGATTCTATTAAAAAATGCAGGTGATTCAGTTCCCACTTTAACTGGTGATGGTCTAATTATTAATTTGCCTTGAGAGCAAGCATCACATAATAATTCATTGGATTGAAGAATCTTCTGGTTCTTTAATGGATGTCCATCTGAATTCTCAATAATTCTTCTCATCATTATAGATCCTGGATGACCCAATCGGTCATGCCAAATTGTAAATATGTCTGGATTCGTGAACTTCAGGTTCATCGTTGCATATGTTTCAATTACTCGTATATGAGTATAATACAATCCAGAAGATAAAGCAGGCAATTTTTCTAATATACGTTTTTCATTTGAGACAGTAGATATAATATATAGATATTCCACATTATTCTTACTATCAGTCTCAATATGATAACCATTGCAACGTATATCTTTAAAACTCAGTAGATTTCTCTTTGATTGACTAGAGAACAATGCATTGCTAATTGTAAATTTTGTTCCTCTAGGCAAAATAATATTTGCTTTTCCAAATCCTTCAATTAGGTTTGCAGAACCTGATATCGTATTGACTTTTGCTTCCAGCATTGTCAGTTTGGAAAAATATTTTCTACTCGTAAGTATAGTGTGCGTAGTTGCACTGTCTGCCAGATATAAATCTTCTTTGCTCATTTTCGAATCACCCAACATATGAAAAGATTCCATGTTTCTTCATTAAAAGAGAATAATTACAATAAGAAAATATACAAAAGTTAACATTTACTAAAGAAAACATAAAGATAAAAACAACAACATTAGATATTCTCAAAATCAAAAGATGCACTTGATGTTCCACCGGTTGTGTCGAACTTCTCTTCAGGAGATTCAAAAAAATCTGCCACATCCAAATTTGTCATATTGGATGGGTCAAATATATCATCATCCTGGTATGCAAGATTTGTTTCCACATCTTTTCCTTTTTCCTTCAGGGAGGCTTGATAGAGATCAACTAAGTGTTTTGACGTACGACAAGTACGTGACCAATGCCCAGTCATTCCGCATCGGAAACATTTATTTTCAACACTCTTTGAACTCTTTTCTTGTGGAGCTTTCCCTCTATGATCATCATTTTGGGTGGTTCTTTTAAAATTAGAACGACCACCATAAAAATAATTATTATTTCTTCCTCTGCCACGACCACGACCTCGACCACGACCACGACCTCGGCC
Source organism: Luffa acutangula (assembly GCA_036850905.1). NCBI lineage: Eukaryota > Viridiplantae > Streptophyta > Magnoliopsida > Cucurbitales > Cucurbitaceae > Luffa > Luffa acutangula. The sequence continues at coordinate 50,543,657 of CM072096.1, read as the reverse complement.
ACGATTATTATTATTAAAATTCACAGCATTCACTTCAGGGAATGGTGTTGTTCCAGTTGGTCGAGATTCGTGGTTTTTCATCAATAACTCGTTATTTTGTTCGGCCACGAGAAGACATGAAATTAGTTCAGAATATTGTTTAAAACATTTTTCTCGATATTGCTGCTGCAGGAGCATATTCGAGACATGAAATGTAGAAAATGTCTTCTCTAACATATCAGCATCAGTAATTTTCTCTCCGCATAACAACAATTTTGAACTGATTTTAAATAATGCGGAATTGTAATCACTTACTGATTTAAAATCTTGTAGCCTCAAATGCATCCATTCATAACGAGCTTTAGGAAGAATAACTGTTTTCTGATGATCATACCTTTCTTTCAAATTTTTCCACAAGACACGAGGATCTTTTATTGTGAGATATTCCATTTTCAATCCCTCGTGAAGATGATGGCGAAGGAAAATCATAGCTTTGGCTTTATCTTGCCTGGATGTCGTATTTTCTTCTTTAATTGTTTCTCCCAGGTTCATAGCATCCAGGTGGATTTCGGCATCGAGCACCCATGACAAATAATTATTACCATTAATGTCAAGGGCTGAGAATTCTAATTTTGTAAGATTCGTCATTGTAACACTATCACAAAAATATTATTTTTATATTAGAAATTTAATATGTACTAAATATGCAATATAATATTTAATTTAAAAACCGGCATACCTTTAGGACCTACCTTTAGTGAAGGAAGCAACAGGAGCTCGTGCTGATAACGTGTTGTAAAATTGAGCAGCACAACGGTACACAATGGGAACACAGAAGTGGATAAAATATAATATAATAATAATAATAATATTTATAATATCATAAAAACATGAAATTAAATAAAAGCATTAAAATAAGCAAAGTGGGAAAATATGAAATTGGGAGATAATTCACCAATGGAGATGTATTTTTAACTCCACCAAAAGCCACTATTTATAGGCAATTTGGTAAGCAAGATGTGGCTCAAAGTGGACACCAAGCATTAATATTTACATGGCACATGGACTATATGGATAGTGACACATGGCCTTTAGGACACTAAGCAATTTTATGGGTATCTATTTTATTACAATTTTTATAATATATATAATATAATAGTGTTCATTAGATTTTCTTTTTTTCCCTCCTTATCATTTTTTTTTTTTTTTTTGAAAATTCTCCTTATCAGAATGAAGAAAGAAAGATGAAATGGAAAATGGAATTTTCAAAAGAAAAATCAAATAAAATCATGAAAATGTTTTTATTAATGTTATGCATCTTATTTTCAAGATCTACAAAATTGTGTGTTTTTTTAATAACAAGATAGTATTGTTTTTAGTTCAAACAAAGTGAGGGTGAAGAATAGAAGATCTAACGTAACTAATAGCTGTGATAGATATTCAAATTTTAAGCTTCGAGATTTTGCATTAATTAAAGAGGATGAAATAAGTGAATAGAAACAACTGCTTTTCTACTAAAAGTCTAAAACCATTGAACCAACTAGAATGAATTACAAATTCAAAGTCTTTTTTTTTGTTTTTTTGTGTTGAATTTTAAGTTTATAAACACCCGTTCTATGCTTGAGTTTTCTTTATTTTGTTATCTACTTATAAACACATGGATCCCAAATTAGTTTAATCTATGCACGTAAGAAGTTTCATTAAATCTTAACATTAATTTTCGGAATTAAATCGTTATAAATTTTAAGGTATAGAAACTAAATTGTTACATATGAAAGTTCATGAACTGAATTGTTACTTTTCATGAAAGTTCATAGACCAAAAAGTGATTTTTAACTGAATTTAAATGTGTTTTTAAGAAAGATGAAAATCATGGTAAATAAATTGTGAGAAAACTGACACGATTTTAAGAACACACACAACCAAAAAGTTATCAAAGTTAACTTTCTCTCTCTCTTTTGGGATAACAAACAATACCTTAACTAATTAAAAGCAATTTTAAGATTTTACCTCCAACTGATGGGCTTGGAGCCTTTTCGGATTTACATGAAAGCAATTTATTTCCTGTTGCTCTTAACACAAATGACTTTCATAATACAAAAGAATAGCTATGACTAACAAACATATATCAACACTGCTCAAGATAAAATGCCCATCTCCTCTGGAAGTTAAGGAACTTGATCCCACAGGCAAACACAAAGAAGAAGATCAAAACCCAGACGACATGAGCTACGACCACGACAACGATGAAGTCGTAGTCGTACCCGTACCCGTACCGTTCTTTAAGGAACATCTTTAATCCTGCATTTCCAAATCCCGGTACCTCAATGTCAACATCTTTGTCCCCAACTTGAGAAGCCACAAGGCCATATATTTGTCCAAGCCACAGGGGAAGCCCAGTAATACCATCTCCACCAGATGGTAGTTAGCTGCAAGAATGTTGGTATAAGTTACACTATGAGTTCAATGTACTCCAAGTTCTAAATATTGAATTCAGATGTCACGTACAGGTCGAGGAATAAGAAAACCAGTAAACAAGTTCCAGAGGCTAGTGAAGAAGAATATAAAAACGGCTGCAATATGGTGGTTTGTGGTCAGTGCTACAACCATCATCCCATACAATATGAAGTATGTGAAGCACATTAGAAACAAGTAGTAGAACAGCAGAAAGTTTCCCACTTTCCACTCAAATCCGATCATGATAAACAAGAAGACAGTAAATTAAGGCTTGAACTGAAACATAGAGTGTCTCAGTTGCCACCTCCACATGCAAGGAAAAATGGGTTTAATCTTTTTAGTTTGCATTTCCTATGTTTTAACCTCTTTCATTTTTTTTTAGTTTAACAACATGTCGTACGGAGATTTGAACCTTAGACATTGTGATCGAGGCTATATACCTTAACCAAGTTAGCTTAGACAAATAACTGTGATTAGAGCTCAATAAATGAGTATATTAAAATAATTTAACTCGTCCTAATAGTTTAAACCTTTTGGTCTAATAATAATTAACATGGTCAAACTGAGTATTGCTCGACTAATTAAGACATTATATACATCTGTATTAAAAGTTAAATGTTTGAATTCTCACCCCACATTGTTGACCTCAAAAAGAAAAAGTAATTGACATGATATCAAAGTAGCAACTTATTATTTCCTTCTCACTTTGTATAATAAATCAAGTGCTACGTCTCACATGTTAATATATGAACTCGCGAGGGTTAAATCTACTTGGTGACATAGGGGTGATGATTAGAAAGAGGTGAATCATTTTTTGTTACCTGAGCAAATGCATATGGCAAGGTAGAATACATCCCTGCAACTCTTTCCCGATAGAAAACTACTCTTTCAATACCAACCACTGCCAGCACACTTGAAGCATTGAAAGTTCCAAGGAAAAGGACAGCAGCATATATAGCTCCCATAATATTCAACACATCTTGTTCCTTAGCTCTGTTAAACATAGAACAAAAACATAACATCAAAAATATGGTACGTGAAAATAGGCACAAACAATAACAGCGGCCAGCAAAGCCTTACAATTTTTGTCCCTTGTTCCAGAAAATTAGACCAAATAAGACACCAATAAATATGGTAATGAAGAATCGTATGGCATTGTATTGAGTGTGTCGCCAATAAGAGTGATGTTGTTTACAAAAACAAGCTTTGTACTGAGAGAAAATGATTGCGAGTATTCATTTGAGAAGTGTAAGTTATTGGAGCCCTGAGCTGGAGTACTAAGTTCCACTATAAGTTCTTGGTTCCTCCTGGGAAAAACAGAATCACAAAGTTAAGAAAAATGATATAAATTCAAATAAACTCTTAAGCTTAAAAGCAGGGACATACATACTGATAAATTGGAGATTTAGCAAAAGTTGGCGGGGCAGTAACCTCAAGCAACTATGTAGCAGGATTTTGGCCATCTTCAATCTTTGAAATCCCAGGAATAGCCTATGATTTTCAATCGTCGACAAATAGCATCCACACATTGAACATTTGGGTGGAAAATACACAGAAAGCACATAACACCAAAATAAATATACTCACTTCAAGATATTCGATAAGTTTGCAAGACCACTGACCAAGAGGACCAGCATAAATCATTTGCCCACCACGTTCCATAAGCAGTAACTACATTGAGGATTATACAAGTAAAACCGATGAAATGAAAAATGAAATTTGGGGAATTTAAAACAGCTTATCAATAACTAAACACAATCACATAGATACTGAAATGATACCTCATCAAAAGCTTCAAAAACGTCTATGCTTGGCTGATGAATCGTGCATACAACAGTTCTTCCCGTATCGACCATGTTTCTCACTGTACGCATGACAATGGCAGCAGATCTAGCATCCAGGCCAGAAGTTGGTTCGTCCATGAAGATTATAGAAGGATTAGCAACCAACTCCATGACTATTGTCAACCTCTTCCTTTGTTCTGTTCTACTCCTGGAAGTCCCACTATAGCATCTCTTATTGTATCAAGTTCTATCAATTCCATAACTTCTTCTACAAACATCTATATCAATGAAGAATAGTCATCCAAAAAAAGTTCAACCACATTTCATCCCAATTGGAAGCTAAGAAGCATGGACACGGACAAGTGACACGTGACACGGTGACACACCAATTTCTAAAAATATGGGACACGACACGTTGGGGCCACATTATTATTTTTTTATATATATATTATATTATATATATTGTCATAGTAATACTTCTACCATACAAAAGAAACTTCATACGTGTCTGACACGAACACTTCATACACTTAATAGCTCAGAATCTACAGAAGGTATAGCTGTTGAAATGTCTTGATGAACTTTTGGTGGTGTATTTTCGGAGTTTACTTCAACAGCAGAATTTGTCGATAAGATACCTGGTTCCTGCAGGATATCAACTTGATATCGTCATTCTAATTCACTAAATTCATAAGATAATTATAATCTTCTCTCATAAATCCACAAACAATACATTAAATAACAAGGCAAAAGAATTGTCCTAATCAGATAAGCTAAAAGGGAAAGTTGCAGTGGTATGTTTGATCTCATGAATATCAGACCATGCAGATAGGATTATCCACAGGCACAACAAATGTAATGATTATTTATTGAGTTTTAACCGACATCTAATTCCTGATAGACGCAACATTATGAGTTATGGGAATTTCATGGTTTGGATCTTTTCAAGACCATAGATGTAATAGCAAAAAGAGAGCCATCGACTCAAAAAAGTATGCAAAAAATAATCTAGCAACACTTACCACAGCATCGTTGTGGTTACTAAGAACAGGTTCAACCATTGGCTTGTCTGACCAGGATTGCTCTAATTCTGTAACAGACGAAATAACTTGAGGAGTCACATTAGGAGTACTTGAACCTAAAGAAGCAATTTTAATATCCAGATCTTGCAGGGTCTCACTCTCTGTGTGTGATATGACACTTGGGGGCGGAGAAAAATCTTGATCAGACTTAACATCTTTCTCATTCATTGAGCAGTCCTCTACTTGCTTCAATTCAGAAGGAAATGTCGAACTTGAAGAAATCAATATGACTTGCTCTTCCACCATCGGAGGGTTTTTTTGTTCCTGTGATCCAAGAATAGTTGCATTGGTAGTAGTCAAATGATCATGAGAAGCAACCACAGAATTTGACATTCTAACCAGGTCATGGAGGTCCTGCACAGGGATTTTTGAACCACGATTTGATATAGAAGTATTAGGTTGATCAAAATGACAAATTACATCATTTTGCGAAGTTACTTCCTCCACAGAACTGCTATCAGATGAACTTGATCTGTAGATTTTTGTTTGTTCAAGTTCAGGATTTTTTTCGTTGTTTAATGTTTCATGCATCTCCACATGTTTTGCATCTGAAGGTGGCCCAATATCTACTGAAACATGGTTTACCGCTAAAGACAATTGATCCTCTGGCTCAGTGAAAGTCAGGCTCCGAGAGGAGATTCGACCACTTGAAGGTGAAGAACCTAGATTGTCATCTTCAATTTTGTCAATTCCATCAATAATATCCTCTTTGTGACTTGTCAGCCGATCTTTATCTTCCTTAATATCGTCTACTATTCCTTTCTCTGTCGATGCAATGTCTGAAAAGGACGGATCAGAATCTACTGAAACATGCTCAACTAAAAGTTCAGGGGCCACAGATAAGTTTTTAGCATCATAATTGGTGTCATGTTTGGGGGACTCAACCTTTGTAACCTCATGAACAATAACTTCTGTAACTTCTCTCGGCTCTTGTTCACTTTTATCAACTACATATAACTCTGAGGAAGCATCATGCATATCTTTCAAACTGGAAGTGACATCCTGTTCAGTTTCTGAATGTACATCGAATTCCTTGCCTGAAAAAGGGCCAATTGTGTCAGCAGAAAGGGGAGAGCGCATATTGGTTATTTCTGCATACAAATCAGAAGAAACAGGTGAAAAAGAGAACTTGCCTTCTGCTGAAGGGCTTGAATCATAAACAGGCTCCTTAGGCTGATTGTCATCCAACACTTCACTGGCAATCTTGAAGTCTGCGTCTTCTTCGAGGACAACTGGCATTAATATGCTAGTAGTATCAATGCGAGATTCCTCTACACGAGGGATACTCAGTCTCACCTCATCTGTTTTGACCTCAAACGGTGTTTCATTGACTTCTGATAATGAAGACAAGCTGGAATTGCTGCTGAAATCTGTTTCAACTAATATATTTTTGGAGTAAATTTCACTAGCATTAATCTCCACTGGGGTATCTGCAGTTCCAATTTCAGATGATCCAGATTGGCTTTCAAAGTGACTCTCGGAAGCTCCCAAAGTTATCTCAATCACTTCATGATGCACATCTCTATTTTCTTGTACGTAATCTTCAGAGCCTATATCCTCCCATGACCCATTTCCATGCTCCATGCTACTGGCTGTGGCATCAAGGTAGGAAACTACTGTTGTTTCCAGAAAAGGTTGTGATTCATCAGGCTTCTTGTTATCCTGATCTGCAATGGAACTCATTGATTCAGTATCAGAAACAGAACTTAGTTTTGATTCACTGGCTTCACTGAATTGCCTTTCTAATGGAGAGTAGCTGGTTCCTTCAACAGCTATTTTTTCAGGCATGAAATATGGTTTCCATCTAATATTTTGCTGCTCTGGCTTAGGAACTGCAAAGTTTGAAGGGCCCACACTAAAACTTTCATGTCTACGGAACATATCTTTGTGTAGAGGTGGCAAAAATTCTTGTTCAAAATCGTCACTCTTGAGGTCTGATTTTTCTTCATTTGGGTCATACGGGAGATCAAATGGATTATGTCTTGGCAACAAAATGGATGGAGCAGACCCAGGAATTGGTGGTAATCCCATATTATTATATGAATCATAAGGGAGATCAAATGGGTTACGTCTGGCTGTAAATATGGCTGGTACATTTACAGGAAGATCAAAACCATCAAAATCTATCAAATTCTTCCCAGCCAACATTCTCAGGTTGTTCCTTGCTCTTCTCCTTGCAATGAGATTCTCCAAACGTTGATTCCTTTCTAGCTCTAAACTTCCCAAATCCATGAGATTCTTTTGATCATCCTCAGTCCACTTGATAGCAGATTTGCTCTCATCCTCTTTCCCTTCCTGCATCCCCTCATCATCATCGTCATCCTCGTCCTCATCATGCTCAACAGCACCACCTTCTTCTCCCTGGTTTTCACCCTCATCATCCGACATCACACATACACCATCACTTTTATGAGACTGTTCTGAAGAAGCATCTGACTCCTCATTTGACCTATCAGTAGGTAGTGGAGCTTCTGAGTCCAAGAGAGGATGCAACTCATCCAGCAACGGTATGATATCAACCATTGAGGCATCAGGTGAAGAACTTTCTGCTCTATCAGACTCAGAACCCGAAGAATCGTATCCATTTTCATCACGATCTTCTTTAACTTTGACAGATAAGTTCAGATGATCACCTTTACGGATAGGTTCTATTAAGATGTTACGATCTTCTACTTCAAGAATCTCATTTCTCGTGCTTTGGGCAGCCAAAAGCTGGTTCTCAACATCATTTTCACCATCTGTTGCCAAACTCTTAACGTCCAAATTCTTCTCATAAATTTCTGTCCTCTCCTCCAACTCTGAACTATGCAATTCCCTCTCTGCTGCTGCCTTATCAACTTCACCCTTCTCAAACTCTTCAACTTTGCCCTTCTCAAATTCCTCAATTCCTCCCTTCTCAAACTGAATTTCACGACCGCGCTCGTGGATCACTGGAACAAAGTCAACAAAACCAGCATGTTTATCAAGCCCGCTTGTTTTCCTGGCTTCTTCAGAACCCCTTTCCACATAAGAATTCTCTAATTTATTTCCATCAAATCTCTCTACAGTTAAACTATCATCCTCCTTAGCAACAACAGTAGCATTGTCCAAAATCTCAGATCTCAAAGAAGCAACCTCACGCGAAACCTTCTCCTCCGTTTCGATTTCAGGTATATTAGGCTGCCCAAAACTCAGCAGCGTTCCAAGCAGAACAGCCGTGCAAATCAAAACAGGGGACGCAGACACCAAAAGGGAAAACAAAAAAGGACATGATCTATACAGAAGAATCATAAAACACAGCAGGCCAAAGAGAAACGGATAATTACGAACTGATAGGTAGCAAGTTCTGACAGATACGACTACAAATTTCCTAACACGAAAACCCATTTCCACAGCCAATCCCATGTCTCTCTCCCCGTTCTCGAACGCTTCTATCCCAATCAATTATATCTGCCAGATTAGGCGAAAAGCACAGAATTAGCACGGTCGACAAGCACCGATACTTCGAAAAGTAAAAAGACAAAACAAAAACACAAAACCAAGCTAAAAACCAGTATAACAAACAAAAGGAACCGCCATTCTGCAATGAAAGGAAAAATTAAGACGAACCCAATACCTGAAACGAGGAACCGAAGGGAGAAAACGAAATTGATCGCCGCCAGACCGGATTTTGGAGATGGGTAATTGGAAAAGAAGAGAAAAGGAGATTAGAGATGGATTAAGAAGAACAGAGAGAAGAAAGCAGATGAGAAAAGAAGAATTGGGCATTGGGGGATGGGAAAGGGATCGTGTGAGCAATGTGGAATATGCTATGGCGAATTGGCGATGGCCCCTCGGCTTTTGCCGCTCTTTCTTTTGATCGAAAGTGTCAGCAAAGCCAACTCCTCCATTAGATTAGAGAAAGAGAGGACAAATGATAGATAAGATATATATATTGTACTTTCTTTCTCTATCATTGGATCAAAAATCAATGTTTTTTTTTACTATATTTATTTTGGATTAAAATATGATTTTGATTTCTAAAATTTACTAGTTCAACCCGGTGAAGAATTCGAACGTCCGAACTTTTAGACTAGAATATATATTTAAATTAGATAAACTATGCTCAAATCGACTAAAATTTACTTCAACTATAAAAGTTATATTTTAACATATATTTATACCATGCTTCTAAAAAAAACATATATTTATACAATTTTTTTAGTACAATAAATGTTGGAATGAGATTTGTGAAGCTTCGATCTCAAAAGAATGGTAGATGTCTAAATTATTGAGTTATGTCCATGTTAGCTTTTTATACTTTAGTTTACATATAACGAAGTATAACTTAGTAGTTAGATCAATAATCTTCTCTATTGTTGAAAATGTCACCACTCATATTTTTAGTTATTGAACTAAAACGAAAAATAATCAAATCTCCACCCCACAATTATGAAAATGTTTTTATCAAAATATATAGTTTTGATGTTGTATTCTAAAAAAATATTAACCCATTTGAAGTGGACATGAACAACTTTAAAGAGAAAAAAAAAAAACTTGGCTGAAATTTAGAATTAAATAAAATAAGGTTAAAGGACAAGAGATAAAAATGTATTAAAGAGTTCGTATTTGGGCAAGTGAAATAAGAAAACTACTTGATTAAGTGAAAAAAAATAGGACTAGTTGGGCCAAAGTGAACCCAGCTCAGCAATAATTGTCAAGAGATTAGAGGTTCGAATCACCCCACCTCCAAATGTTGATGTACTCAAAAAAAAAAAAAATCATTCTAAACTCACCCCGGATGCTTGTAATAAAAAGTGTTATAACAATTTCTAAAAAAAAAAGTGTTATAACAGTTGTGAACAGTTGAAAGCTTTTTCTTTAATGCGTATCCAAGCATCACACATGTAAAAAATATTCTATCCAAAAACACACACAACAACATAAAAGATGAATATATTAGAAAAGATATCCTTTGTTGCTCTTAAACCATTGATTTCTATGATACAACACTAGATAATACAATGTTACTTTACAAATTTGGTCCATATGGTTTGTATAAAGTTAGAATTTATTTATTGTGATTTATGATACAACCTCATAAATAATTCCTATGGTTAGAAACCACTAACAAAGTGAGTAGATGACTGGTAGAAGCCACTATGTAACATTATAGCTAATGACTGTCATATACTCAAATCAGTGGGTGACTTCTAACGATAGAAACTATTTATGAGGTTTTATTGAAACAGAGACAGATGAAATTATAACTACTTTTGAAACCAGAAGGACCAAATATGTAACTTTTAACCCTAATAGAATGACTAACGAGCATATGACACTGCTTATCTCCTTTGGAAGTTTAGGAATTTGACTCCACAGGCAAACACAAAGAAGAAGATCAAAACCCAAACAACATGAGCTGCAGCGACCACTGGAATGAAGTCGTAATCGTACCCGAACTGTTCCTTGAGGAACATCTTTAATCCTACATTTCCAAATCCTGGTATCTCAATGTCAACATCTTTGTCCCCAACTTGAGAAGCCACAAGGCCATAGATTGTCCAAGCCACAGGGGAAGCCCAGTAATACCATCTCCACCAGATGGGAATTAGCTGCAAAAATGTTGGTATAAGTTAAACTATGAGTTCAATATGCTGCAAGTTCTAAATACAGAATTCTGATGTCACATACCGGTCGAGGAATAAGAAAACCAGTAAACAAGTTCCAGAGGCTAATGAAGAAGAATACAAAAATGGCTGCAATGTGGTGGTTCGGAGTCAGTGCTACAACCATCATCCCATACAATGTGAAGTATATGAAGCACATTAGAAACAAGTAGTAGAACAGCAGAAACTTTCCCACTTTCCACTCAAATCCAATCATGCTATAAACAAGGAGACAGTAAATTAAAGCTTGAACTGAAATATAGATGGTCTCAATTGCCGCCTGCAAGGAAAAAAGGGTTTAACCTTTAGTTTTTTTTAGTTCTAACCACATGTGGTATTGGAGATTCGAACCTTAGACATTGTGGTTGAGGATATATAGCTTAATCGAGTTAACTTAGAAAGATAATTGTGATTAAAGCTCAATAAATGAGTATATTAAAATAATTAACATCGTCCAAAGTTATTAGTTTAAACTTTTGGGTCGAACAAAAATTAACTTGATAAAATTGAGTATTACTTGACTAATTAAGACATCATACATATGTCTTAAAAGTTAAGGTCCCGTTTGATAACCATTTTGTTTTTTATTTTTGGTTTTTGAAAATTAAGCCTACAAACACTACTTTTTCCCATAAGTTTCTTTGTTTTGTACATACATTCTTTCCATATTTTCAAAAACCAACTCAAGTTTTGAAAACAAAAAAAAAGTAGTTTTCATTAACTTGTTTTTGTTTTTGGAATTTGGCTAAGAATTCTATGTATCTTTAACAAAGATGAAAACCATGGTAAACAAATTAGGAGAAAACAAGCATAATTTTCAAAAACCAAAAACAAAAAACCAAATGGTTATCAAACGGGGCCTAAATGTTTGAATCCCCTCCCCACATTGTTGACCTCAAAAAGAAAAAAGTAATTAACATGATATCAAAGTAGCAACTAATTATTTCCTTCCCACTTTGTATAATAAATCAAGTGTTACGTTTCACATGTTAATATATGAGCCCACAACGAGTGTTAAATAATCTACTTGGTGACACATAGGGGTTGTTATAGGCAATTTTGGACCACCCCGATGTACAAGGAGCTGACGAGAACAACCGGGGAGAAATCGGGCTGGGATACGGACCAAGGAGGCGAAACCGGCAAGTGGGACGGGCCAAGGCCGAAGGGGTCGGGTTTTTGGCCCGACCCCCTGCTCGGCCTCGGCCCAAGGCCGAGGCCGAACCTCAGCCCGCTCGCGCGGGCCGAGCCTGTTCGGTCTCGTCTGGTCCCCACCGCCTTTGGCTGCCCCGGTTTCGCCTGGTTTGACCTAAAACGCCTCTGAATCCCTAAAAACCCTAGGAGGATGAGCAAGTATTTATACCCCTCTTCGCCACTGAAGAAGGGGACCCGAATTCTATCCCTAAACAATATTCTATATTCTCCACTCTCTCCTCTTGCTCTTACTTTTCCACTCCCTACCGTTCTGCTTGCTAACTTAAGCATTGGAGCCGGTGTGGCGAGCACCACGCCGGTGTGGCGAGCACCACACCGGTGTGCAGGTTTACTGTCATGCAGGCCACGTCTTCCCCCCTCATCTACAAATTTACCGTTGGTGGCATGTGAAGGTCAGGTGAGTTCCCTCTGACCAAAATCGACCATCAACAGGGGTGATGATTAGAAAGAGGTGAATCATTTTTTGTTACCTGAGCAAATGCATATGGCAAGGTAGAATACATCCCTGCAACTCTTTCCCGATAGAAAACTACTCTTTCAATACCAACCACTGCCAGCACACTTGAAGCATTGAAAGTTCCAAGGAAAAGGACAGCAGCATATATAGCTCCCATAATATTCAACACATCTTGTTCCTTAGCTCTGTCAAACATAGAACAAAAACATAACATAAAAAATATGGTATGTGAAAATAGGCACAAACAATAACAGCGGCCAGCAAAGCCTTACAATTTTTGTCCCTTGTTCCAGAAAATTAGACCAAATAAGACACCAATAAATATGGTAATGAAGAATCGTATGGCATTGTATTGAGTGTGTCGCCAATAAGAGTGACGTTGTTTCCAAAAACAAGCTTTGTACTGAGAGAAAAATGATTGCGAGTAATCATTTGAGAAGTGCAAGTCACTGGAGCCTTGAGCTGAAGTACTGAGTTCCATTATAAGTTCTTGGTTCCTCCTGGGAAAAACAGAATTACAAAGTTAAGAAGAATGATAGAAATTCAAATAAACTCTTAAGCTTAAAAGCAGGATCATACATACTGATAAATTGGAGATTTAGCGAAAGTTTCAGCAAAATTGATATTCAGTCGAGCCTCCATTGGCAGGGCAGTAACCTCAAGCATCCATGTAGCAGGATTTTGGCCATCTTCAATCTTTGGAATGCCAGGAATAGCCTATGATTTTCAATCATCAACAAATAGCATCCACACATTGAACATTTGGGTGGGAAATAGACAGAAAGCACATATAACACCAAAATAAACACACTCACTTCAAGATATTGGATAAGTTTACAAGACTGCTGACCAAGAGGTCCAGCATAAATCATTTGCCCACCACGTCCCATGAGCAGTAACTGCATTAAGCATTATACAAGTAAAATCAATGAAATGAAAAATGAAATTTGGGGAATTTAAGATGGATTATCAATAACTAAAAACAATCATGTATATACTGAAATGATACCTCATCAAAAGCTTCAAAAACGTCTATGCTTGGCTGATGAATCGTGCATACAACCGTTCTTCCTGTATCGACCGTGTTTCTCACTGTACGCATGACAATGGCAGCAGATCTAGCATCCAGGCCAGAAGTTGGTTCGTCCATGAAGATGATAGAAGGATTAGCAACCAACTCCACAGCTATTGTCAACCTCTTCCTTTGTTCTGTTGAAAGACCATCTACTCCTGGAAGTCCCACTATAGCATCTCTTATTGTATCAAGTTCTATCAATTCCATAACTTCTTCTACAAACATCTATATCAAGGAAGAATAGTCATCCAAAAGAAGTTGAACCAAATGGAAGTATGAAGCTTTATAGAAATTTATAGTTTTGCTGGTTAGGAAAAAAGATACTTGAAAGGGTATACCTTTCTTGTTTTGATATCCACGTTGGAAGAAAGGCGAAGCCAGGCAGAGAACAAGAGAGATTCGTATACAGTGACATAAGGCGAATGAATGTCATTTTGTTCACAGTAGCCACTTACTCGAGCAAAGGTTGATTGCTTCTTTGGATAACCAGAGATGGATATACTTCCTTCAATATAACCACTGGTCTTTCTTCCAGCTAAAACATCCATAAGAGTAGTTTTCCCAGCACCACTGACACCAACAAGTGCTGTCAATATACCTGGTTGAAAAGCTCCACTAACATCTCGTAGAAGTTGAAGACGATTTTCTTCAACCCCATGCATCTTCATTTCCTGATTCGAAAGACATTGATGTAGAGTGATCAAGTAGTTTCCACAGTTTAATTATAACAACATCCTTACAAAAATTTACCAACTTCAGTTAACTCACTGCAGGCATATTCACATAATAGTTGACATGGTTGAATGTAAGTGAGAGAGGTTGGAAAGGCAAAACCATTCCTCTCCTTTGCAGTACAGGATCTGAATCAGCTAAAAATTCTGAAGATTTAATGACTTCACCGTCCATGCCTATGATTGTTTTCAAAAAATCAAACCTCCAATAACTGATGAAATAAGACTACAAATGCACAAGAAACTCGATTATGCGATATTTTCTTCAAAACTCGAACCTACTAATTTATGTTGTGCAGTAGACCCACTACTTTTACTTTTCTTCTCGTCTTCATTCATGCTAATTACTGTCCTTGAATTAGTCAATGCTGAAAATAGATTCAAAAGCTCAATACAATAATAAAAAAATTATTCAAATTGATGAATAAAACTAAAAATTTGAAAATATTAAGGGTTGAGATTGCTTACGGTCCAAGTAAGTCAAAGCTATTGTAAATAGAATGTTAAAAAGAAGATTTAAGCCGAAAAGTGCTACAACACAAATCCAATACCAATATTCTTCCTTAAAAAAGCCCCTACTAGCAAGGAGCACTTTCCCAATTGTAGGTTCATTAATTCTATTGTCAGTATTTTCCTGCAATAGGCAAGTATGTTTTGAGTTATTATGATAGAAAAAGAACATATGATATCTTTTCCTAAATGAAAATTCACAAACATAAATTCAACTGAGATTTTACCTTGCTCCATCTCTCGTCAAGAAACTCATTAACAACAATGGCATTTTGTCCATACATCATGGGAGAAATATAAAAGCCCCAAATCATCCATGGCTCAACATTATCTATATATGTATATCAAATTAGGAAAACAAAAATTTTGCAAATAAAACATTTTCATTTACAAAATTAGTCAGTATGTTGAGAAGAGTAGGAACAACCACTTACCTTTGTCAATAATGAAACCTCCAAACAAGAGAATTAATGATAGAGAAAAGGTACCCAAAGTAGTTGCTATAACTAGTGTTCTTCCAATTGCAGCCAGAAATCGAAACAATGATAGACCCGTTTGATGTGTGGCAAAGAGTGCTAAAAACTGCTTTAAAAATCTAAAGAATATATCAATAAAGAAAAGAGTAAGTAAATTTTACTTTCTTGACGAATGAAAAGGAGGAAAAGAAAGAGAAAATATATACCTACTAGGAGTAGGAGCAAACCCAATTGTGTAATAAGTAAGAAGAACCCATATCCCTGATTCTATGAGAGAGAGAGGAATTCTGACAAGGCAAATAGGTAAACTGAATGCCCAAGCTGGATAGAACAAGAAATCCCTTTGCTTAAAGAACACTGGAAGCCTGAAAGTAGTGAGACCCAATTCTGCCATTCCATTAAGCATGACATTCATGAGGCTGAAAAACAAGGCTCCAAAGAACTTGTTTCCATCAATCACATTGCCTACTTTCATTTCTGTCCTAAAAAACACAGTCATACCAATGATGGCCATGACAGTAATTTGGACAGTCTTGAACACATAGATAAAAGCATTTCTCTTCATCAGCAACATCTCCCTTGAAAAGCATGCCTTGAAGAGCTCCCAATTTGACAAACCATATTTCTCTTTGACCAATGCAGCTGGGTGGGTTCTAGATTTGTCATAAGGTACTTCGAGGTTAGAGGCAAGATGTTGGCCAATGGAAAAAGAGTTGAATCCCTTCAAAAAGTCAGTAGCTGAAATGAATCTATATAGGTGGTTCTTTCTATACCAATATTGTTCTTGGTCCTTTTTTGATGTCACTTCTTGTAAAAAATCAGCAACTCCTTTCCTTTCTGGGCATTTGAAGCCCATAAATTCAAAGAATTCAAGGACCTTTTCTCTTGGACCTTGGTACAAGATTTGGCCATCTGAAAGTAGAATAATATCGTCAAATAGATCATAAGTTTCTGGAGCTGGTTGTAATAGAGAAATGACCATCGTTAGGTCCATCATATGAACCATCTGCCTCATGAATTTGCATATCTGAAAAGTGGTAGAACTATCCAATCCTGTTGATATTTCATCCATAAACAGTGCCTTTGCTGGCCCTACCAGCATCTCCCCTACAGTAATATTCAATAACCATCATTACATTTTCTTTTTGTTCAACTTTAAGACCAAAACTGTGAAAAAACATTAAAGACAACATATTCTACCTGTAGTAACACGTTTCTTTTGGCCACCAGAGATACCCCTTCTCATTTCATCACCAACCAAAGTATCAGCACAAATTTCCAATCCGAGTATCTGTTTCAATTCTCATGAAGTTAGCTCAACCAATGGCTAAAACATGTTAAATCAGCCATCAACCCAAGCTATTGGGTTATGGTAAATTTAATTATATCAATGATTTAACACTCTCCTTCGTGGGCTTGAAAATTTGTTAGAAGACCCAACAAGTGGATATCAATTAATTGGATGGAAATGATAGACCTACTGCTTTGATACCAAGTCAAATCATCAATCAACCCAAAAGCCTAAGCTAGTGGGTTACGGTAAATTTAACTATATCAATGCTTAAACAAAATATACCCATTAAAAGTCTTAATTATAGTCTTAATCCTACATTATTTGTAACTTTTTAGTCTCCATAAGTTTATTATATAATTCATTCATATTCTTATTATTTTTACTTTTTGGACATATTAATTATTTAATCTAGTGATTTTGACATGATAGAGCTAACATAATGTAACTATACAACATATCAATATGTGATGTTAGCTTCTACATGATATCATTCCTAACTTTAACCAAAATATAAAAAACGACAAAGCGAAGGGACTACAATAGTAGTTTAAAAGCAAAGACTTGTCAAAATTGCTAACCTTGAGAATGTAATCAGTAACTAAACTTGTTTTTTGCCCGGAAACAGAGATGGCCTTCATGAAGGCATCAATCTCAAGATCTGGCTTAATGTTTGCTTCTTTCTCTTTTCTCATGAGCTCGGTCAAAAGTTGATATCTTGTGCCAACTCCTAAACAGCGACTAGAGAAGTCCAATGTCTCTCTCACTGTCATTTCCCCACATTGAAGGTCATGCTGACTGATATAAACACATGTTTTTTGAGGCACGAACTCATGCATTTCATGTCCACAATATGTCACCTTCCCACTTTCCTATTGACATGCATTTTTCACGTTGTCATTTTGTTGTAGGAATTTGGGTGGATTTAACCCTTCTCATGGAGTAAAATAAGTAGTTATGTAAAAGTAAAAGATGATTCATTGAAGAAATCGCCAATGTATTAAATTTAAATGACACACCCTCAAATTTTTGTCAAGTTTCCCAGCAAGTGCCAACAGCAAGGTAGTTTTCCCAGAGCTTGGATGACCAAGAAGTAATGTCATCCTGAAAAAGAGAAATTAATGTCAAAATCAAATGTAGAAAACATCCTTGATTAAAATAATAATAATAAGCAAAAGTGAGCAAAAACTCAATGGCAATTGACATGTACCATCAAGCGAGAGGTCAGAGGTTCGAATCCCCTTACCCTAAGTCCAAATGTTGTTGAACTCAAAATAATAATACTAATAATAATGCTTCACATTGATTTACATTTTCAACAATGATTGTGTTGGCATGTTAAGCAACAAAATTTAAATGGGTAATATCAATGAAATAAAGCAAGGTCAAATAAACCTTTGGTCCTAGGTTTTCAAAACTAACACTAATTTATTCCTGAGATTTGAATTTAGTTTCTATTTCGTCTTGGTGTTTCAAATGTGAAATGTTTGGTTCCTAAGGCTTGAATTTGATTTACCAATATTTGAAATTTGTTTCTAATGGGTTCATGAATATAAAAATAAAAATAAAATTCAACTCATTTAAAAAATACATTCAACAAAGTCTATAGCATATGTTAATTGTCACGTCATCATTTCGTTAGGTCAATCAACAGTTAAATCTTCCTAGGAACCATTTGGAAACCAATTTAGAACTTCAAGAACCAATTTAAATCAAATTCAAACTTTGGGCTCAAATATGTACTTTTGTAACCTCAAATATCAAATAGAACTAAATTAAAATCGGAAGAATCAAAAGTGCCAATTTTTTAAAATCCAACGAGGAAAAGTGTATTTTGCCCAAACAAAGCTCAAACTTAGAATTTGAAAAATGTATATTTTATATATGATCTTTTTAATAAAACTAAAGTAACTATTAACATAATTAAACATCAACTTGGCTCTCTATCGTAGTTCAAGATAGCAAAATCTGATATTCCAAAAAGAGAAAAAAAAAAGTTAGAAAATTTTCCGATCCATAAAATTGCAATTAGAGAAAGGACCATACTTGGCTGCACAAATGTATATAGGTATCCTTCTCAAAAAAAAAAAAAAAAAAAAAAAAAAAAAAAAAAAAAAATAGTTATCTCCTTACACACCACCATTAAAATGTTGGCAACTAAGAGAGGAAGATAGAAAATGAAGAAAAAAAAATTCTCCTAGTTATCATCATTTTAACGGTAATGTATAGGACGACATCGTGCAATCGAGTATTGTTCTTAAAAAAATAAAAAGGAAATAGAAAAGTTAACATTTTTCTTCTGTTAATAAGGAAGGATGATTTAAAAAATAATAATAATATATATATCTATAGACATAGGTTAAGGGTTTTTTTTTTTAAATATTATTATTATTATTATTATTTTAAATAACTAATAATAAGATTTATACCTTGAAGGTCTGATAATTCCATTAACATCTTTAAGTATCTGGATCTTTTTCTTCTTGGATTGAGTCAACCCAAGCAAGCTCTGTTTTTCAAAGCATTAAAAGCAAAAATAAAAGGTAAGGGAATTAAATGTATGAAAAAATTGGTAAAGAATATTAAAAATTTGACAATTATTTACTCTTTTCTAGAAAAGAAAATGTAATCGCTCTTCCTTTCTACATTCATCACTTTTTGTTGTCAAAACATAATGGTGATCAATAGAAGATACCTACTAACTAATGAAGAGGTAAGTATTATCCTTAGTAAATCAGTATGTTGGTAGATAATTAGTAATTCTTTTTTTTTTTTTTTTTTTGAAAAATGATAACTAGTAAAGTATTTTTTTAATTATTTTGGAAAACAATTAAGAGAAGAACTATATGGTACTGTATTGAGTAAATAATATTTTTCTTTTAAT
Source organism: Luffa acutangula (assembly GCA_036850905.1). Taxonomy (NCBI): domain Eukaryota; kingdom Viridiplantae; phylum Streptophyta; class Magnoliopsida; order Cucurbitales; family Cucurbitaceae; genus Luffa; species Luffa acutangula. The sequence goes on along the minus strand of CM072096.1, from coordinate 50,524,089 downwards.
TATTAAATAAATAGTAAATAACCTTTAAACTAATTTGAATAACTGTTATTTCAAAAAATAAAAAAAATAAAAAAATAATTTGAATTGCATGGTGTTGTATTGAGCTTATTAGTAAACAATTAAAGGATTATTTACTAACAAAAGATTATTTACTAACAACAAAAGATTCATTGTTTCAAAAAAAAAAAAAAAAAACAATAACAAAAAACAATAACAACAAAAGATTCATTTAACTTATTAGTAAATTATGTACTAAAAAAAACTTATTAGCAATTATGAAAATTAAATATGAATATTGATACTAAAAAATATAGGAAATAGTAATTATTGATTAGTAATGTAGTACTATGAATAAATAATTAAAAAAAAACAGTGAATAATAATTTATTTTATTAACGTTGTCAAAAAAAAAAAATATTAACACTAAATTAATATTGTAAACAAATGGTTGATTTATAATCATTAATTGAACTAAAACTGTCCAATTCAACGAACTAAACTTTATATTAATTATTTGATTAGAGTTCTAATTTCTGAATGAAATAGTTTTAATCAATTAAGTATCTGTGGTTATTATTATTATTAGAAATAATATTTATGATGTAAATTAATATTAATTTTTGCTGCCAACATAAGCATAGACCAACCTAAAACTTTACTAATGATAAAAAAGTTTGTAATTCGAATCCTTCCAGAGAGAAAAAAAAAAGCTAATAGGAAATAGGATTATATTATGATGAAGTGATATATATATCAATATAATTTAATAAAATATAATTAGGAAAAGTTTTTTTTTTTTTTTTTTTTTGAGGAATAAAGATTGTTGTTAGTTTATTATTATTTTTATTATTTTAAGGAAGTTTGTTAGTTGATTATTATTATTATTATTATTTTGAAATAAGTTAGTTGATTATTATAATATATATATATTGATAAAAGTTGATTATTATAATAGTTGATCGTTGTGGTATATCTAAATAATAATAATAATAATAATAATAGTTGATACTTGATAGTACTAATTAACATTTCTTCTCTTCTCAAAAAATTAATACTAATTGTTACAGAAAAAAAATGTTACAATAAAGAAAAATTAATTAGGAAGTTATTACTTTGCTATAGTTTTCTTTATTTTTCCAATTAAAGAAATATCCCTGAACTTTGGGGTTTGTTTCAAAAATGCCCTGAACTTTAAAAAGTTTCAAAAATACCTTTGAATTTTGAAAAACGTTTCAAAAATGCCCTTGCCGTTAATTTTGGATGGAAACCATTAAAGTTTTAGTTTCAAAAATACCCTTGAACTTTCAAAAAAAATTCAAAAATACCCTTATTGAAAAAATTTTCTTCTTTTTTCCTCTTTTCACCGTAAATTCTTTCTCCATGAAAATTAATACAAAACTTTGCTTATAAAGGTTGTGTACAACACAATACCAGATAAAAACAGAATTTGAAATCGAGTTTTCTCTTTCAAAAAGCGTAAAAAAGATAAGGGTGAGAAAATAACATATGTATGTATGTATGTATGTATGTATTATTTCTTTTTTGTTTCCTAAAAAAAATTATTTCATTTTTCCTCTCTTTGTTTGTGTATGTTAGTGATAAGAATAAGTTTATAAGACTGTGGATTTGGTCAAATTTATAAGATTAATTAATCAAAAATTTTATATATGATTTTGTTATTATTGATATTTAAAATTTGTTAGAACTCGTATACAATAATAGTTTCATTTATTTTTCATAATATGAATATAAAGAAAGTTAATGGGTAATAGTTGGTGAGAAAATAATATTGAAAAGTTCACACATATAGAATTTCAAGAACAAAACAAAAGTCATCTTGAAGTTTCGATACGAAAATCTTTCCTTCTCCCACCGTAAATTATATATATATTTTTAAAAAAGATTAATTTACAGTGGGAGAAGGAAAAAAAAAAAGAAACATTTTTCAATAAGGGTATTTTTGAATTTTTTTTGAAAATTCAAGGGTATTTTTGAAACTAAAACTTTAACGGTTTCCATCCAAAATTAACGACAAGGGCATTTTTGAAACATTTTTCAAAGTTCACGAGTATTTTTTAAACTTTTTAAAGTTAAGAGGCATTTTTGAAACAAACCCCAAAGTTCAGAGGTATTTCTTATAATTTAGCCAAGATTAAATTACATGTTTAGTTTATGGTTTTTCAAATTTTTAAAGAGCTTTGAACATTTAATTTTGTATCAAGTAAGTTCTAGAATTTTAAAAAGTGTTTCATAAATCCTTAAACTTTTAATTTTGTATCTAATATGTGTTTCATAGATCATGGACCTATTTGATATTTTTTAAAATTAAAAAAAAAAATCATTAAACACAAAATTGAAATTTTATGGTCATAATAAGCACATTTTTTCTCTTTTTATATCAATAAGTGTCCGAACTCTTTATTATTTATATCTCTTATCAATCAACTATGCTAATCTATAGTGGTTCACAAATTTCAATTTTTTTTTTTGGAATAACAAATTTCAAATTTATATCAAATAGATCCGTTGATTCTAAACTTTTAAAAAAATATACTTATGGTCCATAAAGTTTCGGTTTGTTTACAATTGAATTCCTAAGTTGGTGGGAAGGGGGATTTAAATTACAGAATTTTTGATTACCGATACAAGTTTTTTAGAAGTTTAGGAAAATGATTTTTTTTCCATGGTCAGTTTTTCGTTGCAGTATATATTTTTATTATTTTTCTTAAATTGACGTGCCATCTCTTTATTAAAAAGTATTTTTTAATTAAAATCAAATAAATATTTATATAATTTAAAATTTATCTAAAATAAAAATAACAAAAAAATTGAATCTATACCTTGACAACATTTTGAACCATTAAAAAAAAAAAAGATGAATATCATCTAACAAGCGCATAACTCAACTACATAAAATGTTGTCTTTAAAAGTTTAGAAATAAAAAGGAATTTTTGTACGGATAACTCTCTAAAATAGTCAAAAATGACAAATGCCTCACATTTTCAAAACAAAGATATATGTCATTTTACTTGCGTCAACTTCCGGATAAAATTACCATTTTACTTTTTACTCTAACCTCGCTCTCTTCATCTCTCGCTACTCTCGCTCTAGCTTCTCGCTCTCTCTCTAATCTCTCACTCTCTCTCCAATTTCTCTCTCCAATCTCGCTCTCGTTGTCTCTCTCCAATTTCTCTCCCTCCAATCTCTTACTCTCTCTTATTTCTCTCTCCAATCTCGCTCTTAAATGCCTTCAATGCATGTGGTATAAAATGATAATTTTGCTAGGATGATGACATAAGCAAAACAACATATATCTTTATTTTGAAAAGCAGACATTTTTCATTTTGACCTCTCAAAATGTGTATCACGCAATTATCTCAAATAAAAATTAAACAAACTCAAAAGTTTTTTTTACTAAACTAAACATTTAAAAAATGCAATAACCATAATATAATAAACTTGAAAGGCTATTCCAAAAAAAACTGGAAAGGAAGACTTCAAACTTTTTTTTTTTTTTTTTTTTTTTTTTTTTTTTTTTTTTTTTTTTATGGGAAGGGATTTGAAATGAGAAAATACCTCCAGAGTGTTGAGTGCAACATTGGGCAAAGTCGGCTGTGATCGGCTCCCGACGTAAACCTCTCCTTCAACTGACAAATTCTCGAAACGAACTTCGATTCTTGGAATCTCAATCCCCTCTGCACCACAAAATCAAACGAAGAAATTCAAATCCCTAAATTAAAATCAAACGAACTTCGTTTACATTTTAGGGCTTACCGATCAGTTCTGTCTCTGATCCGTCTGAGAAATTCCTCATTATCTTCCTCAACAACCTTCAACACGCTTTCCATCAACCGTTTCCTCTCCTGAAATCCGATCTTCGTCACGTCGACTTCGTCGTGAACGACACTCCCATTGTCCAGAACTTTCCGGAGCATTCCCTTCCGCATCCGATCGTACGTCGGAAGCCGCTCGATCGCCGCCCACCAGAGCTCTTCCTCCTCGTCCTCCGGAGCCATATAAACTCCGATTCACCCGAAAATCAGAAAATGGTAGTTTCGGATTCAATCTCCTTCAAAAACAATAGGAGACACTCGAAGCAACAGAAAATCGAAATGCCAAAGCAACGAAGAGATATAGTTAACAAACATCTGGGATTAAATATAACTGGAAATTGGAATGCTGTGTGGAGTAGAGGCGAAAGAGATGAACAGTTGATGATAGCAGAAGCAAAAGGAAAATGGCACACACGATGCATTGCATTTCTGTTAGCAAATAGAATACTATTGCACGTGTTCCATTTCCTCAAGTTTGTTAATAAAACATGCTCTTCACGCGCATTTAAGAAATTTTAATCGCATTTAATTATTAGTCTTTTTTATATTATTATTTTTAATTAGTTTTGTGAATTTAATAATTATTCTACTAATAATTCCATCAGGAGGAGCGGATCCACGTGGGGGCAATTTACCTTATTGTCCAACGTTGATATATACATGTCAAAGCGAACACGAACAATAATTGGTATGTACCTTTGATCAAGGGATTCAAATTTTTCCACCCCAAATGTGTTATTGAACTTAAAAAAAATTATATATGTATACATGTATAGCGGATTTGAATGTGAATCTAGTTTTTAATTTTACCTTTTGCTTTATATATGCGCAATTGTTTAGTTTATTTTTGTATTTTTTTTATACATAATATAATATAAGTTGTTTTATATATTATTTTAATTTTTTATTTGAGTTCTATATTATTTTAACTTTTAATAGGTTGGACTAGTTTTTTTTTTCACACATTTCAAAATTACTTTAGAAAAATTAATTGGGTAAGAAAAGTTTAATTCTTTACTTATATATTTATGGGCCAATTGCAAGGATAGCAATATGGGCCAAAATAATTGCAAATCTAGCAACCCACAAAAAAATTGCAAAAATAGCAAAATCTAATGGTCTGCATGTTGCATTTACTAAAATGCCCCTCCAGATTTTCTATGAGTGATAGAAAAGATTTATATCAATGATAGGTTTCTTTCTATCAATGATAGAAAAATTTTATACCACTAATAGAAGATTTCTATAAACTTTCTATAAGTGATAGAAGATTTCTATCAATGAAAGAAAGATTTTCTATCACTTCTATCAGTGATAGAAATCTTCTATCAATGATAGAAAAGTTTCTATCACTGATAGAATGTTCTATCAGTGATAGAAAGTGTTTTCTATAAGTGATAGAAAGTTTTCTATCACTGATAGAAAAATCCAACATACAATAACGACACAACTAGCTTCTATCAGTGATAGAAAAGTCATGATAGAACACAACAACTACAAAAACATATAGAATGACAACAATAACCAAACAACTAACAAAACAATATGATATCATAACACCAACGCTTATAGAAACTTTCTATCACTGATAGATTCTATCAAATTCTATCAGTGATAGAAAGATGAGCATTATAAACCAAATAAAGAAATTTACTTAAACAAGGTTTTCAATCGTGTTGTTTAGTTTTCTGGTAGAAAAGTTTCAATAGTGATAAAATATTTCTATCATTGATAGAAAGTTTTTTTTATCACGGATATAATCTATCAGTGATAGAAAGATTTCTATCACCGATAGAAAGTTTTTCTACCACGGATAGAATCTATCAGTGTTAGAAAGATTTCTATTAGTGATAGAAATTTTTTCTATCACCGATAGAAAGTTTTTCTACCACTGATAGAATCTATCAGTGTTAGAAAGATTTCTATTAGTGATAGATTTTTTTTCTATCAATGATAGACTCTATCAATATGTAAAAAAAAAACGAGGATGAATAAGATGCACGCCAGGGGTAATTTGGAAATATAAAAAATTCATTTAAAAATTTTGCCATATTTGCAATTATTTTAAAAAATTGCTAAATTTGCCATTATTTACCCTAATTTTGCCACCCATTACAATTATCCAATATTTATTTGGATGCTTCTAGATGGTTAATTTTGTAATTAATATTACTTAATTGATCTATCAACTCTCAATTTTGTATCTAATAGATCTCATACATATTCAAAAGTTTTTAAGAGTAATTACGGTATTAAACAACCATCCGACTGCATAGCACAGTGGATTAGCGCGTTTGACTTCGGATCAAAAGGTCGTGGGTTCGACTCCCACTGTGGTCAACTTTTTTCTTCAAAAAAAATATTAAACGCATAAAATTTAATTTTGTATCTAATTGAAACTTAAACATTCAATTTTGTAACTAATAAATACATTATTTTTTTATAAAAAAAAAATTGAATAGGTTGATAACTTATTAGACAAAAGATTAAATTTTGTTATACGCAATTTTGGACCACCCCGATATACAAGGAGCTGACGAGGACAACCGGGGAGAAATCGGGCTGAAAGATGGACCAAGGAGGCAAAACCAGCAAATGGGACGGGCCAAGACCGAAGGGGTCGGGTTTTTGGCCCGACCCCCTGCTCGGCCTCGGCCCATGGCCGAGGCCGAGCACATGGTCGGCCCGCTCGCGCGAGCCGAGTCCGTTCGATGCCATTTGGTCCCCACCGCCTTTGGCCGCCTCGGTTTCGCCTGGTTTGACCTAAAACGCCTCCGAATCCCTAAAAAACCCTAAGAGGATGAGCATGTATTTATATCCCTCTTCGCCACTGAAGAGGGGATCCCGAATTCTATCCCTAAACATTATTCTATATTCTCTACTCTCTCCTCTTGCTCTTACTTTTCCACTCCTTACCGTTCTGTTTGCTGACTTAAGCATCGGAGCCGGTGTGGCGAGCACCACACCGGTGTGCAGGTTTACCGTCTTGCAGGCCACGTCTTCCCCCCTCATCTACAAATTTACCGTTGGTGGCACATGAAGGCCAGGTGAGATCCTCTGGCCAAAATCGACCATCAACAGTTGGCGCCGTCTGTGGGGATGAAAGCTTGCCAAATCTGCACACCGATCATTCCATGAGTAAGGGGATGGAGAAGAAAGACCAGAACACAAACACAGATAATTCGGATGGTGACCGCCACCAGCGGAGGTCACGAGAAGACTAACAGCATGACCAATAAGATCAGGGGGCTCAAACCTACAGATCACATAATTCCGAGGAGCCCAGAACCAAGCACGCTAAAGGGCCATGACCACACAATTTCAACACAAAGCCACGGTCATACCAAGATAGACCAGAGGAATCTGATCGAGGATAAGCGCAGAAGTGCCAAAACTGTCGAAGGAGACCTGCAGAAGCTAAGTGACTCCAAGCCAAACAGCGACTACCAGACGAACAGTGCGAAGGCTGGGGCCGAGGCCGAGGCCTACCATGCAGAGGTTGACCATGCCGAGGCCGACCATACCGAGGCCAACCGAAGATGTTCATCCAGATCGATTAGGAGGAAACCCCACGAGAGATCAGAACCACCTTTGGAGGACATCCTTCGGCCGAGGCCGAGGCCGGGGCCGGCCCACAGCTGTGGTCATCTCGAGGCCGAGGCCGACCCTAGGCCAAAGCCGACCCTAGGCCAAAGCCAACTCTAAGCTACGATCATCCTTCGGCCGAGGCTGGGGCCGACCCACAACTATGGTCATCTCGAGGTCGAGGCCGACCCTAGGCCAAAGCCGAAGCCGACTATCCAATACTTCAAAAGTGACCCGAAGATCACATAATCAAGACAAATCAGATTGTCAATGCAGTTGAGCACAAGACAAGATCCAGATCGAAGCGAAGGAGCCGGATACGAAAGACGACAGATTGTTCGAGGCTAAGGCCTAAGCCAACCCCAGATATGACTGAGGTTGAGGCCGAGGCCGACCCCAGATATGATTGAAGCTGAGGCCGAGGCCGACCATAGCCATGGTTGTGACACCATGCGAGCCTGGACCAACGGGTGTACCTCGCGCTCATCTAGTTGAATCCACGCCTACATGCGAGCCTATAGTGCCCACGCTTCAGCGAGCCTATAGTGCCCACGATTCTCATGCGAGCCTATAGTGCCCACGCTTCAGCGAGCGTATAGTGCCCACGCCTACATGCGAGCCTATAGCGCCCACGCTTCAACGAGCCTATAGTGTCCACGCCTACATGCGAGCCCATAGAGCCCACGCTTCAGCGAGCCTATGGTGCCCACGCCTACCATGCGAGCCTATAGTGCCCACGCCTACATGCAAGCCTATAGCGCCCACGCTTCAGCGAGCCTATAGTGCTCACGCCTACATGCGAGCCCATAGAGCCCACGCTTCAGCGAGCCTATGGTGCCCACGCCTACCTTGCGAGCCTAAGCTCTTCAGCTTAGCGCCCACGCCTGCATACGAGCCTGGACTGCCGAAGTCTACCTCGCCTCATCCAGAGTGAGACCATGTGAGTCTGGACCGACGAGTCTACCTCACCTCCTCTGGCCTGAGCATCTTTACACCGGACGAGCCTGGACTGCCGAAGTCTATCTCGCCTCATCCAGAGTGAGACCATGTGAGCCTGGACCAACGAGTCTACCTCACCTCCTCTGGCCTGAGCATCTTTACATCAGGCGAGCCTGGACTGCCGAAGTTTACCTCGCCTCATCCGGAGTGAGACCATGTGAGCCTGGACCAACGAGTCTACCTCACCTCACCTGGCATGAGTCCATACACTTCATCTAAGTCAAGCTCACCCTGCAGAAGTCGGGACCGAGCACCTCTCGCCAAGGTCGAGCACCTCTTGCCGGTCGAGCACCTCTTGCCGAGGCCAAGCACAAACTTCAAAGGTATTCTCCTATTTACTCAACTATACTTTATGTTTCAGTGAAGTTCTGCTTAAGATTGGGGGCTACAGAGGGGATATGCACTCCCTATTAAACAAAAAGCAAGTAACTGGGGATATGCACTCCCTATTAAACAAAAAGCACCTATGTTTAGCATGTTCTACTAAAATTTACATGTTCAAACCTATTCTCTTATTATTTTCCTACAAGGACTAACATATGGATGCAGGGAGCCAAATTTTAGGCTAACGGGGGCTTGAGGTCGGGGCCGACCCTAGCCTTTTCCCTAACTTTTCTCTTGCAGACATGAACCTGAAATGAAGCACTCCGAATGACCCAGTACGAAGCAAAATTAGAAAACTGCTCGGCCTCTTCCCGAGGCCGACCAACACCACTTTTGTAATCTCTCACCCTTTTTCATTTCCATTTCATCTAACCCCTATTCAGGGAGTGTCTACTTCTATCCTACTTTGCAGGATGACAACAAAGCTACACATAAGCCAGCCCAAGGCAAGGGTCATTACTCTTAAATCGGGCTTAAGGAGCTCAACTTATAGCAATAAGTCACCACGAATCCCAATTCAAGAGTGGGGGCTTAATGTTATAGGCAATTTTGGACCACCCCGATATACAAGGAACTAACGAGGACAACCGAGGAGAAATCGAGCTGAAAGATGGACCAAGGAGGCAAAACCAGCAAATGGGACGGGCCAAGACCGAAGGGGTCGAGTTTTTGGCCCGACCCCCTGCTCGGCCTCGGCCCATGGCCGAGGCCGCCCCCCGGCTCGCTCGCGCGAGCCGAGTCCGTTCGATGCCGTTTGGTCCCCACCGCCTTTGGCCGCCTCGGTTTCGCATGGTTTGACCTAAAACGCCTCCGAATCCCTAAAAACCCTAAGAGGATGAGCAGGTATTTATATCCCTCTTCGCCACTGAAGAGGGGATCCCGAATTCTATCCCTAAACATTATTCTATATTCTCTACTATCTCCTCTTGTTCTTACTTTTCCACTCCCTACCGTTTTGTTTGCTGACTTAAGCATTAGAGCCGGTGTGGCGAGCACCACACCGGTGTGCAGGTTTACCGTCTTGCAGGCCACGTCTTCCCCCCTCATCTACAAATTTACCGTTGGTGGCACGTGAAGGTCAGGTGAGATCCTCTGGACAAAATCGACCATCAACAAATTTTATCTCTAAGAGAACATTTGATTTTTTTTTAAAAAAATTGAATATGTCAAAAACCTATGGATACAAAATTGAAACTTCATATATCTATTAGACCTTTTTTTTTAAGTTCAAGGACTATACATACACAAATTTAAAATTTCAAGGACTAAACTTGTAATTTAGTATAATGTGAACTTGTGCCCCCTGACATCGAGTTCTGGATTCACCACTGAATTTGATATGTCGTTTTCGTTTCTATTCGTGAAATTCTTTGTTAAATTTATAGAGGGAGAAGATTTGATTGTACCAGTGTGTAGGGATCTCCCTACATACCATCATTAAAATGATTAAGGAGAGGTAAAATAAAATTTTTATTTTCTACCTTTCTCTCTTAGTTGTCGAGATTTTAATGGGATATGTAGGAAGATCTCTACATACTCGTATGCAACCAAATATTTTTCTTTATGTCAAAATGGAGGTGGTGAAGTCATTCTGTTCCCACCCCACGTGAACATTCCTATATGGGTTGATTAATCAACTATTAATCCAAGCATGATAAAAAAAATAATACATATTACATTTTAGTCCCTATATTTTTAAATGTTCAAGTTTAGTTCTCACTTTTAATAAATCTTAAAATTCGTTTCTACTATAGTGTTTAGGGTTATTTCTTTCAAATCTCTATTAGCCTCCTCTCTGTAAATTTTGAAAATATAATCTCGTTGTCTTTTTCGGTAATAAAATAATAATCATTGTTTTACTAAGGTCTCAAAATTAACTCCAAATTAATAATGATGACGACTACTTTTTATTAGATTTCTTGAATGCACACGACTAATTTTTTGAACCTTTGATCCTTTCAAAAAAAAAAAATAAATAAATAAATAAATAAATAAAAATTGAACATTTGAATTTTGAAAAACTAAAATGGTTTGAGTCACACCTTAAATTCAAAAAGAAGATATTCTACTTCTAGAATGGTTAAACTTAAAAAGAAAATAATATTAATATTGTCAAATTGGAAGGAAAATGGTGTAACGCATTTTAAACATATATCTCGAATAGTTATTAGAAATCAAATTTATACGAACTAATCCAATGGTTTGAATCCAATAATTTTTCCATGAGAAAAAAATTGGTCTAACTAAAAGTTCTACTTTATGGCACATCGTATGATCGTTATTATAAAAGTTTAAATGAGCATGACACATTTATGCAACCAATCTTTTATTTATTTATATGTATTCATCCATTCGAACATAGTTTATGAGATAAAATACTCATTATCATCCAAAAAGTGGTAGTTGAATCTCAATACATCCTCCCATTGTTAAACTTAAAAAAAAAAAATAGTTTTTTTTTCTTTAAATTTATTTTTAATATTGAGTTTGCATCCCAATTTCGCTTTTAGTTTTCTATTTTCAAAACTCATGTTTGCTTCCTCATAATTTATTAGGTAAGCCTTTCACTTTTCTTAAAATATAAACCCATTTGAATTCTAAACCAAATCTTAAAGATAAAAGATAATTGTTTTTAAACTTTGAAAACATTTTAAAAAGATTGGTAACACAACAAAGAAACTATTTGTAGTAATGTTTATTGTTGATGCCAAAATCCGGACAGAAGACTCATCTGACCTTCACGTGACACCAACAGTGAATTTGTAGAAGCTGGGGAAGACGTGACCTGCAAGACCAGCAAAAACCACTGCACACCGGCGTGGTGTAGGCCACACCGCCTCCGATGCCTAAGTCAGAAAACCGAGGAGAATCTACAGATAGTAAAGGGGAGAGTCAAGAATCGAGTTTCGGAACCCTTCTTCCGTGGTGAAGAGGGGGTTTTATACATGTTTGCCCTCCTAGGGTTTTTAGGAATTCGGTGGTGTTTCGGGACGAACCAGGCGAAACCGGGGCGATTCGGGGCATCAGGGACCGAAAAGAGGTCATCGGGCTCGGCCCGCGCAAACGGGCCGAATGGTCGGCCTCGGCCTTTTGCTGAGGCCGACCATATGGGTCGGGCCATTTTGGCCCGACCCGTTGGTCCAGTCTTCCTCTTGGTTGATCTTTTGGTCCTACCTCTGCCCGATTGTCCTCATCAGCTCCTTGTCCATCTGTGTGGTCCAAAATCACCTATAACATTTATAAACTCAATTTTACAAGTATAAAAATGGTTATCAAATATAACTTAATTAGGAATGTTATTTTTCTTTGGTCTTGATGAGGTGGATAACGAGGGAGGGAGGGAGTGGGAAAAAAAAAATCCACGTGAGCTAAACAAGATCTCAACCCTATCCTCAATTCCTCATCCCCACCCTCACCTCATTTCCCGTCCTTGTCCCGTTTAATAGTATATCATCATCATATTTAAATCTAAACTTTTTATTCTTTAATGACTTAGATAATTTGATAGGTTTGAACTATATAGTTGAATATTTAAATTATATGTTGATGCCAAAATCCGGACAGAAGACTCACCTGACCTTCACGTGACACCAACAGTGAATTTGTAGAAACTGGGGAAGACGTGACCTGCAAGATCAGCAAAAACCGCTGCACACCGGCGTGGTGTAGGCCACACCGCCTCCGATGCCTAAGTCAGAAAACCGAGGAGAAGCTACAGATAGTAAAGGGGAGAGTCAAGAATCGAGTTTCGGAACCCTTCCTCCGTGGTGAAGAGGGGGTTTTATACCTGTTTGTCCTCCTAGGGTTTTTAGGAATTCGGAGGTGTTTCGGGACGAACCAGGCGGAACCGGGGCGATTCGGGGCATCGGGGACCGAAAAGAGGTCATCGGGCTCGGCCCGCGCAAACGGGCCGAATGGGAGGGCCCGGCCTTTTGCCGAGGCCGACCACATGCTCGGCCTCGGCAAAACGCCGAGGCCGACCATATGGGTCGGGCCATGTTGGCCCGACCCTTTGGTCCGGTCTACCTCTGGGTCGGTCTTTTGGTCCCACCTCTGCCCGATTGTCCTTGTCAGCTCCCTGTGCATCTGTGTGGTCCAAAATCACCTATAACATTATATATATCGAAAATTTAAAAATTCCTCCTTAAATGAGGATTTTGTATGGGTAACCAACCATTTAAATAAAGATTTTCTATTAAAAAAGTAGTTATTTAATCGAAACTTTTCCCCCCAAAAAAAAAAATTAATTCAATTAGGATTAAAAAACTAAATAGAAATTACTTTTTGGGGATATGATCTTCGCAAAATTTAACAAATGGAAGTTTAATGTTATTAAAAGTATGGTCTTAAATTATGCTAAAGTACAAAGTACCTTAAAATACTATTACTACTTTTAAAAGTGTTTTTAATTTTTTTTTTTAAAAAAAAATCTAAACTCACCCCAGATGCTTCTTCTATAAGTAACTTAAAAGTTCCTTCTCAAAAAAAAAAAAAAAAAAAAAAAAAAAAAAACCTTAAAAGTGTTATAACAATTTTGAACAGTTGAAATTTTGTTCTTTAATGCAATCCAAACATCACACATGTGAAAAATATTCTATCCAAAAACACACAACATAAAAGATGAATATATAAGAAAAGAAGGAACCCTTTTGAACCCTCTTGTTATCACTTGTTGCTCTTAAGCAATTGGTTTCTATGGTACAAGACTAGATAATATAAAGTTAAATTACAAAGTTGGTCCTTATGGTTTGAGAAAAGTTAGAATTTAGTCCCTATGATTTGATAAAACCTCATAAATAGTTCCTACCATTAGAAGCCCACCAACGGATTGAGTACGTGGTCTGTAGAAGCCACCAATGGATTAATGTATGTGGTAGGTGTTGAGAAAATGAATTTTTTTTTTTAATTATTAAACTTTATTTGTGGCATTTAGTGTGACTTTTGGTTTTTGTGACTTTTGGCTTTTGGTTTCTTGTAACCAATGGTGACTTTTGAGTTTTGGGAGTTAAGGAGAGTTATGAGCATTTTAACACACATTTAAAGTTTTGAACCATTGGTATTCTATAGTTACTTTTGTAAGCCTATATAAAGGCATGCTTAGTTGAATGAAAAATCATCTCCATTCATACTTGTCTTCCACATTTTTCTAACAAAGTGGTATAAGAGCTAGTAGCAAAAAAATTGAGAGAAATGGCCAACGGTGGGATGGGTTCGCTTCAATTACCGATGCTTTCCAAGCTCAACTATGACAATTGGAGCATCAAGATAAAAGCGTTACTAGGAGCACAAGATGTGTGGGAGATCGTAGAGAACGGTTTCCAAGAGGCAGAAGCTGGAGTCGATCAAGCGCAAAGAGATGCGTTAAAGGAGACAAGAAAGAAGGACAAGAAGGCCCTCTGTTGTACCAATCGGTGGATGAAGACACGTTTGAGACTATCGTCAATGCTGAGACGTCAAAGGCGGCATGGGACAAGCTCCAATCGACTCATAGAGGAGCCGATTGTGTGAAAAAGGTACGGTTGCAAACTTTACGTGGTGAGTTTGAATCTTTACAAATGAAGGAGACAGAGGTGATAGCGGAATATCACACAAGAGTAATAACCGTCGTCAACCAATTGAGACGGAACGGTGAAGAAATCGCCGATGTTCGTGTCATGGAAAAGGTTCTACGAAGCCTAAATACAAAGTTCGAGATTATTGCCACGACAATCGAGGAGACACAGGATCTCGAGATTATGACGATTGAACAATTTATAGGCTCATTGCAAGCCTATGAGGAGAAAAAAAAAAGGAGGATGGAGCAAACAGAGACCATTGAACAACTTCTCCAACTCAAACTCAAGGAGGAGAATAGTCGTGGATGTGGAAGAGGTCGCGATGGTCGAGGTCGTGGTGGAAGAGGTGAAACCAACACCGATGTTTCTCAAAATTCATGTGATTCCTCAAGAGGAAGAGGAGGTCGAGGTCGTGGAAGACGTGGTGGAAGATCTCGGAGAGATAAATCTTAGGTAAAATGTTATAATTGTAATAAGTATGGACATTATGCAAATGAGTGTTACTCATCTCAATTAGAATCAAGTGATCGAAAGCATCATGGCCAATCAACCGCCAGCACATCAAAAGCCCATCAAGGGCAATCTAATTATGCAGAGGAGAATGAAACCTTATTTATGGTTTCAAAGGGAGAAGAATAGAGTCAAGATTTGTGGTATCTTGACACTGGAGCCTCAAACCACATGTGTGGAAAACGCGAGATGTTTGTGGAGTTGAACGAGATGGAGAAAGGTAATATTGCCTTTGGAGACAATTCTTTGGCCGCCATCAAAGGAATAGGTAAAATTCTCATTTGGTTAAAAAATGGAGAAAATCAATATATTACAAATGTTTATTACATTCCCAGTATAAAAAATAATATATTGAGTGTAGGACAATTGTTAGAGAAAGGTTTTGAAGTTCAAATGAAAAACAATTGTTTGTATTTGAGGGATAATCATGAGAGACTTATTGCTAAAGTTTCCATGACAACCGAATGTTTCCTTTGAATATATGTAATGATGTTCCAAAATGCTTGAAGACGTGTTATGAGGATCTCTCCTGGTTATGGCATCTACGGTTCGGGCACCTCAATTTTGGAAGTCTAGAAGACTTGTCGAAGAAGCAAATGGTGCGGGGTTTACCGCATATTCACAAGCCGAACCAAGTGTGTGAAGGATGCCTACTTGGCAAACATCATCGAAGTAGTTTTCCGAAGGAGTCTATGACAAGAGCCAAGAAGCCTCTAGAACTCATCCATGCTGGTGTGTGTGGAATGATCAAACCGGAGTCTCATGGTAAAAGTAAATACTTCCTTCTGTTTATTGATGATTTTTCTAGAAAAACATGGGTGTACTTTTTGAAGGAAAAATCAGAAGTATTTGAAATCTTCAAAAGATTTAAGGCACGTGTGGAAAATGAAAGCAATCTTACAATCAAGGCCATGAGAACTGATCGAGGTGGTGAATTCACATCAAATGAGTTCAAACAGTTTTGTGATGAAAAAGGCATCCGACGTCCGTTAACAGTGCCAAGGATACCACAACAAAATGGCGTGGTGGAGAGGAAGAATCAGACAATCTTGAATATGGCAAGAAGCATGCTAAAGACAAAGAAAATGCCAAAGAAATTTTGGACGGAGGCCGTAGCTTGTGCGGTCTATTTGACAAATCGAGCACCAACCAAAAGTGTGCTTGACAAGACGCCTCAAGAAGCTTGGAATGGAAGAAAGCCCGGAATTGGTCACTTCAAGGTATTTGGGAGTATTGCATATGCTCATGTGTCGGAAGAAAAAAGGACCAAGCTCGATGATCAAAGCGAGAAACTCATCTTCATTGGCTATGATGCAAGTTCAAAGGGTTATCGCCTTTACAATCCTTTGAATGGGAATGTAATTATTAGCCGTGATGTTGTTTTTGATGAACATGCATCTTGGGATTGGAATATACAGGAGGAGGAGTATGATTTCCTTCCATATTTTGAAGAAAACGATGAAAATGAGCCAACCAGAGATGAAATTGATGAAGTTTTGCCTAGCCCAGTGCCATCCCATTCGACTGATCGATTGTCATCTGAAGGTTCATCCAGCGATTCTGATAATGAAATTGGTCCAAGAGGAACCCAAAGTCTACAGGAACTTAATGAGGTAAATGAAAATCAAAATGACATAATTCTCTATTGTCTTTTTGGTGATTGTGAGCCCATTAGTTTCCAAGAAACCATTGCAAGCAAGAAATGGAAGGATGCAATGGATGAAGAAATTCGAGCGATAGAGAAAAATGACACATGGGAGTTGACCAAGCTTCCAAAAGGGCACAAACCAATCGGAGTGAAGTGGTTATACAAGACAAAGAGAAAGGCCAATGGCGATGTTGAAAAGCACAAGGCGAGACTAGTGGTGAAAGGGTATAGTCAACGACATGGCATTGACTATGATGAGGTATTTGCCCCCGTTGTTTGCCTTGAAACTTTTCGTTTGATTATTGCTTTGGCAGCTCATAATCATTGGAAAATACATCAAATGGATGTCAAATCGACATTCTTGAATGGAATTCTTGAGGAAGAAGTCTATGTGGGGCAACCATTGGGTTATGAAGTCAAGGGTGAAGAAAACAAAGTGTTTCGATTGAAGAAGGCTCTTTACGGTTTGAAGCAAGCACCGAGAGCATGGAATTCGAAAATTGACAAGTATTTTCAAGAGAAGAAGTATATGAAGTGTCCTTATGAGCATGCCCTTTACATCAAAATGCAAGGTGAAAGCATACTAATCATTTGTTTATATGTTGATGATTTAGTATTTACCGAAACAATCCTATCATGTTTGATGAGTTCAAAAGAGAGATGGCAAAGGAGTTTGAAATGACGGACATTGGTCTCATGAGTTACTATCTTGGGATCGAGGTCAAACAAAGTGAAGATGAGATTTTTATATCCCAAGAAGGCTATACTAAAGAAATGTTCAAAAAGTTCAACATGGATGATGCTAATCCAGTTGGAACACCGATGGAATGTGGAGTCAAAATCACCAAGCAAGGTGGAGGAGAGAAGGTAGATTCTACATATTTCAAAAGTTTTGTTGGAAGTTTGAGATACTTGACATGCACAAGACCTAATATTCTTTATTCAGTTGGAATTATTAGTCAATTTATGGAGGAGCCGACAACTACACATTGCAAAATGGCAAAAAGAATACTTCGCTACATCAAAGGGACGATTGGGTATGGTCTTTCCTATGTCTCTTCTAGCAATTTTGATATTGTTGGATACTGTGATAGTGATTGGAGTAGTGACTTGGATGATCGAAAGAGTACTACGGGGTTTGTGTTTTTTATTGGTGAAACGGCGTTCACATGGATGTAAAAAAAGCAACTCATAGTCACATTATCAACATACGAGGCAGAGTACGTCGCGACAACTTCATGTGTATGTCATGCAATTTGGCTAAGAAACTTAGTGAAGGAGTTGAAGTTTCAAATGGAAGGTCCAATGAAGATTTTTGTTGACAACAAATCGGCCATTGCCTTAGCCAAAAATCCGGTATTTCATGGGAGGAGCAAGCACATTAAATACTCGATTTCACTACATTCGGGATTGTGTTGCGAATAAAGAAGTGGAACTCAAATATATCAAGTCACAAGACCAAACGGCAAACATTTTCACAAAGCCCCTCAAGTTGGAGACTTTTATCAGAATGAGGAGTTTACTTGGTGTAACAAATCAAGTTTAAGGGGGGTGTTGAGCAAATGAAAAGTTCTTTCATTATTAAACTTTATTTGTGGCATTTAGTGTGACTTTTGGTTTTTGTGACTTTTGGCTTTTGGTTTCTTGTAACCAATGGTGACTTTTGAGTTTTGGGAGTTAGGAGAGTTATGAGCATTTTATCACACATTTAAAGTTTTGAACCATTGGTATTCTATGGTTACTTTTGTAAGCCTATATAAAGGCATGCTTAGTTGAATTAAAAATCAACTCCATTCATACTTGTCTTCCACATTTTTCTAACAGTAGGACAGATACTCAATCCATTGGTGACTTTTAACGGTAGAAACTATTTACGAGGTTTTGTTGGAACACGAGAACGAAATTCTAACTTTTAAAACCATAAGAATTAAATTCTAACTTTCTTGAAACGACTAATTACCAACTATGTAACTTAACCACAATAGAATGACAAACAAACATAACATATTACACTGCTTATCTCCTCTGGAAGTTTAGGAATTTGACTCCACAGGCAAACACAAAGAAGAAGATCAAAACCCAAACAACATGAGCTGCAGCGACCACTGGAATGAAGTCGTAATCGTACCCGAACTGTTCCTTGAGGAACATCTTTAATCCTACATTTCCAAATCCTGGTATCTCGATGTCAACATCTTTGTCCCCAACTTGAGAAGTCACAAGGCCATAGATTGTCCAAGCCATAGGGGAAGCCCAGTAATACCATCTCCACCAGATGGGAATTAGCTGCAAAAGTGTTGGTGTAAGTGCAACTATGAGTGCAAAGTGCTGTAAGTTCTAAATATAGAATTCAGATGTCACATACCTGTCGAGGAATAAGAAAACCAGCAAACAAGCTCCAGAGACTAATGAAGAACAACACAAAAACGGCTGCAATATGGTGGTTTGGAGTCAGTGCTACAACCATCATCCCATACAATGTGCAGTATATTAAGCACATTAGAAACAAGTAGTAGAACAGCATAAACTTTCCCACTTTCCACTCAAATCCAATCATGCTATAAAGAAGGAGACAGAAAATTAAAGCTTGAACTGAAATATAGATCGTCTCAATTGCCACCTGCAAGAAAAAAAAAAGGGATTAATCTTTAGTTCTATTTTAGAAAAGCTAAATGCTTTTATAAATCAAAGCCTTAAACAAAGAGTTGTCATTAGAATCGTCAAAAATAGCTGACCCTCCACATATCTCCACAATGATATGTTATGGCACACTTTGAGCATAAGCTCTCATGACTTTTCTTTTGGTTTTACATGGAAGGTCTCGTACTAATGGAGGTATTGTCTATCACTTGTATACCCCTGATTTTTCCCTTTTCCAAGCCAATGTGGGACGTTGGTGCCCAATGATCCTCCCCTCGAAGAAAGTGACTCGAGTCTCCCCTCAAATAGTCATCTATCCATTAAACTCTCTAGTTTTATCAAGAGTTTGCTCTTATCCAACCTAACTCCTTTTTTCCAAAGCACACCATCGTTTTGATAGAGCTCAACCATGAATTACCATGACTATGTTTGAAACTCATCGCTCCTTTGTTCGTCACTTAGGATTTCACTTACTGACTTACGTGACTAAGTTTGTGGCATGACTCTAATACCAATTGTTAAAGACATTGGACCCTCTGCATATCTCCTCAATGGTATGAAATTGTCCACTTTGGGCATGAACCCTAATAGCTTTGCATTTGATTTTACCCAAAATACCCTCTTAGAGCTTAACTGAGTTGAGCATCATTTTCTCTAGTGTTGTGAATTAAGATTGGTTGTCTCTTTCGTATGGGTCGTGGCTTTAGAGTTTTTACTATGTAGTTGTTGATACGAGACCTGACTCGTTCTTGTGTATCTAGAAGTTTGAAAATGTCTAGCTGTTGTGGGGTGAAGTCTATTGATTGGTTAATCAGACTTATAAAAGAGTATATTTTGTCTAACAGGTGTTTCAAAATTTTGGGTAACTTATAGTTACGCTGTTATGCTGTTGAATTTTCGGTAGCATTAAAATTGGTAGGTAAGGTTTAGTAATGTCCCCTAGTTTAGGTCGAATTTTGGGGGCGTTACAGTTGTAGTCCATCACTTATACACCATTGATCTTCCCCTTTTCTAGTCCATGTGGGTCTTTGGCCGCATTCCCAACAAGGACTTTATAAATCATCGGTCAAAGAGTACAATAAAATAATTAAACTATTAGTTTAAACTTTTGAGTCAACTAGTAATTAACATGGTATCAAAGTAGAAGCTTATTTTTTTCCTTCCCAAATCGTATAATAAATCATGAGTGAAGTCCCACATTGATTAGATAAGGGGAAAATCATGGGTATATAAATTAGGACAACCATCTCCATTGCCATGAGATTTTTTGGGTGAAATCAAAAGCAAAGTCATGAGGGCTTATGTCCAATGTAGACAATACCATACTATTGTAGAGATATGTGGATGGCTCATTGTCCCAAACAGATGATTTTGAGGTCAACCATTTTTTTTTACCTGAGCAAGTGTATAAGGCAGTGTAGAATACATCCCTGCACCTCGTTCTCGATAGAAAACCACTCTTTCAATACCAACCACTGCCTGCACAGTTGAAGCATTGAAAGTTCCAAGGAAAATGACAGCAGCATATATAGCTCCCATAATGTTCAACACATCTTGTTCCTTGGCTCTGTTAAACACAGAACAAAAACAAAACATCAAAATATAGTATGTGAAAATAATCACAAACATTTACAATGGCCAGGAAAGCCTTACAATTTTTGTCCCTTGTTCCAAAAAATTAGACCAAATAAGATACCAATAAATATGGTAATGAAGAATCGTAAGGCGTTGTATTGAGTGTGTTGCCAGTAAGAGCGATATTGTTTCCAAAAACAAGCTTTGCACTGAGAGAAAAATGATTGTGAGTATTCATTTGAGAAGTGAAGGTCCTTGGAGCCTTGAACTGGAGTATTAAGTTCCATTATAAGCTCTTGGTTCCTCCTGGGAAAATCAGAATTACAGAGCTAAGAAAAATGACAGAAATTCAAATAAACTCTTAAACTTAAGCAAGGTCATACATACTGATAGAGTGGAGATTTAGCAAAAGTTTCAGCAAAATTGATATTCAGTTGAGCCTCCATCTGCGGGGCAGTAACCTCAAGCATCCATGTAGCAGGATTTTGGCCATCTTCAATCTTTGGAATCCCAGGAATAGCCTATGACAAATAGCATCCACACACTGAACATTTGGGTGGAAAATGGACAGAAAGCACATAACACCAAAATAAATAATACTCACTTCAAAATATTCGATAAGTTTACAAGATCGCTGCCCAAGAGGTCCGACATAAATCATTTGCCCACCACGTTCCATGAGCAATAACTACATTAAGCATTATAAAAGTAAAAGAAATGAAATGAAGATTGAAATTTGGAGAATTTAAAATGGCTCAGCAAGAACTAAGAACAATCATGTAGGGGTTGAAATAATACCTCATCAAAGGCTTCAAAAATGTCTATGCTTGGCTGATGAATCGTGCATACAACAGTTCTTCCTGTATCGACCGTGTTTCTCACAGTACGCATGACAATTGCAGCAGATCTAGCATCCAAACCAGAAGTTGGTTCGTCCATGAAGATGATAGAAGGATTAGCAACCAACTCTACGGCTATTGTCAACCTCTTCCTTTGTTCTGTTGAAAGACCATCTACTCCTGGAAGTCCCACTATAGCATCTCTTATTGTATCAAGTTCTATCAATTCCATAACTTCTTCTACAAACATCTATATCAATAAAGAATAGTCATCCAGAAAAAGTTAAACCACATGTTATATGAATTGGATGGATGAAGCTATATAGAAGTTTCTGATGGTTAATAAAAGACTCGAATAGTATACCTTTCTTGTTTTGATGTCCACGTTAGAAGAAAGGCGAAGCCAGGCAGAAAACAAGAGAGACTCGTACACAGTGACATAGGGCGAATGAATGTCATTTTGTTCACAGTAACCACTTACTCGAGCAAATGTTGATTGTTTCTTTGGATAACCAGAGATGTATATACTTCCTTCAATATAACCACTGGTTTTTCTACCAGCTAAAACATCCATAAGAGTAGTTTTCCCAGCACCACTGACACCAACAAGTGCTGTTAATATACCTGGTTGAAAAGCTCCACTAACGTCTCGTAGAAGTTGAAGACGATCTTCTTCAATCCCATGCATCTTCATTTCCTGATTCAAAAGACATTGATGTGTACTGATCATGTAGTTTCCACAGTTTATAACATCTTTGTAAAACTTTACAAACTTCAGTTAACTTACTGTAGGCATATCCACATAATAGTTGACATGGCTGAATGTAAGTGAAAGGGGTTGGAAAGGCAAAACCATTCCTCTCCTCTGCATAGGATCTGAATGAGCTACTAATTCTGAAGATTTGATGACCCCATTGTCAATGCCTATAACCGTTTTGAAAAAATCAAACCTCTAACTAATAAATATTATAAGTGCACAAGAAACATGATTGTGCAAGTTTCTTCTTAGGAACTTGAACCTGCTAATTTATGAAGTGTAGTGGACCCATTGTTTTTCCTTTTCTTCTCGTCTTCCTCCATGCTAATTACCGTCCTTGAATCGGTCAATGCTGAAGATAGATTCAAAATATCAATACAATAGTAATAATTTATTCAAATTGATAGATTAAATTAAATTCTTGAGTATATTAAGGGGTGAGATTGTTTACGATTCAAGTATGTCAGAGCTACTGTAAATAAAATGTTGAAGAGAAGATTAAAGCCAAAAAGCGCTGCAACACAAATCCAGTACCAATATTCTTCCTTAAAGAATCCTCTACTGGCAAGGAGCACTTTTCCAATAGTAGGTTCATTAATTCTATGGTCGATATTTTTCTGCATTAGGCAAGTATGTTTTGAGTAATTATGACAGAAAAAAAAACATATGACTACAATCAATATCTCTTCCCAATTGAAAATTCTCAAACATTAATTCAACTAAGGTTTTACCTTGCTCCATCTTTCGTCAAGAAACTCATTAATCACAATTGCATTTTGTCCATACATCAGGGGAGAAATATAAAGGCCCCATAGCATCCATGGCTCAACGTTATCTAAGTGTATAAAAGAAACGCAAATAAAACACTTTCATCTACTAAATTAGTTAATATGTTGTAGAGTTAAAATTTAGCCAAAATGAGAGGAAAAACCACTTACCTTTGCTAATAACGAAACCTCCGAGCAAGAAAATTAATGATACAGAAAAGGTACTCAAAGTTGTTGCAATAACTAGTGTTCTTGCAATTGCAGCCAGAAGTCGAAATAGAGATAGACTCATTTGATGTGTGGCAAAGAGTGCCAAAAACTGCTTGAAGAATCTAGAGAATCAATAAAGAGTTGAGTAAGTAAAGTTTACTTTTTTGACAAATGAAACAGTGAAAGGAAAGACAAAATATATACCTACTAGGAGTAGGAGCAAACCCGATTGTGTAATAAGTAAGAAGAACCCATATCCCTGACTCAATGAAAGAGAGAGGAATTCTAAGAAACCAAATAGGTAAGCTGAATGCCCAAGCTGGATAGAACATGGAATCCCTTTGCTTAAAGAACACTGGAAGCCTGAAAATAGTTAGACCCAGTTCTGTCATTCCATTAAGCATGATATTCATGAGGCTGAAAAACAAGGCTCCAAGGAACTTGCTTCCATCAATCACACTGCCCACTTTCATTTCAGTCCTAAAGAACACAGACATAGTAATGATGGACATGATAGTAATTTGAACAGTCTTGGCCACATAGACAAAAGCATTTCGCTTCATGAGCAGCAATTCTCTTGAAAAGCATGCCTTGAAGAGCTCCCAATTTGACAAACCATATTTCTCTTTGACTAATGCAGCTGGGTGGGTTCTAGATTTGTCGTAAGGTACTTTGAGATTGGAGGCAAGATGTTGACCAATGGAAAAAGAGTTGAATCCCCGCACAAATTCAGTAGCTGAAATGAATCTATATGGGTGGTTCTTTCTATACCAATACTGTTCTTGGTCCTTTTTTGATGTCACTTCTTGTAAAAAATCAGCAACTCCTTTCCTTTCCGGGCATTTGAAGCCCATAAATTCAAAGAATTCAAGGACTTTTTCTCTTGGGCCTTGGTACACGATTTGTCCATCTGAAAGAAGAATAATATCATCAAATAGATCATAAGTTTCTGGAGCTGGTTGTAGTAGAGAAATGACCATCGTTAGGTCCATTATATGAACCATCTGCCTCATGAACTTGCATATCTGAAAAGTGGTGGAACTGTCCAGTCCTGTTGATATTTCATCCATAAACAATGCCTTTGCAGGCCCTACCAGCATCTCCCCTGCACATATTTTACCTTTTTTTGGTTGAACTTAAAGCACAATAACTATGAGAAAACATTAAAAACCACATATTTTCAACCTGTAGTAGCACGTTTCTTCTGGCCACCAGAGATACCCCTTCTCATTTCATCACCGACCAAAGTATCAGCACAAATTTCCAATCCAAGTATCTGTGAGAAATTTATTTTTAAATTATCATGAAGTCAGCTCAACAACCGGTTAAAATATATGCATATTCAAAGTCATAATTATAGTCTTAGTCATTCATCACTTGTATTAATATGCCTTAAATCTGTTATCTAGCGCTCCAAATGACCAAGTACAGGGGTCTCGCTGTCCAGTCAACGAGTCGAGGTCCAAGAACAAAGCGCTTGGTGGAGGTTCGAGGGCAACGCCCCCTAAGCTAAATTCTAGTTATGTAATTTTGTTTAGGGCTTTATCTTTGGGCCTATTCTGTTAGGGTTAAAAGTGGTGCCATATATAAACCCTCTTAACCTAATATGTCCTAATCTCTATAATCTGTATCTGATTTCTCTCACTAATAAAACTACTTTCTCCCTCTGCCGTGGATGTAGCTAACACACCCGTTAGTGAACCACGTAAATCTTTGTTGTTCTTCGTATTTCTATTCTTGTTTTGTTGGATTCCAATTAGTGTCATAACAACTTGTAACATTTTAGTCTCCATATGTTTATAATCTAATTCATTCTTATTCTTTTTACTTGGACCTATTGACTTAATTTAGCTATTTTGACTTGACATCAGAGCTAACATAGTGTAACTATACAACAAATCAAGATATCATGTTGACTTCTACGTGATATCATGCTCAACTTTAACCAAAATACAAAAAACAACTAAGTGAAGAGACTTCAATTGTAATATAAAAACAAAGACTTGCCAAAATTGCTAACCTTGAGGATGTAATCGGTAACTAAATTTGTTTTTTGGCCAGAAATAGAGATGGCCTTCATGAAGGCATCAATCTCAAGGTCTGGCTTAATGTTGGCTTCTTTCTCTCTTCTTGTAAGCTCAGTCAAAAGTTGATATCTTGGGCTAACCCCTAAGCAGCGACTGGAAAAGTCCAATGTCTCTCTCACTGTCATTTCCCCACAGTGAAGGTCATGTTGACTGATATAAACACATGTTTTTTGAGGCACAAACTCATGCATTTCATGTCCGCAATATGTCACTTTCCCACTTTCCTATTGACATACATTTTTCAAGTCGTTTTGTAGTAAGAATTTGGGTGGATTTGACCTTTTTCATTAAGTAAAAAACGTTTTGCAAAAGTAAAAGATAGTTCATTAAAAGATTTTAATGACACACCCTCAATTTTTTATCAAGTTTCCCAGCAAGTGCCAACAGCAAGGTAGTTTTCCCAGAGCTTGGATGACCAAGAAGTAATGTCATCCTGGAAAAGAGAAATTAATGTCAAACTCCAATGTAGAAAACATCATTAATTAAAATAATAATAATAATGCTTTTAAAAGTGGAGTTACAAAGGTGAATCCTACCTACGAATACGGCCTCGCATAAATAAATGTAAGAACAATATTTGGCTGTATAATGGTATGTAGTTATCTGCACACCCTCATTAAAATATTGACAGCTAATAACATTTTAATGGTGGTGTGTAGGGAGATACCTATACATTTATGTAGCCAAATATTATCCCAAATGTAAGTCTTATAGAAGTTTCTCCTTCATGGAAATTCTCATTTATTTACATAAAAAAAAAAAAAAGAAATCAAAGGCATTTCAAAAATACTTCTTGCTTGCTAGATGTCATTTTAAGTGATTTTTTTTTTCGTTCAACGAATGTAGGGGTCAGGATTCGAACTCTCGACCTTACGAGAAGGAAGTGATGCCTTATATTTTAATCATAGCCTTTGATTTTTAAACGAAATTCCAAATTCGTTTGGAATCCACCTCCCAACTTATTGGGTGCACACATACACATCTATGCATTTGACAAATAAACAAAACAAAACTAACATTTTGCCAAAGTAAACATAGCTCAGTAATAATTTACATACTATCTCCCTTGAGGTCGGAGGTTCATAACCTCATCCCTCCAAATTTGTTGTACAAAAAAAAAAAAAAAAAAAGTAACATCGTAGTCAAATTTCAATGCAATAATTTATATAAAATTAACATCAATAACTAAAATGGTTTTTCTCAAAGTTCATGAACCAAAAACAACAGATTTAGGGTGTGTTTGGTTTAACTTTTCAAGTGTTTAATTTTGAAAAAAAAATCATTTTGAAAAAATTTCTAGTGTTTGGCAACCACTAAAAATGACTTATTAGAAAATGAGATTGAAAAATAAACCAATTTTAGAGAAACACTTGACACCAACTTTTTTTAAAAAAGTTTTTAAGTATACAATAACTTGTGTATAAAAATACTTTCGAGAAAATGTAACCATACATATGAGTGTTTAAATTCTAAACAATTTTTATACAAAATGTTTTTTAAAAAATGCATTCTTGAAAAACATTTAAATTAAAATGTATTCCAAACGGACCTTAAATGCTAAATAGAAACATCAAAATTTAAAGATCAAATTAGGATATAAATGAATAATATCAATATAATAAAGAATCAAGCTTAAAATTTTGAAAACGTATATTTTAAATATAATTTTAAAATTGCTGTATCGATTTGCATAATTAAACATCAACTTGACTCTTCATCGTGCTTAACAAAATTTGCAATCCATAAAAATACAATTAAAGATATTAAAAAAAAAAAAGTCAACCCTTTTTTTTGTTAAATATTTTGAGGCACTTATATTAATATTACAAAATTATTAGGGAAGGACGATTTAGAAAGAAGGAAAAAAAAGAAAAAGAAAAAGAAAAGATATATGTAAGATTTGTACCTTGAAGGTTTGATAATTCCATTAATATCTTTAAGTATCTGAATCTTTTTCTTCTTGGATGGAGTCAACCCAATCCAACCAAGCAAGCTCTGTTTTTAAAGCATTCAAAGCAAAAATAAGAAATTAAATGGGACAATATTTAGCTACATATTAGCACGTAGGTACCTCCCTACATATCACCATTAAAATGTTGACAACTAGAAGAGATATTTTTTTCTCATTTTCTACCATTCTCTTTCTTAATTGTCAAGATTTTAACAGAATATGATATGTAAGGAGATTTCTACACACCGTTATGCAGCCATGAGATTTTGGTAAATCGTAAATGCTTATGTTGCTAGATGATTAAGAAATAATCTTTTAATTCCTTTGTAAAACAATAAAGACTTAAGAGGCCAACATGATCATTGTTCAACTGACATAAGACTGTACTAATGACCAAGAGGTATGTGGTTCGAAACTCCTACTGAATATGAATATTAATCCTGATAAAGAAATAATAAATTTTGATTTTACTATGAATAGATAATAAAACAAAAATAACGACTAATGATTTATTAGTACTAAATTAATATTAGAAATGTACTTTAGTTACCAAAAAGAAAATTGTTCTAAAAAAAATTAATATTAGAAATAAATAGCTAAAATTTATAAGCATTAACTAAACTACAATTGACTAATTAAAACCAAATAATACTTAAGATTATTAAATAATAGAAAATATAGATTTAAATGGCTAGTCGATTTAAACTAATATACTAAAAAAATCGATATACTTAATTTTGTTATAATTGAATTTGTGGTAATTATTATTATAAATTATAAATAACAATTATGCTGTATATTATCATTCATCTTAAGATAATAAAAATGGATTAAATTATAATGAAAACAATATTATAAATATTATTTAATCAAATTTAAATAGGAAAAGATTGATGTTAGTTAATTATTATAATAGTTGGTAATAGTTATTATTATTATTTTTTTTTCACAACTTGGTAATAGTAATTAAAGTTACTTAGAAGTCATTGCTTTTTTTACATGAAAATTATGAAGTGTAAAAATTTTGTTATTGTTTTTTTTTTCGGGGGGAGGGGGGAGCTATTAAACATTATTAATATGTCGAGGTACTATTATCAATTATAATAACCATAGCAATTAGCAACTCCAAAATATAAATATATAAGTTTTCTATGTAATCATGTTATTAGTTATATTATTTAAAATTTTTCAATTTGTTGATGATTAAAATATTGATATTATGAATAGTAACTAACATTCAAACTGTCTGCCTAAATATAACAATCTCTAACCTTTAATTAATTGTGAGTCTTTAAAAAAAACGATAGAATATTAAAAAAGAAAACTGAAGAAATCACATGTCATGTGAGGCTGGAATTTACACTAAATATTAATAATAATAATAATAATAATAATAATAGTTTAAATTTAGATAAAATAAATTTAGAAATGAAATGGATGAGATGAGGTAAATTGTAAATAATAATATTTGAACCTTTCCGTGTAGTTTATACACGGAAGGATAAAAAATAAATAAATATTTGTCACTTACACCAAACTTTTATGAAAGCCAAATCCAAAACTACTCGGAATGATTTTCCTCAAATTATTAAGAACCCATTTGATATCATTTCAGTTTTTTGTGGTTCATATTTCTGTTTTCAGTTATGTTTTTTGTTTTTTAAAAAACAAAAAATCATATATGTTCGATAACCGTTTTTGGTATTCTTTTTTTGTTCGATATATATATTTTTTATTGTTTTCCATTTTTAACAAATTAGAGATATGAAGAGAGATGTTGCAGGGTGAGACAAATGTTTGAAGACATTGATATAAAAATTTAGAGATAGATATAGATGTTTTCTAGAGAAAACTTAAACATAGTAAATTTATTAACATCAAAGAAAATATTTAGAAAGAGAAATGGGTTAGAGAGAGAATATTAGTTAGACTCCCTAAAATATATTAGTGAAAAAGAAAAAAGTTAAACAATAAGAGAATGAAATGGTTGTAGAGTAAAAGATATGTTAGATAACTAACAATAAACTAAAAAAATAAAGAAACCTTGTAGAGATAAAATTTAGGGAGATTTTTTTTCAAAAGAAAATTTAGAGATATTTTTATTAGAGAAAGAAAAAGTATGGAGAAAATTTTAGAAATAGATAGGTCAGAGAGAAAAGGTCTGAGAAAGAAATTTGAGGAAAAAGAAAAATATATGATTTTTAGAGAAAAATTGGAGAGATATATTAGAAGACAAATAAAAATGAAAATTAAATAAAGATAAACATTTTAGAGACGATTAGAGGGAGCAAGCAAAATTTTTTAGAAAGAGAAACATAAAATTGTATCAAGATGAAAAATTTAGAGAGAAGAAAAGGCTAGGAAAGCAAATTTGTTGGACAGTTTCCAAAAATTAATAAAAAGAAAAAAAAAATTGTTGGAGAAAAACATGCAAAGAAGAAAAAACAAGCATTAGAAGAAAATTGAGTTTTGGAACCACATAAATATTTTTTTTTTCTGAAACTTACTTATAATTTCAAAAATGTTTTTTAAATCATAATTGGTTGTTAAACTAACAAGAAAAAAAAAAGTTTCTAGAAAAAAAAAAAAGTTAGGTATTCAAAACCAATCTCAAACGGACTTAAATCTAGTTTATATTCATAAAAAGTAGTAATAATAATAAATTGGAGTTGGATGTACTTTTGTTGGTGAAATTCCAGCACATTTTTTTTTTTTATTCGAACCACAGACCTAGTAGTTATCAATACATCTTTATGCCAGTTGAGCTATGCTCTTGTTGACAATTGAGAGGCCATATGGAGGCTTCTTTATTGCACCAAGATGTTGCAACAATATCACCCATAACTTATCCATACTCACAACAAAATTTTTAGAATAAGTATAAGGAATAATGTGAGACGAAGAAATAAAATATTATATTATTAAATGATCCTTAAATGACGTGTCAAATGTTGAATAGATAGTGTATGTGTACTATCATAAATTTTCTTCTCACAAGATGAATATTGATGAAATTTGGATTGAACGACACTCAGAATAAAATATCCATTTGAAATACCTTTTAGTTTTATTGTTTTTCAAGAATGTATTTTTTTAAAACATTTTGGATAAAAATTGTTTAAAATTTAAACAGTGTTTGGTTACTTTGTTCCAAGTGTTTTCTACGCATATTGTTATATACTTAAAAACTCTTAATTCTCTCAAAATAGTTTATTTCTCAATTTCTTTTGAAAAAAATTTGTCTGCGATCTCCACTCCATCCATACCACCACTAAAATGTTGACAACTAAGAGATATAACAAAAAAATTCTAATTTTCTCTCTTTCTCTTTCTTAGTTGTTAAGATTTTAATGGAATATCTATAGAGATTCCTACATATCAGTGTGTATGCAAGTTTTGTTCATATCTTTTTTTGATAAATCATTTTTACTGAGTGTCAAACATTAAATTCTCCTCAAAATGTTTTTCTTTTTTCAAAATTAAACACTTAGAAAAGGATATATACATATATTCAAAACATTTTGTTTTTGTTTTTGTTTTTTGTTTTTTTTTGTTTAGACTCTCGAGGGATTTGAAATGGAAAATACCTCAAAAGTGTTGAGTGTGACGTTGAGCAAATTCGGCTGTGCTCTGCTCCCAACGTAGACGTCTCCTTCAACTGACAAATTCTCGAAACGAACTTCAATCTTCGGAATTTCAATCCCCACTCTGCACCACACAATCAAACGAAACCATATTTCAAATCCCTAAAAATCGCGATTCCTTTTGCGTTTTAGGGCTTACCGATCGCTTCTGTCTCTGAGCCGTCTCAGAAATTTCTCGTTATCTTCTTCCACAATCTTCAGCACGCTTTCCATCAATCGTTTCCTCTCCTGAAATCCCAGCTTCGTCACCTCCACTTCATCGTGAACAATCCTGCCATTCTCCACAACTTGCCGGAGCATTCCCTTCCGCAGCCGATCGTACGTCGGAAGCCGCTCGATCGCCGCCCACCGGAGCTCTTCCTCCTCCTCCTCCGACCTCGAACTCAGCCGGATCCTCCGGCTACTCGACATTCGAGCTAAATCCTCCGCTTCCAATCCCGGAGCCATAAGATCCTACTCCAGCCACCAAAAACCCTAGATAGATGACCAATTTAATCCGCTCGCTGAGAATCAGAAACCGATCGAGGCGCTGATATTCATCATCTATCAAAACAGGTCTCTGAAATGCCAAAGCGAGAATAGATACAGTTACCGTGCATCCGGCGTCACCTCCGTCGGACTTTCCGGCGAAAGCGAAACTCCGGCGGCCTGCAGCACGTTGAATGCAGTGCTGCTCTGTGGAGGAGAAACGGAAGAGATGAAGTGAAGGATTCATGTTAGCATTGGCAGAGTGAAAAAGAAACAAAAAATCGTGAGCACGATCACGCATGGTTGACAAATATTATTTTTTTTTTTTTGAAAAATGTTGGCAAATATAAATTTAATTGCACATGTTCCATTTCCTGAAATTTAAAAATAAAATTTTACCAAAAAAAGAAAAAAAAAATACGATAAAATATAGCAAAAAAATGTGATTGCGTAATTGAAGAAGCTCTTGTAAAGGATCCGCTGACTTCAATGGGATCCGGGATTCGAATAAGAATTTTCAATAATTTTTTTAATAAATAATTGATTAAATTATGAATTTAACTCAGGTTTGATAAGTCAACCTTTAGTTATGCGTTTAGCAGAATAATAAACTTTTAATTTCGTGTCTAATACTAATATATTTGTAATTTTTTAAAAAATGTTTGAATATGTCTGACATAAAATTTGGTGTTTTGATTATGTTTTCGTCTTCCGTTTCTCGTGTCTAAAAAACAAAAACATGTTTAATAACTATTTATATAAATTTTTTCTCTAAAAAAAACATAAATAGAAATGTGTTTGATAATTGTTTCTTGTTTGTAGTTGAAATAAAATTTAGTACATATAATGTAAAAAGTATATATAACATACATTAAAATAAATATAAAACTATTATATAAAGTTTATAGTATTTACTCAACATGCTATTGATAAAATTTATTCAATTATTTTTTCTTTAAATTATTTACAAACTTTCTAATTTTTCAACCGTCATTCATTTATTGTACAACATGCTATTGATAATTTTTTTTTTCTTTAAAAATGCATGCATTTGGTAATTGACATGTACTATGAGGTTAGATGTTGGAATCCTCCCACCCTAAAAATTGCTGTACTAAAAAAAATCAAAACTAATGTTTTCGATAGTATAAAAACTAAACTAGACAAATTTTAAAAATATAAAAGCTAAAATGGTCGTATTAAGTTGGAACGACGAACTTCTATTGGGCTAATGTTGGGGTTTTCATCGTCTAGTGCATCTAGAAGAACAATTTTTATGAGATTATACAATATTTGTAGGAGCAAATTTTATGGAATTACACATATTTGTGTTTTTATGGAATTAAAGTATTTTCAATTGTTTTTTAATATTGTATATTTTGTATTTTCTACAGTTTTATGCAAGTTTTGCCGCTATTAGGGTTTTTGTTCGACTTTTACTAATTATTTTAGATTTAAAACCTTTTATAAAAAAAAAAAAAAAAGAGTTAGGAAAATTGGGGTGAATGTCTACATTTACATTTAAAAAAAAAATAATAATAAAGAAAACATTTACACTCTTATTATCAAATATGTCCAATTATTTTTTTTTTAAATTGAAATAAAATATGTTTAGAGGGTTAATGTTGTGGTTTTTATGTCTTGTGCACCTAGAAGATCAATTTGCGTTTTTATGGAATGACACAATATTTAAATGTCTCAGCAAGTAATTTCAATTGTTTTCAAATATAGTTATATATATTTGTGTATATTGAATTATACGATTTGAGTGTTCTTGTTAATTTTGATTTGTTTTTGTCCATATTGCTTTTGATTTTTAATTTTGATCTTGTTAGTTGGAAATATTTTTGGAAAAAATATCTTTTTAGTCCCTGAGTTTTAGGAAATAAGTGCATTTGGTCCCTGAGTTTTCAAAATAGATTTTTTTAGTCTCTGAGTTTTGAGAAATATGTTTAATAGGTCCCTAAGTTTTCAAAACACCTTTTTAGTCCTTAAGTTTTGAAAAATAGGTTTAAAAGGTCTCTCATATTATTTTTTCAACTTTTTGAAATTAATATTTTTTATTATCTTTTTAATATTGAATGGTTTTTTAAATTTAAAAAATTAAAAAGTATTAATTTAAAAAAATTAAAAAACAATATGAGGGACCTTTTAAACCCATTTCTCAAAACTTAGGGACTAAAAATGTTTATATTGAAAACTTAAGGACCTTTTAAACCTATTTCTCAGAACTCAAGGACTAAAAAAGTCTATTTTGAAATCTCAGGGATCAAATGCACATATTCCCCAAAACTTAGGGACTAAAAAAGTATTTTTTCCAATATTTTTTGTTTTATGATATTTAGGTTTTGATTTTATTCAAACAAAAAAAAGTTTGGGAAATCCTTAGGAATGGCCAAAAATTACAGGGTACTTTTAAAAAATGGCCAAACCGAATTTTCTAATGAAAAATGGCCAAAACATATTTTCTGACCTATTTTCGGGTAACACGAAATACCATTTTTACCCTTAAGTGTCTCACACGATCTCTCCTAGTTTTTTTGCAGTCGTATATCTCATTTTAAAAAAAAAAAATCTGTAACTTACAATCCCATGAATTAAGGAACTAACAGCCTCAATTCTCTCTCTTCAATCTGTATTCCCGTTTCCAAGATTGGTTACAGCCTGTATTCCCGTTTCCAAGATGAGTTACAGCCTCAATTCTCTCTCTCTTCAATCGGTAGTCCAGTTTATAGAATTCTGTGTTTGCGCAATTTTTCGCTCTTCCATCTACATTCTGGGTTGAACAAGATTTTTACAGGCTCATTTTTCATTCTTCATCATCTATCCGGACAAGGTTTATTGAACACTGTTGGACGATCATAGGTATTGCTTTATATCCGAGAATGTTGCTTTTTATAGGTATTGCTTTCCTGAATGTATTCACTTTCTTAAAATTTCATTGGTTTCGTCCTTGATGCTTTTCCTTCCTTTTCTTCCCAGAACTAGATGTCTTCCATTCTGATTTCTTTATGGTACGATGGTGTGTGGGATAGTTGCTATCAATACACTGGATTCAAGACGTCAACAATGTGCGTAGATTCTAATTGTACATTCGAACAACTCGTCAATTGCATTGATAGTAAGCTCTCATCTCAGAATAGTGGGAAAATTCACTGTATCTCTTTGTACAGCAACATCTCTGGTAAGTCCACTGTACTTAGGCTTTGTGAGGATAGAGACGTTGTCTGGTTCTTGTTTTCTATATCCAACAGCAACATCAATGAATTTAGCATCATAGTGGATTTTGTCCAGCGTGAGTCTACAAATACAGTGTGTATGTAACAGAATCCACAACAGAATCCAGATACGTCTCTCATTATCTCCCAGAAAAAACAAAAAATGAAGTTCATTGATTCCACTGAAATTGATTCCTTAGCAGTAAATCTACAGGTTTCCACGCGCGCTGGCAAATTCAAACGGGTTTCCCTCGAGAGAACTTGAAGGGTCTTCATTTTTTTTTGAAAATGGATAGAATGCGCTTGGTCTTTGTGAGGGTTTCCAAGTGGAGAATGGCAAGAGTTTATCTTGAATGGTATTTGTGAGGCCTTTTTATTTGCTTTTATGGATTTTATGAAATTAGATCCATGTGTTGGTATGATTTTTGCTTCTTTGAGGGTTTCATTTACAGTGTTATCATTAATTCTGGAGTCTTCTTTCTTATGGTTACCAAATATTATCAATTACATCTTATTTTTTGACCCAGTTTGTGTGATGCATCAGGTTGTTCTTCAGTTTTTTATTTAATCGCAATTTCAATGGGTAAGAGTGTATCTTAATTTTTTGATTCAATCCAATATATTGCATTTAAATTTTGAGTTGTCCTATTTTTTCTCCCGTTTGAATTTGAATCTGTTGTTTCAATTTTAATTCTCCAAATTTAATGGTTTAGTTTGTAGGTTTGTTATTGATTTGGTTGTTGAATTAATACGTAACAATCCTAGATTTCCTCCCTCGTTTATAGGGTATTTTAATTTAAGTTATTTATGAATTAAGATTTGGGTGGAGGTATTTGTGTCCTATCGGTTGCCAAAAACATTTACTAAATTTAGCTTTTGGCCATATCCCAAAATGAAAATACAAAGGGCTCTTTTTCAAATCACCTATTTTAAAATGGCCATTTAGCTGATTGCCCCAAAAAGTTTTTGTTTTTTTTGAGACTTAGGTTGTTTTGATTTCAATTTGAGATCGTTTTGAATTACTCCATAATTTTTAGTCAATTTTTATTTTAGTTTCTTTCCATATTTAGCAATTGGTCATTTATCAACAAAATCGACCTTTTTTCCAAAATGGTCGGTTGTTTATCTAGTTGACCCTATTTTTAAAAAATTAAAATTAAATAAAGTCCATACCAATGTGTTGTTATTGCATTTAAACCCATTGAATATATATGCTTTTGAGAGAAGGGGTCCATACCAGACCATTGCAGCATTTAACTCATGGAATAATGAATTTATGGATTTTTTGTTTCAATTTCAGAGGTCCGAATCTCCACTCCTATATGTTATTGAATTAAGAAAAAAAATATATATTAATATTCATACAATGTCAAAAGTTCAAGAACGATTCAAACTTACGACTTTTGAAAGAGTTTATATTGGTGTCACAATCATTTAGATTATATTCAAGCTAGTTACTTTTCTTTTTGGATCTAGTAATTGTCTTTATTTGAAGAACTTTCGATTCTGTAACTTTAATAAGGGTTTTTTTTTTCTTTTTTCTTTTTGTTGAGCTCAACGACATTTGAGAGTGGAGGATTCAAACCTTTCACCTCTTGATTGGAGGTATATACCAATTTTCATTAAGCTATGCTGAAAGGAAAAAAAAAACCATAGCAATGACTTGGTTTGAGTGGTGATAAATTTGATTCATTCAATGATTTTTTTTTCATATTTATTTAGTATTAGAGGTTGAGGGAAAAATGTGTTTGCTCCAATCCCATGCCATTCCAATTTTTCAATTATTATTAATCTATTAATTTTCCACGATTAATTACAAGTTTAATTTCTGAATTTTTGGTTATCATTGTATCTATTTAGTCCTTTAAAAATTTTAATTACATTAAGTTTAATTTCTGAACACTTTTGATGATTGTTTCAATTTAGTCCCTTGAAAATTTCAATTACATTTAAGGATAGGATCATGCATAGGAATTGATAGGTAACTTCCCCTCCTATAATTATAAGTAATATAGTAGAAATAAAATAGATAAATGATGAGTGATGGCAAAGGACAAGTTGTGGGGGTTAATTGAATGCTTTCATTGCATCACATCTCTAGTAAATGTTTGTAAACCTTCCATTATTAATTTCATCACATCCAACTAAATTTAGCCCAAAATTATTGTACTAAAACAACCAACTACACTTAAATTATCTCAAAAACATTATAATTTATTGCTATGTTTAAATTGTTTTAAATTACCAATTTAGTTTATGAAATTTATAGTTTGTATCTATCTGGTCCATAAACTTTAAAAAGTGTCTAATATGTCCTTAAATTTTCAATTTTGTGTCTCATAGGTCTCTTAATTTGCAATTTTGTGTCTAGGTCATTGACCTGTTAGTCATTTTCTTAAAAATTCACAAAGCTACCCCACACACAAAATTGAAAGTTCAGGTTCCTATTAGAAATAAAATCGATATAAATTAAAATCGAAAGCTTATGTTCCTAATTTAAATCTAATAGATTAGTTTATTTTTAAAAATTTCAAATATGTAAGGAGCCTATTTGACACATAATTAAAAGTTTAAAAATTCATTAGACATTTTAAGTTCCAAGACCTATTAGACATAGAATTAAAGGTTTAAAGATCTATTAGATTCTTTTTAAAGTTAAAATGATATTTTAGACACAAATCTAAAAGCTTAAAGATTAAACTTGTAATTTACGATAGAATGAATAATATGATATTATCAATAAGCGCCTTTTTATGCAATATCTATTAATTTTGAACCTTTTGATGTAAATAGATTCAAAGAACAAGAAAGAGTTATCAAAGAACAATATAATTCAAGATATAATATTATTCCATGCTAAGTTGTAAACTCACTGTTTTAGAAAAGCATGCTAAATGAACACAATAATAAAAGGTATATTTGGTCTAACTTTTCAAATATTTAATTTTGAAAAATGTATTTTTTAATGTTTTTTTAAAAAATGCATTCCTGAATTCATAAAATTTGCCCTTCTATCTCTCATTTATTGTTTTTTAAAAAATGCATTCTTGAAAAACATTTAAACTAAAAAGACATTCCACTCAAAATGTGTTAATTTCAGCTTCTTCCTCTCTTCTTATCCCTCTGCAGGTTGAAAAAGAAAGAAAAGTTTCAATGGGCTAATAATTCTTTATGCTTAAATTATAAGTTTTTTTTTTTTTTTTTTTTTTTTTTTTTTTTTTTTTTTGAGAAGAGTTAAATCACAATTTCAAACCCTAAACTTTGAGATTTGTGTCAAATAGGATCCTAAATTTTAAAATGTGCCTAATAGGTCTTGAACTTTCAAATTTGTGTCTAATAAGTCTTTGAATTTTAAAAATTATATAAAAAGTTTCTAAACTTTCAATTTATTTTTTTTGTATAATAGGTCATTGACATATTTGATAATTTTTGAAATTCAAGAACTTATTAGATACAAAATTGAAAGTTTAATGTCTTATTATACACAATATTCAATTTTTCTTTTTCGGATAAATTGGTTTATTCTAAAAATACTAAATATGTCATAGACTTATTAGATACAAAATTGAAAGTTTGAGAATCTATTTGACATTTTTAAAGTTGAAGTATCTATTAGATACTTTCTAAAATTTAGGGACTTAAACACATGAAAATTTAGGACTGAACTTGTAATTTAACCCAACATTTTTTTCCACTACTTGAGCCACTTGTCACTTTGAAACATATACTCCTTGCTTTAGAATTTAGACTCATTTTCTCATTTTTTTTAAATAAATATATAAAAATAAACACCAACCTGAGTATAACTCAACTGACATAAAGTTGTATCAAGAGGTCAGTTGTTGATTGGGGAAAGAAAAACAATATAAAAGAAAAAACAAAAATTTTCAAAAGATTAAGAACCAAATTGGAAAAAAAAAACACTTAAACACTAGTCATTAAAACATATATTTAACCAAACACAATTTTACAAGCTTATTCTTAATACATGAAAAATACTTATGATTACATAGTCAAACATTATACAAAATGTGGAAAATGATTAATCCCAAAAAAACAATTAAAAGCACAAAGAATAAAAGAGGAAACTACATTTGTTACTCTTAAAGTACAAAGGCTATATTAAATGTAATGAACTAACAAATTTTACACAACACTGAAGACGAGATTTCCTATCTCTTTTGGAAGTTGAGGAATTTGATTCCACATGCAAACACAAAGAAGAAAACCAGAACCCAAACGACATGAGCTCCGACCACGATCGGGACGAAGTCGTGGTCGTAACCGAATCCTTCTTTAAGGAGCATCTTTAATGGTACATTTCCAAATCCTGGTACTTGAATAGGAATATCTTTGTCACCAACTTGTGAAGCTACAAGGCCATACAAAGTCCAAGCCACAGGATTAGCCCAATAGTACCATCTCCACCATATGGGAATTACCTACAAAAGTGTTGGTTTTAACCATGAGTTTGAGAAGTTGAAAATGATCGAGGTTCGAAATATCGAATTCGAGGATGTCGTGTACCGGTCGAGGGATGAGGAAACCACTGAACAAGTTCCAAAAGCCAATGAAGAAGGACATGACAATGAATGCAATGTGGTGGCCTGGTGTCAATGCTGCAACCATCATCCCATATAGTGTGAAGTATGTCAAACACATTAAAACCAGGTAGCAGAACAACAGAAACTTCCCCACTTTCCACTCAAATCCAATCATGCTATAAATAAGGAGACAATAAATTACAGCTTGAACAGAAACATAGATGGTCTCAATTGCCACCTGCAAAGAAAAAAAAAGGTTTAATCTTTAGTTAAAATTTTCTATTTCTCACTAGAAAGCTAAAGACTTGTATTATAAAGTTTCCATTGCAGCTTTGAAAAAGTAAACGTTTTAGTTCTCTGTCTAGGAAGATAGAGTTGGACTATTTTGTGACTTTATTTGGTTAATCAAACTATCATCCCACTGAGGAATTATTATGTGAATTTAGTTATTTTCATATCTAACAAATTGGAATCAGAGCAGTCATCCAGGGAAAAACTCGAGCAATGTCGCAACGGCAGCTGGAAGAATGGATGGCGGAGTCAGAAAAGAGCATAGAGGCCATGAGGGATAAGAATACCCGAACTCGAGAAGACCATAGCAGAAATCAACAAGAACATCGAAAAACCCTTTCATAGTATCGAATTCTCAAACGGTTCAGACCAATCCACGAGGGTTCTCTGTGTGCAAGTGATAACTCTTAGAAATAAGAGTTATTAGCTATTATTTTAGGCTTAAGCTCTGCTATTTTGATGTGAATGGTTGTAATTTGATGCATGAATGTGTGAATCTTAAGTTTGGAGCTAATGTTATGCTCAGGAAATGCTGAAGCATAATGATAGCAATGTTGTTCCAAGGAGCTGGGGGAAAAAAATGCTCGCACGAAGCTTTCACTTGTGAGAAGCTCATTAATTGAGTTGGCAAATCTGGGTTTGAATCAGAAGATTCCAGCCAATGAGAATGGAATTCCATGAAGGATGGAAGGTTTAAAAGGTTTGTTATGCATTTTTGGAAGGGGGATCGATTGGAAAGGTTAAAAAAAGGTCTTAGAGGTGCTATTCAGGAAGCTACTGAAAGGGGATTATTCAGCTTGGAATAGCAGAATCATCCACCAGAGACTTCTTCCTTAATCTTCTTTTTCCATTTTCTTTCATCTCTCCATTAGTTTGTGCTAAGGGCTGTAAAATGAATTCTATGACTTTGTTTTGCTGTAAGGATTGTATTTCTTCCTTAATCATGAGCTAATCCTCTATAGGTGAGGATTAGGGGATCAGGGAACCTTGTACTTGAATCAATTGTGGAGCTGTAGTGAACCTTGTAACTTTCAGTTTAAATTAGTGTTCTTAATGTCTAATGCTAAATTTTTGTTTGGCCAACCATTATTTAGCACTGTTATTGTTGTTTTGGGAAAAATAATGATAACCGACTGCTCTAATTTACATTAGCTTGCTTAAAAGTAGCATCTAGCTAGTGAAGAGTTTAGGAATGAACATCCACCTAATGCACAGTCAGTAGAGCTTAATAGAAGTGTTTAAATGAGAGTTTAATCAACAACAACCTCATCAGAGAAAGGAAGTTCCATATCGCCGACTGACAAACA
The DNA here is from genome assembly GCA_036850905.1 of Luffa acutangula. Classification (NCBI taxonomy): domain Eukaryota; kingdom Viridiplantae; phylum Streptophyta; class Magnoliopsida; order Cucurbitales; family Cucurbitaceae; genus Luffa; species Luffa acutangula. The sequence goes on along the minus strand of CM072096.1, from coordinate 50,483,276 downwards.
TCGAGTTGCAATCTCGAAAAGAGAAGGGGATATGCTATTGATGTGATGAGAAGTACTTCGTGGGCCGCAAATGAAAAAGTAAGGAGTTGAGACTCTTTTTGATAGATGATGATATTGTAGCAGATGAATTCAAGGATCTAAGCGAGAATGAAGAAGCAAGTCCAACAGATAACGAAGTTGAAGAGATATCCCCAATGAACATGACTGAGCTTTCGTTAAACACGGTGGTGGGTTTTTCCTCACCAGGAATGATCAAGGTCAAAGGACAGATTGAAAGTGAAGATATGGTGATTCTAGTGGATTTCAGCGCTACACAACTTCATATCCAACAAGTTGGTTGACCAACTGAAGCTACCAGTCTTTGAGACTCTGAACTATGGCATCGTGATGGGCATAGGTACGAAGATGCGAGGGACGAGTATATGCAAGGGGGTTGTGGTGTCGATAGCCAATTTTATGATTGTGGAAGATTTCTTACCGTCAGATTTGGGAAACCTCAACTTGATTCTCGGCATGCAACGACTATCAATAGTGGTGATTCAAGTATCGTCATTAAAGGTGATCCAACATTGACTAGCTCAGAAGTATCGCCGAAACACTTGAAGCAACACTGGGAAGAGCAGGAACGTGGATTCCTTGTTGAGCTTCGAGATCTAACCGTTTAGGTAGACGAGGGGCAAGCCTTAACAACAAGTCTTCCCTCTCAACTTCCCCCAGCAGCTGATCATTGATAGCCTACATTTTGAGCTATTTATACCATTGATTTATTGTAGTTTTGAGGCTTATTTGACTATTTTTACGCATAATTATTTATATTATGTAGGAATCGAGCATTTGGACTGAAACCAAGACCTTGAAGAAGTTATTGAAAAATAGGGCTACTTGAAGGTAATTTGAGGTAGCTTATAAAGAAAGGAATAATTCAAGCTTGAAAGGCCGAGGGAATAATGTTGAGACGCTATTTATAACGTTGAAACGCTGAAAAATAAAAGAAAAAGCGTATTTGCATTTTTATCGTAGTGTCTCGACGCTACCTGTAGCGTCTCCACGTTAAAAGAGGGCAATCCCCGATCAATGTTCAGTCGTATAGGTATCCTCATATTCTGAAGGGGGATATAGAGAAATTGATAACCGAGATGCTAACCGTAGGTATCATACGCCCCAACAACAACCCATTTTTCAGTCTCGTTTTATTTGTCAAGAAAAGTAATGGTAGTTGGAGATCCTATGTAGACTACCGAGCCGTCAACGAGGCCACGATCCCTGATAATTTTTTATACTGATAATTGAATAACTATTGGATGAGCTCCACGAAGCTAGAGTCTTCTCTAAATTGGACCTATGTTTAGGATACCACAAAATCAGATTCCACGAGGGGGACATCGCGAAGATGACTTTTCGAACCCACGAAGGGCATTACGAGTTCATGGTCATGCCATTTGGGCTCACCAATGCTCCGACCACATTCCAAACCCTCATGAATCGAGTATTTCGTCCTTTTCTTTGTAGTTGTGTTTTGGTTTTCTTCGATGACATACTAATTTATAGCTTTGACCTGGAACACACTTAACGCATTTGGGAATGGTTTTAAATGTATTGCAAGACAATTCACTGAAGGCCAACCTCAAGAAATATCAGTTGGCGAAGGAATGAATCGAGTATCTGGGGCATTAGGTGTCGGCAGCAGGGGTGGAAACGAACCTTGAAAAGGTTCATGTGATGATACAGTGGTTGGTGCCCACTAATGTGTGAGAACTGAGGGGATTCTTAGGTCTCACAAGCTACTATCAAAGATTTGTTGACAATTACGATGCAAAAGTTTTTCCCTTGACGCAATTGACCCGTAAGGATGCCTTTGAATGGAATGAAAATGTTGAAACAACCCTTGAGACTTTGAAGAACGCCATGATTACGTTACCTGTGATAGCCCTACCAGACTTCAACCAGTTGTTTGTAGTGGAGAAGGATGCTTCTGACATCGATTTACGGGTGATTTTGTCCCAAAATCAACAACCAATTGCGTTTTATAGCCCACTTTGTCTTTAAGGGCCCAAGGCAAATTGATATATGAAAGGGAATTGATGGCGATTGTGAAGGCGGTTCAACATTGGCGGAACTATCTTTGGGGACAACGATTCATCATCCGCACCGATCAACAGGCACTTCGATTTTTAGTTGATCAGACCGTCATCCAACCAGAATATCAGAAATGGGTATCTAAGTTGTTGGTATACGATTTCGAGATCCAATTTTGGCCAGGACTAGAGAATAAAGTAGCGGATGCATTGTCTCGCATGCCCCCACTACCCATTTGGCCACCCTTATAGCACCGACAATTTTGGATGTGAATATAGTGAAAGAGGAAGTTTCGAGGGACCTGAAACCCCAACAGACTATCAGTGGGCTCCTAATCGAACCCAGCAGCCACTTGAAGTTTTCAATACATCAAGGAACATTGCTGCATAAGGGGCGTTTGGTTTTATCGGCTAATTCGCAACTGATTCCAGCTATGTTATAGGCATATCATGACTCAGTCCTAGGTGGCCACTCAAGCTTTCGGAGGACATATAAGCAGCTGACAACAGAACTATATTGGTAGGGGATGAAATGAGCGGTTAAGCGATATGTTGAAGAGTGTGGGGATGTTCCAAAGGGACGGGACAATGACCTTATCTCTAGCAGACCTATTACAACCATTGTTGATACTGGAGGGAATTTGGGAAGATATAGTGATAGACTTCGTGGAGGGGTTACCTCGATCACATGGCACAAACCATCATGGTTGTGGTGGATCATTTAAACAAATACGATCAGAGACAAGACCGAGAGGGTAAATTGTTAAGTTAAATGGTTTCCCGAGATCTATAGTGTCGAACAGAGACAAGGTTTTTATTAGCCATTTTTGGTCTGAATCATTTAGAATTCAAGGGACTCAATTGCGTCGAAGCTCAACGTATTATCCTCAATCAGGTGGCCAGACCGAGAGGGTAAATCGATGTATTGAAACATACGTGTGTTGCTTCTTGGGGAAATGCCAAAACAGTGGGCGAAATGGCTTTCATAGGCCGAATATTGGTACAATACGACGTACCATTCGTCATTAAACACCACGCCATTTCATGTAGTTTATGGTCGCCCCCACCCCCTTGCTATTCTATGGGACTAAAAAAAACCTCGAATGCCACTTTGGACCAATAATTGATGGAAAGGGACACGACCTTAGATCGCATCCAATCGCAATTATGCTTAGCACAAGAGAGAATGAATAAATTCACCAACTGAAGGAGGAGTGAGAAGCAGTTTGTTGTAGGGGAATGGGTGTTCCTAAAACTACGATCGTATAGGCAGGCCTCAGTGGCCAAAAGAAGAAATGAAAAACTAGCCCCCAAATAGTCCGGGCCATATCTAATTACTAAGCGGATTGGAGCAGACGCATACCACTTGGACTTGCCAGCCACCTCTTCAATTCACCTAGTTTTCCATATCTTTCAACTAAAACAAGCTTTGAGCAGTCAACAACTGGTAGAACACGATCCTCCACAACTGACAGAGGAATTTGAATGGGTTGCAGTGCCAAAAGGCATTATGGCCTATCAGGAAGAATGAAGCCACGAATGGATGAGAGCAGTTGATTGAATGGCAAGGGTTGCTAGAACACGAAGGGACATGGGAAGGACTAAACGAATTTCGTAACCAATTTCCTAACTTTCACCTTGAGAACAAGGTGGACTTCAAACCGAGAGTGATGTGAGGCCCCCAATGATTAATACATATGTTAGGAGGGGCAAAAATGGAAATTCACCCTCCCCTTAACTTGTTAGTTTGTTGTTGTTAACATTTAAATGATTTATGTTGTATTTTGTGGGCATGCTTTTGAAAGTAAATGTTTTAGTCCTCTGTCTAGGAAGATAGAGTTGGGAGAGTCTCACCCTCTCGAAAGGTGGTAAGCTTATGTACTGGTATTTTGTGACTTTATCTGGTTAATCTATACCAACATCCCACTGAGGAATTATTATGTGAATTTAGTTATTTTGGAATCTTAACACTTTGTAAATGTTAACCAAATATATTAAAAAGATTAAATTCATCTTAAACTATCACTTAAGCCTTCACGATACTTGCAATCTCGTTGTCATCAACATGGAATTAGAAAAGAAGTGTTGTCTTTATTTCTTTTCATTTCATATAATATACCACGTGTTAGATATTGTTGAGGATCTCACATTGAAACAATGAGTAGACCTCACAATCTTTATAAGATACATAGGTTACTCCTCTCATTATCAATTGGTTTCGAGACGGAACCTTATGTTTATCTAATATGGTATTAGAGCCCATAAAGTCCAAACGGGAATTTGGTCTAAAAAAGGAAAAGGGATCCGACCTAAGAATAGTGAACCCAAAGAGGCACCATAAGGGACGTGTTAAGGATACCTCACAATCATTATAAGATACATGAGTTATTCCTCTCATTGCCAATTAGTTTTGAGATGAAACCCCATGTTCGGGAGTGAGAGTTTAATAACATATTAAAGAGATTAAACTTACTCTAATATATTCGATTAAGCTTTTGAATCTAGTGATCATTTAATATTGAGGGATGATTTGAAGAGGGTGAACAATTTTTGTCACCTGAGCAAATGCATATGGCAATGCAGAATACATTCCGGCCGCTTTTTCTCGATACAAAACCGTTCTTTCTATAGCGACCACGGACAGCACAGCTGCAGTATTGGTAGCTCCAAGGAATAAGATAGCAGAATATAAAACGCCCATAACATTCAACACATCTTGTCCCTTGGCTCTGTTAAGCACAGAACAAAAGCAAAACATCAAAACATCAAAATCATGGAATGTGAAAACGCACACACACACAACTACATACGCCAGTAAAGCCTTACAATTTTTGTCCCTTGTTCCAGAAAATTAGACCAAATAAGATACCAATAACTATTGTCAAGAAGAAGCGTATGGCATTGTATTGAACATGTCTCCAATAAGAGCAGTGTTGTTTCCAGAAACAAGCTTTGCACTGAAAGAAAAAAGATTGTGAGTATTTAGTTGGGAAGTGTAAGTCTTTGGACCCTGGAGCTGGAGTACTAAGCTCCATTATAAGTTCTTGATTCCTCCTGAAACAAGAGTAACAATATTAAGAAAAATGATAGAAATTCAAGCTGATTTATGAACTTAAAGCACAATTTTACATACTGATAAACTGAAGATTTAGCAAAAGTATCAGCAAAATCAATATCTAGTTGAGCCTCCATTGGAGGAGCAGTAACTTCAAGCATCCATGTAGCAGGATTCTGACCATTTTCAATCTTTGGAATCCCTGGAATAGCCTATCATCAAGCAACCACTGAATTGAACACTTGGGGATGAAAATGGAAAGAAAAAAAAGCACATGACAACCAAAACAAATATACTCACTTCAAGGTATTCAATGAGTTTGCAAGATCGCTGGCCAAGAGGTCCGGCATAAATAATTTGTCCACCACGTTTCATGAGCAGTAACTACATTAAGCATTAAAATTTGGAGAATTAGAATCGGTGTAAAGACAAGCAATTGTTTAGAGACGGTTCGATAATACCTCATCAAAAGATTCAAAAATGTCTATGCTTGGCTGATGAATTGTGCATACAACGGTTCTTCCAGTATCAACTGTATTTCTCACCGTACGCATAACAATGGCAGCGGATCTAGCATCAAGACCAGAAGTCGGTTCGTCCATGAAGATGATTGATGGATTAGCAATCAACTCCACTGCTATTGTTAATCTCTTCCTCTGTTCTGTTGAAAGACCATCTACTCCTGGAAGCCCTACTAAAGCATCTTTCAATGTATCTAGTTCTATTAGTTCCATGACTTCTTCTACAAACATCTACATCAATGAAGACTAGTCATTCAATAAAAGTTCAACCACATGCTGCATTCATTGGAAGCAAAAAGCTGCAGAAGTTTCTACTTTTAATGGTTAAAAAAAAGAGCAAGATAACGTACCTTTCTTGTTTTGGTATCGACGTCGGAGGAAAGGCGAAGCCAAGCAGAAAATAGGAGAGACTCGTAGACAGTAACGTGAGGCGAATGAATGTCATTTTGTTCACAATAACCACTTACTCGAGCAAATGTTGATTGCTTCTTTGGATAACCAGAAATCCATATACTTCCTTCAATATAACCACTAGTCTTTCTCCCAGCTAACACATCCATGAGAGTAGTTTTCCCAGCACCACTAACTCCCACAAGTGCTGTTAATATCCCTGGTTGAAAAGCTCCACTAACATCTTCTAAAAGTTGAAGGCGATCTTCCTCAACCCCGTGCATCTTCATTTCCTGAATTGGAAGACATTGAGTTTCGTGATTTTAAGTGGCTTTATAACAAAATTCGTACAAAAACTTATAAACTTCAGTTAACTTACAGCAGGCATATCCACATAATAGTTAACATTTTTGAATGCAAGTGAAAGGGGTTGGAAAGGCAAAACCATTCCTCTCCTCTGCAACATATCTGTATCAGCTACTGTTTCTGAAAATTTGATGACCTGATTGTTAATGCCTGTGATTTTTTTTTCTTTAAGAAATATCGAATCACTAGTTAAAGACAATATCACTACATGTCCACAAGAAATTTGATTATGCAAATTCTTCCTTCAAAACTCAAACCTTGTGCATTGGACCTGTCATTTTTTCTTTTCTTCTTGTCTTCGTCTATGCCAATGAGAGCCTTTGCATCAATAAGCGCTGAAAATAATAATATCAATCATCATTTATATGGACAAATCAAATTAAACTCTTGAATATATTAAGGGGTGAGGTTATTTACGATTCAAGTAGGTCAGAGCTATTGTAAATAGAATGCTGAAGAGAAGATTAAAGCCGAAAAGCGCCGCAATGCAAATCCAGTACCAACGTTCTTCCTTGAAGAAACCCCTACTAGCAAGGAGCACTTTCCCAACTGTAGGTTCATTAATTCTAGGGTCTGTATTTTTCTGCGTTAGGCAAGTATGCTTTGAGTTATTATGATGGAAAAAAGAACATATAACTAAAGTTAATATAAATTTCCCATTTATCCACAATCATTATTCAAGCTAAAATTTTTACCTTGCTCCATCTTTTGTCTAGGAACTCATTGATGACAATGGCATTTTGTCCATACATCATGGGAGAAATATAGAAGCCCCAAATCATCCATGGCTTAATGTTATCTATGAGAACAAAAGGAAAACAAAAATTTGGGAAACAAAATATTTTCATCTACTAAAGTAGAGTATGTTGTAGAGTTACAATTTATCCATAAGGAAAGGAGAACAATCACTTACCTCTGTCAATAATGAAACCTCCGAGCAAGAAAACCACCAAAAGAGCAAAGGTGCCCAAAGTATTTGCAACAACCAGCGTTCTTCCAACTGCAGCCATAAGTCGAAATAGCGATAGAGCTGTTTGATGTGTGGCAAAGAACGCCAAAAACTGCTTAAAGAACCTAGAGAATCAATAGACAATTAAGTAAAGTTTGCATTATTAACAAATGAAAGAAAAGAAGGAAAGAAAGTATATATACCTACTCGGAGCAGGAGCAAACCCAATTGTGTAGTAAGTTAGAAGAGTCCATATCCCTGATTCTATGAAAGATAGAGGAATTTTGAGGAGCCAAATAGGCAAACTGAATGCCCAAGCAGGATAGAACAAGAAATCTCTCTGTTTAAAGAACATTGGAAGCCTGAAAAGAGTGAGAGCTAATTCTGCCATTCCATTAAACATAATATTCATGAGGCTGCAAAACAAGGCTCCAAAGAACTTGCTTCCACCCATTACAGTGCCCACTTCCATTTCAGTCCTCATAAACACAGTCATAGTAATGATGGACAAGATAGTGATCTGGACAGTCTTGAACACATAGATTAAAGCATTTCGTTTCATTAGCAATACCTCTCTTGAATAGCATGCCTTGAAGATCTCCCAGTTTGATAAACCATATTTCTCTTTGACTAATGCAGCTGGGTGAGCTCTAGATTTGTCATAAGGAACTTCAAGATTAGAGGCAAGTTGTTGACCAATGGAAAACGAGTTGAATCCCTGCAAAAATTCAGGAACAGAAACGAATCTATATGGTTGGTTTTTGCTATACCAATATTGTTCTTGGTCCTTTTTTGATGTCACTTCTTGTAAGAAATCAGCAACTCCTTTCCTTTCTGGGCATCTGAAGCCCATAAATTCAAAGAATTCAAGGGCTTTTTCTCTAGGACCTTGGTACACAATTTGACCTTCTGAAAGTAAAATGAGATCATCAAATAAATCATAAATCTCAGGAGCTGGTTGTAGCAGAGAAATGACCATCGTTACATCCATTATATGAACCATTTGCCTCATGAACTTGCATATCTGAAATGTGGTGGAACTGTCCAAGCCTGTTGATATTTCATCCATGAACAAAGCCTTTGCTGGGCCAACGAGCATCTCCCCTACACACATTTTACCAACTCTTTTAATGAAAATTCAGGCACAAAACTGTGAAGAGAACATAGAAAACTGAATACTCTCAACCTATAGTAACACGTTTCTTCTGGCCACCAGAGATTCCCCTTCTCATTTCATCACCAACCAAAATATCAGCACAAACTTCCAACCCAAGTATCTGTTCGAAATTTACTCTTCAAATCAGCCCAACAAATTGTCAAAATATACACTATTAGAGATACTTATAGTCTCAATTCTTCATCCTTTATAATATTTTAATCTCCATACTTTTATTTATTCCATTTTAAATCTGTTAAAATAGTAATGGGAAACAAACTTGACATGGTATTAGATTTGCAGGGAAATGCTAACTTCTACATTGAGATATCAGTCAACTTATTGGTATTATTTAACTAGAAATGAAAATATTTAAAATGAAAAAGTATAAGGACTAATATTGTAATAAAAAACATCATGCCAACCTCAGTCTTTGACTAAACATTGTTTAGTCTCAAAAACTAACATGACATGAAAGTTGACATAGTGTAACCATACAACATATCAATATTGTGTTAGCTTCCATGTGACATTATGTCAATTTCTTATTTTACTATTTAACTACAAACCAAAGAGAGTAAAGGGCCTAGTAATGTATTAGAAAAATGAAGATAGTTGAAAATACTAACTCAAAGAACGCCATCTGTAACCAAACTTGCTTTTTGGCCAGAAACAGGACACCGAACACAAAATGGTTATCAAACGAGACTGTAGTATTTGGCTAAACTTACGATTTAGTCTTAAGCCTTGATCATTAAGTTAAAATAGTCATAGAAAAGGAAAACTAACCTAACATGACATGAAAGTCGACATAGTGTAACTATACAACATATCAATGTTGTGTTAGCTTCTACGTGATATGATGTCAGTTTCTTGATATTATTAACTACAAACCAAAACACGAACAATGAGAAAGTAAAGGGCCTAGAAATGAATTAGAAAAATGAAAACTTGTTTAACTGCTAACCTTGAGAACGTAATCTGTAACCAAACTTGCTTTTTGGTCGGAAATAGAGATGGCCTTCATGAAGGCATCAATCTCAAGATCAGGCTTAATGCCTGCCTCTTTCTCTCTTCTTGCTAGCTCAGTCAAAAGTTGATATCTTGTGCCAACTCCCAAGCATCGACCAGAGAAGTCTAATGTCTCTCTCGTTGTCATCTCTCCACAATGAAGGTCATGTTGACTGATATAAGCACAGGTTCTTTGAGGCACAAACTCATGCATTTCATGTCCACAATATGTCACTTTCCCACTTACCTGTTGACATTTTGCACATCATTATTTTTCTTTTTTCCTTAAACTTTTAAATGTGAACCCTCTCGACTTTTGAATATTTTATTTTAATCCCTTAACTTTACAAAAAAATATTGTTAATCTTTTAAGTTCAATTACAAGTTTAGTCTTTTCAGATTTGTATATATTTGGTTCATAAATTTTAAAAAGCATTTAATAGGTTCCAAGACTTTCGATTTTGTGCTTAATAAGTTCCTAGACTTTTAAAAGTGTCTAAGGTTTTTAACCTTTCAATTTTGTGTCCTATAGGTCCAAGAATGTTTAATTTTGTGTCTAATTGGTCCTTAACCAATTCAACATTTTTTAATATCCATGGACCTACTAGACACAAAATTAAAAGTGTAGGATCACATTATACGTACATAAAATTCAATTTTATATCTAACAAAATTGTTAATTTTTAAAAAATGTGTATATGCCAAAAACCTATTAGATATAAAGTTGAAATTTCAATAGACCTATTAGACACTTTTAAGTTTAGGGATCTATTAGACACAAAATTGGAAGTTCAAGGACATATTAGATGCTTTTTAAAATTCAGAGACCAAATAGACACAAACTTGAAAGTTCATAAACTAAACTTGTAATTAAACATTTTTTATTAATTATTTAACATAAGTTTGAATCAATTTTGACATTAAAAACTTGACCTATCGCACATAATTTTAAATACATATAGATGTAGGCATCTATCCATCAAATAAACCAACAAAAGACGTGCATGTGGCCAACATGAGCAGAGTTCAACTACATAAAGTTTGTACCATCAACCAAGAGATTATAGGTTCGAATCCCCAACATAGTGTAAAAAAAAACATACATGTGCTTGTGTTAGATTTTTTTTAACTAATTTTTAAAAACTAAAAGAAATTATATAATAATCATTTTTTTATATAAACTTTATGGACTAAAAAATATTTTAAATATTCAATACCAAGATAGAATAACATTAAATTTAACAGGATTTAAACCTAAAACAAATCATCCTTATGAAAAATTAGAAGATGATCTATTATGAAAAATTTTAAAAATTCACCAATGTATTGAATTTAGAACCTTCAAGTTTTTGTCAAGTTTGCCAGCTAGCACCAACAACAGGGTAGTTTTCCCAGAGCTTGGAGGACCCAGAAGTAATGTCATTCTGAAAAACAGAAATTAATGTCAAAATTCAATTCACCAACATCCTTGGAAGCAAGCCAACTGTTTCAAAGGACAGATTAAAGTAGCAATAATGAGTAAAATAAGTTTTTGGAATTATCAAAAAATAATTATGGTTCATATTTAACTATTTAGGTTAAACTACCAGTTTAATCCCTGAACTTGGTTGCAACAATTTGGTCCCTGAACTTTAAAAAATGTCTAATGAGTCCATAAACTTTCAATTTTGTGTACTTTAAGCATGTTTTATAGGTCCCTAAACTTTCAATTTCGTGTCTAATAGGTCCCTACCATATTTGAATTTTTAAAAATGAATCAACCTACTAGATATAAAATTGAATTTTATGTCTATTGGGACCCTAAACTTCCAATTTTGTATAGTAGACTTGTGAATTATAAAAAATGTCGAATAGGTCAAGAACTTATTACACACAAAACTAAAAGTTAAGGGACCTTTGGACACAAAAGTGAAAGTTTAAGGACTTATAAGATATTTTCTAAAGTTCAGGGACCTATTGGACACAAAATTGAAAGTTCAAAAACCTATCTATACATTTTTTAAAGTTTAGAGATCAAATTGACACAACCCTAAAAGTTCAGGGACTAAACTTGTAACTGAACCAACTATTTAACAAAAATTTACTTAGTTTGAGAATTTATTTTCCATTAGTTTGAAAACATGACAACTTACTACATGGACTTTAAATATTTGTCAATATACACATCCAACACATTAAAAAAAATTTTAAAAAAAATATGTATGTGTTGGGTTTTCGTTAAATAATTGATGAAAACTTGATGAAGACTAAAATGGTATAATATAAAGTTCATGTATTTTTTTTTGACACATTATATAAAGTTCATGTATTTTACTAAAATATAAAGGCCAACTCATTTTTATTAAATACCTCAAGGAAAAATAAATTAGTATTAAAACAAAAAACTAATGGGGAAAGGGTTATTTTTATTAAAAAAAAAAAAAAAATTGTACCTTGAAGGTTTGATAATTCCATTGACACCTTTAAGTATCTGAATTTTTCTCTTCTTGGATGGAGCCAATCCTATCAACCCAAGCAAGCTCTGTTTTTTTCATAACATTCATAGCAAAAACAATCAGAAAATGAATACCTACTTGTCATGTGTCTGCCACGTGACTTAATCCTCCATTTTATATTTTTATTTTACTAGTTCACAACCATTATTTTTTTTTATCATATTTCAATTTTCCCCTCATTTTAACTATATAAATCATTATTTTTAAAAAAATTGAATGTTGTGGAAATTTTAGAATTTACTATTCCTGTTTTTAAAGATCATACAATTAGATTATTTATTAAGAGGTCAGAGTTTCGAATTATCCCATCCTAAATGTTGTTGAACTCAAGATAAAAAAAAAAACATTAAATATCAATAGCAATTTTTTTAATTCAAAATTAATAAATTAGAAACAGTTGATTTTAATTCTCGATACGTAAATAATTAATAGAAAAAATAGTGAATAGCTAATAAATAAGTACTAAAGTAATATTAGAAATATATATTTCTAAAATAGACTTTAAGATTAATAACTAATTCCTCAAAAAGGAAAAAGAAAAAAAAAACGAAATAGTTTTCTCTCTCCTATTTTATTTCCAAGGAAATAATTTCCAACCTATACTTGTTCATGAACTAACAAAGGTTCCTAAAAAAAGTGCAACTTGTACATATAAATTAAACATTCCATGCACAAACTATATAAGTTCACATTTTTATAATATATGCGTACTAAACTCATTAAAATTATGAGTCAAACATTTCATCTATTTCAAAAAAAAAAAAAAAAAAAGAGTCAAACATTTCATTTCTCAAAAAAAAAAAAAAGTCAAACATTTCATAAATGTTCAAACTAATAAGTTATGATAAAATTTAATTTTGACGACATATTCTTAATTAATTAGCATTATTGTTTTGTCATCATATTATTATGATTATAAATAATACTTTTATGTAATAATAATATCACTGAAGAAGCAAAAGTGAGCATAGCTCAACTGACATAAAATACATGTTTCTTTCACCAAGAGGTTAGAAATTCGTATCACCCTACTTGTACACTCCATTATTGTTGAACTAAAAAATGATTGTTAATAAAAAAAAAAAAAAAACTAAAAAATGATTAATAAAGGGATATATACTCATGTTATTTATTAGTCCATTATTTAATAATGATAGTATTTTTTTTTTTTTTTTTTGAAAAGGTTAATAATGATAGTAATTAATAATGAATAAAGAAGTAAATTTGAGTATAACTCAAGGTATTATATCTTTGACCACAAGGTCAAAGATTTGAATTCCTACTCTATCAATTAGGGCGAGCATAGATTGAACTAAAAAAAAAAAATCTATTAGCTAAAAAAAATAATTAATAAAGAAACTCTCATTCTTGTGTAAATACGTATTTGGGAAAAAATCAATTTTGACACCTGAATAGGTTGTATCAATTTTAACCTTAAACTTTCAATTTCATCAAATTGAACCCTAAACAAATTGTATCAATTTGAACCTCAAACTTGCATAAATATTACAATGTAGACCTTTGGTCAACTTTTCATTTGAATTGCTATTAAAACATGCAAGGGGCTGTTTGGGGCGCTGAATTGGTTATAATATCCGGTGGTTATAATAATCTGGCGATTATAATAGTCTGAGGTTATAATAATCTGTGTTTGGGGTGCATATTATTATAGTCTGGGATAAAATAATCTATGTTTGGGGTGCAGATTATTTTAGTCTGGGATAAAATCATCTGTATTTGGAGTGTTGATCTGTTTTAACATGGGGTTCTGAATCAAAGGTTCAAACTGGCTGTTTTCTTTTTCTATTTTTTTTTTTTTTTACAAAGCAAAAAAGTTTAAGATTTGGTATAGAAAAATCATATTAGTTAACTTTTAGTATTGCCAAAATAAAAATTGTAAATGTTTAGTTCAAAAATCATATTAGTTTTTTTTATCAATAAAATCATTTGAAATAAACTTGAGTGTGGTAAATATAATTTCGTTTGAATGTTTTTTTTTTTAAGTTGATTAACCTTCGATGTTGTCAACGACTTTTCCGGCAACCTTTGATGTTTTTATTTTTATTTTTATTTTTTATATTTTTCAAAATGAAAATGAGAATAAATATGAAAAAAAAAATTGGTGGCCGGAAAAGTCATCGGCGATCGCCGAAAAAGTCGTCGGCGGTCGTCGGAAACTTCGCCGGCCAACGGCGGCCGACGGTTGTCGGAAAAGTCAAGAAGTCGCATGGAAGAAGAGAGGAGAGAGTTACTGTAAAAAATAGATAAAATAATCGAGTGGGTTGAATGATGGTTACTGTAGAGAATGGATAAAATAATCGGGGTAAAAATAACCCACCTCACCATTTATTTTTGTTGGTGCCCAAACATTGAATAGGTTATAATAGGGGGGTTATTATAACCTATTCAGTGCCTCAAACACCCCCTAATAGACAATTTCTTTTTTTTTTTTAAATTCAGATTGCACCTGAGTTAGTGTTTTGTAAGAAATTTGTTGGAAAAATCAGAAGCAATCAAATATCCTAGACTATTCCTCTCATTATTATCCAAAAAAGAATCACAAAAAAAAAAAAATATTGACAACAAGAAAAATCCAGCAAATATGAGAAATAAAAAAACTCAAAATTTCTTTATTTCTGTTTCCTACATTTGTACATTCTTCTAATTAGCAAGAAAAAAACAGTAAAAGAAGAAAAAAAAGAATCCCACAAAGTTCTTAGCAACAAGAAAAAACCAGCAAATATTTGAAAATAAAAAACCTCAAAAGTTTCTTTGCTTTTGTAATCTTAAATAGCAGCGCAAAAACCCTCACAATTAAAGTTCTCAACAACAGGAAAAAAATCATCTAAAATAAAGTTTCTCCAATAAAATACCAATTCAGGTGCAATGTAAATTAAGAAAAAAAAATGAATAAATAATATCAATCATGTACGGTTGTTCAAACAGAAAGTTAACCAAAGGTACTTGTTAAGTTTAGGGTTCAATTTGATAAAATTGAATGTTCAAGGTTAAAATCGATACAACCTCCAACGTTTAGGGTTAAAAATGATTTTTTTTCCTAAATATTAAAAAAAAAAAAAAAAAAAAAAAACTCATTCTTTTTTGAAACCCTACTAGATAGTAAACAGTTTTGAAAAATATCTTTTATTCGTCTTTTGATTATTTGTATTTTACTTTTTTTTTTTTGAGAAGTATTTATATTTTACTTTTAAAATATAACATATTAATTTGTAATTTTAACATTAATACATATATCCTCCTTTTCAAACACAACTATTTCTACACATATGTTACGACTATTCCGCATTTATTATTCCGCATTATGTTTTGGGTTCCTAGCTTTTAAAAAAAAACATCTTAATTCGTGTTGTCATTTTTTTTTTTTTGAGAAGTTTCGTGTTGTCATTTTTTTTCTTAGTGTCATTTTTTTTTTTTTTGAACTAATTCTTAGTGTCATTTTGTTTTTACATATATAAATCATTTAATAGCAATTGACCACATACATTTATTGAAACCTATGAGTAGGTAACAAATTTGAAAAGATTCTAGCTTTTTTCATTAAATAGTTTTTTATTTTTTTTAAAGAAGTTAGAAAATAAAATAAATGCTAAATAAATCAAACCATCCCTAACTTTTTTTAGATGATTCTCAATTTTATCTTTAAATATGTTTCAAAAAATAGCAATCAAGTCAATCCATTAATTTTTTAAAATTTTATTAATAGATTTTTTTTCTTTTGTTTTTTAATTCAACAATATGTGAGGTTGAAAATTCAAAATGACCTTTTGATTGAAGTTATAACGAATTAATTAGTTAATGTTATTTTAAATTATTATCTCATTAGCATATTTGGACATATGAATATGTCACTCGATTTTACAATTCAGAAAGCTAGATTTTGTATGTTAGGTGATACCTGAATGTCATGATTATACCTCCAAATTTATCGTTAAATCAGTAATTTAATATTGTTCACAAATTTTAACAATATTTTTGCAGAAAAATCTAACTCAAAACTTTTAAAATTATTAAACATAAATTTGAGAAATTTAAAAGTAAATCAAAATAAAACAAGCATAAAGTTTACCCAATTTATAAACTTTTATAAAAAAGAAAAAAAAACTTTATTTTTTAATCTAAAGAGAAATTGAAAATTGAAAATGGAAAAATACCTCAAGCGTGTTAAGTGTAACGTTGAGTAGAGTCGGCAGTGCTCTACTACCAACGTAAACGTCTCCTTCAACGGACAAATTCTCGAAACGAACTTCAATTTTCGGAATTTCAATTCCCACTCTGCACCACAGAAATCAACTATATCAGTTTCGAACAAGTTTTTTTTACTAGCTGCATATCAGTAGTTAGGAATCTTCCTACACACCAAATATTGACAACAAGAAGAGAAAAAAAAAATTAATGAGATATATAGGGATACTCATATGTAGCCAAGTATTTTGTTTTTTGTTATTGGTTTATGAAAATTAAGCTTATGCTATCCCAATTTTCTTAAAATGTTTTTTTTTTTTTTTTTTTTTTTTTTTTTTTTTTTAAATGATAGGTTTGAATTTTTAGCCAAATTCCAAATTCCAAAAATAAGTTTTTGAAACTACTTTCTTTTTAGACCTCATTTGATAATCATTTGGTTTTAAAATTGTGGTTGTTTTCTCACAAATTCCTTATAATGGAATTCATATTTGTTAACTACGTACACATTTGCATTCTTAACCAAATTTCTAAAACAAAAACAAGTTTTTGAAAACTATTTTTTTTTAGTTTTCAAAACATGACTTGGCCGTTTTTAAAAACATGAGAAGAAGGTAGAGAACATAACATAGAAACTTATAGGTGAAAATGGAGTATGTAGGCTTAATTTTCAAAAACCAAAAACAAAATACCAAATAGTCATCAAACGGGACACAATTTTCAAAACTTGACTTGGTTTTTTAAGATATGGGAAGAACGTGAGTAACATAACAAAGAAACTTATAGGTGAAAGTTATCTTTATATAACTAAATTTTCAAAAACCAAAAACCATATATGGTTATTAAATGGGACCTAAAAATTTTAAATTTGTATCTAAAGCCTTCTGTACTAAAAAAAAAAAAAAAAAGAATAAATCTCTAAAATTTTAATTTTGTTTTTAATACATTTCAAATGTCCCATGTCTTAAAACTTTTAATTTTTGGATTGATATATTCAGAATTTTTATAAATTATATGATGTATTAAATACAAAATTAAATTTTGGGCTTAATTAAATTATAACTTTTAATTTTGTTTCTGTAAATTTTTAAAATGTTGAATATGTAAAAAAAAAATTGAAAAGTTAAGACTCCATCCCATAATGATTTGTGTTTTTAAGGTTCCATTTGATAACCATTTGATTTTTAAAAATTATGCTTGTTTTCTCTTAATTTCCTAACTATGCTTTTCAGACAGTTTCAAAAAAAAAAAAAAAAAAAAAACTTTGCTTTTTGGAATTCTTATTCCAAAAACAAAAACAAATTTTTTAAAACTATTTTTTTTTTAGTTTTCATGATTTTTGAAAATATGGAAAGAATGTAGGTACAAAACAAATAAACTTATGGGTAAAGTAATGTTTATAAACTTAATTTTCAAAAACCAAAAACTAAAAAATAAAAATGAAATGGTTATCAAACCTAAGTTTTTGAGATTTGTGTTTTCTTTCATCATAATTTCTTTTTCTTTTTTTTTTTTTTTTTTTTTTGAAAGAAACTCATCATAATTTCTTTATCTTAGCTTTTACATCTCTAACAAAAATATTTCAATTCTTAATAAAATTCAAAAAACAAAACAAATTCTAAAAATAATTATTTTTAGTTTTGAAAATTTGACTCATCTTTTATGAATAAAAAGAAATTTGACTGTTTTGAAGTTAATGTTTATAACCTTAATTTTAAAAACTAAAAACCAAACCTCGAAGGTTTATTGATCTTAAAAACTTATTTAATATTAAAAAAAAAATGTTCAAAAAATTTAAAGGAGTAGTTTTGTAATTTAAGCAATTCAATATTTCGAGGGATTTGGGCAATACCTATCAGTTCTTTGTCTGAGGCGAGTGAGAAATTTCTCGTTATCATCTTCAACAATCTTCAACATGCTTTCAATCAACTCTTTTCGTTCCTGAAATCCGATCGCCGTCACGTCGATTTCACTGTGAACGACACTGCCATTCTCCAAAACTCGCCGGACCATCCCCTTCTTCATCCGATCGAACGTCGGAAGCCGCTCGATCGCCGCCCACCGCAGCTCTTCCTCCTCCTCCTCCATCCTTCCGCTTCGTGCAACAAACGCATCCGCCGGCGACTGCCATACCTCCCGCATGCTCGCCGACGACGCCCAACTCCGCCGACTACTCGCTATTGATCTGCCAGTTTCCTCCCCTGCTATTCCGGCAGCCATAAATCAATTCCTCTGTCCAAAACCCTAGAAAAATCCAAAATCCGCCAAATCAAAACCCTAGAGGACCAATTGAATCTCCCCTCGCACACAATCAGCGAATAATTGCTTCCGATTCAACCGCCTTCAATAAACCGTCCGTCAGAGTCCTCGCCGTCCTCGAACCAATCGCATTCATCATCAATGGAGAACGGAAAGGAGAAGAAAACAAGTTGTATTCAAATGCGAGGAAGAAGAGAAAGAGATGAAGATTTCATGGGAACAACAGGAAAGCTCTGGAAAAGAACTTTCTAACTCTGTTACGTGACGTGCTTCTGTTACAGGAAAATGAAAAGGAAAGGGGAAATTGCACAAACAAATACGACAAAAAGTAGAGAGGCAAAGACATATAGTCCCCTTTTCAAATTGTTAGACTAATAGCACTTTAGAGGGTATGAAAAGACTGTTATATCCTTTGGGGTAAAAACCCTCGTTTATGTTCAATACCCATTTCTTTTATTTCACATTCTCTTATCTCTCTAGTTTCTCTCACTCTCTCTAGATTCTCTAGATTCTCTCGACCTCTCCATGCTCAATTCATTCTTCAAGATCTATAGCATTTTCAAGTTCCTCTCAACCTTATTCTCCCCTTTTCTCTATGGGTAAGATTTTAAAATTTGGTTCTCATGCTTTATTTTTCTCTCGAGGTCTTTTTTTCAACCTCACCCTCTTCTTAGGTTGGACATTTTTGTTATAGATTATATATTTTCTTTAACAAGTTTTACATTTGTTGGACATCTTTTTTTCTTTTAAAAAAAATTTGCAACATTTTTTTTCCATTACATCATTGTTTATTTTTTTTTTCACTGTTCTTGCCAAGAGAATGTGAGAGAAAAAGTTACAAAGCTATAATTTTAGAACTTTTCTCGCATCTTCTTACTACAAGAAATTGCGAGAAATATTACAATACCTTAATTTTCAAAGGGTTAAAATTTTTCTTGCACTCTCCCACTGCAAGAAGGTACGAGAAAAAATTATGACATTAATTCTTGAGGTGTTACAATTTTTCTTGCATATTCTCGCCGCAAGAAAGTGCGATAAATGTTACGAACATCTTAATTTTCAAAAGGTTACAATTTTTCTCGCACCTTCTTGCTACAAGAATGTGTGGAAAAAATTACAAAGCATCAATTTTGGAGATGTTATAATTTTTCTTGCATCTTTTCGTTGCAAGAAAGTGTGAGAAATATTACAACATCTTAATTTTCAACGTATTGAAATTTTTCTCTCATTCTTCTCGGTACAAGAAGATGCTAGAAAAATTGAAAAGTGTTAATTGTAGAGGAGTTGAAATTTCTCTTGTACCTGCTCGCTGCAAAAAAAATTACAACTAATTTTTAACGTGCCAATTTTTTCTTTTTGTAACTTTTTCGCTGCTAATGAACCATTTCTTGTATGTGGTTAACTATTCTCCTTATTTGTTTTTTTTTTTTTTGTAGGAATTACAAATTTTGTGATAATTTAAGGATCACTAAAATATGTGGTTTAGTTCGTTATTTTTTCAACTGTCTTGAAGTGGAAGACTTCAAAAGGAGAATCTCATCGGTTGACGAAACTTCCATAATGCATAAATGTGGCAGATGTGACAAAGAATGCCATAATAGATTAACATGTTGTAATCCACATACATTGAGAAGTTAATTATACGAGATTAATGGAAACATTTGTTTATTGTATTGAACACTTTAGTTATTTTAATTTAATTGTTGTTTGAGATACTTAATATTTTAGTCATTTTAATGTAATTGTTTTTACTAATAACATGAAACCACTCAAATTCATGTGAAATAACTTGTCCAATAAAGTGTGATATAAATTACAGGAATGGTTCTTTGAAGTGAAATTTTTCTTGCTATATCTCGCATCAAGAAGGTGCGAGATAAGTTACAGGAATGATTCTTTGAAGTGCTAGAATTTTTCTTGCAATATCTTTTGAAGTGCTGGAATTTTTCTTGCAATATCTTGCAGCAAGATAGTGCGAGATAAACTCAAGAAATGGTTCTTTTGAAGTGTTAAAATTTTTCTCCCAATATCTTGTAGCAAAAAAATGCGAGATAAACTCAAGAAATGGTTCTTTTAAAGTGTTGGAATCTTTCTCGCAATATCTTGCAGCAAGAAAATGCAAGATAGACTCAAAAAATAGTTCTTTTGAAGTGCTGAAATTTTTCTTGCAATATCTTGCAGCAAGAAAGTGCGAGATAAACTCAAGAAATGGTTATTTTGTAGTGCTGGAATTTTTCTCGCAATATCTTGCAGCAAGAAAATGCAAGATAAACTCAAAAAATAGTTATTTTGAGGTGTTGGATTTTTTCTTGCAATATCTTGCAGCAAGAGCGTGCGAGATAAACTTAAGAAATTGTTCTTTTGAAGTGCTGGAATTTTTCTCGCAATATCTTGCAGCAAAAAAATGCAAGATAAACTAAAAAATAGTTATTTTGAAGTGCTGAATTTTTTTCTTACAATATCTTGTAGCAAGGAAGTACGAGATAAACTCAAGAAATGGTTTTTTTGAAGTGCTGAAATTTTTTTTCACAATATCTCGCAGCAAGAAAGTGCAAGATAAACTACTCACACAATTAACCATAATGAAATTCATTAGGACAAGTTATGAGACATTAATTTGTAAGTTTTGTAATTAAACAAAGGTGTAATGAAAAAAAACGTTGCAAAAATTTTTAAAAAGAAAAAATATGCCCAACAAAGGTAAGTTTTGTTGAAGAAAATATATAATTTATTACAAAAATTGCAAACATAAAAAGACAGCGAGGTTAAAAAAAGACTTCAAAAGAAAAATAAGCATAAGAACCAAAATATAAAAACTTATCTATGAGAGAAAAAGAGAAAATGAGATTGAGAGAAACTTGAAGATGCTATAAATCTTAATTAAATGTAGATGAGATGCTTGAGCATGGAGAGGTTGAGAGAATCTAGAGGGAGGGAGAGAAACTAGAGAGATAAGAGATGGTGAAATAAAAGAAATGGATATTGATATAAACAAGGGTTTTAATTCTAAAAAGATAAAATAGTCTTTTCACACCTAAAAGTCCTATTTATCTATAAAATTGAAAACTATCTAAATCTCTTTTTGGCCAAAAAAAAAAAATTTGTCCTATTTTAGTAAATCACCCGAAAAGGAAAGATAACTATATCGTATTGAAGATGCTCATTTTTTTTTTTTTTTATTCTTCAGTTTTTTTTTTTTTTTTGAAAATAATTTTATTCTTCAGTTAGATGTACTTTTTTTTGTACTTTTTTTTTTAAATTTTAATTCTTAAGTTAGATGTATTTTGTGTGTGTTGTTGATTTTTTTCTTTTAATACTCCATCGTCAATGTGAGAAATTATATTGGGAGGTAACTCGCTTAGGATATACTTGCACCTATGCATTCAAGTATTGTCCGACATTTATTATCTTATATTTTTTAGGTTAAATAAATTATTCTTTGAACTATGTGGATGATTTTAATTACGCTTCCAAACTTTGCAAAGTTTCGCCAAAGCGAGCATAGTTTAGCGGTAATTGACATGTATCCTCGACCAACAGGTCAGAACTTCGAATCCCCTCATCCCAAATGTTGATGTACTAAAAAAAATTTGCAAAGTTTCATTTTAACTCTTGAAGTTTGAAGTTTGTTTCAAAACGATCATGGAAAAGCTTGTGCTGGTAAACTCAAATAGACGGAAAATGATACGTTTTCATGTGTTTTTATTTTTTTCCTCACTCTCTATTCTCTACTAGATAATAGATATGCAAGCACATCATTTTCCATCAATGAATTAACTGACAAAAGCTTTCAATCGTTATTTCAAAACAAATTTCGAACTTAAGGGTTCAAATGAAACTTTAAAAAGTTTGAGAGTATGATTGTGTTGAGACCAACCTCATAGTTCATGTCATATTTTAATAATTAACCCTTTTCTTTTTACTAATGTTGTGTCAATTAATTTTAGTTGTTGCAAGTTATTATTTCTTTATTAACTATCTAATATAAATATTTTTTTTTAATTAAATCTAATATTTCAAATTATTTTTTCCCTAATCATCCTCCATATCTTTTTTTTTTTTTTTTTTAAAAAAAATCATCCTTCATATCTAAACAAACATTTATATCTCCTAATTTTTAATTTATCTTTGCCCATCATATAATATCTTAATCCAAACGGACCGTTAAAGTTGGACCAATAATATTACTACTTTTAAAAGAATAATGGTATCTTTTAAACAAACAAGAAAGTTGAGGGGTATATTTATTTTTTTAACCTAACCTTTTTCTTAATAACAATTGATGGGCATGATGTGCACACGCGATGCATTTATTAACAATTGTCATAACTCTTTATGAAAGTGAAGTGAAATGTACCCTCCACCTTGAATGTTATTGAAGCTATGCACCCAAAATAGTGATGTGTCAATTAATTTTAATTCCGATTGGTAATTGAAAATTGTGTGATGTGAGAGTGAGATAAATAATGCGGGTCCTACGTCCAACATAATAATAAATGGGAATTCGATTGAAGACCATTCTTCACCATCCATCCATTGCGATTTTGAGGAGGTAAACACCATCTAAATGGATAGAAACTAGGGTTAAGGCTTATGTTATATTGTCACCAAATTATTGATGACACTTACTTTCATACAAGTGTATCGATATTCGTCAGAGCATAGTTCAACTGGTATAAAACGGGTAAATGACCTAGAGGTTTGTGGTTCGAATTCCCCACCCTCGATGTAGATGTTGATATACCTTGAATCTGATATGAAGCGCTCCGAACCCCCTAAGCTAAATTATGTATAGGGATTAGATATGATATTTCCGTTTTGGACTTTTATTTGGGCCTATTATGTTAGAGTTAAGAGTGGTGCCATATATAAACCCTCTTAACCTATTTTTGCCATAATCTCTGTATTCTAATACTCCTCACATAATAAGATCGTTCTCTCCCTCTGCCCGTGGACGTAGCTAACACACCGTTAGTGAACCACGTATATCTGTGTGTTGTTTCTCTTCGCCCTTTCGTTCTTGTTATGTTGTTACTGTTTTCTTCATAACAGTAGAAAAAAGAATAATAATAAGTGTACCGATATTCAGGTGACCCCATTTTTTTTTATTTGTGACATTTTTTAGCTTGCTGATTTTCTTTACTCTCATCCATTATCCAACGACATTCATTTTACTCTCATCCATTATCCAATGAGAAAAATCAGTCTAAAATATTTGATTTTTCTTCAAATAAAGAGTTTCTTTGTATTACAAAAAACCAACTTCGGTGCCATGTAAATAAGAAAAAAAAAATGAAGAAGAAGAAATGGTCAATAAGATACTTTAATGGTAATTCAAATAGAAAGTTAATCAAAGGTCTATATTGTAATACTTGTGCAAGTTTGGAGTTCAAATTGATACCATCTCCTAAAGTTTGAGGTTCAATTTGATGAAATTGGAAGTTCATGGTTAAAATTGATACAATCTATTAAGTTTTATGGTCAAAATTGATTTTTTCCCTAAACTTTATCTGAAGAATACAATCCTAAATTTTATAATATAATAGGTTAACACACATTAATTGAAAAAACAATTCGATTTAAAATTAATCATGTAATAAGTTTTACACACGTTAATAAATCACTTTATATATACTAGTCATGAAATACGTGCATTGCACGTGAAATATTGTAGTTTTAAATTAAAATAAGAAAAAAAATACCTTTTTAGTATGTGATAAGTAAATATTACATAATTTTTGTTTTAATAATTTTTCTTTTTTTGAGTACAACAACATTTGAGCCTCTTGGTTAAAGGTATATGTCAATTACCATTGATTATACTCATTTTTGGCTTGTTTTAATAAATTTTTAAAAGTTACACATTGCAATATTTTTTTTAATGTTTTCATATTATCACTTTTCCATGAAAAATCTTATATATATATATATATATATATATATATATATATATATATATATATATATATTATATTAAAAGGCTCTTAAGGGGAGAAACTTTTGATTTTCTTTTAAGTCCTTTTTAATCTTCAAATTCCTTATTTGTCCTTCATATTTAATTATTCAAATTCTCACGTGTATATCATTCTCACGTTTAAGATTAAGGATTGGTTTTAAAAAAATCTACACTATAAATACCTCGTATTAACGGTAAATTAAGATTTGCATGTTGCTCTTTTTTCTCACTAAAAAAGCATGTTGATTCCAGTAATTCTTTTTCACATAAATCTCATGCCTTCTATATTTTTTAGTGTATATTATTCATACCAGTTATGAATTCCATGTTGAATTAAAAAGAAATTTCATGTTGAATTGTATTAAACACACACATTATAAGGTTGTTATTGTTCATACCAGGTATGAATTCAAGTATATAAAGGATATTAAACACATACATTATAAATATGTAAATATATATATACCACATACAAATAGGTATGAAATTAGTCAAATTATAATTTTTACGAATTCATACCCTTCCTTATAGAATATTGGGGTCCTAATGAAAAATAAGAAAATGTTGTTGGACGATCTTCGGCAAATGAAAAATAAATGGGAGGAAAGAACAAAAAGTGAATTGAAAAGAAATTGTAGGGCAAACGGTGTTATTGGAGAAAATTTGTGTTATCCTCTAAGGAAGAAGGCTACTTTCGAAAATGGTAAATAAAATGGCAGGTGGTTGACGAAAGAAAATTAAAAGATCTTGCTACAAGAAATGAATAAAATGAAAAGGAAAGTTTAATAAAAAAAATATCTAAAATTAAATTGAAAAGGAAAATTCCAAATAGGAATAGCCGGTTGCAACAAACTAAGGAGAAGAATCAAACATAAATTGCAAATTTGGTATTAGATCCGATTTCGGAATAAAAAAAAAGTAAATTCAAAATATTTTTTTACTTTATTGTTTATATTTAGTTTAAAATATAATATTAAATTAAATGTGATTGCATTCATTAATGTGAGGGTATTTTGGTAAGAGAAATAAATTAATTAATTGATAAAAACCTACCAATAAAAATTATATTACATTTTTTAAATAATCCATCTGCTATAATTTCTGTAACATAAATTGTGCTGGGTGGGCTCTTATAAGCCATTAATTTCAAATATGTCTAAATCTTTTAAATTTATCAACGGTAAGATTTTCTGCATTAAATTTGTTAAAAAAAAAAAAAGATTTTCTGCATTAAATAGATTTTTATTATTCTACCTCATGGTTGAAGATATTTTTATAAGAAACTTTCCTTATTTGTTTTATTCCTAGCATTTATGTTGTTGTTTTTTTTCAATTTTATCAACTGTCGCACCTCCATTTCTCTCCTCTTTTCCATTGCAATTTTTGCCCAATAACCTCCATTTCACCATTTTTCTTCCTTCAACTATCGCAGGTTCCATTTCACAATTTTCCTTCTTTCATGTACTTATGGGTAAGTAATTTTTTTAATATTTTATTTTGTTTTAATTGTGTGTGTGTGTTTTTTTTTTTTTGTCTATTTTCTTTTGAAAATTGATCTACGTGATTTGATTTTAAATTTTTAATGAAGCAAATGGTTAACTATGCAAGACATTGCAAGAAATCTTTACTTTCATGTTGTTTACTGTCTCCATTGTTTAACAATTTTTATTTCACTTACTGGCTCCATGAAATAAGTATAATATGCAGATTTGATATAGACGAATAATATATTTTTCATTCTATGGTCAATCTAATTTGCAACGTCTATTATGTGTCTTTATTGATGGTCATTTATATATTGGTATGTATTCAATCCTCAAAGGTGATCAAAATTTAATATATACACAAGTTCTAATCATTTTATTTTTTTTTTCAGTTAGCTCTAATCAAACTTTGACATATATACCAATAACATATATTACATCTATTGTGTGTCTTTCACTATGGTTTGTTTCTTCTTGAACGGACTCGTCACTATGTTATATATGACATCTATATATAATATATACCTTAGCTTTAAGTCATCTCAACAATCTCAATTTCTATATTTTCTATGCCAAGACAATATTCCTGCATCAACGACATTTCTTACTAGCAAATGATAGAATGATATTTAGAATATATAAATTATACATAAAATTAACATCACCATACATTTGATAAATATATCATAGAACACATAAATCATACCTTAAACTAAGGTAACTATACTTTTTTTTTTAAATGTCACTATACATTCTATAAATAGACCATAGAACACATAAATCATACCTTGTATTTTTTTTTTTTACAAAAATCATACCATGCAATAACATCACTATACATTTGAATAAATATACCATAAAATATATAAATCATACCTCAATATAACATAAAAAATTAAAAAATAATAATAAGTTGAAAATAAATACTTACTCATCTCACGGCAATGAGGAATAATGAAAATAAAGAAGGGATGAATAGTGGGGCAGTAATATGAATGAAGGAAAAAAATTCATAACGACTCTCCGTTTGAATAACAAAATAAGGGTCCGTTTGGAATACATTTTAATTTATATGTTTTTCAAGAATGCATTTTTTAAAAAACATTTTGTATAAAAATGGTTTAGAATTTAAATACTCGTTTGTTTGGTTGTATTTTCTTTTTTATACACAAGTTATTGTGTACTTGAAAAATCTTTTTAAAAAAGTTGGTTTCAATCTCATTTTCTAATGAGTCATTTTTAGTAGTAGAAAATTTTAAAATAATTTATTTTTAAAATTAAACACTTGAAAAGTTAAACCAAACACACCCTAAATATAACATTAAATGATGGAAGGAATCTTCTTTGAATGGAAACCGTCAATGCATAAATAAATAAATAAAAAAACATAATATTCCGCATTTTGGTAAGAATGAAAAATAATTTATTTATTTATTTTGATAACATGTGGAGGGTGAGGGGATTTGAACCACAGACCTTGTCCGGGGTACATGTCAATTCCCGTTGAGCTATGTTCATTTTGGCAGTCTTATGTCAGTGTTATTCTCATGTTGGCACTGAAAAATAATTTATGCTTAATGTTGATAAATTTAATAGTTTTGGATATTTTGAAATTTATGGATAGAAATAGCTCACCCATCAATATTTCTGTAAATTAAATGATGGTGAAACGTGGACCAATAAGGAAGCTTCAAATGGTCCAATAAGTTGTTGGCAGCTTTGAACATTAACTACCAATCACATTGGGGGAAAATTTCTAGTATGGTAGTATGAAAAATTTTTCATACTACATTCATTAATTGTTTGCCATGTGAGGAGTATTTAATAATGGCGTGGGACCCATAAAATAAAATATTATATTATTAAATAACGTGTCAAATGCTAAATGGAGTGAGTAGGTACTAAAGTAGTACTAGAAATTTCTTCCACATTGCTGCTACATTATTAATGTTTTGTAGTTGTATAAAAAAAAAGAAAGTTTTAAAAAAGAGAGAGTTTATTTCAAAATCTTTGTTTCTTTTTAAGGAATGTTGATTTTTCTACTTTAAATCAGATTATTTTGGTTTATCTTTAATTTTTGTAGTTTATTTAATTGTTGAATTTTCACGATGAAGAATTCCAACTTCTGACATTGTATATTGAATTTAGAATACATAACTTATATAGGTCTCGTTTGATAATCAATTTCTTTTTTTGGTTTTTTAAAACAAAATCATATATATTTTATAACCGTTTTTTGTTTTCTACTTTTAAAAAACAGAAACCAAACTTTTTTATAATTGTTTTTAGTTTTCAAAAAGAAATTGAAGAGATGTTTTGGAGAGGGAAGAATGTGTGGAGATGATATTGAAAATAAAAATTTAGAGATATAGATATAAATGTCTTCAAGAGAAAAGTTAAACATAGTAAATTTAGAAACATAAAAGAAAATCTTTGAGGGAGAAATATGTTAGAGAAAGAATATTAATTAGGATTCATAAAAATATTAGTTAGAGAAAAAGAAAAAAAAATAAAAGGGAAGAGATAAATTTTAGAGAGAAAAAAAGGGAATAAAAAAAATTATAGAGATAGGATAAGATTAATAGATATGTTAGAGAAATAAAGATAAATTTGAAAAATAAGAATTGTTGCAGCAAGGACTTCTTCTTCCTCTTTCTTTCAAAAGAAAAATTAGAGATAAACTCTAAAAGTGTCTAATAAGTTCTTGAACTTCCAATTTTGTGTTTAATAGATTTCTGAAAAAATTGAATTTTTAAAAATGAATTGATCTATTATATATAAATTTGGATTCTATGTCTGGTGGAACCCTAAGGGCCCGTTTGGTAACGTTTCTTGTTTCTTGTTTCTAATTTTATTAAGAAATCTAAGCATTTAATAACTATGTATGTTTCTTGTTTCTCATTTTTTAGAAACACTCCCAAATTTTGTATAGAACTTTTGGGAACAACTAAAACTAGTTTCTCCTTTTTTGTTTTTGTTTCCAATTTTTTCCAAACATAAATAAGAATATAGGTTTATTATTATTGAATGTATAGGTGTTAGAGTCATGAAATTCTATTTTTCTTTATTAAAAATGAAGAAACGGAAACAAGAAACAATAACGTTACCAAACGGACCCTAAAAGTTTTAGTTTTGTGTTTAGTAGATCTGTGATTTTTAAAAAATTAGAAAGTTCAAAAACTAAATTTGTAATTTAAAATATGAGGGCCGAATAGAGACAAACCTCAAAGTTTATGAACTAAATTTTGTAATTTAACTGAGATATTTTTATAGTAAAGTTGGATATTGAAAGCAATTCAACATATGATAGACTTTCTCTAAGCGTGTGAAGAAGTAACTATACTTTTAAAATATCCCCCAATTACTTATGGGGTATATAGTTTGTTTAAATTATAAAGATAACCTTTTAATTCAGTAAATTAAAATAAATTTAAATTTTCATTTTTTTTTAAAAAGGAATTTAAATTTTCATTTTTAGATAAATAGATATACTTTTGAATCTAATAAGATTGATTTTGTTTCCTAGGTGTAATTAATAAATATGGTATGCAACGAAAATGAAAATTAATGAAATTAATATAGATATATTTGAATGAAAGAACAAAATAAAAATGAAACATAAAGTATGTGTCTCCAACCAAGAAATGGGAGGTTCAAATCTTGTTGTTGAACTAAAAAAACATTTTTAACTCTCACATCACTTATAATAGATAACATTTATTGTTGTTATAAATTTAAATAGTACAAATAATGTAAGGTGTTATTTGACTTTATTTTTTGGACTATATTTATGAAGTTCATAAAATTAGTTAGATTAAATTTTCACAGTTGAAAAAAAAAATAATGTTTTGTAATATTTGAAGGATTGAAGTCTTGTTTTGTTATACTTTGAAATTTTTACTATGAGAAATAAAAATCATAAGAAATTGAAACTCTAATATTTTTAAAAGATAAATCATTTATGAAAGTAAACTATTAAATGAGAAACAAAAATCGATACACAAACGATCCAATTGAAACTTTTAGAAGATTAATAGTATAATTGAAAATGGGTCAAATGTTAGAGAAAAATATTTATTTAATATTGAAAATTTACTTTAAATATCGACATTCTTCTTTCTTCTTTTACATTTCCTTAAATCCCTTCGTAAACCTTTACACAATTAATCTCTAAACTCTACAAAAAAAAAATAATAAAATAATAAAAAAATAATCTTACTATATATAAAAGGGGCTTAAGGAGGAGAATCTTTGATTTCCTCTTTTACCCTTATAATTTTAATAAATATCCATTTTGCCCTTTAATATTTGTTAGAGAGACACAACCCTTCGAATTAAATTGTCCTTCAATCTTTGCTAATGGGACGCGACTGTTCAAGCAAAGGAAGTTACACATTAAATGCATCTATTCGAGGATTAAAATTAAAAATATATACTAGGGTAATTGGCATGATTTTGATGGTAAAAATTTTGAGAAGTCGTATCCATGACTTAAGGAAAAAACTTCATTATATAATATTCATATAACTTTTGAGTTTTCTACTTATTTTTCGACTCTAATTTCATCACTATTTTAATATTTATGGATTTTTTGTATCAAAATCTATATAAAACAACAAAAAAATATGCATAAAGCACCAATAAAATATAACGATTGTTACCATTGCTATCCTAAATTTTTAGTTTTAAAAATTAAGTCAAAAACTTATATAATTGTAAGAATGTGATTTTTTACCAAATTTTTAAATTTGTTATCTATTAGTTATAAAGTGAGATTTCCTAATTCTTTTTAAGTGAGCATTTTATTTTTTTCAAAAATTTGTTGAATGTCTCGAAGATGGTTGATAAGAAGATTGGGGAAGATGATGAATAAGAGAGAGAGTGGGATAAAGAATTGAAAAAGAAAAGATAAAATAATAATATTTTATTATTTTATTATTCTTTATTTAAAAAAATAAATAAAAATAAATTTTTTATTAAAATAATAGTGTCAGGTCAGCAACCGTTAAGATTTAATAGAAAAATAGACGACAGAGACCAAAGTTCTACTTATCTCAAACATCAGGGGTATTTTTGTTGAGTTTTAAAACTTCGGGACCAAACTGTAACTTAACCCAAACCTCATGGACCAAAAGTGTATTTTTCCCTAGAAAATATATTTCTAAATATGTGAATTTACATTAACAAACTTTTTCAACGTCAATACAAAAATTTTTATTGAATCACTTGAAGATAAAAAATTTTCATCCAAACATACAAAAAAAATGTTATTTTTAAAGAGGTTATACTTTATTAAATACTTTAGTTTTTTTTTTAAAAAAAATCAACTTATATAATTCTTAAGAAATATATTTCTTTCATTCTTTTTATCCAAAATACAATCTCAAAGCATACCGATGAATTACCTATGAGATAGTAAAATATCTTTATGATGCCACTTTTTATGTTTTATCAAATTTAGTTTACAACTATTATATGTATTTTAATTTTAATTATATTTCTTTTATTTTTTATTTTTATCTCTTACATTATAGTTTAATGTCAAATATTTACTATTTGAACTTGATGAAAAATATATTTATTCAAAACTAACTTCCACCATAAAAAAATATATTCCAAAGATTTCAAACCACGTGCAAAGTATTTCATATTCATTATAAATGAACATAGAACAATATAATATATAGTTTTAGACTCTTAGACACCATTTTTTTTTATTATTATTATTTGGGAAAAATACACTTTTGGTCCCTGAGGTTTGGGTTAAGTGACACTTTGGTCCCTGAGGTTTGGGTTAAGTGACACTTTGGTCCCTGAGTTTTCAAACTCAACAAAAATACCCCCGAGGTTTGAGATAAGGAGCACTTTGGTCCCTGTCGTCAATTTTTCTGTTAACTTTTAACAGTTGTTGACGTGGCACTATTATTTTAATATAAAAAATTATTTATTTTATTTTTTAAATAAGAAATATTTAAAAAATATGTAATTTTAATATTTTATTTTATTTTTTTATTCTTTCCCCCTTTCTCTCTCATCATCTTCTTCTTCTTTTCCATCTTCTCCATTTTCTCCACCTTCTCCTTCCTCTTCTTCTTCTTCCTATGACCGGCGGCCACCGCCGGCGATTTTTTTTTCCTTTTTCTTCTTTCCTCTTTTTCTCTTCTTTCTTCTTCCCTACATTTTCTTCACTGCTTAAAAAAAAAAAAAAAAAAAAAAAAAAAAAAAGGGAACGAGGGAGGGAGGTCCCTCCCTCGTTCCAGAGGAGGGAGGTCCCTCCTCCCTCCCCTTTCTTTTTTTATTTTTTTTAAAATCAGTGAAGAAAGAAGAGAAAAAGAGGAAAGAAGAGAAAAGGAAAAAAAAGAAAAAAAAAAAAAAAAAAAAAAGTCGCCGGCGGCAGCGAGCGGTGGCCGCTGGTCGCCGGACATAAGAAGAAGAAGAAGAAGGAAGGAGAAGGTGGAGAAGATGGAAAAGAAGAAGAAAGAGAGGAAAGGGAGAAAGAATAAAAAAATAATTAAATATTAATATTTTATTTTTTTAATATTTTTTATTTAAAAAATAAAATATATAATTTTTTATATTAAAATAATAGTGCCACGTCAGCAATCGTTAAAAGTTAACAGAAAATTTGACGGCAGGGACCAAAGTGCTCCTTATCTCAAATCTCAGGGGTATTTTTGTTGAGTTTGAAAACTCAGGGACCAAAGTGTCACTTAACCCAAACCTCAGGGACCAAAAGTGTATTTTTCCCTTATTATTTTCAATTAAAACAATAAAATTTAACGTGCATCGCACGTGTTTCTAAACTAGTAATAATAAAATCTTTTTAACTTGACTTTTTTTACAAGTTTCAATTTGTGTATTTTCAACCAGGTTAAGACACATATGATTAATCAAGAAGTCGAAGATCTGAATCTCCAACCTTTCATATTGTTCGAACTCAAGAGAGAGAAAAAAAACTAAATCTAAATGAATCTAAACTTGTTTTTAGATTACAGTTTAAAAATAAATAATTACAAAAATCTGCATTTGTGCAATTCATGGCAGATTTATGAATTTGGTACTTGAATATAACCTTAGGAAATTAGTTTCATAAGCATAGTGTTCACACGTAACTTCGAAGATGGAGACACGTGGAATAAAAATATATTTGTATTAATGTAATATGCGTGTGGGTGTACAGTCTCTAACTTTAATCCTCTGATTCTCTCTCTTATGTATGTGAGTGTGTTTCACTCGAGGGCTGGAACGCTTGATCTCGAGTCTGAAGCTTCAATGGATTTTTGGAGCTTGAAGTCTTCCAATCTTGAAGGAATCTTCAATCTTCAAGAAGTGTTGATGTCCTGAAGAGTCTTTGATCTTCAAGGAGCGTTGAAGTCTTGAAGAGTGTTGGGTCTTCAAGAAGTGTTGATGTCCTGAAGAGTCTTTGATCTTCAAGGAGTGTTGAAGTCTTGAAGAGTGTTGGGTCTTCAAGAAGTGTTGATGTCCTCAAGAGTCTTTGATTTCAAGGAGTGTTGAAGTCTTGAAGAGTGTTTGGTCTTTAAGGAGTGTTGAAGTCTTAAAGAGTGTTTGGTCTTCAAGAAGTGTTCAACACTTAACTTATGGATTGCAGATCAGAGTCTTCGGTCTTCAGATTTGGTGGAGTCTCTCTGAATTCTCTGGTTCTGCTTGAGAGCTTTGAAACTCTGAACTCTTGTCTTTATGAGAGTGTAGAATTTCTCAACCCCTGAAATGGGGGAGAACTCCTCTATTTATAGAGTTCTCGTTGGATGGGTCATGGTGACTTTTGGGTCTAACAACTTGGGCTAGGGGCTTTATTGGTCTTGGGTTCAATTATTTGGTCTTGGATTTGGTTCATATTTGACCCAAAACCTTAGGACCCAAATATTTAAAAGACCCAAATTTGATCCAATTAATTATTTTGTTAATTAATTGGTCAAATTAATTAATTTGATCAAAATAATTTATTTTCTAATCAATTGATCAAATAGAAATTTGGCTCTTTAAATTTATAATTGACCAACTTTGTCTTCAAATTAAATTTGGGACACATGTCAATTTATAATTGGTCTCAAATTTAATTATTTGTAATTTCGTCATTAATTTTAAATAATGACGTGACAATTTGTGATTGGACAAAATTTCTCCTTCAACACATAGACTTATGCAATTTGAATTTATATTACCCTAAGGGAGTAGTAATCTTATAGTTTGGGAGAGTAAGATAAAAATGTTTAATAAACCTCCAAACTTTTAATTTTGTGTTTAGTAAGTCCCTGAATTTTAAAAGTGTCTAATAAATATTTGAACTTTCAATTTTACGTCTAATAAAGTTACTAACATATTCAACTTTTTATAAATTTAACTAATTTATTAGACATAAGATTGAGTTTTGTGTCTAATATGACCATAAACTTTCAATTTTCTATACAAGCACAACAAACTTTCAATTTTCTATGTAATAGATCTCTGAATTTTTAAAAGTATAAAAGATCTGGAACCTATTTTAGTCGAGATTTTATTAGGAAACAAACATAAAAATTCAAAGATAATTTAACTTAATTTCCAAACCCAAATTCAACCACCGATAAAAATGTGACAACCCCAAAATAATAAAGGAAATATAATTTGATTTTAAGTTGTCCATTGACAAGTTCCAACTGCCAAAATTAAACCTCTTCACTTAAATAAATAAATAAATTCTTTAAAAAGAAAAAGAAAAAGAAAGAGAAAAATAAAAAATAAAAAACCTTCATGCTTTGCATGGCCATTGCCATGGCTGGCCGACAACCTTAATTGGTTCAAATTTTAAATCATGATATTAAAATCGAATGTCTAAAATATAAAAACTAACAATAAAAACTAACAAAATATATTTTCTATTGTCAAAATATATATAGAGAAAATTACACTTTTGGTCCTGAGGTTTGAGTTAGGTTTCATTTTGGTCCTTAAGTTTTGGTTTTAGTTTCAATTTGGTCCTTCCATCCAATTTCTATTAACGGATTGCGTGGCAAAAATTTTTTATTAAAAAAATAAGTTTTTAAGTTTTCTAAAATATAAATATAATAAAATAAAAATTATATTATTTTTTTATATTATTTTTTTAATTTTTTTTTTCCTTCCTCTCACTCTCCTTCTTCTTTAACCTACTCAACTCTTTCTTCTTCAATATTTCTCTGGTGACTGTCAACACTGACTGGCGGCTGCCGACAACGTCGACGTTTTTTTTTCTCTTCTCTTCTCTTCTCATCATCTTCTTTTCTTTTTTTTCCTTCCTTCCTTTCTTCTTTTTTTTCTATCTTCATTTTATTTTTTTTAAAAAAAGAAACAAATCTGAAAAGAGTCTTTTCCTCATCTCTCTTCCTTCAACACTTTCATGATTCATAAATCTCTTCACAAACTCTGCAATTGGGTTCTTTCAAGCTCGAAATATGGTGTATTGGGATCGATTGTGTAGACTGGGAAGGGAAACTTCTGTTTCAAATCGTTGATTCCAGAGGATTCGAGCTCGTAAACAGAGGTGAAGGGGAGAAATTGAGCTCTGTCAACGGAATGGACAGAGTTCACGGTGGATCCGACGACTTTGAGGTTGCAAGACGAATCTTCGACACTCCGGGGATGTAATCGACAATCTCTTCTCCCCGCTCTTCAAAACAGAACAGTTCGG
Organism: Luffa acutangula; assembly: GCA_036850905.1. Lineage (NCBI taxonomy): Eukaryota > Viridiplantae > Streptophyta > Magnoliopsida > Cucurbitales > Cucurbitaceae > Luffa > Luffa acutangula. Next base: position 50,447,692 of record CM072096.1, on the reverse strand, counting down.
AAGACGAATCTTCGCTCTTCAAAGAAAATCTAAAAAACCCATATCTTGTGCCGCGATTCATGGGCGTGAGCTTCGGACAGCTCTGCGAGTTCAGATCTCGTGGGTCAGCTTCGGCGTGGGTCAGTTCGCGAGCTTCGACAGTTCGTGGGCATGAGCTTCGGTCGATCTCTCTCTCTAACTCTCTGACTTTCTCTCCCTCTCGTGTCTGTGTCCGGCGTCAAAACGGGGAGGAGGGAGTTCCTCCTCCCTCCACCGTTTCAGATCTGAGACGGTGGAGGGAGGAGGAACTCCTTCCTCCTCGTTCCGACGCCGGAAACGGTCCCTCCTCCCTCATCCTCTTTTCTGTTATTAAAAAAAAGAAAATGGAGTTAAATGAGAAGAAAAGAGAGGAGAGAAAGAGAAGAGAAGGGAAAAAAAGTGTTGGGGGTAAGAATGAGAAGGAACGAGAGGGGAAATAAGTAAAAAAAAAAATAAAATAATAATATATTTATTATTTTATTATATTTATATTTTAAAAAACTTAAAAAATAAATTTTCTAATAAAAAGAGTTTGCCACGTCAGCAATCCATTAACTTTTAACGGAAACTTGAATGGAGGGACCAAAATGAAACTAAAACCAAACCTCATGACTAAATTGTTGAGTTTGAAAACTTAGGGACCAAAATGAAACCTAACTCAAACTTAAAGGACTAAAAGTATATTTTCTCATATATATATATATATATATATATATATTCTTAAAAAAAAAAAAAAAAAAAAAAAGAAAGAAACTAACAAAATATAATTATGAATTCTTCTTTTATCTCAAATATCTCGAGGAAGAAAAACAAAAACAAAACATAATTACTATGATGATTATTTCAAGTTGATAATTTTGAGATAGATTTATCAAAACTCAAGATAAAGGTAGAAAATGCTGCCTATTATGAGAATCAATGGAAGATCAACGTCGACGCAGCTTGGTTCGACGAAGCCGGTTATGGAGGAGTGGGGTGGATTATTCGAGACTCCGAAGGTTCTCTGATCGGGACTGGTGGGAAGAAAACATCCAAGAAAATTGACATTAATATGTTGGAATCTCTAGCAATTGTCGAAGGGCTTCAGCATATTTCTTCAAAATTTTCAAGTCTACTCGGAATTTCGAGATCACGATGTAGTGGTCGAGTCGGATGCGACTGAAATTGTGAAGCTAATCAATCGGGAATCGGTGGATCTCTCGGAGGTCTCTATCGTCATCGAGGAGATCCGTGTTTTGGCGCCGCGAGCTAATGTGGCGGCCTTCAGATTTTGTCAAAGATCCTCTAATTTTTTGGCGCACTCTCTTGCGCGCGCAGTGGCGAAAAACAACGATTGTTCTTATTTCTGTTTTGATCCTTCTCAGGTCTCGAGAATGGATGAAGTTGTTAGGGTGGAGTGTTCTTGGCCCCCTGGTTTTCCTCTATTGTGGAGGATCTGGTTATTGTATCTAACTGTTCGGTTTCTTAATATTATTTTTCCTTTTCAAAAAAAAAAAAAAAGAAAATGCTGCCTATTATTGGTTGGTGCTTGAGGAGGAAATTGTGTGGGTTCGTTAAAGATTGTATGTGGAGTGATTGTCGTCACGCGTCATAGGAAAAGACCCTAGACGCGAGGAGCTACTACCAAAAGGACACAAAACACGAGGCAAATTGAAGCATCCACGTGCACGAAGGAGGAGAGGGAAGAAAAAGATGGTAAAAGAAATAATTAGGGCTTTTTTTCATTTATTTTGAAGGGAAGTTATGAAAATTACGAATGATTTTAGGGATATTTTGAAATTTATAAATAGTTATGGTAAATGCATTTAGTTTATGTTATTAACTTTTCAAATTTCTCTATTGAGTCTAAATTGGCTAGGCTTGAGATAAAGTTGAAAACTTTCTTGAAAATTGATATTTTTGTGTAATTTGATGTTCCAAATGGTCTTATCTATGCTAAACATCAAAGAGTAAGTTAAAATATGAATCTCTTTTGAAAGAAAATACAATTAAATCATTAATAATCTTTTGAAAAAAATTAATTTATATCCCTCAATTTGTCAGACAATTTTTACTCTAAACTTTCAATTTTATTAAACTACATATAATTAATAGATTCAAAGAAGAAAGAGTTACTTGTCTCCAAAGTTTTGTCTTCCCTCATTACAAGGGTTGTATCTCGCCAAAATTTTACTGGTTTTAAACCAGGGAAATTTTGTCCGGCAATATCTCATCTTTTCTTTGCAGATGATAGCCTTATTTTCTACAAAGCATCAATTGAAGAGAGGTGTGGGCTTTTAAACATATTTTGTCCAAATATGAGCAGGTGTCTGGCCAGAAGGTTAATATTGATAAATCTGCTGTATATTTTTCCCCAAATGTGGCTATTGCATTTCGTTCTGTAATTGTGGATCTATTGGGTATGTCCATGGTAGACAACCTTGGAAAATATTTGGGAGTTCCTTCAGCGTTTAGCAGAAGAAGGATGGATGATTTTAAGGATATCAAGCAAAGAGTGTGGCAGTCTCTTCAAGGTTGGAAGGGACAATTTTTCTCTATAACAGGCAAGGACGTTCTTATCAAGAGTGTTGCTCAGTCTATCCCCACATATATCATGAGCCGTTTCAGAATTCCCAAAACACTTTGCGATGAATTACACTTTATGATGGCACGATTTTGGTGGGGATCTATTGAACAAAAGAGGAAGATTCATTGGAAGAAATGGTCCCAATTATGCTTACCAAAGGAACTAGGTGGTTTAAACTTTCGAGATCTGGAACTTTTCAATAAAGCTCTATTAGCAAAACAGGTGTGGCACTTATACATGAACCCCAATCTCCTAGCCTCCAAGGTTATCAAAGGTCGTTACGCCAACCAGGAATCTTTAATGATTGTGCTAATCAAGACAAATTGCTCAGTGTTCTGGAGAGGTTTTGTTTGGGCAAGAGATCTCTTGATCAGCGGTATGCGAAAGAGGATTGGAAATGGTAAGTCCACATGAATATTCAAAGACTCATGGATTCCAAAGGAAACTACTTTCAAACCTTTACCAAATTTTGATGAAATTCCCTTGGATGATGTGTTGGTGTCAGACTTCATTAGTCCAACTATGGGTTGGGATCCGAACAAATTAAAAGGAGTGGTGAATCAAGATGATGCAAACATCATAGCGACCATTCCAATTAGTACATGCCACGCACGCTGACGACCAGTGGATTTGGCATTATTGCGCAAATGGTTTGTACACTGTGAAAAGCAGGTATAAACTTGCTAGAACCATGTTCATTGACCAGGAATCTCCTAGTACCAATGGAAAAAAAAAATGGTGGTCTTATCTTTGGAAGTTGAAAATTCCCCAAAAAATCAAGCTTTTTATTTGGAAGACTTTCCATGGGTGTTTACCGACCAACTTTTGTCTATGGAAGCGAGGTGTAGACGTTTCACCGTTGTGTACACTTTGTAATTCAGCAATGGAAACTATTGATCATGCTCTTTGTGGGTGTAACCGCTCCAAGCGAATATGTGACAATGTGTTTCAACGTGTGGATGCACAAATATCGGTTCAAAATAATTCTGCATATCGAATAGTTGTTTTGGTAAAACATCTCCCTGGTGAGGATTTCGAACGAGCCTACATTACTTTTTGGAGCCTTTGGACTGACCAAAACCATTTTCTTAATAATATGGTTCTTATGGAGTGGATTCATCACGGTGAGTGGATTTTTTATTATTGGACAGAAACTCGATACTCAAAGCCCTCACCTTCCGAGTTGCCATTGTCACGGGTGGAGAGTATCAAATTGCCCGATCATGAAATTTAGCTATTTACAGACGCATCAGTTTTGATTACATAGTCAAACATCATACAAAATGTGGAAAGTGATTAATCCCAAAAACACTATTAAAAACACAAAGAATAAAAGAGGGAACTATTTTGTTTCCTCATTTATTACTCTTAAATAATTGATTCCTATGGTACAAAAGTTATATTAAATGGAATGAACTAACAAATTTTACACAACACTGAGGAAGACAAGATCTTCTATCTCCTTTGGAAGTTAAGGAATTTGATTCCATATGCAAACACAAAGAAGAAAATCAGAACCCAGACCACATGTGCTCCGACCACGATCGGGACGAAGTCGTGGTCGTAACCAAATCCTTCTTTAAGGAACATCTTTAATGGTACATTTCCAAATCCTGGTACTTGAATAGGAATGTCTTTGTCACCAACTTGTGAAGCTACAAGGCCATACAAAGTCCAAGCCACAGGATTAGCCCAATAGTACCATCTCCACCATATGGGAATTGCCTACAAAAGTGTTGATTTTAACCATGAGTTTGAGAAGTAGAAAATGATGGAAGTTCGAAATATCGAATTCGAGGACGTCGTTTACCGGTCGAGGGATGAGAAAACCAGTGAACAAGTTCCAAAAGCCAAAGAAGAAGGACATGACAATGGCTGCAATGTGGTGGCCTGGTGTCAATGCTACAAGCATCATCCCATATAGTGTGAAGTATGTCAAACACATTAAAACCAGGTAGCAGAACAACAGAAACTTCCCCAATTTCCACTCAAATCCAATCATGCTATAAATAAGGAGACAATAAATTAAAGCTTGAACAGAAACATAGATGGTCTCAATTGCCACCTGCAGGAAAGAAAAAGGTTTAATCATATCTCACTGGAAAGCTAAAGACTCGTGTAAAGACTCTAATGCATTCGATTAAGCTTTTGGATCTAGTGATGATTTAATATTGAGGTATGATTTGAAGGGGTAAACAATTTTTGTCACCTGAGCAAATGCATATGGCAATGCAGAATACATTCCAGCTGCTCTTTCTCGATAGAAAACCGTTCTTTCGATAGCGACCACGGACTGCACAGCTGAAGTATTGGTAGCTCCAAGAAATAAGGTAGCAGAATATAAAGCACCCATAACATTCAACACATCTTGTTCCTTGCCTCTGTTAAGCACAGAACAAAAACAAAACATCAAAACATCAAAATCATGGAATGTGAAAACAGGCACCCACACAATTACAAAGGGCAGTAAAGTAAAGCCTTACAATTTTTGTCCCTTGTTCCAGAAAATCAAACCAAATAAGATACCAATAACTATTGTAATGAAGAAGCGTATGGCATTGTATTGAGCATGTCTCCAATAAGAGCAGTGTTGTTTCCAGAAACAAGCTTTGCACTGAAAGAAAAAAGATTGTGAGTATTCAGTTGGGAAGTGTAAATCTTTGGACCCTGGAGCTGGAGTACTAAGCTCCATTATAAGTTCTTGATTCCTCCTGAAACAAGAATTACAATGTTAAGAAAAATGATAGAAATTCAAGCTGATTTATGAACCTAAAGCACAGTTTTACATACTGATAAACTGAAGATTTAGCAAAAGTATCAGCAAAATCAATATCTAGTTGAGCCTCCATTGAAGGAGCAGTAACTTCAAGCATCCATGTAGCAGGATTCTGACCATTTTCAATCTTTGGAATCCCTGGAATAGCCTATCATCAAGCAGCCACTGAATTGAACACTTGGGGAAGAAAATGGAAAGAAAAAAAAGCTCGTGACAACCAAAACAAATATACTCACTTCAAGGTATTCAATGAGTTTGCAAGATCGTTGACCAAGAGGTCCGGCATAAACTATTTGTCCACCACGTTTCATGAGCAGTAACTACATGAAGCATTAAAGTTCGGAGAATTAGAAATGGTGTAGCGACAAACAATCGTTTAGAGACAGTTCGATAATACCTCATCAAAAGATTCAAAAATGTCTATGCTTGGCTGATGAATTGTGCATACAACGGTTCTTCCAGTATCAACTGTATTTCTAACTGTACGCATAACAATGGCAGCGGATCTAGCATCGAGGCCAGAAGTCGGTTCGTCCATGAAGATGATCGATGGATTAGCAATCAACTCCACTGCTATTGTCAATCTCTTCCTCTGTTCTGTTGAAAGACCATCTACTCCTGGAAGCCCCACTAAAGCATCTTTCAATTTATCTAGTTCTATTAGTTCCATAACTTCTTCTACAAACATCTACATCAATGAAGATTAGTCATTCAATAAAAGTTCAACCACATGCTGCATTCATTGGAAGCAAAAAGCTGCAGAAGTTTCTAGTTTTAATGGTTAAAAAAAAGAGCAAGATAACGTACCTTTCTTGTTTTGGTATCAACGTCGGAGGAAAGGCGAAGCCAAGCAGAAAATAGGAGAGACTCGTAGACAGTAACGTGAGGCGAATGAATGTCATTTTGTTCACAATAACCACTTACTCGAGCAAATGTTGATTGCTTCTTTGGATAACCAGAAATCCATATACTTCCTTCAATATAACCACTAGTCTTTCTCCCAGCTAACACATCCATGAGAGTAGTTTTCCCAGCACCACTAACTCCCACAAGTGCTGTTAATATCCCTGGTCGAAAAGCTCCACTAACATCTTCTAAAAGTTGAAGACGATCTTCCTCAACCCCGTGCATCTTCATTTCCTGAATTAGAAGACATCGAGTTTAGTGATTTTCAGTGGCTTTATAACAAAATCCATATAAAAACTTACAAACTTCAGTTAACTTACAGCAGGCATATCCACATAATAGTTAACATGGTTGAATGCAAGTGAAAGGGGCTGGAAAGGCAAAACCATTCCTCTCCTTTGCAATATATCTGAATCAGCTCCAGTTTCTGAAATTTTGATGACTTGATTGTTAATGCCTGTGATTTTCTTTTTTTTCTTCATGAAATATTGAATCTCTAGTTAAAGACAATATCACTACATGTCCACAAGAAATTTGATTACGCAAATTCTTCCTTCAAAACTCAAACCTTGTACATTGGACCTGTTATTTTTTCTTTTCTTCCTGTCTTCATCCGTGCCAATGAGAGCCTTTCCACCAGTAAGTGCTGAAAATAATAATATCAATCATTATTTATATGGACAATCAAATTAAACTCTTGAATATATGAAGGGGGTGAGGTTATTTACGATTCAAGTAGGTCAGAGCTATGATAAATAGAATGTTGAAGAGAAGATTAAAGCCGAAAAGTGCCGCAATGCAAATCCAGTACCAATGTTCTTCCTTGAAGAAACCCCTACTAGCAAGGAGCACTCTCCCAACTGTAGGTTCATTAATTCTAGGGTCTGTATTTTTCTGCATTAGGCAAGTATGCTTTGAGTTATTATGATGGAAAAAGGAACATAGAATTAAATTTAATATAAATTTCCCATTTATCCACAATCATTATTCAAGCTAAGATTTTTACCTCGCTCCATCTTTTGTCTAGGAACTCATTGATGACAATGGCATTTTGTCCATACATCATGGGAGAAATATAGAAGCCCCAAATCATCCATGACTCAATGTTCTCTATGAGAACAAAAGGAAAACCAGAATTTGAGAAACAAAATATTTTCATGTACTAAAGTAGAGTATGTGGTAGAGTTATAATTTATTCATAAGGAAAGGAGAAGAATCACTTACCTCTGTCAATAATGAAACCTCCAAGCAATAAAACCATCAAAAGAGCAAAGGTGCCCAAAGTACTTGCAACAACCAGCGTTCTTCCAACTGCAGCCATAAGTCGAAATAGCGACAGAGCCGTTTGATGCGAGGCAAAGAACGCCAAAAACTGCTTAAAGAACCTAGAAAATCAATAGACAATTAAGTAAAGTTCACTTTATTAACAAATGAGGAAAAAAAAAAGAGGAAAGAAAGTATATATACCTACTCGGAGCAGGAGCAAACCCAATTGTATAATAAGTTAGAAGAGTCCATATCCCTGATTCTATGAAAGATAGAGGAATTCTGAGGAGCCAAATAGGCAAACTGAGTGCCCAAGCAGGATAGAACAAGAAATCTCTCTGTTTAAAGAACACTGGAAGCCTGAAAAGAGTGAGAGCTAATTCTGCCACTCCATTAAACATAATATTCAGGAGGCTGTAAAACAAGGCTCCAAAGAACTTGTTTCCACCCATTACAGTGCCAACTTCCATTTCAGTCCTCAAAAATGCAGTCATAGCAATGATGGACATGATAGTGATCTGGACAGTCTTGAACACATAGATAAAAGCATTTCGTTTCATTAGCAGTACCTCTCTTGAATAGCATGCCTTGAAGATCTCCCAATTTGATAAACCATATTTCTCTGTGACTAATGCAGCTGGGTGAGCTCTAGATTTGTCATAAGGGACTTCAAGATTAGAGGCAAGTTGTTGACCAATGGAAAACGAGTTGAATCCCTGCGAAAATTCAGGAACAGAAATGAATCTATATGGATGGTTTTTTCTATACCAATATTGTTCTTGGTCCTTTTTGGATGTCACTTCTTGTAAGAAATCAGCAACTCCTTTCCTTTCTGGGCATCTGAAGCCCATAAATTCAAAGAATTCAAGGGCTTTTTCTCTAGGACCTTGGTAAACGATTTGACCTTCTGAAAGTAAAATGATATCATCAAATAAATCATAAATCTCAGGAGCTGGTTGTAGCAGAGAAATGACCATCGTTACATCCATTATATGAACCATTTGCCTCATGAACTTGCATATCTGAAATGTGGTGGAACTGTCCAAGCCTGTTGATATTTCATCCATAAACAAAGCCTTTGCTGGCCCTACCAGCATCTCCCCTGCACACATTTTACCAATTCTTTTTTAATGAAAATTTAGGCACAAAACTGTGAAGTTCATAGAAAACTGAATACTCTCAACCTGTAGTAACACGTTTCTTCTGGCCACCAGAGATTCCCCTTCTCATTTCATCACCAACCAAAATATCAGCACAAACTTCCAACCCAAGTATCTGTTCGAAATTTACTTTTCAAGTCAGCCCAACAAATTGTCAAGATATATATTATTAGAGATTAATTGTAGTCTTGATCCTTCATCCTTTATAACATTTTAGTCTCCATGCTTTTGTTTGTTTCATTTGTATTGTGTTGAAATAGTAATGAGAAACAAACTTGGCATGGTATTACAGTTGCAGTTGTATGCTAACTTCTACATTGAGATATCATGTCAACTTATTGGTATTATTTAACTAGAAATGAAAATATTTAAATTGAAAAAGTATAGGGACTAATATTGTAATTAAAAAGGATGATTTTCCAACATGTGAACCTCAAGAAGGTAGTACTTATTGTTTAGTTGTCAGCCTTGAAAACTAACATCACATGAAAGTTGACATTGCGTAACTATACAACATATCAACGTCGTATTAGCTTCCATGTGACATTATGTCAATTTCTTTTTACTATTTAACTACACACCAAAACATGAACAATAAGAAAGTAAAGGGCCTAGAAATGTATTAGAAAAATGAAGATAATTGAAATTGCTAACTTAGAGAATATCATTTGTAACCAAACTTACTTTTTGGCCAGAAACAAGAAACCAAAAACAAAATGGTTATCAAATGAGACTGTAATATTTGACTAAACTTATGATTTAATCCCGAGCCTTGATCATTAAGTTAAAATAGTCATAGAAAAGGAAAACTAACCTAACATGACATGAAAGTCGACATAGTGTAACTATACGACATATCAATGTCGTGTTAGCTTCTACAAGATATGATGTCAGTTTCTTGATACTATTTAACTACAAACCAAAACATGAACATTGAGAAAGTAAAGGGCCTAGAAATGAATTGGAAAAATGAAAACTTGTTTAACCGCTAACCTTGAGAATGTAATCTGTAACCAAGCTTGCTTTTTGGCCGGAAACAGAGATGGCCTTCATGAAGGCATCAATCTCAAGATCAGGCTTAATGCCTGCCTCTTTCTCTCTTCTTGCTAGCTCAGTCAAAAGCTGATATCTTGTGCCAACTCCCAAGCATCGACCAGAGAAGTCTAATGTCTCTCTCACTGTCATCTCTCCACAATGAAGGTCATGTTGACTGATATAAGCACAGGTTCTTTGAGGCACAAACTCATGCATTTCATGTCCACAATATGTCACTTTCCCACTTACCTGTTCACATTTTGCACATCATTATTTTTCTTTTTTGCTTAAACTTTTAAATGTCTCGAATTTCGAATATTTTATTTTAATCCCTTAACTTTACACAAATATATTGTTAATCTTTTAAGTTCAATTACAAGTTTAGTCTTTTCATATTTGTGTCTATTTGGTTCATAAATTTTAAAAAGAGTTTAATGGGTTCCTAAACTTTCAATTTTGTGCTCAATAAGTTCCTAGACTTTTAAAAGTGTCTAATAGGTTCTTAACCTTTCAATTTTGTGTCCTATAAGTCTAAGAATATTTAGTAATTTTATGTTTAATTGGCCCTTGACCTATTCAACATTTTTTAATATTCATGAATCTACTAGACACAAAATTAAAAGTTTAGGATCACGTATACATAAAATTCAATTTTATATCTGACAAAATAGTTAATTTTTAAAGAATGTGTATATGCCAAAAACTTATTAGATATAAAGTTGAAATTTCAAGATCTATTAGACACTTTTAAGTTTAGAGATCTATTAGACACAAAATTGAAAGTTCAAAGACACATTAGATGCTTTTTAAAGTTCAGATACCAAATAGACACAAACTTCTTTTTTTTTTTTTGAAGGCTAAATAGACACAAACTTGAAAATCCAGAAACTAAACTTGTAATTTAACATTTTCTATTAACTATTTAACATAAGTTTGAATCAATTTTGACATTAAAAACTTGATCTATCGAACATAATTTTAAATACATATAGATGTAGGCATCTATTCATCAAATAAATCAACACAAGATGTGCATGTGGCCAACATGAACATAGTTCAACTAACATGAAGTTTGTACCCTCGACCAAGAGGTTAGAGGTTCAAATCTCCCATATATTGTAAAAAGGAAAAAAGACGTACGTGTGCTTGTATTAGATTTTTGTTAAATAATTTTTAAAAACTAAAAGAAATTACTATTATAATCATTTTTTTATATATATATAAACTTCATGAACTAAAAATATTTTAAAAATTCGATACCAAGATAGAATAAACATTAAACTTAACCTGATTTAAACCTAAAACAAATCATCCTTATGAAAAATAAGAAGATGAATTTAGAACCTTCAAGTTTTTGTCAAGCTTCCCAGCTAGTGCCAACAACAGTGTAGTTTTCCCAGAGCTTGGAGGACCCAGAAGTAATGTCATTCTGAAAAACAGAAATTAATGTCAAAATTCAATTCACTAACATCCTTGGGAAGCAAGCCAACTGTTTCAAAGGACAAAATAAATTAGTAATAATGAGTAAAATAAGTTATTGTAATTATAAATAAATAAATAAATAAGGTTAAATTACAAGTTCAGTCCCTAAAAGTTCCGGTTGCGTCAATTTGGTCCCTCAACTTTAAAAAGTGTGTAGCAAGTCTCTAACTTTCAATTTTGTGTCCATATAAGTCTATGAACTTTGAAAATATCTGATAGGTCCCTGAACTTTCAATTTTTTGTCTAATAGGTCCCTGACATATTTGAATTTTTAAAAATTAATCAATCTACTAGATATAAAATTGAATTTTATGTCTATTGGGACCCTAAACTTCCAATTTTGTATTGGTAGGCTTGTGAATTTTTAAAAGCGTCAAATATATCAAGAACTTATTAAACACAAAATTAAAAGTTGAAGGTCCTATTAAACACAAAAGTGAAAGTTTAAGGACTTACTGGATACTTTTTAAAATTCAGATCCTTATTAGATACAACATTAAAAGTTCGATGACCTATTTAACATTTTTTAAAGTATCAGAACCAAATTGACACAACCAAGTTCAGAGACTACACTTGTAATTTAATCAACTATTAAACAAAAATTTACTTAGTTTGAGATTTTTTTTTCCATTGGTTTGAGAACATGACAACTTACTATATGCCACTTTAAATATTGTCAATATACACATCCAACACATTAAAAAAAATAAACAAAAAATATGTATGTGTTGGGTTTTCGTGAAATAATTGATGAAAACTTGACAAAGACTAAAATGGTCTAATACAAAGTTCATGTATTTTTTAATGGCCAACTCTTTTTTATTAAATACCTCAAGGAAAAGAAAATTAGTATTAAAAAAAAAAAAAAAAAAAAAACTAATGGGGAAAGGGTAATTTTTTATTTTTATTTTTATTAAAAAAGATTTTTGTACCTTGAAGGTTTGATAATTCCATTGACACCTTTAAGTATCTGAATTTTTCTCTTCTTGGATGGAGCCAATCCTATCAGCCCAAGCAAGCTCTGTTTTTTCATAACATTCAAAGCAAAAATAATCAGAAAAATAAATACCTACGTGTCATGTGTCTGCCACGTGACTTAATCCTCCATTTTATATTTTTATTTCACTATATAAATCATTATTTTAAAAAATTGAATGTTGATGAAATTTTAGAATTTACTGTTCCTTCCTGTGTTCTAACTAATAAAGGGCTAATTGAAATCAGAAGATGTTTAAGAAGAAATCAAATTTTATTTTCTTCAGCTTATTTAATTTGGGTTCTTCATTGATTTTTTTTTTTTTTCCGTTGATATGAAAAGAAAATGAAAGGACAACAATTCTTTTTATGGATTGCACATGAGATGTGTCTAGAGATTTAAATAAATGTACAATAGTTTGATGTATATATATAACATTAAATGTGAATCCATTTCAAAAAAAGAAAAAAAAAACATTAAATATAAATGTCAAAGTTAGTATAACTCAACGTTAATTGATATGTACTCTCGATCAATAAGTTAGAGGTTCGAATTCTTCCATCTCAAATGTTGTTAAACTCAAAATAAATAATAATAATAAAAAAAATCATTAAATATGAATAGAAATTTTTTAAATTCAAAATTAATAAATTAGAAAATATTAATTTTAATTATCGGTATGTAAATATTTTTTTTTAAAGATCGGTACGTAAATAATTAACCGAAAAAATAGTGAATAGCTAATAAATAAGTTATCAAGTAAGATTATAAATATATATTTTTAAAATAGAATTTAAGATTAATAACTAATTCCTCAAAAAGAAAAATTATTAAAAAAACAAAAAACCTAATTAGTTTTCTCTCTCCTCTTTTATTTTCCAACCTAACTTGTTCAGGAACTAACAAAGGTTCCTAAAAAATAAAAAAAAATAAAAAAAAAGTTGTATAAACTCATATTAACATATAAATTAAACATTCCATGCAACTATATAAATTCACATTTTTATATTATATACGTACTAAATTCATTAAAATTGCAAGTCAAAATATTTCATAAATGTTCAAACTAATAAGTTATGATAAAATTTAATTTTGACAACATATTCTTAATACTCTCTTCTACATGTGGAGAAGAACATTGTAATAGAAAGAAATAATTAGCAATGCTTCGTCGTCATCATATTATTATAAATAATACTTATGTGTATTAATATTAATTTTCAGATAATTAAAAATGTAAATAAACTAAGATCAAATCAAGTATATCATATTTCAAAAAAAAAAATCAAGTATATCAATAAAAATATGTGTGGTGACTGGTGAGTATAAAAAAAATAAATAAATAAAATAAAAATATGTGTATATCAACTATCAATATCATTCAATTGCATCACTCTTTTTCTTTTTGTCTTTTCTGTTTTAGTACTTTTGTTCTAAAAATAATAATAAATAAATCATTCAATTACTTTCGTTCAGAAAAAGTTGGTCTTTTTTTACTTTTTGTTTTTTATTTTTTATTTTTTAATTTTTTACTTCAAACTAATAAGTGGTTGGTTGGTGTTAGTTAATTACAATACTAATTAAAAATCTGTTCCGCAATGTTAAATGTTATTATTATTATAGTTTTAAAAAAATGTTGTTGTTGTTATTATTATTTAGTACAACAAATAGGATTATGTGTAACACCCGAGTTAGGAGGGGTACATGAATGAACTGAGATCACATCCGAATGAGAAGGATCCTGAAGACATGAGAGTATGTTCAAGGAAAGCTTAAAAGAATTGATAGATACTACCTATACCAACAAGGTGCACATTCATTTTCGGTGGCTCAATCATAGGAACTTTGAAGTTAAGCGTGCTTAGTTTGGAGAAGTTCTATGTTGGGTGACGTGGTAACGTGGACGTTACATTACATTATGGACATTTTCCTAGGAAGCATGTGAGTATGGTAACGTGGACGTTACATTATGGACATTTAAAAAAAAAAACGTTGCAGAGATTTGAACTCCTAACCTCAAAGAAAGGAGTTCACGCCAATTACGGGTGAGTATAGCTCAATATGGCTACAAATATAATATTACATGTTATTATTTTGTCAAAATACTACCATAAATATATATACAATAGGGAGCAATAAAGAAACCAAAGTGAGATAGCGTATCACCTTATCTGTGCTCCATTATTATTAAACATAAAAAAAATAAAAAATGGATATACTCATGTTATTTATTAGTCCATTATTTAATAACAATTGTAATTAATAAAGAAGTAAATTTGAGTATAACTTAAAATATTATATCTTCGACCACAAAATCAACATTTTAAATTCCTACCCTATCAATCAAGGTGAGAATAATAGATTGAGCTAAAAAAACCTATTAGCTAAAAAAAATAATTAATAAAGAAACTCTCATTCTTGTGTAAATAAATAATTATTAAGCGTTTCAAAAAAAAAATAATTATTAAGAAAAAAGAAGAAGAAGTGTTTCAAAAAAAAAAAATCATTCTTTTTTGAAGTAAAAGTCCGCAACCCTCGTCCCCCCGCCTAAAAAGAGAAAACAGTTTATTTTTTAAAAAAAAAAAAAATTATTTCACAAGCTGTTAGGTTGTGCTTCAATGCTTTTCATTAATTTTACAATTTACAATCTTTTTTTTTATTAAATTTTATAAACAGTTTGGGAATATAACTTTTATTCGTCTTTTTATTATTTATATTTTACTTTAAAAATATAACATATTAATTTGTTTGACATGAATACATATATATATATATATATATATATATATATATATATATATATATATATATATTTTAGAATACACATATGTTTTTCAAACACAACTATTTCTACACATATCTTACTACTATTCCACATTTGAAATTATTGTTCAAACATTTATTATTTCGAAACCAAAAACAACTCACTTTTATTTTAAAGAATAATTCATATGTAATAACAAAATAAACAAAAGTAAGAAAAATTAATCTTCAAGGAACAGTCATTTCAATATTGTTTCACCCAATTATTTTTGTTTTAGCTCAAACATTAACTTAATCCATTTGTATGATATTCTACTTTAATATTTAAACTTCCAAACATTATGTTTTCGGTTCTTAACTCTTAAAAAAAAATATTTTAACCTATGTTGTCAATTTTTTTTTTTTTTTTTGACAAAATGTAAAATAAGATATTCGAACTTTTGATTTTTTGAACTATAATCATGTGAGTGTCAATTTATTTTTATATATATAAATAATTTAATTGCAACCAACCACATATATTTATTGAAGTCTATGAGTAGGTGTCAAATTTGAAAAGATTGTAGCTTTTTCCATTAAATAGTTTTAATTTTTTTAAAAAAAAAAACAGTTAGAAAATAAAATAAAGGCTATATATATCAAACTTTCCTAACATGTTAGATAATTCTAATTTTTTTTTTTAAATAGATAATTCTCAATTTAATCTTTAGTCTCGAAAAAAAAAAATTATTTTATCTTTAAATATGTCTCAAAAAAATCTCAATCAAGTCAACCCATTAAAAATTGTTAAAATTTTAGTAATAGATTTTTTTTCTTTTCTTTTAAGTTTAAAAATGTGAGGTTGAGAATTACCTTCTGGATGTGGTTATAACAAATTAATCAGCTAATGTTATTTTAAATTATTATCTCATTAGCAAGTTAGGTTTCATATGTTAGGTGTAGGTGATTTAGTGTCATGCTTAAACCTCCAAATGTATCGTTAAATCAATAATTTAATAAAACACAATTTCTTTCACCAATTTTAACTTTTTTCTTTTTAAATTATTAAACATAACTTTGAGAATTTTAAAAGTAAATCAAAATAAAACAAGCATAAAGTTTACCCAATTTAAATTTCCCTAAAAAGGAAAAAAAAAACCTTTATTTTTTAATCTAGAGAGAATTTGAAAATTGAAAATGGAAAAATACCTCAAGTGTGTTAAGTGTAACGTTGAGTAGAGTCGGCAGTGCTCTGCTCCCAACGTAAACGTCTCCTTCAACTGACAAATTCTCGAAACGAACTTCAATTTTCGGGATTTCAATCCCCACTCTGTACCCCACAAAATTCAAATATTTATAGCCAAAGCGCGATAATTGACATGCATCCTCGACCATGAGATCAGAGGTTCAAATATTTATAATAAAAAAGACGACGAAGTCATTTAACATAAAATGAATTACAGATTAGACACTTTTTAAATTTCATCAATCAAATAATCACAAACTGTTTTTTAAAAAATAATAATAAAGAAAGTTAAAATTTGGAGAATGAATTTTGTAATTTAAAGCTTTTGAATATTTTGATTTTAGAGGGATTCGGCATTACCTATCAGTTCTTTGTCTGAGGCGAGTGAGAAATTTCTCATTATCATCTTCAACGACCTTCAACATGCTTTCAATCAACTCTTTCCGTTCCTGAAATCCGATCGCCGTCACGTCGATTTCACTGTGAACCACACTCCCATTCTCCAATACTCGCCGGACCATCCCCTTCTTCATCCGATCGTACGTCGGAAGCCGCTCGATCGCCGCCCACCGCAGCTCTTTCTCCTCCTCCAACATCCTTCCGCTTCGTGCAACAAACGCATCCGCCGGCGACTGCCATACCTCCCGCATGCTCGCCGACGACGCCCAACTCCGCCGACTACTCGCTATTGATCTGCCAGTTTCCTCCCCTGCTATTCCCGCAGCCATAAATCAATTCCTCTGTCCAAAACCCTAGAAAAATCCAAAATCCGCCAAATCAAAACCCTAGAGGACCAATCGAATCTCCCCTCGCACACAATCAGCGAATAACTGCTTCCGATTCAACCGCCTTCAATAAACCGTCCGTCAGAGTCCTCGCCGTCCTCGAGCCAATCGCATTCATCATCAATGGAGAACGGAAAGGAGAAGAAAACAAGTTCGATTCAAATGCGAGGAAGAAGAGAAAGAGATGAAGATTTCATGGGAAGAAGAAGAAAGCTCTGGAAATTGAATTATGTAGAAGAAGTTTCTAACTCTGTTACTCGACGACGACGTGTTTCTGTTACAGGAAATGAAAAGGAAACAGAATTATATCGGTGCATTGAAGAAGCTCATTTTTTCAACTATTTTCTTTTTATTTTTATTTTTTTAAAAATTTTTATTGTTAAGTTAGATGTATTTTGTGCGTGTGTGTTGTTGATTTTTCTTTTAATACTCCATCATGACTGTTAGAAATTATATGGGGAGGCCACCTCGTTGTGCAAAAATTATTCATCGGGGCTCTCCTCCAAATTCTGCCACGTGTAAACAAATCATTTTGATAGATAGATCGTTACGAACAATACTTGACTATATAAGTGAGTATAGTTTAATAATAATTGGTATGTATCATCGATAAAAAAAAAATAGTGTGCGAGTATTTTTCTAATCGACTCCGAAAGAAAGGTAGAGAGTGAGAAAAAAAAACTAGTTGTCAACATTTTAATGGTGGTATGTGGAGAGATACTTATAATATATGTGTGTAGATACACACATATATATAGTACTGCTTGAATCGATCGACCGATTGGTCGGTTGCTATCATATAGAATTTTATTCAAAAATCGACATGACTGACCAACGAACATCTCCATTATATGTATCCTCGTCCTTAAATGTTATTGAGCTATGCATCCAAAAATAATGACGTGTCAATTTTATTGATGATGTGTCAATTAATTTTAATTACGATTGGTAATTGAAAATTGTGTGACGTAAGAGTGAGAGGAAATAGTGTAGGTCCTAGGTCGTCCAACATAATAATATAATGGAATTTCGAAGACTATTCTCGACCATCGATTCATTATGATTGAGGTAAACACCCTCTAAGTGTATAGAAACTAGGTTAAGATTATGTCATATCACCACTATTTTAATGTTGTTGTATGACACTTACTTTCATATAAGTGTACCAATATTTGTCAACACGAGTATAGCTCAACTGACATAATCTTTGTACTAATGATCAAGAGTTTTGTGGTTTAAATTCTTTCCCGTTAAAAAAAATTACCGATGTTCAGGTGACCCCTAATTTTTATTTGTGACATTTTTTAGCTTGCAGATTTTCTTTACTCTCATCCATTATCCAACGGCATTCTGTTCTAAAACAGATTTTATAATTTTAATTAAATTCATAATTTTCTAAAAAAATAATTTTTTCTTTTTATGTTTTATACAGATTTTATAATTTTGATTAAATTCATAATGCTCTAAATAAATTGCTGTTAACTTTATATATATTATCCAAACATTTTAAACACCAATTTAATTTTTTTTTAAAAAAAATCAACTCATCGTCCTTTTGTTCTTCTTAATTTTTTTAAGAAAAAGTTGGTTAACTAATAATTTCTTAATTTTTAATGGGTAAAAGTAGTGGTGTAAATTTGGAGGGTCGGGTCGGTTGTACGGACAAACCAACCCGATCCGGTTGTACGGTTTATTATTCTTCTCCTTTCTAATGGGTAAAAGTAGGGGTGTAATTTTTAATGGGTAAAAGTAGGGGTGTAAACAAGGTCGGATCGGTTTCTTATTCTTCTCCTTTCTGCGGTTCGACGAAGCTCTAGAAGACGAAAATCCACGAGAGCTTACAAAGCTTCGACTTCAACGACAAAGAAGATGGATGAGGTAGCGACGACTTATAGAGCTTCGACTTCGGCGAAAACCCACGAGGATGAGGCTGCTTCGACGCTTCGAATACACTTCAAATGCAACAAATCTAGGCGAAAACTGATTTTTTATTATTTTTTTTAAAATCAGTGAAGAAAGAAGAGAAAAAGAGGAAAGAAGAGAAAAGGAAAAAAAAAAAAAAAAAAGATCGCCGGCGGCGGCGAGCGGTGGCCGCTGGACATAGGAAGAAGAAGGAGGAAGGAGAAGGTAGAGAAGATGGAAAAGAAGAAGAAGAAGAGAGAGAAAGGAAAGGGAGAAAGAATAAAAAAATAATTAAATATTAATATTTTATTTTTTTAATATTTTTTATTTTAAAAAATAAAATATATAATTTTTTATATTAAAATAATAGTGCCACGTCAGCAACCGTTAAAAGTTAACAGAAAATTTGACGGCAGGGACCAAAGTGCTCTTATCTCAAACCTCAAGGGTATTTTTGTTGAGTTTGAAAACTCAGGGACCAAAGTGTCACTTAACCCAAACCTCAGGGACCAAAAGTGTATTTTTTCCTAAAATCTTTGATAGTTACAAAAATGTGAGGTAAGAAATTTGAATTTATGACGGTATCCAATAGCTTGGAGCTACCTAAATAGATAGTTGCCACAATTTTTTGTTTATTGAACTAGCAAAAAAAAGAAAAGGGAAAAATACACCTTTGATCCTTGAGGTTTGGTTTAGGTTTCGTTTTAGTCCCTGAGGTTTCAAACTCAACATTTTAGTCCCTGAGGTTTGCATTTAGTAGCATTTTGGTTCTTTCATTCATTTTTTCGTTAAAAACTAACAGATTGCTGACGTGACAATATTTTTTTTATTTAAAAAAATTATTTCTTAATTTTTTAAAATAAAATAGATTAAAATAATAAATATATTAAATTTATTTATATTTATTTCTTCTCTCTCCACTAACTCCTTCTTCTTCTCTTCCTACCTAAACAGCCAGCCAATCTTACTCTTCTTCTTCAAATTTGTCGGCGGCGACCGGCGGCCGGCGACCACAACTCTCCGGCCACTTTTTTTTTTAATTTTTTTTCTTCCTATTTTTCTTTCTTCTCTCGCCTCAGTTCAACCCTCCCTCTCGACGCAAATCTCCCTCCCTCTGAACCGCAAGCTGGTGGTCGATGCTTCCCCTCCTCAGACCACGAATCCTCTGGCGACCAGGGCTCCCTTCGATTTCGGTCTGAAACGGGTTTCGTTTCAGAACCCGTTCCAGATCTGAAACGTGGGTTTCGTTCCAGATCTAAAACGAAGGGGATTCCCCCTTCATTTCATACCACGATTCAGACCCACGACGAGGACGATCCCAGATCTGTTTGTGCTAGCAGGGGAGCGGCGGGGAGGGCTTCGTAGGGGACGATCTCAGCATTGAAGCTATTCGTTTCATGTTGTGCTCGTGGTTCCGGTCTGAAACGAATCGCTTCAGCTCCTCATTCTCAGACCGCAAAGCCCACGAATCGCTTCAACTCCTCTCAGACCACGAAATCGCTTCAGCTCCTCATTCTCAGACCACAAACGGTCGCCGTCTCTGCCAGTTTTTTGTGGGCTTCGCGGTTGTGCTCGAAGGGGAGGGCTTCGACGAGAGGGAAATGAAGAAAGGGGGAAAGAAAAGATGAAGGAAAGGAGACGAGAAAAAAAGAGGCGACGACGACGACCGTTTGCCAGCAACGACGGTTGCCGTCGGTCGTCGCCGGCAAGAGGTTGGTGGCGAGAGGTTGAAAAAGAAGGGCGGTGGTGATTGGTGAAGGGGTTGAAGAGAAAGAAAAAGAAAAAAGAATTAAAAAATATATTAAAATTATTGTTTTTATTGATTTTTATTTTAAAAAATGTAAAATAATTTTTTTAATAAAAAAACAAGTGCCATATCAGCATTCTGTTATCATTTGACAGAAAATTTGACGGAGGGACTAAAAGCGTAATGAAATCGAAACCTCAGGGACTAAAATGTTGAGTTTGAAACCTCATGGACCAAAACGAAACCTAAACCAAACTTCAGGGACCAAAAGTGTATTTTCCCAAAAAAAAAATCACTTTAGGAAACTTTTGACATAATGTCACTTTTTTCTTTTTCAAAATGTCACATTTTATAGATTAAATTAAATGATGGCGAAACGTGGACCAATAAGGAAGCTTCAAATGGTCCAATAAGTTGTTGGCAGCTTTGAACATTAACAATCAAAAGGGACGTGTCACGTTGCTGCCATATTAATGTTTTGTAGTTGTATAAAAAAAAAAAAGAATTTGCTTATGTATGTTGATTTTTCATACTTTAAATATATTATTTTGGTTTACCTTTAATTTTTGTAATTTATTTAATTGTTGAATTTTCTCCAATTTGTATAGAAACCAAGGTTTGAAATGTCATATCGATCAAAATGTTGAGGTCTTGATAACTGTTTTTTGTTTTCTATTTTAGCAAACAGAAATCCAAACTTGTTTGATAACTACTTTTAGTTTTTAGTTTTTAAAAAGAAATTAGAGAGATGAAGAGATGTTTTAGAGAGAGAAAAATGTATGGAGACATTGAAATAAAAATTGAGAGATATAGATATAAATTTCTTCTAGAGAAAAGTTAAACATAGTAAATTTAGAAACATAAAAGAAAATATATAGAGAGAGAAATATGTTAGAGAAAGAATATTAGTTAGACTTCATGAAATATATTAGTTAGAGAAAAAGAAAAAACTAGGGGAGGAGATAAATTTTAGAGAGATAGTAAAGATAAGATTAGAAGATATGTTAGAGAAATAAAGATAAATATGAAAAATAAGAATTGTTGTAGCGGAGAAAAATTTTGGGAGAGTTTTTTTTTTTTTTCAAAAGAAAAATTAGAGATATATGTTTCAAAAGTGTCTAACAAATTTCTGAACTTCTAATTTTGTGTCTAATAGATTCCTGACAAATTTGAAATTGTTAAAAATGAAATTTGATATATTATATATAAAATTGAATTTTATATCTAGTGAAAGCCAAAAAGTTTCAGTTTTGTGTCTAGTGGATATGTGAATTTAAAAAAATTAGAAAGTTCAAAGACTAAATTTGTAATGTGAAAGTTGAGAGGCCATATGGATACCAACTTTAAAGTGTAGGGACTAAATTTTATAATTCAATTGAGATATTTTATAGTAAAGTTGAATATTGAAAGCAATTCAACATATGATTGACTTTCTATAAGCGTGTGAACAAGTAACTATACTTTTAAATTCTTCAAAAAAAAAAAAAAAAAAGTAACTATACTTTTAAAATATCCCCCAAATACAAATGGGGCATTTAGTTTGTTTAAATTATAAAAATAACAACTAACATAAGCATAGTTAAATTGACAATAAATTAATATAAATTTAAATGCAATTAAAATGAAAATTAATGAAACCTCTCTTTATTAATTTTTACGCCCGGAGGAATTCGAATCACATACTTTTTAGTCATTAGTATCAATTGAGTTATGGTAATGTCGGCACATCTACTTGTTGAACTAAAAAAAGTACATTTTTAAATTTCAAATCACTTGTGATAGATAACATTTATTGTTATAAATTTGTTGACATAAATGAATATATAAATAGTACCAACGTGATGTGTTATTTGACTTTATTTTTGGACTATATATTCATAAAATTAGTTAGATTAAATTTTGACAGTTGAAAAATGTGTACGACTCAAAGTTAGAACATTCAAATGGAAATTTTACGATATTTGAATCTTTTTCAAAAAAAAAAAAAAAAAATTGAAGTATTTTTTTTTATAATAAAAAAAATTGAAGTATTGAAGTCTTGTTTTATTGTACTTTGAAGTTTTTACAACGAGAAATTAAAATCATAAGAAATTGAAATTTTAATATTTTAAAAGGATAAGTCATTTATGAAAGTAAGCTATTAGATGAGAAACAAAAATCGATACACGAAAGATTCAATTGAAATCTTTAGAAGTTTATATGGTAAAATTGAAAATGATTCAAATGTTAGATAAAAATATTTATTTAATACTAGAAATTTACTTTAAATATGACACTCTTCTTCCTTCTTTTAGATGTCATTCGGTTAACATTTAACGCAAAAATGGATGGAGGAACTAAAATGAAACGAAATCCAAACTTCGAGGGCTAAATTCTCGAATTTGAAAACTCATAGACCAAAATGAAACCTAATTCAAATCTCATGAACTAAAAGTGTATTTTTCCCAAAATTAAATGATAATTTAACTTAATTTCCAAACCCAAATTCAACCACCGATAAAAACGTGACAACCCAAATAATAAATGAAGTATAGTTTGATTTTAAGTTGTTTTTTGAGCGGGACTGTGGGAGGTCCAAGGCGCCTGACAGTTGATGTTGCCAATATCCTGTGGTGTGCTTCTTCCAACGGTTCGTTTAGGTCGTTTTCGTCTTGGGACTTGCTGTGAGGGTGGAGGTATCAAATTTGTTTAGGCTGCATGGGCGTGAAGCAATGACGTTGGTATGGTGACAGGTTAACAATAGCATGACGATGTCTTTGTCGTTCCTTGTGAAAGTACTGGAGAGGCCTGTGTTCATGGTTTGCGGTGCCTTGACGGTGAATATGATGACAACGAGTTGTGATAGGGGAGTCCAATGGGTTGTTTTTGCTTAGTTTTGGTTCTTATTCTTTGGGTGACGTATGCCTATTTTTGTGTCAAAAAAAAAAAAACTGCCAAAATTAAACTTCTTCACTTAAATAAATAATTTTTTTCTTTTTTTAAAAAAAAAAGGGTATGCTTTTTACTTCTATTGTATGGCCATTGCCATGGCTGGCCGACAAAATTTAAATCATGATATTAAAATCGAATGTCTGATATATAAAAACTAACAAAATATAATTATGAATTCTTTTTTTATCTAAAAAAACACACACACACACACAAAATATAATTACTATGATGATTATTTCGAGTTGATAATTTTGAAAGAGATTTATCAAAACCCAAGATAAAGTAGAAAATGCTGCCTATAATTTTAATCCCTGACCAAAAAAATAAAAAAGAAAAAAAAAATCATAGATTTTTTAATTCTAAAAAGTTGAGATTTATTTAAATCTATGAACACTTACAAATATCAGTTTAAACAAGAAGTTGGATCTTTTTTAAACCCAGACCATTTAGATTGAGTTCATTCCCTTTTCTTTTTTCTTTTTTTTTTTTTTTTTTTTGAAATATTTCTGGTTACAGATGAAAATCATTTACATATAAACAGTGTTCAATAAATTTCATGACCAACTATTCTGTTTTAAGTCAAACTTTCTCCTTTTAAAAAAAAAAAAAAAAAAAGTTAAACTTTCTTTCTCTAAAAAAAATAAACCAAAAATGTTTGCCCTTGAAATTTAAATTATCACATTAAAGAGTTTTTGCATTTAATGGGCTTGATATATAATTGAGTTTGAATAGCGATTATTGATCAATTCTTCAGTTCGATTCTAAACCATAATGGATAGTCGTATAGTTATTGTTATTTCTTTTTTCCATTAGATTTCAAAATATGATATATTTATTTATTATAATGATTCAAATTTATGAATAATTTTAGTTTATATATCAATATATCAACCCATCGATAAATTAAATTCACTAAATAATCAAATCTCAATCCTTCACTTTTAGACCTCGTTTGAAAACCATTTGGTTTTTCAAAATTATACTTGTTTTCTCTCCATTTCCTTATTATGGTTTTCATCTTGGTTAAGGAGACATTGGAGTTTTTAGCCAAATTCCAAATTCCAAAATCAAGTTTTTTATTTTATTTTATTTTATTTTTTTATTTTTTTTTATTTTTTTTTTTAAATTTGACTTGGTTTTTGAAAAGGGAATGAGGTAGGTTCAAACCAAAAAAATGGATAGATGGAATGAGTGCTTATAAGCTTTATTGTGGGTGATTCTTGACCGCTCCAGAATCCAAGGACTAAGCAGGACAACGCGATACCAGTCGAAGGAGACAACCAGAAAACCGGCCTCGGAGGAACAACAGGCCAGAGGGTCGAGCCAAGGTCGGGAGGGATCGGGCCTTGACCCGACCCATATGGCTACGGACCCTGATCGGTGGAAGCTTAACGTTGACGCTGCCTGGTTCGACGAGCTGAAGGTTGGTGGTTTAGGCTGGTCCATCCGTGACTCTTCAGGTTCTTTGATTGGAGTTGGGTGTAAGCAAATTTATAAAAAAAGGAGCGGTCAAATTCATTGAAGCTGCATGAATCAATTTTAGCTGGGTTAAAAGATTTGGATTTGCGTCTGAAGCAGGATGAAGTCAGTAGGGCTTACCCTCTTGTAGTGGAGTCCGATTCTTTGGAGATTGTGAATCTTCTCAACCGAAATTCTGAAGATCTCTCGGAAATCGCCATTTTGGCTGAGGAAATTTCCGAATTGGCGTTGTCTATAGATGTCCAATCTTTCTCCAAATGCTCTAGATCTTGTAATATTTTGGCGCACAACCTTGCGCGCCCGGGCGCCTCTCATGGGCCGTTTTCTTTTTTTGTCGATCGTCGGAGTCCCCTATCGTCGGATGTCGAGGAAAGGGATATATGTTTCCCTTATTGGTTCTCTGTTATTTTGGAAGAGGAGTTTGGTGTTTCTGTCGCTCCTGTTATTTAATGAATTTTGATTCTTTTTTTTTTTTTAAAAAAAAAAAGGGCAGAAACTCAACGTCGAAGTTAAAAGGACTACTTGCACAAATAGCAAACTCAACTAAAATAATAGCAAAATTAGCAACATATTAAATTATTTGCAAAAATAACAAAATTTAACATCCAGCCCATCTAAATTACTAAAAAACTCATATGACATGATTACCCAGTCCATCCAACCTTTTTTTTTTTCCTTTTTCCCGTTTCTATCCATTCTATCATTGATAGAATTCTATCAGTTATTTCTGCGTTTTTTTTGGAATTTGTTATTGTTTTCGGTCACGGATAGATTTAGTAAGGTGATTGGTTGTAGTTGTTCATGTTATGGGTAAATTTGGACCTAACTCTAAGAAAGTCAGAATGATAGAAGCCTAGAGGAGAAACAAGCCCACGGAGGTCCAATGCACTCTCCTAAAGGGGGAACCCTAATTTCAGCTATAAATAGAA
Source organism: Luffa acutangula (assembly GCA_036850905.1). Taxonomy (NCBI): domain Eukaryota; kingdom Viridiplantae; phylum Streptophyta; class Magnoliopsida; order Cucurbitales; family Cucurbitaceae; genus Luffa; species Luffa acutangula. The sequence continues at coordinate 50,421,746 of CM072096.1, read as the reverse complement.
GAGGTTCACCCCAAGTCAGGGGACTCAACTTGGTATCTATTTTCTTCCTCTATATTATGACTTTACTTGCTTCACTTATGATCTCCCAACTAACTTAAGCATCGGAGTCGGTGTGGCAAGCACCACGCCGGTGCTTAGTTTTCTCTTGTTTTGCAGGTCACGGCTTTCCTGTTCAAATAAATTTACCGTTGATGTCACGTGAAAGTCAGGTGAGTCCCTTGACCAAATTTTAGCATCAAACGTTCATATTATGTGATAGAAGATTTCTATTAGTGATATAAAACCTTTAGAAGGATTGATTTCTATCCGTGTGATAGAAAACTATCATTTTTATTTCTAAAATCTATGTGATTTTGTTTTTATAGATGTCGAAGCAAATTAAACCGAAAAAAAAAGAAAAGAAAAACACAAAGCGGAAGTTGAAATTTAAAGAATGGGAAACCTCAACAAAACAAAAAAAGAAAAAACAAAAGATATGTGTAAAATTATCACGTGATCAGATACACTATTGGTTTCTATCAAATACATTATGGGTTTCTATTAGTGATAAATTTCTCTATCAGTGATAGATTCCATCAGTGATAAAAATCTATTCTTGATAAAAAACAAACATGGGCAACACGGGAATTAAAAAAATGATTTAAAATTTTTGCTATATTTACGATTTTTTTTATAAAACTGGCTATATTTGCAATTAACCATTAGAATTTAGCCACCCATTGCAATTTTCCAAGTTAAAATTGATTTTTTTTTCTACAGACGTTTGTGAAATATAGATTCCGAAAGAGATTATTCAGCCTAATTTATGTATTAATAAGTTTCTAACCCATACCTCTGGCCCATTAATCCAACAACCAATTGGGCCATCTCGCAGCCCAATTAAGGCCCACTAGAACAATCCCAGCAGATAGCAACAACACGGCAAGCAAAATTTGACCGCAGTCTAATTCCTAGTCAAAGCCACATCCCCTAACAGTCAAAATTGACCAAGTCAAATATCGCTTAATATTTGTCGATTTTTTATTGGATAATATCGAAACCATATTCTGGTATCGACTACAGACAATAACTACAGTGTAAAATTGACAAAATGTATTAAATTATAAGGGAAGAAAAATCCCCAACAACATGAACCTGGACGTTCTTCTTTGTGTAAACATATGAATGAATAACGACAAAATTTGATTCCATAATTTTACACGTGGCGCCACATGATTGGATTTTGTTTTTCTGTATTAGAAATTAGACCAGACACTTGAAAAAGTGTTTAAATTTAGATAAATATTAAAAAAAAAAAACATATTTGGACTATAGGATGTTTAAGATTAATGTATCATATAAAATATATTAGTAGCTGCTTTTAGTAGTCGATGGCTCGAATTCCATTCTATGATTATAATAATATATTATGAAAATGACTTCATCGAAATCTATTACAAAAATTTTTAAATGGAAAGGTTATTCCAATCGTAAAGATGACTCTCGTTAGTTAAGTATCATTCTTGTGTGTATTATGGATCTAAATATATTTATCCATATTTTTAATGTATTATTCTAACTGTATTGAACTTTATTAATGTGGAGAATAAATTTTATACAAAATTTAATATATCGGATTATGAATATAGAATTTAAAGTAAAAACGTGAGATTTTGAAATATCATAGAAGAAAATATTGTTTACATGATTAGAGTGAATCAATAAGTTATAGCAAATATATTTATTATAATATCTCGAAAATGTAATTCTATGATTTAGAATTGTCTTTTCTTTTTTTTTTTCTTAGTTTCTAGAATTTTCTATTGACTATTAATTTGTTGCTTTTTTTTTTTTTTAACATTGACCGTTAATTTTTCAAAGTCCGGCTTTGACTTCGTGACGTGGTGCATGACGTGGCAAGAAGCCCGATCGTTATTTCCAGAAGGACTGGCCATTTTTTCGGACGAGGAAGTATTTACATTGGAAGCCGCCAGATGTAGGTCCCCCTTCCATCAATTGAAAAATCGACGGCTGGTGATTTGACACGTGGAAAATTCCATTTAAGCCAGAAAAAGGTCTTGGACGGTGGGGCACCCAGATAATAAGCCAAAAATTGAATACCTACCAAATAAATAAATAATATTTTTAAATTTTAATTATTCCTTTTAATCCATGGGTGCCCATAACAATATACTCACAATTGTTTGTCTAAATATATATTTAACTTTAAATTCATTATCCTTTGTCAACGGGGAGCATAACTAAACGATAATTGATATGTATTCCTTTACTTAGATTAGAGGTTCAAATTTCCAAACCTCCATATTTGTTGTACTCAAAATTTTATTCACTGTTGTCTAAAATAATATTTTTCTTAAAGATCATATACTAATTTTATAAATTCAATTAAAAAAAATTACAAAACAGAGGATCAATCGATCAAAGGTAATAGTTGCTTTATCTATGCCAAAGTGAGTTTAGTTCAGCGGTAATTAGCATGTACTATCGACCAAAAGGTCAGAGGTTCAAATTCTCCCATCCCAAATGTTGATGATAATAGTTGCTTTATCTACTTAATCAGGTTCAAATTGACATACCGATATAGATATTGTTATAAGAAATGGTTGAAAAAAATTAAATATTGAATAAAAATACTATACCATTGATTGATATTTGATATCCCATTTGATGTCAAGAGGTCAGTGATTCAAATGTCACTAATAAACAAAAAAAAAAGAAAATCTCTTTGTCAACAAACAAAAAAAAAAAAAAAGAAAAAGAAAATATTTTATTACCCCACCATTGTTACAATAAATAAATAAAAGAATAGAATTGTTGAGTTAAATGGGTCAAAAAGAAAATTGTTGTATTAAAGAAAGAAATTAAACATAATCTCTGTCTAAAAAAAGGCAACAAATATTTTGCTTTAAATACGTGGCCAATCACTCAAGCGATTCATTTCATTTTCATTTTCCGCGTCTCTCTTCTGAAAAAACACAAGCCAAAGTAGCTTCTGCGATCACCAACTATGGCGGAGAAGAGTTTCAAGTACGTGATCGTCGGTGGTGGCGTCTCTGCTGTAAGTTTCTCTTCTTCCATCATTGATCTTCTGATCTGGTTTCCTTTTGCGATTCGTAACTTTTTTGTTTCAGATTGTTTTACGCGGTTTTTTGTCTGTGGATTAGATCGCTTTTGGCTTTTTAATTGTCTCGATGATGTTGAAATTCGGAGTCGTGGAAATGAAATCCGAGGCGTTTAGTTGGCTTTTCTTGAATTGGAATTAATCTTTTGATGCTGTTGTAACTGTAGTCTGTAGCACTGGCAGTGTTCCTCTCGTGATCGATCCCTGTTTTTTGCTTACTTTTCTTTTGTCCGGTTGAGAATTACTCTAAAGATGGGAATATTTTGCCTTCTCCGCGTTTTATTGAATGTCGTTGTACTTTTTCTGTTATGGCTTGATGAGAAAATTGTAGATCTTTTTGATTGCTCTGTTTGTCATCCGAGAAACTAGATTTCTGGAGGAATGTGTAAGGTTGGAAGCTTTGGAAAATTTACTCTGTTCACCTGTAATTAATCGAGTGAGTTAGTTTTTGACTCATAATTGAATGAAATTATTGTCTAACGAGTTTAACAAGCTGAAATGAAGCGTGTGATCTCTTTTCAATTTAAGTTGTCATTATGAAATATGAAAAAGGATGATAAAAAGAAACCAATATTTATAAAAAAAAAAATATTTTTAACTTTGAGATATTTTTAGCATTTTATGATTTGTGATTCTTTTGCTGTCATGCTATGAGACGCTCTTAATTTGTTTGCGAGGCTTGGTGTTTTTCATAGTGTCAACTTTCTCCCAAATTTATGCTGAAGGACTTTCAAGAGCGAGGACCTCCCTTTTCTATGCACAATTTGTTATTTCAATCACACTCATACCTCTTTTCTTGGTCTGTAGGGATATGCAGCAAGGGAGTTTGTGAAGTTGGGGCTTAAATCTGGGGAGCTAGCAATTATTTCCAAGGAGGCGGTATGCTTTCATTTGCTGCATACATAAGATTTTTTCATTAAATTTTTGGTTTTTTTCTCGTTTGCATATAATTCCTTGTTACTCTTGAAGGCAATGAACAACTAACTTAACTCGAAGCTATTGATCTGTGTTTCTTCATTACACTACAATTAAAGTTATTCTTGAATTCAGAAGAGTCATTGACTCATGTAAGTTTCAATATAGAGCTCATAATACATATGATTAAGCCTCACAGAACACGGACGATATGATGAAGGACGAAAAAGGAAATTCAAGGTGCGATTAGGTAGTTAGAGGGAAGGGGCGAAGGAGGGATGGTGTGATTTGTAGTGGGAAAAAGGAAGGTAGTAATGGGTAGAGAGGTTGAGATTGAGATGATCCCCTTTGCGCTTGTACTTTGGAGTTTGGACTAACACCATTGTATGCTTTTATTCCTATCATCTGGTACAGAAGCAGGTTTCAATAAGGACCATGTCTAAAATTGATTAGACAGTTTGGAGAAGTAGGTGATATTTGAAATGAGTTGCAACCATTTTCCTAGGTTGAAGTCAGTTTTAGAGCATGTTGCTCGGAATGTTATGGGGATGCTGGTAGCATTGGACAATATAGAAGACAATCTCTACGTCTTTGCTAATTGAACACTATTGAAGAAGAGAATGCAGACAAGAGAAAAGGTGAATAGAAGCAGTGTGGAGGGATTCAATATGAAGGGAATTAAGGAAACGCAGATAAAGGAGCATGGAAAATTAGTGGAGCAAGTTGAGGAGTTTGGAATAGGAATTTGGGCAAATGAAGAGAGAGGATGCACGGGAGGAAGAGGTTGGTGAAGCATGTAATGCGGAAGAAGCTGAAGAGTAGAAATAGAAAGTGATGGAGGTAGGAGACGTTGGGTTGTCCCTTAACTCTGTTGTCAAACTGAATACTTAGGTACCAAGTAGTTGAAGGAACAAAAATTGAGGAGACAGAGCCCTTATTTTGGTTGATTGTGGAGCTACAAAATTTTATCTAATGGGTAATATATCAATGACTGAAATAATGAGTTGTAAAGGTGGTGATGGAAACTGTAATTTCTTTCGTGGGAAGGGAATATGTCAGTGAGGTGATAGATGATGTGTCCTTCCAATGAAGCATCATTGATGACCAAATTGAGATGATCATTCACATATATGAGATCCACTTTTATTGTTTCCATGATGAAACCGAAGTAGTGGCATCAATGTTTAATATGGACTGAATATTGTTATTCATCCCACAATATGAATTGGTTGGTACCACTCTTTTATAAGTAGTTTACAGTGAACTCATCCTCCTTTAATTCAGTATGGCCAGCTCACTGCCCAGTAAATCTTCATTGGATCAACAATTAATGGAATGAAATCGACCTTAAGATGACATCAGGATTCATCTGTCCTGTGCTGAAGCTAAAACGAAGTTGGATGGCAATGAAAAAAAGGTGAAATGTTGATTTCGAAGTAAATGGCTAGGTTTACCTTAAAAATCGCCCTTCTAGATTTGCATTCATTAAATCAAAATTTCAATGAAAAACTACCACCTAAGTTCCTTGACTCGTATTAGATTCTCCAGAGGATGGAAAGGTACCATATTGGTTGGTTTAGTCTGAGGGATGTTTTCAGTCTTTGTACATCCAGTTTTTCATATTTCACTGTTGGAGAAGCCTTGGAAGTTGGAACCAGGGGTACGATTGCATAACCTCTACTTTCATTGTTGGGTTCCAATCTTGACTGGAACTTGGACATAGTGTGTGCTTGGATTGGATTGATCCAATGGAAATAGAGCAGAAGAAGTCCTCATACAATGAGAAGAGCTTCGAGACTTTGAGGGTTTCTGAGAACCTTATGATGTTATTCAAGTCTAGCTTCCTTCTTAAATACCTCGAGGACAAGATGCTCTAGGGAGGGACCCACAAGGTCAATTGTAGGGCCTACACAGATGAGAGAAATTACTATGTGAGGTGTTGGGAGTGCGACCAAAGTCCCACATTGGCTAGATAAGGGGATGATCATGGGTATATAAGAGAGGACAAGTATCTCCATTGGTATGAGACCTTTTGGGGTGAACCAAAAGCAAAGCCATGAGGGTTATGCCCAAAGTGGACAATATCATACCATTGTGGAGATCTATGTCGTGTCCTCGTCCTTAACAAGTGGTATCAGAGCCATGCCCTAGGCATAGCAGTGTTGGATGGAATGCTCGGGTGCCAAACAAAGAAGTTGTGAGCCTTGAAGTAGTCATGGGGAGATCCGTGGTTGAGCTCTGGGCAGGCAGGTATACTTCGGAGAAAGGAGTTGTCCTGGATAAGAGCAAGAACTCTCGGTAAAGTGGTGAAGCCTAGAGAGTTGGACGGATAGATGACTATTTGAGGGGAGGCTCGGTGGTACTTTGTTCGAGGGGAGGATTGTTGGGAGTGTGACCAAAGTCCCACATTGGCTAGATAAGGGGATGATCTTGGATATATAAGGGAGGACAAGTATCTCCATTGGTATGAGACCTTTTGGGGTGAACCAAAAGCAAAGCCATGAGGGCTTATGCCCAAAGTGGACAATATCATGCCATTGTGGAGATCTATGTCGTGTCCTCGTCCTTAACCTGAGGGAAATGTCATGCCTGGTTGGGGGATGCTTTGATTTGCATTAGGAAGAAGGAAGGGAGGGGAAAGTAGAGAGGTAGAGGCTCAGGTCATTTCCTTTAGGCTTCCTCTATATTTACTGAAAATTAGTTTACTTTTTTGATGCCGTCACCATATTGCATAAAAATCTGATTGCAGGTAACCTGTAGTCCTAGTATTTAGTTTAAGTGCTTCTTCTGTACCATCTTTTTATGTTTTTGTGTGAAAAGCTCAATGTAATAAAGTTGGCAACTTGACGTGTCAACAGCATATCTGGAAATTTTGGTGCTGAGCATTTGTAACTTCGCATATGTTACAATTTGATAGTTTTTACTTTTAATTATTTGCATGACGTTGAATCAGAAAGTGAATACCTTGATTTATTCTTCCTAAATATTTTCCACTACTGTGCAGGTTGCTCCTTATGAACGCCCTGCTCTTAGCAAGGGTTATCTCTTCCCTGAGTGTAAGTCGTTTGTTTTCGTAAAATATTTGCAAGAAGAAAGTTAAAGAGTTGACCTTATCTGTTCTTTGGATGTCACATTGTAACTTGACAAGTTTATTTCTACAGCTCCTGCAAGACTTCCAGGATTCCACGTCTGTGTTGGAAGTGGAGGAGAGAGACTTTTACCCGAATGGTACAAAGAAAAAGGTAATGATTAAGCTGTTTCTTTCAATAAATTTCTTGGTTTTTATACTTGTAACTCTTTAGTTGGGTTTCCTTGTTGACACTACTCTGTAATTTTCTTCTGATTGTTAAACTACTTGTATTTCAGGGATTGAACTGATCCTTAGCACAGAAATAGTTAAGGCAGATCTTGCTGCCAAGGCTCTCATTAGTGCCTCTGGTGCAACCTTCAAGTACCAAGTTTTAATCATTGCAACCGGCTCCACTGTAAAAACTCATTGACTTACATAAAACTCTTATGTTGATCTGTCCTCATTTCAGATTGAACTTATGCCTCTTTTGTCGTCTTGCAGGTCATAAGATTGACAGATTTTGGCGTACAAGGAGCTGATGCCAAAAACATTTTCTATTTGAGAGAGGTTGATGATGCCGACAAACTTGTAGATGCAATTAAAGCAAAGAAAAACGGGAAGGCTGTGATTGTTGGAGGAGGTTACATCGGTCTTGAACTTGGTGCAGCTTTACAGATGAACAATCTTGATGTTAGCATGGTCTACCCTGAACCATGGTGCAGTAAGTACAAAATACTGAATAGATGTTTTCTTTAACTTCCATTTTCTGCCCTCTGTACTCTGTAGAAGTTTTTTTTTTTTTTTTTTTTCCCCAACCATTTAGTTTTCTCTTGTGGCTTTTGTTCTTGCAGTGCCTAGGCTGTTCACATCTGGTATAGCATCCTTCTATGAAGGTTATTACAAAAACAAGGGAATCAATATTATTAAGGGAACAGTGGCAGTTGGTTTTACTTCAGATTCAAATGGAGAGGTTTGTAGCTTGTTATCTTATGCCTCCAGCTTCTTGATTGATGCTTTTTAGAAAAACTGAGTCATGAAGCCGATCTTTCAGGTGAAGCAAGTCAAACTCAAAGATGGCAGGATCCTTGACGCTGACATAGTTGTTGTTGGTGTCGGAGGTAGACCCTTGGTATCTTTATTTAAAGGACAGGTCGAAGAAGAGAAGGGAGGTATTAAGGTGAGTATGGCTAATTTAGCTTTTTCTCAATAAATTTTTCCAGCATCAACATTTTTGTTATACTAGTTAAACCGTATAATTTTTTAGGTAAACAGTTTTAGGTCCTGAGCTATTTAAAGTTCTATTTGTAATTGTTGCCATTATGAAGTAACATTTACATATAGAATTTTGGTTTGCGTCATTGTTTTTCCTGAAAAAGCATATGCACTGGACATGTTCCCATTTGTTCTTTAAACTAATAGTAACCTATCAGAAATATCCACATTGACAATGGGTAAAGATCAAATAATACGTATATGGATAATGTTCCGATTTCATGATATCTTTTGCTTACGGACAATGTTAAATATCAAATGAACTAAATTTCAAATTTGACAGATAAAATAAAACTTATAAAAAATATTGGAGATCAAAATGAAACCAAGTTAGTTATACTCAACTAGAACTACTATTTAACCTGTATTGCATAATATTTTTAGTTGCCAATTTCTTTCTAGCGTTTCAAAAATCTGTCTTTCCACCTGTTTCATTTTTCTCTTCTTAGACAGAATAATCTATATCTTCTTTGCCAAAAGTTCCTCTAACATGTGTAGATTTGAAAGTCAAGTTTCCACAACTCATGCATTAACTTATTGATGTCAGACTGATGGATTCTTCAAAACAAGCATTCCTGATGTGTATGCTGTGGGAGACGTGGCTACTTATCCTTTGAAGCTATACAACGAGTTGAGAAGAGTCGAACATGTCGATCACGCTCGCAAATCTGCTGAGCAGGCTGTGAAGGTGTTTAATTTCCCTCGACAATTTCATTTACCAACTCAGAAGATCCTAACTTTTTATTTTTTGGAACATTTCTTTTCATTGATGAAATTCCCTTTGTTATATATCTGAACCTTTTTTCACTCCTTTTTCCTAACAGGCCATCAAGGCAAAGGAAGAGGGCAAATCAATTGAGGAATATGACTACCTTCCATACTTCTACTCGCGCGCCTTTAATCTGTCTTGGCAATTTTACGGCGACAACGTCGGTGATAATGTCCTTTTCGGAGACAACAAACCGGAATCTCCCCAACCCAAGTTCGGAACCTACTGGGTCAAAGATGGAAAAGTAGTTGGAGTTTTCTTGGAGGGTGGAACCCCGGACGAATACAAGGCCATCGCCAAGGTTGCTCGAGACCAACCATCAGTTGGGAGCTTGGATCAGCTCACCAAAGAAGGTCTCTCTTTTGCCACCAAGGTTTGAAAACTTGTTTAGTTGATAATGTGTTGTCAAAATGAATTGAGTCTGCTGATGCTTGTAATGTCCATAAATATTCAGTTTGATTTTTGTTTCCCTTTGATGCTTCATTGTTTAACACTTGATTGTACTTGATCAATTCTGAATATGGTTTGCCTTACCACAACATGACCTCCTTTGCCAAATTACGTGCCAATAATTCATGGTTTAAGTGTTCTTATTCGTCTGAGTTCAGGTTAAGGATTCAAACCTCTAATCTCTTGATCTAGAATATATGCATTAACCAGTTGAGTTATGCTCAGATTGATGATTTTAGTGTTCTTATTACCAGAAAAACGCTCCTTTTCTTTTATCAACCAATGATCTGTTGCTAACTTTTAACAACTCGGGAATGATACCGAACTTCTCTTTTCCCCATACAATATTCTTCAAGATCCTCTTGTTCATGTTCCTGATGAGATGGTATAAATGCTAGACTCTATTGAGATTCAGCATGTTCTTTGATCCATTTGTCATTGCATACTATTGGTCCTCTCCTGTTAATTTCAAGGTAGGGTCCAATGCAGCATCTTTTCCAGTTTTGGATTTATAGAACCCTCAATAGTAAAACTTTAGACCAATTGGTCACTGTCATCTTTTGGAATTTGGACTGTACTTTAAATCACATCTGATGTTGAAACAGTTTTGCCAATGCATATAATTAAAAGACATTATGTATGGGTAAAAATTTATAAAATTAATATTAAATAACATAAACAGGATAACCCTACCCAATACCTATCTTGAGAGGTAGATATTCGAGTCTTCATTCCCACATTGTTGAACGAATAAATAAGAAAAAGAAAAGTATGACCTTGTGACGTCGTTGAAGTAACATGGGAATTTCGGATCTAGGGATAAGTCGTCTCCACCCGACCCCCCATTTAACTCCCAATTCTTGCATAATTTTTTGTTAAATTTTGTGGGGATTTAGGTTTTTCTGTGGGGAATTATTTCTTGTTTATTTTTTTAATCTCAAATAAAGTAAATGAATGATTTTTTTAAAAAATCAATTAGATAGTTAATTCCTCAAAGAAAATCTCCATAATTTTTTTATGGGGAATCTCCATCTAAAGAGAATTTTTAAACCTTCTCATAAAGACAAAATAATATTATATATCGAATTACCTAATAATTCATACATACATGTTAAAAAAAGCAAATAAGGTGGCGATGAGGTATGAGATGGGGACAAAGATGGGGAATATATTCCTCATCCCCATCCTTGTTTAGCTCGTGGATCTTTTTTTTCCCACAAATTTCCCCATTCTCCACCTAAACAGGGACTCTCTGCCTCGAGACACCGCTACAAAACTAGAACAATATTCTCCCATGAAAGCAAATTTATTTTGGGGATGTTCATGTCTGTGAGGAAAGGAGAAAGAAACAGAGGAGGTACATGGTACATGTGATTATTGTAGATAAGGAAAGGAATAAATAGTTTTAATGTCATTATGATAATTGTGAATGTGCTGTTGTGTTGGTGGTCAAGTCCTTTTGTTTTTTAAGTTCCTACCTTCCTAATAGACAAAAGAAAAAGAGACAAAAATCCTTGTCATTTGGCCTACATGACATGAAAGCAAAAGGGGCTTTGAAGTCTTATTCAGTGTGACAGCTGAGGTTAGTGGTAAAAATGAAAGGACCCTCCATTGCCACTTGTTGTAGTTTCCTTTTTAATTGATTTTGAGATCTTAAAATGATAAGAACAATAAAAACTGCCTATCAAAATGTTTTTTTTTTCTTTTTTTAATTATGAAGTCTCTTAACCATTAGAAGAGAGAGTCATGGGGACCCTAATAGAGTAATAATGTATGTTATGAAACTTTGTTTGGTCGACAAAAGCATAATTCAACCGGCATAAAACTTGTATTTTTGACCCAGAGGTCAGACGATCAAATCTCTCACCCTACATGTTGTAAAAAAAAAAAAAAAATTGTTCGAACCTGAGCCATAATGACCTTGGCTCGACTTGATCCATTTTGCATCTCTAGGATACATAGGTTTTTTTTAGTGGAAGAATTCGAACCACAAACTTTATAATCATTAGAACAAGTTTTATGTCAGTTGAACTATGTTCAAGTTGGTTTCAAAAACTCATAGGTTTTGATCTTAGGATTAACAATTTCCATACGATATTATATATATCAAGGCCTTGAGAAAAAAAGCTCAACTATGTTTCTATAAAAGCTCTATAATAAAATAATTTCTCAACATAATGCATCCATTAAACTTTAAAAAAAATGTTTTTTCTTAGACTACTCCAATTATGTCCCCAACCCAATTATTAAGACTTAAAATTTCATAAATTAATGAAAACAAGAGTCAACGACAAAACAAGAGTCAATCACAAAATTAATTAAAAAGTTACACGAGTTAAGCAAAATAAATAAATAAATAAATAAATTATATATATTTTTTTGTTGGCTGTGCTTTGCTAGATTAGGGTTTCATGTTTAATTTGATTACATCAAAAGAATTATTTAATTTGGATGATAAATAGTAATGTGCCAAAGCCAAGACAGTGAAGAGTTTCACCTCCATTATATAATACAAATTATTAAATTGGGAAAATCCATCTAATTTCTAAGCCACTTTTTTTTTTTTTTTTTTTTTTTTTTTTTTTTTTTTTTTTTTTGAAATCAATTTCTAAGCCACTTTTGGCCCCCTCCCTTTCTTTCACAATCTCTCTCAACTCTAATTATTTATATCATTTAAAAATTATAAAAGTGAATCTCGTGGCTAATTATCTCTTACATTTATTTTTTTAATTTATAAAATATTTATACTTTATTTTTAAAATGGTATATTTATAATTTTGAGTCAACTTTTGATTAATATGAATGAAAAGTCTAACGTGACACATCAAAATTTAAAGTAGCTTTTCAATCTAAGCATAATTCAATCACCTAGATAAAAAGATCAGAAGTTTAAATTCTCACGTATCCATATTGTTCGATTCAAAATAATAATAATAATAAAATAAATCAATCAATAAAGTGAGTTGGTAGCTAAAATATAATTAAAAAATTATTTATTATAGGTTTATTTATAAAAACCATAATCTCTATTTTTAGAGAGAGATTTTCCCATTTGATTAAATTATTTTGCTTCAAAGTTGCATTCATAAAAAAAGCATGATATTCACTTCTGTTGTGAAATTGAGTAGCACAACGGAAATACGAAGATAGATAAAGATAATAATATGATAATAGTTATAATATAATAATAATATATAAATAAAGCAAATAAAAGAAATGAACTAAAATATAAAAGAGATAAAAGTAAATGAAAAACAAAATAACAATTATGGAATTATGAAAGTGGAGAAATATGGAGAAAGAAATTGGAGAATTCCACCATGATCTTGAAAATTTCTTCTTGTTATTGTTGTATTTTGAACTTCACATAATGCCACTATTTATAGGCATTTGAAGGAAGGGGATGCTTGGTTAACAAGCTTATACAAGTCATGAGGTCCATTACTTGGGTGACACATAGGCATCCAAGTTTTCCAACATTATCAAGTCATAAGATCAATACATTTCTTGACACATGGGCATCTATTTTCTAACATATTCATAATACTCCCCCTTAGATGCCCATATATGAAATATGCCTCGTTAAAAACCTTTACTAGGAAAAAACCCAATGGGAAAAAAAATCCTAGTAAAGGAAAAGAGTACATATTTCATATATTTTAATAAACCTAAAAGAATACGATATATTTTCTCCCCCTCATAGAAACCTCATTTGAGATCTCTGAGTCGTCGCATTCCAATGTTGTGTACTAATTTCTCAAAGGTTGCGGTAGGTAATGACTTTGTAAATAAGTCTGCCAGGTTATCCTTTGAACAAATTTGTTGTACCGTGATGTCACCATTTTCTTCAAGATCATGAGTGTAGAAAAGCTTTGGTGAAATATGCTTCGTTCTATCTCCTTTAATATATCCTCCTTTGATTTGAGCTATGCAAGCAGTGTTGTCTTCATATAATATCGTTGGAAGAATTTTACTAGAAGACAAACCACATGTTCCACGAATGTGTTGAATTACTGATCTTAGCCATACACATTCTCGACTTGCCTCGTGAATTGCAAGAATTTCAGCATGATTAGAGGAAGTAGCCGTTATGGTCTGTTTCACTGATCGCCATGATATAGCGGTTCCTCCACATGTAAATAGATAACCTGTTTGAGATCTAGCTTTGTGTGGATCAGATAAATATCCTGAATCTGCATAACCAACCAGATCAAAATTTGATTTATTTGAATAAAATAGACCCATATCAATCGTTCCTCGGAGATAGCGAAGTATATGCTTAACTCCATTCCAATGTCTTTTCGTTGGTGAAGAACTATATCTAGCTAATAAATTTACTGAAAATGCAATATCTGGTCTTGTATTATTAGCCAGATACATAAGTGCACCAATTGCACTGAGATATGGTACTTCAGGACCAAGTAGTTCTTCATTATCATCTTGAGGTCGAAATATGTCTTTCTTCACATCTAATGAACGTACTTCCATTGGAATGTTTAATGGATGTGCTTTATCCATATAAAATCTTTTTAAAATTTTTCCTGTATAAGTTGACTGATGAACAAATATCCCATCTGCTAAATGCTCAATTTGCAAACCAAGGCAAAATTTGGTTTTCCCAAGATCTTTCATTTCAAATTCTTTCTTGAGATATTCTATTGCCTTTGAAAGCTCTTCAGGAGTTCCAATTATATTTAAGTCATCAACATATACAGTTATAATAGCAAACCCTGACTGTGATTTCTTTATAAAAACACATGGACAAATGGGGTTATTTTGATACCCTTCTTTCAATAAATATTCACTCAGGCGATTGTACCACATTCGTCCTGATTGTTTTAATCCATATAATGATCTCTGTAACTTTATTGAATAGAATTCCTGAGAATTTGATTTATATGTTTCAGGTACCTTAAATCCTTCTGGGATTCTCATATAAATATCATTATCAAGAGATCCATATAAGTAAGCTGTGACAACATCCATAAGATGCATGTCCAGACTTTCATACACAGTCAAGCCAATTAAAAATCTTAATGTAATTGCATCCACCACAGGAGAATATGTCTCCTCATAATCAATACCAGGTCTTTGCGAGAATCCTTGTGCAACAAGTCTCGCTTTATATCTTGTGACCTCATTATTTTCATTTCTTTTTCTCACAAATACCCATTTGTATCCCACAGGTTTGACACCTTCTGGTGTTTGGACTACTGGTCCAAAAACCTGACGTTTTGAAAGTGAGTTTAATTCTGCCTTGATTGCTTCTTTCCACTGAAGCCAATCTTTTCTATGTCGACATTCTTCAACAGATTTTGGTTCAGGATCCTCATTTTCAGATATAATATCAAGAGCAACGTTATATGCAAAAATGTTGTCAATAACCATATTAGTTCGGTTCCATCTTTTTCCTGTCATGACATAGTTTATGGAAATCTCATTATTATCCTCAGGTATTTCACCTTCTTCGATATTCTTATGAGTAGTCACATTCAGGATTTCTTCTGGAATATCCACATTATCGATTACGTCATTTTGATTATTGACTACTTTTCTTTTCCGAGGATTTTTATCTTTGGAACCTGTTGGTCTACCACGCTTCTGGCGTGTTTTAGATTCATTAATGACAACATGTTGTGTTGGGATATCAATTTTTGATGGGACATTTGTAGCTGGTATATGTGACTTAGTCACTCTCTTAGCATCTGTAAATGCATCTGGCATTTGATTTGCAATATTTTGTAAATGAAT
The DNA here is from genome assembly GCA_036850905.1 of Luffa acutangula. Taxonomy (NCBI): domain Eukaryota; kingdom Viridiplantae; phylum Streptophyta; class Magnoliopsida; order Cucurbitales; family Cucurbitaceae; genus Luffa; species Luffa acutangula. The sequence goes on along the minus strand of CM072096.1, from coordinate 50,406,398 downwards.
TATTTTCTGAACTTCAAGTTCACATTGATTTGTATGGGGATCTAAATGAGACAATAATGATGCATTCCATGTAATTTCTTTTTCCAACTTCATAATTCCTCCCCCTAATGTTGGAAAATTTGTCTCATTAAAATGACAATCAGCAAATCGTGCAGTAAAAACATCACCCGTCAGGGGTTCAAGATATTTAATTATTGATGGGGAATCATATCCAACATATATTCCTAACCTCCTTTGAGGACCCATTTTAGTACGTTGTGGTGGAGCAATTGGAACATATACTGCACATCCAAAAATTCGCAGATGGGATATATTTGGCTGCTGGCCATAAGCTAATTGTATTGGAGAGTATTTATGATAGGCTGCTGGCCTTATGCGTATAAGCGATGCAGCATGTAAAATTGCATGACCCCATACAGATATTGGAAGTCTTGCTCTCATAATCATCGGTCTAGCAATTAATTGCAGACGTTTTATAAATGATTCAGCTAGACCATTTTGTGTATGAACATGAGCTACAGGATGTTCAACACTTATCCCAATTGACATACAATAATTATAAAAAGCCTGGGATGTAAATTCACCAGCATTATCAAGACGAATGGTCTTAATTGTATAATCGGGAAATTGTGCTCTTAATTTAATTATTTGAGCAAGTAATCTTGCAAATGCAAGGTTTCGACTTGATAATAAGCACACATGTGACCATCTGCTGGATGCGTCTATTAATACCATAAAATATCTAAATGGTCCACTTGGTGGGTTAATAGGACCACATATATCCCCATGGATTCTATCCAAAAATGCAGGTGATTCAGTTCCCACTTTAACTGGTGATGGTCTAATTATTAATTTGCCTTGAGAGCAAGCATCACATAATAATTCATTGGATTGAAGAATCTTCTGGTTCTTCAACGGATGTCCATCTGAATTCTCAATAATTCTTCTCATCATTATAAACCCTGGATGACCTAATCGGTCATGCCAAATTGTAAATATGTCTGGATTCATGAACTTCAGGTTCATCGTTGCATATGTTTCAATTACTCGTATATGAGTATAATACAATCCAGAAGATAAAGCAGACAACTTTTCTAATATACGTTTTTCATTTGAGACAGTAGAGATAATATACAGATATTCCATATTATTTTTACTATCAGTCTCAATGTGATAGCCATTGCAACGTATATCTTTAAAACTTAGTAGATTTCTCTTTGATTGACTAGAGAACAATGCATCGTCAATTATAAATTTTGTTCCTCTAGGCAAAATAATATTTGCTTTTCCAAATCCTTCAATCAGGTTTGCAGAACCTGATATCGTATTGACTTTTGCTTCCAGCATTGTCAGTTTGGAAAAATATTTTCTACTTGTAAGTATTGTGTGTGTAGTTGCACTGTCTGCCAGACATAAATCTTCTTTGTTCATTTTTGAATCACCCAATATATGAAAACGTTCCATGTTTCTTCATTAAAAGAGAATAATTACAATAAGAAAATAACTATGAAATATACAACAGTTAATATTTACTAAAGAAAACATGAAGATAAAAACAACAACATTAGATATTCTCAAAGTCAAAAGATGCACTTGATGTTCCATTGGTTGTGTCGAACTTCTCTTCAGGAGATTCAAAAAAATCTGCCACATCCAAATTTGTCATATTGGATGGGTCAAATATATCATCATCCTGGTATGCAAGATTTGTTTCCACATTTTTTCCTTTTTCCTTCAGGGAGGTTTGATAGAGATCAACTAAGTGTTTTGACGTACGAAAGGTACGTGACCAATGCCCAGTCATTCCGCATCGGAAACATTTATTTTCAACACTTTTTGAACTCTTTTCTTGTGGAGCTTTCCCTCTATGATCATTATTTTGGGTGATTCTTTTAAAATTAGAATGACCACCATAGGCATAATAATTATTTCTTCCTCTGCCACGACCACGACCTCGACCACGACCACGACCTCGGCCACGATTATTATTAAAATTCACAGCATTCACTTCAGGGAATGGTGTTGTTCCAGTTGGTCGAGATTCGTGGTTTTTCATCAATAACTCGTTATTTTGTTCGGCCACGAGAAGACATGAAATTAGTTCAGAATATCGTTTAAAACCTTTTTCTCGATATTGCTGCTGCAGGAGCATATTCGAGACATGAAATGTAGAAAATGTCTTCTCTAACATATCAGCATCAATAATTTTCTCTCCGCATAACAACAATTTTGAACTGATTTTAAATAATGCGGAATTGTAATCACTTACTGATTTAAAATCTTGTAGCCTCAAATGCATCCATTCATAACGAGCTTTAGGAAGAATAACTGTTTTCTGATGATCATACCTTTCTTTCAAATTTTTCCACAAGACACGAGGATCTTTTATTGTGAGATATTCCATTTTCAATCCCTCGTGGAGATGATGGCGAAGGAAAATCATAGCTTTGGCTTTATCTTGCCTGGATGTCGTATTTTCTTCTTTAATTGTTTCTCCCAGGTTCATAGCATCCAGGTGGATTTCGGCATCGAGCACCCATGACAAATAATTATTACCATTAATGTCAAGGGCTGAGAATTCTAATTTTGTAAGATTTGTCATGGCAACACTATAACAAAATATTGTAGAAATTTAATATATACTAAACATGCAAAATAACATTTAATCTATTAATTATAAAAACTGACATACCTTTAGAACTTACCTTCAGTGAGGGAAACGACAAGGAGCTCGTGCTGATAACGTGTTGTGAAATTGAGTAGCACAACGGAAATACGAAGATAGATAAAGATAATAATATGATAATAGTTATAATATAATAATAATATATAAATAAAGCAAATAAAAGAAATGAACTAAAATATAAAAGAGATAAAAGTAAATGAAAAACAAAATAACAATTATGGAATTATGAAAGTGGAGAAATATGGAGAAAGAAATTGGAGAATTCCACCATGATCTTGAAAATTTCTTCTTGTTATTGTTGTATTTTGAACTTCACATAATGCCACTATTTATAGGCATTTGAAGGAAGGGGATGCTTGGTTAACAAGCTTATACAAGTCATGAGGTCCATTACTTGGGTGACACATAGGCATCCAAGTTTTCCAACATTATCAAGTCATAAGATCAATACATTTCTTGACACATGGGCATCTATTTTCTAACATATTCATAATAACTTCAATATTTTGAATATGAAAAGTAAAAAATCATTTTGTTTCCCTAAATCAATTCATCCATCTAAATTTTCCCCACATGTCGTTAGAAGAAAAAAAAAAAAAAAACTCATCCATCAAATAATATCGATTTGAATCGCATGTATTACTTGATGGATATAGATATTAAATATCTGAAAGTTAAATACTTAAGATTCAAAACAAATGTCTGTGTTTAGATATGCAAGAACCTTATTTCTACATTTGTTTTATAAAATTTGTTCATGAAAAATTAATTTAAATTATTAAATTTAATTAATTAAAATATTTATATTAGATAATTGTTGAAGGAGAAATTTTGGCCAATGACAAATTGCCACGCCATTATTTAAAATTAATGACAAAATTATAATTAATTAAATTTGGGACCAATTATAAATCGACATGTGTCCCAAATTTAATTTGAAGACAAAGTTGGCCAATTATAAATTTTTAGGGCCAAATGTCCATTTGATCAATTAATTAAAATTAAATTATTTTGATCAAATTAATTAATTTGACCAATTAATTAAAAAAATAATAATTATTTAGATCAAATTTGGGTCTTTTAAATGTCTGGGTCATATGGTTTTGGGTCAAATATAAACCAAACCCAAGACTAAATGGTTCAGCCCAAGACCAATAAAACCCAAGCCCAAGTTGTTAGGCCCAAAAGTTACCAGGGCCCAGCGAGAACTCTATAAATAGAGGGGTTCACCACCATTTCAAGGGCTCAGAAATTCTACACTCCCACAAAGACAAGAGTTTAGAGTTTCAAAGCTCTCAAGCAGAACCAGAGAATTCAGAGAGACTCCACCAAGTCGGAAGACCGAAGACTCTCTGCAATCCATAAGTCCAACTGTTGAACACTTCTTGAAGACCAAACACTCCTCAAGACTTCAACATTTCTTGAAGACCCAACACTCTTCAAGACTTCAACACTCCTTGAAGATCAAAGACTCTTCAGGACATCAACACTTCTTGAAGATTGAAGACTCCTTCAAGACTGGAAGACTTCAAGCTCCAAGAATCCATTGAAGCTTCAGACTCGAGATCAAGCGTTCCAGCCCTCGAGTGAAACACACCCACACACATAAGAGAGAGAATCAGAGGATTAAAGTTAGAGATTGTACACCCACACGCATACAACATTAATACAAATCAAAGTTTATTCCACGTGTCTTCATCTCCGAAGTTACGTGTGAACAATAATTAAATAATTAATTAATTAATAATAACTTAAACAACTAAAATTAATTTATACGTTAACTAAAAATTAATTAATGAGTATTTTTCTCCTTCCTTTCCTCCTATTTATTTTCCAAGAAAACAAGTATCATTTTAGAAAAAATAAAATCTCATAGTTTATGAGATATTTTTATCCTGGATAATAATTGCAAGGTTTTAAAAAGTAAACATGAGTTTTTAAATATCCATGCTAAAAAAAATCCATCTTAAAACTTGTTAAACAAACGTGACCATAGGTTAGGTGCTTTTTTTATTGGAGAAAATCAATTTTTACACCTAAGTTTTGAAGTTGTATCAATTAACTTCAAGTTGATAATCACATCAATTTAAACCTAACTTTGCAAGTGAATCAATTTAGACAATTTGTTAGTAATTTATAACTATTTTCACTTAATTTTATTTAAAATCAATCTAAAATCACTTAAATGAAATTATTCTTGTTCTAAAATCCTACCGAGTAGTAAGAAAAAGTATTACTATATAGATTGAGAAAAATAGAGGAAAATGAGAAAAAAAATACTCATATTAATGAAAATCTCTACCATCAATTTGATTTATCAACATTTCTCTCTAATATTACGTCAATCCAGGCATTTAAAGAAATCTTATACACATGAAAATTATGCATTAATGATTTTAAAATGAAATCTTGAACTCCTCGAGGGTCTAAAAATATTGATTCACTAATGAAAGTTTAGGAGTTTTAATTTATACAATTATTAGTTTGGAGTTTAAATGTTACAACCCCAAAGTTTAGGGGTATAAATTGATTTTTTCCTCTTTTTTTTAGCTCAACTTAAACTTTGCTCAAACCTTAGCTGTTAATGACCTTTGGCTCTCAATTGGATCCTCTCACGCCCTTGAACCTTATTTGCTTCACTAGTATTTATATGAGTTTTGACAACGAAATAAAAAAAAAAAAAAAAAACCGAAGTATTATTATCTAGAGATAAAAATATCCAATGAACTATTTGATTTCATTATCTTTATCAGAGACGATAACACCTCTTTACTTGATTTTTTTTCCCTAGAAACCAAGGAGGAAAAGAGGAGAGAGAAAATTACTCATTATTTCCTCCGTGATATGTAAATTAATTTTAATTGTTTTAAGTTATTATTTATTAATTAATTAATTATCTAATATAATCATTTAATTAAATCTAATCATTTAGATTAATCTTTTCCTAAATAAAATAACCTATAAAACAAACACAGACATTTAACTCCCAAATATTAATTATCATCCATATCCAAACACAGACGTCTTATTATCCTAAACTTTTAAATCTAAGATTTTCAACTCTCAAATATTTAATATCCACGATCTAAATGTACCGTTAAGATCACATCAATTATGTGCCAAATCCAATTAGTTAGTCTTATAATTTCATAAATCAATGAAAACAAAAGTTAATCACAAAAAACTAGTTAGAAAGTTGTCAATAATTTCATGGGTCAGGCAAAACAATATAGAAAAAAAAAAAAAAAAAAACTTTGTTGGCTATGCTATGCTAGTTGCTAGATTAGATTAGGTTTTCATATCTAATTTGATTACATCAAAAGATACAAAATCAAAAGGATTATTTAATTTGGATAATAAATAGTAATATGCCAAAGCCATTATAAATTTTATAATATACAAACTATTAAATTAAGAAAATCTATCTAATTTCTAAATCACTTATGGCCCTCTCCTTTTCTTTCACCATCTCTCTCAACTCCAATAATTTTATTGTTCATTTAAAAATTATAAATGTTAGCCTCGTGTTCGATTATCTATCTCATTTATTATTATTTTTTTAAATTTATAAAATCTTTATGCTTTTGAAAATTTCATATTTACTTTCTCAAGTCAACTCTTCATTAATATTTGGGAAAATCTAATGTGGCACATTAAAATTTAAAGTAGGTTTTTTTTTTTGAATAAAAAATTTAAAGTAGGTTGGTTGTTTGGCCATTGTCTTATTGAGTTTTTTTAATAAATTAACAATTATAGATGTGTCGAATCGTCAACTTTTGGAAGAATAATTGATGCATTATCCATTGAGTTATGTTTGGATCAACCATTTTTTTTATCGAGTTGGCAGAGTACTTATTTCGAACCATAATATATTTAAATCATTTAAAATTTAATTTTGAAAAAATATAGTTTATTAAACAACATAAGGTTTTTTTAGTTCAAGAAAAAAAAAAACATGAGGTTAAAAAGTACTATTGTTGGTCTCGAACTTTCATGGAAGTAACAATTTAACTCATGTACTCTCAATTTTTTTTTTTTTGATAAATCATGTACTCAATTTTATGACAATTTAGTTCATGAACTTTAATATGTGTAACAATTTAATCTTTGTACTTTAAAATTTGTAATGACTAGACCCTACAGTGAAAAATGTTATGATTTTTAATGAGATTTCTTTACATATATGTAGATTGATAAACCGGCTAAATGCAACCAATTATATTATAAACTACAAAAACTAAATTGTGAACACAATAAAAATTGACACTTAATTTTGATAGGATTTTTCATGGTAAAATATTAAATTGTTACAATTTTTTTTAGACAAAATTGTTACAAATTTTAAAATCTAGAAAGTTTAGAAACTAAATTTTTATCAAACTAAATTATTACAAAAAACTAAATTTCCTACCATGACGTTCATCCTTGTTAAGGATCTATTTGAATTTCTAGCCAAATTCTACCAACAAAAACAAGTTTTTGAAAACTACTTTTTTTTTTTCTTCAAAATTGAACTTGGTTTTTGAAAACAAGGAAGAAGATTGATACTAAAACAAAGAAACTTATAGGTGGAATAGGTGTGTATAGGCTTAATTTTCAAAAACCAAATGGTTATCCGGCCTAAATCATTATATTTTTTTTAAACTTCAAGGACTAAAAGTCTTTTTTAACAAAACTATTTTCTATTTTTTTTTTTTCTTTTTCATTTTGATTCATATTCAGCTTCAAAGCTTACATGTTTCACAAGGAAAATAAATTTGGGCATAAAACATGATATTGACTTATTTTGAATATAAAAAGTAAAAAATAATTTTGTTTCCAACTCGTCCACAAAAGGACCAATCACATATCAATTACTTTATTCAAACACAAAAAAAAAAACAAATAATTTTTTTTTCTTTATATAATTAAATATGTGTAGTAGTTAAAACTAGTTGTCCAAACAAAGTCATGACGTGGGTATGCAATGCAATTTTTTGAAGATATGTATAAAATAGTGTTGGGAGTGCGTCCAAAGTCCCACATCGGCTAGATAAGGGGATGATCATGGGTATATAAGGGAGGACAAGTATCTCCATTGGTATGAGGCCTTTTGGGGTGATCCAAAAGCAAAGCCATGAGGGCATATGCCCAAAGTGGACAATATCATACCATTGTGGAGATATGTGGGTGTCCGGTAGTCCCTTACAAGTGGTATCAGAGCCATGCCCCGTGAGTAGCCGTGTTGGGTGGAATCCTCGGGTTCCGAACAAAGAAGTTGTGAGCCTTAATAGTCATGGTGGAGGTCCGTGGTTGAGCTCTGGGTGGGCGGGTATACTCCGGAGAAGAGGAGTCGTCCTAGATAAGAGCAAGAACTCTCGCTAAAGCGGTTGAAGCCTAGAGAGTTGGACGGATAGATGACTATTCGAGGGGAGGCTCGGAGCCTTAATAGTCAAGGTGGAGGTCCGTGGTTGAGCTCTGGGTGGGCGGGTATACTCCGGAGAAGAGGAGTCGTCCTAGGTAAGAGCAAGAACTCTCGGTGAAGCCTAGAGAGTTGGACGGATAGATGACTATTTGAGGGGAGGCTCGGTGGTACTTTGTTCGAGGGGAGGATTGTTGGGAGTGCGTCCAAAGTCCCACATCGGCTAGATAAGGGGATGATCATGGGTATATAAGGGAGGACAAGTATCTTCATTGGTATGAGGCCTTTTGGGGTGATCCAAAAGCAAACCCATGAGGGCATATGCCCAAAGTGGACAATATCATACCATTGTGGAGATATGTGGGTGTCCGGTAGTCCCTTACAAATAGAGTTCAAAATATTCAACATATGAAGATAAGAAAAAGGTTTTTTCGTTGAAGGTGAGCACATGGACAAAAAAAAAAAAAAAAATCTTTTTGTAGCTTATAAAATGTGAAAAATATTGCATATAACAAGACGGACATTCATCTACTATAGTGAGAATCACGACATACTAATTTATTTCCAAAAAAGATAAAGTTAATCATTGAGGACCACCGCTTGTACTTTTGTCTGAAAATTTTCTTTTGTGGTGCTCATATAGGTGTGGATCACCAAGTTCATTATTTGTACCGTAAATTTGTATAATTCAAGTGATTTAATTTTAATTAGATGTAAATGTGAGCATATTCAACGAGCTTAGAAGAAGCTAAAAGTAAATCTTTCTTAAATGTCATAAAGTTGGATTTTCCTTCCATATTTAAATTGTAATAAAAAAATAGATGATAGATTCAATTTAGTTCCATTATATTAAATATTTTTGTTGAGTTAGGTAGTTTTCTTTGGATATTTTTTAAAAAAAAAATAATTGTTAAAAAAGTTATATATTGGTATCTCAAAAGGATTTGTTTGCATATTTCTAGATATTGGATTAAAAAAACTAATACTTCAATGTTATATTTCATTTTACGAAATTTTATATATTTAAAAGGTTTATTGAATATGTGAATCTGAGCATGGATTAATTAATTAATGAATATATCATCGACTAATGGGTGAAAGGAATTTGGAACCGCACCTTTACATGTTGAACTGAAAAAACTAGTCGATTATAATTATTTTCTTAAGAAATGTCAGCAATATTTTGATTCCTTAAAAAAGAAGTTTTTTATTTGGAACAATTGACCTTGCATATATGGGTTATCAATAATCACGATTGTCATAGGTAATTCTGCACTATCTTAGAAATTCGAGGAAAAAATTAAGCTAACACAGCACCAACTCGAGGAATCAACGTGAAATCGGGTCCGAAGGAGAGAAAGACCGAGGGGATTGGGCTTTGGCCCAGGCCCAGGCCGACTCTAGGTCCAAAGATCGAGGTTTGTTGCTCTACCCTTGCTCGGTCCCTGGAGTTCTCCACCAGTTCGATTCGATCCGTTTTCAACCCTAGACTGTCCTCAAATGGGTAAAACCCTAAAATGGATCAAGGTATAAATACTCTTCTTCAACCTTGGAGAAGGGTTCCCAACTCTGAACTCTCATCTTTTCATATCGCTTTCTACTGGTCATACTTAATAACCTCCTTGTTGACTTAAGCATCGGAGTTAGAGTGGCAAAAGCACCACATCGATGTGCAATTTTCTCTTGTCTTGCAGGTCACGTCTTCCCCCCTTCAAACATTGCTGTCACGTGAGGGTCAGGTGAGTTTACCCTACTTGAATTTTGGCATCAACAACGATAAATAATAATATTTATAATCTTGAATGGTCTAAATCATATTTTAAAAAACCATTTTCATTTTAAAATATAATAATAAAAAAATTTAGTCAAAGTGAGCATAGTTTAGCAGTTACAGACATGTACCCTCGACTAAAAATTCAGAGGTTCAAATGCTCCCATATCCCTAAATATTGTTGAACTCAAATAAATAAACAAATAAATAAATGTAGACGGATCATTTTAAAGATAGATTTTAGGTTGATTTACAATTTTAGTCTATGAACTTTCAAGATTGTGTTTAATAAGTCCTTAAACTTTAAAAAATGCTTGAGAACATCATTAAATTTTTAATTTTGTGTGTCTAAAGTACTATAATGTCTAACAAAACCTTGAACTCTCAATTTCGTGTCTAAGGGTTTTATGAAATTTAAAAAAAAAAACTATTAAGTTAAGAACCTTTTTTTTTTTAGAACAAGTTAAGAACATGTTAGAAACAAAATTGAAAAGAGTTATATCCGGAGACTTTTAAAGTTTGGAGACTTATCAAACACCAAATTAAGTTCAATGTCGTTTTAGACACAATATTTTTAAGTTCAAGAATTAAACTTGTAATTTAAAATTTTAACCTAGATTTTTAAACAAAAATTATCATAAGACAAAACGATAATATCCTAAAGCTTGTATGTGTAAATTTGTTATATAAACGAATGTCATTTTGAAATAGACTTTTATTCTGAAAATTTGAACTTCTAACTTTTAAAGTAGATTATTAACATCTTGATCGGTTAAACTTTTTTTTTACAATATATGAGAGTAAGGGAATTCGAACCACAGATTTCTTGGATCATTAGTACAAGTTTTATGTCACTTGGACTATACTCATGTTGGCTATCTTGATAAGTAGACTATAGGTTGAAATCAACCCAAATTAAATGATATTATCTTGCTACCTCCTCCAATATTCTCATTCATTGATTTTTTTCAAGCTCAATAATGGTAAGTTTGGGAGTGGTTTTAAAATGACTAAAATCACCTTTTATCATATTCGAAATCACGCTAAAACATACCTTTAATTATTCAAAATTAATTTCATGTTTGATTTTACACTTTTAAACGTGATTTTCATACCATCAAAATTGATTTTAAATTATTAAAGACATATTTGGAGTGATTTTGAATATGACAAAAGTGATTTTAACCATTTTAAAATCATTTCCAAACATATACTAATATATATCTTTTAGAGGAAACAATTTTTCCAATGCTACATCTCTCTCACTTTTTGAATGATTTGAACAAATAGGAAGGAGAGAAGGAAATCAAATAGGAAGGAGAGAAGGAAATGGGGTGGATAAATGTGGAAGGAGAGACGAAAGCCTCCCTTCACTTTTTGGACAATTAAAAAGTTTCTCTTTCATTCAATCTTTATATTTGGCATTCATATACTTTTTCACTAAAGCCCGTTTCAAATAGCCAAAACGAGCTTAGCTCAGCGGTAATTGACATGTACCATCGATCATGAGGTTAGAGGTTTGAATCTCCCACTCCCAAATGTTGATGTATTAAAAAAAAAAAAGGCTCGTTTCGAATACCTTTTATTGAAATGTTTTTCAAGAATGCATTTTAAAAAAAACATATATATTGTATAAAAATTGTTTAGAATTTAAATATTCATATGTTTGGTTACATTTTCTCATAAATGTTGTTATACACAAGCTAATATATGTATTTTTTTTTTTAATTTGCTTTCAGGTGTCTCTCTCAAAATAGTTTATTTCTCGATCTCATTTTTTAATAAGTCGTTTTTAGTAATTGTCAAACACTAGAATTTTTTTTCAAAATTAAACACTTGAAAAGTTAAACCAAACATATCCTTATTCTTTCTAAATTCAATTTTTTTTTGTTAAACATGTAGAAGTGAGAATTCAAACCTATAATCTTTTGGTCAAAGATACAATGTCTTGACCAGCTCAACTATGCACAAGTACTTAACAATAAATCTGAAGTTACTATTGTGTATGTTTGTTGAATGAATAACAACTCCAATCGCTTTTAAAACCAACCGACATGACAACTTAAGAGAGAATTTTTTACTATTCTAATTTAAAATATAAAAAGAAAAAGTTAAAATTCAATTTTGAAACAACTTCTAATTATTTTTGGCATGTGATTTATCCATGAATACATATATCATGTTAGAGTTTTCTAGCTTTAAGCATATATGTTTTTTGATGGAGCATATGAGATATGTTCCCCTCCAAATATGTGAACATTCTTACCACTCATTATTACTGAGGACCCACTGAAGAGATCTTTATTTAGCTCAATATCTACTTTCTAAAAAGGCTAAATTATAAAATAATATCCTTAAACTATGAGGTTTGTTTCAAAAATGTCCCTGAACTTTGAAAAATGTTTCAAAAATACTCTTACCGTTAATTTTTTTATGGAAACCGTTAAAGTTCCAGTTTCAAAAATATCCTTGAACTTTAAAAAAAAAAATTAAAAAATACCCTTATTGAAAAATGCTTTTTTTTTTCCTCATCCCACCGTAAATTCTAATGGTTTCCATCCAAAAATTAACAGTAATAGTATTTTTGAAACATTTTTCAAAGTTCAGGGGTATTTTTGAAACTGTTTAAAGTTCAAGGGCATTTTTGAAACAAACCTCATAGTTTAGGGTTTTTTTTTTTTTTTTTTTTTTTTTTTTTTTTTTTTTTAATTTAGCCTTCTAAAAATAATGTTGTTCCAAAAATATCGACAACAATACCGTCCTTTGTACTCAAACTTAAGATGAAAGGACAATTACATTTATAAAATTATTGAAATTTCGTAATATGATTCTTAGTTCATAAGTTTCAAAATCTTGAAATTATATGAAATTCATCAACTTCAAACCAATCTATCCTTGCATGAATTTGCTTTTAATTTTGTTTTACCAATGAAGATGTTAGTTCGTACTTCTAATAAATCTCTCCGTTTCTAATGGAAGTAATTGGACTATTCCCATCCCAACAAAAATAGTTCCTTTGCCATTAGATTTTTGGGAAAAATACACTTTTGGTCCCTGAGGTTTGGGTTAAGTGACACTTGGGTCCCTGAGTTTTCAAACTCAACAAAAATACCCCTGAGGTTTGAGATAAGGAGCACTTTGGTCCCTGCCGTCAAATTTTCTGTTAACTTTTAACGGTTGCTGACGTGGCACTATTATTTTAATATAAAAAATTATTTTTGTTTTATTTTTTAAATAAAAAATATTAAAAAATTAAAAAATTAATATTTAATTACTTTTTTTTATTCTCTCTCTTTCTCTCTCATCTTCTTCTTCTCCATCTTCCTTCTTCTCCATCTTCTCCCTCCTCCTTCTTCTTCTTCCTAAGTCTGGCGACCGGCGACCACCACACGCCGCCGCCGCCGGCCGCCGGCGATTGATTTTTTTTTTTCCTTCTTTCTTCTTCTTCCCTTCTTTCTTCTTCTCTTATTTTTCTTCAATATTTTAAAAAAAAATATAGAAAAGGGAGGGAGGAGGGGCCTCCCTCCTCCTCCTTTTTCGGCCGGAAATGGAGGAGGAGGGAGGTCCCTCCCCCTAATTTTTTTTTTTTAAAGAAAAGAAGAAAAATGGGGAAGAAAAGAGAAGAAGAGAAGAAGAAGAAGAAGAAAAAAAAAAAAAACAGTCGCCGGCGGCGGCGGGCGGCAGCGGGCGGTGGCGGCCGGTCGTCGGAGTTAGGAAGAAGAAGAAGGAAGATGAAGGATATGGAGAAAGAGAAGAAGAAGAAAGAGAAAGGGAGAAAAAATAATAAAAAAATAAAAAAATATTAATATTTTATTATTTTATTATTTTTATTTTAAAAAATTAAAAAAAATAATTTTTTTTATTAAAATAATAGTGCCACGTCAGCAACTGTTAAGATTTAACAGAAAAATTAACGGCAGGGACTAAAATGCTCCTTATCTCAAACCTCAGGGGTATTTTTGTTGAGTTTGAAAATTCAGGGACCTAAGTGTCACTTAACCCAAACCTCAAGGACCAAAAGTGTATTTTTCCCTAGATTTTTTTATGTGTATTTTAGTCTCCAATTTTGAAATCATGATCAAATCAAGAATTAAAGAGAGACTTTGTAAAAATAGATCATAAAATTAATTAAAACAATTAACAAATGGCCACAAATTTTTTTTTAAAGAAAAAAAAAAGATTGTTAATTTGTATGAGCAAATTGAAATACAAAAAGGAAAAAAAAAAAAAGGTTTTTAACGCTTTTAAAAAAAAAATCAACTTCTTTGAACAAAATAAAGACGAAGACTTTACCTAAAGCAAAATTGGTCAACACTCCACCCCCACGTGATGCTTCCTCTTCCTTTCCTAAACCCAAGTCCTACCTAATCAATACAATATAATATTACCAATAAAATAATTATTATCATATTTTTTTTTAAAAAAAAAAAAAAAAAACTATTTTCTTCCAATAGTGATGGCTAGCTATTAACCCTTCTTTATTTTTTCTTTTAAAAAAAATTAACAAAAAATAAATTTAGTTCAAGCACATATTTATAAGAGGATGAAGATTGTGGTGTCTAAGGTAAGAAAATTTAATTTGATGGTTGAGTTAAAAGTCTTTTGGAGAATATAAGAAAGCTTAGAGATAACAAGTGAACCAAAGAGGAGTAGGCGAACTCAAGCTTAAACGATCTAACAAAGAGTAAGTTGTTTCTTAAGTAGTACGTAATTGGGTAGAAGTATCCATGTCGCACAACGTTGACAATTTAAAAATCCCGATCCTCGTGTGCTTAGTGAGAAATAGACTGAAGAGGCTAGTAGGTATGTCGAATGTCTAAAGGATAGCTCTTCTTCATATGATCCGTGTATTTGGTTGGTCTCAAAATTAACAAGATGAGTTATAAATCCCTTTCACCCACATAATGATGACTAAAAAGTTACCTTTTTTTAACTTGAGAAAAAAAAGTTATTGCTAATGTAAAATCCATATAAAAGGCATAAAATTTGAAAGTTTAGGTTCTATTAGACGACAATTTTGTTTTTAATCTTCTGCTTTTTAAAACTGTGCTTGTTTTTTTTTTTTCTCCACAATTTCTTTACTATGGTCTTTACATCTCTTAAAGAAACATTTGAATTCTTAGCTAAATTTAAAAAACAAAAAAGAAAACAAATTTTTAAAAACTTCTTTTTTTTTTTTAGCTTTCAAAATTTATCTTGGATTTTGAAAATATTTTTAGAAAGTAGATAATAAAATAATTTTTTTTTTAAATTTTAAAAATTATAAGGGGAAGTTGTATTTATAAACTTAATTTAAAAAAAAAAAACAAAAAACTAAAAACTAAGGTCCCATTTGATAACCATTTGGTTTTTGGTTTTTGAAAATTAAGCCTAAAAACACTACTTCCCCCTTTTAAGTTTCTTGATTTTGTTATCTACTTTCTTCCATGTTTTAAAAAACAAATTAAAATTTGAAAACTAAAAAAATTAGGCCCTGTTTGATAACCATTTCGTTTTTTTAGAATTAAGCCTACAAACACTACTTTTACTCATAAGTTTCTTTGTTTTGTTGTCTACATCTTTCCCTTATTTTCTAAAACCAAGTCAAATTTTGAAAACTAAAAAAAATAGTTTTCAAAAACTTGTAGTTGTCTACATCTTTCCCTTATTTTCAAAAACCAAGTCAAATTTTGAAAACTAAAAAAAGTAGTTTTCAAAAACTTGTTTTTGTTTTTAGAATTTGGCTAGGAATTCAAATGTGTCTTTAACAAAAATTAAAACCATGTAAGGAAATTGGGAGGAAACAAACATAATTTTCAAAACCATATGGGGCTGTAGTATTCAAAAACTTGTTTTTTGTTTTTTGAATTTGGCCAGAAATTCAAATGTGCCCATGACAAAGATGCAAACCATTGTAAAGAAATTGGGAGAAAACAAGACTTAATTTTCATAAGGAAAAAACTTGGTTACATAAGCCCTTATAGCTTTGTTTTTGGATCACCCCAAAAGGCCTCATACCAATGGAGATACTTGTCCTCCCTTATATACTCATGATCATCTCCTTGTCTAGCCAATGTAGGACTTTGGACGCACTTCCAATAGATACCTATTTTGAAAATTTTAATTTTTTTTTAGTTCAACAATATGTGAAGATGAAGTGATTTGAATCTCTTCTCTCTTGGTCAAGAACATATGTCTTAATCAATTGAAATATGCTCAGATTGGCTGAAAAATTAAGGTACATCTCAATTTATTATATACATTAGGTTTTCTATTAAGACAATTTATTGTTGCTAAAATTGCCAAAACAAAAAAAAAATGTTAAAATAAGGCCATTAAAAATTTGGACAACTGGATTTGAAGATGATATTAAAACAAGTAGCAAATAGAGTCAAAGATTGACCCAACAAAAATCCAACCAACCATCTTGAAATTCCATGGCCAGAATTTTCAAATCATGAGAGAGATTGATGTTTTGTTTTAAAAAATGCTCAAAATTTTGTAATTACAAAAATAATTCTGACATGACATGTAGACTTATGTTAATTATCTCGACTTGTGTATTGGGATTAAAATAATGGTTTAAATTGATTTTTTTTTTCAAATATTGCATGAGTATGATTTTTCTTATTGTATTAATTAAATTTGGATTATATATATATATATATATATATATATTTATTTATTTTTTTTTATATATTTGAAGATATAATATTAATTAATTTTATGCTACTTATAGAAATGTCTCTGTTAGATTTCAAGTAACCTTACTTAATTAGCTAATTATTTATTTAATATTAAAAACAATAAACTAATTGAAATAAAAATATATCAACTTATTAAAATAATATAAATTACTTTTATTTGTATAGGTTATATAATACAAATATTCTATTTTAACAAATTAGATAGAAAATTTTGATTTTTTTGTTCAAAAAAAAAAAGAAAATTTTGATTTTATAGAAAAGAATAGATTAATAATGTTTTCTATTAAAATTTGGAGTAAACAAGGTCTTACAAATATATTAGATACTTTTGATATTTAGAAGTTTATTAAACACATTGGACTAAACTTCTCTTTTAACCTTATTTAGTTCAAGGTTTATAAATCTAGTGTATGTTTGGAATAATTTTCTAAGTATTTAGAAACACTTTCTTAAACAATTACAGAGTTATTCCAAATAGACCTTTAATCTCTCAACTTTCAAAATTTTAAAATTTATGGATTTACTGGACAAAAAATTATAAATTTAAGGTACAATCAAAATTGGAAATTCAGAGACCTATCTAACACAAAATTGTACAGATTTATTAGACATTTTTAAAAATCCATAGTCTCTTTGGTAGACATTCTAGATTTTGTTTTTATGTTGTCGAATTTAATGAATTCAATGAATATCTGTTTGACAGTTTTTGAAAATTGTGTTTGGATTATGTAATCTAAATAGTGAAAATTCTGAAAACAACATTTTTTTTATGTGTTCAATGTATCCAAATTTTATATTTAAAAATTTTAAATTTTAAAATTAAATTAAAAATATAAAAACTTTAATAAATATAGTTTTTCATGTTATAAACCCAACTAATTTTTGTTAAATTAAACTAGGTATAATATAATGTATTATAAATTATACGATATTGTTAAATAATAATTATACAAAATTTTGTTTTAAAAAAATTATACAAAATTTATAACATATCACATGCTTATATTTGACTTAATATTTAGTTTTTTTTAGCATTACTTAATATTTAGTTGGTAACTACAACTAATTTATGGTTTATAAATACATTATTAATCACATTTTGAACAGTTGTCTAAATTAGGATTCATTTTCTGAATTTGCTACTAAACACACATCTGAAAATATAAAACACAATTATGTTATCATCGAATCTCTTGTTTTCAGATCACCAAAGCACCTTAGGGACCAAATAAACACAAGTCTCTTATTTCTTGGACTAAACTTGTAATCTAACATTCTTTTAATTATGTAAGTGACAAAATAATATCCTAGAATTAAAAATAATATTTTTGTTTTCTAAGGAAGAGACTAAAATGATTGTTATCATTATCATCACTTAAAATTAACATGTGGGAAGGCAACTAAAAAAACAATAATAAATATATAAACAATTAATTAATTTAAATATAAATAAATAAATATATTTTAAAAAATATATAAATAAATAAATAAATTAATTAATTAATTAAAAAAAAAAAAATCTAGTACACTGGCAGTCATCGGACCTCAAAGTTCAGAATTCGACGTCCATAAATACACCGTCCATTTGCAGAGCCTCTTTACTCCCATCGTCTTCTTCCTCTCGCTCGCAAAAATAATTTCAGAGCTCTGTTTTCATTCCCAAACTCCATTAATGGAGGTTCACTCTCAGCCTCTTTCAACATCCTTGAACCACACTCCTCCATTTTCATACCCTCTTAACTCCGCCGGAGTTTACCCTCTTTCTGAGAATCACCAACCCTCTTCCTCCGGCGACTCTCCCGTGTCTGACGCCTTCAAAATGCCCTTCTCCTCCCACGCCGACGGCGACCCCTCAAATGGGGTGGCGAAACCGACCCAAATGATCAACGGAGACGGCGACGGGGGCGATGATGTGGACTCCGCACGCTGCCGCTCGGCGGTGAAGCTGCAGAAAGTGTACAGGAGCTACCGGACCCGCCGGCTGTTGGCGGATTCCGCCGTCGTCGCTGAAGAGCTCTGGTAAGAGAGAAATAGATTAGAATTTACTTTCTAGTTGTACACAAACACACAAGAGAAGAACAGGGGAATTTTGATTTACTGATGATGGCCATGAAAATTGTGGAAGGTGGTTTGCGATAGACTACGCTAGACTGAATCACAGTACGATTTCCTTCTTCAATTTCTTGAAACCCGAAACGGCTGCTTCTCGCTGGAACCGTGTCACTTTGAATGCTTCGAAGGTGCGATTTCTGAGCTTTTTTGCTTCACATTTAAGGACTCGAAAACGGGTTTTAATGGAAGAATTTGAGGGTTTTTGCAGGTGGGAAAGGGACTGTCGAAGGATGCCAAAGCTCAGAAACTGGCTTTTCAGCATTGGATCGAAGCTGTGAGTGGAAGCTTTGTTGGAAAATCTCAAGAACAGTATTGGGTTTTGTTTGGTTTTGGTTTTGATTTTTTCTTTTTCTTTTCAGATTGATCCTAGACATAGGTATGGGCATAGTTTACATTTGTACTATGAAGAATGGTGTAAAGCAGATGCTGGTCAGCCATTTTTCTACTGGTAATTCCTTTTGTTTTGAGGGTTCTTTCTGTCGGCTCTTTTTCTTCCTTTTGATTTTGAAAGATCTGTGCTTCATTGTCATGTTGGAATCTGGATCTCTACTTTTATATGAATTATGTGTGACACAAGAGCTTTGAACTTGAAAGATTTTGCTGTTTATATCCTATTTTAGTCTCTGAACTTTTGTGCGGATTTTGAACTTTATATCCTATTTTAGTTTTTGAACTTCTGCACGGTTCATTTGTTTTCTTCCGTATGTTTTTGGTTCTCAAACTTTGCATAAGAATACGTTTTCTACGAAAATCTCAAGCCACATGTTTCTTGACTTGATATCAGATGTTCTGTTTTGAAAGGTGGACTTGTTTGAATTGTGTGTAAAGGAATAGTTTGTAGAAACTCGAGTTCATGTAGTTTATGTTTGGTTTGTAGATTTCGTAAAGGTTAGTATGATGCAATATTAAAGGTAGATTTAATTGTGTTCGAGTTTATATAACATAGTTTCATTTAAAGCTAAGCAAACTCACATACCAAACATAGGTACACCAATTTACAATAGCCTAACACACGGCGAAACACGTTCTACTTCTTGTTAAATGCAATACAATGACAAAGGCCAAGATGAGTTTTTATACAAAGTTCAGGCTGAAGCAAACAAGTTTGAAAGTATTTGATCACAAGATTTGAACTGAAGTTTCATTTTCTCATGAAATATGATGACCAGATAGGCATTGTTTCAAACTTTGCATATTTCATATGTTCATATGGTCAACTCAGTTGAATTTGTATGGGATCTCTCTGTCTTGCCTTATTGTTGATTGAAATATGCTTGAAAAGTAACAGGGAATGAATGAAACCCAGTTTCGATTTAGCAATTTGTTGTCTCAGTTTTTTGCTATTCAAACTTTGCAGGCTTGATATTGGCGATGGAAAAGATGTCGACCTTAAAGAATGCCCGAGATCGAAACTCCGGCAGCAAATCATCAAGTATCTTGGACCTGTATGTCATCTTTTGATTCATGTTTGAAGTACTTCCAAGTTAAAACTCATATTGACTGGAAATCTATCAAGTTTCCAACTCGGTTTACTTTTTTATCATAGCACATTTTCTTTTCCCCTTTCTTCTCTGCTTTATCATGGGGCTAACTTAAACTTACTGACATCAGCAAGAGCGAGAAAACTACGAATACGTCGTTGTCGATGGGAAAATCGTCCATAAACAAAGTGGAACTTTCCTTGATACGAAGAGAGGATCAAAAGGGACCAAGTGGATATTTGTAATGAGCACTTTTAAGAGGCTTTATGCTGGTCAGGTGAGAATGCTACCTTGAAACTTTGTCGTTGTCGTTGTTGTTGTCATTGTCATTGTCGTTTACTTTTATTCAGTTTCCCAAAATGCAATTCTATTCCAACGGTATACCGAAGTAATGAATTCATTGTCGACGTTTTTCAGAAGAAGAAAGGAGCTTTCCACCACTCAAGTTTCTTGGCAGGAGGAGCCACATTGGCTGCTGGGAGGCTAGAGGTAGATGATGGAGTTCTTAAGGTAATTCTATGATCATTCTTAGTGTGAAAATCAACATGTTAACGAAAGAATGTCGAAGAACACGGTCGAAAAAGGCGATTGAAGCAAGGCCCTTCGGGTTGGTGGTGTTTGCTTGTTGATAACATTTCATTCTCCGATGGCTTTGATCTTTTCAGGCAATCTCAGCATATAGTGGACATTATAAGCCTACCGATGACCATCTCGACATCTTCTTGAAATTCCTCGAGGAAAACGGCGTGGTTCTTAAGGATGTCGAGGTACTTACAAAGCCACCTACTTTTAGTTCGATATAGAACAGCAAAACAAGCTGACTAACAACTCCTCCATGATAAATGAAACCGTTTAAGATCTGTTCTTCCGTGCTTCAGGTACATCGGGCAAATGAAGATTCCGAAGGCTACGACGATTTGAAGTCAATTGGAGGACGAACCAAGGCCGATTATCGGAGCAAACTAGAAGCACTGGACATCAAAAGAGTTGAGGAAGTTGGAGAAGTTGAGGTTTCCTCAAAATCAGCTCAGGTCTCCCAAGTTGTTGGGAAAACTGAATACAAAAGGACATTATCTGGTGGCCTGAAGAGCCCGAGAGCGGACGTACCGAAGAAGGCGATACTGCAGAGAATCAACTCGAAGAAGATAGTGAACTCTTATCAATTAGGCCATCAACTTTCGCTCAAATGGACAACGGGAGCAGGTCCGAGAATCGGGTGCGTGGCTGACTACCCGGTTGAGCTACGATTACAGGCATTGGAGCTTGTTAACCTATCTCCAAGGACTCCCCCAACTCCGTCCTACTCGAAGAGAATGGCAGGTTTCCCAACCCCAACGACTCCGACAACGGATACCTTCAATGCTGATGATAGTTCCAACTTTTGAAACCAGTTGTATCCATAAATCACTTGAACTTGTAATGCTCTGAAAAATATGTAAACGATCTGGAATGTAATATTTAAATCTTCATTAGGTTCTGTCAACTGATCAATGTTGATGTAAATTAT
This sequence comes from Luffa acutangula, assembly GCA_036850905.1. Taxonomy (NCBI): domain Eukaryota; kingdom Viridiplantae; phylum Streptophyta; class Magnoliopsida; order Cucurbitales; family Cucurbitaceae; genus Luffa; species Luffa acutangula. The sequence continues at coordinate 50,384,754 of CM072096.1, read as the reverse complement.
TGGAGCATTATCTTAGTATGTAAAATTAGAGCTTCGTTTCCCTTCAGCAATAAATTTTAATTTATGATTTATTTGAGCTTTTTTTTTATATATATATTTTTTATATTTTTATTTTTAAGAATTGTTTGAGTTTTAAGGTTAGTGAGTTCGTTTGAGACCATGATTTTTGAAGATTGAATAATTATATAATTTTTTTTAATTATGGTATTTTAAAGATTAATAGAAACAAATTTAAATACTACTTAAATTTTCAAATTTGTTTCAAACAGTGTTTAATAGGTATTTGAATTTTTAGTTTTATATCTAATAAGTTTCTAAATTTTGAAAAGTGTTTAATAAGACCTTAAAAATTCTCTTCTTCTTTTTTTTTTGACATGTGGTGGGCGAAAGTTTGAACCACAAACCTCTTGGTCATCGGTTCAAACTTTATGTCAGTTATGCTCATGTGTTGGCTTTAAACATTCTATTTTGTATCAATGTTCAATTTATGCTCATGTGTTGGCTTTAAACATTATTATATTTTGTATCAATGTTCAATGAGTCTCTGTTTATCGATTTTGTGTCAAATATGTCATTGTCATATTCAACATTTTGTAAAATTCACTAACTTGTTAGACACAAAATTCAATTTTATATCTAATAGATTCGTTAATTTTACAAAAATGTTAAATATGTCAAGAACCCATTAGACATAAAATTGAAAGTACAGTACCCTTATTATTTGACATTTTTAAAATTCAAGAATTTATTAGATACAAAATTAAAAGTTCGGAGACCTATTAGATACAAATATGAAAACAAAACTCGGAGACTAAACTCATAATTTAACCTAAGTTCAAAAAATACATAACTTAAAGAGGTAAAAAATGAACTTACTTTCCCTCAAATTATAACTCAAAGAAAAAATATTGTTCCTTAACATGACTTATATGTATTAGCTATATAGGGTAAACTCTCATACCCTCCCTTGAATTTAAAGTCCATTTGGATTAAGGCAACCTTTAAACATTTGAAGGGCATATCTCTAACTTGATATCCATTTTAGATTAACCTTTCAAACATTTGAATGAAGCATCTAATCAAGGAATATCACATGTCAAGATCTTAGAGATATAATCAATCACTCTCATTGGGTAAATATAATTAAAAGATCGTTTTCTCCAACTACCGCTCTAGAGTTCCAAGCATCATGCAACATGAATACATTTTACTTTTTCTTTCTCGAAGGCTTTTTAACGCTCTCTTAACAAGTACTCAACTTGATCGTTAGACCTCCTTAGATACATCAATCTCCCTGGCCTTCTCTTAGGACAAATATTCAACGAGGTTGTCATAATGTAGCTGCCTCTTTCAAACTGTTAGACATAGATCTTACAATTTTTATATCCCTTAATAACCATTGGATACAAAATCAAGATACTTTTACAATTTCTCTCTTGTACATCTAATAGTTCAAAACTAACAACTTCATTGAGATGACCTTATCAAATAATTTCTACTTACCTTTGTCACTTTTTTCTTTAATTTGTGAGACGTTGAACATCAATAACAAATTCCCTAGCATCTACATCAACATTATAACAATTAAAATCAAGATATTAACTAATTAGAAAAAAAAGGGTAAATTACGAGTTTAGTTCATGAATTTTAATGTTTGACGAATTTAGTAAGTCTCTAAATTTAAAAATCATCTAATTGGCGATTGGACTTTCAATTTTGTGCCTAGGTTTCTGAATTTTAAAAATACCAAATAGATTCCTAAACTTTCAATTCTGTGGCCAATAGATTTTTGACATATTCAACATTTTTTAAATTTAACTATCCTACTAGACATAAAATATAAACTTGAAATTTTTTGTCCAATAGGTTTGTTAATTTTAAAAAAGGTCGAATACGTTAAGAATCTATTAGATATAAATTGATAACTTAGAGACTTATTAGACAATTTTTAAGTTCTTAAACCTATTAGACACAAAAATGAAATCTATTAGACACTTTTAAAAGTTTAAGAACCTATTTGACACAGACTCAAAAGTTTATGGACTAAACTTTGAAAACTTTGTTATTTAATTTTTTTTAAAAAAAAATATTATAATTTCTAGGTTAAATTACAAGTTTAGTTCCTTTTAGATGTGTCTATTTTGTTCTTAAAATTAAAAAAAAAAAAAAAAAATTAATAACTTTTTTAACTTTCAATTTTATGTCCAATAGATCTCTCAACTTTAAAAATGTCTAATAGTCTCTTAACTTTCAATTTTCTGTCTAATTGGTCCTAGACATATTTGATATTTTAAAAAAGAGAAAACACACTTTTAGTCCATGAGGTTTGTGTTAGGTTTTATTTTGGTCCATGAGTTTTCAAACTTGACAATTTAGTCCCTGAGGTTTGGATTTCGTTCATTTTAGTCCCTCTATCCAATTTTTCATTAAAACTAACGATTTGTTGACGTGACATTATTTTTATTAAAAAAATTATTTAAAACTTTTTAAAATAAAAATAATTAATTAATTGAAATATTATTTCTTTTCTCTTTCTTCTTTTCCTTCTTTTCCACAACATTTCTTCTTCAAACTCTCCTTCCATAGTCTACTGGCCACTGTCGACTAATGTTTTAGTGGTCGACGGCAAGCGGTAGCCGATGGCTAGATTATGAAAGAAGGAGGGTTTGAAGAAGAAGTGTGGTGGAAAAGAAGTAAAAGAAGAAAGAGAAAAGAAATAAAAAAAAAATTAATTTATTTATTTTATTTTATTTTTAAAAAATTCAAAATAATTTTTTTAAATAAAAAAATAGTGTTACGTTAGCAAACTGTTTGTTTTTAACGGAAAATTGGATGAAGGGATTAAAATGAAACGAAACTCAAACCTCATGGACTAAATTGTTGAGTTTGAAAACTTATGGACTAAAATAAAACCTAACATAAACCTAAACCCTAAATTCTAACCCCTAAAAATGTACTTTTTTCTTTTAAAAATTAACCAACCTATTAAATATAAAATTGGAAGTTTGAGAACTTATTAAATACAAAAATGAAAATTTAAAGACCTTTTTTAAGCTCAACTATCTATTTGACACTTTTTAAAATTAAAAAAAAAAAAAAAAAAAACTAAATATACACAACTCCGACTACAAGGAATAAACTTCTAATTTAACCTAATTCATAATAAAGATTAACCCACCATAAAAAAAAAAAAATGGTAAAAAGAGGTAAATTAATGGTCCTCCAGCTGCCACGTTGCAGCTTCTACCTCTTCCTTCATGGGAAGGTCTTTTTAATCTTTATCCAACACACACACAAAAATAAAAATATAATAATAAAAAAGTAATTTTTTTATAAAAAAAAGCCACGTGGATATTAAATTGAGAAGCCACACACCGACGGTTTCACTGAACCGTGGCCTACAGTTCTCGTACGGCGGACCTGCCACGTGTAACATTTTTACGAGCGCCGAATCCATTACGTGGCATACACTGATACATGGAGGCGCGTAAGTCTTAATCACACGCGCTCTCTCTCACGCGCTCTCTTCTTCTTCTTCTTCTTCTTCTTCTCTGTTTCTTATCTCTGATTTTTTTTTCTCTCTTTTATGGTTTTTCTCTTGCTCTAATGGCTTCTTCTTCCAAGTGCTCCGAAGGTACCAGTTGCTCGGGTTTGAGTTCTTCTTCTTCTTCTACTTGTTCGTCTTCTTCTTCCTCCTCCATGTCGTCTTACACGGCTGTGGCGGCGGATCAGATGGTCAAGGTTGAGATTGAGGCGGCGGAGGCTCTTGCGGATTTGGCGGTTTTGGCGGTGAGGGAGAGTGGAGGTGAACCGAAATGGAGGAGTAAAGGGAAGGGGAAACGGGCCAGGAAGAAGGTTAAGAGCGAGTTGCCGACTTGTGCTCTTGTCGACTCTTTACCTAGTCGCGCGGATCTGGACCTTCGGATTCAGGTTGTTTTTTGCTCTTTTTTTTTGTTGAGGTTTTGATTGGATTTCTTTTGTATTTGATTGCATTTTTTTTGGGATTTTGGTGTTTTTAGGTAGAGGAAGATTTTGCACTTGTTAATGGTGTAGGAAACTGAGTGATGTTCTTACATGAGCCTTGGCATTGTCTAGTATGATAGTGTGCTGTAATCGAAGAGGCGCAATCACTTGACTGATATACTATTTTTCTGAATTGGGAAGACTTCTGAAGCAAAACCTAACCTTGGAATGTAGCTATTTGATTTGCATTTACTCTGTATCCTTGAAATGTGTTTACCTAGTGGGTCCATAAGTTCACATTTCTGTACCTCTTTGGTTTTTAGATTCTAAGGAAGTAGGATTCAAATGGGTGAACCTTATCCCAGAAGTTTGGAAGTTTTGTTTTGGAGCAGAATTAAGAATATGGAGAAGACTGGAGCTTATGTTGGGAGCAGGATTAAGAATAGGGAGATTTTTTTTTTCTTTGAATCTAAAACAAGAAGTGGGCCACTGTTGGATTAAGTGACACCATTTGTTAACTCATGAAAGTACATTAAAAGTTGAACAGGTTTGGAAAAGAAGTTTCCTACACAGTTGTGGGAACAGTTATTTTTCTAGTTTCTCCTAAAAATAATAGTATACTCTTCAAATTATTGGTGATTGGATTGGACCAGAACTGTTGAGCTTTTGGCTTGTCTTTCCTACAAGTCCATTTCCCCAATTAGGTCCCGATTTCTGTTATCATGACTTATGTCATATTTATTGACGAGTAAAATTATATTAATATGCTGTCCTTATATGGTGTTTGAGCAAAAACTTAAAGCATTGATAACAAGTTACATTACTTCTGCAGGCCTTGACAAAATACTTTTGTTTCTAGCAGGATAGAGGAGTGGTAAGTCATCAGCCATCAGAAAAGGATTGTACAAATCAATCACACCCTGAGTGGGAAACGACCAGAAAGATGTTAAAGGTGGACAAAGAGGAGGCCGAATCACATAAAGTGAGTCCTACATGCACTACAAGCTACCCATTATTTGGCTGCAGAAGGTCAAGGCGTAATCTAACTGAGGTTATGCTTACTAACTGCTTCACACACGTTTTTACTTATTCTTTTCAATCATTTTCATAAGCGACTTTCTTATTCAGGCTGAAAAGGAAGAAAGGAGAATACGAAGAATTTTAGCAAATAGAGAGTCAGCCCGGCAGACTATTCGGCGTAGGCAGGTTCAGAATTTCTCTTAAAGAAGTACTTGTTGGTTTTATTGTTCAAATTATGTATCACATATTCACGTTTCTAGTACATTGTTGTGAGATTTTCTTGTGCAAACATGTTATCCGAGATGAAGGCTTTTATTGAAAATACTTCTCTTTTTCATTCTCTTTGTTGGGAGTGCGTCCAAAGTTCCACATTGGCTAGATAAGGGGATGATCATGGGTTTATAAGGGAGGACTAGTATCTCCATCGGTATGAGGCCTTTTGGGGTGATCCAAAAGCAAAGCCATGAGGGTTATGCCCAAAGTGGACAATATCATACCATTGTGGAGATCTGTGTCGTGTCCTCATCCCTTAAACTCTTGTTTGTGGATTTCTATATCTTACTCTAAACCATCTGTGGGATGTCTTTGAAGATTAGTTGTATAGTTGCAGTAGACAGGAGTTTGAGGATACAAACCAAAAATATAATGAAACTCTAAAAATGGTAATTAAACTAAATACCCCTCAAAACTAACAAATTTTCGACTTGATTGTATACTGTTGGAAGTTATTTGTCTGATTGACCCTACAGCACACTCATATTGTCAATGCAATGTAACTGGTGTAGACCTCTTCACAACCCCAACTTTAATCCTCAGGAACAAGTTCACTGGAGATCAATATGCTTACTTGGGCTAGGGAAAGAAAATACCAGGTGCTTTTAATTTTAGACACCATCAAGAGATTAACCATGTGGGCTATTCTTAAGTTTTGATTTAAACTGCTAAAAAGAAAGTAGATGTTTCAAGTAGAGCTAGCTATAAAAATCATTCTGAATCATTGCCTTACTGCCCGTCATCAGAATCTCCACAAGTGAATTGGTGGTTGGTTGGCTTGGGCCGCTTGGCATCTTTTGGGGTATTTTACTTGGTGATGGGCTAAGTTTTAAGATAATCAGTACTAAAATGAAACTATTCACATCAAACGTAATTAGAGAGTTCAAGTTACATTGTTACTCTATTGAAATCAACTCCATGTAATAATATTTTATTTTGGTTGTTTATTGTGCAGGCTCTTTGCGAGGAGCTAACCAAAAAGGCTGCCGATTTAGCTTGGGAAAATGAAAATTTAAAGAGGGTAGGTATTCAAGGGCACCCCCCCCCCCCCCCAAAAAAAAAAAAAAAAAAAAGAAAAACAGCTGACCCATTTAAATTATTGAACTTTTCTATTTGTTGTAACCTTTATTTACTTTTATCTTGTGATCTTTCAACAATCAAGGAAAAGGAGTTGGCCCTGAAGGAGTACCAATCTCTGGAGACTACCAACAAGGAATTAAAGGAACAGGTAGGATGGGGTTGCATTTAAGAAATGTGTATGGTCATGGTCTTACCAAATCTCCGACGATTCACTTGCTCGCTCGTTTGTGTCTAGATGGCTCAAGCAGTAAAGCCCAAGGTGGAGGAAATCCCCGGAAACAATAGATCATCTCATGTTCAGATGCCTCCTTTACCTACCAACTACCCTCTTTTCTTGTTTAGTCGCCCTCCATATTCATCGTATTTTTGGCCGTCTGTGGTACAACCTTCAGGTCCCTATCATGAACTACACAATGTCGTTGTCGTCCCTTCAAGTATTCATTTGCCTGCTAATAATAATGTTCCTGTGTCTGATTCTTCCCATGTACAAGAAAGCTTTACGAATGTCAATGGCCTGAGAACACCCTTTTGTATACTACCTTGTTCTTGGTTGTTGCCTCATCATGATCATAGGAATCAACACGGTCCTCAAATCTCGTGTCCCACAGGAAATAATCAAGAGGATATTTATTCGAATTCCCAAAACAGTGCTTATACTTCAAAGGTTGTTGTGAATGCAGAAAGCGGACATTCTTCTTTGCCTTTAGCTGAAGAGAAAAACGAAGCTCCTGATTTGAATGAAGCTCCCAATTTAAACGAAGCTTTGATTCCAAAGGATCAAACTCAGAACACAGTTGGAGTAGTTGTGGAGGGATTCGATGCTGATGCAAGAGCTCAAGTTAGAAAAGTGCCTTCTCCTGTAAGACTTGAATGTGTTGAACCCACATCTGCTATCAAACAAGATAACCAAAACGAAGATGATCACGGTCTGTCATCAAAAACTTGTGATGACTTCTGTGATTTTGAAAAAAAGAATGAACCAGAGATTGTACCCTGTAAGAAAACCATAGATGCAATGGCTGCAGCTGAGGCAAGGAGGAGAAGAAAAGAACTAACAAAGTTAAAGAATCTCCATGCCCGTCAATTCCGTATGCATTCTTGATCTGTATGTATGGCTGAGGAGTTTGGCAACTGTTCGTCGTCGACAATCTCATCTGTGTTAAGTCCTGCATTTCACTGGCGATTGTTGCCAGAGGCAAGCACAGAGCATCGAGACATAACCGAAGTTCTGGCTTTCTTTTTGAGGCATTGCCTTTGCTTTTGATGCGGATCTCAGGGCGTGTCGAGATCTTGCTGCTAGTTATGGCAGTGATGCGGAAGAAAATTCACGCATCGGGGCGTTTTTTTCGTGTTTGTTCCGATGAATTTACTAACAAATGAGAGAGGTACTGATGACTTAGATGCTGATCACTTCCAAGAGCTTTGAGTTGGATTTGGAAGGGCATCAAAGAGGAGGAGAATGTAAGAATTTTGTATTTAAATCTTCTATGGCTACTTTCAAACACCCTTCATTGGGTTGGCTACAGTTCTTCAATAAGTTGAAGCATAAGAACACATCTTCTGATAAGCATGGAGATGTGCTATCTACTTTATTAAGAACCAGATAACAAATAAAAGATGTAGAAAGCCAAGTGGAAATATCACTTGCTGTTTTCCTAAAAAATTTGAACAGAAATACCTCATATAAATTATAGTTTTGGTCCTAGGACTTTTTCCAATTCTTTGAAATTGGTTTCTTATGTCTCCCAGGATATGAAGGTGGATAACAAAATAAAAATTAAAATTTATAACTAAAAGTAGTGTTTATAAGCTTATTTTTTTTAAATAAAATGGGGTCTAAATGGTTATTAAAAACTTTCATGTTTTCATATATGTGTTTGGTAGCATATTAAAAAATTGGATCCTAATTTAAACAATTGTTCAAAATGTCTATGATAATATATTTATAAACCATAAACTATTTGATAATTTTGTAGTTATCAACTAAATGTTAAGTTGAATATAAACTATTATTAATTTATTTGCATAAAAAAGAAACTAGGGAAAAATACACTTTTGGTCCCTGAGGTTTGGGTTAAGTGACACTCGGGTCCTTGAGTTTTCAAACTCAACAAAAATACCCCTGAGGTTTGAGATAAGGAGCACTTTGGTCCCTGCCGTCAAATTTTCTGTTAACTTTTAACGGTTGTTGACGTGGCACTATTATTTTAATATAAAAAATTATTTTGTTTTATTTTTTTAAATAAAAAATATTAAAAAAATTAAAAAATGAATATTTAATTATTTTTTTTATTCTTTCTCTCTTTCTTCTCATCTTCTTCCTTCTTCTCCATCTTCTCCCTCCTCCTTCTTCTTCTTCCTAAGTCCGGCGACCGGCGGCCACCACACGCCGCCGCCGCCGGCCGCCGGCGACTGATTTTTTTTTTTCTTTTTTTCTTTTTTCTCCTTTCTTCTTCTTCCCTTCTTTCTCCGGAAACTCAAAATTGAAATTGCACTAACCTTAGCTTTAGGAATAACTTTAACAGCGACCTGTTGACCCTTGAGCTCGCCTTTCTTGAACTTGGCAGAACAAGTATACCCAAAATGCCCTCTACCCACTTCCTCCCCAACCTCCAATCGACTCGTGAGCTCTTTCGAGAACCCAAATCGCTTATCCAACTCGATCCCACCTTCCTCGTCGCCTTCCTCCGGAATCGCCGCCGTGGAACCCGCCTTCTTCCCGAGCCGCCGCGCAAGGACCGCCCTAATATGCTTCGCCGGAGAAGGAGGGGCAAACGACCGCCGGAAGAACCTACCAGGAGTAGAGCTAGCACTCTCCGTCCCACCCGCCGGCAACAGCGAGTTCTGGCTCTTCTTCTTCAGAAAATAGTGCGCAGGAATAGGGCTGTAAAAGGGAAAGAACGGCGACTGTTTCCCGGCGACGAGATCATCCTTCCGGTGAGGAGTTGGCGCCGATTTGGGGGTCTGAGACGGATCAATCCGGCCATCTGGGTCTCTGGGAGCGTACGGATTCGGCTTCGGAGGTGGCTTTGAAGTACATATACCCATCGCAAAGTTGCATATCAGTGAAATCGTCGATCAGCGACGAACCCCTCAAAGCTTTTCTCCTTGGAGAAGTTATTTCTGGCCGAGTTTCTTCTCCACCCGTCCCAGATCTGGAACGGGGGAGGGAGGAGGGACCTCCCTCCTCCGTTTCCTCCCTCCCTTTTCTATTTTTTTTTTTTTAAAAAAAACATTGAAGAAAAAAAAAGAGAAGAAGAAAGAAGGGAAGAAGGAGAAAGAAGGGAAGAAGAAAAAAGGAGGAAAAAAAAAAAAAAAAATCAGTCGGCGGCGGCGGCGGCGGCGGCGGCGTGTGGTGGCCGCCGGTCGCCGGACTTAGGAAGAAGAAGAAGGAGGAGGGAGAAGATGGAGAAGAAGGAAGAAGAAGAAGATGAGAAGAAAGAGAGAAAGAATAAAAAAAAATAATTAAATATTCATTTTTTAATTTTTTTAATATTTTTTATTTAAAAAATAAAACAAAAATAATTTTTTATTTTTCAGAAAATAGTGCGCAGGACTAGGGCTGTAAAAGGGAAAGAACGGCGACTGTTTCTCGGCGACGAGATCATCCTTCCGGTGAGGAGTTGGCGCCGATTTGGGGGTCTGAGACGGATCAATCCGGCCATCTGGGTCTCTGGGAGCGTACGGATTCGACTTCGGAGGTGGCTTTGAAGTACATATACCCATCGCAAAGTTGCATATCAGTGAAATCGTCGATCAGCGACGAACCCCTCAAAGCTTTTCTCCTTGGAGAAGTTATTTCTGGCCGAGTTTCTTCTCCACCCATCCCAGATCTGGAACGGGGGAGGGATGAGGGACCTCCCTCCTCCGTTTCCTCCCTCCCTTTTCTATTTTTTTTTTTTTAAAAAAACATTGAAGAAAAAAAAAGAGAAGAAGAAAGAAGGGAAGAAGGAGAAAGAAGGGAAGAAGAAGAAAGGAGAAAAAAAAAAAAAAAAAAAAAATCAGTCGTCGGCGGTCGGCGGCCGGCGGCGGCGTGTGGTGGCCGCCGGTCGCCGGACTTAGGAAGAAGAAGAAGGAGGAGGGAGAAGATGGAGAAGAAGGAAGAAGAAGAAGATGAGAAGAAAGAGAGAAAGAATAAAAAAAAATAATTAAATATTCATTTTTTAATTTTTTTAATATTTTTTATTTAAAAAATAAAACAAAAATAATTTTTTATATTAAAATAATAGTGCCACGTTAGCAACCGTTAAAAGTTAACAGAAAATTTGACGGCAGGGACCAAAGTGCTCCTTATCTCAAACCTCAGGGGTATTTTTGTTGAGTTTGAAAACTCAGGGACCCAAGTGTCACTTAACCCAAACCTCAGGGACCAAAAGTGTATTTTTCCCAAGAAACTATTATTAATTTATTTTAAAACATGTTATGCGTTATAAATTTTTTATAATTATTATTTTTCTATAATACATTATATTATACAAATTTTAATTTCAAAAAAAATAAATTGAGTTTATAACATGAAATACTATATTTATTAAATTTTTTATTTATTTTTTTAATTTAATTTTGTATTTTAAAATCTCAAATTTAAAATCTGGATACATTAAAAACATTTATGTTGTTTTCAGAATTTCAATTATTTAGATCACATAATTCGAAAACAGTTTTAAAAACACGTTCGCATATTCATTGAATTTAATGAATCTGAAAACATAAAACATACAGTCCTTAACTTTTGAATCTATTTCAGTTTTTTATCCCACTCAATTTTTGCTTTAAATACACTTGATCTAGATACAAGATGTGTAACAAGTAGCAAGTGGTGTGCATACCACATTTTTATTAAGTTAGAATTAATACTTTTAAGATATTTGTTTGAATTTTCAAAACAATGTTTATACTTCAATTTTTTTTTTTTTTTTTTTTATGGTTTGACATGATGAATTGACACTTCATAGTATTAACAAAAATGGACTTAATATGATTCTTCAAAAAAAAAAAAAAATGGACTTAATATTAATAATAAGAAATTTAAACAAATGAAATACTATTATTTGTTTGTTTAAATATTTTTATTATATATGTATTTTTTTCTTTTCAGAAATGTTATCAACATTAATATTCTCTCAATATTTTCATCAACATGGACATCTAAAATCTTGATAGAAGTGGGTTTTGATAACTTAAAATTTAGAATTTAACATTTTTTTCATTCAACAAAAATCAAGGGGTAGTTTTATGATTTCACTAGTTGAGCTAGAGGAAAAAAAAGTTACAAAGGTTTTGAATTTTCAACAAATTTGTGTATATTCTAGTGATGGCTTCTAACATAAATTTTAATTTCTTTTTTAAGCTAAAAGTTAATATTTGGGAGTGTATTGAAGTTTAAAAAGTTCATAGATCAACTCTTTTTTTTTTTCTTTTTTTTTTTTTTGAAATTAGATCAACTCTTTTTTTTTTTTTTTTATAAAAAAAAGTACAAATTTAAATAACTATTACATTATAATAAAACTAGAAAAATGCCCAAAAATAAATTAAGCAAAAAAGCATCAACATAAGATCTTGGAAAAGTGATAACAAACTAAAAAATGATCTAACAAAAGCAACTAATCACTCCAATCCCTAACCAACAAGAACCCAAAAAAAACATACAAATATTAAAATGAAAATTAAACTAGAAGATCAAATAATAATAATTAAATAATAAGCTTTCTCAAAATAAATAAATAAATAAATAATAATAATAAAAATAATAATAATAATAATAAAAGAAATTAATTTCTAAATACCAAAATTGGGCTTCTAACATTATGCTTAGAATCGTCCCACTCAAGCGACGCCGACGACAGAACGTTCTCCTCCGGCGCCACCGTTCCTTTCACAATAACCTTAAACGACCGATTTTCGTACGGCCGGTCGAACTTCAAAGTCTCCGGCAAGACTCTCACCGACAGACCCGCCGGCGATTTTACCTTGGCCTTGTACGTGGAGGGGCCGTAGCCGACGTGGGTGACGGTCCGGTGGAAGACGGCGGAGAAGGCGGTGGTGTCGAGGTCGACGGGGACGAACATGGAGGGGTAGTTGAGGGCGTCGGCGCCGGCGGGCGGCGAGAGGGCGGAGCAGTTGAAAGCAGGGTCGCCGGAGCTGATGGCGAGGGCGGAGCCGGCGTAGTGATTTTTGGAGCCGAGGAAAGAGAGGTAAGAGGAGCGAGAGAGGTCGTAAATGAGGCCGGGATGGACGGCCTTCGTGGGATTCATTTGGCCGGCGCCGGCGGTCGTCTAGTTTTTCTCCGATCTTCAATGGCGTTGCTGCAAATAAAAGTGATTTTAGTGTTAAAAACCACTTTTGGTCTCTAAAAAAGTAACAATTTGGTCCTTTTAACTTTAATTTGTAACGATTTAGTCCTTATACTTTCAATTTTGTAACAATTTAGTCCTTGAACTTTAATAAGTAACAATTTAGTCTCTATACTCTCAAATTTGTAACAATTTAGTCATTGTACTTTCAAAATTGTAACAATTTAATCCTTGTTGCAAAAGAAATCATCAAAATTAAATGTTGATTTTTATTATTTAATGATTAAATTTTGTAGCTTATTAACATATTGGATCCCAAAATAGTTTATTAATCTATCTAGGTAAGAAATTTCATTAAATATTTACATTAATTTTTCACGATAAGGACTAAATTACTACAATCTTGAAAGTAAAAGGACTAAATTGTTACTTATTAAAGTTCAGAGACTAAATTGTTACAAAATTGAAAATATAGGGACTAAATCATTACAAACCAAAGTTCAGAGGCTAAATTGTTACTTTCGTGAAAGTTCAGGGACCAAAAGTGGTTTTTAACCTAAAAAAAGTAATAATAATAAGAAAAAAAGAATAAAAAAACAAACCGGTGGTGATGAGGGCCGACTTGATGGCGGCGGGGGACCAAGAGGGGTGGAAGGTTTTGAGATCGGCGGCGGCGGCGGCGTGAGGACATGGGATTGAAGTTCGAGACATAATGTTGAAAAGGGAATGTCTGTTGTTGGGAATTGTAGCCAATTTTGAGAATGCTGCTAATATGTTCATCCCTCGTGCTGCAATGTCCAGCAGCATTTTTTTTTAAAAAAAAAAAAGAAATTCAATCATTAATTTCCAACTTTCATTTACGTTTAAATCTCATTTTAGTCTCTAAACTTTTAAGTTTGTTCTACTAATCTTTAAACTTTCAAAATGTTCGTTTGATTCTTAACCTTTCAAATGTGTTCTATTTTAGTCCTTGAACTTTCAAAATGTCTATTTTAGTCCTACTTTTAAAAAAGAATCATTTTGGTCTTTGTTATGTTACTTTTATACTTCAAATCCACTTTGTCTACTTATTTGACTTGAAATCATGCGTATATTAACAATCTAAGACAAATACTTAAGCTATATATATTATTAATTTGATAAAATTGAAATAAAAGTAAGGACCAAAATAGTCATTTTTTAAAAGTTTATGGACTAAAATAGACATTTTAAAAGTTTAGGGACCATAATAGAACAAACTTAAGTTCAAAGACTAAAACAGACATTTTGAAAGTAAGGACCAAAATAAAATAATCCTAAAAGTTTAGAGGACCAAAATAGGACTTAAACCTTTCATTTGTATTATAATTTAACCAAAATAAACTAAAGAGTTAGTTTCAATTATACCTCTGAAGTTTCAGAAGTTTCATTTTAGCCCTTGAAATTTGAAGTTTATTTCAAAATGATCCATTTTTTCATTAAATTCATAGACGGAAAATAACGTGTTTGCATATGTATTATTACTTAGATTTGAACACATACGTGAAGAGAGGAAAAAAAAAACATGCAAACCCATATATATTTTTTTTACCTAATTTATAATGAGAGATATGGGTTAAAATTTAATTAAAAAAATAACCTTGAGGATATTAATTATGAGCAACTATCTGAGGACCTCTTGAAGAAAAGTAGGCCAAGGAAGGAGATCTCTCTTCTTTGTGGTTGTTTTGTATATCACTGCTTCAGGATTATTCCTGTTAATATAATCCCATACAAAACATACATAATCATTATTATTATTATTATGTTAATCATAATTGTTATGGCTAAAATTAGTCAATAATAGTTTATTTAGAAAGGCTCAAACTCATCAGGCCCGGAGACAGAAGTCGCGACCACAAAAAAAGGGTCGGAACTCATTCCGACTCAAGATTCCTTTCCTCGGCCTCGACCCAATGTCGAGGCTGACCAGGGCCAAAGGCCCGAAGCTTGACTAGCGATGGAAACCCTAGAGGAAAATTGATAAAAAGGAAGCATGGCAACACCCATAGGTATTGAAAAACATATCAAGAGAAACATTTTGCGATTTCTCCGTTCGGAGTGTGTGGTGATCTACACCACACCGATGTGCGGCGTTTTGCTTGTCTTGCAGGTCACGTCTTTCCCGCTCTTCTACAAATTCTACAAATTCACTATTAATCGTCATGTGGAGCAAAGGGAACTCTAGGAGCAAAATTTGACCATCAACAATAATATATAGCAATTTTGAATAACCATGTATTTTCATTATTTTGGTATTGAGTTTTCAAAGTTTCTAGTTACTAGCTAGATTGGATTTGGTGTTACTCGAAATGTCTTCTAGGGTTTGAGTTGTTCGATTGAAAAAATTTGAGAAAATATAGTGTTTTTGGGTATAATTACAACGATACTAACATATAAAAACTCATACTTTATCAAGTTGCTAATAACTAGTTGACCTATATAAATTGGCATAAGAATTCTTACTTTCTTATTCAAGGAGGCTAATACAATGTGATGATGGTTTTATATACCGTTAGAAGTAGGAGAGAAATTAAAGTTTATAATTTCACTATATATGCTTCCAACAAATTTTTCCCCTTGACTTGTGGTGCAAAAATATTTGCACAAAACAAACTAAGCACATGCTCTTGCTTTATTGCGCATATCATCAAAAACCCTAATCTCCCAACTCACACTATTCCTTTTATTTTATTTCTTTTTAATTTAGTTCAACCAAAATCGAACCTTCAACCTTAGTCTTATACACAACCGATCTATTTCTTAAAGAAATCCGACTCAAATCCTAATGGGACCATGTAGTAACAGTTGGTGGACATTTCAAGAAACTCATCCAAAACCAAAAAATACAACAAAAATAAAACCGAACTCAAACCCCAGAAACCAAAACGGTAATTATACACAAATACGATCTAAGTCGTTAATGTAAACGAGAAATAATAATAATAACAAAAGAACATACTTGGTGGAGTTGATATAGGCATCAACAAAGTCAGAATCATGAGGAAAGATGAGCAGAAGGAATGGGAGTGGTGATGGCAATCTCAACAGTGTCCATAAGATTGGATATAACTCCAACACCACCGAGATTAGACACTGTGCATGTACTCTTGATTTTGAGATCCCAAACAATACACTACTTTTCCTTTCACTTTATCTTTATCAAGACTCCCATAATCGCACCACCTACAACACAGACGATCCACTGAAATGTAGCCTTCCGTTGCTCCGATTCGTTTATAGAAAGAAAAGGTAAATTAGTGTTGTTTATTTGCGTTGGATCGCTATCGCTATCTCCATCTATCGGTAATCCTGCATGATGAGAGGGTATACATCTCTTTCTTTGGTGAAAATGTGTAAAAATCTATAGGAAAACCAAAGCAAAAAACGTATGGGTAGTTCCCCAACGATTTTTTTTTTTTTAATTTTCATTAGATACGGGCAACACAAATATAGGGGGAGACATGGAAATTACTTAAGGCTAAAAATGGAAGATTGAATTGTACGAGAATAGGTCAAAAATAACAGTTGGCCATTTTTCATTAAAAAAAATCCGATTTGACCATTTTTCAAAGCTACCCTATAATTTTGGCCATTTTTAAGGATATCCCTTTTTTTATGGATTATAGGCATTATATAGCTAAAGAAAACAATAAAATAATGACCAACAACTTGTGAATAACTCAATTTCTTAATGCATAAATTTTTTCAGGGTAATTTAAAAAATAATCTTTTAGACCCCTCTGATAATGATTTTATTTTATTTTTTCTGCTTTTTAAAACGTTTATATTTCGTTTGTTATATTTTTCATTTTAGAATCTTAACCAATTTTGGAAGAAAAATCAATTTTCGAAAAGTATGACATAACAATAATTTAAAAATAATTTCAAAGAAAGAAAGACGTAACAAAACACATCCTTATTCCCTAATGTAATGTGTGTGTATAATCTTTTGTGTGTGCATTTTATATCCTTAACTTTGGGGTATCCTCTCGTTTGAATGGTTCAATGAGTTCATATTCAAGAACACTATTCATTTCAAATTCTTGGAGAAACTCCTAAAATTTGGATACTGATACCATAAGTTTAGGGAACAACAATATCTTAAAGTTAATTTACATGAGTGATTAATTTAATCTAGACAGAAGTGGTAAGAACAGGTTAAATACCAAAAAGAAAGTTTAATCAAGTCCCCCAATGGTAGCGTTACCGAAGAAGTTGAGCTTGCAGCCGAACAGCCTCACGACGTTCTAGACCCGACTCCGTAAGCTAAGGAGACGAGCTTTGTGTCACTTATTTTAGAATATACATTACTTTATTTTACAATGTCTGTTGAGGCTCCTCTAACAATTCTTTCTAATAAATATGGTCATTTGTTTGCTGCCTGTTCCATTTCAAACTGAACCCACAAACCAAATCAAATTCATCTTCTTGGGCTCTTGAACTCCTTTTAACCAACTTCCACAGTTAATGGTCTTTCAGTTATTCCAAGGTCATGTGCTCTGTTATTCCTTTGGCTGCTCCAATAATTTGGTCCCTCGAGGACGAACGCACGGTGGCACGATTGCAACGACGACCTGTGATTTGAAATGGCTTCTCTTTAACCAACAGAAGCAACTCAGGTATTATGACTGACTGTACAAAGAAATGAGCGAAAGCACAAGTCGCTTCATGTATATCAGCTGCCTTTGGACATTTGGGCAAAGCTATTTTTTCAAACAAATTTCATTTCTTCTTCATCAACTTCTTATCGAGAGCAGACAGCACAATCTCCTGACAGCGTAAAATTCCAGCTGCTCCACCATAGCACAACCATTTTTCACTCCCTAGGTTCATGTTCCATCTCATTCGATGGAGTGCAACTGATTTGGGAGGGAATTTTTCAAAACCATTCCCCGAACCAGGCACTATGTCAGCATCCGTCTGTGCATCGTTAGGCTCGTCGCTACATTCCAAGTCTTGGTTATCCTCTCCCTTCTTCTTGCACTTTGATTGAGTTTGTTTTTTCTTCTTCATGGACATCAGTGTTTCCTCAGATCCAGATTCAACACCAGCATCCGTCTGTGCATCGTTAGGCTTGTCGCTACATTCCAAGTCTTGGTTATCCTCTCCCTTCTTCTTGCACTTTGATTGAGTTTGGTTTTTCTTCTTCATGGACATCAGTGTCTCCTCAGATCCAGATTCAACACCGGTATCATCGTCAAAGCAAAGGGCTGCAATGAAATCAACAATTTGGTGAAAGTTTCTAAAGAAATTATTCAGAGAAATCAAGAATCGACACGTTACCTAATGTTTCATTTTCTGATACTGGAACTGTGGCAGTTTTGTGATTTCCTTCATTTGATTGAATTTCAGATAAAATTGCTCGCATGGACAACGGCGGGTCAGATCTGTTGGACACCTTCTTCAAAGGGAAAGGAACATCTGCTGCTGGAGAGTGGAATGTAATAGTTGATTGCTCCTCAGTTAAGTATTCACATACGAAATGTGGGGTTCTGTTTCGAGAATTTTCTTTCTCCACTGCTTTGGTAGTAAGCTGATAAATTAAACGTGAAAGAAAAACAAAAAATGAAATTATAATTCAAGGCATGATTTATGGAGACTAATACCAATAAATGAAAGTCTATTCAATGTATGCAACAATTCTCTTTCAATTCCATCTGTGGCGCATAGAGAAAAAGAAAGCATATATGAACTCTTCTACCATCAAAACAAATATTTGTGGTCAAATAACTCCTTATCAAAGTTAGAATTAAGAAATTTTTTGTTGATCAAATAATTTTACGTTCCCTACTCCGTCGCCCTCTTACATCCATCCTCAGGAAACCCATGGGTTTGCTGGTTATTCCAATCCCGTGCTTCCAAACCAAAAATGCATATTTTCGTCTAGAAGCATTCTCCACGGAGTTCCCTCCCTTAATCTTTTTGTAACAATACCCGTTAAGTTAATACTTACTAAAGGGATTGCTGTAATCATCCCTCAGATTAAGGGTTGGATGTTGATTCTACTATCCCTGTTTGTAATTTTCCCTCTTCAATGGAAAGTAGTTTATAACATACACACCCACACAGCAACAAGGTAGGTTATAGAAAACAAAAGAAATATAAGAAGATAAGATTATAAAAAAAAAAAACTAAGACCAAAAGGATAGAAAGTGCCGAAGAGGCAAGCTGCACCGCACTAGCAAAATATACTGCGCAAGTTGAACTCACCTGGAAACGGACAACTGTTCCATCAGCACCGCAGTATGCAACCATGCCTGAAATCATCAATTGCTATGTCTCCAAATGTATATGATATGTGTTGAAATTTAAAAGTAAACTAAGTTGGATCTTAAAACCAACAGCATAACCACAAAAGGCTTCAATATTTTCCAAAAAAACAGAAAGAGAAACAAAAGACAGAAAAATCATCATTGCTCACTGGAAACTTATGATATGAAGGGTGTAAACGGTTATGACATTACTATTTCTTTTCCCAAAAGAACTACAATTCACAATCTCCTGTTTGGTCATATCTTGGTGAACATTTTCTTTTTGAATTTACACATTATGATACTATATGTTCTTTATCTCTACACGGCTAAAAATTAAATCAAGACAAGCATATAACCACATCAACGAGAATGTTTTTTTTTTAATTGTTTCTAATGACTTGAAGAAAGCCAAACAAAAAAAGTAGCAAATCTAGTACCACAACCTCAAATTTGACAATTAAGTATGCAGTTTTTTAACATCAATCAGAAACATAAATAATCAGGAGAAGGATACCAATACACAATACACATAAATGATAAATCTTCAGTTTACAAGACTGACGCTCTACCACTGAGAGCTGCAGAGGCCACTGATGAAAGCAGTAAATGTAACCAATACAGTGCAGAAGGAAATCCAATGTTACAGTGTTTGATGTTACAAATTAGGTCTCTCTAATAGAAAACTTTGATTCCAATTATTTCTTCTAGCTATCCATAGTTATATAAATAGAAATACTAAGCGAATGAAATACAACCCAAGCAAACAAACCATGAATTACAGATATACCTGTCTGCCTTGAAACTTGAGTACTCCAGATAGCAAATGATGAACAACAGTAACAGTGTAAACCTTTTTGTTTTGTCCCTGTGAAGGGTTTACCAGTTACTGGAACATCATATGCAGCCTTTGGCAAACTGAGAAGTCTCAACGTTCCGTCATCGAAGGATAAAATAATGCATCTAACCAGAATAGGATCATTGTAAAATAAAAGACAATTAGTAAAACGACTTGATGTGCCTAATCTGCATTATATCAAGATAAAATATGTACCTAGGATCAGGAAGCCAATCCAGACTATATATCATCCTCGGTGCTGGATGAAGGTCCCACAATGGACGGAAAGGATCTCTAATATAATATTGTAATGATTAATATCAGATTGCCACTGAGTTGAAATGAAACAATATAACGTGGACCAGAAACCAAGAAATTTTATACTGTATGTAATGAGAACATAATAAATGAAATAACGAAGTGATGAATGAAATAACAAATGATCATTCACAGAGCATACAGCAGCCTCGTCTAAATGTCATATTTGGGCATCCTGCTTATAATCTCTCTGCTATACTGACTCCCCAAAAATAAAGAGTGCATCAGAAAATTGACTTCCTTAGAGCATCTTGGCTTCAATAAAGCAGCCGCTAGTTCAATACTAAGCAATAGAGATTATCCTAATAGTTCACTAAGGTACTTCATATCATCATGTAGTTTCTTCTCGCCAAAATCCTGATAATTTCCTCTTATATATGCACCAAAATCCTCTACACGATTAGCTTTGTCAAAAGAAGAGAACAGCAACAGATCATCAGCAATGCAACTGGGAAACTAAAACTTAAGTTCCCCCGACCCTACAACCTTTGTCCTTTAATAAGTCCCTTCTCGAGCTCTTTTCTCCAACAGCCTACTAAACACGTCAACCACAACAATTAAGAGAGAGGGAAGAGGAGAGTCACCTTACCCTACACCCCAAAAAGAGATTAACTTCACCTTTTAGATCATTAACAAGAAAAGAAAGTAAGTATACGCAGATCCATCTCCTCCACCTAGACTCAAGCCTTCCAGCTCAAGATTCTGGCCACAAATGGTCCAATCAACAAAATCATAAACTTTTCCATCCCCCACTCTTCGCACTAGCTACTTCATTGTCTATAAGAACAGGGTCTAGAATTTTTCACCCACCAATAAAAGTTGATTTCATAATAGAGATAATGGAAGTGTGAACTTTTTCAAATCTCTCATGACGACACTCCTGCTACAACTTTATAAACACACGGTCAAACTAATTGGTCTTCAGCAACAGAAATAACATTGACTCTTTCTAAAACAAGGCTCGTCAAAGTTTCAGTTAACATTCAGTGGTCATCACAAAAAAGACAGCCGTCTTGAATCTTAAATTCCAATATTCCACACTTTCTCTGCAAATCATCCAGCAGACAGAAAGCCTGTTCAAAATGCCTTTAGAGAAGTTCCAAATCTGGAGAGGAATTTCCAAATTCAAAACATTCATCTCTAATGTTTGCCAGGTATGGAAGTTCCTTTCGATTGCAATGATCAAGAAGTTACTCCATTGTTGGAGGAAGAGTAGTTTCGAGTAGTTTCGAGGAATTTCCCTCGGGTGTGTCTAAAGAGAATGGAAGAGGGTGTTGGTTTTGTCATTTTCGATTGGTACATCTTAAGATTATCTCAAGATATTTAAGTGTGTTGGTGATTTTTTTTTTTTTTTTTTTTTGATAAGAAACATCAAGGAACTATGCATTAATCACAAAAAAGAGCATAACAGCCTAAGGGCCAGGGATTGAGATCACCATCGCCCAGAACCTAATACAAAATAGCTTGCCAATCCTTAATAATCGACAGCAAACTGTAATTACAAAAAGAATGCTTGTGAAGTGAAATCCACCAAGAGGCTGTATTTTGTACATTCTCACAAAAGAAGTCTAGGCTAACGGACTTATCTTCAAAGATTCTATAATTTCTTTCCTTCCACAAAAGCCAAAGAGTGGCCCGAAACACACAATTCGCCATAATCTTGGCTTTTTTCTTCAACCAAGCATTTTAAATGAAGCTTGAATTGGGACATGGAAGACAATGACAGAATGCACCGCATGGGCAGAAAATAGTTTTAAAAAAGTTGCTCCAATAGAATTAATTAAATTCCTTCAATCTTATGAACTTTATAAGGGCCTTCCTACAGTCCACTTGGAAGGAAAGGAACAACTTCATTTTCAAGGATAGAGAGAGATGCTTTAATAGTTATCCACACTTTAACAATTATGTTTTATCTTCTGTCATTGCCAATTGGGAGTGTTTTTGGTAATTCCTTCGGATAGGAGCTTTTCTCCCCTCCTGTAATGCATCTCATTAATGCTTTTCTTCACTAGGTGTTATTTTTTGGATTGGAGGTCCTTCTTGTATAATTAGTGTTGTTTTTATCCGCAAGAAAAGGGGGTTTAGAGTCGCCACCTAGGCATAGGGCCTTAGGGTGGGCTGTTTTTCTTGTATGTCCTTTTGTATTCTTTCATTTTATCTCAATGAAAGCTTGGTTTTTCATTTAAATAAAACGTTCCATTTAAATAAAGCTTGGTTTATCCCAAAAACTAACTAATTTCCTTTTGACCCAAAAACAAAAAATAAAATAAAAGGAATAACTCCACCAACCTTAGGTCCCAAAATTTTAAACCTCCATGACCAGCAGTAAGTACCACATTTGCACTTTCGAGATCACTGCACATAATGAGAAAATATGTGTATTTATGATTTCATTCTGAATATAAATAACTGTAGTAAAATAAAATTTAGATTTTTCCACATTAGGGTGGAAGAATCGGCATTGTGACCTTTTTTTTATTGTTTCTTTTTTTTTTTTTTTGGGGGGGGGGGGGGGGAACAAGGTAAATAAGTTCAACTTTAACTCTAACTCTACGAACCTTTCACTTGGTGCCCATGCGACCCCTCTTATTGGAACTGTATCTGCACTAAAACGAAGCAAAGGCCTTGTATCTGAAGAAAAAGAAGAAGAGAATGATGACCATATCACTTATAATTGCACGAGACTCAAAATACAAACAAAAGAAGGAATTAGAAACACAAGTTCAGACAAGTAAAACAACCTTCGCAGGTACTATTTGCAGAAAACTTCCACAAGGCGACCTGAACGAATGAACTATGTTTTAGTCGTCATCAAATTAAAATTCAAACCAACAAGAGAGTAGGACCAGCCAAAGTTGGATCAAGAATTGTGTCAGTAAAAGAGTTGTATCAATGACAAAAAACAAAAACAAAACAAAAAAACAAATATTTAAAACTTGTATCATTAGATAGAGAAAACCTCAGGAACTTCAATTTTCTCATGCTCCCAACAACATTTCATCAAAAGAATGAGTAATCAGTTCCAGAAATTTCTCAAACCAAATAAAGAACTAGTTCTTCCAATATGCAAGAAGAACTGCATATTTAGAACGACATTTTTTGCTATGAACAACGATAAAAGAAAAGGGAAGTTAAATATTAACTGTTCCATCATGGCATCCAGCGAGTAGATAATCATAAGGAGGTGTTGCCGACCATTCCACCGTCAGGGGGATGCTGCAGCACAAACAATAGACAATGAATTAGCAGTAACAAAGAAGGTTAGTGACAAACATAAAACTTGTGTGAACTGTGAAATACCTAACACGTGATGCAATTTTAGCGAAAGAATGACAACTGTAATAACCAAGAATATATTTAAAATTTCATTCAAAAGCTTTCCAGCTTGAGTAGTTATCTCGATGAAAAAATTATTCAATCAGAAACAAGGGGAGGTTGGTTGTACATGATGATGGTGTAATGTCCAATTATGCAAGGAGTAACGACCATCTCTAAGGTAGCCTATTCTACTCTTCAATTTATAGCAATCCTGAACACATTGGTTTTTCTTTTCGCAAAACTGCATCATGTTAAACTTGAAGAGTTGTCATGTCATTGTATCAAAAATAAACACCGAATACCTTTGTGAATTTGCACTTCTCAACATCGAGCATCTGAAAATAGGCTTCAACTTCACAAAGCGAGGATCTGTGCCCACCCCATTGAATCTAGAAAAGATGGCTTTCACTACATGGGGAAAAGGAACCTCCCAGCTGCAATTAGTTCAAAGGATCATCAAATAGCACAGTTCCCAATAAAGACAGATTGTAAATCATTGGAAGCACATGGTGAACATCAAAAGTCAAAACCTTAAAACAACCGAAGATGCAAGAACAGAAATTAAACAATGATAATACAAGCACTTTGAGGGCTATATGTTGTTATAGATTTTTTTTTATTTACCAGTACATCATGTTGGTATAATCAATTGTGCTGATCTAATTAAACATGAAAACTAGAACTATGAAATTTTCATAAAAGAAAATCTAAAGTCAACTCTACAAAGAACCAATATCTATAGAAAATGGAAAAAAAAAATGAAGGCTCATATTTTTCATTTACCAGAAACTCTGCGTCATATTCAACTAATTTTACTCCATCTCAAAAGGAAACATCGAAGAGATTATCCAACATGGTTTAAGTATATTCTTCCAAATCTATTTAATTCAAATCTTTAGCAAGCATGAAAATCTCTTAGTAAACCCAATAGAGTAACTAAATATACGCAAGAAACATAATAAATTAAATAAGCAAAAAGTCCTGCAAAAGAATGGACAAAAATTAAACATAAAGTAACTAACATATATGTCATAAGACAGTTAAAGCAGTTTAATTACACTTCTAGAGATCCGTTGCCCAGCAAAACAGCAAGGTAGCCCATTCGGTGCTGGTATTTGGCAGTACACGAATTAGTTGGCTTCCATTTTAAATCCCATGCTACCTTTCCATTGTGAGCCAAGCACAATACTACTCTAGGCAAAGCAACGCTCTCAGGAATAGAAAATTTAATTGAGCTAGTGTCTAAAACAGCATTCTCTGAAATATCATTACATAATAGAGTATCTTCCCCAGAACATTCACTTATAACATTCGCATTTTCCTGAAGATTGATACCATTGGATCCATCTTCTTGATTCTCTGTAAGTGATAATGTTCCCATGTCATCAACATAATTCTTAGTCCCAGTTTTTCTTCTCACTCTTCTCTTCTGTGCAGGAACTTCATCTTCAGAATTGCATATAGAAACTTCTTGTAAGGTACTCCTCTGTCTTTCAACACTGTTTTCCAGTAATACAAGTTCTTCAGAATTTTTGGGGACACCATCAATCTCAAGCAAGTTGGATGAATCAACTGGGTATTCAATAGAAAGGGCCTGAACAAGTTGGTAATTGTCACCCTTGTTATCATTGGATTCTTCTTGTTTCTTTTTAGGTCTTCCTCTAGGCCTCTTTGGTTGAGATGGCAAGTCTGATCCCCCTTTTTTCTTACGCCCTGGTGGCCTTCCTCTAGGCCTCTTTGGTTGAGATGATAAGTCTGAATTTGCTACATTGGTCGGTTCCGTTTCATGGTTTTCAGTGCCATGCACTAAGCACCATATCTGCACCATACCTCTTCCAGTGAGTGGGATACCCATCTTGTGATAAGAAGAGCCAGGCGGATGAGCAGAAACAGCAATAAACTGTCATACGAGTCGAGACATTAATAATTTACAAAAATTGAATAAAGACTTCTGATAAATAGAGAGAGACAACGAAGAACAAGCAGCAGTGCCTATCTAAGTGAATGAAAATGAAAGCCACAAGTGAAGATGAATAAAACGATATTTTACACACAGATTATAATAGTGGTCATAACAGTTTTATTTCAAAAAAGACCAATTGAAGAGGAGGGATACCTCACATTTGACAAGGGATTCGGTCCTTTCAAGAACTTGAGGACACCAATCTAAAGCCCAAATAGGCCCACCAACATGCATAACAAAGTTTCTGCAAAAAAAAAAAAAACAATAAAAATGATTGATTGAATGTGCATATCAACTGCGGAAGATATAATTACACGAGACATTAAAAAAGTAGAGCTTCAATTCATACAAAACTGACAACACTAGCCCACTGATAAAAACTACTATAACCAACAGCAGAAGCAATCAAAAGTGAAAGTGGCACCGTAAGCAACATTACCTGTTTTAATCACATCATAGGCAGAAAGCTCCATAGGGGAACATACCTATTGGCAAGAGCGTAATAACAACATGGTATGCAGTCTTTTCAAAGTACTTGCACATTAGATGCGACATACAAATTCCTAAAATACCTTAGAGACAGGTAATTATGCATCCATTACATTAGGGTTCAACTTGACAACCTTGACACTCATACATAGTTTGTGTATTCCTCATATCACCTACGATGGTATCAAACAACATACCTGAAGTCCAGAGAAGTAGTGGCCCCAGGCGGTGCTCCATCCTGCATATTAAATTAAGACTTGGGTTAATTCTAAATGCTGCATGACAGTTACGGTTCATCACCTAAAAAGAAAAAAGAAAAAAAACAGTGGGGCCAAAGGAGAAAAGAGAAGGCAAACAAGGAAAAACAAACCATGCAGGGAATATAATTAGGGGAAGAAAAAAAGACAACAACATGTTAAACATAACTTACAGCCCAGCACCTTTAGAACAGCTGCAGAAGAAAACTGGGGTAAGGTTATCGTGATGTCCCCATCCTTATCCTCAGGGCCTCTATAGTCACTAGCAAACTTGACGGTTTTCGGTTCATAATTGTAGTACCTCCATTCCCTAGTCAAGTATAATTTGAGGAAAAAAAAAAAACAGATAATGCAGGATGAAGATATTCAATACATTGCATGCCAAGCTCAAACTGCCAAAGCACCAACCTGTCTAAACAATGCAAGAGTTCTTAAGCTACATACAAAGAAAACATGCAACCATGCGCACCTTAAGAAAACGGTGGATGATGAAAACCGCTGAATTTCACTATCGTCAATTCCGCCATCGTCATCCTCTGCCTCACCACAGAGCTCGGCAATTGCATCGATGGCTCTAAAGTGGTTTTCAACACAATGATCAAACTCCGAAACTCTAAACCCGGGGCCATCTTTACGACCTGCAGGTTGCTCTGCGTTGACTGAAGTAACCCCCGATTTCTTCTTAGCTCTCTTCTCCGGTTCCTTCTTCTCCCGACGAGCCACTGGTTTCTTCTTCCCTTTCTTGCCGCTGGTGTCGATGGATGATGCTTCCGGTTGAGGTTGAGGTTGATGTTCTTCCATTGCCATTCTCCGCAATGTGCTTCGAAAAATCCAATTTTTATTAGGTTGTGGAGATTCGAACCCTAGTCTCCTTCCGAGTTTGATTTACAGAGAGATTCAAACCCTAAACAAATGTACGGCACTGTTGTTTTCAGTCTTGACGAGACTCTTCACTGCCAAAACGCACAGCTTTATGGGTCTTTTTTTTTTATCAAATAATTAAAATTCAAATAGAACCAAATTTGGATATGTAAATATTTTCCTACACATCTCATTAAAATTTTGACCATTAAGAAAGGGAAAGATAGAAAATGAGAAAACTTTTTTTTCTCTCCTAGTTGTTAACGTTTTAATGGTAGTATCTTGGGAGATCTTTACATACGGTTATGCAACCAAGTCTTTTTCATTCAAATATCTGACCTGTTGATTAATAATCTATGTCTATCTATCTATGATCTCTATATATACATATACACCCTATATATAAAAGTGGCTATAGAGAGAAATTTTATCTCTCCATTATGCCCTCCATATTTTAAACGTATGTCTATTTTACCTAATTCTATTGCATAAATTGAAATTAGGACAAAATGCAAGATGAAAAAAAAAAGGTTGGGGTTGGGATAGTTGCCCTCAAACCCCACCAACCTGGTTTTTCAATTTACTATATACATTATTAATTAATGTATCCCTTTATTTTAATTACACAAAAAAACTATCAACTTTTCTCATTCCAATAGAGAATTTCAAGAGACGACTTCAATTCTAAAAAAAAAACAACTCATTATTTTTATTTTTTGACAATATGTGGGGGTGGGGGATTCGAACCACAAACCTCGTGGTCATCAGTACAACTTTATGTCAATTGAGCTATGCTCTTGTTGGCCAAAAAAAAAACTCATTAGATTCCTCTAAAATAACCAACTTCTATTATATTCTTATTTTTATAACACAAAAGCCTATGGACTATTCTCATTCCAAGCACCAATCAATAGAGAATTTAAAGAGACGACTTCTATTTTCAAAAAACAACTCACTGGCTTCCTACAAAATAATCAACCTCTATTATAATGTTAATCTTGTTTTTATTCTTCTAAAAAAATCTTGTTTTTATTACACAAAAACCTACGGACTCTTCCCATTTTGGGCACCATTCATTTGAAAAGTTCAAAAAGATGACTTCAATTTTCAAAAAACGACTAATTGGCTCCTTACAAAATATTTCAGTTGTACAACTCATCAACATCTATTACAATCTTATTTTTATTACACAAAAACCTATAGACTCTTCTCATTCCAAGCACCATTCATTGGAGGGTTCAAGAGATGACTTCCCTCTTCAAAAAAAAGGACTCATTGGCTCCCTACAAAATATTTTAATTCAATAAATCATCAACATCTATTACAATCTTATTTTTATTACCAAAACACCATTCATAAGAGAATTTCAAGAGATGACTTCAATTTTCAAAAAATGACTCATTGACTTCCTACAAAATATTTTAATCCAATAACCCATCAACATCTATTACGATCTACCATCAAACTAAGTCCTAATTTGAGTTGCCCGATGAAATGAGAACAGTTCACAAACAAATGCAATGCCTTCATATGGTTTGGTTTTTTTCAATCCAATTCCTTTCTCTCCCCCAAAATGAAAAACAAAAATGACCCCCTTCATTGTATATTTATTTAATATATTTTTTTATTTTTTCTTTAAAAAACCATAATTTTTTCATTAAAAAAAACAATAAGGAGAAACTCATCTCTTCATTGTAGATTGTGTATCCTTTTGTCTTAATTTATGAAATTGCCTTAAATTGAATTTTCCATCATCAAAGAAAAATAATCTACATTCATAAAACATAGTGATTGGTTTTGTCTTAATTAGTTACCATTTATCTATAAACCATCTAAATCTAATTAATTATTTTTTTTCTATTTGTTGAAAAAAAAAGTTCCATTTTTCTTTTAAATGATGTAAGAGATTTCTTAGATGGAGAAAGATTTACAAAACCAAATAATAGGAGGGTAGCAAAAAAGGGAAGTTTATGATTTGCAAAAAAAGAGAGAAATTTTCATAACAATTTTTGTGGAGATAAGTAAATGATTAAACTAAAAATCAACAGTTTCACTTTCCACTTCCACTTCCATCGATCAATGATGAGACGGGTGAATGGTAAATCTAGGGAAAGAGTCTCATTGAAAGTCATTGCGGTGGAGTAATTATTGTGGGTGGCTGACAAAGGATGAATCTTTTCGCGATGTGATGGCGACGATGGCACCTAAGAGTGACCAATATGGGTGGTCAGCAATAAAGACGAACATAGTTTGTGAAAAAGTAAATTAGAAACACGTGTCTAAAAATAATTAAAGAAACATAGTAGATATTAAAAGAAAAAGATTGGGTGGTGAGAGGCGATTAGAAAGGATGAAGAAAAACCTGTGATTTAAGGTTTTGAGAAAAATAAAATAAAATTAATGATCATTTCATTTTAAATTATAATTTAAATAAAAATTGAATCTCAAGTAATTGCAAGCAAATATGATATTGTGATATTCATCCATGGTTATGGTAAAAAAATGTATATATTAAGTGCTTAAAAACATTTCCTTTCCACATAAAAACACTTTTTTAAACACTTAGAAAGTCATTTCAAACATACCTTAAAATACAAATATCTTTTAGATATTTGAAATTAATTTTTACTTACCTGAATAAAAATATGTTGTAATGAATATCTTCTCTTTTTATAAAACTTGTCCTTATTAAATCTATATTATCTAAAAGGTAGGGGTGTTCACGGTTCAGTTCAATCTGATTTTGACCAAAAATCGTTCACTAGATTGAACCCTTTCAGTTCTTAGGAGTTACAAACCAAACAAATCGAATTTTTTACAATTTCGGTTCTTAGACGATTCGGTTCAATTCTAAATCGATTTTCTTTATTTTTATTTTTTTAATTTTCGTTTGGTTATAACTTGGTGGTCTTTTTTTTATTTAAATTTTAATATCATGTTTATATGTATATCAATTTAGTTTATACTAATTTTATGTGTTATCATGTATAACAAATTAGTTTGTATTTCCATTAAGTGCATAGCTCAATTGGTATAAAACTTGTATTATTTATTGAGAGGTCAGATGATAATAATATAATTGGGCCGGTTGCAAATCTACCAAATTGTGCCAAAATATTTGCACATATAGTAGCCCGCAAAAGAATTTGCAAAAATAGCAAAAAGTTGTAGTCTGAACGTAGAATTTACGAAAATGCCCTTCCTAACCCATGTTTGTTTCTCTTCTTCTCTTCACTCTCTCCACCTTTGACCCCGCCATTAAAATGAATCGCACTCCTCCACGAAGGCTCCTCTCCCAGAAATCGACACCGATTAAAGTCTGTACGCCGTTGGACAGACTCCGCGGCCATGCTTCGTCGGAGCTCGCACTCATTTCCGCCCGCAGAGATCGATATCGGTGAGCATCGCCCTCCAAGACCACAACAACTCTGCCTTCCTCCTCGCTGAGAGCGTCGACTATTCCATGGCGAGTTACTACACTTCTCTCGGCATCTTCGTCATCTCTGTCCCTGGCCTCTGGTCTCTCATCAAGCGATCTGTGAAATCCAAGGTTATTTATCAATTCACCTAAGATGCAATTCGAATTCGTCGCTCTGTTTTTTCTTTTCTTCTTCCTCTGTGTCTGTTTGTGTAATCAATTGAATCGCATCGATTAGGTTGTGAAGAAGACATTCGTTGGCAAAGGAGAAGCGAAGAAGGCGCCGAGATTGATAGAAAGTTATCTCAGTGATAGAAGTTCTCTATCACTATCACTGATAGAAAACTTTCTCTATCACTGATAGATTCTATCAGTGATAGAAAAACTTTCTATTAGATAGAAATCTACCAAATCAAAAAGAAAGGAGAGAAATCCACCAAATCGATCGGAAAGAATAAAATCAACGCGTGCAATTCAATGGCAAAATAGGGATATAAAAAATTAATTAAAAAATTTTGCCATATTTGCAAATATTTTAAAATTTTGCTAATTTGTCATTATTTATCCTAATTTTGTCACCCATTACAATTATCCAAGGGAAAAATACACTTTTAGTCCCTGAGGTTTGGGTTAAGTGACAGTTTGGTCCCTGAGTTTTCAAACTCAACAAAAATACCCCTGAGTTTTGAGATAAGGAGCATTTTGGTCTCTGCGTCAACTTTTCTGTTAAATTTTAACAGTTGCTGACGTGGCACTATTATTTTAATAAAGAAAATTATTTTTAAAATTTTTTAAAATAAAAAATATTTAAATATTTAAATATTATTATTATTTTAATTATTTAATTTTTTTCTCCATCTCTGTTTATTTCCCTTTTTCTTCCTCTTCATCCTTTCATTCTTCTTCTTCATATCTCCGGTGGCCGGCGCCGGCAACTCTTTTTTTTTTTTTTTTAATTTCTCCCTCTCTTTTTCTTTTTATTTCTCCCTCTTTTTACTGTTAAAAAAAAAAACTCTCATCCCTCTCCGGTGCCAGAATCGAAGGGGGTTTTCCCCATTCGTTTCTGTTTTTTTTAAACAATAAAAAGAGGGAGGAAGAAAAAGAGAGGGAGAAATTTAAAAAAAAAAAAGAGTTGTTGGCGCCGGCGAGTGGTGGCCGCCGGCCGCCGGCCACCGGAGATATGAAGAAGAAGAATGAAAGGATGAAGAGGAAGAAGATGGAGAAGAAGAAGGGAAGTAAAGAGAGATGGAGAAAAAATTAAATAATTAAAAAAATAATAATATTTTAATTTTTTTTATTTTTTTATTTTTAAAAAAAAATTTAAAAATAATTTTCTTTATTAAAATAATAGTGTCACGTCAGCAACTGTTAAAATTTAACAGAAAAGTTGACGGCAGGGACCAAAATGCTCCTTATCTCAAAACTCAGGAGTATTTTTGTTGAGTTTGAAAACTCAGGGACCAAACTGTCACTTAACCCAAACCTCAGGGACTAAAAGTGTATTTTTCCCATTATCCAATATAATTTGTATTAGTTTTAATTTTTTATAAGGGGCTTAATATCAAATATTAATTATATTTCAACTATTGTTTTTCAAAATAAGACTACTACCAGGATTATATCAATTACATTGTCAAAGAAATATTTTTTTTATTTTTAATTATCATTTTCAAAGAAATGTTTTTTATTTATAATGGAGTGTAAGTCATTTGATACCATTATTAGTTTGGAGTTTTAATTTATTCAATTTACAAAGTTTAAGTTAAAAATTGATTTTTTTTCCCTGGATATTTCTTTTATTACTCAAGTTATTAGTTTTTTTTTTTTTATTGGTAGTGTTAGGAGAGTTATGAATGTCCAATTTTCTATATGATCAAAGATTACAAGAATATGCTTTCTAAAAAAAGAGTACAAGAATATTTTTCCACGACGACGCTTTTTTCTTGTGACATATAAAAACCATCGAGATAGGTTACTAATGTTGTTATGGGTGAATTTAGACCTAGCTCTAAGAACGTCAGAATGATAGAAGCCTAGAGAAGAAACAAGCCCACGGAGGCCCAATGGGCCTGAATCAATCTCTAGGACTACTCACCCTCCTAAAAGGGGGAAACTCTAATTTCATCTATAAATAGAAGAGGTTCACCCCAAGTCAAGGGGAGTCCACTTGGTATCTATTTTCTTCGATATTATTACTTACTTGCTTATGATCCCCCAACTGACTTCAGCATCGGAGTCGGTGTGGCAGGCACCACGCCGGTGCTTTGTTTTCTCTTGTTTTGCAGGCAACGTCTTCCTCATTCAAATAAATTTACCGTTGATGTCACATGAAGGTCAGGTGAGTCCCTTGGCCAAATTTTGGCATCAACAACCGTCATTGTTTTTAAATTGGTAAATCTCTGACGAACGACTATGATGAGAGGAAGATCAATGGTGGCCAATTGACGCAACAATAGTGGTAATAAGGTGAAAAGGCAGCCCTAGAATTAGGAAAAAACTTAGTTGCATACTGGTATGTAGCATACCACCGTGGAATTGTTGACAACTAGAAGAGATAAAAAAGTTTTCTCATTTTCTTTCTTTCTCTTTCTTAGTTGTCAAGATTATAATGAAACATGTAGTAAGATCCTATATATCGGTATGCTTGTTTATAGAATCCATATACAAGAATGGAAGAGTAATAATAGTGGATGTGGAGAGAGGAAGGAAAACGACAAAAAAGAGAGTGAGGGAGTGAGTGACTAAAATTTAGGGTTTTTGGGAAAAGATGGAAGTATTGGGCTTAGTGGACTATTTTAGACTATATATTGGGGATATTGTGGTGGACTTATTAGGTTTGGGTTAGGCCTTTTAAAAGTTAAAGAATGGGAAATTGTGCCCAAATTAAAATAAGGATATCCTAAGAAATGGCCAAAAATTACAGGGTATTTCTGAAAAATGGTCAAACTGTATTTTTTAATGAAAAATGGCCAAACCGATTTTCTAACCTATTTTTGTGGGATTGGAACTTCCATTTTTACCCTTAAGTCATTCCCCACGTTTCTCCCCTATATTTGTGCAGCCTTATCTGATGATATTTAAAAAAAATGAAAATCTGTAACCTCCAATTCCATGAATCAAGGAAGGATAGTTACAGAATCAATCCTTTTGTCTTCCCAAAATATACATTTTTTGGCTTTGATTTTTCAGAATTTACAACATCAATTCTCTCTCTTCATTTTCTTATTAAAATAGTGGGTCCTAACTTCGGTCAATTTGTCCTATTTGTGAAAAAATGGTTTATATCTATATAAACCAAAAAGTTAGAAGAGAATCGAAGCATGCATACCCTTGAATGTCGACACAACCTCTTCAAGCTCCTGAATATTCTCTCGAATGTCTGCGTAAATACAGTGTAAATCGATGTCGAGTGTCTGTGTAAATACAGTGTAAATCTGTCAAGGGGTTTGAGAATCGGGTTGAGGGTTTTGGTTTCGAGACGAAGATTGAAGGAGAATCAGTTGAAGAAGAAGGATCGAAAAAGAAGAATGATGGGGTTTGCTAGAAGGAACGAGGAATGTTGGAGAAGAATCAGTTTTGGTCTTTCCCGAAGGAACGAAGAATCGAGAAGCTGAAAGGGTTTCCTTCGAAGAACGGTACGGTTTCTCTCTTTTTTTTTTTTTTTTGAAATGGGTTTCAAAGAGAGAATATGAATAGCTTTCGGTCAATTGCTTTTATTTTCTCATTTACAGTGATATTAATGGGATTGGTGAGCCTTTTTATTTTCTCTTTTTGAAATTAGATCCTTTTGAAATTGTTCCAGATTATACTTTATTTTTGATATGATGTTTTAGGTGCAACACTTAATGATGTCTACCAAATGTTATCACTGGCATTTTATTCTTGAGTTGATGTTTTAGATGCATGAAGTTGTTCTTCATTTTTTATTTAATCCTAGTTGCAACATGTAAGTTATTAGTTGTTCTTGATTTTTTATTGAATCCAATATATTGTGGTTAAATTTTGAGTTCTCCTGTTTTTTCTCTCTTATTTGAACTTAGATTTCTTGTTTTAAATTTAAGTTACCAGATTTATTTGTTTAATTTGAAATTATGTTATTGATTTGGTTGTTGAATCGTAAGAATCCTAGATTTTCTCCCTGATTTACAGTGTATTTTTTTGTTTAATTTGAAATTCTGTTATTGATTTGGTTGTTGAATTAATCAGTAAGAATCCTAGATTTTCTCCCTAAAAACAAATTTAAGTTCTCAGATTTATTTGTTTAATTTGAAATTATTTGGTTGTTGAGTTAATCCCTAAAAATCCTAGATTTTCTCCCTGGTTTTATACTGTATTTTCGGTTTAACTTGTTTATGAATGTTGGGTATTTTCGTCCACTTTGTTGCCAAAAGAATTTACTAAAATTAGCTTTTGGTCATTTCTGAGAATGAAAACACGAATGGCCATTTTTCAAAACAGCTATTTTAAAATGGTCATTTATCTGGTTGCCCCATTATAAGAGCTTGAAATTTGACTAAACTCTATAAAATTTCTAAAAATGGCTAATCTATAACTTTTAGATAATTTTACCTTTTATGTTTTCTTTTTTCCTCTCACCTTTGTTTCTCTCCCATATACAAAATCTCCTATTATATACAAAATCTTTTTCAAATCTTATAATTTTAAAACATTTTCTGTTTCTTGTCATCAGCGCTTCTCTCCAAACTTCCATTTGAGTTTTAGGTTTCCATTAACTCATCCTTCATAGGTATGTGTAAGTTTCCTTTTCTTTTTCATTAGTTTTTTTTTAATGGTTTTCCTTACTTTTTGTTTTAACTTTCAAAAAATTAATTATCTATACTTTTCTCGATTTATATCAATACAAGAAGCTTCACTTTCAAAAACTTTTATTTTCCTCATTTCTAAGATTCCAAAAATTTTCTAGATTTTTTTTCAAATTAAAAAAATATATATGTTTAGAAACTTATATTTTCTTCAACAATATGTCGTAAGTTTTGTTTTTGTTGTATATATATATATTTTTTCACAATTTCAGTTCCAACATTTTTTAACATGTTTTCCCTCTATTGTTTATACCTTCCATTAACATTTTTTAGGTTTGTTATGTACTATGTAATTTGTAAAATTTCCTAAATTTGATAGTATTATATTATTTACTGTCTATAAGAATTTTGATACCATTATATTATTTATTGTTGTATATCTTATAATTGTATCATTTACTGCTTCTAGATTACTAGTTACTACAAACCTTTTACAATATATATCATCTGTTATAGGTAATTTTGGACCACTCCGATGTACAATGAGCTGACGAGGACAACCAGGCAGAAATAGGACGGGATGATGGACCCTAGAGGCGAAACGGGCCAATGGGTCGGGCCAAGGCCAGAAGGACCGGGCTTTTGGCCCGACCCCCTGCAGGCCGAGGCTGAGCTCATCCAGCTCCGTTTGGTCCCTGCTGCCTTTTGTCGCTCCGGCTCCGCCTGGTTCGTCCCTAAACGCCTCAGAATTCCTAAAAACCCTAGGAGCATAAGCAGGTATTTAAACTCCTCTTCGCCACTGAAGAAGGGAACCCGAACTCTATTCTTTACTCTCTCTCTTGCTCTCTAGCTCTTCCTTCCGTTTTCTGACTTAAGCATCGGAGGCGGTGTGGCTAGCATCACACCGGTGTGCAGGTTTACTGTCTTGCAGGTCACGTCTTCCCCTCTCAAACAAATTTACCGTTGGTGGCACGTGAAGGTCAGGTGAGTTCCTCCCGACCAAATTTGACCATCAACACCATACTTAAAAGTTCAAGAATATAAATCGATTTTTTTTTTTTTTGGATCCAAAATGAAATCTCGGAACATCATCTCATTGGTGTATTTTTATTCTTGCTTCGACATAATTCTAATAACTTTTTAAAAAGTCAATCAAAATATAATGATTACATCAAGACTAAAATCCCATAATCAAAAAGGAAAACAAAATCATAAAGGTTAGAGCCAAGGGTATATTTTATAATTTATATAGAGAAAATATAAAAGGGGTCCAATTATATACCTTTTGAATCTTTATCTGATTATATTCTTTTTCGTATTATCATTATTGATGTTGAAACTTCGAGAAGCTCACGAATTTTTAAATTTATATCTAATAAATTCACATCGTTAACTTTAACAATTTAATAGTTATACTTTCAAAGGTCTAAATTTAACAATAAAATCTATAACAATATTTCCCTCTTACAATTTTGTGCCATTAAAAGCACATGACATAATTTGTCTTTGACAAATAGATGATAAAATTATTGAGAAATGACGATGTTGAAAAAGTGTCTCTAGCCAAAAAAGTAAAATACAAACAATACAAAAAATCAATATAAATCATAGGTCAAATGTCCACTTGACCATGTGATTGGTAGTAAGAAATTTGGGAAAAATACACTTTTAGTCCCTGAGGTTTGGGTTAAGTAACAGTTTGGTCCCTGAGTTTTCAAACTCAACATTTTTATCCCTGAGGTTTACGTTTAGATTCATTTTAGTCCTTCTGTCAACATTTCCGTTAAGTTACTCACAGAAAATTGACGTGTCCTTTATTTTTATTAAAAAAATATTTATTTATTTATTTTTTTTATCATTATTTCTTATTTTTAATTAAAACTCATTTTTTTAATTTATTTTTTTTCTCTCTCCTCCCTCTTCTTTCTTCCTCTTTCCCC
Source organism: Luffa acutangula (assembly GCA_036850905.1). Classification (NCBI taxonomy): domain Eukaryota; kingdom Viridiplantae; phylum Streptophyta; class Magnoliopsida; order Cucurbitales; family Cucurbitaceae; genus Luffa; species Luffa acutangula. The sequence continues at coordinate 50,347,688 of CM072096.1, read as the reverse complement.
CTTTCCCGTGAACTTGCCCCATTCTCTCTCTTCCCATTTCTTCTCACCGGCAAAGAATCCAATTCCCTCCGTTTCTCTTCTTAGACGGCACGACGACGCAACGCGAATCCACGGCGGCACGAAGCTTGTTGGGTTTTCCCTTCCTTCAGACCGGAACGAAGCTTCTTCTTCACCGTCCCTCTCTGTTCTTCTTCTTCACTGTCCCTCTCTGTTTTCCTTTCCTTTCTCACTCCCCCGCCTCCAGCTACCTGCTTCATTCGGCACCTCTTCATCTCAAAATCGAAGGGGAAATCCCCTTCGATTCGGTCTGAAACGAAACCCAGATCTGGGTTTTCGTTCCAAATCTGGAACGAAAAGGATTTTCCCTTCGTTTCAGACCCATTCCAGCTTGAAATGCAATGCGGCAGCGCGGAGGGAACGGAGCTAGTTCTCTATTTCACGAGTTTAGAAGGTTTATTCCAGGGTTGAGTTGCTTACTTGGTTTCTACACTCCAGCTTTTTCCTGCCGCAGCTTGTTTGGTATCGTGAGTTCAAATAAAAACTAATGTTCCTCAAGAACCGTAAAAATGTTACATGGGTTATAAGTTGACAGAAAGTTGTAAATCATATAAGTTTGGCATGTAGGTGTTGGTATTTCACATTTTAAAATTCACATTGATGATAGGATGTAAATGGGACATGTTGAGTCTGCTTTGAAGACTTTATGGTCATTTTCAATTCTGTTAATGACTATGATGAATTGGGTGTTTGGGACAAGTCGAGAAAAGATTTAAAAATTAAAAAAAAAAAACCTTCGCCGGCTGCCGGCGACGACCGACCACCGGAATTGAAGAAGATGAAGTTGGAGAAGGAGGAGAAGTAGAAGAATAAGAAGAAAAAGAAGAAAGAAAAAAAGAGAGAAAAAATTAAATAAAATAATAATATTTTTATTATTTTAATACATTTTTATTTAGAAAATTTTAAAAATAATTTTTTAATTAAAATAATAGTGACACATCAACAAACTGGTAGGGTTTAACAGAAAATTGGACGGAGGGACCAAAAGTGTAACGAAATCCAAACCTCAGGGACTAAATTGTTGAGTTTGAAAACTCAGGGACCAAACTGTTACTTAAACCAAACCTCAGGGACTAAAAGTGTATTTTTCCCAAGAAATTTATATCATCAGCTCGAGGGGAAGTATTTTTCAAAACATTTTTTTTAACAACGACCTCTTAAAAGAAGTAGAGATGTCTCGATCACTGAGTTATGTACATGTTGACAATTGAACTATTATGTTCAAGTTAAGATTAGACACAAAGTTTGAAATTTAAAGAATCTATTAAAACGTGAAAATTTTGAACTTTTAACCTTTTAGTCAATAATATAATATCTTATCCCGTTAAACTACACTCAAATGAACACAATTTAAAAAATAAAGGGAAAAATACCATTTTGGTCCCTGAGTTTTGAAAAATAGGTGTGTTTGGTCCTTGAGTTTTGAAAAATAGGTGTGTTTGGTCCTTGAGTTTTCAAAATAGTCATTTTTAATCCCTGAGTGTTGAGAAATATGTTTAAAAAGTTCTTAAGTTTTCAAAATTGACCTTTTAGTCCCTGAGTTTTGAGAAATAGACTTAAAAGGTACCTCGTATTATTTTTTTTCAAAAAAATTAAATTAATACTTTTTAATTTTTTTAATTTAAAATACCATTCAATATTAAAACACAATAAAAACATTAATTTAAAAAAGTTGAAAAATAACATCATCGACCTTTTAAATCTATTTCTCCAAACTCAATGACTAAAAATGTCAATTTTGAAAACTCATGGACTTTTTAAATCTAATTCTCAAAACGTATGAATTAAAAATGTCTATCTTAAAAACTCAAGGACCAAACACACTTATTCCTCAAAACTCAAGACCTAAAAATATGTTTTTTTCCAAAAATTAAAGATTTTATTAAAAGGGTTTTAAAGTGGAGTGACTAAATAAGCATAACAACAATTTGTGATATAAAATATCAAATCGATGAGACTTGAATAGGGAAGATTCACGAAATGAGGCCTCACCAGCAAATCTCAACTTTTTGTGGGCAAAAATTGTAGCCACATGCTTCCTCTTTTTCCATTTTTTTTTCCTCTTAGTGCATCCACGTTAAATCAAAACCGACACCACGTCAACAACTATTCGGAAAAATTTCTAATACTATGATAGTATACAAAAAAAAAAAATTCATACTACCTTCATTCATTGTTTGTCGTGCAAAAGTATTTAAGAATGATACGAAACCCATAGAATAAAATATTATATCATTAAATGACGTGTTAAATGCTGAATAGAGGGCGTAGGTACTACTGTAGTATTAGAAATTTTCCGACAACCATTCTGTCCCTCCGGGAAAATTTCTAGTTCTACGGTAATACCTACTCCCTCCATTCAGCATTTGACACGTCATTTAATGAGCATTTAATGATATAATATTTTATTTTATGGGTCCCACATCATTCTTAAATACTTCTTACACTGCAAATAATGAATGGAGGTAGTATATTTTCCATACTACCGTAGTACTAGAAATTTTCCCCTGCCCCTCCAATGCCTTGTGGGTTCCACGTCATCCCTCCATTTTTAATTTACCAATTTTTTACTTCCTTTTTAGCCAAATCAAGAAAAGTCCTCTAATTATAAATTATTATTATTATATTATCCACGTCATGCCTTTTTGTATTTTCCGGCCCATAGAAATTGCAAATTGATATTCCTGCTCCAATTAGATATATATTATTTGTCACTGTTGATTGGTTGCTTTTTTTTTTCTTTTATTTCTTTTTCCTAAATGAGTAAAGTTTTATCCAAAATTATGATATTAGTGCAAATTTGTTGAGAAAATGTTTTGAACTAGTCTTTAATTTCTTAGTGGGTGGTGACACTTTCTTTTTTGGGAAATAGCTTTTGAAAAAAATGCTTTTTATATAAATCATCCTTTTTAAATAAATATCTTTGAAAAAACGGTTGATTTGAAACATATTCGAAATCCGTTTAATATTTTTTACTTTAAGTGTTTTTCAATAATGCATTTTTTTATTAAACATCTTGTATAAAATTTATTTAGAATTTAAACACTTATATGCTTGGTTAGAATTTAAACACTAATATGCTTGGTTACTTTTATTCATAAATGTTTTTACACACGTGTCATTATATACTTTAAAACTCTTTTTAAAATTTTGCTTTCAATTTTTTTTTCAAAATGTTTTATTTCTCAATTTCATTTGTAATAAGTTATTTTTAGTGGTTGTCAAACACTAAAATTTTGTTCAAAATGTTTTTTTTTTCAAAATTAAAGACTTGAAAAGTTAAACCATACATATCTTCAATATAGCTTGCTGAGTGATTTAGATATTTAGTTAAAAAAAAAAAAAACAACAATAAATCTCAAGACTAAATAAATAAATAAAAACATTTTAACTTTTTTTTTTATTAATTTCAAAACTATTTTTAAACAAATACTTAGATTGATTATCTAAAAAACGGCTTTAAAATAATTGATCGAAAATCTTAAAAAAAAAAATGGTAAAAAACCATTAATAGAACCATTGTTGAATGTAGTGCCAAACAATTTTTTTTTTATTTATATAAAAACATTTTTACTAAAATATTTGAAGAGAAAATGCTTAGTATGGCAAACACTCCCGTATGGTTCACTTTCACTTGTTGGTTCCACTCAAAATGTCTTCGTGTCAATGGAAATAGTAATATGAGACTTCGTGACTCCCAAATATCCAATAAAAAGTATGAATGTCTTAACTATTGAACTATGGTTATGTCCACAAATATATTGTAATTTAATAAGTTAAACTTATGAATTTGATAGTAATTTAAGAATATTAAAATTGGAGCATGGTTAGATTAGATTTTTTTTAATAACCAAAAACTAAAAAAAAAACACTCATATACATTTTAAAAGATATTTCAAACCCCATAACTATTTTATCACTCATAATTTCAAAACTCAGTTATATAAAAGTAGATTTTTTATATAAAAAAAATAATGTGAATTTGATTGAAAAAAGAAAAATAGAAAAGTTGGAAAAGAAGAGAAGAGGAAAAAACAAAAAAAGTGGTCGTGACCGATGGTTGGGTAATGGAAAAAGAAGAAGTATGAAGAAGATGAAGAAATAGAAGAAATAGAAAATAAATTAAAAAGATAATAATTAATTTATTTATTTAAAAACATTTAAAAATAATTTTTAATAAAAAAAATAGTGTCATGTCGGCCCGCCATTAGTTTTTATAAGAGAAATTAAGAAGAGACTAAAAAACGAACTGAACCCTACTAAATTGTCGAGTTTGAAAAGTTAGAGACCAAAATGAAACTTAACTCAAACTTACTAAATGTGTGTGTTTATTATTATTATTAGTTCATTACGTAAAAATCAAAAGAAAAGTTATTTTCAAAAAAAAAAAAAAAAAAAAAAAAAAGAAAGAAAGAAATCAAAAGAAAAAGCCTGAAGAGAATAAATTTTTACTAGCGACAAAAAATCATATATACTATGAAAGAATAATATTTCAAATCGTACAAAATTTTATTATATAATATAGACCAAAGTTTCACGAAAAACATTTTACTTACCTTTGCCAAAAGAAACAACATTTTCTTTATTATTCCTTTCCTGATTTTTGTCGAACATTGAAGTTTTAAAAATGTCTTTTTCAAAAAGATAAAAATAAAAATAATATCCGCTCGTCAACATGTGGGAACACTGTTCAACTAGAATATTCCTAAATGACATTTATATGATAAAAACAAAAAAAATTCATTAAAAGATTGAAATATTAAAAAGGATAAATTACAGGTTGAAGGGTTGTTTCAATTTGGTATTTATTTAGAATTTAAAAAGTGTCAAATATGTCATTAAATTTGTGTCAAATAAGTGTCTGAGCTTTAAAAAGTATCCCATAGGTCATTGAACATTCTCAATTTTGTGTTCAATACGTCCTCCAATTTTCAATTTTGTGTCTAATACGTCATTGACATATTTGACATGTTTTTAAAAATTGACAAACCTATTGATACAAAATTGGAAGTTTAGGATTCCAATAATAGGCATAAAATTCAATTTTATATCCAATAGATTGGTTAATTTTTAAAAATCTCGAATGTGTCGAAAGTCAATTAGAAACAAAATTGAAAGTGCATGAACCTATTAGACATTTTTTAAAATTAAATAACATAATTGATACAAATTTGAAAGTTTAGAGGCCAAACTTGTAATAAAACCAATTAAAAAATAATATCATATTTTTGTAAGTGTTAAAATATTAAAAGTAATATCTTTTTCAACATGTGGTTGAACCATAAAAAATTCCTTACTCCCTTCTCTAGCAAATAATCAACATTGTTGAGTCATCAATCATTCTTAAATAAGGCTAACATGACGGATAATAAATAGGAGTATTATCCATACAACCACGCATAATAGTTCATACTATTATAAAATACAAAACTTCCCTCAGTCAACTCGGTTTCTTCTTCTTCTTCTCACTAACAAAAACTCGAAACCCGCCGTGGAAGGTGGCGGTGAGGCCGGGAGAGAACCGCAGCGCCGCACATGGCATCACCGACCGAAACCGAAACCGTCGAATAAGCGAAAGCGCGACGGTTTTCAACTCAACAAGCGCCATATCCTTCCCCAAACAAAATCGAAACCCACCTTGAAAAACCGGGTACTTGAAGGGATTCTCCGGGCAGAAAACGCCGTCTCTGAGCCACCGGGTCGGGTCGAACTCAAGACAGTCCGGACCCCAAATCTCCTCGACCCGACCCATGGCATACGGATGGTAAGTGACCCGAGTGCCACGTCGGACGAAAGTCCCGTCGGGCAAAACGTCGTCGTTTTGGCAAAACTTGGAGTCGAATTGAATCGGCGGGTAGAGCCTCATGGACTCGAAAATGGCGGCTTGTAAGTAGTGAAGGTTTCGGATTTGGTTGAAATTTGTCGGGTCAGAGTCGGGTCCGATGACCCGGTCAGCTTCGAGCTGGATGGCGGTCTCGACGGCGGGGTGGGCGGAAAGAACCCAGAAGAAGCTGGTCAAGGCGGAAGCCACGGTGTCGCGGCCGGCCAAAAGGAAGCTGACGACGATGTCGCGTAGGTAAGTTTCGTCGGAGATGGTTCGCATAAACTGAGAGAGAAGGTCTCTGTGAGTTGAAAATCCCATTTTTCTTCTCTTGCGAATCACTTCTCGAGCTAACATGTTTATTAGCTTTATTGCTTGTTTTAGTTCCCTCTCGCTTCCTGCGAAAAAAAAAAAAAGACAGAAACAAAACATCAAAATTGTCGTATGTTCATGTTCATGTTTGTTTTTTGAGAGTCAAGAATATGAATAAGAGATTTAATCAATGTAACACAATGTAACTTATTGACTTAAATTTTTTGAGTTCTACGAGAGTTTAATGTAGTATATTTAAGATTGTTGATTTCTTTTGTGTTAGGATTGATAATTATGTATTGAATTTTGTGTTGATTTTCAAGCTAGAATGGAAATAGAATGTTATCAACTTGAGTATATCTCATTTGGTTAACACCTATATTAGTTTGATCAAAAGGTTAATTAAGGAGGGAAATTGAAGAGGAGTGGAGAAAATGAAGCACAGGGAAAGCATTGTTCAGAAAAGAATATTATTTTTCTTAGCCAAGAGCATCTTTATCGTACCCTATTTTCTCTCTCTCATGTGTTAATTAAATTAAATCGAATCAATGAAATTAGCTTTGACATCGTTTGTTGAGTCATGGATGATTAATTTGGTTTAGTGTGTGTTGAATAGCTAGTATGAATGACAATGAAGCGATGTGTGAGGTTGGAAACGATAGTATTTTATGGAGATTTTTATTGTTCCAAAATAAAAGAATAATTATTTTTTGTATCTTTGTTGTAAAAATATATGTGGGGTGAGAGAATTCAAATTTACCATTTCAATTAAGTTATTATTGAATTTAATTTTGTTGGTTGGGAAGGAATCAAAGAGATGGAAAGATAAGGAAATTTGTTGGATGGTGTGCATTGTGGTTTTGTTGTAGAGATACTCTTGGTCACTAGTTGGGCATTGGGAATGGGAGAGAGGAAAAAAACATGAGAAAATTGTGGTTTAAAATAAAATAATATGATATTATACATCTTTCTAAATGTTAAATGTTTATTTTTTTTTTTTGAGACAGTTAAATGTTTAAATTTTCATTCTTACATTTTTAAATTCAAAATATGATAATAATAACAATAATAATATCATATTTTTCTTAGTATATTTAGGGATAACATCGGAGTCAGGTCGAACAAGACCGACGATGCACTCTCATCTTTGTTCTTGTGCCATTCTCCATTTTGGAGAATCGGGGTCGGGAATCCCCACCCAAGGAATGGGCCCCATGGAGAAAAATCTCAATATTTAGTAAGACGCGTTGTTAAACCATGTTCAACTAGTTAAGATGTCACGTTTTCGACCAAAAGATCAAAAGTTTGAAATTCCACTCCAATATTTATTAAACTTAAAAAAAAAGGAAAAGAAGTAATTTTAAAATATGAATTAAAAAATGTAAGGTATGTTAGAGACTATAAAAAAAAAAACTACTAAATTCATGTCGATTTTGATAAAAAAGAAAATAATAAAGAAAACGATAGATAGATTAATAACATTATAAGTTCAAAACCGACCACGACCGACCGATGTGCATCGAGATATATGTCAACCAATAAACTTGAACCCTTTTGAGTTTTAATAATAGGTTATCTTTGAGTACCTAAATTGAGCATTCGCTTGATCTTCCATATCAACGGCGGGACCGCCATGGCTCTTTGAGCAGAAAGCTTAGAAGCAAGGTCGAAAGCGACCGCAAAATCCGACATTGGAAGGGACAGCTCCAAGCACATGGGATCCAATCCAAACGAAAACTTACAAATACTATCCAAAGCAAATCTCCTAAACACATCTTGCAAATCCAAAACCCCACCACCGCCGCCGCCGCCGCCACCGCCGTCACCGGTGGCCGCAACCGACGAAAGAAGCGGCAAAAGCCGGGAATGAATCTCGTGACAAACGATTTCAAAGCAGTACGATCGAATCGACGGTTGACCAAGCTCGAGAATCGCCATTCTCTTCTGAAACCGCCACAGATCGCCGTCGACATTGAAAATGCCACGGCCCAAAAAGTCGCCAAGAATCGAGGAGAAGGATTTTCCCTTTGGGTAATTTTCGAATTTGGTCTTGAGAATGTACTCGACGTTGTCGGGGTTCGCCGTGATCGTGTTCCTCAAAACGTGGATGTGAATGGTCTTTGTCGGAGACCGTCGGAGAAGATGAGAATACCAATCGCAGAGATTGCAGAAATTTTCCGACCAAGATGAGGTCAGATAAGCTTGGCAAATTTCGCAGTTGCAGAGAAACTTGGGCTTCAAGTGGGAGAGAATTAGAAAGAGAAATGAAAGGAAAAAGAAAAGGAACAAAATTGAGTGGAGAAGACAAGGAATTTCCATGGTGAAAAAACAGAGGATGAAGAAGAAGAAGAAGGACTTTAATGGGTTTTTTTTAAGGATATTTTTTTTAATGGAGTTTCAGAGATTTTGATTTTTGGTTAGAGAAATTGAAGGGAGAGTGGGGGAAAAAGAAGCACAAGGAAAGCATGGTGTAAAAGAGAATATTATTTCTCTTAGGTAAGAGCATCTTTGGTACCATATTTTCTCTCTCTCATGTGTTAATTAAATTAAGTTGATTTATTTTTTTTAAAGGAAATTAAATTGGATTAAATTATGTCAATTTTTTTTTTTTTTTGGTTAATGGGATTAACTTTATTAAGGTATAGTATCGTTTGTTGGACGATAGATGATTAGTTTGGTTTAGTGTGTTGAATAGCTAGTAAGAATGGCAACCAGACGATTGTGAGGTTCAAAATGCATTACTTGTTTGAATCGTGTAAAGATTTTTAATGTTTGGATAGTACTGTAGATTTTTGTTGTCCCAAAATAAAAGGATAGTTATTTTTGTTTCTTTGTTCTAGAAAAATTGTATGGGGGTGAGAGAATAAAAACTTAACTTTTTTATAAAAAAAAATAATAATAATAAAAGTAGGACAAAGTTCACCAATAATGTAGTTAAAAAAACAAATGACAAATTTAGAGTAGTTTTGAAAAAATTAATTTTAATAATATAAATAAAAAAATAAATTATAAATTTGAGGTAAGAAAGAAAAGTATTGACAAATGTAGAGTGGTTGCTGCCAACAATGAACTCGTGTACCGTGTACGCGATTTAGGGTGGTCTACGTGGCGGGGATGAGGTGGTCAAAATCTGCAAAGAAATCGTGTACGTTGTACGCGAGTTTTCAAATATTTTAGCCACTGAACCAAAAATGGGTTTAAAGTACGATTTCATAAAAGTTTTATATATCCTTACTGAACTCGTGTACATGGTACACGAGTTCGACGTGGAACTCGCGTACACCGTACGCGAGTTTTGTGTTTTTGGTGCGTGTTTCTCCACGGTGGCACCACTTGGAGACGTGTCATGTAAATCGCGTACCGTGTACACGATTTACACTTAGAATCGTGTACCGGGGTCACGATTTAGCTAAAGCGTGACCAATGTACACGATTTAGCTACCCAAAATTGGAATTAGTTTCAAAACTACTCTAAATTTGTTTTTTGTTTTTTAAATTACATTATTTTTTAAAAAAATCCAAAAAAAGTAACCCTTAAAACTTACCATTTGAATTAAGTAATTATTGAATTCCATTTTATTTGTCGTGAAGGAATAAAAAAGATGGAAATATAAAGGAAATTTGTTGGATGGTGTGCGGAGTTGGGCATTGGAAATGGGGAGGGGAAAAAAACATGAAAAAGTTGTGGTTTAAAATAAAATAAAATAATATAGTCAATTTCTACTTGACTTGACTAGTTAAGATATTAGATTAAAATTCACTTTTGGTCTCTAAACTTTCGTGAAAGTAACAATTAAGTGTATGAACTTTGATCTGTAACGATTTAGTTCTGGTACTTTCAATTCTGGTACTCCTCCTCGATTCTCCCTCTGTCTTAAAAAAAAATAGAAGAAAGAAAAAAAAGGAGAAAAAGAGAATAAGGGAAGAAGAAAAAAGAAGAAAAAATAAAACTTTACCGTCTGCCGCCGCCATTCGTCGATAGCCGTTGGTGGCCGACTATCGGAGTTGAAGAAGAAGGAGATGAAGAAGAGAAAGAAGAAGGAGAAGAAAGAGAGAGAAAAAGAATTTTTAAAAATAATAAAATAATAATATTTTTATTTAGAAAATTTTAAAAATAATTTTTTTATTAAAATAATAGTGTCACGTCAACAAACTGTTAGAATTTCACAGAAAATTGGACTGAGGGACAAAAAATGTAACGAAATCCAAACCTCATGGTAATTTTGTTGAGTTTGAAAATTCAGAGACTAAAGTGTAACTTAATCCAAACCTCAGGGACCAAAAGTGTATTTTCCCATTAATAAACTAATTTGGGACCCAATATGTTTAAAAGCTATAAAGTCTAATCATTAAAGAATAAAAACTGACATTTATTTTTTATGATTTTTTTGTGACAAGGATTAAATTATTACAAATTTGAAAGTACAATGACTAAATTGTTACAAATTTGGAAGTATAGGAACTAAATTGTTACTTATTAAAGATTAAGAACTAAATTGTTACAAAATTAAAAGTATAGGGACTAAATCGTTACAAATCAAAGTTCAGGGACCAAATTATAACTTCCATGAAAGTTTAAGGACCGAAAGTGATTTTTAACCAAGATATTATACATCTTTCTAAATGTCAAATGTTAAAATTTTCATTCTTAAACTACTAATTTAAAATATGATAATAACAACAATAATAGTAATATCATTTTTTTTGGGAAAAATACATTTTTAGTCCCTAAAGCTTGGGTTAGGTTTCATTTTAGTCTCTGAGTTTTCAAACTCAACAATTTACCATGCGGTTTGGTTTTAGTTTCATTTTGGTTTCTTCATCCAATTTTCCATTAATAATTAACGGAATGCTGACATGGCAAAATTATTTTTATTATTTTATTATATTTATATTTTAAAAAACTTATGTTCATAGACATTTCTAAATGTTCATAGGTTCAACATCAACATTTCCATGATATCGTAGAAAAGTCAATGAAGTGTAAAAAAAAAAAAAAAAAAAACTAATGTGAACAAAATATTTATAGCAAGTAAAATTTGTACTTATTAATTTGATTTCTTTTTAACCTTTTTCTAGAAATATCCATTGACATCAACAATTTAAATCTTGGTTCAACTGTTGAAGAATATATATATTAGACAAAATTTTAAAAGTTCAAGGATCAAACTAGAACTTTAACCTGTATCGCCAAGCTCAACGGTAATTGTATACCATCGACTAAAAAATCAGATGATGGGGGATTAACTTTAATTACCTTGTTAGCACTTAGGAGTAGGGATTTTTGTTACGTACAAAATTGAATGGTAGTTGGGAACAAAATTTGTGCTATTTCTTGCAAAAAGCAAAGACGTCTTGTTGAAGCTTTAATTTAAAGAATATGAATGATAATGAAACTTTTAAAATCATATAACTTAAATTGAAATTAAGGTTAAAGCACAAATATTATAACGCTGTAGTTTAAATTATTATTTATTTTTGTAAGAATGTCTTATGTATTTCATTGAATATAGACAAACCAACGTAAGATGACCACATAAGAATATAAATTGAGTTATTTCCGAGTGGTAAATTACTCAAAAACATATTCGAGTAATCATTTTTAATTTATTTTCACGAATAGACTTTTTTATTGAATTAATTAAAGTTCTTTTTCTAAAAAATTCTTATTATAAAATTACCGTTTGTTCTATCTGTTGTATTAAACTTCTTCCCTTTGAAAGAATAATACAACACTCTTGAAAAGTCAATATGATTACATATGAATATGGTTCAACTGACATAAAACATGTTGATGGTCAAATTTGGTCAGGGTAAACTCACCTGACCTTCACGTGCCACCAACGGTAAATTTGTAGATGAGGGGAGAAGACGTAGCCTGCAAGACGGTAAACCTGCACACCGATGTGGTGCTTGCCACACCGGCTCCGATGCTTAAGTCAGCAAGCAGAACGATGTGAAGCAAAAAAATAAGAGCAAGAGGAGAGTTCGAGAATAGAGAGTAGAGTTTGGGGATAGAATTCAGGTCCCCTTCTTCAGTAGCGAAGAGGGGTATAAATACCTGCTCATGCTCCTAGGGTTTTTATGAATTCAGAGGCGTTTCGGGACAAACTAGGCGGAACCGGGGCGACCAAAGGAGGTAGGGACCAAGCGGAGTTGGACGGCCTCGGCCCATGGCCGAGGCCGAGCAGGGGGTCAGGCCAAAAACCCGACCCCTTCGGTCCATCTCCTTCGGTCGGGCCAAAAATCCCACTTGCCAGTTTCGCCTCTTGGGTCCATCTCCTAGCCCGATTTCTCCCCAGTTGTCATCGTCAGCTCCTTGTACATCGGGGTGGTCCAAAATTACCTATAACAAAACATATATTAATTTTGAAACTAAATTCAAATATTCCCTCTATCGAAACAATCAACACATCAATTAATAGAGTTTAAAAAGAGATAGTATTCAAGACTATGTTTCTTATTACGATTATCATTTAAATTTGAACATTAATTAGTAAATTAGACGCTTATTACCTTCTCCGAGGATGATGGTGGGATTTTTTTTATGATTTTGAAACTAAAAAATATTTCGATAAATTTTATATTTGCCTAGAATATTTTTAAAATGTTCTTAATATTCTTTTAAGAAAAATAAAAAAGTGTAAAAGACTTAATATTAAAAATGAGAAACAAGGAAGAAGATTGAGAAGCACCTTAAATAATACTAGCTTTTTCTTACTTCAATAATAGTAATAATAATTCTAATGTGTTTCACGTGGTGCAAAAGTGCAAATAATTATTTACAGCCACGACATTCGTTTCTCAATACTTTCAAAAGGTTCTCCTTTCAAAAAAAAAAAAAAAAAAAAAAAAAAACTTTCAAAAGGTCCTAGAGAAGACCCTTGATCAGAAAAAAAAAAAAAAAAATCCTTAGAACGATTGAGGCCAGCACCAATGGGAGCAATGAAATTTGTCGCTTCGTTCTGCCATCTAGGGCAGTGCTTGAAATGGAGAACGCCTTTATTCTGCGTCAGCGCAAGGATGACTTTGATGCAAACTTTCATCTCTTGTAGATCGTCTTCAACCTTCGACAACATTCTGAAAAGATCAAGACAATCAGTTTGCACCACTATTTTAGACGGTCTTTTAGCCAATTGAGATATATTGTACTATGTGATTAATGACAACTTAATCTATAGGTTAAATTTCACCTCTTACTAAAACTTTTGGTTTGAGATGGTCCATGTATTGATGATGATGAGTGGGTGATTGGGTCATATCAACATCAATCACCAATCACATCCATTATATTTGTTATGAACACAATTTTGATTCATTCAAATGGTTAATAATATTTTCAAGATTATGTTGAATTTACCCCTTCATTGTCAAACAAAATGATCAACTATGTTAATATAAAACCCAATCTTTTTTTTTTAGTTGAAATTTTTTAATCATTGAAAGGGGGAAAAAAAAGCAATTTTGATTTTTGAGATAGAGTCAAGTTTAAACAGAAATAGTATTTTAAAGTTTTCATATGTTTTCTTTGATTTTTATTAATCATGAACAATTATTTCTTCAAAGTATCGCTTTTGAGTTGAAATTATAAGGGAAAGAAATGCAAACACAATTATCTTTCCAAATACTTTTTTTTTTTTAGTTCCCAAATTCTAATTAATTAGGCTCCGTTTGATGATCGTCTGGTTTTTTGTTTTTGGTTTTTTAAAATTATGTTTTCTCATAAAGTCCTTATCATGGCTTTCATCCTGGTTAAGGATCCATTTGAATTCTTAGCCAAATTCTAAAAATGAAAATGATGTTTTTGAATTTTTTTTTTCAAAATCGAAGAAGATTGATACTAAAACAAAGAAACTTAATAGGGGAAGTAAGTGTGTATAAGTTTAATTTTAAAAAACAAAAAACCAAATGGTTATCAACCGGGACTTAGATTGCAAAATGTGTGTGTCTGTTTTTTTAAATAAAACAACTCTTTAAGTTTTTTATATAATTTATTTTAACGTTTTCAATGCTAACAATCATTTAGGTCCCGTTTGATAACCATTTTAGTTTTTTGTTTTTGGTTTTTCTGTTTTTGGTTTTTGGTTTTTGGTTTTCTGTTTTTTAAAAACAAAAACCATATATGTTTGATAACTGTTTTTTGTTTTTAAAAAACAGAAAACCAACCTTGTTTGGTAACTGTTTTTGGTTTTCAGTTTTTCAAAAATTAGAAAGATGAAAAATATGTTTTAGAGAGAGAAAAATGTGTAGAGACATTGAAACAAAAATTTAGAGATACAAATATAAATGTTTTCGAGAGAAGTTTTTAATTTTTTTTAAAAGACGAGAGAAAAGTTAAACATTGAAAATTTAGAGATGTGAAAGAAAATGTTTAGAGAGAGAATATTAGTTAGACTCGAGAAAAGATATTAGTTAGAGAAAAAATTAAAAAAAAAAAGTTAGAGTAAAAGTGATAAATTTTAGATAAAAAAAATTAAATAAAAAGAGAAAATATAGACAGATAGTAAGGTCAAGAGTAAAAGATATGCTAAAGAAATAACGATAAATTAGAAAAATAAAGAAAAGTTGTAGCGATAGAAAATTTTGTAGATTTTTTTTTTTCAAATAAAAAATTAGAATATGTTTATTAAGGAGATAAAAAGTTATTGATAAGTTTTTAGAAATAGACCGAACAAAAATTGAGAGAGAAAAACGCTTTAGAGAGAAAAAAAATAGAAAAAAGAATTTGTTGGAGAGAGATATGTAAAAGAGGAGAAAAATAAGCATCAGAATAAAAATGAGTTTTTGAAAAACAGAAACCTGTTTTTAAAAACTACTTTTTTTGGTTTTTGAAATTTGCTTATAATTTCAAAAACGTTTTTAAAAAACAGAAAACAAAAAACAGAAATGGTTATCAAACATTCCTATTTTTTAAAAATGAAAAACAAAAACAGAAAACAGAAAACGAAATGGTTATCAAACGACCCCAAAATTTTATTGACTTTCTAACAAGTAGAGAATTAAAAAGAACATATTTTTTGATAAATAAAATGAATTTGGTATCAAATGATTCAAATCTTAAAAAAAAAAAAAAAAAAAAAAAAAAAAAAAAAAAAAAAAAAAAAAACATATTTTGAAATTAATGTAATTTTGAAGATCTTTCAAGAATAATGATTGTTTTTAGTTTAATAATTATTATGATGAGAGATTCAACCATTAATACTAAAATGGCAATAAGTGTTTTATTTTTAAGTTATGCCTAAATTGACCAACCTGAGAGATAAATATCCTTTGTAACAAATAATTGAAAAATCACATGGTGGTTATTTTCATTTATGAGACACCTAATTTCCTTAGAGATTTTTTTTTTTTTTCCTTCCTTCCTGCTAATTGTATAGGAAATGGAAAATAAACTAGCTAAAATTGTGTATCATTTATTGAGATATTTTAATCTTCAAAAGTAGTGGACAATCAAAATAAATCTTATGAAAGGTTGTTTAGAATCTTGAAAAATAATAATTTGTAGATAAACTTGAATAATTGGTTTTATCCAATTAGAAAGACATTTTTTTTTTTTGTGTTTTATTTATTTGTCGCGTTCAACCATATGTGGAGTAGAAATTTGAATCTCATATTTTTTTTTTATTAATGATATAATGTTTTGAATAATTGAGTAATATTCAGATCGACAATTTTATTTTATTTTTTTAACTTAGAGTTAATTTGGTAGCCATTATTAACATTTCTTTTTATTAATTATAGTCGTAGGATACATAGTTGAGGTTGATGTATTAAAAAAAAAAACATAATTGAGAGGTCAAAGTAAACATAAACATAGCTCAACGATAATTGACATCTATTCTTAAACAAGGTGATAGAAGTTCAAATTTACTACTATTTGTTGAAAAAAAAATAATAACAAAAATTTGAGTAATTACCATTTTACAAAAGAAGTTATGATTTTTTTTTTTCTTGAGGAGAAAAGAAGTTAAGATTGGTGTATGGAAAAAAGTAATGGGAAGTTCATTTATTTCTCCTCTCTCAATGTACTCATCAAAATCCATTATAACCCAACTTTCATTCCCATCAAATTAAACATTAAATATCCAAAAGTTGTGAAATCAATACCTGAAGACAAGAAAACAAAAATAGTTAACTTTTCTAGTACTAAAAAGAAAATTTATGATTAAGTTAGCATTCTATGTGTTCGTTTGTGTGTAGGGTGAGGATTTGAATATCTAACATTTTGGTCAGGTTATATTATATCAATAAATTGAGTTGTAAATTATTGTCAAGAAAAAAAAGTTGAATTATGAACTTATTATTTTTATTATTATAATCATAAGAAGAAGTTGAGCCACACTCGAATTAATCATTGAAATTCAATAAAAAAAATGAATTTGAAACATTTTAGAAGGAAGGATTTGAAACCTAGGAAGCAAAAAAGACTATTTGTGAGATACTTGGGGACACAATGTTTTTTTTTAAAAAAAAAAAAATCTGACTAAAAATGTGTTTATCTTAAGGAAATATTCCCCCAAAACTTATAGAAGAAGAAATAGTAACTAATAACAAATGAACCTGTAATATCTTGAAACAAAATGTCCAAATTTAGTTCACATGCTTTCAATAAATCTTAAAATTAGTCCCTACACTTATTTGAAGTTAATTTTTATGAAATTGGTTAAATAATATTTTTGAATCGAGTCTTTTAAGAAGTTATATAAATTGGATTGACGTCATTGACCATGCCATTTTGGGTGACTTTTTCGTGCTTGTCCTTGAAAATTAGAGACAAATGTTTGGATCAACCCCTTTTTCTAAAAGAAGAGATTGAAGAAGCGGTGTTCAATCTAGAGGAGATCTTACTAATAATAAAAAAAAAAAAAGGAATGCAATGGTTTTTCTTTAGGGTTTATTCAAGCTTTGTTAGGAGTGTATCTCATAAATTTATGGAAGAGTGTTGGCATTGAAAATGAGTGAGTATTAAAAAAAATATACCTAAGAATTTACAAGCCGGGTTGCATAAAGGAGGATTTTTTTTTTTTGTTATATAAATAAAACAAGTACTCGAAAAAACAAAGTCACCCATCTATTATGATAATTTCCATGTAAGAAAGGGACGTGAACATATTTCCAAAACTTATAGAATGAAGACTAAGAGAGACTAAAAAAAAACTTGACAATAAACTAACCGTAGATTGAAAGTAAAAGGATTAAATTTGAATATTTAAAAGTATATGAATTGAGTGGAATGAGACATAAAGTATGGAGATCAAAATGATATTTTAACCTTAAAAGTATAACTTTTTTTTTAAAAGACCTTAAAAGTATAACTTATTTATTCATGATTTTACAATGACAACATTTTTTAAAATTTGTGAGAGATCGAGAGTATATGTCTTAACCATTTAAGTTATGTTTTTTTTTTTTTTTAAGTTCAACAATTGTGGGGGGAAAATCAAACCATCAACCTTTAAAATAGTAACTAGTGTTTTATCTACGGATTTATGTTCAGATTGACACCTATTGAGTTAGGCTCAAAAGATAAATGATACACATGGATTAAGCTTAAAATTCAATTGGCACCACTTAGACTTTTTTGCAAGTACTTCTAGAAAACCTTTTAAAAGCAAACTAAAAACAAAAACTTTAAACTTGACTATGATTATAAAAATTATAATCTCACAAATCTCAAACACATTTTAGTGTTTATCGTTCCACACTTCATATAAATTTATTTAGTTCCTTACAAAGTTATCAATAATAATAACAAATCAAAAACAAAATCTATGGGTTATATTACAAATGTAGTTTCTCAAGTCTCTGGTTTATGTCTATTTAGTTTTTGAATTTTAAAAAGTATAAATAAGTCCATGAACTTTTATATTTATGTTTTATTTGGTCCCTAAATTTTAAAATGTGTCTAATAAGTCTTTAAACTATTATGTTCATGTCCAATAGATTTCTCAATTTTCAATTTGGTATCTAATAATATCTTTTTTGACCTATTTAAAGTTTTGTAAAAATAACCAACCTACCAGACAAAAAAAAAGTTAAGAGTTTAGTGTTTAATTAGACATAAAATTCAATTTTATATCTAATAAATCAATTAATGATGGTATGCATGAAGATCTTAACTTAAATTAAAGATCTCTCTACATATCGATATGAAGCCAAATATTTTCCAAATAGGAAATTCTCTTAGGGGTTGTTTGGGACGCTGAATTGGTTATAATATCTAGTGGTTATAATAATCTAGAGATTATAATAGTCTGCGGTTATAATAATCTGTGTTTGGGGTGCAGATTATAGTTTGTGATAACATAATCTGTGTTTGGGGTGCAGATTATTTTAGTCTGGGATAAAATAATCTATGTTTGGGATGCAGATTATTTTAGTCTGGGTTAAAATAGTTTATGTTTGGATTACTGATATGTTTAACATGAGATTCTGAATCAAATGTTCAAGTTGACTATTTTTTCCTTTTGTTTATTTTCCTCCTACAACTTTGTATGTCAAATATTATATTTTCCAAATATCAATAAAAATTGTTTGGATTCAATTGTAAGAAAAATAAAATATTGGGTATACGGGTTAAATGATGTGTTTAACTTACAAGGAAACAAAAATAACCTAAGGGAAGAGTTGATTTTCTTTGTTTTAGGGTCATGATTTTTTCACAAAAGAAGTCATTTTGTGATTTCATATTGGAAAACCATATTTGTTTCATTTCTATATTTTCAACGTAAAAATGGTAAATGCTTATGTACAAATAAATTATATAATAAAACTCCATATTTATACATGTAGAAAGACAACTGAGAAACTGGTAAGTGTTTCTAACATGGAATGACCAAAAATCGTTTTTTTCTTTTTCTTTTTTCCTTCTTTTTCATTTTCTTCCTCCATCTCCATCATCTTCATCTTATTCCTCCATTTTCATCTTCATCATCTTCTTCCTCCATTTCCATCATCATCTACATCTTCTTCCTCAACCTCAAACTCCATCTTCATTATTTTCTTCTTCCTCTAACCCTAATGCCGGCAACGTTTTCAACGACTTTTCCAGCGGTTGCCGACAAATTTGTCGACGACCAAATTTTTTTCCCTCATTTTCTTTCTTTTCTTTTTTTTTTTCTTTATTTTCATTTTTTATATTTTCAAAATGAAAATGAGAAGAAATATGAAAAAAAAAGAAAAAAAAATCGGTTGTCGGAAAAGTCGTCGACGATCGCCGGAAAAGTTGTCGGAAAAGTGGTCGGCGGTTGTCGGAAAAGTCGTCGGAAACTTCGTCGACCGACGGTCGTCGAAAAAGTCAAGGAGTCGCATGGAAGAAAAGAGGAGAGAGTTACTGTAGAAAATGAATAGAATAATCGGGTGGGTTGAATAATGGTTATTGTAGAGAATGGATAAAATAATCATGGATAAAAGTAACCCACCTCACCATTTATTTTTGTTGGTGCCCCAAACACTGAAAATGTTATAATAATCAAGTTATAATAAAGGGGATTATTATAACCTTTTCAGTACCCCAAACAACCTCTTACTCTTCAATATATTGAGTTGTTTCTAAACTCATGTTTCACAAATAAACTCTTTAATTTTTGAAATCATACATCATACAACTTATAAAAGTGAAATCATTATCAAGAAAGACTAACAAATCAAAATGGTAATGTGTGTATATATATATATAATCCAAATCACATGGCAACTTTCATTAGATAAGGAAATAGTGTTCCAATTGTGGAAATGTGTACTTGTTTAATTAGATGCAATGTGTTGGGGCTAGTGAACAAATTTGCATGTGGGAATGCCAACCACCATTGGAGACCACTTCTAGTTGCTCAAAATGTTTCTACATTTGTGGGATTGGACCATTGCCTTGATGTGATGTTGGTCACTTTGAGTGGTGGCCCTTCCTAAAAACCAAAGGTGCACCAAATTACAATAATGAACAAAGAACAAGTTCATCTCATCTCCTTTGAAGAAAAATCCAATTTTGATCAGGGTGATAAAGACACTTTGACTAAAATAGAAGAACCCATGTGACAATTTTTCCGTTCTAAATGAAACAATTGAGTTATATGATATAAGGTCTTGTTTTACTTTTTTCGAGTTTAATATGTGAGGGTGAAAATTCGAATCTATGATCTTCTGGTTGAGGGTATATGTCTTAACAAGTTGAACTATGCTCAGGTAGGCAACGTAAGATCTAGTTGGATTAACGATTTTTCTATAAACTATCATGATGAAGCAACGAAGATTATATTCTTAAAAAAAAGTGAAAAATGTGTATTGATTTGGAGATATGGAAAGTGGAGTCTAATCAAGGAAGGAGGATGGAAGTTGGTAGTTGCGATGCTAGCCTCATACAATGTTATGTGCTTTGTTGTTCTTCTTTAGGTTATGATTGATATTGTTGTCTTGTTTCCCATTCTCTCAAGGTCATTTTCAATCCTCCATTGGTGAGTCTTAGGAGATGGTTAGTTAATTGTTGATCTTCGATTCTCGCCTTCATATATTGTTAAGATAGTTTCAATAGTCTACAAATAAGTAGTAAATAGTACCAAATTACGTTTTTCCTTATGGCAATCTCGTTGTTTGAATGGTGTTATAGTTTTTATTCCTATTGTTGTTGTCTTTATCGATGATGACCAACCTTCCACGTTTATGTTGACAATCTTGCACGAACAAGAATTATAAGACGGAAGCAAAAAAGACTAAAAAGCACAAGAGAGTATGTCTATGTCTATGTCGATGGTGATCACATCCCCTCTTCGCTATTATGAGGGGAAGTAATGATTACTTCCATTGTGCCTAGTTGTTAGATGCTAACATCATGGGCGCTTAGGGACAAATCCCATCCCTTAAAATATTTAGTGGTTAGTGATTCCTAATGAATAATGACTCATTAAGAGTATAGTACTACTAATACGTTAAGCTAAGTTCATACTTAAAAGAGAGTCTGTAATACTTTAAAAGGAATCTATCAAGCCCCTCACTCAAGACTGAAAGGAATTTTTAAACTATGACGAACTCATGCATTTGATGTCATCTTAAGCTCGTATGCTCTTCCTTATGTATACATTTGGTTTTTTTTTTTTTCCCTAGGGTGTTCTATCTTACAATGAAACCATGCTCTTAGCATAGGTTTCTAGATTGCTATCACCAAGTTACATTTCTACTCTTTCCTAGATTGTCAATTGAAGAATACAAACCTTTACCACACCACTTGAATTCATATCTTTCATTCTTCTACTCTTTGGGATGAATTTATGCCCCATCATTGCTTCTTCTTTTTTTTTTTTCCAAAAAGTAAAAAACAGTTGTAATAGTTTGTAGGTTAAAATACCATTTTGGTCCCTATATTTGAAACTTATTTCATTTGATTGATTCTTGTACTTTCATTATTAAATCTTAAATTTAGTCTTTATTGCAAGTTTATGGTTAACTTTTCCAAAAAAAAAAAAAAAAAATCTATATTTACCTTCCCTCTATAAATTTTAAAAACATATTCACACGATATTTTTCTTAAATGAAAATTATTATTATCAATATTATTTTATCAATTTTGAAAAAAAAAAAATTAACTAACAATGTGGACTAATTTTAAGATATATTGAGACATTTGAAAGTATCCAGACTAAAATGAAACAAGTTTGCAAATTGAGTTTCTATGAATGGATCATTATTAGGGGTGTACAAAAAACCCGACAACCCGAACAACCCGGACTACCCAACCCAAACCGTAAGGGTTGGGTTGGGTTATAAATTTTTTCGGTTTGGGTTGGGTTGAATTTTTATAAAATTGAAAATTCGATTCGGTTCACGGGTTGGGAAAAAAACAGTTCGGTTCAACCCGAACCGAACCGAAGATAAATATAAAATATGTCGTTTTATTCACATAGTTGCTGTATGGCACAGTGGACAATAACTCCTCTTACGCATGTGAACGTCCTAAGTTCGAGCTTGAGTGACAACAATATACGTTTTTATTTTTTTATATATTATTTATGATGTATTTTTAATATTCTTTTTTTTTTACAAGAAGCACATGTTCAAATAATTATATATGTTTTTTTCTAAAGAATTTTAAATATTAAAAAAATAATAATAAAAAAAACAACCCGGCAACCCAACCCAACCCAACCCGAAAATAGAGGGTTGGGTTGGATTGGGTTGCCACATATGCTCGGTTCATTCGGGTCAACAACCCGACCAACCCGAATATTCGGGTTGGTCCAAAAAATTCCCCCAACCCAACCCAACCCAACCCGTGTACACCCCTAATCATTATTTGCAAATTGAGTTTTGATTTTTCAACACACTTGTTTCATGCCAATGTTATATTAATGGAACTTGGACAACAATCAATGACCAATCTAACCACCTGTTTGTTGACACATGGAGGCAACAACTTTTCCTTTCTTTTTCTTTAGGAACACAGTTAAACTTGGTTGCTGCCTTTGTCTTGCCTGTTTTGGTAGGAAAAACAAAAATGATACAAAACTAAACTTATTTGAAGGTGGGTTGGCTTTAATTTACCCAAAAGAATGAAGAACCTGCTATAACTTGTATTTGTACTTTGACAAAGTATATTGCATTTCAAACCCAGAAGAAGAGGGAAATAGTTAAGAAGCTAAAAATGAACTTGTAAGTTGTAATAAATACATCCAAGAGCCAAAAACTTCAATCTGAAACCATAAAAAGCCTTGAGAAAACAAAAATCAGCCATGAACTTGACCAATGTGAGAGAGAGAAAGAGAGAGAGATTTTGTATTAAACACACCAAAGAGTCAGAGTCAGAGTCTTCAATCTGAAACCATGAAAAGGCTTGAGAATACAAAAATTAGCCATGAAATTGACCAAGAAGAGAGAGATAGAGTTTGTATTAAACACATCAAAGAGTCAGAAACTTCAATCTGAAACCATAAAAAGGCTTGATAAAACAAAAATTAGCTATGAACTAGACCAAGAAGATGAAAAGTTTCATGCAGAGAGAGAGAGAGAAGAAATATTAGCTCTGAACTTGAAGAAGATGGAGACTTGCATAAACACACACAGGAGAGAGAGAGAGAGAGAGAGAGAGAGAGAGAAATGAATACCTACAAGCAAAGCAGAGAGCAGAGGCAAAGGGACTATGCCAAATATTATTTGAGAATTACATGAGATGATCATTGAATGAATGAAATGTCTTGTCAAATTGGGAGGTCACTTATCTGATCTCTAAGCAATCTGAAGCTTAAAGCTGTTTTAGATTGGCTTGCAATGCAGAGTACACAGCGAACCAGCCATTTTGTGAAGGGTGCACTTCGTCCCAGAAGAATGCAGCTCCTGGATCTTCACATATCGTGTACTTCTTCTCTCCGTTTGCACCGATACTTCCACATGAATACTCACTGCTTATTCCCACGCAACATGGCTTCAATGGGTTCTCAAACTTCACATTCCCTGCACAAAAAGTTTCCAAGTGAATCGTTACTTTCTGGGGTTCGGTATGATTCGTTGAATAGGAACCGTATTTACTTCCGAGAGATTATGGGAAGTTTGTAAATGTTGAATTCCTAGACCTAAGATGAGTTTGAGACGAAGGTTGAAACTAAAAGTACTTGTCAAACTTTGCAGTGTTTGATAACATGATCCCAAGTGAATTTGCAAATTTTAAGCACTTAAAAAGCACCTGAAGTTCTTTTAAGTTAATCTTAATTAGTGCTTTTTTAAAAAAAAATGCTCAACTTAAAAGACACTTTTTTAAGTCATTCCAAATTCATGGAAAGTGTAGGTGTAGTTCCAACTAATTCAATAATGTTTCTTATGGAATGGTGTTTCAAGTAATTCGAGTGAGGACACAAACTACCCTTGTCTAGTTTGTGACAAGCGGCAAGAATCTGTGTCTACACTATTGTTTGATACAAGACCTAGGAGGTAGCAAGCATAGTTAACAAAGCGGAGACCAGGGATTAGAAACAAGGGCCATAACAAACAAATTGCACACTCGCACTTTGTCTACCTTGTCGAGGGAACTCAACTATTGTCTCCAATATGCCAAAACATCAATCTATTTCCTTGTCCATTAGTGTAAATCAAGTTTCCTTCCATATGAGTGTCCCAGCTTGCACACACCTTAACTATTCTTACCGGACAAACATCTAACCCTACCATAAGGGGTTGGCTTGTCAAAGTAACTTATAGGATTTCCTCGATAGGTGGCCACTAAGGGGGTTCTAAGTCCTTTATCATTTACATTGGTTCTTATTGACCACTAGACCAATTCACGTGGCCAAATCCTCCTGCAGGGGTGTTAGTTGAGGAAGATCAATTCTTGTGTGGATTTTCATTAGTCCATGGGACTAAAGAAGTTTTATGAAGCATTTGAGATTTAGTGGACTAAAAAAGATTGAGAGAGAGAGAGAGAGAGAGAGAGTCACCAAGCTGGTTTCCTTTGTTGTTGAGAGCAGCCATGAAAGAGGAATAGAGATCAAGAAGGATGAAAGTGGATGCAGAGGCATCTTTGACTTCACTGTTGAGTTTTGCCACAGATTGCTGCAACAGCAGATTGTGGAAGTTGACGAGCAGATTCTCACTTGCATTACACTGTTGGAAGGAGAATGCGACTGTGCTGCTGGGAAGGCAGCCCAGTGGCTCCAGAGCCGTCACCACTATCTTTGGGACCCCCATCCCATGGATGCGCCTCAGGTTCACCTCTAGCTGGTTCACCACTTTCGTTATAAATGGCTGCCAACCCTGCCATCAACATGCCAAACTTAAAATAAACTTGCTTATATTCGGGATCTCATGAAATTGGCAAATCATACTCTCCTCTTTTAAATATATTTCAATCATGTCTTTATGTTAAACTTTATATTTTTTTTTGTCTTTATCTGAATATTGCCTCATAGATATGGGGTAGAGTTTCGAATTTATGACTCTTTAAGCGAAGTAATGATATCTTAACTACTTAAATTAACATTTTTTTTTTCATTTTTTTAATAGAATTGTTATGGTTTGCAGATTTTGTGAATAAGGAAATGTGCTTTAAATTTGTTTTAAATAGCAATGGGCATAATTTGCATAATAAGCAAACTATATAGTTTGAGTTTAAATCTTATTTGGGTAAACTTTCAAAATTATTCTATTCTAGTTACTAATTTTCAGAAGTTTTGCTTTAGTTTCTAAATTTTGCATAAAAAGTAATTATAGTTCTTATAGCAAACTATTGGGCAAATATACCTTACATCTTTCTTATGTTCATTTAATTAACAAGTAGAACAGTAGACAAGTGATTAGAACTAGTAAAGTATTTTAAGTTTTCAAATAGAATCAATTTTTTTATAACCGATAACAGATTAGTAATGAGAATTAAAACAAATTTTCATACTAAGTTTAAGAGCTAAAATAAAATATTTGAAAGTTGAAAGATTTAAAATAAAATTTGAAATATTAAAAAGCAAAATCAAATAAGCTTAAGAATTTAAAGACTAATACAAGATTTTTTTTTTTTGATAAAAAACCGGGCTTTCATTGAGAAAAAATGAAAGAATACAAGGGCATCCAAAAAAACCAAGAATTAGGATAATAATTTGTAATATTTCTATTATATTCTACTAGAAGCAAGAAAACACGAAGAATCCATTTAGATATCACAGTTACAAACACGTTTCCACTTTTTAAAATAAGAAATGACTTTTAGACACCCAAAAAAAACTTATTTAGCATAACAAATTTTGGCTTAAATTACAAATTTAGTCCATGAACTTTCATAACTATGTTTATTGTTTAATAGGTTTCTGAACTTTAACCAGTGTCTAATATATCTTTACATTTGTAATTGTATTTCTAAAGTTCATGAATTTTAAAATTTGTTAAATAGATTAGGGAATTGACTTATTAGATATATAGTATATACTTTAAAGTTCAAAGACCTATTATACACTTTTAAAGTTTATGAATCTATGAGACATATAGTTGAAAGTCTAAGGAACTATTAGACACCTTATAAAGTTCATGGACCAATTAAGCATAAACACAAAGTTAAAAGTCTAAGGGCCAATTAAGCATCTTTTAAAGTTCTTGAATCTATTAGACATACTGTTTTAAGTTTAAAGACCAAACACCTTTTAATGTTCGTGAAAGTATATTTTGAGTTCAAACGAAATTGGGGTTGGAAGGATTTGAACCTCTGACCTCTTGGTTGATGATACATTCCAATTAGTTGAGGATACATACCAATTACTACGAGCTATGCTCACTTTGGCCTTTTAATATTCATGAAAATATTAGATATAAAGTTGAAAAGTTTAAGAACATACCAAGCACCTTTTAAAGTTAATGAATCTAGTAGACACAAAATTGAAAATTGAAGGACCTATCATCAACTTTTAAAGTTCATTAATCTATTAGATATGAAGTTGAAAGTTAATGGACCTATAAGACATCTTTTAAAGTTCATGGACCTATTAGACACAAAGTTGAAAGTTACACCTTTTAAAATTCACGAACCTATTAACACGGAGTTGAAAGCTTAAGAACATATTAACCACTCAAAGTTTTGGATACTGAACTTGTAATTTAGACTGAGTTTTAAAAACAACTTTTAGAACAGGAAACAAACACAATATTTTGTTCGTTTAGGTCTAGATGGATAACCATTTGGTTTTTGGTATTTGAAAATTAAGCTCTTATAAACCTTACTTCCACCTATAAATTCCTTTATTTTGTTAAATACCCAAGTCTAAGATTTCAAAAACTAAAAAAAGTGGTTTTCAAAAACTTGGTTTTGTTTTTGAAATTTGGCTAAGAATTCAAATGTTTCGAAAAAATATCAAACAGGATCTTAATGACTCGGTACTTCTTTTCTTTTTTAAACTAACATTCGTGATTAAGTCTTAGGTAGGTGGTTAAGGCTCAAACTCGTTTCCTATAAATCTATACCATTTACGAATTACAATGGTCCGGGTAGAGATACTGTGATGCATTTTAAAATCAATATATGTACAAAAATAAAAACAGGGCATCTAAAATTAGGGCAAACCTGAGCAGAGCCATTGGTAGCTTGGTAGACGCTATAGTCGTTGCCGGCGAGGGAGATGAGGGCCACAGAGGACTGCAAGTCTTGGCTGGTGTACGTCGACTCGACGATCAGCTGCCGGAGGAAGTCGATCTGAGTGCTCATGTTTGGGCTCATTACAAACGTATTGAAAACGCCAGTGCCGCCGTACGCGAAATTCATCCCGTATTTCAACTGCCCTAACCCTACTTTCCGCCATTTGTACGGAATCGGAGACTTCACTCTCAGATACTTGGCTGCGTTTTTCACAGAAGATTCAGTGAGCCAATAGAGCAGCGAAACGGAACCGATTTAGAGAAGAGAAATTGGGAAATTTTCGAGTATCGATGAACCAGGAGAAAGGTACCGTTGAAAAGGGGCCCTTTGTTTTTTCATTTTAACGTAGAGGTTAAATTATTAAAAGTATTTTTCTTTTAAGAATTAAAATTATAATCCTAAACTTTCAAAAGTTTTAATTTAATCATCCATTCCGTTGCATTTGAATTCCTAACCAAATTTTAAAAACAAAAAAAAAAAAATTGAAAAATTTTTATTTTTAAAATTGGACTTGGTTTTTGAAAACAAGGTCGAATATTGATACTAAAACCAAAAAACTTATAGATTGAAATATGTGTGTATAAGCTTAATTTTAAAAAACCCAAATGGTTATCAAACGGGACCTAAGTATTTGAATGTATGTTTTTTCCTTTTTTTTTTTTTTTGGTATGTGTTAAAATATGTTCATGTAAGCAACAATACATACGCAAACAGTTATTTTTCATCCATGAATTTAACAACAAAAAACGATCGTTTTAAAACAAAACTTTGAAATTCAATGGTGCAATTGACCAATCCTATAATTCAAGGGTATTTTTAATAATCTAACATTTGACATAAAGGTGAAATAAATATTTTAGATCAAATCATTTTTCTAATGTGTCTAACCGATACTTGTTATTAAAACGGTGTCTAATAGATGAAGAATTTCGATTTTGTGTTTGATAAATAAAGAGTGTAATAGATATTTAAATTCTAATTTTGAGTCTATTAGATCTCCAAATTTTCAATCTTATGTTTAATAGGTTATTAACCTATTTTATATTTTTTTTAAAAATCAAAAGATTTATATGACATAAAATTGAATTTTTAGGATCACATTTGACATTTTTTAAAGTGCACCTTGTACACACAAACTTAGAAATTTTAAGACTAAAACTTGTAATTTAACCTATATTTCAATATATTTTTTTTAGATGGTATTTCAATTTAATTTAAAACATTTCAAAGCAACCCCCTATATTTTAGCATTATTCAAGTATACCCTTGGATGGTAAGTATAAATTAGACATAAATTTAAAAGACAAGTTAGGCTACTAAGAAAGAAAATTTTATAATCTTTCCTCTATATTTCTAAGAAGTTGGTACAAGTTTCGACTTTTCTTCTCTTAAAAGACCTGATTTCTCCTCTAAATTTCAACCAAATTGAACGCTAAAATACCAATGACTAAATTAAGCTTTCTAAATAGCATAGACAAAATTGAAAAATCATCAAAAAATCAAAGACTAAAACAAAAAATTTGTCTTAAAAAATGTTAAATTACAAGTTCATTAAAAAAATGACTATCACAATTGTAACGAATTATCTCTATTAGTATTAGTATATTATTTTAACTATATATCAAGCTGTTAAAATAATAGAGACATATACATCGATTACTTAATCACAAAATATATTTTAATTAATGAAATTGAATATATTAAATGCAGCCCCAAAATAAATTTTGACAAACCCCATAAACTAATTTAATCTCGAGATCCCAATCTATATAATTCAAATTAATGTATAGAAATTCTTAATTCAACCGAATCTAAAAAATTTGAATGAACTCTGATCCAAATCCAACCGACATTACATAGCATAGCTCAACCGACATAAAACCTATACCATCGTTCAAAAGGTCAAAGATTTAAATCGACCTCCATTCGATCAAAGTATATTCAAACTTGAATATACTTTAATAGGTCAAAGTAAAAATAAAATATTGAATAAATAAAAAAGAAAAAGAGGAATGAAAGAAAAGGAAAAGGAGACAAAGGAAAGAAGATGGTGATGATAGTGAGAGGAAATGTAGTGAAATTGAAGTTGTTGTGTTGTGTGTGTCCAAATTCTTTATATTATTATGTGAGAAAGGTAAGACTGTCTGTCAGGGAAAAAGAAAAGGGCAATGCTAAACTGACATGTTGAAAAGACACAGCCATCCCCATACCAACCAAAAAAAAAAAAAAAAAAAAAAGCTGACTCAATAATGCATCCAGTCTTTATTTTACAGCCAAAAAGTGTTACTCTCTGACTTGGCAATTAAATTGGAATTAAAAAAAAAAAATGCTTTTGCGCTCAAAATATTTAAATTTAAATCAGCTTATTTCATAAACTTTCAAAATATCCTTTGGATTGAGTATTTTTGTCATTATATTTTCTACCTTTTAAATATACAATGACATGATTAGGAGCTATTTTTAGAATGAAAAAAAAAATAAATCACTTTTATTCTGCCATGACAAAAAAGTGATTTTGATCACACTCTCAAATATGTCTTAGATTCGCCGACATGAGTAGCTTAATTGACATAAATTTTGGACCAGTGACCAAAAGGTTTATGGTTCTAATCCCTCATTCTCACAAGTTATATATATATAAAAAAAAACATCAGTCCATGTGTTTTTGATAAATCTTTATATTGATCTTACTACTATGTATTTGAAGTTTATTTTTTAACATAGTAAAATAATAACAATAATTTACATAGAAGACACTATGTAAATATATTTTCAAAAAAGTTATAAGGAAAATACTAACAAATACCAAATATTTATCTTCTCATAAAAGTTGATCTCTAGAGATTATTTTTAAAATTTATTAAAAGTATAAGGACTAAATTTGAGCATTTGAAACTAAAAAACTAAAATAGAAAAACTCTCTAAAAACATGGCAAAAAAAATGGTATTTTAACCTATTTTATTTTATTCTTAAATTTTTAAAATGCATATTTTAGTTTCTAATTACTGTTTCATTTTGATTTCTAAATTTTTTTAAAATTTACTTTAGGTTGATAACCATTTGATTTTAACAATCATTGTTTTTTTTTTTTTTTTTTGAAAAAAAATACTATCATTGTTATTATGTCGTTATTATTATTATTATTATTATTTTTTATAGATGGTTGATCATGTACTATAACTAATATTAAGTACTTATTAAGTTGTAGAAGTATCAAAATATATATATATATATATATATATATAGATATTAAATTTAAAAGCTTAAATAGATATTTTAAAAGTCTCATAACCTAATTGATTGTTTTTTTTTTTTAATTAGAGACTATATCTAAAATAAACTAAATAGTTTGAAAGTAAGATAAACATGAAAAATCAAAGTCAAATAAAGAATAAGAAGAATAATAAAAAATGGCTAATCTAAAAGCAACCAAAGGAGCCCACCACCTCCATTGATATATATATATTTTTATGTACATTTTATTTATTTAAAGCAAATCTCAAGCTCTTTCTTCCTCACTTTGTGTCCATAAAACTAAAGCTAAAGATCTGTGGTTATCTTTTTATTATTTTATTTTATTTTATTTTTGTTTTTAGACTTACCTTTAATCATGTCATGCTTTTCTTTCACAACATTTTTCATTCTTTTTGTTTTAAAATATAAAGATTCTTGTTCATTGCTTTAGTCTTGTTTTTAGATCCACTTCATTATGATATTTGCTTCTTCTTTTTTTCTTTTCTATTTTTAGACTTGATTTGTTTATTGTGATTTTTTTCCTCATTTTTCTATTTTTTTAAAAATTACATGTTTTTAATTATTGACAACTTCTTTTATTTGGGTATTCTAGGGTTTAGAGGCAAATTTATTAGAATTTGACAAAGAAAAAAGGTTATTGCTTTTTCTTAAGTTTGACTAAGATTCAAATAATGTTTGGAAAAAGAAACACATAAAACAAGTGAGTTTTGTTTTAAACACAATGATGAAATTACAAATTTAATTTTTATTTATTTATTTATTTATTACTATTTTAAAAAAATTGGTTGAAATATTAGCCAATTTTTAAAAGGGGGAAAATAATTTGTTTAATTATAAAACTTCTCTAAGTTCATAAAAATATTTGAAAATAATAGCTAGGTTACAAAACAATAATGAAATTGCTAATTAGCTATAGGCGAACCCAAATTTTTTTTAAAAAAATCAAAACATAAATCATCAAACCAATTGTTCCATGCTACTTATAAAATTAAAAATTAGAAAAAAAAAATTGCTTGTCTAAGATTTAAAAGTTTATATTATAAATTAAAGTTGTTAATAAGTTATTTAATCTTTTAAATATTGGTTAATAAAAAAACTAAAAAAAATAAAATAGATCAATCAAACTAGCCTATTAATTGCTACTAATCTATCTCCTTTTAAATTTATCTTAGATTTGAATTTTAAGTTAAGGATTTAATTTTCTTTTAGTACGAATTCCAACCTTTGACCTCATGATCGATGATACATGTCAATTACGAGCTATGCTCACTTTGGCGTTAAGGATTTAAACTTGCCACCCTAGTAAAAAAAAGTTTAAACTATTTATGTAACATAAGATTTCGATAATTCACAATATTAACATAGCCAAACAAACATTTTTTAAATTTTTTTGAAAACAATATATTAAAAAAAACACAAATTCATAATTACCCAAATTAACCTAAGCCTAAATAAAATCCAAAACAGAGAGAAAGATCAGACGGTAAAATTTTAAAAGTTACCTAGATAATCGGTCAAAACACGGCCATCGGAGAACCGGCCGGTGGGTTTACCGGGAAAAGTAATTCCATAAGGATACTGCCAAGATTTCGCCGCCGGTTTCCGGTTGTTCCCGGTGTCGACATACGAATCCCCAAACACAAACAGCTTTCTAGGATTCGAATCCGACAGCTCCCCTCCTCCAAGACTCTGGCCGCTCCGCCGCACGCGGTGGCGATGACGGTGGCCGCCGCCGGCAGAAACCCGAACCACCCCATATAATTCTGCGGCCAAAAAAAACCCAAAAAACGATCTTAGAGAGAGAGAGAGAGAGAGAGAGAGAGCGAATGGTGGGTTTTTAGAGAGAGAAAGTGGGGAAGAACAAGAACCTGGGAGGAGAGAGAAGCAGAGGAGAGAGAAACAGAGGAGCTTTTTGGAGTCCATTAAAGGAGCTTGGAATTGGAATCTCTTTGTTTGAAGTGTTGTTTTTTGCTTTCCTTTTGGCCAAATTTGTTTGACGGAGTTTTGGAAATGGCGAGTGTTTTAAGAGACTGTTGAACTCTGTTGGCTTATATAGAAGATGAAAGAAAGGCAATCGATCCATGATAAAATCACCTGTCCTTCACCCTTCTTACGTCAACCACTCCTTATTCGGCTATATTTTTGCCCTTACGCCATGTTTCTTTAAAACTTCAAAGTTGTGGCGTTTAAGGCTTGTTTCAGCTGCCATTCTTCTTGGAAGATTTCTTTCCCTTTTTTTTTTTTTTTTTGTGTTAAATTTATGGGATTGGTTTCAATTATACTCTATGTTGTAACGTTTTAATATTTAATAGTAATTTAAATATGAGTTTTATTCTTAGAAAAGGGAAAAACGTATTTGGTAGGAGAGTTTTGATTTAAACAGGTGTTGATTACTTTTGTTTTGTATTAAATTTCTAGATCTAGAAAATCCTATAAATACCTTTCACACCAAACGCTTTCAACACACGACACACAAAAATTTTCATCTTCTCTTCCTTTCTACTTTCTCATATTTCTCTTTTCGAGAGCAATTAACCAAAAGACGGGTGTTCTTTGTTGTGGAGCTTTGAGCTCAACCTCTCAGTGCAGAGTGGTTTGGGCTACACAACGTTTCAGTTGGGTTGTTGTATATTAGAGGGGACAATCTAGAAAATACTTGCTGCACCAGTGGTTGATAAAAGAATTATACACTGCAGAGGACTTGAATCTCCTTAAAGAGATCAACGAGATACATGGGCCTCAACCTAATTGTTTACGTGTTTGTTTCTCAATATTTTCTCCATTTTCCTCTGTTATTTGTAATTTCCCCCAACAGTTTTGAACTTTGAAGTTTCATTTTAGCTTTCAAAGTTTGAAGTTTGTTTCAAAATGGCCTTCAAAGATATTTTTCGTTAAATTTATGGACAAAAATGATGTGTTTGCACGG
This sequence comes from Luffa acutangula, assembly GCA_036850905.1. Lineage (NCBI taxonomy): Eukaryota > Viridiplantae > Streptophyta > Magnoliopsida > Cucurbitales > Cucurbitaceae > Luffa > Luffa acutangula. The sequence continues at coordinate 50,314,228 of CM072096.1, read as the reverse complement.
GTTTTTATTTTTTTTTCTACGTATGTATTTAAATATGTTCACATAAGCAACAATACATATACAAACACGTTTTTTTTTTCGTCCATAAATTTTACGAAAAAATGTTTTCGAGAGTTGTTTTGAAACAAAATTCAAACTTTGAGGGCTAAAAGAAACTTTTGAAAGTTTAAGGATATAATTGAAACCAATCTAATAATTTAGAGGTATTTTTTTATAACTTTTTAAATGTTTTTTGGGTGAGATTTAACATTTTCTTTGAGCTAGAATGTTGTTTTATCGATATATTTGAACATGTGAGCGTACACCGAGAAAAAATAAAATTAGTGCGCTAAGTAGTATTCAAGTGACGTGTTCACATGTTCAATTATATTAATAAAGTGTTAAAATTAATTAATAGATTTTTGAACGTTTAATTTTGTGTCGAATGTTTGAGCTTTAAAATGTGTCTAATTATAAACCTTTAAACGGTTGATTTTGTGTCTAATAGGTTTTTGAATTTTCATTTTTGTGTTTAATAAATTCTTGACCTATTTTATATTTTTTAAAATTCATAATCCTATTGGATATACAAAACTGAAAGTTTGATGTCCCATTAGATAAAGGAAATTAATTTCATGCCTAATAAATTCGTTAATTTTGAGAAATGTTGAGTGTTAGGGACCTATTAGACACTAAATTGAAAGTTGAGAGACTTATTAGACCTAAAATTGAAAGTCTAATGACATTTTTAGATATTCTTTTTCAAGTTCAAGAATCTATCGGACACAAACATAAAAATTAAGGTACTAAACTATAATTTAATCTTAATAAAACAATAATTTAATATCAACCATGAAAGAACCTATGATTAAGACTTTTTTTTTAATGCGTTAAGAGAGGAAAAGTGGACAATTTTGAACAATTGAGGACAAGGTTGAAAATATCGAAAATAGTAGGGACCATTTTGTATATTTAGTCTATCCTCATATAAACGTAGTCTCTTAGTATATCAATTTATTTATTTATTTATTTTAGAACAAAGAACATAGCATATATTAGTATATCAATTTATTAAAGTTCTTTTGAGAGTATATTATATTACAAATGTGTGGAAAGGAATCTAATCTATAATGCATGAGAATAGACATTAATTGCTTACCATTTAAGTTATGGCAAAGTTGGAATAAATAGTGACAGAAATTAAAATGTATTTAAATACCAAAAAAGAAAAATATGTGTATATGTGTCCAAGCCAGCATAGCTTAGTAATTGCTATTTACTCTCGACCAGTGTTTTAAAAGGCTTAAGACGCACTAAGGTGCAATGGCTTCCTCGGACCTAGGCGCACAAAAAGGCACGAACTTTTTTCTTTAAGGCACACTATATAGAGAAAAAAAAAAACTTACAGAAATATATACATGTATATAAAACACTTTCATGGCAAGTAATGAAGTTTTTAACAAAAAAAAAAAAAAAAAAAAAAAAAAAAGATAAAAGATAAATAAGGTTCAAATATTAGTCTTCCAACATAGAGTCAAATGCCATTACTCCCCAAAAACCAGTGAGTTTAGTATTGTTAATATGTTTTTTCTGACACTCCGAATGACCAAGTATGACGATGTCAATACTCCACAAAAAAATATATGCCTTGAATATGACATTTGACCCTACGAACGACCAAGTATTTAAGTTTAAAAAAATTTAAAACATATATAAAAATGTGAAGCCCCAGTGGCGCCTAAGGCACGCGCCTTTCTCATTGTGCCTCACTTCTTTAAAACGAGACGCTAAGGTTGCACATTGCGCCTAGGCGCGCCTTTTAAAACACTGCTCTCGACCAAAAAGTTAGAGGTTCAAATCCTCCACCCCAAATGTTGTTTAAAAACAAAAATTACTTTTTCATTGAAATGTGACTAATAATGTAACTATGCCAATGATCCACACAAAATGAAAAAGACAACCTAGATAATTTTGATTACAAAATGGTGGGTGAGAATTGAAATTAAATTCATGGGCTCCACCTAACAACTCATTTGTAAATCTAAAAATTTATATCAAATGAGCATAAAATCATATATAAATATTTCAAAGTGCGCATATATATATCTTCGATCAAGAGGATAGAGGTTCGAATCTCTCCACTCCTAATGTTATTGAACTCAAAAAATAAAAAATTCATATATAAATATATTTTTTTTTTGAAGAAAATATAAATATAATTTGAAATGTATTCATCTATAACATTTGAATGAAGTAATATTTATTACCAAAATATAATAAACTAGCTAGTATATATGATATTAGTTTGTTTAGTGTGTGCATTTCATTATTTCAAAATTTTATCTTGCGGATGAATTTGAATTTATTAAAGAAAATGTGTTTTACAAGATAAACTTAGGAAGGCACGAAATATTTATTTTAAATAAAAAAGAGTTTTTAGAATAAACTAAAACAAAATTATAATATGGTAGGGTTGTCATTATTTTATGTTTTTATCTTATAGATGAGTTTAAGTTAAAAAAAAAATAAAATAGGTTAAAAATCACTTTTCATCCCTAAACTTTTATAAAAGTAACATTTTGGTCACTGAACTTTGATTTGCAAAGATTTAGTCTTTGTACTTTCATTTTTGTTATAATTAAGTCACTGAATTTTAATAAGTAACAATTTAGTGCATGTTTTTCAAATTTGTAACAATTTAATCCCTTTCACAAAAAAAAAAATCATCAAAATCAAATGTACGATTTTTATTATTTAATGGTTAAACTCTGTAGCTTATAAACATATATATTAGGTATCAAATTAGTTTATTAATCTATCTATATAAGAAATTTCATTTGATTTTTACATTAATTTTCACGATAGCGACTAAATCGTTGCAAATTTGAAAGTACATGAACTAAATTATTACTTATTAAAGTTTAGGACTAAATTGAACTAAAAAAAAGTTTAGGACTAAATTGTTACAAAATTGAAGGTATTAAGACTAATTCGTTACAAATCAAAGTTCAATGACAAAATAGATACTTTCATGAAAGTTTAGGGACCAAAAGTGATTTCTAACCAATAAAATACGATGAGTTTTTATTTATTAATTTGATATACATACACATACATAATATATATATATATATATTTGCAAAAAGGTATCTGTTATAGGTAATTTTGGACCACCATAGTGTACAAGGAGCTGACGAAGACAACCGGGCAGAGATGGGACCAGGAGACGACCCAGAGGAAGACCAGTCCGACAGGCCGAGCCAACGTGGCCCGACCCGTAAGGTCGGCCTCGGCCTTGGGCCGAGGTCGAGCATGATGGTCGGCCAAGGCCGACCACTCGGCCCCTATCGCCCCGATCCAGCCTGCTTCGTCCTAGAACGCCTCCAAACCCTAGGAGCCCGAGCAGGTATTTATACCCCTCTTCGTTACTGAAGAAGGGGACCTGAACTCTCTACTCTCTTCTCTTGCTCTCTAGTCTTCCTACTTCCATTTTCTAACTTAAGCATCGGAGTCGGTGTGGCTAGCACCACATCGGTGTGCAGGTTTTCCGTCTTGCAGGTCACGTCTACCCCCCTCATCTACAAATTTACCGTTGGTGGCACGTGAAGGCCAAGTGAGTTCCTTCTGACCAAAATCGACCATCAATAGTATCAAAACAAATGTCTGTGGGCAAGAAGTTTCCAACCTTGAAGCTGCCAAATATACATAAGTATTATATTGTAGCCTATAAATTTAAAAGTACAAAGAAGAAAAAAGTTTAGTCTTTGAGGAAGGCACATGTCCCTCTTCTCCCCTATGTGAATTCAAGTTCCAACCTTTGATAGATAGAGACATAAATAAGAAATCAACATAATCAACTTTACAATGGGATACTTTGATGTAAGTAAACATATATTGTCATCAACTTATAACCAACTCTTAATGAAAAAGTGACGATATATCTTAGACAATGTCATCGATTAATAAAATAATAATGATAAGTTCAATAAACAAACCACACAAATTTATAGTACTATTACATATTCTGGTTATTCACACTATAAATTTTCATTCATAAATAATTCTTTGATGACGGTAGACTCTGTCAAAGTGTGCATGACTTAGAGATGATACGTATCTCGACCCAGAGGTTAATTAAAATTAAAAACGAATCCTAATAAACGGACCCCACTAACTTGTAATGGCAATGGACCCATTGGACTAAAATAATTGGAGCGGCTCAATACTCAACAATTCAGCCCATTGGCCCAATACTCAACAAACCAATATTTCTATAGATCTTGTTTAAGAAAAGTTCCATTATTACTATTGAAAGTCTTGGTGAGTGACATTTAGATTTTAAATTTTCAATTTTATCGATTTAAATCATAAATTTTTTAAAAAATAATGTAATAATACTTCTTGAAAATTGAATTAAAGACCCGGAAATAAACTAATAATTCATATAAAATTCAACTAACAAAACACATCAAAATATGTCCTAACCCAAACCCAATAATGAATGTCCCATTTGGTATATTTTTTTTTTGTTTTTTGTTTTTCAAAAATTTAGCTCATCAACGGTAATTTCTTGTATAGGTTTCTTTAGGTTGCTATATACTTTTTTTTTTCTAATTTTTTTGAAAAATCAAATCAAGTTTTAAAAACTAAATTAAGTAGTTCCATATATTTGTATTGTGAAGTTTTAAGATTTGAGAACTCAAACATGTAGATGACCGTCGTGAAAAATGTGTACAAATTAAACGTCAATGTTTAAAGTGAGGAAAGGACTTACTATGTTTTATGAGTAATGGATACTTCAAATGATTGTGAAAGGTACTCTCAATGATATATATGCATTTGAATGACTTTCGGGTAAGGTTATTCTACAACGACGTTGGAATATGATCGATGAGCATATGGGTCTATGACTATGAAACACAACTTTCGAAATTGGATTTTGATATGTTAGATGAATGATATAAAAGATATAGCTAATGTTTAAAAGAAAAAGGTTAAATTATAATATGTCATTGATTTATTCAACATTTTAAAAAACTTATGAACCTATTGGACAAAAAATTGAGAGTTTGATATTCTATTCGACACAAATTTTGATTTTATGTCTAATAGATTTGTTATTTTTTAAAAATATTAACTATATCTGGACCGATTAAACACAAATTGAAAGTTTAGGAACTTATTAAACATTTTCTAAAGTTTAGGTGCTTGTTAGACCTAAAATTAAAAGTTTAAGAATCTATTAGATACTTTTAAAAATTTGGAGACCTATGAGACACAAACATAAATTCAATGATTAAACTTGTAACTTAATTAAACAATAAATTACGTAAAATTTAGTTTTTTTTTAAAGTAAAATTTGGAAATTAAAACAAATATATTTAAGCAAATCTAGGCATATAGTTCAACTGGTTTGGTTAAAGATATTGTACATTTGTCTTAAAAAGTCAGAAGATGGAATCTCGCTCTCAGTTTATTGAACTAAAAAAATGTTTGAAAGGTCAACGATGGAATCTCATTCCCACCTTATCAAAGTTGGAAAAAAAAATATATTAAGATAACAATATGTTAAAAATTACTTTTGGTCCATGAACTTTTATGAAAGTAACAATTTTTGTCCTTGAACTTTCTTTTGTAATGATTTAGTTCCTGTACTCTCAAATTTGTTACAATTTAGTTATGCAATTTCAAATTTGTAACAATTTAATTTCTATCGTAAAAATTTTCTTCGTCTATTTTTATTATTTTAATGACATAGACTTTGTAACTTATAACATATTGGATCCCAAACGAGTTTTATTGATATACTTATGTAAGAAATCTTATTAAATCTTAACAATAGGGACTAAATCATTACAAATATGAAAGTACATGGACTAAATTGTTGCACTCTAGAGTTGAAAGATTAAATTAATACAAATTTAAGAGTACACAAAGTCACAAACTAAATGGTTACAAAATGAAGTTTGGAGATACTTTCATAAAAGTTGGGGAACAAAAAATGATTTTTAACCTAAAAAATATAATATTAGGAATTCAATAAATGATTTATAGAGAATGTATTTGGTTATTAAAAAAAAAAAAAGAAGAATGTATTTGGTTTTTTCTCCTTTTTTTTTTTTTTTTTTTTTTTTTTTTTTTTTTTTATTTGGAGATGATGTATTTATTTTGGCAACATATACATAAGACATACGTATACCCATATCCGAAACGCACCGCTTTGATCGGCGTCGTTCACCGCACGTGCGGAGAAAGGGAATGGACGGCAGCGGGCAGCGGAGACTGGTTGGTGATAGAATACGAATTCCAAATTCCGAGTTCCGAGATCAATGTCGTTTGCAACGATGAAGGTTGATTTCTAGGGCTTTCTCTCGATTAGCTTCGTCATTCTCTGCGTCGGATTTACTTGGAAACGAGCGACGAGTGCAGTGAACTGTAAGTGATTTTCCATGGTCTCGATCTTCTCAAACTCCGCTTTTATCGATCGCATTTGTGTACGGCTGTCACTGCATATTGAATCTCATTTGATTTTGCTTGTTCATGCGAATGTGAATATCCAGGTTTGAGTTTAGGATTAATCGAACCTTTCTAAAATGAATAATAGAAGAAGACTGCCTCTTATAGCATCAAAACCTCATGTTTTCAATCTGAGATTGTTGATTAGGGACCTTCATGGCTGGTTAAGAAGCATGTTTCGTTTATGTCGTGGTTGAGAATTCTCTGGCCACAGGAATCTCTTTTGGTTTTTGTGTGTTCAATTGCCCAAATATTTTGGGCTCATTCTTGACATTTTTCCTTAGGCTTTTCTTTTTTATTATGGGCTCAATTTAGTTCGCATTTAATAATAAATGAAGTAAAATTTCTCGAGTTTGTATTTGATTGGAAGATAGTAATTTTGAGGAATCTTCTTTAATTGTTGTAGTGCTGACCTTTTGCTTTCATTCAGCATTTTCTGTTTTAACCGTGAGTGCTTGATAACAATGTTTTAAAAGGCTATTGAGGCTCACACCTTGAGGCCGCCTCGAGGCAAAGCTCTATTTTTTAGCTTGGAGACTTACGCCTTATTTGGACCATAAGAAGCTTATGCTTTTATAAAAGCACACTGAGCCTTAAAGTCTCTACACCTCATATAATGGTTAGAAGAATAGTATTAATTTCCCAATTCTTTAAAAATATAAAGGTCTGAGTGGTAACAATTTGAAATATTACTATTTTTACCGTTTAGGTTTTAAAAACATCAAATATAAAAATTTATAGAATAAGTCAATCCTATAAGTGATAATAGAAGTATGTTAAAGATATACTTGTAGAATTTTTGTTCAAGTAGCAATTCAAGGTGGTGATGTTTTTTATACTTTTATATAAATATTATGTTTAGCATCACTTGTTCATACAAATTTAGGATTTGCATAATGTTTTTAATTAAAATCGAGGCTTACGCTTCATACCGCCTCAAGGCTTGCACCTCGCCTCTTCAAGAGGAAAAGTCCCGAGGCCGGCTTTAGCCTTTTAAAACATTGCTTGATAACTAAGGAGGAATCTTGTACTCCCATGTCATAAGACATAGGAAAAACTAAATGTATCAAATAGAATGATGGTAAAACAATAGAGAAACACTTGAAATCGAAAAACTGAGCTTGTGGAATCTCACATTTGGAATTAGATTTGGATCCACAGGCTCAATCTTTTCTACTCGATTTTTATTCTTCCTCTTGATAATGTACTATTTGAAGATGGTGGAATGCTTCAAAGAAAGAGTTTGGATATTAACCTTTCTTTTGTGGAAGTTCTTTTAGTTGCGAGGCATCAATTTCTTTATTTATTACTTTTACCATGGTTCAAGATACACACAAATAGAAGTTATTAGGTCCTCTTGTCCTACACTTTATACAACTTAAAATGGTTTAGCTTGGTGCATTTGCTACATGATTGAAACTTGGGTTTTTTTTTTTTTTTTGAAGAGCTGCAGGTCACTTCAGTTAATTCATCTTTAGTCTGTTAAGTAGGACTAGTAGTAGTTTAGTAAATTAGCCATTTTTAATCAACAATAAAAGAACACTTAATTCTTTGACCTGCGATTATTTTTTCTGAATAGCTTAAGGGCCAAGGGGAACTACTTGTGATTGTATTCTTATAATATTCTCTGGCTCTTGTCTTGGTTTTCAGAATCTTGTTTAAGCCTTTAGAAATAGGAATGCCATCGTTTATCTTTTTTGATTTAATGTTGTTTTGCCCGTGGTTAGAAAATTTTGTTCATGACTCCATATTTCAATCATAATCAATAGGAGGCAGCAGCAATAATTCATTTTCTATTCTTTAACATGTTTAATGATGTGAAGAATATTTTTCATTTTGTTGTTGAAAAAGTTGCATGTAGCCAAAATATGAAAATTAGTCTATTGGACTTGTATAGTATTGTATTTTGAGAATTTGATAATTTTAACTTTGACATTATGCACTCCTCCAGCCGCCCCCCTCTTTTGTACATGTTCTACGGCGGGTTCAATTATTCCCCTCTTCACTTGTATTATAGATACATACAAGTATGGCTTGCATTTGGCTGCATAGGACAATGGTGAATGATTATGGCTGTAAAAGAAGAATTCACAGTTGAAATTCCTGACATATGAAGTTGAGAAAGCTGTAATCACAGACCGTCTCATCGACAACATTGCGGCCCCCATTCACAAGCCAAATGAGATTCCCATTGTTGCCAGGTGGAATCTTGTTAACAAACACAATTATTTTCACTTTGCCTTTCAATATGCCACTGATCAATAGCTTGCAATTATATTTCCATGGCCAATCATTGATATCCTCCTTGCCACTTTTTTATGCCTCCTAAAATATAAGCAATATCCTATTGGATTCATAAGGATGTTTCTTCAGTAAACTGATGTCATTTTCTTTGTTTTTGAAACTGTGGCTCTGATGTTAACTACTCTCCTATTAAATTCTTTGATTAATTGTGGCCACCTATTAAATGAATGTGAACAAAGAATGGTGGCCCCTCATTTGTACTGGATAAAGAGATATATTGGCCTTATTAGTCACTGGATAAAGTAATTGCCTTTTGCTTTTCCCTAATCATACATCTTTTGTAAAGCTCTCTACATAATAGCATGATCTTATTAGGAGACTTTCCTTCACCTTCAATATTATGAGCTTAGGTAATCTGCTTATAGGGTTGATGCTGGCTAAAAGTGTTTACTGGTTAGAATAATGGGTGTATTAAATTAATAGATATTATATTATAGTGTTGGCCAGGGAAAGTAAGAGATGAAGGTTGAGTTACTGAAGATGATCTATTTGGTCTCATCTAGCCCCTAATAGACTGAAGATATAGGATCATTATGATAGGATACCAAAGGAAATTCTAACAACAAAAGGGAATTCTAACAACAATACTCCAACGATTATATATTTCTGGGTAGCAAATAGTACAAAACACCTGTTTAGAGAAGGTGAACTCTCCCCAATCTCCCTACACAAGAAGATTGTCCAGTCAAAAGACTTCAAAGATTGCCTACCCTAATTACCAGCCCAAAATACATATATATAACATCCCTTAACCGCCTTACATCGGTTGCCTACCCACCGCCTACGGAGAAGATGATTGCCCACCGCCTAAGGAGAAAGTGAATTCCCCCTTCTACCCCTTCTTACATACGTATTTACAATAGGGGGCCTAACAATACCCGCTGGCGTGAAATCCACCTTGTCCTCAAGGTGAAATTCCGGAAACTGCTGCCGAAAGTAGTCCAAAAGCTCCCATGTACCCTCATGCTCCGGAAGGCCTTTCCACTGCACCAACAACTCCCATTCCCCGGTGTTTTCCTGTTCGCGATAAGCCATAATGTCTTCAGGTTCTGCTCGCCATTCATAATCTTCACTGAATATAGGTGGTCCAACCTGAATGGTTGCATTACTCCCCATGGCTTGCTTCAATTGTGAGACGTGAAAAACAGGGTGAACCGTGGCAGAATCGGGTAAATCCAAGCGATATGCTACGGGCCCCACTCGCTCAACAATCTGATAGGGTCCATAATACTTCGGGGATAGCTTCTCGTTTCTTCGTTGACCCATAGTAATCTGGCGATATGGTCGCAACTTTAGGAATACCCAATCGCCATCTTGAAATTCCATCTCTCGTCGCCGTCGATCTGCATATTTCTTCATCCTTTCCTGGGCTAACAGCAATTGGGCCCGAAGTCTGTCCAGAGCAGCGTCTCTCTCTGCAAGTTGTTCGTCCAGCGTCGCATTTGTAGTCTTCTGGGATCCATAGAACAACAATTGCGGCGGATCCCGCCCATAAACCACTCGGAATGGGGTGGTGTTGAGAGAAGAATGGTAAGTAGTGTTATACCAGTATTCTGCCCACGACAGCCACCGTTCCCATTGCTTCGGTTTCTCGCCACAGAAACACCGGAGATACGTCTCCAAGCAACGATTAACGACCTCCGTCTGCCCATCCGTCTGCGGATGATAGGCCGTGCTCCTGCGCAACTGGGTCCCCTGAAGTCTGAACATCTCGGCCCAAAAATGACTGATAAAAATTTTGTCGCGATCCGATACTATCGACCGAGGAAAACCGTGCAGGCGAACTATTTCTTTTACAAATGCTGCTGCCACACTTTTGGCGTTATATGGATGACTTAAAGGGATGAAGTGAGCGTACTTGCTAAGTCGATCTACCACAACGAATATCGCATCAAAGCCTCTTGAACGGGGTAGACCTTCAATGAAGTCCATTGAGATGTCCTGCCATATTAGCTCCGGGACTGGAAGTGGTTGGAGAAGACCGGCCGGAGACAGGGTCATCGCCTTATTTCGTTGACAGGTCGAGCATTCTTCTACATATCTCTTAACCGCCCCCTTCATTCCTTGCCAATAAAATTCGGCCGTCAATCGCTTGTAAGTACGAAGGAAACCTGAATGGCCCCCAAGGACAGAATCATGATAGGCTTGGAGCAGCGCTGGGACCAACTTGGAATCTGCTGACAGTACTAACCTTCCTTTATATAATAACCTCCCTTGGAGGATGGAGAATTTTGGTTGCAGAGAAGGATCTTCCATCAGTTGTCTCACGATGTCTTGCAAACGAGGGTCCTGAGATACCTCCTGTGCTACTACTGCCATATCCAAGATTGCTGGGGCCGTCAACGCCGCCAAATGGACTACCGGAGGCATCCTTGATAAGGCATCAGCTGCCTTATTTTCCATTCCCGGTCTAAACTGAATTTCAAAATTATACCCCAACAACTTCGACACCCACTTTTGATATTCCGGTTGTATGACAGTTTGATCTACCAAAAATCTTAAAGCTTGCTGATCGGTACGTATTATAAACCTCTGACCTAATAAGTAGGGCCTCCATTTTTGGATTGCTTTTACGATCGCCATAAGTTCCCGCTCATATACGGATTTTAATTGTGCTCTTGATGACAACGCTTGACTGAAGTAGGCAATAGGGCGTTGATTTTGGCTAAGCACGGCCCCAAGCCCAAATCCGGAAGCGTCCGTTTCTACAACGAACGGTTGATCAAAGTCAGGTAACGCCAGAACTGGGATCGTAATCATTGCACGCTTGAGAATTTCGAACGCCTCTTGAGCCTCAGGTGTCCATTCAAAGGCATCCTTCCTTGTCAATTGTGTCAGTGGGAAAGCCTTGGCCCCGTAGTTTTCAACGAACCTTCGGTAGTAACCAGTCAGGCCCAAGAAACCCCTCAGTTCCCTCACGTTGCTGGGTCGTGGCCACTCAATCATGGCCCGTACTTTTTCCGGGTCTGCCTCCACTCCTGCCGCCGAGACCCAGTGGCCCAAATATTCAATTCGAGATCTCCCAAAATGGCACTTTTTCATATTGGCTATCAATGAATTATCTCTCATAACATTCAGAACAGCCCCCAAGTGAGTGAGATGTGTAGTCATGTCAGGGCTATAGACTAATATATCGTCAAAAAATACCAAAACACATTGTCTAAGAAAGGGACGAAATACCCGGTTCATTAGTGCTTGGAACGTGGCCGGGGCGTTGGTCAGTCCGAACGGCATTACTAAGAATTCGTAGTGTCCTTCGTGAGTTCGGAAAGCCGTTTTTGGAACGTCCTCTGGGTGCACCCGGATCTGGTGATACCCCGATCGGAGATCCAGTTTCGAAAACACCGATGCTCCATGGAGTTCATCTAACAGTTCTTCAATTACCGGTATCGGAAATTTATCCGGGATCGTATTATCATTCAATGCTCGATAGTCTACGCAAAAACGCCAGCTCCCATCCTTCTTCTTGACAAGTAATACCGGGCTAGAGAAAGGACTTGTACTTGGACGAATGATCCCTGCTGCTAACATTTCCTGAATCATTTGTTCAATTTCGGCCTTTTGTGCGTAAGGGTACCGATACGGTCTGACGTTCACTGGTTGTGACTCGTCCCTCAACCGAATTCGATGATCTATCTCACGATGAGGGGGCAATTGAGTTGGAATGTTGAACACATCCGGATACTCGTGCAACATCCTGTCGATTGCCCTGGGGATAACCGGAGGGGGAGTGGCTTCCGCAATCGCCGGCTCTCCAATCACTGCCGTGATGGCTCTGAGTTCAACTAAAAATCCCTGGTCATTTTTTTCCCATGTCCGTTGCATCTGCTTCAAGGAGACCTCTGTTTTGGTCAAAGATGGGTCTCCTTTTATCACAACCTGGGAGTCACCTTGCCCGATAGTTAGGGTTAAAGCTTTCCAGTCAACCGTCGTTACTCCCAGTGTCTTAAGCCATTGCATGCCTAAGATTAGATCAATACTTCCGAGTTCCAGGGGCAAGAAGTCCTCAATCACCGTCAAGCCGTCAAGAACCACTGCAACTCGTTTACATACCCCCTTCCCTTTTACCGCCGTTCCGGTTCCCATAATAATCCCATAATTTAGAGTTTCCGAAACCGGTACCTTCATTTTGTCGACCAAACGTTGAGAGATGAAATTGTGAGTAGCCCCACAATCCACAAGCACCACCACCTCGACTCCTTCTATCATCCCCTTAACCTTGAGGGTTCCAGGTGACGAAAATCCTACCACCGTATTCAAGGATAATTCTGCCGTATTCATTTCAGTAGAAGAGTCGTCGATTTCTTCCACCTTGCACTCTTTCTCGCAATCGTCTACCTGCATGGTCTCCCGAGAGGCTATTTCGTCGTCTACCAGCAGCACTCTTAGTTCCTTCCCCTTACACTTGTGCCCAACGAAGAACTTCTCGTCGCATCTAAAGCACAAGCCCTTCTCTTTTTTGTTTTGCAATTCTGTATCTGTTAACCGCCTGTAAGGAAATTCCCTCCGTTGAGAAGACGTTGCACTGGGGAGTGTAATTGTCTTAATCGGATTCTGAGTGTCTGATGGTTTGGGCGGTGGTAGTGCCTTGAGAGGCGGGATCATCATGGGTTTACTACCCCGAAGTAGGCTTGGGCCTACTGGCTGCGACAGTGCATGCATCTTATCTTCAATCCTTTGGGCCGTCTTCATGATAGCCTCCAGCCCAGTGGGCTCAAAGCATCTTAACTCCGAACGGACTTCAGGTGAGAGCCCATTCAGGAAAGTGTTCTCCAACACCTCCTCAGCTAAGTGCGGTAATGGTGCGGCTAAAGTCTCGAATTGTTTGCGAAACTCCGCTACCGTACTTTCTTGCTTCACGGCTAAGAATCGAGCGCATAAGGAGCCTTCCTGGGACGGACGAAATCTCTCCAGCATTCGATACTTCAAATTCTGCCAATTGATGAATGGTTCCCTCCCTTCGGACCACCGATACCAGTGGAGAGCTGCGCCAGAAAAGCTAACCGCCGTCACCGTAATCTTCTCCAAGTCGGTGAGTTGGTGGATGTCAAAATACCTCTCTGCTCGAAAAAGCCAGTCATCAGGGTTATCTCCTTCAAAGGTCGGCATTTCAACCTTTTTGAATTTTTGTCGATCATACGAACCCTCTTCTCCTCGTGGTTCTTTTCTACTCGAGGTTGCACTTTCATTTTCCGGGGCCTTCCTCTTTTGTCCGACCTCCTTTTCCCCAGCTGCTCCGCTACGTGAGACTCCAGAGGCCAAATTGGCCAGCGCCTTTTGATTTTCTACTGTTACCAGTCGTTGTTCTTCCAGACTGTTGAATAACCTTTCCATACTTTTGTTTAATTCTGCTATAGTTTTTTCCAATTCCGGGATCTTGTCTCTCAGATTCTCCATACTTCGTTCAGATTCGCTCATCCGTTCTTCAAGTTGTCTTTGCGCCATATTTCTCGTTCTCCCCAGGATGCCTGCTCTGATACCAAATTGATAGGATACCAAAGGAAATTCTAACAACAAAAGGGAATTCTAACAACAATACTCCAACGATTATATATTTCTGGGTAGCAAATAGTACAAAACACCTGTTTAGAGAAGGTGAACTCTCCCCAATCTCCCTACACAAGAAGATTGTCCAGTCAAAAGACTTCAAAGATTGCCTACCCTAATTACCAGCCCAAAATACATATATATAACATCCCTTAACCGCCTTACATCGGTTGCCTACCCACCGCCTACGGAGAAGATGATTGCCCACCGCCTAAGGAGAAAGTGAATTCCCCCTTCTACCCCTTCTTACATACGTATTTACAATAGGGGGCCTAACACATTATTTAGGCTTTAGAGAATGGGGAGGATTCAATTTATTAAACAAAAGTCATGCTTGATTCATCTCACCATCTTCCATCTCACCATCTTCCTTCAATGAGAAAATTCCCCTATGGAGGATGTGAGCTAAAGTGAGCATAGCTCACTGGTAATGACATGTAATCTCGACTAAGAGGTCAGGGATTTGAATCCTCCATTTTAAATATTCTTGGACTCAAAAGATGGAGGATATGAGAAAATCAAGCAAAAGTATTTGATTGTCGATTAGTTAGAATGTTGTGAAGGACTCTTTCACCTAATAGATCTTTTGGGTAAAAGAAGTTGGATTTTATTCCTTGGTAATCATCAGTATAAATAATCAATAGTGCCTGTTTAATATTTGCAAATCTAAACAGGATTATTAAAACTACAAAAAAGTGAAGCCAGCAATGGGTTTAAGCAATTGATAAAAAGGCTATAAAGCAAAAGAAAAAAGGGTTTGAATTTGACTTCCATCTCTTCATTATGCCCCACCTTGATCTCATCTAGACGACACTTAGAAACTTCCTTGGTAGTCCAATCCCCTTGCTCTTGCAGCTACTAGAGATCCACGATAAAAAGAGGTGTTTGATCCAATGTTTTAATAAGCTTAAGTTCAAAAAACTGAATTTTTATGATCTATGTTTGGATTATAGTGAGGAAGGTTATAGAAATATGAGATTGTATAATTTGGTTTTGGTTTATAGGTTTATGATTTGTAAAAATTTGTATGCATCAAGTTTGGATTTATGTGCCAACAAGGGTATAGTTCAACTGGCAAAAATGATGTATAGGTTGGAGGTTCGAATCTCCTACCCCACATATTGTCAAAAGAAAGTTTGGATTATGTAGCATGGACTTATGCTTTAAATAAAGTTTGCATCCGCTTCCAGGTTCAAACTCTAAGTACATCACGGCCCATTCTGTTGTATTCTCTGTAGGATGGCGGAGGAAGACCTCGATCATATGTTGTGGCACTGTGACTTTGCACATTCAGTTTGGAACGTTTTTTTCGAGATTTTTGGGCTTCAATTTGCTAGACACAGGGATGTTAGGGAGATGATCGAGGAGTTCCTTCCTCATCCTCCGTTTCGGGACCATGAGAAATTCTTATGGCAAGCTGGGATTTGCGCTATCATTTGGGGTTTATGGAGGGAGAGAAATAATAGAATTTTTAGAGGAAAGGAGAGGAATGTGGAGGATACTTGGGACTTTATTAAATACTCCGTCTCGTTATGGGCGTCGGTGACGCGTTTGTTTTGTAATTATTCTATAGGTCTTATTTTGTTAGATTGACATCCCTTCATTTAAGGGGATCTCCTTTTGGGGCTTGGTTTTTTGTATGCCCTTGTATTCTTTCATTTATTCTCGATGAAAGGTTGGTTCTTTTATTAAAAAAAAAAAAAAAAAAAAAAAAAAAAAAAAAAATCACGGGTTTTCTTATTGAGCTCACTTGAAGATTCAAATATGTGACCTATGGACGGGTGTTACTTAGAGACCGTGGGTCTTGGCCAATGGGGCCACCCCTTGGGTTAACATGGATTTATGAATACCATGAGTGGGCCTACTCGTGGTTAATAGGGCCAATGAAAAACAAATGAGCTTAGAAGGAATGAGTTCAAACCATGATGCTCACCCTCTAAGAATTAAAAATCCTACAAGCTTATTTGACAACCAAATGTAGTAGGTTCGGACAGTTGTACAGTGTGATTAGTCGAGACACATACAAACTAGTTCGGACACTTCTAACTTGGATATGCAAATGTATGCTAGATTTGACTTCTTAATCTCGAGTTACACCAGCGGAATCTATGAGATAATTAGGAAGAAAGTGGTGTTTGGCTGTTGTCAAATGTTTTTTTTAGATTGATGATGGATCATGATAACAAATTAGATTTTGACAAAGCTAATGGGAATTAGCTGCTTTGATTCTTTTAAAGAGCAGAATCTAATGACAAGCTAAACTTAGTGGATTGAACATCATAAAAGTCATCGAACCACCTAGAAAGGAAATCCACTTAGTCTTGAGAGGACTTTAGATTCGTTTGGGATTGAGTTTGAATCATTTGGGAAATTTTTTGTTTTCGTTTTTCGTAAAATGGTTTAATAATAAGATAATAAAGAAACTGTAATAATAAAACCGAAAACAAATTTTAATTGTTTTCAAATGCTTTCTTCTTCTTTTCTTTTTCCTTTTACCTATACTCGGGAATAGTGTTTTCCAAACTTAATAACAACTATAGTTTGCAAGCTTTTTAAATTTAAATAAAGGAAAGGGGAAAAAAAATTTCAAAATTTATCCTTGAACTTGTCGAGGTATATCAATTTTCACCATCAATTTTCAATTTAATCAAATTGAATTTTAAACTTAAACGGATGTTGTAATTTTTATCCCTGGTAAATTTTCACTAAATTTCATCCCAAGTTTTGACAAAAAAAAAAAAAAAAAAGTAAAGTAAAAATCTCCCAAACTCACTAATTCCAATGTAGCTTAATTCATGCATAAGATTGACAATTGAATAAATCTTTCAAAACTCACGAATTAAAAAAAAAAACGGCAGTAATTTTGATGAAATTGAAAATTTAATGCGAAAATTGATACACCTTACCAAATTTTAGGTTCAAATTGGTATTTTTCCTAAATAGAATTACAAAATCATATCCAACCTGACAAGCCTGATAATCTATGAAAGGCACGACGATAAGTTGATGCACAACCTTTGATGCGACTGTTGTAGCTGTAGGATCCACTCACTTAAGGCGGTGGGTGCACAAGAAGGGTGAAGGTGATTAAAAAATTGAATGGATTTCTTCTCCCTTTTTCATGTTGTAGCCTTAGCTTATCAACGAGTGGATATATGAAATGAAAGGTTGGAAATAGAGTTAGAGATGAGTGCTAGCGAGTCAACAACATATCAAAAAGTATTTTAGCAATTACTAGTAGGTGACACGTGCAAACAATTGACTCCTGATTAATAGAAAGGAATAGTCGAACCAATTCGGTCGTCATGATTTACATGTACAAACCAAATAAATACACTTACATTTTTTTTCTTGACATTTCATACTTTTATATTCAATACATCAAACATGCAACAAAACTAATCATTCTCTCATTAAAATGAATATAGAATGAATTTATTCCTAAATAACTAGAAAAGTGCAAATTTACTATTTACTACTTTGTTTAGTAGTTTACTACTTTGTTTTTTATTTTATATATTTTTTTTTGCTAAAATGGATGTATTAAATTAGCAAAATCAACTACTAAATCACTACAACTAAAACCAACAAATTTTTTTCTTAACCAAACAAATTGATTACGTTTTTAGTTTTGAACTTTAGACACTCGAATGGAATGTCAAGTATATATAGTTTCAATCAATCGAACTAACTTAGTTCTCCATTCGATCAACTTATTCCATTCCGACTCGCGCCCTAACCATCTCTAATCAATAGAAATCTTTGAATTTGAAGTTCATTTATTTATAGTCTATTGAAAAACAAAAAACAAAAATAAAAGAAGAAAAGAAAAGAAATGTGGTACGTGTGAAAGTAAAAGGAGTTTTAAAATAGAACTATTCACACGTGTGGTCCCCCCAAAAAAAAATTTACAACCTTCAAAAAAAAAAGTAGCTCACGTGTAGGGTTCAATGCACTTACTAAACTGTAATAATGTAAAAAATCATCATTAGCCATGCAGGGCTTTGTTATTATTATGTGAAATCATTATAAATGACCTCAGAAAAAGCTTTTGTGGCCCATTAAATTCCTTCCATTTCCCTTTTTACCCTTCCTTCCTCTTTTCATCCCTTTTCCCCTTGTGGGGCCATTTCGGTAATTCCATCTCCTCTCATTTTTAACCCTAAATAATTCTAGGCAGGCCCTCCTATTATCCCCAAACCAAACTTATTTAAACTTTAATTACTCTAATATTTGATTACTCTAAAGGACAACATTAATCAAACATTTGCCTTTTTAGATTTTCTTCTTTTCATTTTACCTTGTGATTATTTGAGTGAGTTAAATTTAACCAAACCTTAACTTCACCTAACTAAATCCTCAACTCGAACACGTGGTAAAGTTAACACTTTTTTGTTAGTTGAGTTGTTTTCCTTTTCCTTTCTTTTTTTGAGTTTGACAATGGTGGGGTGAAGAATCGAACCACTGACCTTTGAGATGGTGTAATTGATGCTTTATGAAAAAAAATTCAGTACATACTCCTTTCATTCATTTTTTTTTACAACACGTGGGATGAGAAATTTGAACCATATACCTTTTGGTCATTGGTACAAGTTTTATGTTAATTGCACTATGCTCATATATGAGATGTATTTGACATATCATTAAAGAATATTAATTTATTTCATGGGATCCACAATATTCTTAAGTGCTACTATGGTGAGGCAATATGGAGAACTTTCCAAACTACAGTAGTACTAATTTTTTTTGGTATACTTTATCCACTGAGTTATATGTTTGGATTGGTTGGTTCGTTGAGGCAGTATGGTGGGGCAGTATGGAGAACTTTCCAAACTACGGTAGTACTACTTTTTTTTTTTGGCATACTTTATCCACTGAGTTATATGTTTGGATTGGCTGATTAGTTGAGTTGTTATCTTGTCTTGAGACTTAAGACAATAATCAAATTTTCGTGCACTGAACTATCTTCGAATGGCCCGTTGCAGTTGCATAGGATGTTTGTTTTTCTTGCTTCATTTGATCGAACATATTCGTGACGTTTCAAACTTTTTAGAGCGATATTTTAAAAAAAGGAATTGTGGGTGTTAAAAAAATTAGGATGGCTTATAAAAAAGAATGAAAAAAAAAAAAACTAGGATTGAAGTTTGAAAGATTTCACGTGTCTTACATCAATGCTGTCCAATCCAAATCAATTGGTCAACTTTGAAACTCCCTCTTCCTCTCTTAGGTCACACAATCATTTCTCTTTTTTCTTTCTAAATGTTGTTTGGAATTGGATTGAATAAAAGAGAGAGAGAGAGAAAAAAATAGAATAAATAGAAATAGAGGGAGGGCCATTAGGGTTAGGATTAGCCAGTTGGGGGATGTGGTTGCATAATTATTGTAATTATAGGGGCCAAAATGCAACAATTGCACATGATGATGATGGGTAGTGTAAGTGTTCATCAATGCCCTTTCTTCCTCTTCCCTCTCATGCAAATCTCTGTCATCCCCATTTATGATCCAACCCCATTTTACATCATCATCCCTTTTTCTCATAGACCCCTCCTCTTAATATCCTTTCTTTCAAATCTCGTATTGTATCGATATCATAAGCTTAACCTAACTTAGATCGATATTGACTTTTGTCTTGAGATTGAGATTATCGATGGTTCTCTCCACGTTGAACTTGGTCTTTTAACTGAAGTTTTTAGGTTTAGCAGCAATTGTCGGACATGGTATGAAAGTTCGTTTCATACACAATTAGTGTGTTGGATATTGTGTAGTATATTTTGATCCTAGTTGCGAAGATATTAAGAATAATTAAAATTATCATGGTTCTATAATTAGTTCAAACTTTTGGATTTGGTCGAGTTCCTTAATTCAAGAGAGTGCTAAGATTGTGTTGAAAGTATTGGATTTAATGGTAATTTAAAGGTTAAATTACAATTTCGGTCCTTGAACTTTCAAGTTTTTGTCAATTAATAGGTCTTTAAACTTTAAAAAGTGTCTCTTATATGTTCCCAAACTTGTTATTTTGTGTTTAATAGGCTTTGAACTTAAAAAAATGTATAACAAGTCTTTGAACTTTAAATTTTGATTCTAATACGTTGAACTCAACCCAATAATTTAACGTTCTAGATTTAGTAGCAATCATCTAATGTGGTGTGAAAACAACTCTGGTTACTCATTATCATTTTAGGTTAAAATACACATTTGGTCCCTGAACTTTCATAGTTGTGTCAAATAGGTCCCTGAACTTTAAAAAGTGTCAAATATATCCCTAAACTTTCAATTTTGTGTCAAATTGGTCCCTACCGTTAACATTGTCCAACTCCGTTAGTTAAATACTTACGTGGCATTGCTGACACTGCAATATATCATTTATGTGGCAAATAAAAATTGCCACGTTGGATAAATTCTGAGATTTTGTTGCAATACAGCCACAGATTCCTTAACTCGATCGATAGAAAGAAAAAAAAATCACAATCCCACCCAATTTTAGATCCGTCTCGAATTCATCCAATATGGCAATTATTATTTGTCACATAAACGGTACATTTGCAGTGTCAGCAATGCCACAACGAAATTGGACAAATGTTATCGGTAGGGACCAATTTGACACAAAATTGAAAGTTCAGGGACCTAGCTATTTGACACTTTTAAGAGTTCAGGGACTAAATGTGTATTTTAACTATCATTTTATATCTACACAACAATTCATGGGTTGAATCTTGTGTTGGTATACTACAACCCTAATTGACAAAATATTAGAAAAATAATTAAATTTACCCTTGTCCTATTATTTCCAATTTTTTGGTTTGGTCAAGGGAAATTATTCAATAAGGTCACCACAATATGACTCTCTTTAAAACCATCAGATGTAGATATTCAAATTTGTCTGCTCATAATAACCATTGGATACAAAATCAAGGTACGTACTTTCACAATTTCACTCTCTCATATCCAATGATGCAAAATTATCAGTCGTACCAGTCTCATTGAATAATCTCTAATTCAAGGTAATTTTAGATTTAATGATAATTTCAACCATCAACTATATGAAAGATTGAAATAAAAAAGGGTTGATTCTAAAACAAAAGTTGAGTACAAATTGGCAAGTTGGGTGGAAATTTAAGAGGGGGGGGGGGGGGGGGGATGGCCCTAAAGGAAAGAGAGGTAAAGGATTACAAGTTAGTGAAGGGGAAGAGATCCTTTATTTTTAGGGCATGTCATGATTGGTTTGTTGCAGTCCCAATTTATAACCCTTTAGATTCATTGAGGGTATTAGCCCCCAAATTTACTTCTTTTTGCAGACCCCTCCCCTCTTCTTTGCAGCCCTATCATAGCTTTTGATGAATTTTGGATTTTGAAGAGATGGGTTTTAAAAATTCACTCAACTTTGACCTCTAAAAAATGAGTAAAATTTTAGCAATTTCCAAGGCCAAAATTATTGCTTTACTTCCCCCATCATGTCAATATATCTATAAATGGAATTCTTCAACATTGATATGAAAGCCTTAGTTCATTTTTTATTTATTTTTTTTTATTTTACTAAAATATTGACTAAATATTAAACAATGCCAACAAAATATCATACATAAATAATAGGTTAAAATACATTTTTAGTCCTTGAACTTTAGTTTGTAACGATTTAGTCTCTGTCATTTTAATTTGGTAACAATTTAGTCCCTATACTTAAATTTGTAATGGTATTTAGTCCTTGACGTGGAAAGTTTCATTGAAATTAAGTGTCAATTTTTATCATGTAACGACTTAATCTTCGTAATTTATAAATACACGTGGTCTTAATCAAGTTATCAATCTATATATTAAAGAAATTTCATTAAATCTTAATAATATTTTCCACAATAGGGACTAAATCGTTACAAGTTCTAAAGTTTAGGAACTAAATTGTTACCAAATTAAAAGTACGGGAACCAAATCGTTATGAACTAAAGTTCATAGACTAAATTGTTATTTTTATGAAAGTTCAAGGACCAATATTGTTGAACTATGCTGAAAATATATATATATTATTTTTTTTTTTGAAAATGACAATAATTTTTTTAAAACTTATTATAAAGTATTTGAAATGCTTATTTATTGATTTAAATGTTTTATGTGTTCCGTGGATATTTGATATTTCTTAAACTTTATCGACTCCCTTGAAATTGAGATTTTGACACTCTTGTAATTTTAGGGCTACTATGTTGGTTTCGATCATGAATGGATTTTCTTTATTGTTACCTTATATTTAATAGAGATTGAATCAATTTAGTTTGAGATGTCTAAGATATAAAGATATAATCATACGGTTAAATTAGGTAAATTCTTGACATGTTATAGTTGAAAAGGATTAACAAGTACTACAAGAATTTGAAGTTTTATTGATGTAAAAAATGCAACGGAAAGAACAAAAAATGCATCGAAAAAGGTTCTTCCGACACATAATTAAGCATCCACAAAGACGTCGAAACAAACCCTTCGGCAGAACTTCTGCCGAACCCAAAATAGGCTGGCGTTGGCAGAAAGCATCATAAGGGCCTTCTGCTAGTTAGCGTCGACAGAGGTGGCTTTTGCTGACGCAACCGTATAAGCATCAACAAAAAGTCCAGAAGTAGCAAACAAGATTTGTGCTGATGCAGTCAAGGTCTTATTGATAGAAGTCATTTCTGCAGACGTCAATTGGATGGCGTCGACGTCAGTAGAGATGTCGTCGCACACTTTATGAGTCGACAGAGTCTTTCATCCAACGTTTTTAACAACATCGAGAGAAAGTGCGATAATGAACAAAAAAAAAATCTTGTAGTGAAGTGACTCACAAATTATACAAACTCCATTTCATGTGTCTGTCCCTTTTGCTTGGATGCAATTTCTAAAATTTATGGAAAAAAAAAACTTTTGAAAAAGTACACCTCTAAATACATTTCTATTAAATTTTTATTAAAAAAAATTTAAGAACAAACCTCAAAAACAGTTATCAATATTCAATTTATTAAAAAAAAAACAGAAATTTTGAAGAAAAGAAAAGAAGCATGTGTCTAATGTGTGTTTTATCTAAAATAAAACCATCTATATAGTAATTTCATAAAGTATATAAATGAACAAAATTAAATTAAAAAAATGTGGGAAAAAGTGCAGTTAAAAAAAATATATTAATTTAATTGTTCTGTATTATTATTAATATTTAATGCATGTGTGTCTCTCTCTATCTCTATCTCTCTCTAAACAGAAAATCCAATGATTATAAAAATATAAAATTAACTGACAAAATATAGGATTCTGATTTTCAAACTTGTCATCTTCTAAGTCAAGTTCTAAATAAATGCAAAATTCTTTTTTGAGTTTAATTCAGAATTTAAAAGCCACGTTTTTCCACTTAATTACGGATTTTGCCATTTAGGAGGGAAGAAGATTCTCTTTTAAAATTGGAGTTTTTTTTTTTTTTTTTTTTTTAAGGATTCTATTTAATAATTTTTTTTTATTATAATTCTCTTACTTTAATCATTATTTTAATGATTAAAATGAAGTAATAAAATTCATATAATTCTTTCATCTAAGATAATATAATTTAGAGACCACTTACTATATTTTTTTGGGTTAAATATGCGTTTTTTTAGAGGTTAAATTAGTTTTACATTTATTAACTATATATATATATATATATATATAAATATAGTCTACAATTTTGAAATAATTATCTTGGAGATCTTCAATTTTTCTATGATATTACACATGGATTTTAATTTGATAGAAATCAGTATGTTTGACAAATGTTTTTGACTAAAAAAGTATCACTTTTAAAAAAAAAAACAAAAAAAAAAATTGAATTCCATGACAAAAATTCATTTGTATAATTGAAAAGTTTCTCTTTTTGACTTATATTACCCACATCAATCATCAATAAGAAACTTTTGTGTGTTAGAAAAATCTTGTATGGCCTTCTTTTGTCGGGTAAAATAAAACTCGAGGACAACAAGTATCATGGATTAGTCTCGTAGTCATTTTGAGACAACTGCAAAAGTAAAGAGACAATGAAGAACATATATCGTGGAGGCCACCTGCCTAAAATACTAAAATCTAATCAATTTCATGACAACTAAATGTGTGTAGAGAAATTGGTCATGCAAATATAAACTGATACGTCCAAGCAACACACAAAAATAAAATAAAACTCCACAATAAACAATTCATTTCCAAAATTGTACGACTCCACTTTTTGACTTGTACAATTCACACTAAGTAACCATCACTATTTTGTCAAAAAAAAATAATAAAAATACTTGTCCAATCTTCCTTTGTAGAGAAATGACCTCTTAAATTACTATATATCGGCTATAGTTTTCTGAAACATCTCTGATGCCAATTTTCAACTCAATCCCACGGTGATCAAATTTTATTTTATTTTTTTGTTAGTTTCATTATCTCTACTATATTTATGTTTCGATAATTCAAATATTCTTCTAGTAAATACGTCAAAATTTTTCGATAGGAAATCTTTTAGAAAAAACATTAGAAAAGAAAATAGAAAGGAAATTGAATTGATGCTACCCAACCATGCAAACCATCCTTTAGTTGAATCAAGAAATTATTTTTAAATTTTTTTTCTTTGTACTTTCCACCTTACTACTCAATAACCATTCATCATTAAAATGAGTAAAAGGGGGAGCAAATTGAACACTTCAAAAGCCAAATAGGGTAATAAATTGGAAGGGGAAAAGCTTTTAGAAGGGCAAAAGGGTAATTTCACTATCTCCAACCCCATTGTTTTGAAGTTCCATGATTGCATTGATGCAAACATATAGAGATATGAACGAGCTCCACGAGGGGGTGGAAATGACGAAAATGCCCTTGAAATCATATTGAGCCATTCCAAAAGAGCATCTGTGAAAACTCCATGATGTTTCACACTAAGCTACTCATAACCCATGAGAGGGCTTGAGGCTGGCTGGCCCCTACCCTTCCCTTTCCTTCTTCCAATTATATAAAAAAAAAAAAAACTTCAAAAACTTCAAAAACTCTTTCTTCTTCTTCTTCTTCATTTCTTTTTTTCAATTGCTTTCATTCATGATCCTTGCTTTCCTTGCAATAATGGTTTATAATAATGTAAAACAAAATACCATCATCAAATGGGTTCAAATTCCACGAGTTAAAAACGGTCCCAGGTATACATTATAAGGTCAGGTAGTTGTGTACTCGTGAGGTTAGTTTACGTGAGAGTGAAGACAATTGTTACAGGGAATGAATTAGACGATGTGCAGTGAGCTAGCTCGAAGAATCATACTTAAAAGGGAAAAAAAGAATAATTCCTTCAATTTGAACAATAAAAAGTCGTCATGTGTGTTAGCTGGTATGTGCCCAAATGCCTAACTCTACAGATTTCAGTCACTTTCAAATGTGCAATACTAAAGTAGAGATTTTTTTACCATTCTTGAAAACCCCATTAAATTTTACAAACACCCATCAAACAAAAAGGGTAAAAAAGCAATTTTTTTTTTTCATTTGAGATATGAAATTAGGGGGTCTACACTACAAACCCTAAGTCATAGATGCATATATATTTTTAGTGGGTGTATGAGTGGAAAAAGAATAGGGGGGGTTGAGCTCAAGGAGAGGGGTAATTGAAAGGCAAAATACAACATTACAAGTAAGGTATAAAATCCCCAAAATAAACAAGTGGGTAAAGGGAAAAAAAAGGTTGTGTGGTGCAAAAAGAAGTGCTAATAAAACCCACCCCACAAAAAGGGGTAAAAAAGAGAGAGAAAGAAAGAATGATTATTACCAATCTACCAACACAAAGAGATTAGAAATGTGAAAGGGAAATGAAAGTGAGGCTAGAAATAGAACAAGAAATTATTTAATTTTGGTATATATATATATATTTTTTTTAGAAAAAAAAAGAGTATAATTGATTATGAAAGAAGGGGGGTGAGAAGAGAAAAAAAAAAAAAAAAGATGGGTTTTGGTGGGTGTATTGAGATGGTTGTGATGATGGTTTAGAAGCCAATCCAAAGCATCATTGCGAATCTTGGGACGGCCTTAGCCCACCATCATTTTACAAGCCCTAGCCGTAAGTCCCATAATTGTCCCTCTCTTAACCCCATAATGTTGGATTTTTTTACCAAAATACCCTCCTACATTTCCCCTATTTACCCCTCACACCCATGACGCCATTTCCTCCATCATCCTCATCATTCTTCATCACGGATTCAAATATCGATATCGAGATTTCAATTCTATGGATATATCCATACAACAACGCATGATTTTATAAAAATCATTTAAATTGATACTTGATGTTGAGTTTTTTTTTTCTTTTTCACTTCCTAGATAAGTTATAAATCTTATTATTGTATAGGTGATCAATCGATGATATTGTTTTTTGGTTAAATTATTAAAATTACTATTGAATTATGGGGTTGGTTTCAATTATATATATCCTTTAACTTTCGAAATTTTCATTTTAGCCCTTGAAACTTGAAGTTTGTTTTAAAACGACATTTGAAGTTTTTTTTTTTTTTCATTAAATTCATGGACAGAAAATGACATGTTCGCATATGTATTATTGATCATGTGAAAAGATTTGGACATGTACATGAAAAAACAATAAAAACACATCATTTTTCATCCATAAATTTAACGAAAAATGACTTCAAGGATTGTTTTGAATCAAACTCCATAATTTGGGTGTATTTTTAATAATTTAACCATTATATATATATATATATATTTTATTGGTATTTGTATAAGATACTGAAAATATCTTTTTTTTTTTTTTTTTATTGATGTCGAACATCAATCCAAACATAGCTTAGTGGATTTCATAAATTTTCATTCTAAAGATTGACGATTCGATCCTCTATCCCCTAATTTTATTTTTAGTTAAACAACATTTGAAAATGGAGAATTCGAACTTCTAATCTCTTGATTGACAATACGTACTAATTATCGCTGAACTATATTAACTTTGGCTTCTATCTCCTAATTTTTGAACTAAAGGAAAATATTAATGTCTAGATATTTTATCCTTTGTTGTTAATCACTCACAAGAACAAACATAAGTATTTTTTTTTTTTAACATAAATAATAAATTCCCTTAAAAAAAGAAAAAAGAAAAAAGAAAAAAGAAAAAAGAAAAAATCTTTTGAGCTTCTTCCTATAACCGGCCGCCTTCCATGCTTACACTTACATGATTGTTGTGTCAGAAAGAGGAGGGGCATGTCTCATGTCTAATGTCTCAATGTCCCTTTTTTTTAAAAAAAAATAATATATTATATATTTTTTTTAAAAAAAAAAACAAATAATAATAATTATTAATAATTTATTTATTTATTTTCTCTCTCTCTCTCTCTCTGTGTTGTGTTTGTTTCTTTTTGTTTGTGTTTCATTCTCTCTCTAGACCTATGACTCTATAAATTAACATCCTCTTTGTTCCATTTGTCCCTCACTTCTTTCCTTTCTCTTTTCCCTTTCTTCTTCTTCTTCCTTCCTTCCTTTGTGATTCTACTTCTTCTACAAGTGCTTCTGTTCCAAAATCCACATTGTTTTTGAAAAAGGTGATCTTTTTTGAAAAAACAACACACACCCACTTTCTCTCTCCTCTCTATTTCTCTCTCTCTCTCTATATATATATATATTTTTTTTTATTTTTTTTTTTGGTCATTTTGGGTTCCTTCTTCTTCTTCCTTCCCTTTCACCAACAAAGGTAGACATACCCTTGTGTTGTGGGGTACTTGGTTTTTTTAAAAAATGCTTCTTTTTGTTGTTTAAATAAATTCTATTATCTTCTTCTTCTTCTTATTCTTATCAAAGTTTTTATTTTTATGTTTATTTACCTCATTTTTTGGAGTGAATGTCCTTGGATTCTTCTATCTTAAAAAAGTCTTTTTTTTTTTTTTTTTTTTTTCTTTGTCCTTCAACCAATTTCCTCTGTTTTTGTTTCTGTGTTTGTTTGTACTTTTTTTGATAAACCCACAAAAAAAAGGTTCAAAATTTTGAAGCTTTATTTTTGTTTTGTTGAGTGGCTGAATGAATGTAGCTTTAATTTTATCCTTTTCTTTCAAATTTGGGCAACCGAAAGAACGAAGCCATTTCTCTCACAATGAGTGAAGATTTTGACATCCATATCCTTATTCTTCTCCCATGTCTCCCTTCTTTGCCCTTTTCCTCTTCCATTTTTTTAAATTTTCAATCAATTTTTTTAAAAAAAAAATTAATTTCACCAAGTTTTCATTTTTTTAAATTAAAAAAAAATAAAAATAAAAATCCCCTGTTTCAAAGCTGTTTTTTTTGCCCCTTCTTTTTCCCATTTGCTCTCTCTTTTCAGCTCTCATTATTACATATGGCTAAGGCTAAAGCTCCTTCTTCTTCTTATTTTTCTTCTCCATCACTGTTGGATTTTTCACTCTCTATAAATAAAATTCATTTCTTCTTTTCCATTTCCAATCCAAAACCCATTTCAACCTTCAACTTGTTTGCTCCTAATTCCTCTTCTTCCTCTGTTTTTTTTTTTTTTTTTTTGTGGAACTTTTTCTGATTCAATTCTTGTTTTTTTTTTCAGGATAAGGGCAAAGAAGAAGAAGGGTTGTTTGGATTTTGCAAGGAGAATTGATTGATTGATATATAAATAAAATAATTTATTTATATTATCAATCAAATTGATATGGAGAGGCTAAACTCAGATCTGTACTTGCAAAACTGTTACATAATGAAGGAAAATGAGAGACTGAGGAAGAAAGCTCAGCTTTTGAACCAAGAAAATCAAGCTCTTCTTTCAGAACTGAAGCAGAAATTGTCAAAAGGAAATTCAAAACCCAATGCTTCAAAATCAATCCCTGATCTCAATCTCTCCTCTGCTTCTGTCACAAATCCTTCTAATTCTTCCAATTGATTTCAAAATATCAATGGAAGAAGAAGAACAAGAACAAGATTATGATGATGATATCATGACCCCACTAAAGTTAATTTCTTTTTTCTTTTTTTTTTTTAAATTTTTGTTTCCATTTTTTGTGAATTACCATAGCCAACAGTAGCAAGTAGTTTGGGTTTTCAGTTATATAGGACAGTCTCTAGCTTTAGCATCTTCTCTCTCTCTCTCTCTCTATCAGGTTTTTTTTTTTTTTTTTTTTTTTTTTTTTTTTTAATTTTAATTTTCTCATATCTTCTTTTTTTTGGGGGGTTAGGATATGGATTTTCTGTACTTCAAAATGATGTATCAGGCTATCTAATGGAAAACCAATTTCAGATTATATTCTCTCTCTATTTTTTCTTTTTTTCATGTCAAATTGTGATTGAAACTTAAAAATCTAAAATGGGTTTGGTGAAAGATTCTATTTTTTTGCAACCCATTTTATTGATAGTCTTAATGAGCATTAAAAATCATATCTTTGAGCTTCATGATCATTTTTTCTTGTAAATTTTTGTTAAGTTTCAAAGCCAAGATACCCAAAAAAAAAAAAAAAGAACAGGGCATTTCTCTCTCTCTTTCTTGATTTATTTATTTATTATTATTATTTTTATAATTTTTTAAATTGTGTAATAAAGCCTATGAGATCATATAAAGGTTTGAAAGAATAATGAATTTTGGCTACTGAAGACAAAACCATGTGGGTGTGTTTTAAAAAAGATTGATTACATGCATGTTCATATCTTCCTAAGTTTTGATTTCAAGTAGCATTTTCACGTTTTTTTTTCAATAATTTATTTTTGTTTGTGACATGTGGCTTTCTTGCATGAAAAGAAATGTTTAAAGAATCAATTGGAGTTAGAATAATAGAAAAAGATTTTATTTGAGCTGTGGTTTATAAATAAAAATCTATTTGGAATTAAGATGAATTGTTTTTTTGTCTTGTTAGGTATGGTTGAAAAAGTTTCAAGAAAAATGGGTTTTAATTGTTCACTTAACTCTCCTTTGTCAAAAAAAAAAAAAAAAAAAAAGTTCACTTAATTAACTCTAAATTGTTGTTTTACTTTTGCCTAAGTAGATAATTTGTTGCTTCTTTATTGTTAAAACTCAACTCATGGCCTTTCATTAATTTTTTCGAGATTGAGAAAAGTTTCATCAATACTTCTAAAACATTAAAAGTTACACTTTAATTTGAGAAATAGTTTCAATAAGCTCCTAAAATGTGACGAGACATGAGAAAGCTTACTTTTGATAGTCAATGTTGAATAATTCTAGGAAGATAAAGATTGCAACTAGGTAAATGATAAAGTTTCAATATATACACACAATTTTTTTATTTCATTTTATATAAATATCAACCTAAACATAGTTCAACTCATTAAAAGATATACTTTTAACCAAAATGTCAAAAATTCAAATTTTACTTCTCCGTGTTGAACCTAAAAAAAATTGAATAGATATGACTCGGGAAATTTTGAATAAGCAAACTCACGTAAAGATTTATGTTTAAAACAAATTACACTAAAAAATTAGAATATAATTTAATGAGCTTCACATTAATTTTTTTTATAAAAAGGAAATGCAAAATAAATGAAAGAAAAGAAAGGGGGCTTTTCATTCGGATTCCATCTGAGAAGAAAGTGATGGGAGGATCTAATCAGTAGGTAAACGTCATCACACACACACAATAAATAAATAAACAAAACAAAAACAATAAAAAGTCAATGAAAGAGTTCATTAAATTTTGAAAACAAAAAACAAAATAAAAAAAAAAACTAAAACAAAAAACAATAAAATATGAAACCCATGAACATGACGTAGCCCTGTGTTGCCAGGTTGACCCATTAAATTTAAATATATATATATATATAAAATAAAAAATAAACAAGAATGTCCAATCCAAAACTCCATTGCAATTACAGGGCTAGTGTGAGGGTGTTAGTTCTAGGCCCTGTCTCTCAGCCTTCAAGAACTCATTGAGATCAATTTTGAGAAGAAAGGCAAAGAAATGATGACCCATTAGAATTTCTTTTCCTTCTTCATGGAAAACATGCAAATTGGTCCATCTTAACCATCATAGATACTCATCATTTTCCTTGGATTTTCCCTCCCCCTCTCTTCTTCCTTGTTTCTTTCATCTGACCATGTTCAAGATTTCTACCTTAACCCCATTCCATTCATTGACTCGCTAAGTTCGAGAATACAATGTATAATAGAATGAACTAGTAACACCTGGTATCGTCTGTCTTGCATTTGATCGGTAAATTCATATCATTACTAATGGTAATTCCGAGATTTCGAAAAGGATAAACAACCTTAGTATACATCATTAGAGAGGAAAAAAATTATAATCCAAACATTTCCCACTACTTTCATAAGCATGACATGTATTTCCTTTGTCATTCACTATTTCCATGAAATTTCAATGGAAGGGGGAAGGAGATGAGTACTTTTGACAAGATAACAGAAATGGTTGCTACTTTAAGGTGGAGGTTGAGCTTAAAACAAGATGTAGATAATTTAATGGGGGGTAGATCCTCAATTTGCAGGGTACCCTACGGATTTGGGGCCATCATTACAATATCTACAAGAGTGGAAGGGTTTCAGAAGCTGAATGGAAACTGGTTCAGTACGCAAACCTTTTTTCTTGCTTTGGTCCAAAACAACATCCTTGGCTGCCTAACACCTTCATTCAAACAACAATCAATAATGTCTTTTAATCATTGAATTCTCTTTGTATTTTCTAATTCTTGTTACAACTCACAAGCAAGAGAAGATATATTCAAAGGGTTTTATAATCAATAAACAGCCTTGGCACATTGCTCAATACAAGAACATATCTTCTTCTACTTCTCTCTCTTCTTCCCAACTTTCTCTCTAATCTACTGGTAAGATTTTTCAGTCTAGTTCCAAGAACAATATCCATGCCAACATCTGCAGTTATTTGTTCTCTCATTAAACAAATGTGGACTTGTCAAGGGAAAAAGAAGCCAAAGGAATCCCACCATTCCAACTACAAATGCCAGGCTCACCACCCCTGTGATGTTAAGATGAAGTTATCTTCAACTCAGGGACATTCATAAACAAAAATGAACAGAGAAAAAAAAAAGTGTTGAAAACAGAAACTTAGCACAAAGGGTTTAGTTCAGCTTCTTAGAATTCATAAGATGTATTGCAGCATGTGGAAGAACAATTTTAACATTGTTATTAATCAACTTCCTCTATTGACTCGAGTCCAATCCTATATCTTTGTACTAGACAGTGATTTGTCCTTTTTGGCAGTTATTAATCCAACCACTTATTTCCATTGTAGACAATGAATATGTACTTATAGAGCAAGGTCCCAAACAGATATAGTGCAACTATATGGAATTGTAAAAAGGATGAGAAATTTGGAACATATTTATCCTGTACAAAGGGACGAAGAGGGTTAAGTTTGATTCTTTTGTTATTGTGGATTATCGATGAATTCAGATCAGAAAAATATAAATATACCTCTTCTTCGAGAAAAAAGCACAGGTAATCCCATAAAGTTGCAAAAAATATGAGCAACTAATGGAGCAAGAAGATGGCCTGCAAGGAATATTACAACTGGCATTAGAGGAATGTCTTTACGTCATCATATATAGTAGAGACCCCATAGAAATGCCATGACCAAGAATGAATATATTTCACAAAGGATGGAATAAAAGAGCAAAATTTCAAGGCAACACCACACCATGCTATGATACAGCATCAAGGAAAATAATATGGCCAGTTCATCACTAATATTACTGGTAGCTATTTTCCCTGGAAGTTGACTTCTTCTAACAATGCACCCTCAGTTGTAACGGTTACAAATGCTTAAACATTAGTGGCTGGGTTTGTGAACCAAGTCAAAGAAAAATATCTTAGAAGTCATTTTTTTTTTCTTTCTTTCTGGGAAGGAAGATAAAAAAATAATAATAAAAAAAGAACAAAAATTTCATTGAAGGTTATGAAATATATAGAAGCTACTTCCAACCAACAGCAAGAAAACGCTCCAATTGGAAGTGATCAATGAAGGGCATTCATTACAAAACTCTTGGAGCAAGAGCTCTGAAGGAAAGCACCAAAAGATATTGTCCTACAGTCCCCCTTACTATTTTCAAATCTTAGATGCCATGTTAAAAATCATCCTGCCTATTAGCAACTTTAAATTTTTAATATGACCATGTTATTGTTAATCTAGCCAGTTTGGTAAGAACATCAGCTATCATCAATTTGCTTATAACAAGAAATGCATTAATGCAAGTACACATGCTTCTCATGAAACAAAATAGATATGCCCTAGAGTCTAGAATAAAACTAAATAGAAGATTATTGCAAAATATTTCTGTACTTTTTCATATGTGAAATTGTTTGAGCTTCTATAGAGTAGCACGTTTAAAGATCTTGATACTCGTTCTACTCCAATTTCCAGCTTGAAGCTGATGAAATTTCATCAGTTAGAATCTAAATCTCTTACTACCTGATAATTGATTGTAGATAACATGAGTATGAAACTATGGAACCAAAAACAATAACCTACAAAAGAAATATCATTAAAAATAACACTTTCCCTTAAGTACCAGTTCGCACAAACAGAAAACTTGCGTATGATCCAAATACAACAGTGTAGCCAAGCTGGAGACCTGGAAAAAGAAAAGAACAGAAAAAAAGACAAAACTCACACACATCCTTCATAAAGACTTAAAAACAAAAATATGAATGGCCACTTCCAGGGAATAAAAGTTAGTACCTACAACCATAACTGCTTTAGCTAAGTTGTTGTTCTGCTTGCTATAGTACTCCATAAAGTGGTTTAAATGTGCTGCAACGTGATAATGAACCAGAATATGACTACCTTATAACCAATTTGAGTAAATTTACACAAACAAACGCAGTAAGCTTGGTCATACATGGAATGTTCAAAGTCTATTGGTCCCGTCATGATTTGAATTAATAAACTAAAACCAAATGTAAGTAATAGATGTTGAGAATATATTGAAAAAGAATAAACTCATCCTAAATATCAGCTCAAACTTAGGTCTAGTTTCATGTTTCTCAATGAAAACTGGTCTCTCTCTGTATATATCTGTAAATAGGTCTAATAGTCATTAATATGGTACAAGAACAAGAATTCTCAAGCTCAAACCCTTGCAATTCTTTTCCCCCTATTTCATATAAATAGTCCCAACAAGGGCTCTGTGCTATAGTTTGAACCCATGCATGGTGGAGAACATCGAGAATATATGAAAAGTAATATTAAATTAACCAGTTTAACGTTTCAAACCCATTGGTGATTTAACAGCATAAAGAAAGAGAATTAAATAGTACAGACTACAGAGAAGCATAAGATTATGCCCCATAATGAATAAATGAAGGTACATGCACCAAACTAATACGTATAGCATTTTAAATCTTCCAAAATGATGGAGCAACCAACTTACCCAGACTGAAAAGAATCGGGCAGAGAAATATCGCAATGGTTGGCTTAAAGCCCCCAGATAGAAGAACTGGTATCATGCATGCTCTAAACACCAACTCCTCAGTTACCGGAGCCTGTCCAAGAATGTGTGATGCAAAATTAAACCATTCAGATGTCAACCAACAAATCCAAGTTAAAAATGTTCATTTAACAGAGCTTAAAAAAATAGTTATTACCATCTAATGGCCTATACTACCAAGTGTCAAGGAAAACAAGACATCTATTGAATTTTATAGAAAGGTCAACTCACAAACTCAAAGTCACAGCATCTTTTATTCCCGAGTGGCATCCAGAACATTGGACGTCAGTCAAGGGCTTCCCAACCAAATTGTGAATCTTCAGTGATTGAATAAAATGGTCCAGGTAACCACATCAATCCAGTTACTATCATTACTTATCTAGTTTGGATATAATAAGCATGCAAGTGAGATTTAGAGCAAAACCAAGCCACAATTTTTTTCTTTCCACTCAACTCCAAGAAGCTTACATGTAGAGAATTGTCAAATAAGTACCGCCTAGACGACCAAAAAAAACCAGTGGTGCAAGATGAAGAGTTTCCAATTATTTAAAAGGAAAGCAACTGAGAGGTTATTTCAAGAATATATACTAACATGCAGTTAGTCAGACATCACAAGGAGCCCAAAATTTGAACAATTGACTTCTTAGTTCTTAAGATATATGAAACAACGAGAATACAAAAATGAAATGGAAAAGCTGTAGGAGTACTCACCACAACATAATTTCTCCAAGCTAAGACATTTGAGACAGTTAATAGCCCCCAATCAAGAAATTTTGTCCAAAAAAAATTGACACAGTCCAAAAGGGAGCCTTCTCCATGATTCATGTGTTCTCTCCATGAATCCACCAATAACAAAGATTTTAAGACCATTGATCCAACGTACATTAAAGAAGTCAATGAAAGAGGAAAGATCACAGCTTGCCACTGTTTCATAGATAAAATTGCAATTCAGGATGCAAGTTTAGGATTCATTTCACCTTTCCAATCTGCAGACTACAAGATTATAAAATTGAATAAAAAGTTAAAGAAAACCTTAGCTAATACCATGTCTTATTATTTAATGGAGAAAATATATACTTACAATATGATCTGCTCGAATGCCATAAGCTGCTAGTAAAAGTGAAAACTCCATTTTTCTTATCTAGCACGAAACAAAATGAATGGGGAAAGTCAGCATTGTGATGGAATGCTAGAACAAACAAATATGTAAATTATGGACTAAGCACTTATAATGAGAATAATAAAGCTCAACTTAATTACAATTTTTTTGGATCTGTTGTAACTTCAAGAACAGGGAACTAGAAGTCGTGTCTATGCAATATCTTCCTTCGCACGGTAATTAAAAAGTAATAATCTCAAATTTTAATTTACCAGTTAAATTGATTGATTCATTTTATATCCTATAGTAATCGATTTAAATGAGAAAGGTATTATGTTTATCTATACATGAGTTCTTGTTCCTATTCCTAGTTATATTAGTCACAATGGATCAAAAATTTCATTATTCACTTAAGCTTAATAGCCCCCGACTACAAGTTAAAGACGGACAATGTTTTTTTTAAAAAATAAAATAAAATTTACTTAGCTTTTCTATGTTCTTTTTTTTCCCCTTCAAATCCAAAAATGAAAACCATAAATGAATAACTTCAATAATTTCCGTTTAGTTTACTACTGGTTCACATGATAAGATAATTCTTACTAAAACAGTGTATCGACAATATATTGATTGACCGTTTTGTCTTAAGTGAACCATAGCAGAACGTTTCCTAACAATGATACGGTCTTGCTCTCTTAAGATTGTTCCAAACAGAGATAAATGAGTATCAGGCAGTTCAATTCGAAAAAGGAAAACAGGTTCCACGTTGAGATGATTTCTGAGCAGACTCATAGCAAATAAAAACAATCTAGTCATCCTTTCAGAAATTAATGACCGGAAAACAGTAATTGAAGCTTACAGGAAGGATTAGAGCGCAGACGAGGACTGAGACGGCGGTGGAAATGAAGGCGCACAGGAACCGTCGAATCATGTAAACTTGAAGAGAAGGAGGAGGCGGTAGACGAAGGATCAGAGTAGGAGCATAGAGAACGGCGACATAGAACAAAGCCATGGCCGTGCAGGCCGTCACTGCCACTGCTCTGGAGATTGAACAACTTTCCTCCTCCATTGCTAGATTTCCCAATCCAAGCAAACCTAAAACGCAGAATTAAAGGAAGGAGATCTTCGTAATTGGATGTGAAGAGGAATTTGAATCGATTTCCGTCGAGTTCACGGTTCGAATTCGCCTTGCTTCCGATAACCCGCCACCTCGTGCACGCCGAGTTGAATCGGAATTGCTTTCGGCGAGTTCCTTCCCGTTGCTTTCCAAATTCTTCGAAATCCCCAAGACGAGAACATAATCAGTCAAAGTTCAAACGACCATTTAATTTGTTTTTTTATAAAAAAAATTGATTAGCAAATTATAAAAAATATTTAAATTATATCAAAGTAATAAATTTGAAAATAAGAATCATAGTAATGGGGAGGTTTTTTTTTTTTTTTTTTTTTTTTTTTTTTTTTTTTTTTTTAATTATATATATATATATATATTAATAATACTAAATTGAACGTTTAAATATCATTTTAGTTTCCCAAACTTTCTAAGTTTATTTTATTTTGGTTTCTAAACTTTCAAAATGTCTATTTTGGTCCTTAAACTTTCAAGTTTGTTATATTTTAATCTTTTAAAAGGGTCTGTTTTAGTTTCTAAACTTTTTAGAATTAACTATTTTTATCATTTATATGTTACTTTTCTATCTTAAATCCGTTTTGTTTGAGTTTATCTCTAGTTTTTTTAGCTTGAAATCCTACTCATACTAGCATGCTAATACACATACTCAAGATTGTGTTTTTCATTGATTAAGATTTTTTTTTAGTACATCAACATTTACTTTTATTTCATTGATTAAGATTGAAATAAAAGTGAGGATCAAAATATATATTTTTTGTTTTTTTAAGGTTCAATTATTAGGACTAAACTGGACAATTTAAAAATTTAAGGACCAAAATATAATAAGCTCATATTAACATGTTAATACACATATCCAAAGTTACGCCTTTAATTTGTTAAAAATTGAAATAAAAGTAAATACTAAAATTGTTATTGTTTGAAAATTGAGGAACTAAAATGGATATAAACTTGAAAGGTTAGGGTCTTAGGCATGATTTAAATAAAAAAAAAAATTAATACAGTTGGGAAGGTTTTAGGAGTAGAAATTGATTTTTTTAAATTTTTTTTTATTTTCACCTAAGAAGGGGTAAATAGAAGCTATCAAAAGCATAACTCAACTCGCATAATGTTGTATTGATAACCACTGGTTTTGTGGTTGAAATCTCATTCCCCACGTATTATCAAAAAGAAGGGGTAAATAAAATAATTTTAAAGACTTTTTTTGAGAAATAATTTTAATGAATTTATCAATTTCTTTTATTGTAATTTTCATACTACGATACGATCAAAACCTCTCGAAGAAGAAATACCCCATTCGTCTTTTTATAGAAAGAGTGGGGACTGAAATGTAATTTCGTACGCCACATTATGTCACTTAGCAAATTCTTGGCCTACTACTCGTCCCCACTTTCGCGTCAACTAGCTGAAACGGAATACGAAAAGTCAGATATACCCTTAACAGCTCTGTACTATAAAAACCTCATTTTTTACTTTCTAGTGCGTGGAATCTTCACTAATCTTTCCCCATTTCTTTTACTCTGTAGAGCTTTGTTTCGATCTCGAGTCCAATCCCTAAATCTCAAAATCCTTCTTCGATTCACAGCCGCTTTGCCTTGTAATCGATTCCAGATTTCGGAGTTTTGTTCTTCTGTAATCTATGGGGACGGTGAAGAAGGAATTCGCTGTACCGCCGGTGGTTTTCCCCTCTGGCGGCAACCCCAATCTTCAGCAACGGCGGGTGGCGACGGCGCCGTTTCAGCCTCCTCGATCGACTGGCACCAGCATTCCGTTTATGTCCTTCGACATCGGATCCGCCGCCGCTGCCTCCACCTCATCCGGCGGCATCTATGGTGGTCCTATCGGTGGCGGGTCTATTCCTGGCGGTGCTAATTTCGAAGATGAAGAACCCCTCCTCGACGAACTCGGCATCCACCCGGATCAAATCTGGAAGAAAACCAAGTCGATCCTGAATCCTTTCCGGGTCAAACCTGATGTGCATAAGGACTCCGACTTGTCTGGGCCGATTCTCCTTTACATGTTCTTCGGCCTATTCCAGTTGCTCGCCGGCAAGATCCAATTCGGTGTGATACTGGGATGGATCGTGGTTTCCTCTATCTTTCTGTATGTTGTGTTCAATATGTTGGCCGGACGGAATGGTAATTTGAATCTTCACACATGCACTAGCGTGGTTGGATACTGTATGTTGCCCGTCGTGGTTTTGTCGGCGGTGTCCTTGTTCCTGCCGCAAGCCGGTGTAGTGAGATTCGCAGTTGCCGGATTTTTTGTGTTGTGGGCGACGAGGATTTGTACGAGTCTTATGGTCTCTCTTGCTGATGGTGGGGATGAGCACCGTGGGTTGATAGCGTATGCTTGTTTTTTGATTTACACTCTGTTTTCACTGTTGGTTATATTCTAGGTCTAATGCAAATGCAGCTTTGTGATTAGTATTGACATTCTTTTTTTCTTACCTGAAAAAACGAAAACACTTAGTACTGAATTTTTTGTTACTATATTGATTACGTGAAGTGAGGTAGAGTTTGATTGACGGTGGGAAGTGCAACTTGATGGGGTAAATGGGAAATTCTTTTCTTTTAATTTCTTTATTTTGTGCGTCAGGATGTTTTTGAATTTCAAATGTTAGTCTTGTTGGAGATAAACAGGATCGACAACTGTGTCCTTGAGTTCTAAGGAGATAAGCTAGTTTACTTGTTGTATTGTTTACTTGTAGGTGTTGAATGACTTGCTTGCTATTTTATTTTAAAGCAGCCGGATTGTTTTGATTTGACGCTGTAAGTTCAAAGTATTTGTATGGTGTGCTTGGTTGATGATTGCCAACACCTGAAAATCCAAGCTTTACCAATATGCCCATTTGAGCAATATCTAGGAGATAAAGCAAGTTTAGTTGCATCTTATCTGGATATTTTGAATACATTCTTAATCCCTCTTCCACACTTTTCTTTTGGATTTTGAACCTGTTGTTTGCTTCTTCTTTTTCCTTAGTATCAGTGTCTTGATGCAATGTTTTGAAAGACATAAAGGTGGTCTGTAGGCTTTTTCTCTGGAAGAATTGAGTCTCTAGGCTTAGTCTCTAGCCATCAAAACGTCGTCTACATGTGTAGAACTTATGTAACTAGCTTTTGAACTTTGTATCTATGAGCGGGATCACGTTCAATGTCCTAGTAATAGCAACGTGGTTAAGTTATAACGTATTCCCTTGGCCCTTTTGTTTTATATACTAAATGATGCTTTTGGCTAGGGCCTCTCTGAAGATTGTTTCATTAAGGGGTGGTGTCTAGTCTACAATGCCCCTGTATTAACTGTATTATAGTACCTCCTATCTGCAAGTGTAACGTACCCTTGCTGATGACTGGCAGAGATTTGAAAGAATAGTAGGCTCTTTTAGTTTGAGCTGGTTTGATGTTGCTGGTTGTCTTGTGAATCTATTTTGAAGAAATTAATTGGGTTGGCAGGTCACCTAGGTGTAGAGGTGGAAGGTTGTCTTGGATGATTGTTATTTCTTGATCTAAGTTCATAAAGAAATCATTTAGATTATTGCTCTGTGCCCTGTTGATCTCACCACCAAGGAATTATAGATGTCTTTTTTTGTTTTGGGGGGGGGGGGGGGGGGGGGGGGGGGGGGGGCTGTATAGAATCTTCATGTTGCACTGTTGCATTTGAGTGTCCATAGGATAATGTTGTAAGTCCTTTATCATGCCTTATTTGAAGGGAAAGATCGTGTTCTTTAGCAATTGGGATTATTTGTTGATGTGTGGTTTATTTAGTTGGGGAGAAATAGAAAAATAGCTATGGGATAGATGGATCATGGGAGATTGCTTTGCTAATTGCTGGCGCATAATTTAAAACTTTTTGTAACTATCCTCTGTTTCCCTTTTCATGCAAAACTGGGCTCTTTGTTTGCTTTACATGCCCCACTTTTGTCTGCACAGGAAACATTCAACTTTAGCCTCATTGTTTTTTCCACATTTTCAGCTTTTAGCGAATACCTCAACTTGTTATCTACCTAAGGCCTTGACAATTGTGTTACTGTTGCCAGGAACTTGAGTTCTTGAGGCCGTTTCTAGCTCTGTGTTTCTGCCACACGGTAACTGTCGTGTAGTTATGTCTAACTTTTATGTCTTTCCTGGTCAGTGGTTTGTCTTGATGGGTATTTGATCCCTCAAGATGAACTCTCTTAGATTATGTTGTTGTCATCTATTTGTACATTGGGTTTGTAAGTCTTAAAAACGCAGATGATTAAGGTAGAATAAGAGTAGTTATTCTACTTGTAAATATGTACATACTCATGAAACTATTCAACATCTTAGTGCACTTTTGCGGTATCATTTGATGAGAGATGGAAACTGATCATAACTTATTTTTGGTTTACAAAGAGCGAGGCATCTTTTTTAACTTGGTAGAAGGAGAACAACACCAACTACTAGAAGCATTTTCATTGGTGTTCCTTCCAAAAATAATGTTTGATATGCAACTAAAAGTCTTGGAACATCTGAAAAATATTTTCAGGTGGTGGAAGATGCCTTTATAAATATTGAAGCAGTATGCTTTATTAACTTTCAACCATTCATGGGTTAGGACTATGGAAAAAATAAAAGTCTTAAAGGAAATGAGTTCAATTTATAATAGTCATCTACGTAGGATATATCCTACAGGTTGTTGTCCCTTGAGATTAGTGTCAACTTGAGCATAGGTTAGCGGTTAAGGCATGGTACCTTGATCTAAGTACGGGAAAAAGTAGTTTTTCTTTATCAACCTTTATTTCTTAGAGCTGTAGTTGTTTGAGGGTGTGATTGGTTTGTTTTGTTTGAGGGTGTGATTGGTTTATTTTGAAGAATTGTGATTACGAATGGTTTGTGAAGATCAATGTTTTCGTGTATATTTTAGGTATTACTTGTAAATCTATGATTTTGACATGATTAATAACTTCATTTACTGTATCGAGTTATCCCTTTTGGGATTGAAGTTAAATATTCTAACACCATTAAAACTATTTTTAAATAATAAAAGGTAATTTTGAGATATTGTAAATATAATTTGGACCATATTATTAAGTGTGAATAGTGAATTTCATAATATGCATATAGTAAAAAATAATAATAATTAAATGTAGATTTCTATTCTTCCGACCGTTAACTGATTTTATCCGTCAAACGAGTATAGTTCACCAATAATTGGCATGTACTCAGGATCAACGAGCATAGTTCACTCCGCTCAAATCTCCAATCTCCCAATACCAAATGTTGTTGATTTTTTTTAAAAAAAAAAATAAAAAATAAATAACCTGATTTTACCCAAAGGTTGGTCAGCCGCTGGCCTCATACATACCCCACTTCTCTTTCTTTCAATTAAAAATAATTTTGTACTAAAAAAACATAAAAATA
Source organism: Luffa acutangula (assembly GCA_036850905.1). NCBI lineage: Eukaryota > Viridiplantae > Streptophyta > Magnoliopsida > Cucurbitales > Cucurbitaceae > Luffa > Luffa acutangula. The sequence continues at coordinate 50,271,882 of CM072096.1, read as the reverse complement.
ATTTTAACCCATCTAGTTTCGAATCTTTTCCAAACATCAAACAATAAATTTCTGTATTAAAAAATAAATAAATAAAATCAGATTTTAAACAGATGGATTTGCTGTTCCACAAAAATTGACCATTTTGGCTTTAAAATTAAGCCCGTGAATGTACAATTTTTCTATAACTAAAAATACAAAATAGTTATCAATCTTCTAGTGACTCTTACTCCTTTAATAATTCAACGATTACATCATTCTATAATTTTTTAAAAAATATTACTAAAAAGTTGATGTATCATTAAATTATTGTTTTATTAACCTATCTAAACACCTAAACATGTCATTCATACATTATTTGGCACATGAATTCCAATCCTCCATCAGCAAAATTCGATTTCTCCATAAAAATTCACTACTTCTTGTTAGGATGTCTCATGAGTTCAAATTCATTATTAAAGCAACAATTGAATGTCGATTAATTTTGGTTAATAGACTAAAAGTAAAATTGTATTTCAAAGATAACCAAATTGAGAATTACATTAAAAAAAATAGAGATTTTCGATATATTTCCAAATTCACCATAATACATTATTAAGATTTATCATTGATAATTAAAACAAAAATTTTGTATAAAATATAACGAAAAAATTGAGAATTACATTAAAAAAAAAAAGGGATTATGTCATGATTATGAATGTTAGATTGGGATTAGGGGAACAACTTCTTCATACCTGGTTTTGGTCGTTGTGGATTTGTTGAAAACCGTTCTACTTACCTGATTTCTCCTTCCTCCATTCGCCTATATAATAAGCTCCGATCTCCGCCGTATTTACCACCGACCAGCCATGGCCACCGGCGGAGCTCCGGTCCAAATCGAAGAAGACGACGAGCTCTTTGAGATCGATCTCGAGGCCGTAAACAGCATTATTCCTCCGCCGCATTTCTCCACCGACGATACTTACGGCTTCTTCACGGCCACCGGCGGCGCCGCGCTTCTCGCCAACTGTCTGCTGCCGATCTCCGACTTGTCCAACGCCGTTCCGATGGCCGATTCCGGCGAATACGAGATGTTTCTGTTTGCGTCGCCGCCGGAGCCGATGCGTCTGGAGAAGCTTCTTCAATTGACCAGAGGTTTCGGCCTTCGTCAGGCTTTGATCGATCGATCGATCGGAGATGAAGATAATCGGAGGATAATTTGATTTTGTGATTTGGGAATTTTTGAAAATTTCCCCTTTGGAAGTTAATATTAAATTATAAATTTGGTGTCGGAATTTCGTGTCAATTTCGTCCCTAAACTTTATGCTCGTTTGGCGTATGGAATTAGCAAGAAATGATTTTAAGTTTCAGGATTTTAAAAGATGGAAATGATTTCAAATTCTTATTTGCATTTGGAACTAAATTTATTTGAAATCATTAAATTTAAAATCTCTTGTTTGGATGCTCACAAGAAAAGAAAAAAAGTATAACATTTTACTGTTGTGCCCTTATAAGTTTGTAGGAAATAATTTTAATCAATTGCAAAATATTTTAATATCAAATAACAATCACATATAACTATGAAATATTTTTTTTAATAATTTCTTCTTCAATTAATATATAAAAACATGTATACATACAAATTATGCTATTTATTAAAATGACCAAAATATATATATATATATATATATATATATATATATATATATATATATATATATATATATAATATTCTCATCCAAATCAATAAAAAATGGCTTAAGAAGTTGAATATCATAGCAAAAAAAAAAAAAAAAAAAAAAAAAAAAGCTATAAATGTTTGTAGGAATCGAAAACTACATTGAAAAGATTATAATTATTATTAGTTTTTTTTTTAAAAAAAAAAATATTATGAATTTAAAAAAAAGTAAGAGAAGAAATAAAATAGAAATTTGTAGTTTTTTTTTTAAAAAAAATCTCTAATCTTGTGAATGACATCAAATGGCTTTGAGTCTAGAAAAAGATAGGGAGAGTTTATATATGTCGATGGAAAACTTGTCGAATAAAAGAAAGGAGTAGAGGGTTAAAATTGGAATTGTATTTTTAAATATTGAAATCCTACCAAATCCGAGCTATTTGGAATGAAAAATTTATTTAAAAAAACAAGATTTGAAATCAGTTCTGATTTCAAATCTATTGCTTTTTTCTTTCTTCCAAACAACTGAAATGATTTGAAATCCTAACTGATTTCAAATCCTTATAAATCCATGGTTCCAAACAAGGGGTTAGGAAGCGTCAAATTAATAGGTTGATGACATATTCGAGATTTTTAAAAATTAATTCATCTACTACCTATAAAGCTGAATTTTATGTCTATTAGAATCTTAAACTTTCAATTTTGTATCTAGTAACTAGACTTGTGAATTTTAAAAAATATTGAATATGTTAAAGACTTATTCGACACAAAATTAAAAGTTGAGGTACCTATCAGACACAAAAATGAAAATTTAAGGATTTGTTCCAAAATTTTTAAAGGTGGGACCTATTTGACACATAATTAAAAGTTAGATGACATATCTGATCAAATTGACATAACTATAAAAGTTCAGGCGCTGAAATTGTAATTCAACCAAAGTTAAAAGTAGTGAGCATTTTAATTTCTGTTAGATTTTAACCTTTAACTTCGATTAATTAGTTGTTTGTTCAAATTCGCTTTTATGGATGATATTTAGAACTCACAAATGCTTTTATTTTTAATGCCAATTTTTTGTCTACTCTATTATTATTTATTTATTTATTTATTTATGCTTTTATATTTTGATTTATTAATTTTTTAGCTAGCTTGAATATACTTTCCATTAATACGTGGTTTTATATGTGTTTAATTATAATTTTTCAGTACAACAAATGTGGATTGGAAATTTGAATCTCTAAATCTAAATAAAGAAGTAGATACCTTAATCAATGAATTTTCTCGTGTCAGCCATCATCACACTTATTTGAACTATGGTATATTGTAAATTTTGATATAAAATAATTGAATTGACCTAACCAATTCAATTCAATTTGGTTTGATTGATTTCATTGAATTTTGATCTCAAATTATCCATCCTTAACTACTAATTTACTAAAGCAATATTTTTTTGAAAAAAAAGAGTTAAACTTATATAAAATACCCTCAAACTTTTGAAACAGATTCAAGTATATGTCCATAAACTTGAAAAAGTTTCATTTTAATTCTTGAACTTTGAAAATATTAAAAAAAAACCCTAAGTGGACAAAAAATTGATGTGGTAATGATGAGACATATATAAGACTGTCATTTACAACTCAATTTGGATTACTATAGAAAATTAAGGTTGTTGTGATTCATACTCAAAATACTATTGACATAAAGTATAACATTATTCATTAAATAAAAAAATTCACTTTAATTGTCACGTCAATTTATGAATGATGTTGTACATGATGTCAATTATGTTTTCTGGAGTTTTTCGGGAACAATTTCCAAGTTCAAGGCTTTAAAAAAAAAATCAAAGTTTAGGGGTATAATTGAAACATTACCTTCAAATGTACTTTGTATTATTTAACCCCTTTTAATTAATTTTATTAGGAATGAAAATTGAAATGAATTGAAATCCCATCAATCCAAATTAAATTGAATTAGTTAAGTCGTTTTTTTTTTTAATATCATTTCGGTCATGTATTTTGGATTTCATTTTATTTTAGTCCTTGTAAATCTTAAATTTAATCTTTATACTTTCATTAAATCTTAAATTTAATTTTTTTTTGAAAATATCTTAAATTTAATTTTTATTCTTAGTTTGAAGTTAATTTTTTTAATCAAAATTGATTAGATAATAATATAATTCCCATATAAGATGAACTAAAAAAAAATTCACATACAAGAAAAGATACTATGTGAATAAGTTATAAAAATTTATGTTTAAAAAAAAAAGTTAATAAAAATTTATAGAGAAGGGAACTAAAAGAAATTATAGAGAAGGTTAATATATAAATATGAAAAAAAATCAACAATAAAATAACAATACATTTTTTTTAATATAAAATTTAGTTATCAGTTGATTTAATTTTGATTGAGATTTGATTGATTTATTTATTATTGATATTATTCAGATTTGATTTCTTAAAAGATAATGTTTTAGTTCTTCTTTTTATTTTATTTTAAGTTTAAACAAATATGTCGGTTCAGCATATCAATCAAGATTTGGGAAAAAGCGATCCAAATTGCCCCTTTAAATACTCTTTTTTTTTTTTTTTGAAAAATTAAATACTTTGTCTTAGATGATATGATTTATTGAATGTAGAATAATACATACTTTATACCTAAGATAATAAACTTATTTTTTTTAAAAAAAAGACGATAAACGTATTTTCTTAAAAAGAAAAAAAAAAAATATATATATATAATATAATAAAAAAACCTTTTTAAAAAAGAAAAAAACTACGTCAAAAATTATATTTAAAAAACCGTCATTATCGGAGAATCTTAATAGTGTGAATTAAGGGTAATCCAATTTGCAAAAGGCAGGACTTCTTTATTTATTATTTTTTTAGTTACAATTATTTACAAGTTTTGGCCTTTTGGGTTTATAAAATTGAACACACAGAGGATTTTCTGATTCCAAATATGTACGGTTTAACTTTTCTAAATGTTTATTTTTGGAAAAATATTTGTGTTTGTCCACTATTAAAAATGACTTATTAAAAAAATGAGATTGAAAAATAAGTCATTTTGAGAAAAAATACTTGAAAACAAATATTTTAAAAAAAGTTTTTCAGTATATAATAATTTGTGTATAAAAATTTATACAAAATGTTTAATAAAAAATGCATTCTTGCAAAACACTTAGAGTCCGTTTGGAATATATTTTAATTTAAATGTTTTTCAAGAATACATTTTTTTAAAAAACATTTTGTATAAAAATTGTTTAGAATTTAAACACACACATATGTTTGGTTGCATTTCCTCATAGGTGTTTTTATGCACAAGTTATTGTATACTTACAACTCTTTTTTAAAAAGTTAGGTTCAAGTGTTTCTCTCAAAATGGTTTATTTATCCATCTCATTTTCTAATAAGTCATTTTTAATGGTTGTCAAACACTAGAATTTTTTTCAAAATGATTTTTTTTTCAAAATTAAACACTCGAAAAGTTGAACCAAACACACCCTTAAACTAAAATACATTTCAAATGGATCCTAATTCTTACCCTGAAATTATAAATTCACGTTAGAGGGAAAAAGATTTGAACCTTTGATCCCTCAAAAGTACATACCAATAGTCACTGAATTATGCACATTTTGGCATCAAAATTTATTAATAACAAACTTGTCATATTAATATTCTATTGATAGGGTAAATAAGTTTCTATGAAGTTTCGACTAAAATTTAAGAATCAGATAAAGTTATAAACACATAATATTTGTCCAATTGAGCATGACTAAACGATAAATTGTCACGTACTCTCGACTTAGAGGTCAGAGATTTGAAATTCTCACATCTTCAAAATGAGTTGAACTAGAAAATAAATAATACTCAAAATTTATACTGTAAATTAATAATTTAATTTTTTTTTTAAAAAAAAAAAAAAAAAAAGATAAAAGTGTACCACATATGTCAGCTTAAGCTTGAAAATTCTTGGTTTTTAAATTAATACAAATAAATAAAGGCATATCACTTTTAGAATAATTGATTAATTAATTAATGTATCAATTATTTAGAAACAAAGAGTACAACACAAAGCATCAATCCTCATTTGGCTTTGTGATTTCAAACACCTTTTTGAAAGGTCAATGAGAGATAAGCTAAAATTAAACCCTAATTCAGGCATAAGATTCTTTGGCCAAATCAATTTTATGGATATTTTATATATTGAAAAATTATCTATAATTTATTTATTCATTTTAAATATTAGTTGAAAAGAACATTGGAATTTTAGAAAGCATTTTCATATGATGTGTATACTATTTTTATTTTGTTTGATATTTCTATAAAAATCATATCTTGTTTTATATTAGCTCATTATTAGTAGTGAAATGTCTGAACGGTGAATGCTTAAAGCTTGCACTAAACGCTAAATTAAAATTACTTATCAAATGTGTCTTAATGGCAAAGTACTGTAGAATCCAATATTAGAGATGTCTATCATTGCCTCTTTTCAAGAACAATGATTGATTGTGAACTTATAAAAGTTAATATTATATATTGCATAAATCATATTGTAAGTACATTTTAACCAAAGTTAGAGAAACATTATTTCTACTAATTCTTGTACAATTTCAAAATGGATAAAAGAAAATCATCATTTGAACTCTATCACACAACCTCTTATAGAAAATACACGGGTCAACTACGGTTTTTTTTTTTTTTTTGACCTCCCACACATTTTTTTAACAAAAGAAACATGTTATTGACTACTAAAATTTTCCGTTCAAAGTTATAATGGGTAAACTACGTTTTTCTGTTCAAAGTTCTCAAACAACTTTTCCACTTTGTTCGAACCCTCACAGAAGCTCTTCATATATAGGAGAGAGAAAGAAAAACATCGACGTTTTACTAATTTTGTTAATTATTCGAACTTTCACAACGCACCACTCATTAAGATTTAGAGAGAAACATATTACTAACTAAAATTTTCATTCAAGATAAATTTCAAACTAATTCATTAGCACATCCATATGTGAAAATGCAAATACACAAACAAGCAGCTAGGCACACAAAGAGGAAAAGAAAACGACGCCGTTTTCCTCCTTTCTGCAAGTCCAAATTATTTCCCCTGATCCATGCATATATTATAGTTTTAATAATAATATACACATGAAGCCCCCACCCTTCTTCTTGTGTATATCACCAATTCCAAATTCCAAAGCATATAGAAAAGTGATTATTATTTTGTCTTGTCCTATAATTAACTTGCTAGCGTCTTCTGGCAGCGGTTTCTCTCTGGGCATTGAAGTAGACGGCGGCGACAGGGAGACCGAGGTCGTTTTCGGCAGCGAAGGCTCGGGTGTTGAAATGATCCCTCGAAGACGGTGGATTCACTACTGATTGTCTTCTCTTCTGCTTGAACAGAACAAAAATGAACCTGTGGATTCCTATGTTTGGCCTCGGATTCTCGTAGCTTATCACCTCTTTACCTGTTTAATTTCATCAATTGAAAATTTTTTAAATTACAACTTTATATATTTTTTAAATTCAGAATATAAAATATATATATGTATAATTCTTTTAGCTCCAAATGAGGTACAACTATAAATTTTACATAATTTAAAGAAAATAAGAAAAGAGAGTAATTTCTTTCATCCCATTCTCGAAAAAGGAAAAAGACAATTTTTTTTTAGTACATCAACATTTGGGAGTAGGGAGATTCAAACCTCTGACCTCTGGGTCAAGAATATATGTCAGGAGCTTAGTTCACTTTAGCAGGAAAAAAACATTTACCCTCCCTTAATTCGTACTAAATTATTATTACTATTATTATATAAAAAGTTTTTTAAAATTGAAAAATTGAAATAAAAGTTGCTTCTTTTCATTCTAGATTTTCTTACCGAAGGTGGCGTCCGTAGTGCCAGGGATGTCTGTCACAATCCTGCAGTAAAGATTGTACAGTCAAAACTGTTAGTTATCTTTTTGTAACTTTTTGCTTCTGTTTTCACATGCAAAAGTTTTTTTTAAAAAAAGTCATAAGCCAAGCCCAGCAGTTGTTTTTTTGTGTGTGTAAATTGAATATCATGTCCCCCCTAAAAATCCAAACACAAGTTTACAAATGGAATTTTCTCCCAACTACAATAATATAGTGATTATATATCGCACATGGAGGATTGACGAGAATATTTGAGAGAAGGTTCAGTGGTCCATTGTAATGAAAATCGTGCGTAAGATGGATGGAGGGTTTCAGATTATTTGTTTGAGGGAAGATTCGCTGATCTATTATTACAATAAATCGGGATGCAATTTCAAGGGTTTTGAACTATTTTAATAAGAGGAAGTTCATCGGTTCGTTCTTTACAAAACTACTTGAAATCATGAGATATCATAAGGACACTTGTACAAATAAGAAAAGTACTACTAATTCGAGCATAGTTAAGTGGACAAAAAACACCTTTTACTTTTGGATAGTACTTGGCTGCATGTAGATATGTAGGTACCGGCAGTGGCGGATCCAGGACTTTATGTTAGGGGGGGCTTGATATATATATATATATATATATTGAGTTCAACAATACTTGACGGTGGAGGGATTCGAACCTTTAACCTATCGGTCAAGGGTACATGCCAACTACCGCTAAGTTATGTAGCGGGCTTAATATATTTTTAAATTAGTTTGTTCAATAAAAGTTATGACTAATTTTTTAATACATTAAAAAAACATTTGTCCTTAGACTATCATGAAAGTAACCATTTAGTATTTGTACTTTCAAATTTATAACAATTTAGTCCTTAAAACTTAGTATATGTAACAATTTAGACCTTAAACTTTAACATTATAGTCTTTTTAAAAAAACATTTATAACAATGTAAACTTACTATGAAAACCTCCTTCAAAATTAAGTAACAATTCTTATTATTTAGCTACTTAGTCCTTTTTATTTATAAATACTTTGGTCCCTAATTAGTTTATTGATCTAAGTATATGTAAGAAATCTCGTTAATTCTTAGTAATAATTTTCACAATGTAGACTAAATTGTTATGAAAATAAAAGCACATTTTTATTTAAAAGAAAAAAAAATCCATCTTTAAAGAAAAGAAAAGCGTGGACTAAAAAAACATTAATCTCCAAAGAAAAATCGTAAAAAGAAACACAAATTGGTATATTTTTTTTTTTTAAAAAAAGACGTTAATATGCATATAAGAAATAAAAAAAATGGTTGAAAAGGGAAAAAAAAGGCTTAGAAAACACACGAAATTGGTATAATTTTTTTTTTAAAAAAAAAGTATTAAGAAACGTTAATAATATATGCATATAAAAAATAAAAAAAATGGTTGGAAAGGGAAAAAAAAGGGTTTAGAAAACACGCGTGGAGCAGGAATCGAACTCATGCAGGCTGGTTTAAAAGGAAAAAAAAAAGCTTGGAAAACGCGCATGAAGCTGGAATCGAACTCACGCACGCTCTTGGGGACGTTCAAGGGGGGCTAGAAGGTCCTACCACCAAGCCAAAAACCAACTATTGCACAAAGAAGCCAACAAATATATACAAATATACATTATTTTTAAACTTCAGGGGGGGCTCGAGCCCCCCCTGGGCCTACTGTAGCTCCGCCACTGGGTACCGGTTATACCTACAATCAAATATTGTTCTTTATTGCATTCAGGAATTTTTTTTTTTAAGTTATACATAGAGAACACGTTGAAAGTTGCCCTTAATTAAGACACACCGAGGAGGGCAATCCACAGATTACATCCTTATTGAAAACAGAATAAATTATAAAAGGTAAGTAGTAAATTCAAGATTACAGTTATGAGAAATAAGGGGATCTTCCAACTATTATAATCCTTGTATTTTCTCACTGAAAAATAATAACTTTTGATAAATGTAAGAGGCAAATCATAGGTTATTTTATCAAAGTTTTTTTTTTTTTTTTTTAATCAAAGTTTTCTTCAAAAAACAACCTAAAAATATAACTAAATAAACCCCAACTCAAACAACAATTTTCTAAGCGAAAAAAAAAAAGAAAAAAAAAAAAACTGATCTTTAATATAAGAAGCAAACTCATTCGATTTAGGTTTGACACAATTCAAAATAAAATAAAAAAGAACATGAAATAAAATTCTGCAAAATTAGCCAACATCCAAAATTTCATCATCCAACAACAATTAAACACGACATCGATTTTCTCAGTATTCTTAAAGTCAAATTTGGTCGGTTTCATGCACATGCATATAGGTAATATAATTTTTTCTTTTTTGAACAAAATATAAATGTAATATAACTTTTTTTTAATACTATGTAATATATAAACTTGTAATATATATATATATATATATATATAAATATGTTTACTTACCAGTGTAAATGCTCCCTTAAATAAGGATCACTAGGCCCAGGAACATCAGGGTCAGTCATGACCTGAAAGAAGAAGAAAGAAAATCAAAGAAAATTAAACTTTAAAAAAGGGAGAGAAAAAGACATGTTTTTCCCAATAACATACATCACAAGTTCAAAGGGATGAATTCGAAGCTATAATTCTTTTAAAGAAAATAAATATGTCTTAACGGTTGAATTACATGTAAAAGTTAACGAAAAATATCGTTAACAACAAAGTTATATGTGCCAATATGAGCATAGCTCAACTGACATTAACCTTGTACTAACGACCAGGTTTGTGGTTCAAATCCTCATCCCACATATTGTAAAAAAAAAAAAAAAAAAAAATGCTCAATAATATTATATTTTTTAAAAAGTACAACAAATGAAGGAAACTTGTAGATACCTTAACTACTAAGCTAAGTTCTGATTATTAACCAATAAGATTGGTCGAAAAGGAAATGACACACAGTTCAAACAGGGATATTTTAAAAGAAAAAAGACAAACACACACCCTTCTTATCCTGTGTATACTATGTTAGATTACCATCCAATTCAAAAGCTTAATTCGATAAATTTACTGTATATTTAATCATTTGTTCCTATTCTTAACGAGTCGATCATAAGCACATATGGGTCGGTCATAATCTCGAAGAAAAAGAAGAAAATCGAACGAAACATATTCATAAAAAGAGAGAGGGAGAGAAAAAAAAAAACCAGAGTGAAGAAAGATCTCAAGTCTCCTCCATGGATTTCAACCCTAGGTTTAGCAGCAACAGCAGAAGGAAAGAGCTCATGGCCATTGAAGACTTGCTTATTATTGCTATAACAAACAGACATCTTCATGCTTTGGGTGAAGGAATCAAGAACATCTCCAATCACTCTTCCAACAACAAGAGGCTCTGACATTCTTGCCATTTTACACACTAAAACAAATTCACAAAATTTAAATTTTTCTTTGTGGGTTTAATGGTTTAGAAGCTCAAGTTTTGGTGGTGGTATTTATAGGGTTTTTTAAAGGCTCATTTAATAGCTATAGATCTTGCTTGGTGTTTGTTGGCATTGAAGTGAAAGGGTTTTTTTTTTTTTTAGAGGCAAAGGAATATGAGAAAATATGCAAATTTTTAGTTCTCTCTCTCCTCTCTTGGTCACATCAAGAGGTCTCTTTTTTTTGGTTTGTTTTATTTAATTTGAGATCTCATTTCTTTCTCTCTCTCTCTCACATTAAGGTCATAAGCCATGGACCCTTTTGGAACTTGTTCTTGATTGGTTGTAATTATTCATTTAAAACATAAATTGGGTTCTTCTTTATTTTGAAGAAAAATAATGCGTTTCTTCACTATTGCAATTTCAGCTCACCTTTTTAAATGTCAATTTTTTAAACTTCAGGTTGTACTTTAATCACGCTTTTGTTTTTTTAACTGTCAATCTAAACATATATAGTTCACCCGACTGAAACAAAAATAACCTAAAGCAAAAAGTTAGAGGTTTGAATCTTCATTCAGGAAGAGTTACTTTCAAAAATACATTTGAAAATCATGGTCAAAAGTTTGAAGAATAACCATAGGTAATTGTTTCGTACTTTCATAAATTTCATGAACTAGTGTGTACTCTTGTAAAATAGAAGACAAAAACCAAAAGGGTCATCAAATTTTTTCCCCTATTAAAAAAAATTATGAAAATGAAGCACTACTTTCTAAGCACAAAGAAAAACAAGAGAGATCAAAAAGTCAAAAGAAAACTTCCAATTTGGACACTTTACCTTCCAAATTAGCTCAATGTGAGAGGGAAAGAGAGGGAGAGGAAAGTAAATTATGTAAGGGATTCTTTTGGAGCATTAATTCATGAGGATTTTTTTTATTATTATTATTAAAAAAAAAAAAAAAAAGGCAACTTTTGCATTTAAGGTAGCAAAATGGAGAAAATAGTTGAATGGGAATTTCTTGGGGAACCTTCCCAAATCATAACTCTCATAAGACATATACAAAGGAATTTACCAAATCAAGAGATGCTTTGAGGGCTCAAAGCATAAAGGGAACTCCACCAAAACCCTAAGTGCTTTGTGGTCACTTCAATTGAGAAAAAGGAGATTCAAAATTTTCCAAGTTTGGCAAATGCCAATAAACCTCCCTCCTTTTCCCTAACTAGAAACTATTCTACTTTTTTTTTTCCTCTTTTTCAAATTTAAATTTTGGGTATATATCCCCAAAAGCTCCCTCATGTGATCATTCTTATTAAAAACCACCACATTGCCCATGTTTTCTTGGGGGCCTTTTGGTCATTTTTCAAACTCAATAGAAAACCGCAGGCGTTTTCGTTTTACGTTTGAAACGGCTTAATTGAATGACTGGTGAAGATTTAGTCAAATCTTAATGGGAGAAATTGAATTTAAACTTGTATGAGACTTTTAGACGTTGAAAGATTTTATTGCCCAGTTAGACAACTCGTAAAAAGAAAATAAGCGTATTCAACTTATGTTAATGTATGGTGTTTGTTAAACCGTTGTAATGCAAAGGGAAAGAAAAATTTTAGAGTTTCTATATAAAAAAATTAAGTAAAATTACAAATTTGACCTCTCAACTCTGAGGTTTGTGTCTATTTGGTCATTGGATTTTCAAAATTACAAATTTAGTCATTGAACTTATAATTTTTTTAAAATTAATGGATCAACTAGACACAAATTAAAATTGAAAATTTAAGGTTTATTGGACATAAAATTCAAATTTGTATCTAATAGATTAATTAATTTTTAAAAAAAATTAAATTTATTAAGCCATAACCATTTCGTTTTTTTTTTTTTTTTGGTTTTTGAAAATTGTACTTGTTTTTCTCAATCTTCTCACAATGGTTATCATTTTTGTTAAGGAGATATTTGAGTTCCTAGTCAAACTTCAAAAACAAAAAAAAGTTTTTGAAAACTTACTTTATTTATTTTTTTTTTTTTCAAAATTTGGCTTAGTTTTTGAAAACATGGGAAAGGATATAGATAACAAACAAAAAACTTGTGGGTAAAAATAGTGTTTAATTATAAGCTTAATTTTTAAAAACAAAAAACAAAAACCGAAATGGTTATCAAACGGGGCCTTAGAAATCTATTAGACACAAATTTAAAAGTTTAAGTATCTATTAAACACTTTTAAAAGTTCTAAGGACTAAATAGGCATCAAAGTTCATGGACTAAACTTGTAATTTAACCAGAAAAAAAGTACACATTTAAGATATTTTTTAGGATGATATATTTTCATGTGAGTAAGTTAAATTTGAATGAATTTCAATAAAGGATGTACAAGAATTTTTCCTCTCAATCATGTAGGCAATAGAACTATGACAAAAGACGAGATAGATTCTACAATTAGTCAAGCTGATAAGACGCGATTGAGAGTTTAGACGCTTTTCAAAACTCATCAAGTGTGAAGGATTTCGAGTCGACATGTTTGAACATTGGGTGTGCCTCATTTGAGCAAGATGATTAGTGTTTAACTTCTATCTAAGATATTGATTCGTCATTGTGTTCATAGAGAATGCAAAACAAAGTTTTTTTTTTTCAATGATATATAAAAAGTGGTAGAGGGCCACATAAATTTATTATCTATTATTTGATGAATTAGCCATCATTAAAAAAGAAAATGAGATTCTAAGAAAGAAAGAAAATGGGACAAAATTATTCTTATTCTTTCATTTTCATTCCTTTTCAACAAGTACAAATATAACATGTTTGAAATAAAATATTATAATAATAAGAACTAAAAAGAACAATGTCAAGACAGACCAATGTTAGTATACTAACAAATTGACAGCTTGACATATCTATTCTCTAGAATAAGTAGTAAGACTTTCCATGTGGAGTAATTTATTAATAATTAAATCACATGAATTAGTTGAATTTTCAATTCTATAAAAATAGATCGGTTCTATTTGCTAAAGTGTCAACATAAACATAGCTCAGTTGATAAAAAAAAAAAAAAAACGATATATTCCCCTCAATTAATAAAAAATATTTTTCAATTTCACATTTAGATTAAAAATTTTAACAAAACGAAAGGTAATTTGAAATAATTTGATAAAATTGGAATGTTTCCAAAGGACAAAAAAATGAAATTGTAGAATAACATGTGACTTAAATAAATTCAAACTATCGTGGTCCATCGTTTAAATTTTTTTTATTATATTTAAATGTTCATTTTTTTAGATAAGATCCCTAGAGTCTTATATCATTTTCTTTCCAGAGCATAGCTCAACTGACATAAAATTGTATTGATAACCACGAAGTCTGTGATTCAAATCCCCCACCCCATATTGTCAAAAAAAAAAAAAAAAGAGTATTATTGCTTCTATCATTTTCTTTTCCAACCCAAAATTTTTATCCAAGGACTAATTAAGGTAAGATTGTATTTGGTTTAACTTCTCCAAGTGTTTAATTTTGAAAAAAATTCTAGTATTTGGCAACCACTAAAAATGACTTATTAAAAAAAATGAGATTGAGAAATAAACTATTTTGAGAGAAACAGTTGAAAGCAAATTTTTTTAAAAAAGTTTTAAAGTATATAGTAATTTGTGTATAAAAACACTTATGAGTAAATGTAACCAAATTCTGAACCATTTTTATACAAAATGTTTATAAAAAAAATGCATTCTTGAAAAACACTTAAATTGGAGTCGCCTCTTAGTTAAGGCTATATTTTGACCCTTTTTAAATCTAGATTGAAAAACACCCATCTTGGATTCGAAGGCGTTGGACATCCATTCTCTTCAAGGTCCTGTTTGATAGTCATTTGATTTTTGAAAATTATGTTTGTTTCTTCCCAATTTTCTTACCATGGTTTTCATCTTTGTTAAGAAGATATTTGAATTTTTTACCAAATTCTAAAAACAAAACACAAGTTTTTGAAAACTACTTTTTTTAGTTTTCAAATTTTGACTTGGTTTTTTAAAACATGGGAAAGATGTAGATAACAAAACAAAGAAAATTGTAGGTAAAACTAAAGTAATGTTTATAGGTTTAATTTTCAAAAACAAAAAACAAAAAACGAAATGGTTAAACAAAAATGTGTAGAGACATTGAAATAAAAACTTAGAGACACGAATATAAATGTTTTCGAGAAAAAAATTAAACATAGAAAATTTAGAGATGTGAAAGAAAATGTTTAGAGAAAGAATATTAGTTAGACTCCATAAAAGATTTTAGTTAGAGAAAAAATAAAAGAAAAAAGTTAGAGTAGAAGAGATAAATTTTAGATAGAAAAATTAAATAAAAAGATAAATTTTAGCTAGTAAAGTTAAGAGTAAAAGATATGTAAAGAAATAATGTCAAATTAGAAAAATAAAAAAAGTTGTAGTGAGATAAAATTTTGGGTGATCTTTTTTTAAAAGAGATGTTAGAATATGTTTATTAGGGAGAGAAAAGTTATGGACAAATTTTTAGAAATTGATAAGTTATAGAGGAAAAAAAGTTTTGAGAGAGAGTTTTAGAGAGAGAGAAAAAATTGTGTAAAGAGAAAAATGTTTTAGAGAAAAAAAATAGGAAAAGAAATTTGTTGGAGAGAAAGGTAAAATAGGGAAAAAAAATAAGCATCAACAGAAAAATGAGTTTTTGAAAAACATAAATATGTTTTTAAAAACTATTGTTGATGGAGAAATTTTGACCAATCACGAATTGCCACGTCGTTACATAAAATTAATGACGAAATTAAAATTAATTAAATTTGGGACCAATTATAAATTGACATGTGTCCCAAATTTAATTTGAAAACAAAGTTGGCTAATTATAAATTTATAGAGCCAAATTTCTATTTGATCAATTAATTAAAATTAAATTATTTTGATCAAATTAATTAATTTGACCAATTAATTAAAAATAATTATTATTTGGATCAAATTTGGGTCTTTTAAATGTCTGGGTCATATGGTTTTGGGTCAAATATAAACCAAACCCAAGACTAAATGGTTCAACCCAAGACCAATAAAACCCAAGCCCAAGTTGTTAGGCCCAAAAGTTACCAGGGCCCATCCTACGAGAACTCTATAAATAGAGGGGTTCACCACCATTTCAAGGGTTCAGAAATTCTACACTCTCACAAAGACAAGAGTTTAGAGTTTCAAAGCTCTCAAGCAGAACCAGAGAATTCAGAGAGACTCCACCAAGTCTGAAGACCGAAGACTCTCTGCAATCCATAAGTCCAAGTGTTGAACACTTTTTGAAGACCAAACACTCTTCAAGACTTCAACACTTCTTGAAGACTCAACACTCTTCAAGACTTCAACACTCCTTGAAGATCAAAGACTCTTCAGGACATCAACACTTCTTGAAGACTGAAGACTCCTTCAAGACTAGAAGACTTCAAGCTCCAAGAATCCATTGAAGCTTCAAACTCGGGATCAAGCGTTCCAGCCCTCGAGTGAAACACATTCACACACAAGAGAGAGAATCAGAGGATTAAAGTTAGAGATTGTACACCCACACGCATACAAATATTAATACAAATATATTGTTTATTCTACGTGTCTCCATCTCCGAAGTTACGTGTGAACAAATTGGCACGCCCAGTGGGACCATCTCTACCTCTCATCTCTCTCTCTTATCTCAAAACACAAGTGTAAACATGTCGTTCAAGACTTCCTCAATGGTCTCTGTCATGAACAAGTCTTACATAGGTTCTACTGCTCATTGTTGCTTCAACGAACTGACGTTGCAAGAAGATACAACTTCTATCGTTGCAGGCCAAGAAACAACCTTGCAGGGGGCATATCCTAATGACAAATTTCTTGTTAAGTATAACCCTTTGTTTGAACCTGATTCTGACGTAGTGACTGTCATGATGACTGAGACAAGAACTATGGAAGAAAGAATGATTGAGATGCAGGAGCATATCGACACCTTGATGAAGGCGATTGAAGAAAAAGATTCTCAAATCGAGCAACTAAAGAGCCAAATTGAGAACCAACATATCGCCGAATCAAGTCAAACCCAAGTCGTAAAAAATCACAACAAAGGAAAGACTATAGTGCAAGATGATCAACCACAGTGTTCTGCTTCGATCGCTTCACTATCCATCCAACAGCTCCAAGATATGATCACAAACTGTATCAGAGCTCAGTACGGTGGACCTACTCAAGATTCCCTCTTGTATTCCAAACCTTATACTAAGAGGATTGATAACCTGAGAACGCCAATCGGGTATCAGCCACCAAAATTTCAACAGTTTGATGGAAAGGGCAATCCTAAACAACATATTGCCCACTTCGTTGAGACATGTGAGAACGCTGGTACTCGAGGGGACCTACTAGTCAAACAGTTCGTTCGAACACTTAAAGGAAATGCGTTTGACTGGTACACTGATCTAGAACCTGAGTCAATAGACAGTTGGGAGGAACTCGAAAGAGAGTTTTTGAATCGCTTCTACAGCACTAGAAGAACTGTTAGCATGTTCGAGCTCACCAACACTAAACAACGAAAAGGTGAACTCGTTGTTAACTATATAAATCGCTGGAGAGCCATGAGTCTAGATTGCAAAGATCGTCTCACTGAACTCTCTTCCGTCGAGATGTGCATTCAAGGCATGCACTGGGAACTCCTCTACATCCTTAAAGGTATAAAGCCTCGCACCTTTGAGGAACTAGCAACTCGCGCCCACGATATGGAGCTAAGTATTGCTAGTCGAGAAAACCAAGACCTTCTCCTCCCTAACATGATGAAAGAAGAAAGGAATGACGAAGAGACTATAGAAGAATCTATGGTTGTCAACACAACCCTTCCCAAGTTGTCTTCAAAAGAAAAACGACAAACGAATGGAACGCATCACTTAACTTTAAAGGAAAGACAGAAGAAAATCTATCCTTTCCCTGATGCCGACATCCCTGATATGTTGGAACAACTATTGGAAGCGCAACTGATAAAGCTTCCTAAGTGTAAACGACCAGAAGAGATGGAGAAAGTCGATGATCCCAAGTATTGCAAGTATCATCGAGTTATTGGCCATCCAGTGGAAAGATGTTTCGTCCTAAAGGACTTAATTTTAAAACTGGCTAAGGAAGGCAAAATTGAGCTCGACCTTGATGAAGTAGCCCAATCAAATCTTGCTACAATCAAAGGAAAGAGCAAACATCAAAGAAAAAAGGATCCTAAGAAACTTCAACCCAAGAGGAAGAGAAGTAAAAATTTTTCTCAACCTCAACAACTGGTGATGTTGAATAAATCATTCTCCAAAACTTTCCACAAAAAGACAAAAGAGAACCTTGCGACTTCCTACTGCATCAACGTAGAAGAAGTTGACAATTCTAAGAAGAGTGAACAAAGGACTTCCGTCTTTGATCGCATCAAGCCTCCAACTACTCGTCCTTCGGTATTCCATAGAATGAGTATGGTCGCGACAGAGGAAGAAAATCAATGTTCGATGTCCACCTCCACTCAACCTTCAGCTTTCCAAAGGCTAAGTGTCTCCACATCGAAGAAAAGTCGATCTTCAACATCTGTTTTTGATCGCCTCAAAGTAACAAGCGATCAACCTAAAAGAAAAATGGACAACTTGGAGGTGAAACTTTTCGATGAAGTAAACCGCGACAAGAAGCTTCATAGTAGCGACCCGTCACGTATGAAGAGGAAATTCTCTGTTCTCATAACTACAGAAGGTTCCTTGAAGGTGAAGCCAAATCTCATTGTCTTGACTAATCCTATAAATGAAGGATCTGATCAAGACCATGATAAAGATAAGAGCTTTTAAAATGTAAAAGCTCCTTATCGCAAGAGCCTAAACTGCATGATGCTCCTAGCCCACACGAGCTTAAAAGGTGAGAGCAAAAAAAAAAAAAAAAAAAAAAAAAATCTTGAACTACGTTATGACTTGATCCCTTTTCTTCAAAGGGTACGTAGGCAGCTTAAAGAAAACTTTAAGTTCAGTCTCTGCAAACAAAAAAAAGGAAAGTGCAACAAATATTGAAGCACGACGATATAAATTGAGGAAATTCATCACTAGTGGGGGCAACACAGCGAATGGAAGTTGCTTCCTCCAAGTTCGAAGGTTCCCACGCGCTTCGCTGCAGTTCCTTCCCCCCAAATTCGAAGGTTCTCACGCGCTTCGCTGCAATTCTTTCCTCACAGTTCGAAGGTTCTCACGCGCTTCACTGCAGTTCCTTCCCCCCCAAGTTCGAAGGTTCTCACGTCGCTTCGCTGAGTTCCTTCCTCCAAGTTTGAAGGTTCTCACATCGCTTCGCTTCGCTCACGCGCTTCGCTGCGTTCCTTCCTCCAAGTTCGAAGGTTCTCACACGCTTCGCTCTGCAATTCCTTCCCCCAAGTTCGAAGGTTCTCACGCGCTTCGTGCAGTTCCTTCCTCCAAATTCGAAGGTTCTCACGCGTTTCGCTGCATTTCCTTCCCCCCAAATTCGAAGGTTCTCACGCGCTTCGCTGCAGTTCCTTCCTCAAAGTTCGAAGGTTCTCACGCGCTGCGCTGCAGTTCCTTCCTCAAAGTTCAAAGGTTCTCACGCGCTTCGTTGCAATTCTTTCCTCCAAGTTCGAAGGTTCTCACGCGCTTCGCTGCAGTTCCTTCCCCCCAAGTTCGAAGGTTCTCACGCGCTTCGCTGCAGTTCCTTTCTCCAAGTTTGAAGGTTCTCACGCGCTTCGTTGCAGTTCCTTCCTCACAATTCGAAGGTTCTCACGCGCTTCGCTGTAGTTCCTTCCCCCCAAGTTCGAAGGTTCTCACGTCGCTTCGCTGCGCTCATGTGCTTCGCTGCAGTTCCTTCCTCCAAGTTTGAAGGTTCTCACATCACTTCGCTGCGATCCTTCCTCCAAGTTCGAAGGTTCTCATGCGCTTCGTGCAGTTCCTTCCTCCAAATTCGAAGGTTCTCACGCGCTTCGTTGCATTTCCTTCCCCCCAAATTCGAAGGTTCTCACGCGCTTCGCTGCAGTTCCTTCCTCCAAGTTCGAAGGTTCTCACGCGCTTCGCTCTGCAATTCCTTCCCCAAAGTTCGAAGGTTCTCACGCGCTTCGTGCAGTTCCTTCCTCCAAATTCGAAGGTTCTCACGCGCTTCGTTGCAGTTCCTTCCCCCCAAATTTGAAGGTTCTCACGCGCTTCGCTGCAGTTCCTTCCCCCCAAGTTCGAAGGTTCTCACGTACTTCGCTGCAGTTCCTTCCTCCAAGTTCAAAGGTTCTCACGTGCTTCGCTACACTCCAGCGCTACTTCCTAAAGTCCAAAGACGTCAATTGTCCTCACGCTGCGCTGCTTCCTTCTCCAAGTTCGAGGGTCCTCATGCTACGCTCGGCTACATTGCTGCGCTACTTCCTAAAGTCCAAAGACGTCAATTGTCCCTGCACTCATGCTGAAAAGGGCATGGCGGCGACACAAGTCCAAGGAACATGTCCCAACTCAAGGAACATGTCCCAACTCAAGGAACATGTCCGTGCACTCGTGCTGAAAGGCGTGGCGGCGGCACAAGTCCAAGGAACATGTCCCAACTCAAGGAACACGTCCTTGCAACTCGTGCTGAAAGGCGTGGCGGCGACACAAGTCCAAGGAACATGCCCCAACTCAAGGAACATGTCCCAACTCAAGGAACATGTCCGTGCACTCGTGCTGAAAGGCGTGGCGGCGGCACAAGTCCAAGGAACATGTCCCAACTCAAGGAACACGTCCTTGCAACTCGTGTTGAAAGGCGTGGCGGCGACACAAGTCCAAGGAACATGCCCCAACTCAAGGAACATGTCCGTGCACTCGTACTGGAAGGCGCGGCGGCGGCACAAGTCCAAGGAACATGTCCCAACTCAAGGAACATGTCCTTGCACTCGTGCTGAAAGGCGTGGCGGCGACACAAGTCCAAGGAACATGTCCCAACTCAAGGAACACGTCCTTGCAACTCGTGCTGAAAGGCGTGGCGGCGACACAAGTCCAAGGAACATGTCCCAACTCAAGGAACATGACCGTGCACTCGTGCTGAAAGGCGTGGCGGCGACACAAGTCCAAGGAACATGTCCCAACTCAAGGAACACGTCCTTGCACTCGTGCTGAAAGGCGTGACGGCGACACAAGTCCAAGGAACATGTCCCAACTCAAGGAACATGTCCTTGCACTCGTGCTGAAAGGCGTGGCGGCGACACAAGTCCATGGAACATGTCCCAACTCAAGGAACACGTCCTTGCACTCGTGCTGAAAGGCGTGGCGGCGACACAAGTCCATGGAACATGTCCCAACTCAAGGAACACGTCCTTGCACTCGTGCTGAAAGGCGTGGCGACGACACAAGTCCAAGGAACATGTCCCAACTCAAGGAACACGTCCTTGCACTCATGCTGAAAGACATTGTACCTGCAAATTGAAAACATGGATATGTATGCCTAAAAAAAAAAAATCACTTACCTACGTACTTACCTTTTTTATGGTGGATGAAGGCACTGTGCTTGTAATTGAAATATAGGCAAGGTAAAAAAAAAAAAAAAAAAAAAAAAAAAAAAAAAAAAAAAAAAAAACGAAAATTAAAAAAAAAAAAGGAAAAAATCGAAAATGAAAAAAAAAAAAAACGAAAAAAGAAAAAAAATTAAAAAAAAAAACGAAAATTAAAAAAAAAAAAAAAAAAGAAGAAAGTTTCCTACTTGAATCCTTTCTTGAATGCTCCCCTCAATTGATGTGTGCTCTCTCCTGCTGAGGTTCAACCTTATTTATAGAATGGAAAGTAGGATTCAAATAGATAAATCTTGTCTCCAACGACAATCTTTATCAATTTTGGGATGAGTTCAAATATAGATCTTATCTCCAACGACAATCTTCATCAATTTTGGGATAAGTTCAAATATAAATCTTATCTCCAACGACAATCTTCATCAATTTTGGGATAAGTTCAAATATAAATCTTATCTCCAACGGAAATCTTGGATGAGTTCAAATATAGATCTTATCTCCAACGACAATCTTCATCAATTTTGGGATAAGTTCAAATATAAATCTTATCTCCAACGGAAATCTTCATCAATTTTGGGATGGGTTCGAATATAAATCTTATCTCCAACGAGAGTCTATGGTTCAAATTTTAACCCAAAGATATGATATTTGATTTAAATCAAATTGAAAAATAAAAATTTGGAGATTTTGTTTCAAATTTTAGTCCAAAGTATGAGATTTGATTTAAATCAAATTGGAGATAAATTCAAATTGATTTGATAAACTCCTATATAGATTTGGATTGAATTCAACTGAATTTGAGTGTAATCAAACTCTTATCCCAAATCAAATTTTCTAATCCATATGAAAATTTTATTCCAAATTCCCATCAAATTTTGGATGCAGCCTTAAATTTACTTAAATTAATTTTTGGGCATAATCCAAATTTTATCCCAAATGAACCAAAGTCAAAACCTCAAATTCTATTCCAAATATGAATTAAAATTGGGTAGGATTTTACCTCAAATCGAAATTTGGGTATAAACAAAAATTTGCCCAAACTTCAAATCAAAGTTTGTTGCCAAATGAAAAAAAAAAATCAAAATTTTGACCAAAATTCATATTTTGATTAAATTGACACATAAAGGGAGTCAAAATCAAAAACAAATATCTTGCATTTTGATCACAAAATATCTTTTTCGAGATTCATCCACACATAATTTGTGCCTAAATCTCGAAAAGGGGGCATTTGTTGATGGAGAAATTTTGACCAATCACGAATTGCCACGTCGTTACATAAAATTAATGACGAAATTAAAATTAATTAAATTTGGGACCAATTATAAATTGACATGTGTCCCAAATTTAATTTGAAAACAAAGTTGGCTAATTATAAATTTATAGAGCCAAATTTCTATTTGATCAATTAATTAAAATTAAATTATTTTGATCAAATTAATTAATTTGACCAATTAATTAAAAATAATTATTATTTGGATCAAATTTGGGTCTTTTAAATGTCTGGGTCATATGGTTTTGGGTCAAATATAAACCAAACCCAAGACTAAATGGTTCAACCCAAGACCAATAAAACCCAAGCCCAAGTTGTTAGGCCCAAAAGTTACCAGGGCCCATCCTACGAGAACTCTATAAATAGAGGGGTTCACCACCATTTCAAGGGTTCAGAAATTCTACACTCTCACAAAGACAAGAGTTTAGAGTTTCAAAGCTCTCAAGCAGAACCAGAGAATTCAGAGAGACTCCACCAAGTCTGAAGACCGAAGACTCTCTGCAATCCATAAGTCCAAGTGTTGAACACTTTTTGAAGACCAAACACTCTTCAAGACTTCAACACTTCTTGAAGACCCAACACTCTTCAAGACTTCAACACTCCTTGAAGATCAAAGACTCTTCAGGACATCAACACTTCTTGAAGACTGAAGACTCCTTCAAGACTAGAAGACTTCAAGCTCCAAGAATCCATTGAAGCTTCAAACTCGGGATCAAGCGTTCCAGCCCTCGAGTGAAACACATTCACACACAAGAGAGAGAATCAGAGGATTAAAGTTAGAGATTGTACACCCACACGCATACAAATATTAATACAAATATATTGTTTATTCCACGTGTCTCCATCTCCGAAGTTACGTGTGAACAACTATTTTTTTTAATTTGCTTGTAATTTCAAAAACGTTTTTAAAAAAATAAAAATAGTTATCAAACAACCTTATTTTTTAACAATAAAAAACAAAAACAAAAAAACAAAATAGTTATCAAACGATCCCTTATCAAAGGGCCTAAGTTGTTATTATTATTATTATTATTATTTAGAAATCTTTTAGGCCCCGTTTGATAACTATTTTTTTTAGTACTGTTTGATAACTATTTAGTTTTTGAAAATTAAGCTTAAAAACACTACTTCCACCACAAGTTTCTTTGTTTTGTTATCTACTTCCTTTTCATATTTTCAAAAACCAAGTCAAGTTTTGAAAACTAGAAAAAATAGTTTTCAAAAACTTGTTTATGTTTTTGGAATTTGGTTAGAAACTAAAGCGTGAAGCGTGTCCTTAATAAATATGAAAACCATTGGAAGAGAATTGGATGAAAATAAGCATAATTCTAAAAAACCAAAAACCAAATAGTTATCAAACGGAGCTCAGTCATTCTTCTTAGTGTGATTGTGCTCAAGAAAAAAAAAAAAAAAAAGCCATATTTTAGTCCTAAGCTTGCACATTCTTCTACTCAATATAAGTAGAATGTTTGGTTTACGAGATGCACACAAATTGATCGGAACCTAAAGTGTTAAAGAAAACATTATGACTCAAATATAATCCCTCATCTACACAATCAACTTCTTACTCTCAAGTGGCACCTACCCACTAATCATATATTACTTTTTTTTTTTTTTTTTTTTGACAATATGTGGGGTGGGAGATTCGAACCACAGACTAATCATATATTACTTAATAGAATAGTCTTTGTGATTTGAACTTAATTTCTATTTATTATTTTTTTTAGGAAAATGGAAATTCATTAAAAGCGGAAAAATTAGGTACACTAAGAGTCTGTTTGGAATACATTCTAAATTAAATGTTTTTCAAAAATGCATTTTATTTTTTAAACATTTTGTATAAAAAATGTTTAGAATTTAAACACTCATATGTTTGGTTGCATTTTCCTCATAGGTGTTTTTATAGACAAGTTATTGTATGCTAAAGACTCTTTTTTAAAAAGTTTGTTTCTAAGTGTTTCTTTCAAAATGATTTATTTATCAATCTCATTTTCTAATAAGTCATTTTTAGTGGTTGCTAAACACTAGAATTTTTTTCAAAATGATTTTTTTTCAAAATTAAACACTTAAAAAGTTAAACCAAACACACCATAACTGTCCTTGCACAAAGCTAAAAGAAACCAAGAAGGGATAATCACATCCCTGGCACCCTGATTAACGCCCAAAAGAGGAGAAAAAAATTGTCCAAAAAACCCACAAAACCTCCATGGGAGACTGTTGCACGTGCAAGATTGTGCGTTCTACCTCGAGCATTTTGCGAAGGAGGTGACTCTGACAACCGGAATCAACTCCTGAATTTTTTCGACAACCATCGACAACTTGGAGAGGTCTTCCAATTCTCGATTGATGGCTTTGACAACTACTTGAAACTTATGTTTTTTGTCTTTGAGATTTGAATTTAATTTGCAATAATTTGTGAACAATAATTTTGGTTCTCAAAGGAAATTAAATTTTGAGAATTTGCGGTGGGTGGCAAATAAGAATTATATAATTACAAATATAGCACAATGTAAAAAAAATTGCAAATATAGAAAAATCTATTAGAGTATATTACTGATAGACACTGATAGACTCTGATTAATTAGAATCTATCTGATAGACTTTGATTATCAGAGTTTATCAGTGATAGACTTTGATTATCAGAGTTTATCAGTAATTCGGAGTCTATCAGTGTCTATCGCTAATAGACTCTAGTTAATCAAAATCTATCAGTGACTATCATTGATAGATTTTGATAGTCACGGATAGATTTTGATTAATCGGAGTCTATCAACGATAGACACTGATAGACTTTGAATAATCAGAGTCTATCAGTGATAGACACGGATAAAATCTGATGACAATGTTTTGGTCTTGTACAATTAATTTTGCTATAAATGCAATTAGTTTGCAGCTGTGTTCTATTTGTCATTAATTTGGTCCAATTTGCAATTTATGCAACTACCCCTTAATTTTTTTTCTTTTAAAAAAAAGACCGTTCATGCATCGCGCTAAACAACAAGAGCTTGAAGTTCAGAACAACGAGGCCACACCCACCAACTAAAAATTGAAAAATGGTAGGAAAAAAAAAATCACATAACTTTTAACTGAAAATAAATCTTTAATTAATTTTTTTTTTTTAAAAAAATAGCTATCTCACAAAAGACATACAAATTACCAGCTAATTACAAGATTAAATATTTTCCAAGATCAGATTGCTGTAAGAAATTAGAATTAAACAAATTATATAATTTTGACACAACTCCAAATACAAGACAAAAAAACCATCTTGGTTCTTGAATCTCTCTGTTTTCCCACTTCCAGATCTTTGCCCTTCCCTCCTCGGTCTGATCGGCGGCGGCGGCGGCGGCGTTAACAGGAAGATATCGGCGGCGTCGGCCAGAGCTCATACAAGGAAAGCTAAGCGGAGCAGTTCTTCTCTGATTTCTTCAGGTGTGGCTTTATCTCCATTTTCTCCGCTGCTTAGTTTCAATTTCTTGGTGCTTATTGTGTTCTTCTACATTGGTAGAGCTTTCTTGTTTTGAGTTTGGCTGTGCGGTGAGAAGTTTCTTACGTCTCACCTTTTGATCGAGAATATACGCTTTAAGGTTTAAATCTCATTTTAGTACGGTTTGTTGTATTAGTCTTTAAACTTTTAAAACGTTCATTCGTTCATTTTGATCTTTAAACTTTTAAATTTGTTCAGTAGTCTTTAAACTTTCAAAATGTATATTTTAGTTCCTAAACTTTTTAAAAAATAATCATTTTGGTCATTGTTATGTTACTTTTATACTTTATGTCCGCTTTGCCTAAGGTTCATTTTTAACTTATTTGACTTGAAATCATTCATATTAATAGTCTAATACACAAACTCAAAACTATGTCATGAATTTGTTAAAATTGAAATAAAGTTAAAGACCAAAATAGTCATTTTTTGAAAGTTTAGGGATTAAAATAAATATTTTAAAAGTTTAGGGACCAAAATGGAACAAACTTGAAAGTTTATGGACTAAAACGAACATTTTAAAAGTTCAAGGACCAAAATAGAATAATCCTAAAAGTTTAGGGACCAAAATATTGAAGGTGTACATATTACACATGCGGAAGCAATTGAAGATCGAAAGCACTTAAGACATTCAATTTTACTCCTAAAGCATGCATGTTCTAGAAAAGACAGAATAGAGAGTTTAGAAAACACCAACCTTTGTAGCTCACTTATGTTGAACTCCTTGTGGTGTTTGCCTCTCCTATGCTCCTTGGACAACCTCTAGAGTCTTCCCCACTATACTCCGGGTCAAGAACGACTTGTGGGAGTCTATATAAGATAGGGAATGGGAAGGGAATGCTTGAAGCATCAAACAATGGAGAAGAATGAGAGATGAGAGAACTTTGAGTCCAAATTCCAGCAGCATAACATTAAGGAAATGGCTCTCTTGTGTTTGAATATGATTCAAACTCCTTTTAAAGACATTCTCCATGCAAAGTCAAGCCTCAAGACACAAGACACATGGTGTATTTGCAAGCTCAAGTGGATTCTAGGTGTACATTACACAAGACATGCAACAATGCATGAGTGAGTTGTCTTTCCACTTTGAATGATCATGCATTAAGTGGATTTTCAACTAAATCCACTAAATTCAAATTGAAATCAAATTTCAAGTTTGCAATTACCCCCAATTTCAATTCTAAATTGAAATTGATTGCTTGGTAATTAATTTGAAAATTTTCAAATTAATTTTGATATGATTAATCTAATTAATCTTTGTTATCTTGTGCAATTCCATATATATGATTCCTAATACATATATATAGTATTCAAAACACTTTTAAATACTTCATCTCTCATTTTCTAATTTAATTCATAATTAAATTATTGTGTCAAACACAATTTACGATAATACCTTTTTTCCCGATTTTGAACGATTCAAAGCTTCCTATCTTTTGTTCTAGGCTTAATTCCGATATGAGCTAGTAGGGGGACCTAATGGACCTATAGATCATGGGCTCCAACGATTCGAGGCTAACCGACTAATCTCATTGTCCAAGCTAGCCAACATTCGTTAAATATCGGGACACTCCACTATAGCCCGATAGTTGCACTCCTCTCACTATAGATATATTTCCGTCCACTTGATTTAACCATGATTAGTAAGTCGATCCTTCACAGGTTGTTCGTAGCTATAGCTAGGTCAATAAGCCGTTTTACCCCTATAGTATTTCTAGTTCCTTAAGTCCCACTGATCCTCTAATGAACAATTGGTTTATGGTCCAACCAATAAACCGAGTCCCTCTCGGGCTAATGAGAGGGCGGGATCCCTTTGTTCAAGCCCCGGAGTCAGCACTTAAGGGAACAACCTCTCTACTATCCCTTATTCGGGTATGAGTGAATTCCTTCTTGCACGACTATGTCCCCAGCTATCTACCCGTTCCTATCCCTGAAATGGGAGGCTTATTGAGTCGGCGATACTGAGCCACTCTCACCTATGCAGATCTAAGGATAAGCCCGAATAAACAGGAGTTCATAGTTAGCTCAGGATTAAGATCGAGTTACCTAGGTCATCACATGAAATAGTCAGTCTCGTCAGTAAACGGTGTTATAAAGCGAGAGCGACTTATTTCTCGGTCCTGGTCTTATGCAAACTCATTGCATAGGACACCCCCACTCGCATGTCTCTACATGGACGATTTAGGATCACATCGTCTATACCATCTATAAAGTGGGTCGCGTCTCATAGTGTCTCCAGAATAAGGTACCCAACCCTATTCCTATACTATAGACCGTTTTGGCTATTACTTAAGCTTGATCCACTTTTATGTCTCTACATAAAGCTCAAGTGTTCATCCTATAGCCATGGATCTTAGTTTATTGGATTTGGGTTATATATGTGCAATTTAATTTATTCAGTAATGACTTTTACTGAATCAATCTCGATAACACTTTTATCGAATAAGTATATAATTCATTTAACATTCATTATCTACGAGTTTTAGGGCACCAATCCCAACAAATATGATTTAAACCGATGTTCTAATTAGATAAGTTATACCTCGATCTATTTGACCGATTTTTGATTTTATGCTTTTGAGGAGCCTCTTGTTTGTAGAGAATTGGGATGTTTTGGAACATCTTTAGATATCTGGAATTTTAGATACTTAAGAATATAAATGTCTGTCATATTTAGATAACTATTTTTGTTTTGCACACAAGTTTGTAAGAATGTTTGGAAATACTTAGATAGTTATATTTTTTTTTTTTGTTGAATTACTATATGATAATGTCTTAAAAAAGTATCCAATTGTACATTATTCCAAAATTAGTGCCAACAAAAGTATAGCTTATCCGACATAAAACTTGTACTCTCGACCACGAGGTCAGAGGTTCAAATCCTCCACTTCCACATGTTGTAAAAAGATCAATACATTACCTAATTTCAAACAATTTAATATAATTTGAAGTTATATAATATTTTTGCAAACACATAATTTTACATCCATGAATTTAACCAAAAAAAAAAAAAAAACCTTCAAGGCTCATTTTGAAACAAACTTCAAACTTCAAGGCTAAAATAAAACTTTTGAAAGTTAAGAAGTATAATTGAAACCAACCGAAACCAACCCCATAGTCGATATTTTTGATAATTTAAACCCAAAAACAATCGTCTCTCTTTCATTTTCTTTTCATAGAATTTGCCGTGAGTGGAAAATTGGACTAAATTAATAGCAAATATAGCACAATGTAAAAATAATTGCAAATATAGCAAAATCTATCAAAGTATATTACTTATTGACACTTATAAACTTTGGTTAATTAGAATCTATCTGATAGACTTCGATTATCAGAGTTGATCAACGATAGACTCTGATTAATCAGAATCAATCAGTTTACTGATAGACTCCGACTATTCAGAGCCTATCAATGTCTATCGTTGATAAACTCTGGTTAATCAAAATCTATCAATGACTATCATTGATAGTAGTGATAGTCACCGATAGATTTTGATTAATAGAAGTCTATCAACAATAGACACTGATATACTTTGAATGATCAGAGTCTATACGTGATAGACACAGATAGAATCTGACAACAATTTTTGGGTCTTGTACAATTAATTTTGCTATATTTGCAATTAGTTTGCAACGGTGCTATATTTACTATTAATTTGGTTCAATTTGTCATCTATGCAACTACCCATTCTTTTCAAATGAAATATAAAAAACCATTTCTAAAATTAAAAAAAAAAAATAAAAATAAATAAATCCGCATCATCATCCGGCCGTTGATGCATCGCGCCAAACACCAAGAGAAAGAAGTTCATACTTCAGAGACAAAATCGGCGAGTCTTTTCCCCAAATAAAAAAACCACCTCTCCTCTGAATTTTTGGGCGTTTTGTAGCTTTAGAAGCCGTTTACCAGTGTACAAAATCGGCGAGATTGTGACCTAATCGACAGTAATTTCGGCCTGCAATGGCCGGAGATGTAAACCGGAAGAAGCTCACACGAGGAAATCAAACACGGCTTCTCCTAGAGAAGTTTTTGGTAGTGTTTCGTCTTCATGACACCATTTTCTCGTTGTTTATGGATGGCTTTTGAATTTTCTTTTGTGGGGTTTTGATCTTTTATTCTATACTTTGATGGAAATGGAAATTGATAAGAGGGCTGTGCGATTCATGTATGAACTTTTCTTTACATTTTGGAGTGAATCAAGCTCAACCAAACAAAGAACTGTTGTTGTTGGTTATGTTACTGGGATATGTTGGGAAATTAGTGAGAGTATGTTTGAAAGTGCTTTTGGCATTGACACTATTACTGGGATATGTTGTGAAATTAGTGAGACAATGTTTGGAAGTGCTTTTGGTCATGCCAAAAGGACTTTTGTCATGTCTAAAAGCATTTTTTTTGTACTCAAAATCCTGTATGAAAGTGATTTATAAAAGTATAATGATTGTTAGGGAAGTACTTAAAAACAGTTTGAATGAAGTGGGTAGAGCAAAACACCCAAGTGATTAAGTACTTTCTAGTGTTTTTTTTTTGTTAAAACCGCTTATTTTAGAAGTAATCCCAAACACAACCTTACCATGATTATTTATTGAGGAAGTTACATTACAACTTTGAAGATAAGGGCTTCACTTTGATATTGTGTTGAACTTAGACTATGCTGAAAAATTTAAGCCGATAAGTTATGGTATATTTAATCTACAAAATTTCCTTTCTCTGTATTATGTGGAAGCAATCATTTGTTTCAGGAATGTTCAGAAAAGTGTTGGGGCTTCTTCTTTTGGGATTTTCAGCATGGTTCTATCAGGCAATTCAACCTCCTCCTCCCAAGATATGTGGCTCACCTGGTGGCCCTCCCATTACAGCACCAAGAATAAAGCTCAGAGATGGAAGGCATTTGGCGTACAAGGAGCATGGAGTGCCAAAAGACAAAGCCAACTACAAAATTGTCTCAGTCCATGGCTTTGATTCTTGCAGGCATGACACCGTAGCCGCCCGAGCGCTTTCTCCGGTGCATTTCGACGGTTTTCTTTCTCTATTCGAATACATTCAAACTTTTATTTGAGAACTGGTCTGAAGTTTGACTGTGGAGAGCTTTCTCAGGAACTTGTTGAAAGCTTGGGAATCTACATTCTGTCTTTTGATAGACCTGGTTATGGAGAGAGTGATCCTGATCCGAAGAGGACGGTGAAGAGCGCGGCTATGGACATACAAGAGCTTGCAGATCAATTGGGGCTGGGATCCAAATTCTATGTTATTGGAGGTTCCATGGGTGGGGTTATAGTTTGGAGCTGTATGAAGTACATTCCAAACAGGTACAATGCATGGCATATGCATATCTTAGCTGGCTCTATTCATGAAGAGAATGATATGTAAATTTAGTATTCTCTTCTGTGTAAACTCTCAAGATTGGTTGGATTTACTGCTTTCAATTGTTCCTTCGACTACTGGTGATCGATAAACTTTGATATCTCATGAATCCGAATAGGCTGGCGGGGGCGGTACTGATAGCTCCAGTTATCAACTACTGGTGGTCAGGACTTCCTGCAAATTTATCCAATGAAGCCTTCAATTGGAAACCATTACAAGACCGATGGGCTCTAAGTGTTGCTCACTACACTCCTTGGCTTACATACTGGTGGAACACACAGAAATGGTTTCCTGCTTCGAGTATTATCGCTCACAATCCCGACGTTCTTTCTCCCGAGGACAAAAATCTCATTCCTAAGCTCTCATTTAGAAAGGAGTATATGGTATGCATTTTGTCTTCTAGTTCAATAACATATTTGAATACGACCTTACTTGAACAGTATTTGTTCTGTAGGTTGTACGGTATCCTTGAGTTCTAAAAATGTAACATATTCGATTAGCTATCATTACTTTCGTCGTGTTATTACATATCATGATAACACAATCACAATCTTCTCCTAGGAAAATGTTTAGAGTAACTTCTGAATGCGGTTTTTCACAGGCTCAGATTAGACAACAGGGTGAATATGGATCCCTACATCAGGACCTGAATGTTGGATACAGCAGCTGGGAGTTCAGTCCTCTGGACCTAAAAAATCCATTTCCTCATAATGACGGGTCGATCCACATATGGCAGGGAGACGACGACAGGGTCGTGTCTGTTAAACTGCAACGCTACATCGCCGAAAAGCTCCCGTGGATTCGCTACCATGAGGTACCAGGTGCTGGGCACTTGTTCTCTTATGCTGATAATGTTTATGATTTTGTCATCACTGCTCTTTTGCTTGAAGATAAGTGAGCATATATGAGCATGTGTTTCTGGTTTTGTGGGATTTTGGATTTCTGTTTTCTTATACAAATGCTTTGAGATGCTGTTGTTTGAGCATGCACATTGTTGTTTTGTGTCAACTTAGACTCACTGGTGCACCCTTGAATTTTCTCTGTAATGAGTTTTAGTGAAGCATATCATGCCAGCTCAAGAGCAGAATGAATGGATTTGACCTCAATTTTGTTCAGATTTCAACCCTTTTGAGTTGTTAAAAACTGATATTCTTGTTGATACTTGACTTGGAAAATGGAAGAAAGAAGGAAAGAATTTTGACTACTTACCATTGAAAACATTCATATCTTCATAGTTATCAAATAATGGATCCGTTAAATCAATTAGAGTATAACTTAAGTAGTTAAAGGTATTATATTATCGACTAAAAGGTCGAAGATTTAAATCTCCGTCTCCAAATAATAGTTATGTGATATTTGTGTATCACATTTTTAAAATTGAAGATTTCATTTTCTAGGATTTTGTTTGTTGAGGATCCCACATCGAAAAGATTGGTGGAGACCTCACAATATATAAACTTCAAGGGTCACTCCACTCATTGCCAATTGGTTTTGAGATGGAAGCCCATATAATATAATATTGTTTAACAAATTTGATAATTTGATTTGTACTCGGGAAGCACTTTCTAATATAGTTTTCAAAAGGGATGAAATGCGAGCAAAAGTACATATCAATTACTATTGAACTATACTCACTTTGACAACTATTCTCAAATTTTGTATAAGAGGTTATAATGTTTTTTTTGTTTAATCAATTTGAACGTAACTCAATTAAGGGGCTGTTTGGGGGTGGGGGTGTTGGAATAGAATGAAATGTGATACTCATGTTTGGTGGGTCTCACTATTTCTTTTTCCATTTTTCTCCATAATTTTGATGGGACCCACCATTTCTTTTTCTATTTTCGTTATAATTTTGGTGGATCCCACTATTTCTCTCTCAATTAATTCTAGCCCAAATCCAACACACCAAACAAAGGCATCATGATTCCTAAAAATCCAAATGCCAGAATCACATTCCATTTCATTCAAATCCAATTCCTAAATGTTTGACAGATAGGGAATAATTACCAATCAAACTATTTAAACGACAGTAAGAAAGTTGATATGTTATTCATCGAATAATTCTAAGCAAGCACTCGTGATAACTTGAAATTGATTGGATTTCTATTAACTATTTGATACAATTTTTTTTTTAAAAAAAAAAATCTACAACTCTCTTCTATTCTAATCTCACATCTCTATTTCAAAAAAAAAAAAAAAAAAAACCCTCACATCTCACTGTTGCTAAAAAATAAAAAAATAAAAAAAAATCTTACATCTCACTGAAATCTTTATTATTATTTTTGTTGTTTGAAAAAGGAAAATTTAAAATTTAAAAATAACTCTATTATAAGTCATACCATTTAGTCAATTCTTCTCAAAAAAAAA
Organism: Luffa acutangula; assembly: GCA_036850905.1. NCBI lineage: Eukaryota > Viridiplantae > Streptophyta > Magnoliopsida > Cucurbitales > Cucurbitaceae > Luffa > Luffa acutangula. Next base: position 50,238,033 of record CM072096.1, on the reverse strand, counting down.
AAAAAAAAAAAAAAACCATTTAGTCAATTACCAGCTCGTTAAAAATTAAATCCTTTCTAAGATGATTGCTGTAAGAACTTTTTTTTTTTTTTTTTGAAAAAAGATTGCTGTAAGAAAATATAATTAACAAACAAAGGCATCATGATTCCTAAAAATCCAAATGCCAGAATCACATTCCATTTCATTCAAATCCAATTCCTAAATGTTTGACAGATAGGGAATAATTACCAATCAAACTATTTAAACGACAGTAAGAAAGTTGATATGTTATTCATCGAATAATTCTAAGCAAGCACTCGTGATAACTTGAAATTGATTGGATTTCTATTAACTATTTGATACAATTTTTTTTTTAAAAAAAAAAATCTACAACTCTCTTCTATTCTAATCTCACATCTCTATTTCAAAAAAAAAAAAAAAAAAAAAAAAAAAAACCTCACATCTCACTGTTGCTAAAAAATAAAAAAATAAAAAAAAATCTTACATCTCACTGAAATCTTTATTATTATTTTTGTTGTTTGAAAAAGGAAAATTTAAAATTTAAAAATAACTCTATTATAAGTCATACCATTTAGTCAATTCTTCTCAAAAAAAAAAAAAAAAAAAAAAAAAAAAAAAAAAAAAAAAAAAAACCATTTAGTCAATTACCAGCTCGTTAAAAATTAAATCCTTTCTAAGATGATTGCTGTAAGAACTTTTTTTTTTTTTTTTTGAAAAAAGATTGCTGTAAGAAAATATAATTAACAAATTATATTATTTGAACAAATACAACAAAAAAAAAAAAAAAAAAAAAAGGTCATCTTCTTTCTTGAATCTCTCTGTTTTTCCCACTTTCAGATCTTCCCCCTCCCCTTGGTCTCTGCGAAATTCAGGGCGAGGTCTGATCAGCGGGTAGCCGAGGGCTCTAATGGCGGGCGGTATGAACAGGAAGATATCGGCAGCATCGGCCAGAGCTCATACAAGGAAAGCTAAGCGGAGCAGTTCTTCCCCGATTTCTGCAGGTGGCCTATCTCCATTTCTCTTCCCATTCTCTTCACTGCTTGTTTGAATTTCTAGGTGTTTATTGTTTCTCGTACGCTGAAATTCGCATGTTAATCATCTGCGTTGTTTGCCTTTTTCGTTTCTGAAGAAACCGGTGATGTGAAGTTGGAATTAAGGAAGAATCGTAGTTCTGTCTGTTTTTTACGGGTTTGACTAAGCTGTAGCAATGACCAAAATCGACCTGAGCTGTAGTTTATGGTGCTATTTTCAATTCCTGACCTCAGCTTTAGAGCTTCCGGGCATGAATTTTCATTCTCCATCTTTTTCCACACCATCGAGCTGGTGATATGTTCTTGTTATTCCTTGTTATCGATCTATTATCTCGTCGGTGATGGTACGGTCGTGATTTCTTCAAATTTAGTTCCCGCCAATTGTCATTAATGCATAAGCGGAGTAGTATGAGTAGATATTGAGCATTGAACAAGCTGGCGTGTTACTTTTGACTTTTGGCCGTTCTTGTATCATGAAGACGTGGCCTATTGTCTGAAAGAGCATTTGCTTTCGATCTATTTGGCTGATTTCTGTATGTTTTTAGAGTTTGACCTAGTTTGTAATTCAAATTTTTGGGAGGAGCACAGAGACATCCTCTTATTTCGAAATGGTTTTTGACCTTTTGCATAACACAGGTTTTTGTTTGTATGAATCTCGATATGTAAGTGCAAGGTTTCCTAGACTATACCTTGAATTTTGAACAGTTCATAATTTCGTTGCATAAGAAAATCTCAAATTCTTGCAAACGTTTGTTGGCATGGTCTTTTCGAAATCCCATACTTGTCTTTGGACTATGTCAATTAACTAAAGAAGTTTTATAAAAAATACATTGTTTCTGATATATGAGTGTGTTTTCAATTTTTTCTAACTCATATGTATATGACCCGTTGGTCCATGTTTAAATTCTCTGTCAGGGGTCGTTTATACATTTGGTTGGAAATAGAGATATTGTATGCTTGACTCAGTTATTGTGACTTGTGAGAACTCGGCCTTTTTGTAATTATGGTCTTGGTGTAGTTCTTTTGGATTGAAGTTCCTTTTTGTAGATAGGGTCAGTCTCCTGTTTTTTGTAGCTTGTTTTTGTATGTCTTTGTATTCTTTCTTTTTTTTTAGGGAAAATTTGGTTTCTTACCAAAAAAAGAATTTATTGTGATAGCAAACTTATCCAACTCAGATGACCTTCCTTAGGTGATAGACTCAATAGTTTGGGTTTTGCAGGTCATTTATTGTATAGTAATAATATAAACAATGGAAGAAAAGTTACCTACTGTATTCTATGAAAGATAGTATTCAAAGACATGAAACCAATTATTTTCCAGAAATTTTTTATTGAGTAAAGAAACAAACCTAAAAGAGTCATTGAGCACGTTGAAAGTGAGACGAGTCTTAGTGGGAGTGAGTTTGTGTGTGCCTTTTCTTTTGGGCTTCTTTTGCATTCTTTTTATACCGTCAATGAAAAGTTTTTTGAGTTTAACACACAAAAAAAGAAAAAAAAAAACTTGTTTTTTTTTTTTAATGAAAAAAGACATCTAAAGTTAATATTTAACATAACAAAAGAGATTTTTTTTTTTAAATTATTAAATTTGAGTTGATTCTGTTTAATTTAAGTTATTATTAGGACAACCATGATCCAATCCAACCCAGATGAGCTAAAGTTGTTTAACCCTAGATTGCCCATTCAAGTCCGTAATTTATTTGGTTTTGGTTGATCAGGTGTTATTGGATTTCTTTAACATCACTAGCTTCTCTTGCCTTGACCTGTTACTGTTTACAACTTAACAGTCATCTTGTGATCTATCAGTGCAATCTTATCTGTGTAGATATGGTTCTCCTTTTTTTTTTTTTACATATTATAGATATTTTCCATGTTATTTGAGCATTTTATATCTTTCCATCGGATCAATGAAAAGTTGTTTCTGGTAAAAAAAAAAGAAAAAGAAAAGATATTCTCCATGTTATAGAACAAATAATATAATTGGTTTTCTTTAATTCCTTTTTCATTTTTCAGTTTTCTTTTCTCTTTGTTCCTTTTTATTTTATGTGCTAGAATTAAAAATGTCAAAATGATACTGTTTGTGTATCTACTAGCTCTTCTAATTAGAACTCAAATTTACAGGATTGCTGAGGAATATAGTAGTGCTGCTCTTTTTTGGTTTTTTGGCCTGGGGTTATCAGGCAATCCAGCCTCCTGCACCAAAAATATGTGGCTCCCCTGATGGCCCTCTTGTCACAGCACCAAGAATAAAGCTTAGAGACAGTAGGTATTTGGCATATAAGGAACATGGGGTTCCAAAAGATTCAGCAAAATTCAAAATTGTCTATGTCCATTGCTTTGGTTCTTGCAGACACGATGCCATTGTTGCAAATACCATCTCTCAGGTATCATCTATATTTCACCCTTTAATGTATAATTGTTCTGAAAAGGCTTCTAGACGCTCAAATATGATCAGTCTAAAGTTAAATCTCTATTTACATCTTGCAGGACATAATTGAAAACTTAGGAATCTACATTTTATCGTTTGACAGATCTGGTTATGGAGAGAGTGATCCAAATCCAAAACGAACTGAAAAAACCATTGCTTATGATATAGAGGAGCTAGCTGATCAATTGGGACTAGGATCGAAATTTTATGTTGTTGGATTTTCCATGGGTGGCCAGGCTGTTTGGAGCTGTCTGAAGTATATTCCTAACAGGTATGAAACTGCCTGAAAACAAATGTATGACTAAATTTCCTATAAAAAAAAATTGAGAATGAACATCAGGAAGAAATTAGAACTGAATATCCCATTGCCTCTATTTTTATGTACAAGGAGATGAAGGAGAAGGAGAGTGATTTATCTATTTATGTGATTCTTCTCGTATGACAAGGTTCTTAAAAAAATTCAAATATTAACAGGCTAGCAGGGGCAGCACTATTGGCGCCAGTTATTAACTACTGGTGGCCTGGGCTCCCTGCAAACTTAACAAATGAAGCCTTCTACCAAGAGTTTCAACGGGATCAGTGGGCATATCGTGTTGCTCACTACACCCCCTGGCTTACCTACTGGTGGAATACACAAAAATGGTTTCCTTCTTCTAGTATTATTGCAAGTAATCCCGACATTCTATCTCGTCAAGACAAAGAAATGTCGTCCAAGCAAGTGGGAAGGGAAGAATGTCAGGTATGTGACTTTTTTTTATGAAATTTTGCTTTCTACTTTTCTGATCTTATCTTACTCAACGCTGACTGTATAAATGATAAAGATGCTACAAAATGTGACTGACAAATTTACATTACAGTAGGTGATTTCAATCGGCTCTTATAAAAAAAATAAAGGATTTCTTGGCCAAATTCGAGGGGTGGGGTGGGAGTAAACATGGAAAAGTCAATGGCCTACCCTCAAGTGTAAGTTTGGTTAAAGTCAGAAATCTGCCATAAACAATATTGAATGCACGAGGAAAACATTAGGTTTGGCAAACTGTATGGAGGCACATATAGAAGTGAGGCACAATGATAGGAACCTTAGAACGCCCTTGTATTTTACGTATGTTAGGATAAGTGGGGATAGGATTGGGTGAATTGTGTGATGTAATGCAAGGAGTGTGGATAAGACTAAGAGTAGGTAAGAGTAGGAACTGTCTTTGTATAAACTGTTAAAGGCTGTGGACCTAATGGAATATATAGTAATGCAAGGGTGATGTTTTACTGTTAGTTAGTCGGGTAAGAGTAACTGGGAGGTTTTAGGTCGTGGAGAGTGTCAAGCCTGTTTGCAAATATTTGGAATTGTATTTGTTTTGTTCTATTTTGGAAACAATGCACTCTATCAGTGTTTGGTTCCTGTTATACAACTACCACTGTTTCGTCCCAGTAGATGTTGTACAATTGAACACGGGAGGAAAGCTTGCGGAGCAGTCAATGGCTCCATACTTGGATGAATTTTTTATTTATTAGGAAACCAAGCTTGAGAAACATGGAAAAAAAATACAAAAGGGGATAAAAAAGACAGCCCACCAAAAGCAGTCAAACTAGGACTAGACTAACTATATAAAAAAGACCCGAATCCAAAAGAATAAAAGGCCTAATAGATAATTACAAAAGTCCTTGGATACTGACAACCAAAGGGAACCATTAAACCTAGCAAGAGATTAAACCTCTTCTCAGGATCTTTCAACTCCTCTAAAAATCTTACTGTTCCTCTCAAGTCTAATGTTCCAAAAGATAGAGAAAAAACCAGCACGCCAACAGCTCTGTCCCTTATTATGGAAAGGTGGAGACAGAAGAGCAATCTTTGTTTGAAGCCAAACAAACACCAAACAACTCCAAAAGGCAATCCCAAAAAAACCATTCTTAGGATGACTATTGGTCGGAAAGATACAGGAGTTTCAAGGTGGTTTTTCTCTGAAATTGGTTTGGGAAGTAGCGTATATAGGAACCCAGACAGTTGAAGGGAAAAAAAACTTAGTTTCTGTCCATGAGATATGAGATGGATTGGAATTGAATGACTAATATTAATCAAGGGAATTCTAGTGAATTGGTTAAATACAATATGAGTCCAGTGTAGCTTCTGAGAATAGTGTTTTTCGGTGGAGCACTTCTCTAGAAACTTTTCAAGAAAAAAAAAACTATTGACGTGCTTTGAATTAAACCTAATGAAAATTTAGTGTACTAAAACGAGCTTCATTTAAAAACCTTACTAAACTTTTGTTATTTGGTCATTTTGAGCCTCTTCTGGGAGTGAAATGATTTCATCTTTCATCCGAGATTGAGACAGCCACCATACTTACAAAATCTGGTCAGAAAAGCAAAGTATTTGGCATGCCACTGAAACTGAAAGTGATACAAAATTCTATTGCATTATAATACAATCAGCTGTTTTCATGGAAAATGCACTGATAGATATTGTACTACTTTTATGTTGATGGAACGAAATCCTCAGCATGTTTCTAGCCAACAAGGAGAACACGAGTCGATCCACAGGGACTTAAACGTTGGATTCGGGAAGTGGGAATTCAGTCCTCTGGATCTGGAAAATCCATTCCCAGGAAATGAAGGTTCTGTCCATGTATGGCATGGAGATGAAGACATGATGGTGCCTGTCACGCTCCAACGTTACATTGCCAAACAGCTTCCTTGGATTCATTATCACGAGGTAGCAGGAGCTGGTCATAGGTTTGCCTTTGCTGATGGCATGTCTGAATCCATCATTAAAGCCCTTCTGCTTAACGAGAAATAGGCTTTTATTATAGCTTCTGCTCTCGGTTGGTGATCCTTCATTACTTCATTTTTGTCTCTCGCTCTTCCTACATTATATTTATAACTGTCTTTATTTGGCTGTATGGAGTTTTGTTTTGCTTTTTTTTTCTGAGAGGACGATGGATACTTCCACCATGATCTCTCTTATTGATGGTTGACATTTAGGGTTGAAAGTGTAATTCTCTCTTTTGATATCTGTTAGTGTTCGGGTTGAACTTACGTGCACCTTGAACTTGTCTTACGGGACAATCACCTGAGACCGGATAACAATGGCTTGTTAGAAATTTGTAGGATTTTAGCACACCAGGCAAGTGGTAACCATGAGGTTTTGAAAGTTCTTTCTATATTTTTTTCACTTGCCCTGATGTTACTAGGTCAATGAAAATTATTTGAGGAGGCTAGAACGATTTGATTGACAATTTTATATTGTTGGATTTGTGAGAGAGGAATCAATAACCGTGTTTTGACCAAACATCTAATAGTTAGGACTTGGGAGGAGCAACTACATTGACAATCGATTGAATAATTTCCTTAGGTTAATCTAATGGTGGTTTGAGAGTGTAATCCATGTATCGCTATCAAACCTTTTCTTTTACCTAGAGGATCTAGGGGAGGAAGAACGATTTTAGCATTTAATATCTTATTTTTCAGGATGATTTCAGAGCCCATTAAAGCTAAAACTATTGATTCTTGAAATTAAGGGTTCAAAAGTGTAATATATGTTTTCTTTTAATGAAAAAATTCATGTAGAATAGAGTCTTAAGAATCATATCTCCTACAACTAAATGGTTTAAATTCATCCATTCATTTATTTTCAAAAAAAAAAAAATCATCCATTCATCTAAACCAATTTATAGGACACATCGAAAATGCAGTGTAAATTTGTAATCAAGATCTTATCTGATAGGAAACTAGATAATAAAAGGCTTAGTTGTACTCAACCATTTCACAAACAAAAACATTAACAAGTCATTCCATGTATAATATTCTATTCAATCTTTCTTAAAGAAAAATCTTCTAGGTATTGGGAGAAATATTAATGCCTAACCAGGTTAAATTATGCTTGTGTTGTTAATTCGAGTATAGTTCAATAAATATAACACATATTATTATTTCAAAAGGTGAAAGTTCAATCTCTTATACAATCTGTCAAAGCGAGCATAGTTGTAATTGGCATGTGCTCTTGACTAAGAGGTCAGAGATTCGAATCATCCTCTTCCAATATGTTGTTGAACTCAAAAAAAAAAATCTCTTATACAATAAAAAATTAAAAGTTAAACATAGTTTTTTGAACAAAATTTAAAATTTAAAGTTAAAAATGAAGATCCCGTTTGATACCCATTTGATTTTTTGTTTTTGGTTTTTGAAAATTATGTTTGTTTTCTCCTAAATTTACTATCATGACTTTCATCCTAATTAAGGTTGCATTTGAATTTCTAACCAAATTTTAAAAACAAAAAAAAAATAATAAAAAAAAATAAATTAAAAACTACTTTTTTTTCTTTCAAAATTGGACTTGGTTTTTGAAAACAAGGTAGAAGATCGATACTAAAACCAAGAAACTTTTAAGTGGAAGTATGTGTGTATAAACTTAATTTTCAAAAACTAAAAACCAAATGGTTATCCAACGGGACCGAAACATTTCACAATTTAATGATATTTTTGTATAATTTAAGTGGAGGAAAAAAAACAAAAAGGAAGAAGAGGTAAATACCCAACTAAAAGGTAGCACGTGCGTAGGCTTCAGCTATAGAACAACTTGCATGTGACGATATCGCCATCCAAAGTACCCTCTACACCACCTCTCTTCTACGTCATCATAACCCTTACGTTAATTTCTCAAAACTGCTAAAATCACCCACCATCCTCCAATCAAACAAAATAACAGCCTTACGTGGAAGACGCTCATTGGATGACCACAGCTTAACTGTGTGAGCCACCTGCACCGAATCTCCTCCCAGCTTAAAGCCAACAGTATACGTGTTCGACTAGGAGAGTCCAGACAGTCTCAAAAAGAGCCAAAAGGAGCCACGTGTCTTACACGTGTCAATGATTATCGTAGATAGGTTCAAAAAAGGGAAGATGCCCTCCTTCACATACTTAAAATAAGAAAAAAGAAAAAAGCTTTTAAAATCTTTTTTAACGAAATTAAATAAATAAATATAAATATATATATGTAATTTCTGAGTTCGAGGAATTTAAGTAGTGTGGGCTCCACCTCTCTCTCTCTCTCTCTTTCTCTCTCATCTCTTCCCGGTGACAATGTCAGCAAAAGGCTACCATTTACCAGAACCCCTTTAATTTTGGACACTGAGTAAAGCTGAAATATAAATACATATATTTATATTTATATTTTTTTTTTTGAAAGAAACAACTTCATTATATATATGATTATATTATACAATATGGCCCAAAAATTATTCTAATGTGTTGAGTAGTTTTTTTTGTTTGCTTTTTTTGTTTGCCTTTTTTTTAGTTAAATTGTGATAGTTGGAACTTTAGTTCAACAATATTTGAGACGAGAGAATTCAAATCTCAAATCTCTTGATCAAAGCTTATATATCAATTATTGCTGAATTATGCACACTTTGACTCGAACTTCAGACTCTTTTGAATTGAAGGAATACTACTCTAATTTAAGTAGGTTTATCGAATAGTTATTAGAGTATAGATAGATTTAAAATTGGTATCTAATGATAGATTGTTAGGACATATCCAATTTTTTTTCATCTAATTATTTTCAAATTTGTCCTTGGTATTTTAAAATTTTAGGTGTTACTCTTAATTTTTTTTATTTATATATAAAAATTGAAAATTGTCACAACTTGCAAAATTAAAGACAACTAAAATTGAAATCAATTGAAATGAAATACCTATGTTAGGGACAATTTGCATATACATTTGATTTTAATATTATCCCTAGTCTAAGCAACTTGATTCCAATTTTATCCCTAACATTTTGAATTTTTTAAACTAGAACTAGAATTTCGTTGACAAGGTTTTCCTTTAACAAATTAAAAAAATTGAAATAAATTTTAAAATTTCCAAAGAAAACCCTTCCGTATAATTTCTACATATAATATATAATATATAAATGGAAACCCATTTCACTGGAAAGATCGCAGTTTTAAGCCCTTCTCGTGCTCTGTTCCCTCTCTTCTTCAAGCTTCGCCATTTCTTCTTCAGAGTTTCAGAGATTCAGAGCTTGGAAAAGCTTCTTTAATGGCGGATTCTGTTAGATTGAAAGCTATGATTTTGATGCTTTAAACTCTCAAAGTTTCTTCTTTCGAGCTTGCAGAAGCAATAGCAGTCAAAATTTCTCTTCATCTTCAGCTTCTCTCATTCTTTCTGGTACCTTCAAATTTCAATGGCTGTTTTGTTTCTGCCATTAGAGCTCTCTATTGCTTTAGATATAAGTTTTTTGCATTACCATTTTCATGGCCCATTTGAAAATTAATACAAAAAAATGGAAAAAAAAAAATTAGTTGTTGATTCTAATGTGGGTTTTGATTTCTAGTTATGGAAGTGATCTAAAAAAGAAAAAATAGGAATGATAAAGATGGGTAGTGTAATGGGCTTTTGGTATTTTAATCTATTGAAGTTGATAACTTCAAGTTGTTTTCTTTTGATTCCCTTTTGCTTTGATTGTAATTTACTTTTTATAGTACTTATTTATTCCTCTCTATTATTTTATTTTTCTTTGAAATATGAGTGGGATCTGATGTGGAATAAAACTTCTTTCAAGAAAAATACAAACTTTTGGTCTTGTCAAGTACATATTTGACATTTTTTTTAAAAAAAAAAATCACTAGTTGAAATCTTTATATAATTAAAATTGTAAATACAAAGATCGGTGAGGATTATTTTGATGTTTTGGTTTCAACGTTTTTTTGGAGATTTCTTTTTATGAATGTGGATTTTTTTTTTGTACGGATCTGTTTTCATATGAAGTTAATCATTGTAGATATGTCACTATTTAGGAGAAATTATTCAATATAGCCAATTCAATATGGTTGATCGATTTTTTTGAGAAAAAATCTAAACAGAATGAAACTTTTCCTTGTTGGGTTTTTTCTTCTCCATCCATTAATCAATATTCTCTCATATTTTTGTTTTCTTTTTACCTCCATTGATGCTGCAGCTTGAAGCTTGTCACTGATCTTCATAGATATCAGAAGAATAAAACATGGTGGTAACAGAATCAGAAATGATGTCTCATGATGAAGTTGAATCGCCATTGCAGTCTGAGCAGCAGCTCAAGCACCATGGATTCTCTACCCTTGGAAGGCAGTCCTCCATTTACTCTCTTACACTGGATGAGTTTCAGCACACTCTCTGTGAGAGTGGCAAGAATTTTGGCTCCATGAACATGGATGAATTCCTCACCAGCATTTGGACGGCGGAGGAAAACCAAGCAATCAATGCCAGCCAGTCGGCCACGGCCGCCGTTGCTGCTGTTGCGGCGTTGAGCAATGCTCAGGCTCACTTGCCGGTGAGTGGAGCGACCGTGGAGAAACGCAACATAGAGAAGCAAGCCAGCCTACCTCGCCAAGGTTCACTTACACTTCCTGCACCCTTGTGTAGGAAGACTGTGGATGAGGTTTGGTCTGAGATACACAAGGGCCAGCAGGGGCAGAGCCAAAATAGCAATAGTGGCAATGCCAACTCTCAGAATCCGGAGTCTGCCACGCGCCAACCGACGTTTGGGGAGATGACATTGGAGGATTTTCTGATCAAGGCTGGGGTTGTTCGAGAACCTTGCGGCGGGGCAGGGGTGTCGCAGCCATTGCCACCGCCTCAACAGTATGGTATGTACCAGAATAGCAACCACACCATTGGCGCTGGTTATGTTTCTAGGCCTATTATGGGACTCAGTACATCTGCAGCTGGTGGTGGTGCTAGCGGTAGTGCCGGTGGTGGTGGCATTACGACGTACCAACCAGTCCCACAAGGTGGATCAACTATTGGAGATACATCGGGGTATGCAGGCAATGGTAAAAGAAATAGTGTGTATTCGTCACAGCCTCCACCCGCAGTTTGTTATGGTGGAAGAGTGGTGAATGGTGGTGGGGGTGGTGGCGGGGGAGGAGGATATCCACCTGCTCAGCCGATGGGGATGGCAGCGCCTGTAAGTCCAGTTTCCCCCGATGGAATGTGCACAAATCAGGTGGATAGCTCAAATCAATTTGGGTTGGACATGGGTGGGTTAAGAGGTAGGAAGAGAATAATTGATGGGCCAGTTGAAAAGGTTGTGGAAAGGAGGCAGAGAAGGATGATAAAGAATAGGGAGTCTGCTGCAAGGTCAAGAGCTAGAAAACAGGTGCATTTTTCTTTTCCTAATGTTGGGTTTACTGTTTTGGTAGTTGTTCAATAAAATAACAAACAGATATAGCTGAGATTCAATTTTCCCCTACAATGAAATAGGCATACACAGTAGAATTAGAAGCAGAGTTAAACCAGTTAAGAGAGGAAAATGCCCATCTTAAGCAGGCCTTGGTAAGCACCATGTGAAAACATTGAATATTTCAGATAGCAATTGCCTACTCTTGTAATTCTAAACAGATTTTGTCCTTTTTTTTTTCCTGGAACATAAACAGGCAGAGCTAGAGAGGAAGAGAAAGCAACAGGTACCTTTTTTAAAAACATCTGTGCTATGTTCTGCTCCAACTCCAACTTGATACAATTTGAAGCAAAAGTAGAATAGAATTGCATGCCATTTCCTTCAGATATGAAAAGAAACGCAGGATTCATATCTAAAATAACTGTAATGTCTTCTCATGTGTAAAATGTATATACATCTACAACTTGTTACATAACATACCGTTACACATCTGTGTTTTGCAACTGTAAAATACCAAGTCACCTGATAATTTCTCTTTCTGAGTTGATGAATGTGACCTCTTCAGTTGAAAAATAAAATACAAAACCCTTTAAATCAGTAAATTGTTGTAGATTTGCAGTTAGATCCTAGTTTTGCAGTCTTGAATAACAATTTTATTTCCTTCAACATCTTTCTTTAGAACTCAAGAACGCTGAGGTACACTTTATAGAACAAATCCTATTCAAGTAAATTCGTTTCTTCAACATCTTTCTAAATCCATAGAGTTTGACCTGAGTGATCAATGATCACAGTCTGTCTTTCCAAATCATGGATTTGAGTTGCATCTAGCAATTGATCTGTAATTTCTGAGATGTAACTTTGCTGTCACCCTTCATTTTTGCAGTACTTCGAGGAAACAAATAATGCTCAAACGAAAGCACAGAGAGCCAAGGAAAAGCTTCGTGTTATGAGGAGAACTTTGAGTTGCCCATTGTAAAAGAAAATGTTCAAATGTTCTGGCCACGGTAAAGGCAAAACGCGAAACACACTCAAGTAGTTAGCAGGAAACTTTCAAAGGTCACAGGAAAACCTGGGGCATGCTGGACATCAAGAACTCGGCATCTGAAGCCAGAAGAACTAACCAGAATGTCTAGCGGGAATTTGAGCTGCTCGTCTTCTTTTCTTCAGGCGACTAAAGATTTGACTCCGTTCTTATGAGTTTGTCGAGGTGTTGTAATGAAGTAGATAGGCATAATCTGCACAAAATCTGATAAATCTTCAGGTTTTTGTAAGCTATAAAAGATTAAAATAGAGAAAGGATCACCGTTATGGTATCATATTTCATCGGGTTTGTTTCAAATTCAGATTTGTTCAATCGTGCTCTCGAGTGGTGAAAATCTGACCCCATTGTCTCACCTTATCTATGTGGGCTCTACACTCATTTTTATTTCTCATGATTGGATACACAATCTTGAAAACCTCAAAATCGATCAAAACCAAATAAAATTCATCTCTACTCTAAGATTCTTCACCAAGAAAAAAGGGACAGGAAAGAAGAATTATTTGGCTTTGGCATATCCATGAAACCAAAAAAAAAAAAAAACAAAAAACAAAAACAAAAACAAAACAAAATTTCACCTCCAATCTTAAGATTTTTCACCTGCTACAATGAACAAAAAGAAAGGGACAGGAAAGATCTATTTATCCATGACACAATAATATGTATATATACAACATACAAGCAAGAAGTAGACAACAGGGGTTTACCTGTACGCTAGAAAAAACGATGATGGTGGATTTGACTTCTTCAGAGGTCTGCGCAGGATAAATATGGATCATAATTTCATGCAACAGTAATAAGATACTCGTTAACCAGGGGACCACAATGTCATGCAGTAATACATGTATCTTCTGAAGCCTCAGGCATATGGGCCGAAGGCAAGCAGAGCTTCCTTAAAGTGCCAAATGCAAACATTGCTATGGTAAGAAAAGAGAGCAAAAGAAGACAAACCAATAAAAAACAGTCATAAGAAGGTAAGGAAAATAAAGAAATCTCATTTCTTTCATAGGATACATGGATTTACAATTTCTTGAAGTCAAGTAGTGAAGGAAACATATTTCTCAGAACTGTGATCATGACGTCAATTCTGGTGATAATTTTCCTAAACGGCCACATATGCAGCTGCCGAAATGCTATTCAAAGTCGAACTGGACCTCGATATGCAGATATTTTCTCATGAGTTGAATGAAAGACGTGGTGAAGTGTGCTAATGTTTGGCATTCCTCGTGGGATTTAGTTTCTGATACAACCCCACAGATAATCAATTTCTTCAACTTCGGACATCTTTCAAGAAGTTTCGCCACCCAGTCAGAGAAGAACTCGGTAATGTCGCTCCATCCAAGTTCTAATATGGTCACATTCTCCATCTGAAATGGTTTCTGTAAGTTATGATGAAAGGCTCTATGTCTTAGATCATAACTTAAAGATAAATGGCTTAGCTTAGGGAAAGAGATGGAAATTGTGACCAAATCCACAACTTCTTCATCATTATCATCAAATGCTACACCCCATAAGCGAAGCTTTTTCAACATTGATGCCTTTGAGATCATAGGATAGAATTTCTGCCACACGATAGCAAAATTGCAGACATCCACAATTTCAAGATTTTCAGTGTTCTCGCCAATATCCAGTTGGAAACCACTAAAATCATCAATCTTCAGGACTCTTAGAGTTCCTTTGCCAATCAGCTCAAAGATATCGAGAGCACAATCTTTTAAATGTAAACTTTCAAGGTTATCAGTCTCTAGTGTGAACTTATCCAAACTGAGTGCTTCAATAAAGACATCCTTCAACGAAGAGCTGCTGAGTTCCACTGTTGTCTGCGCCTCTGACATCACGAATTCTGGGCTGATTAGAGCTAACTTTTCAAGCTTCGGACAAGCAGCAAGAAGAAGGTTCAAATCTAATGCAGATATGCTGATATAATTGAGTGACAGAGATTTCAAGCAAGGGAACTTATGATAACTCGGTTCAACACAGCTTATCGAATTATTAGCCAATGCCAACGTTTCCAATTTTTGTCGACCACACTTTTCAATTATATTGATACTTGGAGAAGTGTCCACATTATAGTGTAGTCGACAGATTGTGTCTCTCGTATACATGAGCCAAGCCATCACTGAGGAAGCCGAGAATGCTTCTACATCATCCATACAAATGGACAAGTTTTGAAGCCCAGTGGTCTGAAGTATCGTTTGTGTAATAATAACTTCCAAGGTCCTCGTTGAAAGATCATTAGAAAATGGCCAATCATTCGAGTTGAAGGTTAGAGAATGGAGGTGATAACGCCAAGCCTCTCTCCATTTCTTACAAGTTGCCGAAGCGATCACCACGTCTCGGGCAGATTGTAGATGAGAAAGTATGTTTCCAATAACTTCAACCGGAAGATGTTCCATGTCCAATTAGAGCAGTAGAAAACGAAAACACGGTAAGCCTGATATCGCCCCTATTTAGCGAAGATCACGAACTTTAAGAGCTGGTCTCATAGAAACTGAAGCATGATCGACAAGAGAGTTAAAAACAAGTCAAAATCTGAACTCATCGGCAGGAAAATTACCAAAAAAACCAGATTCACAAAAACAATACAGCAAACCAAAAGGAATTATCAACACAGCTGACAGAAAGAACGGAATCTAGCACCGAAGTACTTCGAAGAAGATTTAAACAGTATCGGTTGAAGAATTCAAGTATCACGTCAAAGAAGACCATAAAAGAGACGACATACACCAAAAACTGAAGGGGAAACTCGGTTGAAACTCTTCAATGGCTAACTCTAAACCCCATTTTTCCGAAACAAGATTTTACAAGATAATGTCAATGAAGAGCAAAAATCTGCACGGTTTACCTCAATGCTAGAATGAGTATGATCTTGAAGAGAATCTGAAAGCCGTTGTTGGACAAATCAAACAGATTAGACGAAGAACGAGAGGAATCTCTGAGAAAGATGGTAAAAGCCACAGCCACAGGTGAGCGAAACGTAGAATTCGTTAGAAAAAAGGGGGGCGGGGGACCTTGACGACTAGAGGAGACCAAAAGGCACTGTGATAGGGATAAGATTGGAATTTCACATTTGGAAGAATCTTAAAAAAATATATAAAAAATATAATTTTAAATCCGAATTAAATAAACTATTTTACAAATTTTCATTTGGATTTGCTTTTTGAAAAGTCAAATTTGACGATGTAGATCAATTTTTATTCTAAAATTTCATTTGGATTTGCAATTTAAATCTAGATAAGTATTACAAACTTGTAAAAAGAGCTATTGTAACCTTTATTAAGTAATTATTTTAAGGTTAAATTACATAGTTTAATCTCCGAACAATTTAATTTTGTATTGGTAAAAGAAAGCTTAATTTTGTACCCATTTTGATTTTATTAAAGTTAGTGAGAGATTTGAACCTCTAACATTTTGGTCCAATGTATAAGATTTATGGCAGTTGAGTTATATTCTTATTGTCAGATTTTTACATTAGTTTTCATTAAAAGTTTTAGGTGAATCACTAAAAATTGAACGAATGGAAATTGGTTTCCCCCGTTATATCTATTTTGATGGTGATTTAAAAATTTTATTACTATTTAACATACATCTTAACTCTTAGGCACATTATTAAATTTCATATCAAACGAAATAACATATTTTAAAATACAAATTTCGGTTATAGCGAATAAGATTTATTTTATGGGTAAGAACTTTCATATGTGGAGCCACTTTTTCAGAGAAGTTGCCATCCTAGCATAACAAAACAAACATATACAAAAATATATAGTTAGGTGAGTCGAATCAAGTAGTCTAGGAAGTGAGTTTTGGGAGTTACTCTACTGGATAGGGTATGGCCTATGTAAGACCAAAAGTTGTCCATCTTAGTCGGGTAATAGGTTGTCATCCTACTAGACTAGATGAGACTAGAAACCACACAACTTCAAGTGGATCTTAGGCCAATCTAGTTAAACCAAAGTCAGTCACCTAACTCGAGTGTTCACAACCCAACCTAGATGAAATGAGAAGTCACCTCTATCTTATGTAGGTGTATCTAACACCCAAAATAAGATTAATAAAGTATGTAACTCGATGAGACCATCTATACTAGACATCATTTAATTTTAGGACCTCTAAAGAGACTTAAGGCTAGCTAGACGAAAGTAATGTACTACGCTCAATATCTTACTAGATTGCTTAAGTAATCATTACATAATTTCTTCCATAAATACACACATATGGAGAGGAGATTAAGGTAGACCTTTTACTTCATCATATCTCTATTAGTTTGAATACTCAAAGCCCATTCAAAGTATAGAGGGACATTTGAGAATCAACACACCAATCAACCTCTATTTGAATTTTGTAAACTTCCATGCACATAATAATAAAAATTGATGTGATGAAAAATTCATGGTTGTTCTTTGAATTTTCATATGTAACAACATTTGGGGTGAAGAGATTTGAACCTCTGACCTCTTGGTCGAGGGTATATACTAATTATCACTAAACTATGCTCGTTTTGGTTGTAACAATTTAGTCATTGTACTCCAAAATTTGTAACGATTTAGTTGAAAATTAATGTTAAGATTGAATGAAATTTATTACATATACTAATAAACTAACTTGGAACCCAATATGTTTATAAGCTAGAAAGTATAATCATTAATAATAAAAATCGACATTTAATTTTGATGTTTTTTTTTACAAAAAAAGATTAAGAGTCCGTTTGGAATACATTTTTAATTTAAATATTTTTAAAAAATGCATCCTTTAAAAAAAAAATTGTATAAAAATTGTTTATAATTTAAACACTCATATGTTTGATTGCATTTTTCACAAATGTTTTTATACACAAGTTATTGTTTACTTAAGAAGTGTTTTTTAAAAAGTTGGTTTCAAGTGTTTCCCTAAAAATGATTTATTTATCGGTGGTTGCCAAACATAGAATTTTTTTCAAAATAATTTATTTTCAAAATTAAACACTTAAACCAAACACACCCTAAATTGTTATAAATTTGAAATTACATCAACTAAAATGTAGTTCAATAAGCAACTAACAACTAAATCGTTACAAATGAAGCAAAAGTGATTTTTAACTAAAATTAGTAAAGTGTTCGAGTCAAATGCGTTCTAATGGGTAGATGAAGGAGTTCGAAAATCCGGGCCTCGAAAATTTGAGCCCAAATCGCAAACTCTTGGTTGATATGACACTTTGTTCAATCCATTTCTGTGTGTTTTGGCACTGTACCCACACATCGCCTTCCTCCAAAAAGCCAGCGTTCAACTCTACCTTCTTCTTCACATGATTTTTGTTCCTTCTCCGAAGATTTTCGTTTTCCCATAATGGCGCAAAGAATCTAAGCTACCAACACACTCTCACTCCCCCACCATTTCCATTTCCATTTCAGCCTTCAACTACAAACTCAAATGCTTCGTATTCTGCACTTTTCTCCGGTATCTTTATCTTGAATTCAGTTGCATTTCTCAATTTCTTGCATTACTTTATTGTCACTCGTGTTATGATCATGAATGGGTAGCTCTTGTTGGTTTGATTTCCATTTTCATTTCGTCTCAAACTCGCTTGGAGCTTACCGTAACTAAATTCCAGTAGCTTCGTGTTTCTCTCTCGAGTTTTGATTTATATTTTGTCAGCTACAGACACAATTTGAATCGTCTTTGCTCGTATATTCGCTGTATAGTACAATTCCTAGGACTGTTTTGTTTTCTTTTTCGATGATTGTTAAGTGAAAATAGATTATTCCAGTTGTTCATTAGCTTTCAATTGATTAGTTGGCCTTTGCGGACAGGCATTGGAAGAGAGATTTGTGTTGGAATTGGGATTTTGAACCGTTTGGAAGTTATTCTCATCAGTCAACTTTTTAGAATTTAATTTGACCGTTTTGTGATGGCAAGTTGTACGTCGATACATTTTGCTCTTTCTGATGGTCGAAACCCAGTTGGCGTACTGAATGTTCTTGGAGGAAGAGTGTCAATGTCAAATGAGAATTTCTCAGCAAGATTTGGCTGCATTAAAGTGCATGAAGAAGGGAATGGGTTTATGGGCGTTGGCCAAAAGTTGACTCTGCGTAAATTCAAGTGTGCCTCCCATTCTCACAGTGTCGGCTCATATCCAAACAGAGACCCTTTTCTTGAACTACATCCTGAAATTTCAATGCTTAGAGGAGATGGGAACAGTATGTTAAGTGGTCCAAAACAGGATGGTCCAATTGAAAGTAACACAGAGAGCTTGGAAGACACAACCAGTCCAAGTAATTATGGTGAAGCAAAGATTAAAGTTGTTGGTGTGGGAGGTGGTGGGTCAAATGCAGTCAATCGTATGATTGAGAGTTCAATGAAAGGTGTGGAGTTCTGGGTTGTCAACACAGATGTTCAAGCTTTGAGAATGTCCCCTGTGCATTCTGAGAACCGTCTTCAAATTGGTCGGGAGCTTACGAGGGGTCTTGGAGCTGGTGGGAACCCTGAGATTGGAATGAATGCTGCCAATGAAAGCAAGGAAGCTATTGAAGGGGCGCTTTACGGAGCAGACATGGTTTTTGTCACTGTAAGTTCACCAGGCTATTTAACTCCCAATAGAATACGTTTGAGGTTTGACCACCCATCATGGGTGTTTGTGTCAATGTGAACAGCTATGTTTTGCAACGAACTTATCTGAACTGAAATGATATATTTGACTGATAATTGAAGCATTTCAGTATGGAAATAATATTATATGTGATCCAGAAAATTCATATGGTTTTTCAAGTTTTTTTTTTCTTCATCATGCACTACTTTTCAATGGTTTGGGATGAGAATGACGCTCAATGAAAAAGTTTGAATCTCATTGATCATGGATCTTGGGAAAAAGCATTGTGATGTTTATCCCAAAGCCACAACCATCCACTTTGATAATTTTGGAGTACCATTATCTAGCTACTACTTGTCTTCATATTTTTAAAAAAGACTTCCAAAATACTGTTACTTTTAAAACCTAGCTACTTGATAACTGTTAATTGAATCATTCACATTATTTCTTAAACATTCATCACATACAGGTCAGAACTTTATTTTGATGAACTATGTTCAATTATTTATACTAATCTCATAATTTAATTTTATTAATTTTTTTTTGACCTATGAGTAATAGTCAGCCCCTTTGACAAAGATTATCATTGGCTGAAAGTCATTTATTTTGACAGACAGATTGCATTTCCTATAGGAACTGGACCTATAGAAATCTTTTTTCATTGTACCTCTTCTCCTAAAATAGCTGTTTAGATTATGCCTAAGCATGGTGCATATGGCACCACATACCCATCCTCTGGTAACTTGCTGTATGTATGTTGTTGATGGTCAAATGAACCCTTGATTATGGGAAAGGGTGAATTTATTGAATACTACAACAATTTGCAACATGCAGCATAGACTTGTAAAACGTGGCCAATGATCATACGAAGAGGACTTGGAGCAAGCACATGCACTAGATAAGCTATTTTACATTCAAAATTTGTGAATGTTTTCCATAATTTCTCATGGTGTAGAAACCATAGATGCATGGCATACTCTAATCCTAAAAATTGTCTTCTCAGATGTCATCGGGTTTTGAGAATGATATGCAAGTCTTGCATGCTCACTTGAATATATATGACACTTTAATTAATTTTAGTCGAGGTAGCTTTCAATATCTTGCTTTATAAAGGCTAAAGAAAAAGAAAATCATTCTCATTGATCAACGATACGTTCCATTGAATTCCTAATAAATTTATTTGATATATTTTTCTGACTGGAGGGGAATTGTCTGTCTCTATTTGTAGGCTGGAATGGGTGGAGGGACTGGAACTGGTGGTGTTCCTGTCATTGCAAGTATTGCCAAGTCAATGGGTATATTGACAGTTGGTATTGTTACGACCCCATTCTCTTTTGAAGGACGAAGGAGGACAGTTCAAGCCCAGGAAGGAATCGCAGCTTTGAGAGACAATGTTGATACATTGATAGTCATTCCGAATGACAAGCTATTAACTGCTGTTTCTCAATCAACAGCTGTGACAGAAGCGTTTAACCTAGCTGATGATATTCTTCGGCAAGGTGTTCGTGGTATCTCTGACATAATTATGGTATGTAATTAGTAGGAAAGTTGAACAGGATGTTCTCATTTTGTCATTCTTTAACATCAAGCCATGATCCATATCAAAGGCTTTTTTGACGATTATCACCTCCAAAATTTTGAGAACATGAAATATATTTTTGGTTTGAAATTCCTGGTTAGATTTGAAGTGAGCCTAAAAAAGCACATTTGATTAAAAAAGTTAGACAGCTAATGGAAAGTGGTCGGCTTCAAAAAGAAAAAAAAAAATAGTTTGGAAAATATTGCTCTATTCACCTTTGTAAAGTTATAAAACGTCCATGCCATTTCCAGAATAACTTAAAATGCTTACCTTTTAGTAAGAAAATTGACTACAAATGTGTGTGAAAAGCTATTTGAAAACTATTTGAGACAATGCTTATCCATCTTCATAACATTGTGCGAAATAAATATATATTATATTTCTTGCTATACTCCTGGAAGCCCATAATCTCGTATTTCAAGTTCTGAATGGTAGCCTGTGCTATTCAGATCCCAGGACTGGTTAATGTAGATTTTGCTGATGTTCGAGCTATCATGGCAAATGCCGGTTCTTCATTGATGGGGATAGGAACTGCAACTGGTAACACCGTCTACTTTCAAGTGTCCAAAATCTTTATATTTGATGGCTTAGATAGCCAGATTTCTTGGCTTTTGACTGCAGACATCATTATATTATAGCAATGATGAGTTATAATGCAATTTTATGTGAAAATGAAAATTTTGGAACCACCTTGGAATGGCGGTCATTAGGGTTAATTGAGAAAAAAAAGTAGAGGGATCATAGGTGACAAGTTCAAACCATGGTGTCCACCTATTTAGGATTTAATATTCTACAAGTTTTCTTAGGAATCAAATATAGTAGAGCCAAACTGTTTTTTCGTGAGATTAGTTAAGGGTACAAGTTGTTTCAAACATTAAAAAAAACCAAAAAAGACTAAAAATAATAAAATCAAACTCATTTAGATATAACTTCTAATGCCTTTTGTAATTGGAAATAGGACTATAGCTGTAAATGAGAAATTGTTGACTAATGTTGGCAGGTCCTTATGACTATAATTCTAGAAGAGTTTTGTTATAGAGAGGTCGCAAAAATCATCGTGGGGTGGGAGTGGTAGGTGCTTGAGATGTTTGGATTAGAGATATTCTTTAAGGCCCTAGGTCCAAGTTAAAAACTTAATAATTTGAAACTCTTGTTGTCGCCTAGAGCTGGCTTTGGGACGAAGCCTCCCTAGAGATTAGTGGATTCAGGAGTGGGCCATGAGTATAAATGTATAATACAAAGAGTCAGACCATTGATTCTTGGGTTATCCAAAAATAAAAAAAAAACCACGAAGGTAGCAAAAGGCATAGGGAATGTCCATCAGGTGGTGCCTGCTTGTTTAGTTTATTTTCCCTGAACATATGCTACTTGCTTAAATGTGGATTTAACCAGTTTGGTGCTTGTATTGGTGTAGGGAAGACTAGGGCAAGAGATGCTGCTTTAAATGCCATCCAATCACCATTACTTGATATTGGTATAGAGAGGGCCACTGGTATTGTATGGAACATTACCGGAGGGACGGATCTGACCTTATTTGAGGTTCAAATTCTATCTTCTTTAATTTTCTTCCTGATTTATGTTTTGTTTTAGTGAATAGAATAGATTAACTTCATCCACCGCCTAAAGGCTAAAACTAATAAAGAAGACTTGTAAAATTTATGGTTCCTATTGGTGCAAATCCACTCAACTCAATTTTCACTTTTGGATAACAAAGAATTCTCTATTGGTAACAAATGCTTGACTGTTAAGCAGATGTAATCCTTGCACCCCGAAGGGGACAAATGTTTGAAAATGTTGGTGGATAACTTTTTTCTTGCATCTCTTGTTTGTTTACAAATTTTCTCAACTTACATGGTCTTGTTTATCTAAAACCCTTGATATCATTATCAACCATTCTTTTCTTTTTAAATTAATTTATTACTTCTTTTTTTTTTTTTTTTTGAAAAGATTAATTTATTGCTTCTTATCTTGGAAGTAAATGTGTTAATTTTGAAAATTTAAGCTTCTTGGAAGTAAATGCTTTTATTTTGAAAATTTATCGGGCACTACAGATGTTCTCAACTCAGCTTGCAAAAAAATCATGATGAGATTGTATCTCCAGTGGAGGTGTTCATAGGTTGGTTTGGGTTGCTTTTGGCTGAAACCAACTCCGAACCAATATATTAGTTCAAGGAAAATAAATTTTTGGTTTTTTTTAAGGAATGATTGCCCAGCAAAAACTAACAACCAAATTAACTAAAACCAAACTGAACCAACCAAATCTATTAGAAAACAAAATTAACTAACGAAGATAGTTGAAACAGACTCAATTCAGTAAGTTTGGTTTCAGCTTGCGTTGCGTTTCAATTTTCCGGTTCTAATTGTATACTAGATGAATAGCTGATATTTCAACAACTTCCATTCTCCCAAAATAACATAATGCTCTTTTAGTATGCAAGCTTTACATGTTACCTCTATTTACAATTGGCTATTCACACAGGTAAATGCTGCTGCAGAGGTCATATATGATCTTGTAGATCCATCTGCCAATCTAATCTTTGGAGCAGTTATAGATCCATCAATCAGTGGACAAGTAAGTTTTTAAAAACTCTGGTTAGTTATATATAACATCTACAGTTCTACCATAAATCGGGCTTGACAGTTGACTGTGCATTCTTCGGAACATATTGGAAATGGTATAATGTATATCATCTTTGAATAATTGAAGATGTTAGTCAATTCACCTGGTTGAAGTGTTTACATCAACTTTGTGGCTAATATCTCTATGTCTTGAAGAATATTGGATATAAAGCGGTTCCATCACAGTTCCTATGTGACTCATTCCACAGTTTTCTGGATGTGTTCAATAATCTGTTGGCAAACGATGCCTTAATTTCTTCTGATCTATTTTTTTCCCGCAAAATTTAGATGATATTGATTTGCCTGCATAACTCTATATTCTCGAACATCAGTTTGTAGAAGTTAATGCATCCTAAAAAGAAACAAACGATGGAATGGTTATTTGTTCCTTTATTTTTTGATAATTATATTGGTGGGCTTGGATATTTGTTCCTTTATTTTTTGATAGTTAACTTTTTTGGGTTTCGTTCTTCAGGTTAGTATAACTCTGATAGCTACTGGATTTAAACGCCAAGAAGACAGTGATGGGAGGCCCTTCCAGGTACACATGTCTGTGTCTCTATCACTTTGATCAGTATCCCGAAAACGTTATAAATAATATATAGATGACCAAGTCAAGCCACGCTTCAACCTTTGACAAAGCTTGAGAGTGGAAATTACCTGAAATCTGCTACCATTTTCAGTGCCAGTAGTTTATGGTTTACTTTCTATGTGCAGGCAAGTCAGCAAGCACGAGGAGAAACCACGTATGGAATAAATCGAAGCCCGTCTTTCGCTGATGCTGGTCTTGTTGAAATCCCCGAGTTCTTGAAGAAGAAAGGACGCTCACGCTATCCCCGAGCTTAAAACTCTCCATTTTTCAGCTACTTTACACTGCTTTCCCTTCCCAGGTACTGCTCATTGCCTCAGGTAGGTTGTAGATCTCTACTCCCCATTGTTTGGAAGTAGTGTGGTAGTGTATATACATATTTGGAATGGTAGCTACAGCCAAGTTCTGAATCAAATTTCTTCCCAAAATGCAAGATCAAAGGTTTGTTCTTTGTAGTTTGAGAGCCTGTTATAACTGCAATTGCAAATACACTTCATGGAGTTGTACAGTGTGCAATGAAGGTATCTCTGGTTCAAACTGACCTATTGTTGAATTTGTTGATTCCTCATCATGTCAACTTCTTAAGAGGGAGCATAATTTGTAAAGCTTAGTCACGGTTACGTCGAAGGCATGAAATGGTCGTCGAGCTTTCTTTAAGTTTCGTGGTGATCGTGAGAATGAGTGGTATTAGTGGAACATATGCTTCCTTAATCGTTTAGGACGAGGATGGTCTAGTTAGATAAGGATGGTTGTGTTTGAAAATTAAGCCTACAAACCCCACTTTCACCCGTAACTTTATTTGTTTTGTTATCTCATTTCCATGTTTTTAAAAATCAAGTTAAGTTTGAAAACTAAAAAAATGGAACTTTCACAAACTTGTTTTTGTTTTTGGAATTTGGCTAAGAGTTCAAAGGTTTTCTTGTCAAGGATGAAAAATTTGTAAGGAAATTCGGAGAAAACAAAGCATAATTTCAAAAACTAAAAATCAAATGGTTATCAAACATGGTTGATATTATCTAAATTGAGCTATGTTTTAATTATGTGGTAGTTAGCTTGGGACGACAATGAGGATTTAGCCAAGCTAAATATTTTAAGGCGAATTCATGTCAGCATGTTCTGATTTGAGGATGGTCTTGTCTTTGGTGGAGCTCTAATGATGATCACATGATGTTTTATAGGTGGGTGAATTTGAACAATCGCTTTGTACGAAATTTCAATTTTGCAACTAATAGATTTAGGACAAATTTGGATTTTTTAAAAACAAATTTATTCCAATGGAACTCTAAAATTTCATTTGTTTAGTAGATCCAAACACTAAATTTGTAATCTTGAAAATTTAAGGAACAAATAAACACTTTTTCAAAAACAAAAAGGAACAAATAAACACAAATCTCAAAGTTCAAGAGACTAAATTTGTAATCTATTATTTATTATTTTTTTAAAGAAAACATCTAAGTAGGTTGGAGATTTCTTAATTTAATTGATGAATACATGTGGTTGTGGTAAATATATATGCCACATAATATAATATGTGGGTTAGATTTTAAAATTTATTCAAAAGTATGATTTGTATAATTATATATGAAATTTGGAAATTAAAGTAGAAAGCTTTAAAATTAAGGAACTAAAATTCAATATTTAAGGTCTTGTTTGATAACCATTTTACTTTTGAAAATTATGCTTGTTTTCTCATGGATACCAAAACAAATGAACTATAGAATTAATGAATCGAGAAAGAGGTTTTTTTTTTTTTTTTTTTTTTGAGGTAGGCACCCTTTTCATAAACATTAATAGTCACGTGTAAGGGTGGTGTCTTTGATAAATGAACACATGTGATTCTTCATTTTAGTTATGCTGGTTAGTCTAAAATATGGTTCTTCGGCTCATAAGACCAACGGTCTAACCAGCCGAGCTACAAGACCATATGATATTATTTTTATCGAGTGACAAATAGTCCAAAAGTAATTCTCCAAATAAACCAATCTTTAAGATAGCAGTGAAATTGTTAAGAATATTTGAAAATTTTTCGTAACTGAAAAGAAAAAATAGAACAAACATATGGTCCAAGCGGGGCTTGAACCCGCGACCTTTGGCTCATAAGACCAATGCTCTAACCAACTGAGCTACGAGACCATACAATATTAATGATATCCTAAAGGATCAACAATGTTATTATTGTTTAGTGACAAATAGTCTAAAAATAATTCTCCAAATAAACCAATTTTTAAGATAGTTTTGAAATTGTTAAGAGTATTTGAAAAGTTTTCATAACTTAAAAAAAATAGATTAAATTATGGTCCCAGCGGGGCTCGAACCCGCGACCTTCGGCTCATAAGACCAACGCTCTAACCAACTGAGCTACGGGACCCTACAATATTATTGTTATCATACAGGATCAACAATGTTATTATTGTTGAGTGACAAATAGTCTAAAAATAATTCTCCAAATAAACCAATTTTTAAGATAGTTTTGAAATTGTTAAGAGTATTTAAAAAGTTGTCATAACTTAAAAAATAAATAGATTGAATTATGGTCCCGGCGGGGCTCGAACCCGCGACCTTCGGCTCATAAGACCAATGCTCTAACCAACTGAGCTACGGGACCCTACAATATTATTATTATCCTACAGGGTCAACAATGTTATTATTGTTGAGTGACAAATAGTCTAAAAATAATTCTCCAAATAAACCAATTTTTAAGATAGTTTTGAAATTGTTAAGAGTATTTGAAAAGTTTTCATTACTTAAAAAATAAATAGATTGAATTATGGTCCCGACAGGGCTCAAACTCGCTACCTTAGGCTCATCAGACCAATGCTCTAACCAACTGAGCTACGGGACCCTACAATATTATTATTATCCTACAGGATCAACAATGTTATTATTGTTGAGTGACAAATAGTCTAAAAATAATTCTCCAAATAAACCAATTTTTAAGATAGTTTTTAAATAGTTAAGAGTATTTGAAAAGTTTTGGGAAAAATACACTTTTGGTCCCTGAGGTTTGGGTTAAGTGACACTTTGGTCCCTGAGTTTTCAAACTCAACAAAAATACCCCTGAGGTTTGAGATAAGGAGCATTTTGGTCCCTGCCGTCCAATTTTCCGTTAAATGCTAACAGATTGCTGACGTGGCCAAATTTTTTTAATTAAAAAATTATTTTTTTTAATTTTAAAATAAAAATAAAGAAAAAACAATAAAAAAACAATAAAAATATTATTATTTAAATTATTTTTAAAACTTAACTCTCCACCCACTTCTTCATCTTCTTCCCTCAACCCCTCAATCTTCTTCTTCACATCTCCGGCGGCTGGCCACCGCTCGCCGCCACCGGCCGCCGGCGACTGTAATTTTTTTTCTTCTCCTTACTTCCTCTCTTTTACCCCATTTTTCTTCTTTTCTTTAAAAAAAAAAAAAAAATTCAAGAGGGAGGACAGAAACAGAGGAGGAGGGAGGTCCCTCCTCCCTCCCCGTCCAAATCGAAATAGAGGAGGAGGGAGGAGTCCTCCCTCCTCTTTCTTTTCCGGCGCGAAACGGAGGGAGGAGGGAGCCCCTCCTCCCTCCTCCCTCTTGATTTTTTTTTTTTTTTTAAAGAAAAGAAGAAAAATGAGGTAAAAGAGAGGAAGTAAGGAGAAGAAAAAAAAATTACAGTCGCCGGCGGCCGGCGGCCGGAGATGTGAAGAAGAAGATGGAGGGGTTGAGGGAAGAAGATGAAGAAGTGGGTGGAGAGTTAAGTTTTAAAAATAATTTAAATAATAATATTTTTATTATTTTTTATTGTTTTTTCTTTATTTTTATTTTAAAACTAAAAAAATTATTTTTTTAATTAAAAAAATTTGGCCACGTCAGCAATCTGTTAGCATTTAACGGAAAATTGGACAGAGACCAAAATGCTCCTTATCTCAAACCTCAGGGGTATTTTTGTTGAGTTTGAAAACTCAGTGACTAAAGTGTCACTTAACCCAAACTTCAGGGACCAAAAGTGTATTTTTCCCAAAAGTTTTCATAACTTAAAAAATAAATATAATTGGACCAAAAGTGTATTTTTCCCAAAAGTTTTCATAACTTAAAAAATAAATATATTAAATTATGGTCCCGGCGGGGCTCGAACCCGCGACCTTCGGCTCATAAGACCAACGCTCTAACCAACTGAGCTACGGGACCTATATTTTAATAAGATGAATTTGAATATTTTCATAATGTAGAAAAAAGAAAAGAAAAGAATTTGAAAGGTCTTAAGCAATTTAAGACAATTATGTGAGATTTTTTTTTTTTTAAAAAAATTAATAAATAAACAAAGGGTATTTACAATTTGTGGCTTTTTTTTTTTTAAAGATAATTAAAAAGAAAAGTAATATCAATATCAAATATGAATTTTTATTTTCAATTATTATAAGAAAAAAATGTAACCAATTAAATAAATGGAAGATTAATTTATGTCCTTATAAAAAAAATCAAAATTATTAAATATTTATTTTATATTCTAAAATTACAGTTAGAATTATAAAAAAAAAATTATATATTCTTATCAACATATATACAGGAAAAAATGAGGCAATGTTAAATATTCTTGTTTATCAAGTGAGATTTATTTTTTTTAGTTCAACAATATTTGAGATGGAAAGATGTCAAAGTGAGCATAATTCAACACTAATTCACATGTATCATCAATCAAAGGATCAAAAGTGACAAACTAATTTGAACAATAATTGGTGGAACATAGATCATTGTATTAAAAGTTAGAGCAATAGGGAGAGTTCATTGTATTAAAAGTCTTATTTTTTTTTATTTTTCCAAGTTACAAATGATTGGAAGAAGAGAGAGAACATTATTTTTTTTAGTTCAAATGGTAAGGGATGGAGGATATTGAACCTCAAACCTCTTTTGGTGGTCGATGACACATATTTTATGGGCTTCGACACTTAAGGCCCTGACACCATACTCGTCTTAACTTCAAATTTCCTATGATTGAGCCACCGAAAAGGAAGGTGCACCTTGTTGGTATATGTAGTATCTATCAATTCTTTTAAGCTTATCTTGACCATGTATTCATCTCCTCAGGATCCCTCTCATTCGGATATGGTCTCGGTTCATTCATGTACCCCTCCTAATCCCGGGCATCACATAAATATTATTGTTATCAAGTGATAAACTTTTTTATTTTTTGACAACAGTTGTCAAGTGATAAACTAATAAGAGGAATTGAGATAGATCGTTGTATTAATTTTTTTATATTATTTAACAATTACATGGGTGAGAGATTGAATCATTGACTTTTGGAGATGATAATAGGTGCCTTATCTAATGAGCTATGCTCATATTAGCATCATTTTATTAAAAGTTAAAATTATTATTGTGAACATAGTTTAGTGGTAATTGACATATACCCTCCACCAAACTGTCGAAATTTGAATCTCTTCATTCCAAATGTTGAACTCAAAAAATAATAATACTAATAATTATTGGAGGCGAGGGAGGGAGATAATCTACTCAATAAAATATATTTATGGTGTAGTTTTTTTTTTCTTACACAATATTTATGGCGGAGTTGTTAAGGGATTTTGAAAGGTTTTCACCATTAAAAAATGTAAATTAAATAAAACAAATTAAAAGGTCTTAACAGTAACCACAATTTCAAAATTTGAAATCCTTTCAAAAAAAAAAAAAAAATCAAAATTTGAAATACAATACTAAAATATATTTATGGGTAATTATTAAAAAAAATTTGAAAAATTTCATTATTATTTGTTAAAGTGAGCACAACTGTATATACTGGATTAAACTCCTTATATCTACATGATTATTGTACTAAAAGATTTCATAATTTTTTTTTAAAAAAAAGTGAAGTAAATAAGAGAATTTGAAAGATTTAAAAGGCATTAATGAAATATATTTAGGGTGGAAATTGTTAATGAAATTTGAAAGATTTTCATAATTAAAAAGAATACTTAGCTATTCCTAAAAAAAAAAAAAAAAAAAAAAAAAAAAAAAATCTTACCTCTAATGGCAATTTCACCATTTGAGAGATTTTTTTTTTCTCTCTCTTTTGAGAGGTGGTGAGAGTTTAATACGTTTCAATTTTGTATCCATTAAAAAAAAAGTTTTTAATTTGATGTCAAATAAATTCTATATTTAAAACTTTGTATTTAATGAGTCTCTATATTATTAGAAACAATTGTGTCGATGACCCATTTTGAGAGGCCAAAATGAAAAATGTCTTACCTTTTCAGAATAAAGATGCATGCCTTTTGCTTACGTCATCATCTCCTAGCAAAATTCATTTTACTCTCTATATGAAAATGCGCATTTAAGGCATTTAAGAGCCAGAAGTTAGAGCCAGAACGAGAGTGGAGAGGGAGCAAGAGATTGGAAGAGAAATGAGAAAGAGTAAGAGATTGGAGGGAGAAATTGGAGAGCAAGAGCGAGAGCGAGATTGGACAGAAACTGGAGAGAGAGTGAGAGATTGGAGAGAGAGTAGCGAGAAAGAGCGATGTTAGAGTAGAGTAAAATGGTCATTTTACTAAGATGCATGCTAACGCAAGCAAAATGACATATATCATTGTTTTGAAAATGTAGTACATTTATCATTTTACCTATTTTAGAGGGTCGTCCGTACAAAAATCTCATATTATTATCCATGTCTGAATTGATCAATCATTTGTTGTTTGGGTTTGAAGAAGTTTCAATTGGACTGAAGTTGCACTTCAGATGGACAGATTTACCATGGGAGGGAACCCTCCCTAGTAGGTTCTTTTGCTTTTTGTTTTTTCTTGAGTTGGTTCGTTTTTCTATTTTTCTTTGAAAAAAATCTCTATATATAGAAACTTATTAGACATCTTCAAAGTTCATAAACCTATTAAATATATTTTAAAGTCATGGACTAAATAGACATAAATATAAAAATTTAATGACTAAAAGTATAATTAAAAAAAAAGAAAGACGAACAAAAAAATTGTAAGTGGTTTCATTTAAAAAAAAAAAAAATGTAAGTGGTTTCGAAGTCCACATCCACTTTCAAATCATAGTCTTATTAGTAAAGAAGAGATTGAGAACACCATTAAAGAGGGAGAGTAAGCTCTAGAACTCACACGTAATATGAGTACTTTTTTTTTTTTCTTGTCTTTATGCCCATTACTAGATAACCTCCTCATCATAAGTAATTACAAACTTAACCGCGCCAATATGATTAAATTTGTACTAATGACGAAGAGGTATGTGGTTCAAGTCGAGACTACATGTCAATTATTGTTGGACTATACTCATTTGACTAAAAGTGAAAAATGACTAACTTGTTTAACCTCATTAAATGAATATGTGAGTCAAAATTAACTTTTTTTTATAAAAAAAGTAAAGTGACCAAATAATTAGAGAGGAGAGAGAGAGTTGAGCTTAGCTCTTGGTCGAGAGTACACGTTTTATGTCAGTTGAACTATTACTCTTGTTGGCAAGCTAAATGTTATTGTTGTTGTTGAGTGAAACAATGGGAGGAAGGGAGATCATTGAGATCATTATATTAAAAGTTACCACGGTATGGTTGTTGAGTGAAACTAATTTGAGGAAAAAGAGAAGTCATTGTCTAAAAGTTAAATGGTTCGAATCTTATTTTGGTATTTGAACTTTCATTTTCTTTTAGTTTAGAACATTTGGGGTAGGGGAACTCAAACTTCTAACTTCTTTGGTCAAAGAGTACATGCCAATTATGGTCGAACTATGCTCATTTTGACAACTTTCAAGTTTGTTCTATTTTAGTTCCTAAACTTTCAAAATGCTCATTTTGACTAATGAACTATTAGATTTATTTCATTTTGGTTTTTGAAATTTTAAAATGACCATTTTAGTCCCTAATATGAGCATGATTTTCAAGCCACATGATTAGAGACAAGTATTGAGCAAGCGGATATTAATTGAAAAACTATTATAGTAAGAATCATAATGATTATTTCCTAAGAGTTTGAAGATTAAAATAGACATTTTGAAAGTTTAAGAACTAAAATGAAACAAACATGAAAGTTCAAGAACCAAAACAAATATTTTAAAAGTTCAATGAATAAAATAAAACCAACCTAAAAGTCTAAAGACCAAAATAGAATTGAAACCATGACTTAAATAGTATTGGATATTGTATTAAAACGCAAGAGTTTAAGGTTAAATTATAAGTTTAGGCCATGACTTTCAGGTTTGTATTGATTTGGTCCCTAAATCTTAGGTCTCCAACTTTTCAATTGTACCAATAGGTCCCTAAACTTTAAAATATATCTAATAGGTCCTAAAATTTTCAATTTTGTGTCTAATAGGTCATGGACTTATTCAACATTTTAAAAAATTCATAGACTTATTAGATACAAAATTGAAAGTTTATGATTCAATTGGACACAAAATTCAATTATAGAACTAGAGTAGTTAATTTTTTTATAAAAAAAATAAATATATCAATGACTATTAGACACAAAGTTAAAAGTTGAACGACTTATTAAATATATTTAAAAATCAAAGACTTCACAAAATTGAAAGTTCAATAACCTATTAGACATCTTTTAAACTCAGAAATCAAATATATAAAGCTTAAAAGTTCAAGACTAAACTTATAAGAACTAAGTGTTGCATACGAGTAAGGATCTCCCTACCTACTTTATTAAAATCTTGACAACTAAGCCCCCGTTTGATAACCATTTAGTTTTTTGTTTTTGAAAATTATGTTTGTTTTCTCTTAAATTCTCTACCATGACTTTCATCCTAGTTAAGGTTGTATTTGAATTCCTAATCAAATTTTAAAAACAAAAGCAAGTTCTTGAAAACTATTTTTTTTTTTCCAAAATTGGACTTGATTTTTGAAAACACGGTAGAAGATTGATACTAAAACCAAGAAACTTATAGGTGGAAGTATGGATCTCCCTTCCTACTTTATTAAAATCTTGACAACTAAATCCTCATTTGATGACCATTATTTAGTTTTTGGTTTTTGAAAATTATGTTTGTTCTCTCTTAAATTCTCTATACCATGACTTTCATCCTAGTTAAGGTTGTATTTGAATTCCTAGTCAAATTTTAAAAACAAAGCCAAGTTTTTGAAAACTACTTCTTTTTTTTTTTCAAAATTGGACTTGATTTTTGAAAACAAGGTAGAAGATTGATACTAAAACTAAGAAACTTGTAGGTGGAAGTATGTGTGTATAAGCTTAATTTTCAAAAACCAAATGGTTATCAAACGGGACCTAACAAAGAGAAATAGAGAAAGTGATAAAACTATTTTATCTCTTCTATTTGTCAACATTTTAATGGTGGTATGTAGGAAGATCCCTACACATCGGTATGCAGCTAAGTATTTTTCAACTTTTAACGAAAATTTGGTCAATGGAAGCGACAAAGCACTTAGGGGGTGTTTGGGGCATTGAATAAGTTATAATAACCCCCTTTAATATAACATATTCAGTGTTTGGGGCATCAACAAAAATAAATGGTGAGGTGAGTTATTTTTACCCCCGATTATTTTATTCATTCTCTACCGTAACCATCATTCAACCCACCCGATTATCCTATCCATTTTCTACGGTAACTCTCTCCTCTCTTCTTCCATGCGACTCATTGACTTTTCCGACGACCGACGACGACTTTTCTGGCGATCGCCGACGACTTATCCGAAAAAGTCGTTGACAACATCGAAGGTTAAACTTTAAAAAAAAAAAAAAAACATTCAAATGAAATTGTATTTATCACACTCAGGTTTATTTCAAATGATTTTATTGATTAAAAAAAATTGGACTAAACATTTACAATTTTTATTTTGGCAATACTAAAAGTTAACTAATATGATTTTTCTATACCAAATCCTAAACTTTTTTATTTTGTAAAAAAAAAAAAAACAACTAGAAAAAGAAAACAGTCAGTTTGAACCTTTGATTCAGAACCCCAGGTTAAAACATATCAGCACTCCAAACACAGACTATTTTATCCCAAACTAAAATAATCTGCATTTCAAAGACAAATTATTTAATCACAGATTATTTTATTTCAGACTATAATAATATGCACCTCAAACACAGATTATTATAACCTCAAATTATTATAACCACCAAATAATATAATCAATTCAGCGCTCCAAACAATTCCTTGTTAGAGAGGGAAAGGAGAGAAGGTGTGGGTGTGAAAAGTCCAAATGGCAAGGGGTAGGAAGAGTAAAACTATGGGCATTGTGGGGCTTGGAGAGTCCAAATGGGAATTGGGAATTGGGAAATGTCAAGTCACAAGTGGGTGAAGGGTCTCTTCAGTCGTGTCGCCATTGGCTCCTTTGCTTTGCGTGCGTGTGAGACACATGTCGGTGTCCTTTCAATTTCCTCCCATTCAAACAACTCTCACTTTTTTTTTTACCCTAACAATAGTTCAAGTCATAACTCAACCATCAAGACATTCCTAACATTTTTAAGTCGAGTGGTGCTTGGGAAGAGTGATTATCTTAAAATATCGAATCCATGTTTGTCTCGTAAATTTATTACACAATTCATAAGTTCAAGAAATATGCATCCTAAACACGTGTTTTCTAAACCGTAGATATTGTTATGATACTAATCAATTCAACAAATAAAGAATAAAGAAACGAGAGGAAACAACATAGATTTTACGTGATTCACTAACGGTGTGTTAGCTATATCCACAGACAAAGTGAAAGAGTATTTCTATTAGTATTAGTGAGGAATAAGATACAGATAAAGAGATTAAAACAATTTAGGATAAAATGGTTTTTTTAGTACAACAACATTTGGGATGGAAAGATTCAAACTTTTGACCTCTTGGTCGAGGGTACATGTCAATTAAGCTCGCTTTGACGATACAATGGTTTATATATGACACCCCTTCTAACTCTAATAGATTTGCCAAAATAAAGACCAAAAGGAAAATAACATAACTAATCTCTATACAAAATTTAGCTTATGGGATGTTGTCCCTCATCATGGGAAGTGTCAGATTTAAGGCATATCATCAGGTATAATACTTTTTTAGACTTGAGATATCAAACTCACACTTCAAATGTCTCCTTATATAGTAGTTCAAATATTCAAATTTATACTCCCATGTTTGAGTTTCACCAGTATTTACCCATATGGTATAAATTACTTCACTATATCGTCACTGAGACATGACTACAAGTTGATAAATCATGTCCAGGGAAAATGTCTAGGAACTCAATGAAAAAACACCCTACCCTACCTTGATTTTCGTCGGTATGTCTTCGAAACACCCTCTCGAGAATCCCAAAAGAAAGAAAGAAAAAAAAAAAAAAATAGTTTGAGAAATGACAATGATGAGCAACATTTCTCAACCTCAAAAACATTGGAAAAATATCTCTCTCAATCAAGTTTCTCATCTCTTACCCAACAAAGTAATTCCTATAATGAATGTATGATTTGAACACATAGCCTCCTCTCTCTCTCTCTCATACCAATATCATCCATCCCATTGGCCAACACACACCAAATCAACATCAGCCTCACAATCCTCCAAATTCCAATCTCATCTCTTCTTTTTCTTTAACCTCTCCTTTTTCTTTTTTCCTCTGAAAATTTTTTAATTTTCCCATTTCATTTTCCCTCAAATTCCCACTTCCCAATCAAAACCAAAACCACAAATCTTTCCAACTACAAAACCCACGTCTCCGATTTCTCCATCTGGACCCTTACATCCATGGCGGACGGAGCTTTCTAGGGTTTCGCTGCATGAGACGAGAGAGGTTCGAGCGAGTGAGTTATCGGAAGATGGAATTTCACGGCGCTGCAGGTTCTGTTCTCCATCAGTACTCCGTTCCTCCGCCGCCATTGACGGCTGAGAAACCTCCCGCGGCTGAGAAAATCGGAATCCAACAGGAACTGCAATGTCTGGTCTCGAGTTTTGGCGGAGGAAAAGGCTCGGAATCGGAAGTGAAGGCGGACGACGGAGCGGTGTTGGAGATTGCGACGGAGGAGGAGGAGATACAAGAACCGACGACCTCCGAGGAGGAAGGCGGACGGGAGAGGCTGAAGAGGCACCGGCGGGAGATGGGCGGGCGGGTATGGATACCGGAGATATGGGGACAAGAGGAGCTTCTGAAGGATTGGATCGATTGCTCCGCCTTCGACGCTTGTTTATTTCCGACGGGAATCGGATCGGCGAGGGCGGCGCTGGTTGAAGAAGGAAGGAGGGCCAACAATGGCGGATTCAGACTGGAGAACAGGTGCTGATTTTTCAGTGATTGAATTTTTTTAGGGTTGGGTAAATTAATTGCAATAAAAGCAAAAAGAAAAAAAAAGTAAAAAAAAAAAATATTTTAAAAAATCCATTTCCCAAGCTCTGAATATTAGTTTCCAACATCTGGGGAAGAGGATTTTGAATGGAAACAATCAAACAAAATGATGCTTTTATTTTGTCTATGGCTTCTCTTTCATTGGCCATTTGATTTTCCATTATTGTTAATTAATACAATTATGAATTCTCCATGCTACTTTCTAATTTCGATACTATTATTGTTAATTATTATTATTATTTTGATTAATCCTATTCCCTTCGTATATATTTGCATTTATTCATCTCCCTCTTAAAAAAAAAGGAGAAATTTGAACGATGAAAATTTAAAATCTGTTTTTTTTTTTTTTTTTTTTTTTTTTTTTTTTTTTTTTTTTTTTTTTTTTTTTTTTAGGAATCTGTTACTATTTGTCTTTTTTAAATTTGTTTATTGTTCTTTTTCATTCAAGTTATGATTTAATGAATGCTCTTTATTCTCTAGGTAGATAGATTTACCCAATGATAATAAGAATTCTGTCAAATACTCTCCAAATTCACCAAAAAATTTTCAAAGAATCAACTTTTTGGGAAAAATTTAATGGGGGATGAATTTCCTAAAATAGTTATAAATTTGCATTTTTTAATTAAAAAAATTAATATGGTTATATTATATTCTTAAAAAGAAAAAAAAAAAAAGTGTGTTTGATGGTTTTTTTTTTCTTTTTTAATTTTACCTAGAAAACAAGATTTTATAGTTTTTTTTTTTTTTGAAAAAAAGATTTTATAGTTTTTTCGGAATATAAAATAGGCCAAATGTTTAACTAAATTATGCAATAAATGTGTTAGTTGAAATTTCAACGCCTATGAAAAATAATTATTCCCCTATCAATTCACATCTGTCACACCATTTCATCGAATAAATTCCTACTAAGACTTGACCACATACAATTTATGAAGTATTTTGAGTTTTTTTCTAATATTCTAAAAAGTAATTTTGAGTTCGTTAAACATTTTTATGTATCACTTCCTCTTCAAAAAATTTAGAAATCCTTGCAAAGCAATTAGAATACCTTACATAATATTTTCATGTCCGTAATCTAATCAAATATTCCAATATCATTTGTGATATATATATATTCCAATATCAAATTCTTGGATATTAGATTCCCCGAATTTAGATAATTAAATCACAACCAAACATTGAAAGTGGGTTTGAAATAACTTTTAAAATCAAAAGGTGGTTTTAGCTCATTAAAGGTACTTTTAAAGAATTTCATAATGTATAATCAAAAGGGATTTTATTTTTTAAAAAAAAAATAAAAAATAACCATTTATCTATTTCTATTAAAAAAAAAAAAGATTTTCAATTACTTATAAAAGTATCTCCACTTATAAACTTTTTTTTCCTTCTCATAAACTATTCCCAAGTTCCCAACTCTCCCTACAACTAAAATGAGCTTATCACAACTTTTCAAATAGCAAAAATGGTTTTTAACCCATCAAAAACACTTTTTAAAATGTTTGAAGGAAATATGGTTAAAAGTAATTTAAAAAATTCTAAAAACATGAGTATAACTCAACTGAAAAAAGTAAATCATACCCTCGACCAATAGGTTAGAAATTTGAATTCCCTACCCATCATATTAAAGAAAAAAAAAAAGTAATTCACTTAAAAAAGAACTCATCCCAAACACTCTTAGAGTATGTTTGGTTTAACAAGTGATTAATTTAGGAAAAAAAAATCTAATGTTTGACAACCACTAAAAATGACCTATTAAAAAATAAGATTGAAAAATAAATCATTTTAAGAGAAACACTTGAAAGTAAATTTTTTAACCAGAGTTGTTAAATATATAATAACTTGTGTATAAAAATACTTATGAGTAACCAAACATCGGAGTACTTAAATTCTAAACAATTCTTATACAAAATATTTAAAAGAAAATGTATTCTTGAAAAACACTTAAACTAAAAGTATTCCTAACAGATTCTTAATCTTTTGCTTCCCTCCTATTTAGAACACTCTGGATGCTCCAAGAGAAATCTGAAGCACAGAATTTGCCAAGCAAACAATTGCTCTGGTTGGTAATGTGATCCATTTACTTCCAACACAGAAAACAGCATCCAAACAGCTACAAATGCTCTCCCAATCCTATTCAGTTTTGGATTTGACATGTTTGGAGCATCATTCAGCTGACTC
This sequence comes from Luffa acutangula, assembly GCA_036850905.1. Lineage (NCBI taxonomy): Eukaryota > Viridiplantae > Streptophyta > Magnoliopsida > Cucurbitales > Cucurbitaceae > Luffa > Luffa acutangula. Next base: position 50,199,587 of record CM072096.1, on the reverse strand, counting down.
AAACTCAGCCTCTGCTCCCTTGGTTCATCATTCACTCACAATAAACTATTCCAATAGACAGGACTCAACAATAAGCTTAAGGATCTCATAATCAAGAGATAAAAAGATGAGTGGATGCCCCAAAACACAGGTTATTAAAATTATGGGTACTTCTCTACCACCTTGAACATTATAATTCACATAATTTATGATCCTCTTTGGTAATTATATAAAAATACTATGGCACAAACATGATTCGAAAAGTTAATTTGGGAATTAGGAAATAGGAACCAGCTCCCATATCCTTATTGTACCATCGTCGCTCGCTGAAGCAAGAAGCCTCTTCTCCTGACAGAAGTTGGATCGAAAATGTTAGAACGATACAAATCGGTATTTTAAAGCATAACGACGACTGAGGAGAAAAACGCATAGCAACTCGTGTAGTAGAGATAATAGCATACAATCGACAATTAGAAATATCGTAGACCAACCAAAAGCAGAAAGTTTACAGCTGAAAGCAAAGGGGCTATAATTACTGTGGTCTTCGAACTTTCACTTGGGTAGAGGGAGTAAGGATTCTTTGGCAACCATTAAGTCAATAAATTTTTTCCTTTAATATATAAATTGGGCATTTGAGCCGGTTAATTTACATGTATCTCGACCAATCTTACGAGTTACAAGACAATTGTTTAACTCTGACATTTTTTTTTTTGAAACATGTTTAACTCTGACATTTAGTTGTAAGAAAACTTGTAGGATTTAATATCTTAGAAAGGTGATCATCATAGTATAAGTCAAAAGAAAATAGTATATGTGACATGTCGAAATCCATATATGACTATGGTTAAATTCCAGCCGTGAGCTTAATCATTTAAATGCTAGTTAGGGGTAAACATTTTGCATGTTGAAATAAGAGCTTACCCCTGGGCTCCATTGCACTGAATTTACATCCATGTTATGGGCCTTCTCCTTTAATAGCAACTGGAATGAAGATCCATCAACCTGCGATGAAAAGGGAGAGTGGTCAATATTTTTTCCTTTCACTCCAAAGTTCCACTCGTTTTAACGTCTTGAAACTAATAACATATTCAACTGATGCTAACATGAGCATAACTCAACCATTAATACATCTTTACTTCCTCAAGAGGTAAGTTTGAATCTTCCACATGTGCATTTTCCAACCAACAAAAAAAAAAACATATTTAACCCACCGTCCAACATCCAGTACTGAGCCTCACTGAACCATGTTCTAAAGTTTCCAAAAGATGAGAAATAATGATCTCCATAAAGCTATATATGAGAGACAATATGCACGTCCAGACACATTATCGTACAGATGCGAGCAAATGCTAATGATGAGAAGGTGACGCAAGTATCCATTACCACTTTCTCTTGATTCTCCACAAACAAACGGATAGCATCATCAGCTGCTCCACTAGCAATTAGACCGTTTCTGTCACATTCACGTGCAATAATCATCAGGCCCATAAATGTACGGTTAGAAATTACAATATAAGATGAAAAGGAAAGGCTGCAAAGCACAGTTAATAAAAAAGCTACACAGGATAAACCATAATATGTTTCCCAATCAACATTTAACAGAATTCCTGCACTAATAAAGTACATGCGATGAACTTTTCAACGAGCATAAATATTGACCGTCAATGTTCGATGAGTTTAACAGCAGAATCCACTGACTGGCCTGTATGATATTTTGAACTCTTGGGCATTTAGTCGAATCCAGTAGTGTTTACAGCTACGCCAATTCCTGGAGATTACATGTGGTGCACTTTTCTTTCTTCTTTCTTTCTTTTTTTTTTTTGGTGGTGGGGAGGGGGGCTGGTTAAGAAAACACCTTTCATCAAGTCTTCCTTCCCATTTTGGAAGATTTTGATGACTCTTTTTGTTAAAAATAAATGTGGGAGTCTCAGGATTTGAACCTCTGACTTCAAAGGAAGGAGTGCATGTCAATTATCACTAAACTAGACACACTTTGGCATGACCCTTCAAAATTTATTCTTAATGAAATGAAATAAATGTTTATTACAAAGAGGGGGGAAATTAGCCCTCTCTTTTCTTGATAATTTTTATTTGGGAGAACAGGTAGCTTTTAGGTAAATAAAGCTTACTCGTCAAATGTGTTACCGATACATTGTGAAAAATGGAATATTGCCTTATCCTAGCTGTCCAGATGCTCACAAAACGGAGAAGAAATTAAACAAAGCACTCTATAAGTATGACCAAATTTCCGCACACCTTCATTTCTTTGCGAACTACTGGAGTAATTGTCCTTATCCTTAGACATGGTAGCATGAGAGAAATAAAAATCTTTTATAGACCTAATATTGAAACCTTACAGCAACAAAATAGTTAAGATTACCTGGACCAATGAACAGAGAAAATTGTTCGATCATGATAGCCAGAAAGAGTGCAAGTGTGCCTCCTAACAAAACCAGATAAAAAAAAACTAACCATCAGCAGGGTTATAGATAGACAGATATGACATAATAGTAGGATAGAAATGAAGTTACAAATAAGATGGCCATATTAAAGAATCAACTCTTTGATATGAATCCCACACTAAATTAATCTGAAACATCTACGGATAGGTGCAACAGAACAATGTGACACAGTACAAGTTGGACAACAGCTTAACCATAACTACGGAAGAAACATTATCACTTAGTCTGTGTATTTAGATGCACACGAAGTACTCTACTACTACATTACAAATAAGCACACATACACATCAAGACATTCATATGCATAAACATATATATAAACACAGCAAACCGGACTAGTAAGGAAAACTTCGGTCACAAATGACAAAATCACATTGAAATATTAGATGTCCTTGACACTAAATATTCTAAATTCGAGCAATATAGGCATCAGCAGAGCAAACAAATAAAAATCACCTTCATGAATCCAGATTTTAAGATTTTTACTACCATAACTCCACAAGGAGTCAAGTTAAGGTACTAAGTACGGCAGATGAAACATTCCTGTAATGAAAAAACGCAACTCTAAGTACTTGAACTTACATACGACAGTCTCAACCTATTTAAAGACGATATCAAACACTCCCCCGCCCCCCCACAAAAAAAAAAGCAAGAAATAAAAATTGCAGGGTAAGAAATCAATATTTTTGAAAATCTTCGAGAAACAATGATTCATTTTGAACTCCTTCAATTACAAGGTTTTAATCAAAGGAGGCCATGTCATTTAGATAAATGATATATATTATGAATATTCTTCCCTTCCAAGCCAATGATTTAAGCACAAAAACCTACCAGCCAATCTACTAACAATAAAAGGAAACATAACACATTGCATCAAAATTTATCCGATCAATAAATTTCAGTACTCCAAAGCCACATAATGATAATTACAATAATGATGAAGATGAAGTTTTTGTGTCCCTCACCATGATGAATAGCCACCCCCAGAATGCAACCTTGTCTCATCTGTTTCCCATATTTTAAGGGTGAGATCATCGCTGCAGAAGTGGACCATAGTCAAATTAGATTCACCTAATGGAATAAATTTAAACTTGGTTTGAAATAATTTCTTATTTAACTTGAAAAAATAAATGGGGAAAATTGAATAACTTCCATGAAAATTTGAAATTTTATTGCTGACACACACACACAGCCTACCTACAGGTGACCATTTTGTCTCCAGCTGCATTAAGAGAAAGGGCCCAAACTGTAGAAGAGTGACCACTGAGGAGAAAATGAGCATCAAGTTAAACCTAGTTAGGCTGAAGTTAGCTGCCCTTTGGCAATGAGGATGAATTTATGGGAAAAGCACGAGAGAAAAGTGAAATAGTTATGTACTTGTTAGATTCATCTAAAGTCTGAACACAGTGCCAATCATCATTATCATCATCACCTGCCCAAACCTGATGTGATTTCATCAGTAAAAATTAATATCACCTGTGCAAATCTGAAGTTTCCATAGGCACGAAAAAAAGTAACTGAAATAATATTCATAGTTAGAATTAGGTACCTTGACAGTGTTGTCGTAGCTACATGAGAATAAAAGATCCAGGGTTGGGTGCCACTGAACCATTTTTACATCCTGTGTATGTCCTTGCAGCACAGAAACACACTCATACTCATTACCAGGCAATACTTCCCAAATCCAAACAGTTCTATCTCGACTGCACGTAGCAAGAAGAGAACCAGAAGCATTCCAAGATACACTTTTGACCTCATTCTCATGACCCTATAAGTCAACCAACGAGAGTTTTTTTCAATGCACTGATACTTGGATAAGACAAGGACAATAAAATAGCAGACAACCCTATCCTCATGGATCATCAGGAGAAAATCTTGCAAACAATAGTGATATTTATGCATATAATATTTGATAGGCAGTCCTACCTCTAGAGTGGAAACACACTCATAATCTCCCCCTATATTCTCCCAAATAGCCGTGGTGGCATCAAAGCTTGCAGTGGCCAATAATTTACCGTTTGGTGACCAAGCACACGACCTAACAGTTCTAGTATGCGTTTCTTCTAAAACTGCCTGCAAATAACACTACATTAGCATTCCAGCTCTCAAAGTCAAACACCCTAAAGATTTCGATGAAGTGTCTCATAATCATATGGAAAATATCAAATTGCACAAAACAAAAGGAACACTTGAAAGATGAGATACTTTCTCGGTTGCATAACTTCAGCTGTTTAGGTTAGTCATCTAATCCCAAATATTTCGTGAAAACCTCATAGTTAAAGAACTATCAACTCGATGAACAATTTCCACTAAACTAAAACGATTCCATCCACGTCAAAATCCAATACCATACGAGCAACTCTGACAATTAACATAAATCTACAGATAAAATAGAACCTTGCAATTCCACGAACCAGAGGAGGGACTTTGCTCCCAGATACGAACGGTTTTATCGCCGCTACAAGAAGCAAAAAGAAGTGGAATTCCTCCAACTCCGGTGGCGGGATTCCATGCTAGACTCCATACCCTATCAGTGTGACCTTCAAGCTTCGCCGTCTCCTTGAGCTCGAATCGGCCATCCCAAAGCTCCATCACAAGAATGGAATTCGTTTGCCAAATCTCCGGCAAAACAGGAAGATTATCAAGCCCTTGGTCCTTGAGTATCGGAGATTCTTGAGCTCTGCCGTAATGGCCGGCGAAGGGATCAGCACGCGCCGCCGCAGATTCTCTCCTCAACGAGTCGTCGGCTTACAAAGATTTACGCATTAATGAAGTAAGGCAATCATTTTACGGCTCTATTGAAATTGGAAATATTCTTTTAAAAGATTGTGCAACTTTGATGGACTTTACAGGTTAAAATTAAAAAAGTTTCCTAGGGTTTATTTCAATTTTATATATTTTTATTCACGGTAATGTAATATTTTCATATTAAATTTACAAGAATATTTAAATTTATTTATTTTCTTCACTAATGTTTGGAATTGAATTTTTTTTTTCAACCTTTGATGGAAATTTGAATCTTTGACCTTTCGATTGAGAATACATGAGCTATACTCGCTTTGGTGAAATTGAATTTAAAATAGAAATTATAAATACCAAGAAAAGTTATTACTATAATTCGATGTTATTGTGTTAGGTGTTATATAAATAATAATTATAAAATATTTTTTCTATTCTAATAATCATTCATAGTATTTAATACTATAAATGCAAGTGCTCTTTATTGTAAAAAAAAAAAAAAAATGCAAGTGGTCTTAAACATGTGTAATTGTTTTTTTTTTTTTCCCTTGATTTTTAGGTAATTGTGGAAATTGATTACATCTCAAGTCTTAAGGCATGCTTGGGAGTGATGATTGAATTATTGATTTAAGGAAAAGAGATTTTATGAAATTGTGAGAGAGTCCTTAGAAACCCCCAATACTAACATATTTTTATGAAAAATAATAAATATATAAATACATAATAAATGATGGAAAAGAAAAAGGAAAAAAAAAACCCAAAAGCAGTGTTCTAAAAATAGAATCCACAAAGATTTAAAAAAAAAAAAAAACATTAAAGTTGGGAGGTGATTCCCGGTCAATCATCAAATCAAAAATCACCTCCCAACAAATTTCTCAAAAATCAATTTAAATTGATTCCAAATTTTTTTAAAAAATCAATTTATCTATTTGCCAAACATGTTTATTTTAGAGGAAATTGATTTTGACATTGGTAAAATTGATTTTGACCATGCCAAAATCACTCCCAAACATACTCAGCCCCTTCTGAAATGAGCATGGAGTCCGTGCTTCGATCCTCAAAGCACGCGAGATCTGTTTAATTCCCTTTTCATGTGACGCCCGAGGTTAGGAGGGGTACATGAATGAACCGAGATCACATCCGAATGAGAGGGATCCTGAGGACATGAAAGCATAGTCAAGATAAGTTTTAAAGAATTGATAGATACTACCTATACCAACAAGGTGCACCTTCCTTTTTAGTGGCTCAATCATAGAAACTTTGAAGTTAAGCGTGTTTGACTTGGAGAAGTTCTATGTTTGGTGACCTCTTGGGAATTTTCCTAGGGAGCATGTGAGTGAGGACAAAGCATCCTAAATGGTTCGTGGGGACAGTCTTCACACTTGGGAGTAATTTAAGACGAGTATGGTAACGTGGCCAGGTTGCAGGGGAATGTCGGGGCCGTTTAGGGTCAAAGCCGGATTCCGAATCCTAGGCCTGAAGATATAAAAACATGGTTGCGTGGAGAAGACATTTGTTGTCATCCTATTGATTCTGGTATGATTTCTCACCTCACAACTTTTTAACTAAAAAAAAAAAAAAAACTTTTAAATTGAAGAAATCAACCTTTAGAATTTGAATTTGGCACTTGGTGTTCATGACATTTCAATACTTTTTTGCAATTTGGACATCCACTTTTTGTGACCTAGACTTTTTCATGGTAACATTTTGGTCTACTTTTCAATATTGAAGATGATGATATAAATAAATATGTAAATATATATATGTCTATATTATTCACACTTTTAGTTTTTATAATAAAAGAAAATTGGGTGACATCTCATGAATTTACAAAAAATATTTAAATTTGTTTATTTCTAAGTCATTGAAAATGGTGAATGTCACTCAAAAATTTTTTTGGAAGAAACAATTTTGTTTATACCATATAGATACAATTTTAAGCATTTTTAAACACACGATAAAAGATCACTCTTATCCATTGATTAAAGTCTACAACATTCTTTAAACGAGTATATTCCATTTTTAGTTGTACGGTTTGTACCTATCTCAAAATCTATCTCATTTTAATGTGGAGGCAAATTTCTTGACTAAAATATATATAGTCACTCGTATTCAATTCATGTCCCACATCCTCTTTTGTCTCAATAATTACTCTATGCCCTTGTGAGCATTGGACCTAATAGAGTATTGCACAAAATAAATAATTGATTGTAAAAAAATGATTCTCATATAATCAAATGATATTGCACAAGTTGCAAAGCTTTGGTACATGCATGTTGGTTGTTAAATTGAGTTGGCTCAATTCAATGTGTGTACATAGATATTTCAATGTATATTATACTACGTATCAACTTGTAACAATTTATTCCATTTAGATGACTTTATGAGAGATGTGGTAAAAGAAAATCAATTAATTTATTCCCCTAAAAGAAATATACTACATAAATATTTAAGCAAATTAAATAATAAAAGTGGATCATTATGAGAAATTAAAATACTTGTACACATGGCAATTAGAAATTTTGACCCAAGTTTTAATAATCAATTGATATTTCCAATATCGAGAGGAAAGACGGATAGAAACTATTTATTTGTTTGAAAAAGTTACAATAAACCAGTTATAAGATCAATTTTAAGTTTTATTCCAAGTACAAAATTAAAAATTGAATATTTGGAAGTATAAAATTTAAATTGAATGAAACTTAAAGTACAAGGATAATAATGATATTTTAACAAAAAAAAACCATTTTTTTTTATAAAAAATATAATATCATTTACTAGAATACTCATGGATAATATTGATATTAATGTTTTATAGATATAGATTTAGATATATACTGAGACATTAGTTGATATTTTAGTCCTATATTATTATTGTGGTTCAATTAAAGAAATAGTTAGCATTTATACTACCCAAAAGTAGACGGTTTAGCGAGTAAGAGGATAGAGGTTCGAATCCTCCACCCCCAATCGTGGTTGGAATTAATAAATAAATGGACAAAATACACTTTTAGTCCTTAAGGTTTGAGGTTGATATCTATTTGGTCCCCGAAGTTTCAAAAGATACATTTTAGTCCCTGAAGTTTGGAAAATAGTCTTAAATGGTCTCTGAGTTAATTTGATCGTTACTTGACTAACGAAAAAATGACGTGGCACGTTGATGTAGCAAATTTTAAACGAGGTGTATCAAATTTATTATTTTATATTAATTTTTTAGATTACATTTTTTCCCTCACCAAATCACCATCTTCTTCCCCATTTTTCTCTCTCTAAAACCTCCATTTCTCACAAATCTCTATCTCCTCCCCAAATTTTTTCCGTAAAACATCCTCTCCATAAAACGTCATTTAAAATTTGGAAGAGCAAAACTACGAAAAAAACAGGTAGCTATGAAGAAAACCCTATGAGATGACCAAAACTAACGTTGCATAGCCTTGAATCAAGCGAGAGAAATTTGGAAGAGAGGGAGATTTGGGGAGGAGAGAGAGATTTGTGGGAATCAACTTTTTAGAGAGAAAAAAAGGGGATGAAGATGGTGATTTGGTGAAAAAAAAAATAGAAAAATGATGTAACCTAAAAAATTAATATAAAATAATAAAATTTGTCCACCTCATTTAAAATTTGTCACCACAACGTGCCACGTCATCTTTCCATTAGTCAACTAACGGTCAAATTAACTCAGGGACCATTTAAAACTATTTTCCAAACCTCAGGGACTAAAGTGTATCTTTTGAAACCTTGGGGACCAAATAGACATCAATCTCAAACCTAGTGACCAAAAGTGTATTTTGCCCTAAATAAAATTTTAAAACCGGTTCAACCAGACCGTCTCGGTTATTCCAGCCGAGTCAAACCGGTTCGATCCGGTCAAGTTCCTTGCAGTTCGCTCTCGACAAATCAAGCAAATTCCATTCCCCTGTCTTCTTCTCTCAACCAAAGGCGCGAGAAGATTTTGCTAACCCTAACGCATAGATCAGAAGGCAAAGAACTCGCGAGAACATCAACAATGAATTCAGCAGGTCGAAGAAGCGGAGGCCTTCTCGAAGGTCTGTACAGAGTGATTATGCGACGTAATTCTGTTTACGTCACCTTCATCATCGCCGGTGCTTTCGTCGGAGAACGGGTAATGTTGTGGACCTCATCTTTATGCTAATTTATGTCTATTACATTTTTCTCTTTTCTTTTTGGTGGATTTTAGATTCGTTAATTTCGTTTCGGGTTTTGATCTGAGGATCGAGTTTTTGCAAATCACTGAATATTGATATTAAACTTCGTGGTTGACTGGTTGTATTATCGCTGATCCATGAAAAAAATCAATGAAATAAGTTTATTCGTACCCGCTCGCGAGCAGAAGTAGGTGGAACCCTATTGAAATTTATGGTTTAATCTGCATGAGGAGACTCGATTAAGAGTAGATTCATATATTGGTTTCTGGCATCAATTAGGAAGTTCGGTGAATATGATCGTATTGTCATCATTCAAAATAGGACTATGAATTTCATTCATGATTGTTTGCAGAATCTAAAGTTGTGTAAAGTTACTTAGTACGTCGTCTTCATGCATAGAAATGGAGTTTGGGCATTATTTGTATTTGATCTGCTTACTGTAGTCAGACGACTTCCTTCTTTCTTTAAATTTAAACGATCATGAAAAGTGGAAGTGGCAATCAAATAAAAGGAACATAAGGATGTTTCTTTGTTTGGTCTATGGACTGTTATGTACTGGGCCTTGGTATATTGAATTGTAGTATCGGACTTATGAGTTGCATGGCATTTGCGTTGTTTTTAGGTTTATGGTATCTGACTTTTACCTTAATGTTTGGATTTCAATTGGTGCAGGCTGTGGATTATGGAGTTCACAAGCTCTGGGAGTACAACAATGTCGGGGTAAGAACCTAGCCCCATATATTGATTTACTTTGTTTTTTTATATACACATTTCAAATTTATTGTCGAGCTCTTATTCCACACAGACGATGTCGATTGTTTTGGCTTTTCTTGTGATCTAGAATGCTTGATGTTTTATCCTGGATGTTTTGGCTCCCACTTTCTATTGTCAGCTTCAAATTATCTATCAGTTTGAGTTTCTATTTGTGGATATTGTGTTTAATATTATGGCATTGTAGTTAGAACTTTTGCGTTTCCTTGATCTCCATTGGCCATTGATTTCCATTCTATCAACTAGTTCAAAGTGACTTCCAGGTGTAATACATCAAGATGCATAGGAAACTCTCATATTTACCTTTAGAACATCTGGTCCTGTTGGTTTTGTTCAAATGACATGCATCATTCGATACCAATTGAAGATGGAATCAACAATAAAGTAGTATCTGTGTTGCATTTCATCTGTGGTTGTCTGTTATTTTCTTTTATTTTTAAAAAAAAAACATTTTTTTTTGTTCTTAAGTTTAGGAAAGTCTTAACTTCAACAAAGTTAATGCTGCATTAGATTCCTGGGATTATTATAAACTATACCTACGTAGTTTGTCTACTAAATCGTGTCCTCATTGTTGAAAAACAATTTGGTTTTAAGCACTCAGACTTATGGTTGCTCCCTTTTACTTGTATGTTAAGTGAGCCATCAATAATTAATAACGACAGTCACTAAACATTTTCCAAGTTGGTTTGCATCCAAAAAGTCTTCAATGGAAGTTCTGTTTTTCCGATGACTTCCACAAGCGTTGCCAGTTGGTGAAGAAGGGGCGTCAGCACCACAAACACTGGCAAAGTAGATTACAGATGTCCTACTAAGCAAGGGTGCTTGAAACTGTTTTTGAATCTAGGGGTGCGATTTACATGCTAGACAAATTATATGAATAATTTGCAACCATTGCTATCTTTTATTTGTTTTCATTTTTTCCTATAGTTAAATGTCTGTCTATATTATCCATTCTTATTCTACTATAATCTTGCTTTGGAAGATAATTTTATCTGCATAAGAATGCTACTAAACGATTCTTGTACTGAATTAATAGCTTTCTTAACTTATTTCCAACTCTGCAGAAACGTTATGAGGACATTTCAGTTTTGGGGCAAAGACCGACGGAAGAATAAATTTGTTAGCCACTTGAAGCTGCCTACAGAGTCTTGGATTCAAGAGGTAAAAAACTGGCGGCTTAGGATGGTAAATGAGAATGTATTTCCACTGGGAAAAACGTTTTCCTTTTTCGTTTGGAAAGTGTGTTTCTTCATGAGATTCTAATCACATTTTATTCGATTGAGTTTGGAGTTACAAGCTCTTGTCCATTATATTTGATCATTGAGCATGGAGGAAAAGCAAAATGTTAAGATTATTCATTAGAAGCTACTAGGATATTAGCAGTGGCATGTTTGTAAGTACCCTCCTTTATAATTGATAAATGAAGGGAGTTAGAGATCTTGGAGAATGAAAAATATTTTGGGAAATTGGTCTCTAGTGGATTTTGTGAGAGAGATAGGCCTCTCGAAAAGCTATTGTTATTATAATTTCTCTTTGATATTGCAATATAGTTTTAGGGTTGGAATGGGAGAGGAGAGGGAGGCTCTCAGAATTTTGTGAAAGAAGTAGAGGGATTGGTTTTTGGTAGAGAGAAGAAAGAAGAGGGCTATGTCAGTCACGACTTATGCATTTGGTTCGTTTATTAGTATAAATTTGAGAATCGAACCATGAAATTGATTTTATACCGAACAATAAATGAATACATCAAACATAGGCTAAAAAACTTAGCTAATCATTGAATTTCAGTTCGGTTAGTCGGTTTTCTATTAGTTTTTTACCATCTTGCATAAGGCTGCACCAGGGAACTTCTAGTGCAGTGAATTTGATGAGTTACATAATCGCAAGTTTTTTTCCCTTTTTGCTAGTGCAGAGAAGTTTTCGATTTTAGTGGAAAGGAAATGTATTAGATCAGATCCACGAAGAATCAGTATTTGAAAAGGTGTTTTCAAGTTGGAAAAAATGTTTTTAAACATGTAGAAAGTCATTCCAAAATAGGTCCTTTTTTTTTTTTTTTTTGAGAAAGCATTCCAAAATAGGTCCTTAATTAGGTGTTTCAGAATTAATACATTCATTTATATATCTTAGTACTTAACTATTTAAGTTTGCTGAGGATAGACTTACCAAATTCATTTTTTAGTTTTTATATACTACGTATAAACTTGTACAGATCATAGGTTTGTGTTTTACACAAATTCATAAAATAAAATATAATTGTTTTTATATTTATTATTTTCCTGATTAAAAACAATGAGAACCTTGTAAAGTATTTTCATTAAAAATAAATGAAAGAAAATAAATTAAGTCTTCAATTAGATGGGGTTCCAAGAAAAACGTGGATAATGGTCTCTAAATTTTTTTCTTTATCCAAAAAGAAAAAAAATTGTCTCTAAACAATATATTTTAATTTTATTTTTGAACTTTTAAAAGGTTTATTTTATTATTTAATTTTTATAAAACTGATGCTTTTTTTAATAAAAAAATTTCTGGAATTGTAAAATATGTATTTTAGTTTCCAAACTATCCAGAGATAATCATGGATTATTCTACCACCTAAAATTTACTTATCTAATATTATATTTATTTCAATCTATTTATATGACTCTAACACGTGTATTATCGACCAAGAGGTCAAATGTTTGAATCCCCCCACCTCTAAATGTTGATGTACTAAAAAAAAAGAACTAAAATGAACCTTTTAAAAGTTTATGAATCAAATTAAATAAATGTGAAAGCTTAGATATAGTATTTTAAAACATGGAGATTAAAATGAATTTATATTTTAAAATGTTTAAACCCTACACATTTATTGTATTAAAAAATATTAAAATAAAAAAATGTGAATGGTAAATTTAGTCCTAAACTTTTCAAATTGAGTCTAATAGGGTTTTATACTCAGTATCAAATGTATTCTTAAACTTTCAACTATGTAATGTCACTATAACTAAGATATATTAGTGAATTAAAAAAAATAAAAAAGAGAGAAAAGAAAAACTAAGATCTATTAAATATAAAATTAAAATTTTATGATTTTTTTTTTGAAACACAAAATTTATGAATTTATTTCAATACTTTTAACTTCAAAATTTTATTAGATACACGGTACGAAAACTTTACGGGCTAAATTAGCAATTTAAGGGCAAAAAATAATAATAACAACAATAATAAGTAACATATTTCAAAAAAAAAAAAAAAAAACAATAATAAATAACAATTATTTAAAAAATAATAATAATAATAATAAATAATTGGCTGAACTCCTCGCCTCCTCCCTTATCCTGTGCACGCTCAGTCGCTCAAGCAAGCCTCCTTCCTCTCTCCCACACTCGTTCGTTCTCTCTTAAATTCCTTCAATTCTCTCAACATTTTTTAATTCTCTTGCTTTGAATCTTACTTGTTTTGTTAATCTATCAACAAAACCCTAGCCGTCGCCGTCTTTGCTTCCTAATTGGTCCATCCTCTCAATCTCTCTGCCGCAATGCGGAGCCCTAACTCATCGAGTGAAGGTCGCAGATTAGAAGTTCGAAGATTAGAGATCTCCGACAAGAACAAGGGCTTCATACAGCTATTGCAGCAACTCACCGTTTGCGATTCTGTGTCCGACGAAGAATTCGAAGATAGGTTTCAGGAATTAAGCGCCTTAGGAGACGACCATGTCGTTTGTGTCATAGAGGACGATCGATTGGGGAAGATCGTCGCCACTGGAAGCGTTTTCATCGAGAAGTAATTCATAAGAAACTGTGGAAAAGCAGCGCACATCGAAGAGGTGGTGGTTAATTCGAGTGCTCGAGGAATGCAATTAGGGAAGAAAATCGTGGAGTTTCTTACGAATCATGCTCGCTCTATGGGATGCTATAAGGTGATTCTTGATTGCAGCGTTGAGAATCGAGGGTTCTATGAGAAGTGTGGATTCGAGCAAAAGTCGATTCAAATGGCGAAATACTTCGATTGAAGAAGCCAACGATGTGTTTCATCATTGCAATTGTAAGTAGATTTGTCTTGGAGAATTTTCCTGCGCAATTACCGTTGAATGTTGATGTTTCTCTTGCTTTGATAAATTTGTTATTTCTATCGATTATCAACGTGTGAAATGGATAAGGAGTATGAATTTTTGTACTAAAAAAAGTAGCAGAAAATTTTCCGGGGTATAAATTAGGACCTTATTGTCCATTGTAATCTCCCCTTACGTTTTCAAATATATATATTTTAACTTAGGTCTTGTTTAGTTCGTGATTTGAAAATTGTTTTAAAAAATAAAGAGAATTTAAATTTCTTATTTACATTATATCTAAAAATATGTGTGGTTCCAATTTAAAAACTTTAAATTTGAATTTAAAATTTGAAAACTGTGTTTGGTTATGAATTTGAAAATTATGAAAATATTAATATGTGTTTGGTAAAATTAATTTTTTTTAGAAAAAGTTAATTTAATATAAATATTTTTCTACCCGACTTTTATTCATTTTCAGAGAGATTATAAATCAATGATGCTGAAATTGATTCTAAAAAAAATGGTTGGAATGAAATTATAATTAAAATTGGATTGCTATGATTTAGTCTTTGTTAGTTTGAAAAAATGGAACAAATTCATAGAATCAATTAATTAATATGAAAACTGAATCACCCGTATATTGAAAAATATATATAGATTTGTGTTTATTTATTGAAAGGATAAATTTTGTTGAAATCTTGTTAGTGATCTTTAAATTATTTAAAAAATCTTAAAGATTTTTTTTTTTTTTGAAAAAAAAAATCTTAAAGATTTTAAAAACAAATAATTGAGCTATTAAAATGATTAATATACCCAAGTATGATAATCAAGTATTTAAATAATAGTTCCAATACATATATGTATATCTTAAAAGGATACAAAAATCTAAAAACACTAACCTAAAACGTAGATCTAAAAAAAGATAGAAAAACAAATGTAAAAGCAAATAGTATATAGTAAATAAATAAATAAAATTTAATTTATTTAAAAAATCTGGAAAGAAAGAAAGGAAAAAAAATTGAAAAAAAAAAAATAAATAAATAAATTTAGAGCAGCCCCTTTTGTCTAAATTTTTTTATAAATTTATTTTACTATTCTGAAAAACCCCCCTTTCTCGGGAAATTGTCAAATTTAACCCAAATAAGTTTTGGGTTTTCAAAATTGACCCACCCCATAAAAAATTGTTTTTTTTTAACCAAATGATGTCACTTTACTATGTACAATTACAAACACACCCTTGAAGCTAAAAAAAAAAAAAAAAAACGTCTGTATCCCTTCGTTTCTCTCTCTTTGCTCTCTGTTTCGTTTCTTCTCTCCTGTAATCTCCAACTATGCGTGGATTGGGTAGCATTTTTCGGTTGGTAAATTTTGTTCCAATCGTTTATGTGTTGTTTTCGAAGACGAGATGGAGTTTTGGAGTTTAAGTTTAAGAGAGGGAAAGGGGTTTTGAGAAAGGAAGGTATTTTTGGGGTGAAGAGTGGTTTCCTATGGCGTTCGATTGAAAAAAAAAATGAAAAAAAACTCTCAGTTGCTGGCGTCGGAGAAGACAATTATTCTCGGTTGATTTCCCGGTCAAGATCGTGACCGGGAAATTTGTGGTTTTCTCGTGAAAGAAGAAGGAAAAAAGGATCTGGAAAATTTCTTGGTCAGGATCCCGGTCGGGATTCATAATTTCCCGGGATTCATAATTTCCCGGCCGGGATTCATATATTTTCCAGATTTTCAAAAAAAAAAATATTGTTTAGTTGAGATTTTTGTGGGTCAAATTGAGTGGTTATGGTTATGTTAGGTCTACCTTTGTTTCCTTAGTTCCTTATTTAAATCATTATATTCATTTTTTTTTTCCCTAGTTGGATAAGAGTACGGTTGAGATTTTTGTGGGTTTGTGTTGATGTTTGAAATTAGATAGTTGAGTTAGTTTGTTGAGATTTTTTTTTTAATATGGTTGGTTGAGAAATTTAAAATTGAAGAAGGGTAAGGATGGCTTTTCACATTGTGGGTCCCATAAAAAAATAGCAACTTTATATAAAATAGGTTAAAAAAAACAAATTTTTAGAGAGTAGGTCAATTTTGAAAACCGAAAACTCATTTGGGTTAAATTTGACAATTTCCCCCCTTTCTCCTCGCTTACAAAACGCACACTCACTCTCTTAAATTCCTTCATTTCTCTTCCCAGTTTGCAGATCTTCAGATTATTCGTCTCTGTTTAGGATTTTACAGGGTTTGATTCCGATTTCCGTTGCTGCAATTTCTCTTGTGATCTTGATTATGAGATAATCTCTGTTGTATTGTTAATCTCTCAACAAAACCCTAGCCATAGTTGCTTTCTGATCGATCTCTCCTCTCGATCTCTCAGCCGCAATGCAGACCACTGACGCATCAAGTGAAGAACGCAGATTAGAAGTTCGAAAACTAGAGATCTCTGACAAGAACAAGGGCTTCATAGAGCTATTGCAGCAACTCACCGTTTGCGATTCAGTGTCTGACAAAGATTTCGAAGATAGGTTTCAGGAATATCGCGCACTTGGAGACGACCATGTCATTTGTGTTGTAGAGGACGATCGGTCGGGGAAGATCATCGCCAGTGGTAGCGTATTCATCGAGAAGAAATTCATAAGAAACTGTGGCAAAGTAGGGCACATTGAAGACGTGGTGGTTGATTCAAGTGCTCGAGGGATGCAATTAGGGAAGAAAATCATCGGGTTTCTAACCGATCATGCTCGCGCGACTGGATGTTATAAGGTAATTCTCGATTGCAGTGTTGAGAATCGAGGATTCTACGAGAAATGTGGATTCAAGCAGAAAGAGATTCAAATGGTGAAATATTTCAGTTGAAGAAGCCACTAATGTGTTTCATCTTTGCGATTGTAAGTCGATTTGTCTTGAATTTTCCTGCGCAATTGCCGTTCATGTTATGTTTGATTATTATTATTACTTAAAAAAAAATCTGCTCTCACACTTTTTTTTTTCTTTTTTTCCAAAACTTTGCTACCATTTACTTAGGGCAAAAATAAATTTTCTGAAACCGGATGGAGGGGTAATTGATGCTAGACCCTAAATATTATCAACAAGTTAAAACTAGACTGGCTATGTACAAATCTTTCATTAAAACAATGGAAAAATTGTTGAAGAATTTTGTAGAGAACTTTATAAAAAGAACACCCAAAGGGAAGGTCGAAATAAGTCTTTTTTCCTGGGTCCTAATGAGAAATAAAAACGATAGGAAAAAGCCTCATGTACCATTATAGAAAAAAAAGTTATAGTTAAAATCAACTCATATTTAAAGTTCAAATTAAATTCTTTTTCTTCTGTTATTAAAATAATAATAATAATAATAAATTAAATTCTTCTAAAAAAAATCAAATTAATGAAATTGGAAACTTGTTAAATTTGACCGTACTGTACAAATGATCTTTATCTCAAAACTTTTTGTTAGCCCCTTTTGGTGTTTCAAGTTTAAAAAGATACATTTTAGTCTTCGATTTGAAAACTCATTCTAAATGGTGACTTAATTTTAACTAAAGGCTAACCAGACTTGTGAACGAAGAGATTAGAGCCAAAGGGTTTTTTTTTAATATATATTTTATTTGTTTTAAACAATTTTAATATTTGTTTAATATTTTAGTTTTTAATTAATTTTTCAATTTAATTGCCTAGCAATTAAATGAAATAGTATGTCATCTCATCCACGTTAGTGCATAACAATCTAGTCAGCATCCCGTTAAATTAAAGTTAAGTTAGGGATCATTCTTTGTAGGACCAAATAGACATCAAATCCAAACTTTGGGATCAAAAGTGCATTTTGCCCATTTATTTATTTGATAATAATTCTTGCTTGAGTTATACAGAGACATTATTTAAACCATCAACTTGTAGATTTTCTGTTGAATGATTGATACTTTGTAGTGGTGCCCTCATCAAGGCATTACAATAAAACGCAAGTCGAATAGGAATGCAATTGTTCTATGCTATATTTTCAATTTGGTTCATCTAATTTTACAGTCTTAAAATGATAAGAGGATCAGAATTTGCCATTACCACCAAGACCGACAATTTCCCCAGCCTGCCCCCATCAATTTTTATATAGTGAATATCAATTATGCAGTCTATTTCTAAAAAAGAAAACATCTCTGTTACGAAGTAGAATCACAATCTTCAACAATCTTCCAAACAGAGGTTCAATTTCACCAACCGAAATCGAAAGTCAACCTCATACCCTGCAGGCTAATCAACAGCTTGGTCAAATCTGGGCGATTTCGTATCTGTGGGGCATTGTCAAGACCTTGAAATCAAGGAACTACACAAATGAAATAAACTAATAAGAGACAATTAACATAAGACATTGATGTGTTAATTAATATAAAGAGAATTCACTGAGCTGTTGTAAGCAAAATAAGAGGGAAGTAGTACAAAGTTCATGGTCTATTCAAGAGGTCTGAGGCTCCAGCCTCAACCTAATTCAGTGCTTTCTTAACTCACGCCATCTATTTTTACGTACAAAAGATACCAAACCAGTTATATTAACTAACCAATATCTTCACATTACCTCCCTTCTTCCTAGAATATGTGTACTTTGTACTTGATAGGCGGTTTGCCAATCCTATCTGACACTTAATTCCAATGTGGTCATTACAGACATTCATGAAACTGAAACAACATTATTCTCGAGATTTTTTTAGTTCAACAACTTAGAATAATTTTTTAGTTCAATAACATGTAAGATGGATTCAAACCTTTGATCTCTTAGTCAAGGTATATATCTTAACCAGTTAAGCTAGGTTCAAATTAACAAAACATTATTCTAGGAATTGATCCTAGTTATATCCTTATCTTTTTTCATTTTTCCATCTGATTGTATAATCCGTTCTCTGTCTATTCTACAAAGTCAACAAAGGCCTAACTGAGCAAGTTTTTGGGTAATGAAGTCAAGGAAGATTCTCTGCTTTCATTTTCCACCTCTTGTGCATAACTCTCTTGATGAAATGTCTGACAAATAATTCACCAAACCTACCTACCCGTCAGTTTTATCAATGGTAAAATTATGCAAATATTCTCTACAGAAATATGAATTTCATTCTTAGCCTGGTCATTGCGATAAGTGCATATATTACCAGTGATTAAAGAGTGAAAAACAAATAACAATACTTTACCAATTGGCAATTGACGCCACCAATCCTCTAATCTGACTTTTCTATCTCTCGGAACTTCCTTTCCCATTCTTGGAGCTCATAATTTTGCTCAATTAAGTCTCGATCAGTACTATATACAATTCGATCCTGACCAATTACAGTTCTTTGGGCCATGTCTCGAGCACTGAGGAGCTGATAAGATTATATTCAAAGAATTAGATTCTCTGGTGAAACAAAATCGCTGCAGAGATTTAGGGAGATTTTCTTTTTCAAAAGAAAACAGAATGCTTAAAAGATTGAGAAGCAGGACTTGAGCACAGAATCCAACAAGAGCAAATAGAACTAGCATCTGAAGAGAGGATAATAACTTTGCAGCCCAAATTTAGTGAATCAACAGGCAATTTTTCCACCTGATGAGCAGTTCCACCAAAAAAATGCAACACGTTGCATGCTAGAAACGGTGGAATAGACATCGTTAGAGTATTAAATGATGCTCAAACAGAACATTGGTGAGGAAAATTTTGATAATAAAACAAACAAACAAACAAACATAATAGGGCTTTGTTCATATGTTACTTTCTTCTTAAAATGGGTGCCAATAGGATCCTAAAACAGATGATCAAATCTACAGAGCAGTAAACTTCTTTTGGGGATCTAAACATTCATTACCTTGCGCCTGAGTGACACATCTGGCAATTCAAGGGCCTGGGCACGCTT
The DNA here is from genome assembly GCA_036850905.1 of Luffa acutangula. NCBI lineage: Eukaryota > Viridiplantae > Streptophyta > Magnoliopsida > Cucurbitales > Cucurbitaceae > Luffa > Luffa acutangula. Next base: position 50,179,597 of record CM072096.1, on the reverse strand, counting down.
TTGCCTTGCTTGGTTTCTTTTTCCTATTTCAGCATTTCTCTTCTGGATAATGAACCACCGGACCAATGGAATTGTGAAGAAAGAACCCGCATATATCTGCACAGTATTTCTCATAATTATAAAATATAAAGTGCCAATTGAATTAAATCATTGGACAATTTTATGACCGAGGTAATTAAATGACCTAAAAGCAATTTCTGAATTTTGAAGTTACAACAAATCAAACCTGCAGTAGAGGAAATATATCCGATACAAATTTGATGAGTCCACTTGGTTTAACAGCAACATCCCTACAAAATAAAATTGGGAGAAAATTAATAGATTTTTTCAGAAACCACAACGAAACAATCCAGTCTAAATATAATATCCATACTTCAACATGGCTCCGAGGACTATAACACCAAACAGATTAAGCCCTCCCAATCCAATGGCCATTGCTCTCTCCGAATAACTTGTTTTACTGCAAATAAAAAATTTCCAGACCATTAATTAAATTTAAATTATACTCCCAAATAAGACAAAGAAACTTAACCATGATACCTAAAGACCCATTTCTTTTCTTTGAAAATTTTTTCAATCCCTCCAACCCAGTCGGCCCATTTTCTGCCCACATACTCCTTCCTTCCACTCCGCTGAGAAGAAGCTGTGCGCTGTAGGGAAGGAAATCGATATAGAATATTTCCCTACAAATAAAGAGCTTTCAGTGGATACACATTTCTAATAGAAATCAAAGTCACATATCAATAAGCAAATTGCAGAAGAGGATAAGCAATCCCTTCGGAAAAAAAGATACAGGTTATGAAAGATTTCCCATCTAGAATATCAAAAGTCATAATAAATAACCTTTTCAAAAAAAAAGTCATAATAAATACCAAAATTTAAAGATTTAACATATTTATACTAACAATAAGGACAGATTTTATCCCTAACACGTTCAAAATCCTTTTTATTTTCCATCAAAATTTAGCTTATCTTTTTCTAGCCAGAAGACTGAATGCGAAGAGGATATTGCATATTGCAAGCTTCCAACAAATCCTTTGTTTTTACTGGCAAGTGGCAACTACTATCCAAAAATATTATACCAAATAATAAAATATCATCCAACTTCAATAGCTTAAGCTTTTAGGGTTAATTTTAATAATATCAAATTCAAACAGAATATCTAATTTACATCATGTAGTACCATTTCATCCTCCATTTCAATCAAAATGAAACACGGGCAGAAATACACTATACAATGGAGATTGTAATTGAAACCATATCATTATTCATTAAATAGCTTTATATTAGCATAACACTTCAAGCCTCAAGGTAGCAACTGACTTGTGTTGATATATTATTGGCATCAAACGGGTAGATAGAGCTAATTGTATCCATTCAAACATTGCATACCTCGTTAAACATACCTCTTCGTCAATTTCAGGTTGGCCATCAAAACGTAAAAGTACTGGTAAAATGTATGATTCATCATCCTGCAATCATCAAGAGGATGAAACAAAGTCAAACAGAAAAGTAAGATTTGAATTACACTAACATATGAGTTGATTCCACCAATTAGAATGTCAAATAACCGTAATAATGATTGGCAACTTCAACCAAATTATTCACATCCTTGAGAAGGCATCATAATTCTTAAAGTTACTTTTGCCAAGTTCATTGTGGCTGGTATTAACTGCCATGTATCAGAGGTGAAAGATGAGGCTGATGATCAAGTGTGAAGTTGGTAAGTGGTCCCTTTGATACTTGGAACTCCCCCTTTTGAGAAATCCGAAGTCTAAGATATTTTGGGTGTCAACTTTGTAAAGGATCTCTTGCACGCTTAATAAGTGGAAGCATGCTGAAGAGTGATCGGTACACCTCAATGAATTCTGTCCTTTCCAATCTTCCCTCCCAACTCCTCCTCTTTCCTAAAAACTTCCAGCAGGGTCTAAAAGGATATAGACAATATCTTGAGGAATTTTTAATTGTAAGGAGTCCAAGGACCTAACATGGAGGGTGCTCAAACTTGATCAGGTTCAAAGTTGTATCTTCCACTGACTAAGGTAGTTGGGGATTGAAAATAAGAAAAACAGAAACATTACCCTCGCAAAATAGTTTGGGAGGAGACAGCTCCACAGCATAGCATCATAATCAGCTAGTAAGAAATGGTCCGGAGAATTAGATTCCGTTCTGCTGTTGTTCTTTGTCTATGTTGAAAAGCCTTTGGAGATCAATTATTAGTCTTGGCAACATTACAAAGGACTAAAGGAGAGGACTTGTCTTGTTTGGGTAAAGGTAGAAGGTGCAGATGTAAGGAAGGTGCAGATATAAGGAAGACCTCTGAAGGGGTTAGCCCTTCTTTTGAGGCCTACCAAAGACTTTTTGCCCTCTCCAATAATAAGGACTGTCACAATTCTCGATGTTGAGACTTAGGAGTCTGAGTACCAACATTGTAAGAGAACTTGAAGATGTTTGGGTGGTCTCTTCTTCTGGAAGGTATGAAAACCCAAGATAAAATCCAGTTAAAGAATCTGCATTCGTGTCTCTCTCCTAGACCCAAGTTCATGCGTGCCATGAAAAGGGGAAGTTGAGTCAGGGGATCATCTTTTCCTTTGGTGTTCCCCTATGCCCTTTCAGTTTCAGTTTGGAACATTGGACTATTGGAGGAAATTATTTCACACTTCTAACTTGATCATGTCAACCATCATGGGTTGGCCCTAATTGTCAATAAGGGCCATAGAAAAAATAAAAGGCTTAGAGGGAATGGGTTCAATCCATGGTGGCCACCTACCTAGGATATTTAATATCCTACGAGTTTCCTTGGCAACCAAATGTAGTAGGGTCAGGCGGTTGTCCTGTGAGATTAGTCGAGGTGCGTGTAAGCTGGCCCGGACACTCACGGATATCAAAAAAAAAAAAAAAAAAAAAAACTTGATCATGTAACCTAGTGGAATTAGAGATATACTATAATTTGTGTGAACATTACAACAAAAGGAAAACCAAAACCAAATGGCTCAATGCAGCTGGTTAGGGAGGAATGGGAAAGTCTTCCCAGGAGAAGGAAAAAAAAGATGAGAGGTCCTGTGCGAGAATTGTGTTTTGGTCTCTTCAGTTTGGAGTGCTTTATAAAAGGAGAGAGTTTTATAACTTCTCCAGCTTTTGCATGGCATCTAAATCTTGTTTCTAATTTCAATAAATAAATACACACACACACATATAAACAACCTGGCCTTCAGTTCAAAGACCAAATAATTTATCCATTAACTGATGAACAATGTATAAAATCTAACATTAACTTACCGTGTTGCCCTCTGTCACATCCAGATATGGTGCAAGTTCTTCAGCGGTTACAACACCACCATTGGAGGTGATGTACTGCCCAATCTGCAAGTATAATGATGATGCAATAGTTAAATATATGTACAAGTACAATGTCTACAAATTGCTTGTAGATAACAATTAAAACTAACTTCCTATAACAGAAAAGTACCAGGAAAAAAAAAAGCTGAGATTATTTAGTGGTACATGGTCAATGATGATGCAAAAACAGTTTATCCTCAACTTGATATAAGCATGACAAAGTGGGGGAAGATTAAGCGAATGTTAACCAAAAATGAATGGTGACTTTCTAGAACAATTCTGAAATTAGCATCCATCTGAAGATACTTTGCAACTGGCTTACTAACTTTTGCTTTTTTTTTTTGTCATTTGCCTACAAACTCTTTCTATCAAACGGAAACCTAAAAACCTTAAACATAGCTTCATAACAGAACAGGGGAGTTTTTCAAGGGAGAAAGACTCGTGTAAATTACAAATGAGAAAGGTCATCCAAGAGTGGAAAATGAAGTAAATAAAAAACTGAAAACCCCTTTGAGTCTTGTGCATAACTTCAGAACACAGGAGTTCGTTAAAAACTAAGAAACTAGAATTGTGTTAAATTTTGTAAGGGAAAAGTTCAACGAGAATGAAAAAAGAAAATAAAATATTGAAAGTAACGGACCACTGAAAACAGTCCTCAAATATTACCAACTTCCATCTCTCTTCTTCAATTCCTTGATTCGGATCCCCGTCGCCAAAAACAAATGAGAAAATCTAAAAGAAGGCCATTGCAGAGTTAGAATTTAAATCCTGGGATAAAGTAGTACAGGATCGCAATAAAAACTAGAAAGCATTTAACCACATACAGATTCAATAAAGTTCATCTTATTATCTTCTGTTTGTATTCGGCGTCTCCTATAGTAGTATGGATCCCAGTACCTTACACAATGCAAAAAGGAGGAATGATAGCCAAAAAGTCGTCTACAAATATAAGTTGTCAATTGCGTGAAAAGGGAAAATATATATTACCAGAAAAGATCAGTCGGACTGAAGTAAAACGTGAATCCTGAATCATATGATCTGCCTCGTCTTCCACGATTATCCTCTTCACTGTATCATTACACTTGAATCAATGATTTTATGTTACCTCGAGCCAGTACTCTATATTGTTCATGATCAATATCACAAAAAGAATTCACTAGTGAAAAGACAATAAGAAAGAACCTTCTGCTTGAAATAAGAGCAATAATTGTAGTATATACAAGAACGATTGAAGCAATTAGTGCCGTTCCAAATGAAACCCTGACAAGATATTCGGCAGCGGCCTGAAAATTGAGTTAAGACCGCCATTACAACACACGAAAATTGTTCCCTGAAACTACAAATTCAGAGAGAAACCCAACATTCCCTGAATGATACCTTTGACTTTTCTATAAGAGGTTCAAATTTTATCCAAAATGATTTGGCTGCAAGCTTCGAACGATAATCTTTGGGGAAAACATAGAGAACGTCGCCCTCATCAGAAACCTGTTAAAACCATCTTGAAAAAATTTACAGTCACAAAATTAAGAACTTCAAAAGGCCTATAACTTACATTCACAATCAACAAATAGAACAAATCCAGTGTTTCCTGCTGTCATCCCCAGTAGAAGAAGAACTACTCTTGCATATCCAATTCCATATCATATTTGGTTAACTCCTAAATTGAAATGCAATTCTATGAGTTAACAATAAGTACCTCCAAAAAGCCATTGGTATCAGCAGCTAGAGCCTGCAAAGCCTTCTGAGCTTCATTGAGCTTAAGTCCCGCCCTGCTTGCAATGTCTCCAATGGTTACTCTCCCTCCACAGGCGTCCACAGCCTCCATCGTTCTCTTTCTGACATCCGACGGCAATTTATCGCTCTCCACTGCACTTCCAGGTCTGATATCGGAAGGAATGTCAATGCCCGCTCTCACAACCGGAACCGAACCCCTTGCCCTAGATTCCGGCGGCGAAATCCGCGTCTGGATGGCCGGAAAAGTAAGGGGAGAGGGCTTTAGGCAAATTGAGGGTTTAAGGGTGATGAGAGGGTGGAAATAGAAGCGAGAACTCTGTGAAATGGCGAAAGAAGTAGAAATTGCCGCCATGATTGAGCATAAAACTTGATGAATTTGAATGAAGCTTCAAATTTTAGCCATGGAGATCGAAATATGTGCAGTGGGTGACTGTATCTCTTCGGCGAGTGGCTCTGATTAGGAGTTGATTGGATTTTTTTTCATTATTTTTTTTCTTTTTCCACCCTTTCTTCTCTCCCACGCGTATCTCAGTCTATAGCTATACTCTGTTTACATTTCAACTACCCGGCAAAATAATTAATAAACATATCAATTTTTTATGATTAAATTATCAGTTTAGTCTCCGAAACTTTTCGAATGTGTCTATTTGATACTTGAACTTTAAATTGTGTTAAACGTGTCCTCAAACTTCTAATAGGTCTTTAAACTTTCACTTTTGTGTTTGAGCCTCTGACTTTCATTTTGTGTTCAATAAATCTAATTATTTGATATTTTAAAAAATTAACAAACCTATTAGACACAAGTGTAAGGTCCCATAAAACGTAAATCAATAACTTATTATACATAAAATGAAAGTTTAAATCCTATCCAGCATAAATTTCAATTTTATTTACAATAGATTTGCTCATTTGTTTAAAATCTAATATGTCAATGACTTAAAAAAAAGGAATATGTCAATTACTTATTAGATATGAAATTGAAAGAACATTTTTAAACTTTAATAACTTGTTAGACAAAACATTGAAATTTCACAAAATGTTCTAGACACTTTTTAAAGTTCAAATATCAAATAGACACGAAATTGGAAGTTTACGAACTAAACTTATAATTTGTCATTTTTTCCGTTCAACAAAAAAGCATCGGAGTGTGCTCATCTAAGTTAATGACATGCACATACCAATTTAGCTATGTTCGAATTGACGAAGTTTTAAAAAAGCGAATACACTCATTCAAAACATACCTATGGTCGCCCCAACGGTGTTTGATTTCGGAAGGATGACAAATAGAGATAATTGGTGTTGTAAAAATAATCTGGAAAACCAACAAATGAATATTTTCCGAAGAAACGATGAAGAGGGAGAACTTACGCAGAAAAAATCTTATGTAAAACAGATTGTAGATGGAAGAGAGAGAATTGAAATAATCAGATACAGTTGCACAAATAATAAACAGATACAGTTGCACAAATATAAGAGAAACGTGGGCAGCCAAGGGTAAAAATGTATTTTGTATCGTACGGAAATAGGTTGGAAATATCGGTTTGACCATTTTCATTAAAAAATACGGTTTGACAATTTTTCTAAACTACCAAATATTGCTATTTGGGCCCGAGCATAAGATTCAGCCCAAATAGCAGGCCCAAGCTTAAAATTTTCAGCCCACCTTAAAGAGTGGCTAGTGGCGACGCCATGAAAGTGGATTCCCGGGAAAATCTACTCACCGTCACTGAGGCCTCACAAACTCCATTCTCCGCAACAGAAATTTGAAATCGTCGAGGAAAAATGCTCCACTGCAACCCTTTCGTCCTCTCCAAAACCTCGTTTGGATCTCTAAGTCCCCATTCTTCGAGAATCCGTCGCCGATCGTCTTCAACCTCAATCGTTGCTGACTCTACGGCCAAGGATAGCACTGCTGTAGAAATTTCCCGGTCGCGAAGGACCATTTCCGCCCAGGAAGCTCGATTTTCGCTTGTTTTTGCTCTCGCTTCCCAAGCATCTTCTCTCTCCCAGCGTGGTAATGTCTCAATATTTGATTTTGGTGATTGATTGTACGCGAAGTTCTAGTTCTTGTTTAATCCGTTCATTTTCGGCTGTTCTGCAGTTTTGTCGGAATTGGCTTCCGAAACTACGAAATACTTGTTGCCTAAAAGGTTCGAGAGTCGGAATTTAGAGGAGGCTTTAATGGCAGGTATTTCTATGGTTATTTTTTATTAGAGAACTGTGCTGTTGGTTGTGACTTTCTCACTTTCGAGCTTTATACTGCGATTTAGTTCTAATGTAGTTCAGCTCGTGTTTCTGTCTCTTAATTTTTCTGTTCATTAATTCGTGTTGAGTTAATTTAGTACCCGATCTCGAGACTACGAAGTTCAAGGTCTTAAGTCGAAGAGACGAATATGAGATAAGAGAGGTTGAGGTATAATTTCCTCCCTCAATCTACTCTTTTACAGCCTGATTGCTTCATTACTAAACATAATATTAACTTATTCTAACAATTAAGCTCACAAACTGTCGCAATGATCGGTTGAACAGCCTTACTTTATAGCGGAAACAACCATGCCTGGAAAGACTGGATTTGATTTCAGTGGCGCATCTCAATCCTTCAATGTCTTGGCTGAGTACCTTTTCGGTAAGGTAGATTTGAAGCATCCGAGAAGAAACGTGTTAATCTTGATCTCTGTTTTCCCTCCAATTCTTATTTTGGTCCTCATACTAGAACACGGCGAAAGAGAAAATGGAAATGACAACACCTGTTTTGACGAGTCAATATAAATCTGATGGGGAAAAGATGGATATGACAACCCCTGTAATAACGAAAAATGTAAGTTCTTCACATGTTGAGACCAGTTAAACTTCTTCTTCCATTCTTATTTTCAAATATGATATTTATGAGTTTTCCAGTTAGAAGCGGTAAATTTTTTCTTCCATCTTTGTTCTTTCAGGTCGATGGTAAAGATCAGTGGAAGATGTCATTTGTGATGCCCTCCAAATATGGTCCAAACTTGCCAGTGCCCCGAGACACATCTGTCAGGATTCAAGAAGTCCCAAGGAAAGTTATTGCGGTTACAGCCTTTTCAGGTCTTTTCCATTTAAATCTAGAAACTCAATTTGTTCTATGTAGAATCTGAACTTCATGTTGGAATTTTTGCACCATTTCCTAGTCTCCAAGCACATTACCAAAGTTCCAATGCTGGAAAGTTTAAATTCTTTTGAACGATGACTGACACTAAATATGCCAAGTCCACATCGTGCTTCAATCTTTATTAGACGTGAAACAATGTCGCTGATAGTGAGATGATATTCTCAGGAGCCTTGGTTCCAAATGTTTCTATGCAATTCAACTAATGTTTCATCATCTTCTTCTTCTTATTATTTGTTCAACTAGGTTTTGTCACTGATGAAGAAGTCAAACGGAGAGAAACTAGATTAAGGGATGCTTTGAAGAATGACAAGGAGTTTCAAGTTAAAGCTGGCAGTTTTGTGGAGGTAGCGCAGGTATTATGTTATGATATCTAAGATAATTAATATCAAACTTCTTTGTTTTTCCATAATGCACATCTACTCTTGCGTTCACTGACTCTCTATGTATGTGGCTTGCACCTTGCAGTATAATCCACCCTTTACTCTTCCATTTCAACGTCGAAATGAGATTGCACTGGAAGTAGAAAGGAAAGAGATATAGCAGCAATCCAGCATCATTACCATCATATGGTCTTGAAATTCAACCTCTGATGTATAGTCTCATTTTACGCATGTTATGGATTGTATATGGGTGTATATATGTCACTTTCACTTATAAATACACCTCCATCAGGTAATGGATGGTGCACCAATGGAACTCAATACTATAGATTTGAACATGCCAATGGCTTTAAATATTTCACCCCGGTGTACCTCCTGGATATAATAATTGGGAATTTCCATATACCTTGGGTTTGGATAATTGCTGATACACTGAACTTCGAGTTTTTTCTGCAGGACTATGTCTATTAAAAAATGTGGAATTATCTGAAGTTGAAATGCCTTGTAGGCACCCAATAACTAACTTTAGAGGATTGCTTAGTTTTCTTTCCTTTACTATTTCTCCTATGCAGGGTATGTAGGGATTAGGGAAGAGCTGCATTTGTTTTGTTTATTATTGTGACTTGTAGTAGAGATTGATAGGGGAATTCTATTCCCTTCTCAATTAAACTACCCAGGAAAATAGTTAAAGTGCCTATTAACTGCACACTCATAATTGTAATATGAATTGGCTTGGAAAATTAACTGCTTCTCCCATTTTGCTGGCTGAGCCAGAATTCAAATGTAAGCTTCAATTTTAGGAATGGATTATTTTTGTTATATGCTTTTTACTTTGTTCATTGGATTGGCTGGTTTCAGCCTGGAAAGGCTCTTCTACACAGCAGCATAACTAGGTAAGATAGGAATACAACTAGGACTGTGATTCCATATTTAGAGTTAGTTATCTCAAACCTCTGTCTGACCTGTATTTTCTCCAGCGTAGCGTAGCGTGCTTATTCTGTTTCTTCTTTTTTTTTTTTCCTTTCTTTTGTTATCAGAGATAGAAACTAAAGAGACCATTATTCTTTAAATCATTAGGAAGGAACGCTTTGAGAATTATAACTTACGGTTTCTAGCTAGTTTACTTCAGAATGCAATGAAGTAGAGTCTTCATTCCTTCGTAGTTGTTAGTGGTGAAAATTTTAGCTCCATCCATGTCTTTTGCACTCGGCTTAAACTGATTAAGATCATTTTGTTGATTGAAGAGAGTTCAATCCACTACATCTTTTGCAATTGATGCTTTTTTATTACCAGTTCAGTCCTCATCTGACTGTTTCCCACCTCGGGAATAAAAAAAAATCTAACCTGCTTCTTGCTAGCTTTAGGAAACTGAGGAACGAAATAGCAGGTACGCATCCGGCTGGAGATGTTGCAAGACTAGAAGCAAGCTTGTAAGACGTTGCATAGCCAAGAAAATCTGACACAGCCTGGTGAGAACTCGTATGGATGCTCCATTTCTTCTCGTTTTATTTCCTAACTTTGTTGACATTTTCCCGCATAAACAAAGAGTTTCTCGTTGTTCTCTGTGTGAATGCTTAGCATGAAACGTTACTGCAAAAAGTTCGATTTCTAAGTGAAGGGTAAGAATAGGATTTGAAGATGGATGGTCACATAAATGGCCTGGTCCTTGTTATTCATTGCATAGAGGATCTCTGTTTTTATGTGAAATATTGACTTAGAGCTCATGAAGAAGATATGGGTCAATACCTCATGTTGGACTGTTGTTAGGACTTAGGACTGATGAAATAGTTGAACTACAACAACAGAACAGGATAAATTTCTGAAAGCTACTGAGTTTGATTTGATGATTCTTTTGATATTAAAAAGGGCAAATATAATGCTCCCTTTTTCACCCTTCAGAGCACTAAAAGAGAGCATTCAAAGCCGTTCATTTTATGTGCGATTATATGAGAGTCTATGTAAAAATATGAATAGAATATGTCTGAAGCTATTTGAATTGCATACGAAATATCAATACTTTTTCTTGTAGGATTGGGGATGAAGAGGGCATCCCAACATTATCGGTCCGTATGTAACTCTTCAATCTTTTTATTAGCAAAAGTGCACTTATCAAGTAAAAAACATACTTCAAAATATATATTCATGATTTTTCTTGTCATTTTCATATCTACTCAGATCTAGGATTGAGGATGTAGAAGAATCTCAGTAATTTAACAGGTTAGAAAGATTTATAAATCTTCTTTTATTATATAATTGAATTTAGTTAAAAAGAAAAACCCAGATAAACTACATTAAATGAGTACAAAAGTTTTATTACAAGTTTATGTCTATTTGATCCTTAAACTTTAGAAAGTGTCTAATAAATTCTTGAACCTTCAGTTTTATATTCAATAGATTATTGAAATTTAAAGATTGTCTAATAGGTCGTTAAACTTTTAATTATGTGTTTGATAGATCTTAATTTTTAATTTTGTATCTAATAGATCCTTTGATCTATTTGAAATTTTAAGTTCACAAACCTACTAGACACAATTGAACATTTATTTAAAAAAAATTTAAATACACCAAAGATCTACTAGATATAAAATTAAAAGTTTTCTAAAAAAATATATATAAAATTAAAAGTCAGAGACATTCAACATTTTTAAAGTTTAAATACAAAATTAAAAAATCATAAGTTTCAGATATTTTATAGACATATTACAAGCGACATGCGCGAGTCGCACGACATGTAGTTCGAAATGCGATCCACAAGCCCAAATGGATAAATAAATAGGAAGAGAATGCCAAACTGAATTACCTGTCACATTCCAGACCACCTATTATTAATTTAATATACTTTTGCCCATTTTACGCCTGCAAATCACGTGCCCAACCTCTCCAGCTGCCGGAGACTAACCGCAGGTCGGAATCCGGGGGGAAAAATGGCGGGAGCTCTGAACTTGTCATCAACTCTGTTCTTAAGACAACTTCCGAGCACCAGAACCTCGAAAACCTCCGTTTCCATTCGAGCGACCTCAGGGCCATCTGAGAGTTCTTCAACTTCAACTTCCGTAGGGACTAAAGAAAACGAAAACCTAGGGTTTTCTTCCTCATCTTCTTCTTCATTTTCTCCTCCCCCCAATTTCAAGCCACCGGAGCCTAAGCGTTTTGGCGTCAGACCCGACAAGATTTTAGATGTCTTGGGCGCTTCTCTTTCCTTAGTTTTTAGGCTTGGAACTGGTATATTTGTCTCTGGGTATGAAACTTTATCAATCTATTTTATTTCACTTTATTTTAAAAATTATCAGTCTATTCTATTCTATTTAATTTATTTTTTCTGGCCTACTTTATTTTATTTCTTTTTAATTTTTTAGCTTAGCTTAATATTTCTTTGGGTTGCCGTTTAAAGTTGGCGATTGGCCCTTTCATATTGCAAAATTATCAGTACGCTCAGAATGACCTTTCAGCAACAGTATTTATGTTCTCAGAAATAAGAAAGTATCTGAATCATAAGAAAATACTGAACTATGATGACAGATGAGAGTATTTCTCCAGGTTCATTTAGAACTTCTTATTTCTGAATGAAAGGAATGTACAGAAAACATAGCTGAAGGGCCTGTAGAATAAAGCTTACTATTGAAGCAAATGTCAAGAGCAAGTGATAGAATAGATTTCACCGAATGAAGTTCAGATTTTTTTAAAAATAATTTTAATTCACATAACTCCCGTTGAGTGTGACCATGGATGCTTGGACGTTGGAATGTTCTAAATGGGCCTGCTTTTATGCTGTATCTTGCTAGGTACTCGGCATCCTTGGTTCCCAAAAATGAGTTCCCCTCGGACAAATATGCCCTTGAAATTGCTGGTAACTACTATTGTTAGTTTTCTTTTGGTTGATTAGCTATGAGATGTTTATCTTAGAATTATTTCACTTAAATTCTTGGAATTCACTTTAGGTAGTTGTCTCATGAAAATAGTCGAAGTACGTACAAGTTGGTTTGGACACTCATGAGTATAAAAAAAAGTGGGGACTTTACTTATTTATTTTCAACATTTTCTTTTTATCTATTTGAACTTGTTCGAGATTGATTTTCACACAGGACAATTTTTATAGCCAAAAGCTTAGTCCATGATCATGGAGTAGAACCTTTTAAACTGGCATACAATAAAGGAAAAACTTCAATACCAATGTCTTTTCCTGTAATCCTTGGCCAAGTGTTCAATTAATGAGGCCAGGTTACTGATTTGGTCTTAGGATGAACTGTTTGAGTTTCAGTAATTAAATGAAACAAAAAAAGGGAGAAAGAAAGACAGCAGAATGCTAATCAAGTTTGGTTCTCATTATTCGATGCTTTGATATTTAATATCTGAAAAGAAAGTTCTCATAAATTTTTTTTTTGAAAAGAAAGCAATCGTTTGTAAAAATCTTGCACGTTGACAAGTTTCTTTTGTGGATTTTTATTGTTATTACGGGTGAATAATAGGTTTCAAGGTCAAAGAGACTTCAAAGCCAGGACCTCGACCAAAGAAGCCTATTGAGATATATGAGTTTGAGAGGTACTACTACCATTGCTCTGTACTGTGAGATTGGTATAATGAGTTCCAGAATTTGTGTTCTAAAGCCTAGACTGACTACCTCCTTCTTGTTCAAAATTTTGATATGTTATGAATTTACTATGATTGATTATAGACTGACTTCAATCTTTCTTTTCATTACCATCTCAATTCATGGATTGTTATCGACGGATACAGTTGTCCATTTTGTCGGAAGGTAATCACCCTCAAAGAACTTCATCAAAAGAAGGATCTTGCATTTCCAATTTTTTTCATTAGTCCCTTTGCATATTTTATCATTTAAGCTGAAGATGGTTAAGGTCCTCGTGGATTATTGTTTCACTTGCCACACACGATGATCCGGGAACATGAGTATGTTGTCTAATTGGTCCCGACAGTTCCAATCATGAGATAACCTTTCTGATGCCTTGCATAACAAAACAAGAACTTGTCTCAAATTTTGAACTGACTACAGGCTAATTTATTTGGTAGAGATCAAATTTGAAAGTCTAAAGTATCAAAAATCAAGAAGATATATAAAAGATGGATCACTCTTTGAGTCCAAAAAGAACAAAGTTCTTTAACTGCATAGTGCCAAGTTTCATCAAACTTTCTATGATGTTTAAGATCCAATGACCATATTCAACTGTTGCAATATCATAAGAGTCTTTCTTTGGTGTTTATGCTTTGAGAGAAATAGAAGGATCCTCAAAGAAGTCATAATACATGAATTTTGCTATAATATTATTTTTGTAGCCTTTATTTTCTGCAAATTGTGTCCTCCCTTGTGAGATTATTGTATTTCATATCTTTGTGCCTATGGAAAAAGCTTCTTTATATATATATATATATATATATATATATATATATATATATATATATTTTATATTCTTCTCTCAGATCAGTTAAGTATCGCCTCTCCTTTTGGTATCTCTTTTTTCATTATTTTGTTCAAAAGTTTCTTGTTTCCTTTCCTAACGACCATGCGAGAAAAGGAAAAGGGAAAACCTATCTCAAGTTGGCTTTATGGAATGAGCAAAGAATGCCTTCTTAAATGTTTAAAGAGATTTCTTTTTTTGTGTTTGCAGGTCAGGGAAATTGTTGCTGTGTTAGATCTTGATATTCTGTTCTATCCTTGCCCTCGGAATGGTCCAAACTTCCGTCCCAAAGTTGTTCAGATGGGAGGAAAGCAGCAATTTCCATATATGGTTTGAAATTGTTCTTTTTCCATTTCATTCATTTAATGCCTGATAATCTGATAGCTTTCTATTTGGAGCAAATCATATATTTGTTTATATTGCTCAAGGAAATGTCAAGAATGAAGAAGACTGAAATGTAGACATACCCAGTATGAATTTTGCGGGTCTTACAGTTTTTCTACTAATTTTCCAATGCATCTAAAAATTTGAATTCTTAACTTATCACCAAATTTTTCATTCAAAATAATTGATAGTTTGTGGAAGCTCAATTTTTCTACTACTGAAAGATTGACCATTTCCAGTTTCCCCTTCCCTACAATGTATAGATCATTATTAGATTTTGTAATCTTTTGCTGTTGTTGTACATGGCTTGATTCAAACATTTTAGATTAACCAGCAGCTCTTAATGAAGTGGTACGCTTCGCTTTGGTATTTGGTTGCAGGTTGATCCAAACACAGGAGTTTCAATGTATGAATCAGATGACATAATCAAGTATCTGGTTCAAAACTATGGTGTGGAATCATCACAATTGATATGATCAATTTAATCCATTTTTTTATTTTAATTATTTCTTGTTGTTTGCTTACTCAAGTTAAAGATATCTTAGGAAATGGATGAAAAGTTTTTTGTTCATTAAACGTTGATTGTTCCTTCCTTCTGTCTCAAAGAAAATGAGAAGGCTGAATCAATCTCTTTTCAATAATTTTAGAAGTTTTTCCAGCATGTCAATGTTGAATTAGGCAAAGATACTTTTTTGCTTTGATTTTCAAGCATTAAACTCCTAAAACTTGTAATTTTGTTTATTATAGCAGTTTTAGTGATCAAAATATACTATATCTAACCTTGGCTCCTCCATTCTAGTTTTTCATAATGCCTTGTGTTCATGTAGGTGATGGAAACGTGCCTCTTTTTCTCTCTCTTGGACTTTTGACGGTTAGTAGCTCACTCCTTTATTTTTTGAAGTATTTGTTGAACTATATAAAAAATTTGTAATAGGGCAAGGTTGTAAGTTTCTTCATTGGGCTATATATTTGACAAACTTTTTTGTTGCAGACGTTGACAGAAGGCTTTGCTATGATTGGTCGTTTAGGCAGGGTTAGATATTTCCAAATTCTTACCTGTTCGAGTTATGAAACTTCGTAATTCTGTATATAACTTTTCTCTTTGGAAAATTAAGACAGGAATGAAGTTTATCCGAAGCGAGGAACTTACAACTTGCCTATTTGTTGCTTGCGTTAATTGCAGGGTTCTATCTATAAGCCTTCAAAGCTACCACCTGCCCCACTAGAAATATGGGCATACGAGGTCATTTAATCGTTGACTTATTTGAAATTTTAATGTCATAAGTTCATTGTATTTCATGATGATCACATGTTTTTGGTCTAGTGATGGATATGTAAGATTCTCTTCTCTTGAACAGTATTTTGAATCTCTATGCTTCTCTTCTCTCTCAGGGTTCTCCTTTTTGCAAACTTGTTCGTGAAGTACTTGTAGAGTTGGAGTTACCACATTTAGTACGTTGGTAAAGTTTCTTACACGTTCACTTTTTAAGGCAGATTAAAGTTTTAATTACATTTATGGATCTTTGCATATAAATCTTTGTCTATGTGGCAATGAAGCCAAGTCTTTTAGGGAAAAAAAATATTAGGAGGAAGAAAAAACATTAGTAATTGTGAGTAGAGTATTAATAAGCTAATATTGGGATGCATTATGATACTCGTAGTGGTATAATTGTAGTGAGGTAGTTTGTTAGGGTGGAGTGGTTATAAATAGGAGTTGGGGATTTGGGTGCGTGGTAAAACCATTATTTTTAGTTTCTCTCTAGCATCTAGTGGTATAAAATTGTCAGCCACATTGTACATCAATATTTTGTGATGTTTAATTCAGTTGCGCTCGTGGGAGCCCGAAACGACAAGAGTTGTATGAGAAAGAAGGACACTTTCAGGTACATTTAACAACTTGCAACAAGTGATGGCTTGTCCTTCTTTCTTTTCTTCTTCTTCGTAATCATGTTCTGATTATTCTCCAACAAGCAAGGTTAATGATGTTATGAACCAAATGGCTGATAGGTTCCATACTTAGCTGACCCAAACACTGGGGTGCGTATGTTTGAAAGTGCTGAAATTGTGGAGTATCTTCAAGCAACTTATGCTCTTTAGCAACCATGCTTGCAAGTCATTTCTGAGGTCTATCTCTTATTCTACCATTCTTTTTCACACGGGAAACACATAATTCTGTTCCAATTCATCTAAGTTCCTAATATTTCTATGACATCAGTTTTTTTTTCTTTTTTTTGGGGGGGGGGGGTAAATTACAAGTTTATTACTTAAATTTCTATGGGTGTCCTGTAAGTCTCTGGATTTACAAAAGTGTTAGGTTTCTAAACTTTTTATTTTGTGTCTAATAAGTCCTTCGACTTTAAAAGCATTTAATAAGTTTTTAAACTATCAATTTTGTATCTAATAGGACCCTGACCTTTCAATTTATTGTTCAATAGTTCTATGAATTTAAAATTAAAGTTCATAGACCTATAAGACAATTACCATCATGGGTTGGCCCTAATGGTCAAAAAGGACCATAGAAAAAATAAAGGGCTTAGAGGGCATGGGTTCAATCCATGGTGGCCACCTATAAAACTTTCAATTTTATTCTAAATACGTCTTTAAACATAACACTAAAACTTTAGGGACCACTTTTAATGCAACCTAAATTTATTCATTATTCTTTTAATGAAAAATGGAGCTTTCATGGAGAGAAAATGAAAGAGGACAAAGATAGGCATAAAAAAGACAGGCTAACAAGATAAGCAGACCCTTACCTAGATTTTTTCACTGTCAAGTTTCTGCATTTGAGAATCAGAGCATTAGAATTTATGTTTCATTTTTCCTAGTGTATCCATCAGTTTCTTCGTTTCATGAATACATTATTCTCTCTTTGGAAGATGAATGATAAATTTGTGCAGATGCAAGTGTATGTAACAGATGATTATTTACCAGCTTAAAGAATTGCATATTAACTGCTTGGAGATTTCTTTTAGACACAATGGGAGCTTATTTTCCTCAAATCTTGCTCCTTGGTTAAACTACATCGACACTGTATTATGGTGTCATCAGCATTTTTTTTTTGGTATGAGCATCTAATTAATGAAAATAGTTCAGAGTTGGTTTGGAAGCCATGTTCTTATAATAATTCTGTTTTTTGAAAAACAAAAAAACATTCTTTCTAGTTTCTATTCAGAAAATCTATTGGCAAGACAATTTTTAGCTAGTTTTCAGAAGTAAAAGGCAGATGCAGCATTTTGTCATCTTTACTTCTTTTGTTTTGTATTCTTTTTCCTACTCACATACAATAGAAAGTAGTGTTAAAAATGTAGTATACGTATAATTTTTATATTGGCGTAAATCCCATTTTGTTTTCAAAGCATTCTGTGAATGAATCATCTTTCAAAAGTCAAAAGGCCTTTCTCTTCCTTTTCTTTTTTTAACAACAAAATGGGAAATCACTTTTAAAAGCTATCTCCAACAGAATCTATGTACTAGAAGTTTCAAAGCAAGGCATGTGAATATGATCCATTCAATGTGGAGGTTGAAGTCTACCCCACAAAGTATACTGACCTGTTTTCGTGGGGAATATTTATTTCTGTTTGAACCCTCAAAGAAAGAAGTTGATAAGTGTCTCATTTTCTCACCAATTTTTGTGGCAGGACTGGTAGGGCCGATATAACTCTAATGGAATCCCTCTACCCCACATCCACTTAAAGGAATTTTCTGCCTGTTCATTGAGGCCTTAAGATCAGCCATATGATTCTTGAACTTTCGAGTTCACGCGTAAGTGAATATTCTTCAATATTTCTTACTCGAGTTACTCGAATACGATCTATTTTCTATGTCTGGTCTATTACATATGTCAACTGTTACTGAATTCACCACATGTATAGTCTTCATCCTGTATGCTTAATATTTATTATTCTTGTGGTTGCTTGTGGTAAAAGGTAAAAACCAAGTTGAATATTGTCTTAAACATTTCATATGCATGCTGATAGCAGAAAACCCATGAATAATTGTCAACAGGGGTTGTTTATATTAAGGAAGCATTCAACTCTCAGACTTATGCACCATTTTAAGGTCTGTTTGATACATTTTGTTTGTGGTTTTTCTGTAAACTCGTTTATTTCAAGATCCATTAATTTTTAAAAAATTTGAATATGTCGAGGACTATTGGATATTAAGTTGAAAGTTTAGGGATCTATTAGGTATAAAATAAAAAATTCATAGATTTATTAGACACTTTTTAAAGTTCAAAGACTTTTTAGACACAAACTTAAGTTTTAGGCTCCGTCTGATAACCATTTGAATTTTTTGTTTTTTGTTTTTTAAAATTAAACTTATAAACACTATTTCCACCGCTAAGTTTCTTTGTTTTTGTTAACTACCTTCTTCCCGTGTTTTCAAAAACCAAGTCGAGTTTTGACAATAAAAGTAGTTTTCAAAAAACTTATTTTTGTTTTTGGAATTTAGCTAAGAATTTAGATGTTTCATTAATAAAGGTGAAAACCATTCAGAAGAAAACAAGCATAATTTTCAAAAATCAAAAATAAAAAACCAAATGATTATCAAACGGAGCTTTAGGGTCTAAATTTGTAAGGTAACAAAAAAGAAAAAAAAGAAAAAGTATATTGATGGATGTAGAGGGCTTTTGAGTCTCTCTTCTTTCTAGCTCCATGGCATATCCCCATCTATGGAGGACTGTTGTTTTCACTTTTAAAGGACAACCAACCAAGTATGAGACTGCAAGATAGTAGTGGTTTAGAGAGGACCAATTTTATTTTCAAAAGGAAAAGCAGTGGCATCTCATCACTCATCTGTGATGGAAGGTAAAGCAGAAGGTAATTGTTGCTTTTGAATTTGATTTTAACCCACCATTCTCTCTCTCTCTTTTAAGGGTGCCTTCTGATATGCACTATGGGTGGCTTTAGTTTTTAGATATATCTTTTTGGTGGCTGTTGTGGGTGTGGGTGGGGGTGGCCATGAAAAGGGATGTCTGACTAATCTTCAAAAGGGGCAAACTGTTTGCTGAGTTTTTGGAAGTCTGTGGCCATTAGTCCCTAACCAATAAAGCCTACACAAATGGAAGGAATTGGATTATAGAGATTAGATATATATATATATATATATATATTTTCCTCCTTCTTCTCTCCTCATTTTTATTTTGTTCTTTTATTGGATGCTTTCTAACTGTTGGAATTGAGTTGTGGTTGCTTCTTTCTTTTTTGGTTTTATTACAAGTTTAGTTTTTGAACTTTTAGAGTTGTATTAATTAGGTTCCTGAACTTATTTAATAGGTTATTGAACTTCCAATTTTGTGTCTAATAGGTCCCTGACACATTCAAGGTTTTTAAAAATTAACCAATCTATGAGATATAAAATTGATTTGTATACCTATTGAGACCCTAAACTTCCAATTTTGTATATAGTAGGCCTTTGAATTTTAAAAAATGTCGAATAAGTCAAGGACTTATCAAACATAAAATTGAAAATTGAAAGATTTATTGGCCACAAGAGTGAAAGTTTAAGGACCTATTGGATACTTTTCAAAGTTTAGGGGTCTATTTGAAACAAAATTGAAAGTTTGAGGATCTTTTCAAAGATCAAATTGACACAACCCAAGTTCAAAGACTAAATTGGTAATTTAACATTTCCTTTTTAACAGTGATTTTTCATTCTTTACGTTTGAGGAGAATATTCCCAATCATTCATCGTATTCCAACCTACGATAGAGTTAAAGCTCTCTCTAATCCAGATTTTAGACGATATATTTAAGGGTTTTTTTTTTTTTTTTTTTTTTTAATTATTTAGAAAAATTAAGGTAGGTATGATAATGATCCTATTTCTAGTTTATCAGTTATAGTTCACTGTATCCTATTTTTTGAAAAAGAAAAACAATGTGCAGATCATTTCATATATATATTTTTTATCTTACATTTTAAATTAAAAAAAAAAAAAAAAAAAACGAAGTTTAACCTGAAAATAAAAAAAATATATATTCAAAATTATTATGCTCTATTTATAATCTATTTTGTAAGTAAAAATAATACTTTTGTTCATACTTTTGGAAAACTAGAAATGAGAATTAGAAACAAAAAAGTTAGGTCTAGTTTAATAACCATTTGTTTTTTTTTGTGTTTGATTTTTTAAAATTAAGCTTGATTTTTTTTCCCACCAGAAACGAAATTTTTCATTGAATATTTGAAAAGAGACTAATCCTCAAAGGATACAAACTCCACAAGAGATGGAAACAAAGACAACAAAGAAAACAAGCGGCTAAGATCTATCAAAAGGATTTAAAAAAAACACTATGAAAAAGCTTTTAAACTAGTGGACAGAAGTGATCAAACCAATCAAAGAACCTTTGAAACCTTTCCAACCAAAATTTGAAAGGAAAGGCTTTTAACCGAAAAAAAGAAAAAAAGAAAAAAATTCCTTTTGCAATGGGGAAGAGACTCCCGAGAAAGAAGTTTCCATTCTAGACCAGGTAGGACAACCAAGACTACTCTCACCGAGTTGCCAATAAAAAAAAAATACATATAAAATCAAATTTGGAAGGAGAAAAAATCCTACTGCAAATAACTTCTTGAAAAACCCTTCAGCTTTGCATGATCTTCTACCCCATAAAAGGAAGCTTAAAAAAAAAAAACTAAAAATAATATCTTCATGCAAAACATTCATTCTTCTATATTGACCCCTCAAACACAACTACTGAATTGAATTCCAAATTTTGAATAGAAATGAATGCTTTTCATGCACAACCACCAGCATTAATTCTTTTTGCTCACAACCACATTAAAAATTGATTCCATGTATGACAATTGGAGCAACTCCTCATTGCATACCTTTGCTAGAAACAAATTCTCTACATGCAGGACAATTGAACTATAAATTAAATTTGTTTTGCATGCTCTAATTGCTAACCTCTTTAATAAAGTACTATCATGCATGGCAGCCAAAATCACAACCACATCAATACGCCTGTGATACTTTTTAAGACGAGACCCTAAAATATAGAATTTCTAAGATGAGAAATGAAAAAATTAAAAGGTTTGATGTTTAATATAACATGAGAATTGACAAAAGGAGGAATTATTGATTTTTTTTTTTTTTTTGTCTAATTTCTGTTTTTCCTTGGGTATGCACGACAATATATATATATATATTTTGTTAAGCAACTTTCTCAATTTAGAGTCCCTAAATTTTATGGTCTTGTGATGAGTCACAACCCACACATGAAGGATGGAGATGTAAATGCCCACCATGCAAAGCAACAATTTTTTTCTCATATTCTTGAAACAAGAAATTAAATGTTTCTGTAAAGGAATCCTCCACTAATAACATTAGGGAAAATATCTAGTACAATGTTAGTACATACTCCTTCCATTCAACATTTTACTTGACATGTCATTTAATGATATAATATTTTATTCTATGGTCATTCCTAAATGCTTCTTTCATAGCAAACGTAGTACTAAAAATTTTTCCGAAACATCATCACAATCTAAACTCTAAGAACTTGATTTAACGCTACTCAAGCTAATATCTGAATTCTCATCAAAATCATGAATATCAGAAGAAAAATCTTGATTGTCTACCTACTTTGTTGATGAAATAAATGTGCCTTTGGTTAGAACAATTCCAGAAGTATTAGAAGGAAGTGTTGGCTAATGGTAGTAATTAGAAAAAGACAACTTCATGGCTTCATTTATGGTTGGGAGCTGAGTGGAGACATGAGCACTTCAATAGTATCTGAATTAAAGTTTGAATTTGAGGACAAAAAACGTTTAATCTTTTTTTCGAGAATAATGAAGGGGATAAGCTTCATTAAAACATTTTAACACCTTTTTTATACTGGGATGACTTGAACAATCTGATGATATTGATTTATCACCATCCCTTTACAATGATTTTCATTTTTCTTTATGAGTCATTTGAATTTTTATTATTTATTCTTCAAAAAATAATAAAATAAAAAGGAGTATTCGATGAACAAATTATTTCTGGAAAATCATAATCATGAGTCGTAATAGACAACAATAATCTTCATAATTATGTTTCTTTTTCCAAATGCATATTTCTTTCATATTTCAGAAACTTGAACATTAATAATAGTGTCATTTTATCTCTCTTTCTCATGCCGTAACTTAGATTATTGACCAATATAAACTTCAATTTGGTGAGGTATAATTTAAAGGTTAAATTACAAGTTTAATCCTTCAATTTTCAGGATTGTGTCAATTTGGTCTTGAAACTTGAAAATGTAGGATCGAAAGGCAACACTAGAGGGGTGAATAGAGTTGACTACCAATTTTTTAAAAATAATTTTATCTATGAAATATGCTCAAATAAAAATTAACACACAAATTTAATTTAAGAAAAATTAAGCAATATAAAACCTAAAACATGCCCACTAAGATAGCTTTGAATTTAAATAGAAATTTAAATAGCCCACTAAAATTAAATCATGCAATTAAAGATAAATTAAAAATCAGGACAATAAAGCAAAGGAAATAATTAAGGGCATAAAATAAAAGAGAGAGAGGAAAAGAAAACACCGAAAATTTATAGTGGTTCGGCAAATTGCCTACTCCACTCCCCAAGACTCCTTCTTGGGTATTTCACTAGTGATCCTCTTACGGGTGAGAACCAAACCGACACACGATCCTCTTTTTCCTAGGCTAAAGAGAAACCCAAGATCCTTTTAACTGGTTCAGGATCAAACCAACTTCTTTTTCTCACAACCCAAGGTGTACCCACACCTTAATACAATTCCCAAAGAGAAAAGAAAAGAGAACCTCACAATATTGCCTCTTGAAGGCTAGATACACAAGTTGCCTCACAAAAATATAACTAGGTCAATTTTGGAGCAAGGAGGACAAGAATGAGAGAGTAGAGGGAATTTGAGAGCTACGGACTTGATAGCTTTTTGGTGTGTGAACGAAAGGTGAAAATCAAGTCCAATTTATAGGCGAGGATGATGAACATTGGCCGTTGGATCAAATTAAGGATGAATGGTAGAGATTGAATTTAAAAATGGAAAAGGAAAGGATTTTGAAATTAAGGGAGAATTTTGAAAGAATGGAATTTTGGGATTTGGAGAATAAATCAATGATTTTAAGGATAATTTTTGGAAAGAATTCAAATTTAAAAAAGGATGAAATTTGGAGAAGATAGGGAGAATTTTGGTGAATTTTGGTGAATTTTTTTAATTTTTAAATCAGCTCGCCACGTGTCCGTTTTCTATTGATCCACGGCCGCCACATCATCAGCCACGTCACCTTCCACGTCATCGCCACATCAGCAAAAGTGACAGATGGGAGTGCCACACCATCCTCCACGTCACTACTTTTGACCATTCTACGTGCCATGTCAGCGCCACGTCATCAGCTTGCCACGTGTCATGCCATGTTGGATTTTCTTAATCAATTTTGTTTTGGTCATAACTTCTTCGTTTGAGCTCTGATTTGAGTGATTCAAAAGGCGTTGGAATCATTGTTTCGAGCTCTACAAGATAGTGACTTTGAAACACTGAAAATGTTAGCCCAAAAATTCAGAGTTTGTTATCATCAAAATACTTGGTTTGATTGAAGCCCTAAAGCTAACAGAAAA
The DNA here is from genome assembly GCA_036850905.1 of Luffa acutangula. NCBI lineage: Eukaryota > Viridiplantae > Streptophyta > Magnoliopsida > Cucurbitales > Cucurbitaceae > Luffa > Luffa acutangula. The sequence goes on along the minus strand of CM072096.1, from coordinate 50,155,613 downwards.
AGTGTCAAATAGGTCCTAAACTTTCAATTTTGTGTCAAATAGGTCCCTGAACTTTAAAAAGTGTCACATAGGCCCTTAAACTTTCAATTTTGTGTCAAATAGGTCCCTAAACTTTAAAAAGTGTCACATAGGCCCTTAAACTTTCACTTTTGTGTCCAATAAGTAGTTCAACTCTCAATTTTGTGTCTAATAAGTCCTTGACTCATTCAGTAAATTTTAAAATTCATAGACTTACTAAATATAAAATAAAATTGGAAGTTTAAGGTCTTATTAGACATAAAATTCATTTTTATATCTAATAGATTGGTTTTAGATCTCGAGTGTATCAGGGATCTCTTAGAGACAAAATCGAAAGTTCAGGGATCTATTAAACATTTTTAAAGTTCATGAATCTATTAGATACAAAATTGAAAGTTCGGACTTGTTAAACACTTTTTAAAATTCAGAGACCTAATTGATACAACCTTGAAAATTCACAAGACAATTGTAATAAAACCTAATTTAAAAGACAACTTTTAGGGGTTAAACTTCTCTTCAATTTCATTATGATACATTTTTCTAAGAGAAAAAACAATATAAATAAATTTGGTTTCTAATGAAAGCAAACAAAAATAGAGAAATATAATAATGGAATATTTCCTCTAATATAGATGGCTAATAAAAAAGACTATCGCCAAAGCGAGCATAACTCAGCAACGATTCCCCCACCCCAAATGTTTAATACTAAAAAAAATTAAAAAAAAAAAAAGCTATCAAAATAGAGAAAAAATGAAAGAAATTTTCAATTTCAAGATACGCTACAAGGGTCACTCCACTCATTGCCAATTGAGATGGAAATCTATATAATATAAAATTGTATCAGAGCCCATTAAACCCAAATGGGTATTCGGTCCAATAAAAAGAAAAGGCACTATCTTGAGGGTCTAAAGGATCCCTCATTGTCAATTAGTGGAGACTTAAAAAAAAAAAAAAAAAAGTACTTGCATTGCGACCCAGCCATTCAAATTTCTTTCAATAGCTATATTATTTCGTTATCTTTCTAAATAAATAGCAAAATAGAGAATAATTAAAGTAGATAGATGCGCATATCACTATTCTTTAAAATATGAAATGTCTACAAAAACTAAATAGTGTGGCGGTCTGTTCAAGGAATCCCACTCAAAACTCAAAAGTATTTTCTTCACTGAATTTGCTACATTTCTTAACAAGTTTATAACATATAGGAATTTTCGATCTTGTCAATATATATACATATACACAGTAAAATCTAGTTTTTCATCAAGGGAAGAAAAAGGTTCTGTAAATTATGGTTTAAGTATTTTTCAAGAAAATTTCGAAAAATAATACCATTGTTAAAGGAAATATATTTTTAAATAAAATTTTCGTTTTAAAAGGATAAGTACACTATTTTCGGATCCAAATACTTAAATTTCTAAAAACAATTTTTTTTTTTAATGTTTTATGTTTTTAGTGTATTCAGATTTTAAATTTGAAAATTTAAAATGTAGAATTGAATTTAAAAAGATAAAAAAATTTAATAAATATAATATTTCACGTTAAACTCAATTCGTCTTTGTTAAATTAAAATATGTATAATATAATGTATTATAAATTATAAGACATTGTAAAATAATAGGTACACAAAATTTATAACATACAATATATTTATAAATTAATTAATAGTAGTTTATATTCAACTTAATATTTAGTTGATAACTACAACTAGTTTATAGTTTACAAATATATTATCAAACACATTTTGAACAATTGTTCAAATTGGGATCCAATTTCTAAATCTGTTATATGAAAACATGAACTTTATTTTCATTAAATCCCTTATTTTTAAATTTATGTTTTTGTATCACCAATCAAATGCATCCTAATTAATCGAAGAAAGTAAAACAAACTTTTTTTTTAGAAAAAAAAAATTGAATTGACCCCAAAAGATTGATGAAAAGTTGTTTTTCTTTCTCCCCATCTTTTTATAAAACAAGAAAGGTACATTTCTAAGTAATACCCACACTACAAGAGCCTCCACAAATAAGTCCCATTAGTGCAATGTAACATCACACATGTCCACCATTTTCTGATGTAATGAGAGAGGGACAAGAGGGAGAAAAAAAAATGCCTTTAGTTGGATCTTATCCTCATTCCACTAAAAGAAAGAAAGAATTTGATTTTGATTTTCCAAATGATTTTTTTATGTATATAATTTTGTTTCTAGGTCTTTAATAAACATTATACATTTATACCATTGTCAAAAAAAAAAAAAAAAAAAAATAATAATAATAAAATAAACATTATACCATGAAATTGGAACTTAATTTTCATGTAAAGTCTGTCAAAGTGAAAGGGAAAATTTGTAAGATTTGAAGTCATCCTTATTAATAAAATAATGTCATTCTTTAGACCAATAATCACATTAAAAAGATGAATTCCTTTATATCAAAATTATAAATTATATCTTCTCTTCAAAAAAAAAATATTATAAATTATATGGGTAGGTTCGTTTAGGGGAAAAAACATCATTTTTCATCATGGTACTTAACTAAGTCAACTCCAACTTTAAAAATTTTAGTTTTATCAGAGTAAACTTAAATAATCAGTAGAATTAACATTCTCTTCAAAATTTACAACAAAGGGCATTTGGTCTAGTGGTATGATTCTCGCTTAGGGTGCGAGAGGTCCCGAGTTCAATTCTCGGAATGCCCCAAATAAATTTTTTTTATTTTCAAAAAAAAAAAAATCCTCTTCAAAACTAAATTAGAGATTTTTTTTAGTACAACTAAATTAGAGAATTAGCCCAACATTAATTTAAAAAAATCACTAAAAGATTACTAACAAAATATTCATAATCTAGCTATAGAAATGTGTAAGCCAAATTCAACTCGAGCATAGTGCAAACATTTCTACTTCTTTTAAAGAATTATAAGTTTGAATTTTAATTTTTACTCTCACTTCAGTTTGATTTAACTGTTACTCTCGCACTCACATAGGTGATCTAACATTCTACCATAGAAAACTAATAATCCTACTCATAAAAACAGCTAAATCCAACCATAATCGATGAGTTAAAAGCCCTCAAACCCAACGCCAAAATGGCTAAACCAAGACAAAGTAATTGCAGTTTAACGTCCACCACTTGCATAAACAGCCAGGCATAGTTTAAAAAAAAATAATTCTTACTCACAAATATCTAAGATAACTTAAAAAATATTAATGCCAAAGTGAACATAGGTAATTGACATGTTCCCCCGAATCTCCCACCCCCAAATGCTAAGTTTAATGTCAAACTAAGTATAGTTCAATTGACATAAAGTATTTGCCCTCAAATTAGATGTTACAATCCGTCCATTCTACATTATTAGTGGACTAAAAAAAACTCAAATAAGTTTAATGCAATGGATAACCATTCAAAGACAACTTAAAACATTTTTTTCGAAACGATGTTGAAACTTTTTTTCATTTATGAGAAAGCTTAATATATTTCTTTTCATATTCTTTTTCTTACATCATGATCTTCAAAATTCCACCCATCTTTAAACCTTTCAATCTCTGGTACAGGTAAGAATGCATTTTTTTAAAATGGAATAGGCTGAATATGTTTCTTTTTTGTTTTCCTGAAAGGATAAGATTAGAATGCAGCTAAGGGGTCCTTAGGCACATAAATTATATACCAAACTCCAATCTTTGACATGTGACATGGAATCTAGAATCTTTTAATTCTTCCCATTCTTTTGAAAGAGAGAGTAAGTAAGAAAATAAAGGGTTTTTTTAGCAAACTTGTGAACTGACACTCTAAAAAAGTAAAATTTTCATTTGGCTAAAAAACAAACACACAATAGAGGACCCTTTCAAAAAAAAAAAAAAACACAATAGAGGGAGGAAAAAATAATTATAGAATATAAGAAACTATAAATAGCTACAAACATGTAAAGCCAAGCCAAGGTGATCCAATATATTCGCCAAAAGAAACACATACACCACATTAAATTACATATTTTTAAACAAAATCAGTTTCTCTAAATTTAGCCTCTCTCTCTCTCTCTCATTCTATATCAGAAAGAGAGAGAAAGAGGGATTACCACCACCACATGACCGCCCCATATTTCGCCTCATAAAGGTGAAATTGTTGTATATATAAACACCATTGTATTTGTCTATTGTCAAAAGGAGAGTAGCTGTGCAACGAGTAAACAACAATGGCTCCTCCATTCTCCTCTATTTTTGTTTTCTCTCTTTTGTTTATTGGTGTTTTTGTGCAAGCCGACCAACGTAAGCCCCTTTTTTCCTATCTTCCCATTGCATTTTCTCTTCTACTTTCCTAGAAAAACACTATGGATCTGTTTGTTTTTGTTTGTTTTTCTGGGGAAATGGGTTCAGAAGGAAGGAATTTTCTATCCAATTCAAGAAAATGGTTCTTCTAATTAACTAAACTGGTTCTTTTTGTTTTTGTTTTTGTGTTTTGGGTGGACAGAGGCGGGGCAATCCGCGGTATTTACTTATGAGGGCTCGCATGGACCTGAAAAATGGGGAAGCTTAAGCCCACAGTTTTCAACTTGCTCCAATGGAAAATCACAGTCACCAGTAGACATTATGAAAAACCACACCAGTTTTGGCAAGCAACTTCAATCACTAATCAGAAAATACACTACCTCTAATGCTACACTTATCAACAATGGCTTTAACATCGGGGTTTGTTCTTTTTAACCTTCTGGTTCTCCCCATGCCATGGCCACATATATAAATATTTACATGTTTACTAACCTTCTTATTTCCTATTTCTTGTTCCTAGTTTTTGAAAAACCAACAGTTTTGTATTGCTCTTTATCTCTTTTAGAAGTATTTTTTCAATTAAAATTTTAGAAACAAATAGTTTTCCCTTTTAAAAAATAGTTTTAAAACATCGATTTTGAATCTTTCTTTTAAATATCAATGATTTTGCTATCTTTTTTTCATTTTTCTTTTCATAAATTTCAAATCAAATCAAATCTTTAAACTTTGAATATTCTGTTCCAAGAAATTATTCTCTCTCTTAATTTAAGAAGGAATAAGTCAAAACTTTCTTTTTAGTAAAAGAATAGAAAAAAAAGATTTTTTTCCAAAAAAAAGAAAACAGAGCTGCTACTGTGAGAGACATTTATATTTTTTTATTTTTCGAAAAGGAAAATGAAGGAGAGCCAGCCAAATGCCCAAACCTAATGATACTTTCTAGTTCTTTTTCCACCTACAGATTCTATACTATTTTTCACACTCTGATTATTTATGGACCAGCTAGGTTCATATATATATATATATATATATATATATATATATATATATTTGTTTATTATATTTCAGAAATTATGATAAATCAATGAACAAAACTGTGAGTCATATTGACACTATTTTGTTTTCCTTAATCAAAATCAGGTGCACTTTGAGGAGAATTCAGGTGGAGTAGCTGTTATAGATGGTAAAAACTACAACCTAAAACAAATGCATTGGCATTCTCCTTCCGAACACCGCCTCAATGGCGAGCAGTAAGTTCATCCCATCTCACTCTTTAGGCTGGCCCATTACAGGTCCAAGCCCATCAAATTATCAGGCTGCCCAGCCCTAGATTTAGATCCTCTCTATCAAATCATGAAAGTCCAAATTTCTCTACATTTCTTCTAAACCAGACGGACTCAGAAAAACAGATTCAAATTTCATCATAAAAATCAATCTAAATCGGCTCAAGTTCATCTGTTAAATAAATTTAGAGTAGTTTTCTATTTGAACTTACCTCCGTACTTTCCGATTCGAACAGATTTGCAGCCGAACTTCATCTTCTTCATCAGGCAGACGACGGCAGCCTCTCCATCATAGCAATTCTCCTCCAATTGGGCGATCCTGATCCCCTACTCGAAAAGGTACATCAATCAATAACTCAATTTCATACTCTCAAAACACATTCACAAAAATTTACATAATCACAACCACGGCGACCGTAAAATCGTCCGGCGAAATTGCAGTTACAAGAAAAATTGAAGGAGTTAGCCAACGAAAAATGCGGCGGCGACGAAGAGGCTCATCTTGCAATCGGAAACCTAGACACAAGGCACTTGAGGAAGAAGACTCGCAAATATTACAGATACCAAGGATCTCTCACCACTCCTCCCTGCACCGAGAACGTCGTATGGAGCCTTCTCGGCAAGGTAAATCAGAACCAAATCTCCATTTCTCAAACTCCTCACAGAATGCAATTACATTACGGCTTAGGAATTTGGGCATAACATTGTAAAAATTTACCTCGCAGGTGAGGACGGTTTCGAAGGAGCAAGTGGAAGCACTGAAGGCGCCATTGGATGCGGCCTACAAGAACAACGCCCGCCCGGCGCAGCCACTGAACGGCAGGAAGATTGAGATCTACGACGAGCTCAGCGAGTACTGAAAGCTCTCTCGCTCTCGCGCCTTCACTTTGCCGCTCGATGAACAATCGGTTTAAGCAAAGAAGAACTGTTTGGCTTGCAAATTGTGTTCTTAATTCCTATATTTAACTCGAAAAAGAAAAAAATAGTGCATAAATACCATTTTAACCTTTGTACTCTCTTTGATTCGTGGATTAATTGATTGAGTACAAATATTTTATTATTATTATTTTTTGAGTTCGAAGCTTTGCCAATTATTATTTATAGTACATTATTTGACTTCTGACCTCTTAATGGTAATAAACTTAAATTATATATCATTAAATTTAAAAATATAACTGAAACGTACTTAATTTCACTCCTCGTTTGTTTTCACTCACTTTAAAAATTTGGATTCTAGCTTTTTCAATTTTAATTATATTCCATGGTATAGTTTCTATTGTAAAAGTAATGATCAATATAGAGATTAGAGTGCTTATTAATATAAATAATATCACCATCAAAGTTTGGCAAAAGAAAAAATAAAAGCATCGTCAAAGCTTATAAAAAAAATTTTAAGGCATAGATCAAAACATAAATGTAAAAAATGTTTAATAATTAAGACTAAGTTCGAAACAATTTTGTTCTTTTCTGTTATTGAAAATCGAGAAAAGCATCATCTCAGATCTCTCTAGCTACTTAAATAATTCTCTTTGTTTTATACCTTGGAAAACGTTTAAAAAATAAGCTAAAATTAGAAATTAAAAACATAACTTTCAAATTTTGATTTTTGTGTTTTGAAATTCGACTAAGAATTAAAATATAGTGAAAACTTATCTTAATCAAACTAGTTTTCAAAACAAATCAAATAAAAATAAAACAAATACCACATAAAGCTAAAATTTATATATTCTTAACTCAATCCAATTCATACAAATTTATAATCATCAATTAAAAGTCAACTTAAACATAGCTCAACGTGTTAAAACATTATATCTTCGATGAGATGTTTATAAACTTCATCCTTACTTCTCATCTCAAGTAGAATAACATTATTTAATACTAAATGAGAGGGATATGAGTTGTGAAGAATGAATGGAATGCTTCTAATAATAAAATAGGAAGTGGGTGATATGTTATTGGTGGGGCAATCATTTTATAAAATATAGAAAAAAATCAATTAATGAGAAGGAGTCACCAATTTTGGTGAGGAGGATGAACCAATTCACATAATTTAGGTTCTTCTTAGCTATAGGTCATATGCCCCATCTTATCTTTTCCAATTGTACCAAACTAAACCAACCAATTCCTCCACAAGTATTAATACAAAAACCACTCTTCATTTTATAGGTACCGTGTCAAATGTGTCAAATAAGTCGATGCCGGATAGAGAATGGCTCCCTCGTCTCTTATTCCACCTCTTAAATCGTTCTTTGCTTCATTAAAGTTCGATCAAATTATAAATTTAGACTCTGTAAGTGTTGTGTTGATAGAATCTTTTAACTTAAAGTTCAATCACGTCTCTAAATTGGATTATATTCTTATATAGTTTTTTATTTTTCATTCACAGATAGCAAAATGCTAATATAGAATGCTTATTAGATCAAATTTGGTTGAGTTGACGAGATATGACTAATAGGTGAACAAACTAATAGACATGTCACATCAATATTTTTTTTTTTGAAAGAACATGTCACATCAAATAGTGTTAACGACAAAATTGAATATAAATATTATCTAAAGCTCATAAACAAATATCAAAATTTTCTAAAATTTAGGGCCTAATTATAGTTACAATACCAAAAAAAAAAAAAAAAAAAAAAAGATGGAGGCATGAATTCTTTCACCTTTCTAATATGTAAATATTGAGAACAAAATTTTCATTAAACTAATGAATTGTTTAATTAGTTATAATACAATGTCATGTAATATGTCATAATCTTTCCTTTTAGTTTAAGAAATTATTAATCTATCCATGTTGTTCCAAATTATGAAGAGTTTATTTGAGTTATAATAAAAGTTTTGGATAGTGGTAAGTGAAATTTTCATTAATGTTTGGATAGAAAAATATGACATTAATTACAAGTTTGCATATGACATCACAACTCAGCTAATTAATTTGTGTAGGTTGTTAATTTTTTTTCTTTCTAAATAATGTGGTAGCTGAAGAAAGAGACACATAATTAAAGGAAAAGTTTGTTCTCCCTATATTTAAATCACTTTGGTAGGTGAAGAGATATACAAAATACCAAATGGTGGAAGTTATAATATCACAAGACTATTACATTTTCCATATTTTATTTTCATCCAAAATGTGTCACAACAAACTAATTAAAAGCTTTAACCATTTTCAAAACCTTTATTAGTTGTTGGACTTCTAGGTTCTGAAACATGAAATAGTCCAAAAAGTCAGGTCTAGAATGCAATATATTGTTCCAACCCTCAAGATTATTAAACCGATAATATTTTCCTACCGATTGAGCAATAAGAAAATTTCTATTGTCTACCATTAAGTTTTTAATAGACAAAAAAGAATAATGTAAATTTGAAAATAAAAGAGATATTTTATTTTTTCTAAAAGAAAATTGTAAAAAATTAATGGTGGCAAAAAAAAAACAAAAACAAAAACAAAAACAACTCCAATTAATAGGAAAGTTAAGATAATTGATACATTATCCATTAAGCTAGGTTGATTTGAAAGTATTGTTATGGCGACACATTTGGAAGACAAAACCCATAAATAAACCAAGTCTTCCTTTGACTTCTATCCATTTCTATTTTTGACCTTCTAACTTTAAAAAATTATTTAGTTCTCTAACTTTAGTCCCTACCAAGTCAAAACAATTTAGATACATTATTGTTAAATATCATTTGAATTTTCAAAATGTTATTTCAGTCCCTAAACATTTATCTAGTCCCTAAACTTCTTATAATTTGGTCATCTAAAACTCATCCACTTGGTATCCACACTTATATCGCTTCAATATAACGTTACAATCTCCCAAAATGGTTTGATTTCAAAACGCGGGACGTTACAATCTCCTCACCTTAAGAATTTTTGTCCTCTAAAGTTGCTCGTCTAACCACATTGGATGACTGGCCTGGACTCCAACTCTTACTCCTCAAGGCACTTAATACCAGTGGTTTTCTGCTCATCAAACTACTTTCTTGTAGAATCCCAGAGTTTTGAACTAAGACACAAGAATCTCGGGGTGAGAGTGAGAGGAAGATAAGACTTAGGGCTTTTTTTTTTTCCTTTTTTTCTTTTTCTCCTCATTCTCTTTTTCTTTTAACCCACCAAAGCAAAAGCCTAACTTAAATAAGAGGGGAAAGGACTTGGATTATCCAAATTAATTCCACTTAAATCTCCTAACTCTTAAAAGGTGTGGGAAAGAAAATAGTTCAATAGATTTGAGATTTGGGACTTTTGAAATTTTAGATAAATATAAAATATTAAACTTACTAACTTTAGGAAATTAAAGATTTAATTTAAAATCTATTTTTCCTTAAATTATAGAAATTTAATTTAGAAATAACACTCAATTAATTCCAAAATGATTCAATTTCGAAACAGGGGTGTTACACAAATATTTTGAAAGATGAAAGTCCAAAAATTATTTTAATAAAATTTTAGGGTCAAAATAAAACTTAAATCCAAAACCTAGATGTAGACCTATTTTAATAAAATTATTGTATAAAAAAATAATTTTCAGTGCTACATGATCTATGGTCCTTCCTGTCTAGTCCACTGCCTTGTTTGTTTTGTCTCTAGCTCGATTATTGAAGCTTTTTTCGATGAGCATCATACTGCTAAAATTTTAAAATTCTTCGTATCATTTTGTCCTTTTTCTGTAAGCAAAATCAAAATGACTATTGTAAATTCAACTGCAGTTCAGTCCTTCAACTACTTGTTATTGCTGTCTAGTCCCTAAGACTACAATCTATTTCTGTAAAAGGTCCGACTATATAATACTGAAGAATCATTATTCCAGTAGTTTTTAACTGAACATAAAATTTACAACTGCTCATTCCCAAAAAAAAAATAATCACAAAATAATAATAACACAAATATTTATCTACAAAACGGCACCGTTGAATGCAACTGAAATTGAAAAATAACTGCAAGAACAAGTGGCAAAATTACATGTGGATAACCGTATCTCTTCTTTTTCTTTTTTTCTTTTTTAATTTTTTTACTTACCTTGTGAAGCACGGGAGTGAGATGAGGACGGTTAAATCAACGTGCCACGTCATCCGTCTACAATACGAACAAAAAAAGCGGGCCCACCAGTAGCCCACCTAATCCAGGTGGGCCCCGCCGACAGCCCACGCCACAAGGTACCGAGAAGCTCAGAGCAGCAGACTCCGCCGTCCGGAGGTTATTCTCCGTCGCCGACAACCCACGAACCGGACCGCCTCCCGGATGCGAACCGCTTCACGCCGCCCAAACTGGGCGTTTCGATCTCCACGCTCCTTCTCGGATGAGATTCCGCCGTCAGTAAGTCGATGTTGAGCGTGATCTTATCATCAGGCGCTTTCGTTGCCGGCGAGTCTCCGGCGACGGGAGCAGGGCTTGGTTTAACAGCCGGTGGTTTTTTCCAACCTCTAAAAAAGGACCGGAAAGTCGATAAGAAGCCGCGTTTAGCGCCTTTCCTGTCCGGTTTTTCCTCCGCCGGCGCCGGTTCGGACTGACGGCGGCGATTCTTCCACCGGCGACTCCGATCTCGCTTCGATCTCACTCTCCCCATACACGAAACTTTCGGCGACGACGGTTCGACGAGCGCAGAGTCTGATTTTCCGGAAGATCCCGATTGTTTAGGGAACAACCTCGCGTTTCCAGATTTCGAATTGCGACGATTCTTCGTATCCACAAAGCAAGTCTTGTGAAGCTTCGGAAGGCCGAGAATCGAGGCCTTCGATTTGAATGTCAACGAAAATCGCTGAGAATTCGAATTAGAAGCCGGATTCACACTAGGATTCAAGTTCGTCGAATTCGAACTTCCTTTCGTCGAATCTTTCCGCTCGTAGAAAGCGTTCTGATCTAACCAATCGTACTCCGCATCCTTCGAGAGCCAAAACGATTCCGGTGGAAAATCTGGCGGAATCTCCGGCTGCTCCGTGACTTCTCTGTTCTCATCTTCCTGCCGGTGATCGCCGTCGGCCAAAGCTTCCTCGCAGGCGATCTTCCGGTCGTGAGCTCCGCCGCCGGCACATGCAGAAACCAGAGTTTCCAGATCCACTTGCGGCATAGTAAAACAGAGTGAACAAAACCACAGAACACAGATTGAAAAAGGAAGATGTTCTCTAAAAGAAGCTTTTCGCTGAAAAAAAGAAAAAAAAAAACAGAGAAAGAGAAGAATTCTTCCGATTGTGAAGACGTGTTTTGAAGATTCAACAAAAAAAAGAAAGAGAGAGACGAGAGGAGATTTTTTCTTTTTCTTTTTCTTTTTCTTTTTCTTTTTCTTTTACTTATTTTTCTTGCATTGTGAAATTGGTACGGAAAGCGAAAGCACAAAACGGCAGTGGATTGATGTGGAGCGCGAATGAATGACTTTTTTATTTTTTTGAAAAAAAAATTAATTTAATTTTTTTTTGGCCTTTAAATATCTTTTTAACTCGAACTTTTTTTCTTAATTCTTCTCCATTTCCCGGCGTGGCTTATTTAATTGGCTTGGCTCTGTCTCGGACGTCTCAAACACTGAAAATTTATTTATTTTTTATTTAAAAAGAAAATTATTTATTTATTTGTCCTTTTAATTCATTTTGTTGGCATGTGAATGTAAATATATAATAAGTTAAAATCTGGTCTCTAACTTTTTTTTTAAAATGTTTAATTTTTGGTTCTATACTTCAAAAAAGTCATTTTTTATAGTTCATTAGCTTTTAAAAGGTACTTGAATAATTTTTTCAAAAAAAAAAAGTACTTGAATAAATAATTGTTTTGATCTTTTAACTTTGATGTTATTTTATAACCTAATATTTGTTCACCTAATATACACTTCCAATCTATCTTTTTTCATTAATTCAACACAAACATACGAATGAAATTCTAACTTTTAACATCTTGATCAATTATATATGTCATAATCAGTTGGACTATGTACAAAATGTTCACTTTAACCAATCTAATACATGAATATATAAGTTACTTTAACATATATCAAATTTACGTTATCAATTTTTTTAAACAATTGACAACACAATAACAAATTATTTTTTAGAAAAGGTTTGGGTTGACTAAACTATACACCATTTAAAAATTATGACACCAAAGTTTTTTTTAAAAAATAAAGATTTATAGACTGAAATAGATACTTTGAAGGATTCCAACATCAAAATGATATCATTTTTATTTTTGCAACAGCAAAATGATATTTTTAAAAGTTAAAGAAGAAAATAAATTTTAACTATAACGGGGAGATATTCAAGCTAATTGTTTTTTTTTTTTAAACCATGTTATAGGTAATTTTGAACCACCATAGTGTATGAGGAGCTGACGAGGACAACCGAGTAGAGATGAGACCAGGAAACGACCCAGAGGAAGACTAGACCAACGGACCGGCCCAACGTGACCCGACCTGTACGGACGGCCTCGGTCTTGGGCCGAGTGCGTTTGCCTCCACTCGGTCCCTACCGCCTCTAGCCGCCCAGGTTCCTCTTGGTTCGTCCCGAAACACCTCCGGATTCCTAAACACCCTAGGAGCACGAGTAGGTATTTATACTCATTTTCACCATTGAAGAAGGGGCCCAAACTCTCTACTCTCTTCTTTTACTCTCTAGCTTTCCTATTTCTGTTTTCTGACTTAAGCATCGGAGTCGGTATGGGCTAGCACCACACTGGTGTGCAGGTTTTCCGTCTTGCAGGCCACGTCTTCCCCCGCTCTCAAACAAATTCACTGTCGATTATCACGTGGAACGAAGGTAATTTACCTAGCGAAATTTGATCATCAACAACCCATATCGAGGAACTTAAAATACTGCTCAACTCTTATTTAATAATGTTGACATATTTTATTAGGAAGAAACAATAAATTTAATTTTCATTTCTAGCTTAAATTTCAAGTGAAGTTCTCGAGATTTTTTGTGAAAATAAATTGTGTTTATTTTATTTATGAAATTTGTTGTTTGGGTTTGGTAGGTTGGTTAATACTTAACGTTTGGTCCATCTAACCCAACCATTCCCACTTTGGTTGATAAAATCATTGGCGCACCGTTTCCTATGATGTTCTCTAATTATTATTATTTTTTTGAAATTTCTAATTATTATATATATATATGGTTGAATTACAACTTTAGTCCCTCAATTTTTAGGTTGCATCAATTTGGTCCTTAAATTTAAAAAGGTTTCAAATAACTTTTAAGTTTAAACTTTCAATTTTGTGTCCACTTGATATTTTAACTTCAAAATGTATCTTTTAAGTTTTTAAACTTTCACTTTTGTATCCAATAAGTTCCTCAATTTTCAATTTTATGTCTAATAAGTCCTTGACATATTCGACATTTTTAAATTTCACAAACCTACTAGATATAAAATTGGAAGTTTATGGTCATAACAAGCATAAAATTCATTTTATATCTAGTAGACTGGTTAATTTTTAAAAATCTCGAATATATCAAGAACCTATTAGACATAAAATTGAAAGTTCAAGGATTAGACACTTTTTAAAGTTTCGAGACCAAATTGTCACAAACCTTAAAAGTTGAGGGACTAAAATTGTAATTTAACCTATACATGTATAAAAATATATATTATAGTTGTTTCATTCTCAAATTATCTGTTTTGATATTTATTTTTCATTTTAGTTTTGTACTAAATAAAAATTTTAGACTGCTATGTATAAAATTGGTACCAATTATTCCACATATGTGGCCAAAAATACAATAACACCACATGATGTAAAGTTAAATTTAGTGACAATGTATGCAAAAATATGAATCGAAATGGTAGATTTTAAAGTACAGAAATTCAAATAAAATAACAACATTTAAGAATAAAAATAATTTAATCATTTTGTCCTCTAATTTTTTATTTTTCTTATTATTCAATTCAAAACTTTCAAATAAGTAAATATATAAATAAATTCAAAATATATATAGCAAGTACTTTTTTTTTTTTTTTTTGAAAATTATACAGCAAGTACTTAAGATTTATTACTAAAAAAACTTAAGATGAAAGATTATTCATTATATGTATAAAAAAAAATTATAATGTAAAATTTCGTAAGAAAATTTATGGCTTCACCCAAGACCTTGGTCTAAAACATAAATGTGCTATGGTACAATGTACATTTATGGTAAATTTAATATTTTATTCCTTTTGAATAAGCATCTCAGTTGCTAATATTTTAATCTCTAAAAAATGTGTATGTTTAAATATAATTTTTCTCTTCTAATATATATATATATATATATATATATATATATATATATATATATATATATATAACAAGTTAGAAAGACAATAAATAAGACGAAAGGGCAAATAGATAGAATACAGTATAAATAATTAGACCAGCTAACTAATTTGATCCTACATAGTTTAATAGATAAGAAATCAATTACATTCTTAAGATCGATGGTACAATCTCACCTCACAATTGTCGAATTAAAAAACAAATAATAATGAGACCAGCTAGCGGCTAATAAGGAGCCAGGGACATTAATTACGATATAATTGAAGATTACAATGATGAAAGAATTATTGAGGCTTTTTAAAATCGAAATTTAATTTATTTTTTAATAACTACTTTAAATAAAAGCACTTGCTAAGCTGTATAATTGAATAATCGGACACTACGCTGCGACATCGTTTTCTATTTTACATAAATGATAAAACTTGGTTCTTTAAACAATTTGCAGTTTTAAATAATAAATAAACAATTTTCAGTTTTCATGATAAATATATGTCTAGCTCTTGCACTTTATTTCTCTCTCTACTTTTTTTTCGCAATAATTTAGTCGCTTTATTTTATTTTTTTGAAAAATTTAAGAATTAAATTATTTGTATGATTTGCTATTTGATTGGATATCTTCAATGTATCTAATATATATATATATATATATATATATATATATATATGCTAGACAAAAATAATTGATATTAATATTCGACGCTGACAATAAAAATAATTTAAAATAAATTAGCTCATTTAAAAACATGCTTGGAATTTGATTGTTACATTTTAAAATGTTGAATGGTTTGAGGGAAAAATAACATATCAAGAAGAAACGAAATAAATTAATCTAAAATGTTAGTCTATATTATTTCGAAGAGCTTTTGTTTTTGTTTTTATTTTTTTTTTATTTTTATTTTTTGGTCTATATTTCGTTCTTTTAACTTTTAAAACTTTACTTGGAATTTATAACTTTCTCTGAATTTCAACATACGTGTATAATTTTTTGGAAATGTGAGGTAATCATTTTTAATATTTTGCATAATATCCACGCAACCATATTTACAGTAAAAAAATTAAATAAATTTTCAACTAAAAAAATAAGACAAGTATTTTTTATTTTTATTTCTTTTTAGAAGAAAATTAAATTCATTGCACCACAAGGGATAGAAACGGATAGTATTATATGACTAAAAATTTAACAACTTAACCAATGTTTTAAATCTTAATTAAACCATCAATCTAGATTAAAAAAACGATCTCTTTCAAAAATAAATAAATAAATAAATAAACGGTCAATCTAGATATAACTACGAGTTAAAACATATGTTTTCAATGGATAGGACAAAAAAATATTCAATCCCACAAGTTATTAAACTAAAAAATAAATCTGAAATAAATTACTTCTAAAAAATGATGTGTAATAATTAAATTGTTGTTTAGTTAACATATTTTAGACACAAGGGTATATTACTTGACTGCTATTTAATTCGTAAAATTCAATATGTCTATCAATAAGATTTGACATATCCATCAATAAAATCTTGTGTTTTCTTGCGACCATGTCCAAACGACTTGCTCGTAAAGGGCTTGTAGCTAGGGAATATTTCAAACAAGCATATAAAATAAGTACCTAGAAAAGAGGAGGAAAGCCATTGATTTCAATAATGAAAGTTTAAGCTAAATATTTGTTTGATCTAACCACTATCATGCCCAAATACATCAATAAAGCAATAATTTAACGATACATTAACTTCGTCTCAACAAAATTTAATAGGTTTCTCTATCACTCTATGCATAACATAATTGGAAAATTTTAATGCATTAAAGGTTAAATTAAAATTTTGAAAAATAAAGACTAAATCAAGGATAAAAAGAAGCCACGAACAATTTGACGTATCTAGCCTAAAAAGTAGATTGAATTATTAAAAATATCCCTGAAATATGAGGTTGATTTCAATTATACCTGAACTTTCAAAGTTTTCATTTTAGTATTCCAAGTTTGAAGTTTGTTTCAAAACAACCATTAAAAACATTTTTAGTTTATAAACACATTTAGTTTCTAATAATTAGTTTTGATCAACAAATAAGAAAAACTCCATTAAATCTAAACAAACTTTTTTTTTATTATAGAAATTGAATCATTAGAAATTTTAAGCGTAGGGACTATATTATTACATACTAAAGTTCAAAGATTAAAAATTATATATGCATGGACTAAATCGTTATAGATTAAAGTTTAAAAAGTAAAACATCATTTGATAACCATTTGATTTTTGAAAATTGTGTTTGTTTTCTCTCCCTTTACTTATAATGCTTTTCATATTTGTTAAAGAGATACTTGAATTCTTAGTCAGAATTAAAAGAAAAAAAAAAATCAAGTTTTTGAAAATTATTGTTTTTTTTAGTATCCAAAAATTGACTTAGTTTTTTGAAAACATAACAATAAGATAGATGATAGATAATGTTTATAAATTTAATTTTCAAACACGAAAATTCAAAAACCAAATCATCATCAAATTAGCCTAAATTATTATTTTCTTGAAAATTCAAGTACAAAAAATATTTTTTTAACTCTATCTAAAAAAAATATTTTTTTAACTTGTTTCAAAAAAAAAAAAAAATTACTCTTTTTATTTGGTTAAAAAAGAATTGAAATTAACCCCAGGGGTGAAGATGAAATCACATCTTCGTGATTCCCAAGATCGCAGTGTTGTACTCTGAAATAATTTTTATGATTCCATTATGGGCATGGAAGTGCGTAAACTTCTTGTCGCTTAACTTCTCCAGCCAATCAAAAACTCTATTTTATTTCATTACGATCCATTCAAAAATCAAAATATATTCAATCTCTTCATTTTTTTATTTAATAATAAACTTTTCTAAATTAAAGGTTTCTAATTTCATTAAAATATAAATATTATAATTTACTGTCCTTTTTTTAATATCTAGATCAACACCTGTACCAGTTCTAAAGAAAAAAAGAAAAGATTCAACACCTGTACAAAAAAATAAAGTGTCAATCTTTATTCAAGATCTCACGTTGAAAAGATAAGTGGAGAACTCACAATATAAAAAATACATGAGCTACTCCATTCATTGCTAATTGTTTTTGAGATGGAACCCCATGTTAATTTAATAATCTTCATAATTTTATTTTTGCAATCTATTTTGTTATTTTTTTTTTTTCAATTAGAGTAATAAGATATTAACCTGAGACGACCTGAAAGTTGGCATTGTGATATTTCTAATTTCCAATGAATTATACCTTATATGCATGTGACCTATAAAATAATGTGTCAATTTTTTTATGTTTTGTCACAACTATATATTTTTATTTTAATGTTGTTAGATTGTGTTTTCATTGTTTTTATTTTGTATATATAATATTTACATTATGATTTAAGGGGTTTATTTCAAGAGTAATTTATTTTTTTTTCTAGTACAAGTAAATTAGTCGTACTTACTATTGGTTTATTAGTATAAATAGGCTATTATTATTGGTTTTAAAGTCAAACATTAAATACACTAAACCCTAGTTTTGTTTTGCGGTTTATATTTCGTGAGTTTCTACTATATAATTAACTTCACGATCAATTAGAAAAGAAAAGAAAAAAAAAACTATCAAACCTATCAAATCTATCTATAAAAATACTTAAAAAAAAAAAAGAGTATTGTTCCATTTAGTCTATAAACCTGAAAAAATATATAATTATCTTATCAAATTTGTTACCATAATTTTATTTATTTTATCTTATTAATTAACACCAGAAAAGTTAATATAATGTAGATAAAGTGTCCATAAATTAGATAGACTGATGGACATGTCATATCAACATTTCTATTAATAATAATGAATCATTTTTAATTCAACCACAACATTTGAAGTGGAGAGATTTTAACAGTTGACTTATTTGTCGAAAGTATATGTCAATTACCTTAACTATATATTCACTATAACTAAACATGAATTAATAGGAAAAAAAAGGTAAAATACACTTTTGGTCCTTAGAATATGAGATTTAAATTTAGTTTATATTTTTTTTTTCTTGAGGTTTAAAAAATGACATGTTAAGTTTTGATGACGTGATAGTTAAGATAAGATAACTAAACCTGATGATATATATTTGTTAAATTAGTTCGAATTTCTTTTTATTTATATTTGGAAATCAATTATAAACCAATATCAAATTTTAAGAATTAATTAGAAATCAAATCCAAATCTTGATGACCAAACATATGAGCTTTTCAAATCTCAAATTCAAATAGAAACTAAATTCAAATCTCAATAGACCAAATAAAAACTAGGTTGGAATTGTAATAATAAAAGTGCATTTTATCCCAAAGAAAAAAAATCTTGAGAAATATGATTAAACTTTTTATTTATAAAATAAATTAAATTGACATAATTTTATACACTGAATTAATCTTCTAACAAAAACATGAAAATTAGCGAAGTATAATTATTGCAAGCGGTGGAAGTATTTTGCAAGACCCGCTGCAGTTATTAGGTGTGTAAGACTCTGCAATCAGCGAGGTCCTACGGAATCAATGATCGAAGATCTTGTCTAATCGGACGGTCCACACACTACCTTGTCATCACCCTTCAATTATTCAGAATCACGTACGATCCAAATCAGATTTTTCTCGATCAAGATCTTCCTATGAGATTGAGTACACTGGATCCCAACCTCCACAAGGGAATGGATTGAGATGTTTATTAAGACAAAAAAACAATCAATTTTTTGTACCAATTAAGTTAAACCTACCATGTGATTCTTCCATAACTTATCTCCAAATTTCTAATCATTTTTCTTTTTCCATTCTAATATTTCCCATAATTTCACCTAAGGAATGTGATGGCATGTGACACACCACAATAATTCTTCTTGATATTAATTATGTTTTTTTTTTTTCATTATTCTTAAAAAAAAAAAAAAACGAAATTCGTGACACTTGGTACAGTTAGTTATGTTGAATCTACAATATGCTTGGACAAATTCACTTTGGAATTATATAGGACCATCTGCATTGCTTGCCTTATACTTATCTTATGTTTTGCGTTTAAATTGTTTAAATTGTTTTGTGCATTAAGATAACAATGATTTTAAATTATCCTTTGAGATTTATTATTATTATTTTTTTTTTTAGAGAAAACAACACTTTATAACGTCACCATGGGCAAAGGAAACAGTCAACTGACCAAAACTACAAGCCACTGTGGAAAACAGGATCTCCACACTTCATCACACTTATCTCTCTTGACTCTCTTAGCAATAACATCAACTATTGAATAACATTATCTAGAAACAAAAGAAAAAATAATCTCCTAATTCGACACAGACCTCTTTGAATCCCATCCACCAACAATCCCACTTCATTTCAGGCTTTCACTTTGCGACTTACCAAATTAAAGGCCCGAAGGCAACCTGTCTTGATAATTATATTATTTCCTCCCATGGAAATAGCGAATTCCACTCCTTCCATGATTGCCATCAGCTCCGCCATAGGGGGATGGAGGGTTAAGTCAAGAAATTTGCAGATATCTTAAGCTCCCAAGATATCTCCCCTTTCGTTTCTACAGATCACACACCAATGCCAGTAGACGATTCATCCCACGCCGCATCAACATCGATTTTTCAAAAAGTGGCCGGAGGAGGAGACAAGGTCTGAGATCTGGGCACCCGCTCCAATCTATTACCAAACTGATAGTTATTCTTCCTCCTTTTCTCAACACGATCAATCTCCGCTAGGTAATTTATGATCCCTCTACTACGAATTTCCGGGGAGGGAATTCAAATTTCATGAATCTTCTTATTCCCGTCTCCCCAGATGGCCCAACACGTTACCACCACAATTCTGAGCTCCTCCCAAGATAATTCATCGCAGAGGGCTAACCACCTATCTACAAAGTGATGCGCAAATTGTTAACCACAAGTGTACGGACCCAAGTTATAATATAGTGATTTAAAATCGAATGTCGTCCTCTGGATTGGTTTTCTAGTTCCCCTAATTATTAAAGGTATATTCGCCCAATTTTATTTAGAGAAAATAGACGAGAAATATACAAATCAATGAAAAACTAATCAAAGCAATAAAATATGGAAACTCAATGAAGAAAGGTCTTAGGGAATTGATTTCACCTATTAGATGCATGAATTAATTCACAGAATAATTGGGAACAAACTCGTAACAAGTTTATAAACCAAGGATTATGAATAATTAAAAGCCTCTCCCGAGTACAATTAATCCTTTATGCAAATTAAGAAATTGATATCCCTATCTAATTTCAACAATAAGCATAAGCAATAAGAACAATCCTCATGACGGTTTCTCAAGCAATCCCAAATCTCCCGATTAACGAATTACCTAAGTTATGCAATTGATGGTCTAATCTAAACTACCCTCTCCCGAGCAATTAGTTCAGAAACGAAAATCATACAATCCGTGATCAAGGGATTATAAGCACTAAGCATACAATTGCATAAATAAACCACGTTACGAAACGTCCTAAAAAGCCGTAAATTAATCCATACAAACTAATGGTTACATCAGGCCCCTAAGAAACGAAATTTAGCTACTCATGGTCTCTAAAATACAATCTAAATCAGTCCAATACATCATAAAATTCAATACAAGAACAAGGGAGAAAGATTAAAACTCGCTAGTCGTGATTCCCATGCATTTCCGTCACGATCCTCCCGATCCAAGCTCCCTTTGTTTCTGCTGAATTATGGTCGTTTTTCTCTCTCTAAAGTCGTGTTTCTCTCTCCAAATGAGCTCCCCTCATCAGATTGCATCGCAAAATATATATACTGCTCATTTTGCGTGACAACGTCGAGACGCTGAGGACACAGCGTCGCGACGCTGTCGCGCGAGTGCCCTAATTATTTTCTGAAAGCTTGCAGCGTCGAGACGTTGTGGAGGTAGCGTCTCGACGCTGCCTCGAATTCGCGCGCCTCCAGCCATATACCTAGCGTCGAGACGCTCCAAGGGCTAGCGTCTCAACGCTAGGCCTCAAATTTTGTTTCCTTCACTTCTTTTCTTGGCTCGAACTCATTCTTCGGCTCTTAACTCACCGGTAATCTTCAAAAACGTCGATTTCCATTGAAATGTTTGATTCCTACAAAACAAAACCAAATAGACATGAAATTGGTCAAAAAATACACAGGACTAACAATAAAATCATATAAAATATAGCACAATAAATCGTGCTATCACAAAGCTCTGATTGAAGCTCCTCTCCAGAATATCGTGGTGGAAGGTAAGCCTCCAAATCTCCTTTGCTCTTGAACCGAAAAATAGACAGTGATCTGTAGATTCTTGGCCGATAAACACATAGGGCATCCTGTAGGAATATTCATCCCTTTGATATTCAAATTGACTCTGGTGGGAATAAATCCCTTCAAAGCTTTCCAGCAAAAAAATTTAACCTTGGAAGAGACTTTGAACTTCCAAACAATATTCCACACTTTGCTCTTGTTACTCGAAGAAGCTTGTTCAATTCTGTTTTTCATAAACAACCCATATCCAGTTTTAACAGTATACTTGCCATACTTGTCATAATGCCACAAATAGCTATTAGAGATCCTTAGGTTAATAGGAATTCATCTATAATATCAAAGTCATCATCACCCACTACTTCCTTTAGTAATTCCACGTTTCATGCTCCTGTCTCAGTGATAAAACCAGCTACCATTTCCTGATCATAGGAGTCATTCAAAGCCATGAAACTTGTATTAATGATCAAGAAGTCTATGGTTCGAATCCTCCCACCCCCACATGTTGTAAAAATTACAGGTTAAATTATCAAAAATACCTCTGAACTATACCCTTGAATTTTCAAAAGTTTCATTTTACTTGAAGTTTGAAGTTTGTTTCAAAAAATGACCCTTAAAAGGCCATTTCCGTTAAATTTATCGACGAAAAAATGACGTGTTTAGATATGTATTGATACTTATGTGAATAGATTTGAACACATACATGGAAAAAACAATAAAAACACATAATTGTTTGTTAATAAATTTAACAAAAAATGTCTCCAAAAATTATTTTGAAACAAACTTCAAACTTCAAGAACTAAAATGAAACTTTTGAAAATTTAGTGGTATAATTGAAACCAATCTCATAATCCAAGGGTATATATACACTTTATTTAATTTGTAAATATAATAATTTCATTGAGAGAAAAGAACGATGGGTCGGATGTGGTCTACGCAGTTGACAATTCTTAAAGATGACGACGGGTCGTCAAACCTCAGTCAAACTCTACCCACGGGGGCCATGAAAATACTCTTTTACAAAGTCCATAAATTAACCAATAAAATTAGTCCACGTGGAACACAATGAAAAGGTTTTTTTTCCTCTCTTTTTTGTTTTTTCTTAAGTCTTGTTTTACTTTGGATCCCAATAAAAGCATTAGGTTGATTTTGGTTAGTGATTAGAAAGTCAAAATTTGAAAAATAAGAGATTAAAGGTCGGTTTGGAATACATTTTAATTTAAATATTTTTCAAAAATACATTTTTTAAAAAAACATTTTGTATAAAAATTGTTTAGATTTTAAACACTCATATGTTTGGTTGGATTTCCTCACAAATGTTTTTATACACAAGTTATTGTTAACTTGAGAAGTCTTTTTTAAAAAGTTGGTTTCAAGTGTTTCTCTCAAAATGGTTTATTTATCAATCTCATTTTCTAGTAAGTCATTTTTAGTGGTTGCCAAACACTATAAATTTTTTCAACATGATTTATTTTCAAAATTAAACACTTGAAAAGTTAAACCAAACACACTCTAAAAAAAAGTTGTATTGGCAGTGTTATTAGATATGTGTTTGGTAGCAAATTTCTGTTGGATTTAAATTTAAAAAGTAGTTAGATATCAAATTTTCAACTAATTGTCATGTTACAATTTTATATTTTCGTTCGAATAGAAAAACTATTTAAATGATTATTTGGAAACAATTTGAAAAATTAAGAGTTTAAACTGAAAATTTGGAAATAATAATGTTATAATTGAAACTTACCACTTGTGCCACCTGTAACACTTTTTTACAAGTTACTATTATGTCATATTTACATCTTTATTTTAACGAAAAATTGACAAAAAGATTGTTTTGATAAACAAATTTAATGTTAGAAGATAAAAATGAAACTTTTTTAAGTTTTGGAAAATAATTGAAACTATACACTACAGTTTACCTGATTAATTCTAAAAAATAAATACAGACATAATTTGTTCTCATAAAATCCTGCTGACATTCTCATGCACAACCAAATACAGTTATCTTTGATTCTCAGCAATCTTATTCACAGGCATAGTATTCCCAGGCATCATGTATTCCCAGGCATCTATAAAACCTTAGACCAAACGGGCCCTTAAGGTTTTTCCCCTTGCCCATGTAGCTAGTTTAACTATTTTTTATTAGTTAGAAATCACGAATAGAACGGGGAAAGGAATGGAGCAATTCCCCACCTCTTAATTTTTCATAATTTAAAAAGTATATGTACAATACTTAGGATATAGTTTTCTTCCATTTTGCCATCTAATAAATTTTTAGAATTAAAATATTTTACATATAAAAGGTTAGCATATAAAATTGTGTTTTTTCTATATAAAAAAAATGTTTAAAATTTTGCTGCTACCTAAAAGAAAAAAAGGTATAGCTCTGCTCCCACTAAGACTATGTAAAAGATATTCTAGTAATTGTTATATGTTTAATTTCTGTTTCGACCTGTCATCTCGTTTAGCCCATGTACGGTGCCCAGTGTGCAGGAAGACATAGGCCAGATTCTTCAGGTCCAGATTACAGCATCCCATAACCAATACTTGGGGCTCCCTTCGTTCATGCCCAAGAACAGAACAAGCACTTTGAAGTTTGTCAAGGAACGAGTGTGGAAGCAGATTCAGGGGTGGAAGGGGAAACTATTCTCTGTAGGAGGCCGTGAAATCCTGCTTAAATCCATTGTGCAGGTTATCCCATGCTACTCCATGAACTGCTTTCGGTTTCCGAAAAAGCTCACTCAAGATATTAGCAGTATGATGGCACGGTTCTGGTGGAGCGGAGTGGAGGAGGACAGAAGAATACATTGGGTGAGTTGGAAGGACATGTGTAAACCGAAGTGCTATGGGGGTTTAGGTTTCAGGGACTTGGAGGTTTTCAATCAGGCCCTCCTGGCAAAGCAGTGTTGGAGAATATTGCGTGAGCCTGCGTCTTTCCTAGCCCGAGTTCTGAAAGGGCGATATTTCCCTTCCTCTGGTTTTTTGGAGGCAGAAGTGGGGGTCCGTCCATCGTTCATATGGAGAAGCCTAATGTGGGGTAAGGAGCTTTTAGAGATGGGTGTTCGTTGGCGAGTTGGGAATGGGGAACAAATCAAGATCTATGGATCTAACTGGATTCCGAGGGATACTAATTTGAAAGTTAGCTCTCCGATATCCTTGCCTCCAGATGCCACGGTGGCGGGACTGATGACGGCTTCGAGGGGGTGGGACCAAACCCTGGTGGAACAACACTTTAATGTCGCCGAGGTAAGGCTCATTTTATCTATCCCCATTAGACAACACCCCCCGGAGGACTCAGTTATCTGGCATTATGAAAAGTCTGGCCTCTTCTCGGTTAAAAGTGGATACAAGTTGGCCCAGTCAGTCACCCTGGCACGAGGGGCTTCATCTTCATCCCCAAACTCTCTTCAGGATTGGTGGAAGGGATGTTGGAAGATGACGCTCCCAAGTAAGATAAAGGTGTTCCTTTGGAGATTGTGTCTGAACAGGCTGCCGACAATTGACAACCTAATAAGAAGGGGTGTGGATCTGCTAGATGTATGCGTTTTCTGCGGGAAGCGGGGGGAATCTAGCATGCATTTTTTTTGGGAATGCAAATGGGCCAAATCGATCCTACGAGAAGCGGGTTTTGGGGAGATCTTGGAGAAAGTCCGAGCAGGATGTTGTCTACTACTCTGTCGGGACATCAGAGAGGTGATAGAGGGGGAGAAGTTTGAGGAACTGGTGGTGTTATGGTGGTCGATGTGGTCGACCCGGAATAAAGTTCGTCTTAAAGGGGCTGAGAGGCCGAGTGGGCTAGTGGAATGGGCGAAGGGGTATGTGGTGGCTTTTCGTGAGGTTTGGAGGAGTAGTGGGGAAGTGGGGCGGGAAATGGTTGGTCGGGAGAGGGTTGTGTGGCGGGCCCCGAGGAATGGCTGGTATAAGGTGAATTTTGATGCCTCTTTCCGTTCTCATTTGTCCAGGGCCGGCCTAGGGATAATTGTGCGGGATCCTTTGGGCCAAGTAATGCTGTCAGCGACCTTTACTAAGGATAATGTGAGGGATGTTGACATGGCTGAAGGATATGCGGCCGTGAAAAGTTTGGAGTTGGTGGCAGATATGGGTTTGGCTCCAGCAATTCTTGAGACAGATTCGAGTAGAGTTTTCCAGATCCTTAATCGAGAACGTGAGGATATTTCTGAGCTAGGTATGATTATTGCAGATGCACTAATGGCTTTTCCCTCTAATTTGCAGGTACTGTTTCAGTTCGTTCACCGTGAAGGGAATCAGGCGGCGCACCGATTGGCGAGGTTAGCAATAGCCCAGTGGAGTGATGAGGTTTGGATGGAGACTTGTCGTAGGTGCCTGGAGGACGTGGTTTTGAACGATTCAATGTACATGGAGGCATGAGGTGGGGACTAAGCTATGCAAACTTCGGCCTGTATGCCACCTGACGTGACACGCAATCAGGGGAGGTTTCTGTTTTCCTCTTTTCTTGGGTTGTGTATGCCTGATGTGGACTACATCGGGGAGAGTGCATGGTCATGGGGGTTTTGGGTTGTTGCCTGCATGCTAGTGAATATTAGACTGACGATGTTTGCATATGAGCATCAGGACATTATTAATTCATGTTTATTTATGTGTTTTCCATGATTTTAGGCTGGGGGTCATGCATCTGAGTAGTGGGCCTTTTGTTTTCTGGGATTAATGGAAGTCGTGGTGAAGTCTAATGGCTGAGTTCTGGGTTCGGGTTTTTGAGTCATGATACTGCTGTTGAGTACTCGCATACTCTTTCTTTGGTGTATAGGTGAGGTGTTAGCTTGCTAGCATAATTTTGGGGCCAGTCTGTTGCTTTCTGAATGTCTTGCACTTTGTGAGCACTTGGCCTTCCTTTATGTAGGTTTTGAAGGCCTAGACCGGCTTTATGGGGTTCATAAGTCTGTTGTCACTCCGATAGGGGTTAGGTTTTCGCTAGGGAGTATCTGATCTTTGTAGTTTTGGTTTGTTGTCTTGGCCTTTGGGGAATTGAGAGGCTTTGAAAAAGGAATAAAAGAAAAGAAAGAAAAAGAAATGGAAAAGCGAAAATGCAAAAAGAAGGAAGAAATGGAAAAGCGAAAATGCGAAAAAGAAAGAAAAGAAATGAAAAGCATGAGTGTTTTGGGGCTTGGGGGTCTCCTTTTGGGGAAAGTACATGCACACTGTTTGTTTTCCTAAAAGCTTGTTATGTGTCTCTGATTACTTATAAGCATGGGGTAAAAAGAGCTACCTTTCAGTGTGTTCAGTTAGGCCAACCATGGGCTGTAGCCTGGGTTAAGGGTCCCTGCATTGTAGTGTGAAAGCTAGTGCCCTTGATTGTAGCATCAGTGTGCATTAGGATAAGGAAAAGGAAAGTGAATCCTTTTCTGGTTCCTGGGTTTTGAGATAGCTTTCTAAATCTGCGTCAGTCGGTCTCCCTTGCGAAACCTTAGTTGCCAGTGTAGGGGGAAGATAGGTGGAGGATCCCATAAATCTGTTGCTGGGCCATTAGAGACTCCTTTAGGTTGGCTAATCACACACACACGCGAGTTTTCTTGGAAGCTTTGATCTGTGTCCATATTTTACTAGCTGTGATAACTTCTCTTAGGCTAAAGTTTGAGTAGATGTCGTCCAGGATAATGAGTATTTTTGCAACCCCCTAGAATCTGCTATTGGTATTTCGTTCAGGGGGTATGGGTTACATGTGGACTGATGAGATTAGGGTAGGGGTGATAGGGGTTTGGGTTTTCTATCTAAGCTGCTTATCTCTTTGATGTTTTAAGATGGTTTGTTCGGGTGTTCTGTTACAGGTGGTGAGCCTAAGGCCACAAACCTACATGGAACATTTCATACTTATCTAGGACGCAAAAGGATGGAGGTTTGGAGAGCTAGCTGAATCCAAATGACATCTACTAACTGGTGGCTTGACGCTCTCATCGCATACTCGTCAGAGGAGAGTGTTTTTGTCTGGCTTGGAAGGATGATGCCTCTCAATGTGTAGAGTTTTTGTTCCCTTCTGACTGTCGATTGTATTGGTTTTGCCGTTGGGCAATCTGCTTGCTTACAATGAAAGGTTAATGTTATCAAAAAAAAAAAAAAAAAAAAAATTCTGTTTCGACCTCAATTTCTAAACAAGAGCATAGCTTAACTGACATAAATTTGTACTAATGACTAAGAGATTTGTAGTTCGAATCCTCCCCATATATTGTCAAAAAAAAAAAAAAAAAAATCTAACATGTATTTTTAATACTGTCGCATCTTCATTAATTTTATTTCTACCGATTATCATTCTAATTTTTTTTAAAGTAAAAATGAGGTCGATGTAGCTAGATCTATGTTTGGTTTGATAATATATTTTAAAATATATGGATGAAAATGAATAAAAGGAAAATTATTTTCAAAAAAAAAAAAAGAATAAAAGGAAAATTTTGATTACTTGATTGTAATATTTTTATGTATAGCTCAATTGGTTAAGACATTAAAATGTTCAAATTCTCGTCTACATATGGTTGAACTAAAAAACTAAATGTTTTTTTTTTGGATAAAAATAGAAATGTGGGTGTGAAAAGAAAAATTGAAAACTCGAAAAATATGATCAACCTAAATCCAATACATATAGTTTAACTTGAGCAGTAATTAACATGTATTCTCAACTCAATACATATAGTTTAATTTGAGCAGTAATTGACATGTATTCTCAACTAAGAGTATGAGAAATTAAACTAATTTTAGTACATTGAGTTTGTGGTTTCAAAACCCAATTGGATTGGTTTGGTTCTTAAAGTTCACCCATGTTGAAATGACCTAACTCAATCCAATTCATGATGATATATATAATATTAAATTTTATAAATTCATTGTTTATTTAAAATTCACTTCCATTTAAATGCTCATTTATATTGCTGACCCAAATTAGTTGTAAACTCAAGCCAAAACCTAAACCCAAATAACATTGGTTGGCTTAGCTAAAGGTATATTTGAAAGCTATGCATGTAGATTTAACAACTATAAGGTGGAGTAGAATAAAACTAAATCAAATCAATCCATTCTCTTTTAAAAAGTTATTTAGAATTTAAACAATCATATGTTTGGTTTGTTTTTATACATAAGTATTATATACTTAAAAACTCTTTTTAAAAAATTTGCTTTTTAAGTATTTCTCTTAAAATTGTTTATTTTTCAACCTCATTTTTTAATAAGTCATTTTTAGTGGTTGCCAAACACTTGAATTTTTGTCAAAATGATTTTTTTTTTTTTTTCATTTTTTTAGGAGTACAAAAACAGAAAGACTAAACATGAAAAGAAGAAAATGCATTCGTATGAGTCATCTAGTGAGTTAAGATGCGAGCCTAAGGGGAACATTCCTCTAGCCAGATTTTAGAGTACTTTGATGTGCGAGCGTGAGTAGCTAACATATGGGCAACTTTATTCCTATCTCTAGGAGTAAGAATCCCCTGATATGGTGAGCATGGAATAATTGCTTGAGATGGACTATATGGAGAGCAATCTCATTGAAATGCTGGTCATGGTCATGCAGAGATTCCATACTATTTTAGAATCTATTTCCCCCTAGATAGATGTAAGTCCATATTCCATCCGCCCATTCAATCGAACAACACGTTTTTCGAAACAATTCTGCAGCTGCCATAGTTTGGTCCTAGGAATTTGAACTTAATTTCTATGTTTTTTAGGTTTTCAAACCTAATAATTTTGGATCTTGATATTTGAACTTAGTTTACAGTTTTATCCCGATGGTTTCAAAAGTGACATGTTTTGTCCTTGAAGTTTCAATTTGATTTTTAATTGGTTTCTAAAGTTTGAAATTAGTTTCCAAATTGTCCGTTAATAAAGTTGACCATTAATTGATATAACAAAACGATGAAGTGAATAGTTAAAATAAAGTTGAAATTATTTTTTACTTTTTATTTTTCATACTCAAAGACCAATTCAAGACCAATTTTAAACTTCGACCAATTACAAATCAAATTGAAATCTCAAGGGACCAAATATATGTCATTTTAAAACCTCAAGAACCAAATACAAACTAAATTCAAATATGAAGAACCAAAAGTGTATGAACCAAAAATAGAAATTAAGTTTAAATCTTAGGGACCAAAAACATATTTTACGCAACAATATATAATACTTCTACCAATTAAGTTATGCTCATGTTTAGAACCATATATATTACTTAGAATTGTAATATGTGTTATTTTTATTTTACATTTTCTAGAGTTCATAATACACGTTGTTGTTAATGCTTTAATTAGTTGATTTATGTTCAGATATGTTAATAATATATTTAATCAATGCAACTGATGTCTTATTGCCAATAATGAACATTGCTCAACTGACGTAAAACATGTACTTCGACCAAGAGTTTAGAAGTTTGAATCTCCACCTCACATATTGTGTAAAAAAAAAAAAAAAAAATTACAATGAAACGCTCAAAATTTTAGAGATTGAAGTAAAAAATAAATCACAAGAAAAGAATAATTTTACCTTGAATAGCAGAGCAATGATTTTCAACAAATTCTTCAACAAATTCTTACCAAGTAAAGAGTCATCAACAAATTCTTCAATTTAATTGGTAGTATGGTCCCTTTGTGAAAATTAGAATTTTATTTAATTTCAATATTTTTATCATGTATGTATCTATATATATATATATATATATATATGTCTTCAGTGATCAGTTCTTTTGAATAGACAGGTTTTGTGTCTTAGACTATCATTAATTAATTTAGAAAAATGAATCATTCATTGACAATGCCCAATTTACTATAACAACAAACATTTTTTTGACCCATTTGATGGGACCTTTTGTAGTTTTTTTTTTTTTAATAAAGAAAATATAAAGTTTAATATTAGTGTCTATTTCTGTCTTTCTCATATTATCCAATATAGACACATTTTATTATCCTCCTTTTAGTACAACATTGTAGGCATAAGGATTTTTTTTTTTTTTTTTAAAAAGTGTAGGACTAAGGAGTTTTTTTTTACTACATATGTGATGAGTATTTAATCTTAATTAAGGAATAACGATTTAAACTTCCGACCAAAAGAAGTAAATGTCATAATTGCTAAGTTATGTTCATACTATCAAAACATATATTTTTTTAGACAAAAAAGTGCACAACTTAATTGACATAAAATATTTGCTTATGACCTGGTCATGGATTCAATTCTCTCAATCCCATATGGTTGAGTTCAGAAGGAAAAAAAAAAATTCAACAAGATGTGTAAGTTAGCTTTCAAATCTTTCCTTTTGGTTGAAGATATTATCCCTCAACCAATTGAACTTATATGCTAATATTTGATTGGTGAAGTTATCATTTAACACAACATGTGGAAATGAGGTTCCAAACCTTTGATTATCAAAGTTTTATGGACTTAATTTCTTATTTAGGCTCTATTGATAATCATTTGATTTTTTGTTTTAAAAAATTAAGCTTATAAAAACTACTTTCCCGGTGAGTTCTTTTGTTTTGTTATCTACTTCTTACAAATGTTTTCAAAATGTATGCCAAATTTTGAAAACTAAAAAAAAAATACTTATTATTATTTTTAGAATTTGACTAAGAATTAAAATTTTTTCAAAAGAAAATGAAAACCATGGTAAAGAAATAATGAGAAAAAAAGCACAATTTTCAAAAATCAAATGAGTATAATCGAAGGTTGAAAAGTAATTAAAAATCACAAACATGCGCCAACTTAAGCACAATTTAATAATTAAGACACCAAATACTTTGGTCTAACAAACAAATAATCAAACTATTTTTTTTTTTTTTTTTGATAATAAATAATCAAACTATTACCTTACCTTTTGTTGAACTAAAAAATATATATAAATAGGAGACCTACAATTTGAACATGAAATTACATGGACAAGACTCTATTTAAAAATGATTAAGTTATCATTTTAGACCTTATTAAGTTTCAATTTCATATTCATGATTTTAAAAGTTTCAAACTTTGTCTTTCTATAATTTGATTATCTTCTGAAATATCCCTGATATTCAAATTATTAAAAAAAAAAAGATTAAATTACAAGTTTAGGGGTCACTAAACTTTAAGGATTGTATCAATTTGGTCAATTTAAAAAAAAAATCTCAAATAGGTTCTCAAACTTTCAATTTTGTTTTCAATAGGTCACAGAACTTTAAAAAGTATCCAATAGGTCCTTAAACTTTCACTTTTATGTCATTTTAAGTCCTTTAACTTTCAATTTTGTGTCTAATAAATCCTTAACCTATTGGACATTATTCACAGGCCTGACAGATACAGAGATTGGAAGTTCAAGATTCCAATAGACATAAAAATCAATTTTATATCTAACAGATCTATTACATACAAAATTGAAAGTTCATAAACCTATTATTATTATTATTATTTTAGGTTTTATTACCAGTTGAGTTTTTGAAATTTGAAGGTGGTAATAAAAACCTACCAAAATAATAATAATAAAAGCTTGTTAGTTAACAAAACTTAATATTTCACAATAACATAGACATCTTGGTAGATTAAACCAACACAATAAAACCAAATTCAAACTTTTAAACCTATATATAATATATAATAAATTAAAAACGAAACAAAAGCAAAATTTTAAAATTAGTGAGAGGAAAAAAAAAAAAAAAGCTGCAATAATAAGTGGAAAAAAGTGGGGGGATTAAAATTATATTATAAAAAAACGTGGGGCAAACTTCGAAGAGAGAAAGAGGAGAATTCCCGAAGAACAAGAATTCCCATTCGAAATTTCCGACCGTTGGGGCCCGTTTGGACAATTCAGTAACGGTTACCACCATTCAAAAAATAAAAATAATAATAAAAAATAATAATAATAATAACTGAAAAACTTCCCCACTTACTCTCTTCGCCTCTGCAACTTATTTTCTTCACTTAAAAAGCTCTGAAAATCGAAGAAGAAGAAGAAGAAATCAATGGGCTGCGTCTCTTCAAAACTGTACCGGAAGGACCTTCAGAGGGACATCATCGTCAACAATGGCGGCGAGTATCTCAACCACGTCGTCTCTCTCACGTCCAGCACTTACGGCGTCCTCAATCTCGACGCCGATCAGAAATCGAAGGAGTTAGTTTCAGAGCCGACGAAGAAATCGCCTCCTCGGGAAGAATTAGAAGTGATTAACGCTTGGGAGCTTATGGACGGCCTCGAAGAAGGAGTTCCGATTGCAAATCGGGGCAAGAAAAGCCCTAAACCTAGAGCATTTCTTCGTGGATTAGCCGATTTGGATCGACGAAGTCCGTTGAAGTTCTTTAATCAAATCGGCACTCCGAAGAAGGCGGCTAGGTCCGTCGGAAAGGAGAATCGCGGCAGAGTCAATGGCGTCGGTCGATTGGATTACAGTCCGAAAGAGATTCTGAAAGTGAACAATTCGTCAAGAATTTCCCCCAAATCGGCTCTGAAATTGAGCATTCCGGTGAAGAGTACGCCGATTTCGGCGAGAAGGCAGAGTTTCGGAAGCGATTCGGGACTTTTATCCGCTCGAAGAAGGAGTCTGAGTCCATTGTTCGATCCAGAGCTCGTAGCGTCGTACGAGAGGCAATTAAACGAAGAAGGAGAACAAATCAAGAGAATAGTTTCAGAGACGCCGAAATCCAGGGCGGCGAGACATTTTCAAGAATCGGAAACTGCCCTAAAACAGTACGAGGAACGGTGCCCTCCTGGCGGCGAAGCGGCCGTCGTGATCTACACGACGACGCTTCGAGGAATCAGAAAGACATTCGAGGACTGCAACAAGGTTCGATCGATCGTTGAATCTTACGGCATTCACTTGCTCGAGCGAGATGTGTCGATGGATTCTGGTTTCAGAGAGGAGTTGAGGACGTTAATGGCGAGCAAGGAAGTGAAAGTTCCGGCGGTTTTCGTGAGGGGGAGGCTGATCGGAGGGGCGGCGGAGGTGTTGAAACTGGAGGAGGAGGGGAAACTGGGGGTTCTGTTCGAGGGGATTCCGACGGCGGCAGGCGGCGGCGGGTGTGAAGGATGCGGCGGCGTGAGGTTCGTGATGTGTGTGGATTGCAATGGAAGCTGTAAGGTTATGGATCAGACGAAGAAGACGACGATCAAATGTGGTGAGTGTAATGAAAATGGATTGATTCAATGTCCAATTTGTTCTTGAAATTTTCACCAAATTGATTTGGGACTTTTTTTTTTTACGGAAGAAAAAGAAAAAAAAAAAAAGATTTCCCTTTTTATTTATTTAAATTAATTTTAGTTTTGGAAATGGGTTTCTAAAGTTAGTTTTAGGACCTTGTTTGTGGGTTTAATTGCTTGTATTGATTATTTATGTGTATTATTAGTTTAACTAATTCATCTTAACACGATGATGATTTATTATGATTTTTTTTTTATTTTAAGATTTCAATCTTGTGTTCATGTTTATGAGATTGATTATACTATAGTACGGATTGTACTCTAAATTTGACTTATTAGACATTCTATATTTTAAACTTTTTTTTTTTTTGTTTTTGTTGAGTACCTATACTTTAAATTGTTATTCATGTAACAATTTTATATATAAACTACGTCAGCATCGTATCATGTAGTCAACTAGAGCATGACTCAACTTATATAAAACATGTAGGAAAAAACTTGACTGCATAGGGATCTCCCAGCATACCACCATTAAAATGTTACAACTAGGACAGATAAAAAAATTTCTTATTTTCTCTCTCCCTCTTCCTTATTTGTCAAGATTTTAATAAGATCCTTAACTATCGGTATGCAGTCAAGTTCTATCTTGATCAAGAGATCACACGTTCAATCCCCCACCCCTAGATATTGTAAAAAAAATGGTGACGGTTGCTACAATCAAAGGCATACCGATAAGATTTTTTTTTTATATATATACCAATAAGATTGTATTTGGTTAGTTATCCAAAAACAAAATTTTGGAATGAAAGATAATAAATTACAGAAAAAAAAAAACCATTTTTCACTATTTTAAAATATGTGTTTGTAAATTAAAAATGTGAAAACATGTCAATATTATTTTTAAAATTTTGTAGGTTAAAAATGGTTGAAGGAGAAATTTTGGCCAATCACAAATTGCCACGTCATTAATATAAATATAAAATAAATTTGGGACCAGTTACACATTTACACGTGTGCCTAAATTAAATTAATAGACATTAAAATTCGGTAAATCAAAGAATGCCACTTGTCTATTAGTGATCCATCAGATAACATCAGCCAAGTTCAATCAGATTATGCCGTGGCAATTGGACCCAAGCCCAAGCCCAAGCCCATATGAGGTCCATCAAACTCTATAAATAGAGGAGACCCATTCTGGGGGATTCAAATTCGGAGATTCAGATCAGAGAACTCAAAGTCGAGAGAATTCTGTCAGAGTCTAGAGTCATCAGAAGTCAGAGAGTCAACTCAAGACTCAGAAAGTTTGAAGACTAACCGACCGATAAAGAAGATCAACAAGTCAGCAGGCCGATCATCCAAGAGGATCAACAAGCTAACAAGCCGATCATCCAAGAGGATCAACAAGCTAACAAGCCGATTCGACAGATCATCAAGTCAATCGACCGATCAAGAAGATCAACAAGCCAGCAGACCGATCATCCAAGAAGATCAACAAGCCAACAGGCTGATCATCCAAGAAGATCAACAAGCCAACAGGCCGATCATCCAAGAAGATCAACAAGTCAGCAGACCGATCATCAAACCGATCATCCGAGAAGATCAACAAGTCAGCAGACCGATCATCCAAGAAGATCAACAAGTCACAACAGGTCGATCCAAGAGATCATTAAGCCAGCAGGCCGATCATCCAAGAAGATCATCAAGCCAACACACCGATCCAGGAGATCATCAACCTAGCAAGCCGATCATCCAAGAAGCTCAACGCCCACAGGCCGATCATCCAAGAAGATCATCAAGCCAACAGGCCGATTCAAGAGATCATCAACCTAGCAAGCCGATCATCCAAGAAGCTAACAAACCAGCCCAAGAAGATCAAGAAGCTAGAGACCAAAGTTTATATATTTAAGAGAGAGAATCAGGGGATTAAAGTTAGAGATTGTACACCCACACGCATACAACATTAATACAATATATTATTTATTCCACGTGTCTCCATCCCCGAAGTTACGTGTGAACAAAAATCATTTTTGGTCCTTTCCCAAAAAAAAAAAAAAAATCACTTTTGGTCTTGAAATTTTCATGAAAGTAACATTTTTTTTTTTTTGAGAAACATGAAAGTAACAATTTAGTCTTTGTACTCTCAAATTTGTAATAATTTAGTTAAAGTTGTAAAAATATTCATCAAAATTAAATGTCGATTTTTATTATTTAATGATTAAACTTTGTTGTAAAAATATTCATCAAAATTAAATGTCGATTTTTATTATTTAATGATTAAACTTTGTAGCTTATATTCTTAAAAAAAAAAAAAAAAAAAAAAAAAAAAAAAAAACTTTGTAGCTTATAAACATATTGGGTCCCAAATTAGTTTATTAATTTATCTATATAAGAAATTTCATTAAATTTTTACATAGACTGCTTCGTTACAAATTTGAAAGTACACGCACTAAATTGTTATTTATTAAAGTTCAGAGATAAAATTGTTACAAAATTGAAAATACAAAGACTAAATTATTACAAAATTGAAAGTACAGGGACCAAATAGTTACAAATCAAAGTTGGAAGACTAAATTGTTACTTTCATGAAAGTTCAGATACCAAAAGTGATTTTTAATCAAATTTTTACTCTATCATATAATCCGAATACAATTCAACTATCGATTTGAGGAATAGACTTTTCAATAAAATAAAAAATCATTGAGTTCATTTTTTTTTTTTTTTTTTTTGAAAAGGAATTCATTTGATCTAATGGATTTTGAAACACAATAAATTGAATTGGGACAATATACTCTAACAAACTAAACATTTTTTTAATGTTTTTTTCCTCACTTTTTTTAGTATACTTTCTTTTTAAGGAAAAAAAAAAGGATAAGCTAAAGAATATCTTAAAGTTGGATATTAACTCCCTAATTTATTTATTACTTTTAATGGAAAAGAATGTAACTTAATTACTTTTTGTTTATTATACTTTATCTAGTTAAATTATGGTCAGATTAGCCTCTTCATGCACCTAACTTAATGGACAATTTAACTAATTTGTTGAATTTATTTAT
Organism: Luffa acutangula; assembly: GCA_036850905.1. Lineage (NCBI taxonomy): Eukaryota > Viridiplantae > Streptophyta > Magnoliopsida > Cucurbitales > Cucurbitaceae > Luffa > Luffa acutangula. Next base: position 50,118,407 of record CM072096.1, on the reverse strand, counting down.
ACTTTTTTTTAAAAAAAAAAAATCACATGTTACGTGTAATATAATTTCTCATATTATTATTTTTAACGCCGTATTTAAATATATATGTTTAATCTAAAATAAGTCAGAATTACTAAAGGTTAAGAAAAAAAACAAATACAAATTTTTGTCTATTAACTATTATGACTGCGGCTATATGTGTATATATATATTTGAAAACCATCATATTTTGGTCCATAGATTTAAAAATTTTCAATTAATCTCCTGAATTTCACGTTGAACTTTCAATTTTAGCTTTCCTAATCCTTGATACTAAAATAGCTATTTAAATTTTAACACGACAATTTGTTATAGGTCAATCGTTAACACAACATAATTATGATTATTGTTTTCTTTTTTAGTTTACCAAGAGTTAAAATTTGAACCATTGACCTTGAGAGTTAAATAATGCATTCTTCGATCGAACTATATTATTTATTTATTTTATTTTTTTTTTTTGAAAATGTTGAACTATATTCTTGTTGTTGACATGACACTCACGAAAATGGTATGACAACAGTGGTACCAAAAAATAGGACTAACATTATAAAATAAATGCAAGTACCTAAAATACTCGATGGACATGCAAACAAAACATATTTAAAATTTTAAGGTCCATCTATCTTATTTTATCTACCTAGCTTACTTGTACAAATCATGTCATGATTTAATTTAATTTATGTACCATAAGAACAAAATTTTATTAAAATCAAAGTAAAAAAGTTCAAAAGCCGTAATTAATTTTTTTTTTTGAAGTTCAGAGTTAAAAACAGAGAAGCTAAAGAATTAGAAATTCAAATTTATAATTTAACCTAAAATAAGATTGAAGTATGAAACCTTCTTCCTCCATAGAAAACTAAGTTGAAAAAGAGAATCATAGTTTCATATAATTAATTAATTTGGACATTTTTAGGATTAGAACCACTAACCTCATGGTGATACATATTTTATACCGGTTAAACAATGCTCATGTTGACAATTAATTTCCACGTTTGTTTAATGCAAACTTACAACTTTTTTATCTTGCAAGTATTATTATTCACTATATTATTTCCATATTCGATCAAAACATAATTTATTTCAAAGGAAAATTTAGTAAGCCACCAATCTCTTTAATTTCATTGTAACACAAAACAATAGGTAACATTTAAATATCAAATTGCTAAAGGAAGTTGAAGAGCGAGTTTGTTTATAATTTTGTTGGCACATTGAGCTTGAGCCTCAACTAAAGATTATAGTTCGAATCAGTTTGAGATAACTTATCTAAGACATGTTTGAGAATGATTTTGAAATTATTAAAATCACTTTTATTATATTCAAAAGCACTCCAAACCACATATGTGACAATACGAAAAATGCATTTAAAAGTATAAAATCAAACATCAAACTATTTTGAATGATTAAGGACATGTTTTAGGATTATTTCGAACATGACAAGAGTGATTTCAGTAATTTCAAAATCACTCCCAAACATGCACTAAACTCTAAACAAACATGATTAACGTATCAACAAAATTTTACTCAGCTCAATGCATTCAATGGAACAGAAAGGAAAAGCTCCTGCATATACTATTTAACTTCGAGTTTCTATAAACTGAGATAAGGAAATGGCATTTCGGTTTTCGGTTAGCAGTTTATTCGCAATCACAAAGGCTTAAAATAACCTAAAATAACAGGATCAAAATTGATTAAAACAGATTTTTGAAGAATATTTTGGGGCAATGTTCATTCTAATATATTCTAACACAAACATACATTGCATACTCAAATTATATATATATATCCATTACCTGAAAAGTTTCATACCGTATGAATGATAAATCTTGGAAGCTTCAGAAGAACATGAAGAAAACATCGGCGACTTAGCGTGACACGGGAGGCGAAGGTAGAGCTCGAGCCTTCTGAATGTCTGGCTTGAATATCAGATAAACAAGGGTTTGAACTCCCCATTAGCAAGCTGGCATAGTTGATTGAAGGTCGATGAATCTACCAATAGGATTAAACAAAGAATTCAGAATGCTACTTGATCTGATGATTGTTAATAAAAAATCAATAAGACATCCATTCTCAAAGAATGTTGGAAGTATAATCCAAAGAGGATTCTATACAGGGAAATGAAAACTTAAAACATCATGGGTGAAAAAAAATGTTAAGAATACATGAGCTAACTTGGATTGATTTTACTTCAACTTGATATAAAATGAATGTCAGATACCAAATAACCAATTCGCAGCTTATATTTCACTATTGAGATAAACTGCAAAGGCATAATCCAGATTCCAAACTTGTGATCTGGCCAGGTAATGCTTCAGAGGTTTCAAATGCTAGATTTTGCTAGGCTCTCAGAAAAAATTAATTCATGAACCCAATACTGTTTTTAGCAAAATCTATTATCAGCTGAAAACACAATTAGTGATCCTCTTTATACAATTCAAAGAACACAAATTACATTCAGATGACATGTATAGAGCACTCATCTTCAAATATCATTCTAGAAAAAGAATAAATGAAGATGGGAGTATATACCAAATGAATCGCCGAAATTGGTCCACACATCAGCTCGTATGGATTTGTCAGTATCAGCAATTCCAATGACTTCAACAAACTTAGAAAGAGGAAAGGGTGGGGAGCCTTTCACAATAATTTGGTTGTCATCTGTCGATTTACCGTATATAACTCCACTGCCTTCGGATTGTACCTGAACCACTGCCCGAACTCTTCTTCCAACATGGAGCCGTAAAAGCTCAGCATTGACAAAAACCGAAGGGTTTGATGTATCCATCTAAAGAAAACACCAGGAAGGATGTCTTTCAGAGAAGGCAAACAAAGAAAACTAACTTGCTCCACCACGTTAGCCATGCTTGAATTTATATTTTTCTTTCATTACAAAAACCAAATGGGGAAAGATCCAAACAATTACTATTGACATTTATACTCAAACTATTTGATACGTATTAAAATGTTTATCCAACGTCAAGACACTCGTTCAAGAAATTTTGAAGGCAGAAATGATTATAACAGTCAGACTATGCATAATGGTCACTGCGAGCGGATTATATTGATTCAATAGCGCTTATTATAGCTTCGCGACTTCCAAAGTTTCTCCTCTTACTACGGTGTTCTCACTTCTAATTCTCTACTTTCTTAAGAAGACCAAATCAGGAACCTACGCCGTCATAAGCAAATCGAATTCGGCCCTGCCGACTCAAACTATACAAAATCCAAACATAATTTGACTCTAAACAAACTAATCCAAATTCCATTGGCTACAGACACGAGGAGACAAGTGAAGAATCAAAGGAATTTCATCGTGCACTTCAATCCGACAAAATGAACCAAACAAGGAGAAAAAAACTTCCAGAATACTCGATCGGAGAATCAAAAGAACTGAAGTACACTACCTGATTCGGCGATTGGAGAGTTCGTCGGAAATGGAAATCGAATCGATCGAACCGCGAGAGACAGAAGAAAAAGGGCGCGGGTTTTGGAAAGCGGCAAAATTGAAGTTTCGAGTTGAGTGTGAAGTGAATTGAGAAAAGAGGAATTTATAGAGAGATCAAGCGAGAGATGGGGTCCCACTCTGATATCAAAGATCATCTTCTATCATCCGACGGTGGACGTGAGCTCACAAACAAATCTATGGAAACTTTTTTTTTTTTTTTTTTTTAAATTTGACGTAGTTTTTGAAAACAAAGGTAGATACTAAAACAAACAAACTCATAGGTAGAAATTGATGTATATAAGCTTAATTTTTAAAAACCATATGGATATCAAACGACACTTATCATTTTTTCTTCCTCAATTTTAGAATTTGACCTGAAACAAAAGTATATTAGAATTACAGTGAGTAGGACATTTTTTATTAATATTATTATTTAAAAAAACTTTTTATTAAAATATAGTCATATTCAAACTGATAGTTTTTATTAGTTCATATCTTGAAAACCGTGCAATAAAAATAGTGCGCTGTAAATAGTCTGCTAGAAAGACATGGAAGATTCATCTTCTTCTTCCCCTCTGTAATTTAAAACGAAACTGCAGGGATGGATACCCATTAAAAAATCTAACATTTCTCTCTTGATCTTCAACCCCTCAAAAACAAAGTGTGAAGCCTTCTTTTCAAATTTCTTGTTGGGTTTCATTCAATTTTTCTACTTTCTTGAAACTCCCAAAATTGAAACCATTGGGTTTCATTTCATTAGAGTGAGTAAGTTTGCTTATAAGCTTGCTTTGGCTAACCATTTCGTTTTTTTGCGTATAAGTTTCTTTGTTTTAGTATCAACCTTATTCTTTATTTTCAAAAACTAAATCCAATTTTGAAAAAAAAAATTCAAAAACTTGTTTTTGTTTTTAAAATTTGACAAATTCAAATTGATAGGAAATTTAGGAGAAAACATGCATAATTTTCAAAAATAAAAAACGAAAACGAAATAGTTATCAAACACAACCTTGAAATGAAGAATTTGAAAGATTTTTCCTTCACAAGTCGAAGGTAAGAATTGTTTCCCCCCCCCCCCAAAAAAAAAAACTTATAATACCAATATTTAAATATAATTTGTGTTTTCAAGTTTATCATTTTATATTTTGGTCTCTCTCTCTTTTTTTTTTCCTAATCTATTTCTTAATTTAATCCCAAACTTTTAAATCCCCAAATTTGGTCATTGATATTATTTTTAAAATTCTAAATTTGGTCCAGAAAAAGTAAAAATTAAAATATAGTATTGGTTCCTAAAATTTACTTATTTTCCGTCTCTAAAATTTTAAAAATTCTACTTGTAACACAAGATTTAAGAAATTTAAAAAATTAATGTAAGTACTTACAGAAAAAGTTACCTAAATTTTCTTAATATTCTAAAGTCTTCTCTCTTTCAATTATGTAATACACTTATAACTCTATCATTTTGTTGTAAACATATACTATCATCTACAACGAAGCAAGGGCGACCGGAATGGAGTTATAAACTCATGTACCTAAAAGAAATGGGAGTATCAGAACTTGAATAAGTTATGTTGAACTAAACAAACAATGGATGAAGCTAAGATAACAGAAGGGTCACCATGGTATTGCCTCCTCTCCTCCATTATGCCTTTTTTAACCCATATATGCATATTTCATTGTTGATCAATTGCTGTAATTCCTTTAGCTGCCGAAGAGCAACTGAACCGCGACGATGCTCAAAACACCATACCGGTTTTCAGCAATGAGTTATGGTTACTATCTGAAAGAGCAGAGCGAGGTAGCTCCTGCAGCTTCCCACCATCTAAGAGGAACACTCGTTTCGCCATCAGAATTGTTTCCAATCGATGAGCGATCACCAGCACCTAGGAATTTATGAACACTTGGTATAAATATTGTATGCAACAAAGGCAACTGTTGTTCTGAGAATAAAAGCAATAACCCCACAAACAGTCAACAGCTTTGCAACCAATGCCTTCTAATTTCCATGATCTAGCATTTCAAATATACATCCACACATGTAAGGTTGGGTGCATATCACAAATAATTTAACTTCAAAACACAATCTCAACGAATTAAGCTAAGCTTCTTATCTTACAGTGTGATTTTCCATCAGACGCCCCAAAGCTTGTCTGACTAGTAACTCGGAGGTGCTATCCAATGCTGAAGTTGCCTCGTCCAAAACCAAAATGGATGAATTTTGATAGAGTGCCCTTGCAATGGCTAGTCTGCTACAAAGGAAAGACAGGTAAGTTTGACCATAGAACAAACTAGATAGAGGTATGTTTTAATAGTTGTGTTAATTTGAATTTTTGCCTTTGCTTCTGTCCTCCACTCAACGTTGAGCCCCTTGGTCCAATATATGTATTGTACCCTTTTGGTAATCTTCTGATAAACTCATCTGCATTTGCAATTTGTGCCACTTCCTCAACCCTTTCCATGTCGATTTCCTTTGTCAGATCATAATATCCTATGTTTTCAGCTACGGTTCCTGAGAACAGGATCTGAGAACAAAAACCAAATGTTCATATGATTCATCAAGACAATCTTTGACAATTATATCATGTATTTCCTTCTTAGCAGCCAATGATTACTTGAATGAAAGATAATCAAACGAGCGTCAAACCAAGATGATAGTCGGAAATGTTACAACAATAACCTGAGAGGTATTGGCAAGATCCTTCTATCTGGGCCAGTAAAATAAAATTGGTTAAACTATAAATTTAGTATAGAATTTTAAAACTTGAAAAAGTTACAGTAACACTCCAAAGGGAGTTAATTTCTAGCTGGAAACTTGCCAGAGAAACAAAATGACCAAACCTATGAGCAATTACCACGTAACGAGGACCATGCCATACTCAAATATAGTGTACTTTCGATTATGTAAAAGAGAAAAAATGTATGAACAAGTAATCACCCATCACTCACCATGTCTTGAGAAACTAGACCAACATTTCTCCGCAAACTTCTAAATCTAACTGTCCGGATATTGTGGTTATCAATGAATATATCACCTATCCAGAGAAAGAACAATATTTATCATGAAAAAGTTAAAGAATGTGTGTGGAAAAACAAAAAGAAACAAGGAAAAATTTTGAAGCCAGAAAATTTCTTGAAAAAAAGAAATACGAGAAGTAGAACTAATAACACTGATATAAGTAATTTACCGGATAACGGGTCATAAAGGCGAAGAAGCAATTTAACAAGTGTTGTTTTTCCCCCTCCAGAAGGTCCCATGAATGCAACTGTTTCTCCCGCTTTGATGTGGAGGTTCAATCCATCCAAAACAAGAGGTATATTGCTTCCATACGCAAATGAGACGTTACAAAATTTTACCTCCCCCTTTAAAGAGTTTAAATCAATAGCATCACATTTTTCAATCACCTATCACCAAATATCAAAATGCTCCATCCATTAATTGAATTTGTAGAAAAATCATCAAGTAACAAAAATTAAACCACGAAAAACATGATTTTTATGAAAAGTTGAAAACAATACTATTGATATGGAAAGAGCATTTCAGAAATTATGAAGTGTAAACAAAGTTGACTTTACACTATAGAAACAATATATCATTTTGGCATCCACTTTGACCTACATTATTGAAAAGAAGCATTTCAACAAACAATATTGCAATGATTGTAAGAAAATGGCAGTTTCTGGATATGTATCAGAAACTCAACAGAGGAAAGATACCAAACAATACGGTCTCAACAGTCATAAAAATGTGAAAAGTACATTCATAGAACTTTCTAGTCATTAACTTGCTTGCCTTCAATTTTATTCCATAAAGCCAAAATTTATCCAATATATTATTAGAAATGATGAACTACTAAAAAAATATTTCTAAAATTAAACTTGACATCAATGAGAAATTTACCATAGGTTCGAACTCAATCAACTCAAATATGCGTTCAATAGCAGGTTCTCCTTCCTTCAGCTCATTGTATGCCTTTCCAATTTTCTGTATGATTGTTATTATTCAGAATATTGAACTTGAAACTTATGCAGTCACTAAACCTCAGCCAAACAAAGAAGAAACGAGAAAATATCAAGCTCCGGATTAAAAAATACAACAGAAACTCTGGTCAGAACATATCATCACCTGAACTGGTTCAATGAGAAAGCCCAGTGATGTGACAAATGAAACCATGCTACCACAACTAAATGAACCTCTTGAAACCACTAGCAAACCAACACAAAGCACTGCTAACGACAGAAAATACAGAGCTTGTACAATATGAGGTACAAGTGCCTTCATTTTTTTCTTCTTTAGTCGTTCCTGCAGATCGGTGCGAGCAAGCCTCTGAAATCTGGTATTCTCGCAAAACTCTGCACTGCTTGCTTTCACAAAAAGAAATGCTGGGAGGACCTATTATGTAATCACAAAGATAACTAACAGCTTAATCATTAAGACCAGAGAAATTAATTCAGAAACATGATTCAGATTTAGACTTTCACCAAGGAGAAATATAATTGAGCATATTTTTAGCGATTAAGATATACCTCATTTAGATAGGATGAAAGATTAGCAATGGTCAGACTCGCCATTTTGGATATTTGGCGTTGTCTCTCACCAAGATAGGCAATGGCAAGAGCTACACATGGAATAACCTAAGAAGAAAGATCAGGTAAAGATAATCAGACCCGCCATATGATTCCCCCGAGAAAGAACAAAACTTCCCTGCATACCGGTATGTAGGAATCTCCCTGCATACCACCATTAAAATGTTGACAACTAGGAGAGATAAAAATTTTTTCTCATTTTTTCTCATTTTCTCCCTTCCTCTTTCTTAGTTGTCAACATTTTAATGGGGTATGTAGGGAGATCCCTACATACCGGTATGCAGGGAAGTTTTGTTCCCCGAGAAAACAATGGAAAGAAACATTTAAAACAATATAATTTGGAAACCCCTGTTTTCTTTTCTTACCATTGCTGAAATCAAGGATAGGACAGGGCTAATAGACGACATTTGTGTCGCCATTGCTGCTAACTGCAACATACTGGGCACGACGGTCTGTAATATAAATGAAGCTACAAATAAAAACTAAAGAGTTAAGAACCAAATGATTGAATTACCATTTCCAATACATTCAATTCATATCAGTTCTTGATAATTAACAATACATGTAACTACTTGTCCGCAAGACAGAATGATACTAAACTCGATTTCACTTACATTGAGAAGAGCATACACAGTATCAGCCACATCCGAGGCCTCGGCGGTGATCCTATAAGCGATATCGCCAGCAGAAACACCATTCCCACCTTCAAAGATATCCAAGTCCATCGCCAGAACTCTCTCGAAAACACGAACTCGAATTTCGTAAATCGAATTCAACGCCGCATCCCAAATAAACGCTTCTTGCCAGTAACTCGCAAAGAAACGAACGAACACCAAAATCCCCAAAATCAAACCCTCATCCCACAACTTGATTGCATCGATCTTATCGATAATCGAAGAAAATTTCCCAATCTTAGGCACGAGTAAATATAGAGAGAAAACCGAAACAGTACTACAGAGCCAACCAGCAAGGATCTGCTTACGCTGAGAGAGAATATACGGAATTAGAGATTTGAACGACTGGAAACTGCGAAGAAGAGGCGAATGGGATTGGGATTGGGATTGAGAATGTTCGATTGTGGGGTTGGAGGAACTGGTGGAATTGAAGGATTTGGATGCGAATGGCTTCGTACGAAGATGAAGATTTTCGAATTTGGGTGCGAATTTGGCGAAGTGGAGAGAAATTGGTTTGGGATTGAAGAAGAGAATCTGGTTTCTTGAAAGAAGAAGAGAAGATTGCAGAGCGATGCTCATTTTGTCGTTGATTTCTCAGAAAGCGCGCGAAGAAAGCAAGATGAGTTCTACATTTTCTGGAGCGATTTCGAATTAAGGGAGATGGCAAGAACAAAGAATAAAAAAAATTGTATTAAATTACAAGTTTTAGTCTCTAATTTTGTGTTTAACAAGCATATTGAATTTTTAAATGGACTAAATTTCCTATTAAACTTTTTAATATTATATCGCATAGATTTGCGAACATTGAAAACTTTCGGATATATCAATAATTATAAAATTAAAAGTTTGTGGATTATTTATTAGATAGTTTCAAATCCTCATAATCCTGTTAGTCACAAAATTGAAAGTTTAGAACCAAAGTTAGTATAGTTCAACAATCATTGATATGTATTCTCGATTAGAGATCAAGGATTTGAATTTTTCTACCTCCAAATGATAATCAAACAAAGTCTAAAATTTATGAGTCAATTTTTAAAGTTCAAGACTTATTTGACAAAGTTGAAAACTTTAATTTAACCGAAAAAAAAAAACTAAAAAGCCTTCTTCAAAGAGTGTAGTGTAACATCAAATTATTATTTCTTTTTCTTGAAAAAAATAATTAAATATTGAATTTGAAATGATTAATATCGATCAATAACAAATATTAAAAAAAAAAATTAGAAAACATAAATTTAGTATGTAAAAATTTTCCTTTTTTAAAAAACAAATTTGGAGTGAGTCTGACCTTTTATTATTTTGTTTTATATTGTGCTTAAATTCGAGATAAATCTTAATTATGTTGTTTTTTTAAAAAAATTAAATTCTTATCATATTTAAAAATAAATATTCATCATATTTTTTATTCAAGTATTTCATGTACTCTCGACTATTTCATGCAATATATGCATGTTCTTGTCTATTCTGATTCGTTGAATGTGATTCGTATGTTACAGGGGGAGTTGCAGCTTCTCCCGATGTGCATCACTGGATCTTACAAATTCAAGATCTATGTTCTCAATTTGCATCGTTTAATTTCTTTCATATTCCTAGGACTAGAAATAGGAATGCAGATTTGTTAGCTAAGGATGCTCTAGTCCAGTCTAATTCTATGTTATGGCTTACAGAATTTCCTTCTTGGTTATCGGGAGGAGTTTCTCTAACTCGCTGCAAGTGTAAGATGTATTCCATTTGTTCTTGTTAATGAATACGGTTCTTCTGCTCAAATAAAAAATCCTCCACTTGTTGAACTCAAAAAAAAAAAATAATAATATATTTTATTTACAAAATATTATACAAAGATTATTTTATGTTGCGAACATTATTTATTTTTTTATATTTTTTATTCAGTTGCGAACATAATTATTGTTGAATATTGCACCTGTTAAAAATACTTAGTCAAAATGTCGTTTTAGTCTCAAAATTAAACAATATTAATGTCCGCTAAATTTTCATACTAACTACCACTCGAATAATTTTAATTAGTTAATTAATTAATTAATTATTATTATTAAAATAGAGGGATACAAACCATAGATCTCTTGATCATCACTACAAGTTCTATACCAATTTTTTTTTTTTTTTTTGACAACATGTGAAGGTGGGGATTGAACCTTCGACCTCTTGGTCGGATTACAAACTTTATGTCAATTGAGTCATGCTCTTGTTGGCAGTTCTATACCAAATTGAATTATGCTCATATAGATATTTATATTTGACCTAAATAGAATATATTAATGAACAAAACAAAAAATTAATGAAAGTCAATAAATTAAAACTATACTTAACATTTACTACGTATATGTTTTTTTAGTTCAATTGTGAAAATTCGAAATTCCAACTTTGTTGGTCGGAGATTATAATGTCTTAATCAATCGAAATGAGTTTTTTTTTCCTTGGTGAATACAAAACAATTAAAAGTAAAGAAAGCATAAAAAAACATCAATTATGTTCAAATTGGCTACTATATATATGTTTATAATAGCATAAAATTATGTGAACAACGTATAATAAAAAATGAAAATAAACATACAAATCTCTCTCCTTTTTTTTTTTTTTGATAATAACAAATCTCTCTCCTTTTGATGTTCTAACAAGAGAAAATCATTTTCTCATTATCACTTTTTTTTTCACTCTCTTACCCCTATTAAAAAAAACACACAACAATCAAACAAAACAAAAGGGAAAAAGAAAAAATTGGAGAAGATTGAGGGAGGAGCAAAGTTGAAAGAGAAGAGAATCAGTTTTCTCGTAATTTCTTAACAATGGCAAAGGTAGCTACCGCCACGGCGGCGATGATGCCCGAGACGATGAACGCCGTCTTCAATGTCTGCATCGCTTCTTTCTCCTTCTTCTTCTTTCCTTCTTCTTCCACTGCTTTCCTCCTCGCTTGCTCCTAAGATTTCCCACAATCATTCCTTTGTTATTGCAATTTTTGTTTCAACTTTCCGACCATTGTTTTATTATTTAAAGGTGAAATATACTTTTGGTCTCTTATATCTAAACCTAATTTCCATTTGGTGGCTAGGTTTTCAAAACTATAACTTCCCTTCAGATTTGAATTTAATTTTTATTTGGTTCTTGAAATTTACTTGACTTTAGTTTCTATTTAGTTCTAGTTAGATTCGTGAGATTTGAATTTGATTTCTAATTTAGCACTTGAATTTTAAAATAGATTCTTGAATTGTCTCTTCAAGTAGAATTAGTAGATCTAACATAAAAATGATATGGTATTAGAATTTCATCGACATGTCTACATTCCCACATGTCCATGTTCGACATCAGGAGTGAATTAACATTTTCATTACATCAAACAAAATAAAGAAGTTAAAAGACCTCATTTGATAATCATTTAGTTTTTGAAAATTAGTTAATGTTTATAAGTTTAATTTTCGAAAACCAAAAACTAAATGGACACCGAGAACTAAATTTTCAAAGGCAAAATTTTTAAGTGTTTAGAGATAAGTTAGAGAGAAAAAAGTTACCATTTTGACCTTTTTTTTTTTGTAAATTTTTAAAATCTAAATAGAAAGAATTTCTTCTTAGTAAACCAAAATAGAATAATGTTAAAAGTTGGATTAGGATTTATTTAAATAAAAAATTTACCTTAGCATCCAAAGATGCAGCAACTTGTGAGGAAACGGGATCGACCTCAACGTGCTTGTTATGCCCGGGATGTAATTCTCCGTCCACGTCCGCAGCCGGAAACCGGGTACCTGCTCCGTCGGTAACTTCATCTCTGCCTGGGCTCGCCATTTTTATTTATTTTTTCTTTCTTTCGTTTTCTTTTTTCCTTTTTTTTTTTCGTTTTCTTTTTTCCTTTTTTTCTTTTTTTTTTTTTTTTTCTTTTTCTTCTGAGGAAAATAGAAACAAGAAACAAACTCATTGGCAATGGTACTTTATTCTCTTTCTAGTGTAACGGTTACTGTGACACGTGGAGACAATCTAGCGGCTCAAATGTCGTTAACGACCAACCACGAATTACTTTCTTTTATTAACTGTCAACGGCCCGTTAATTCCGTTCGGATTCCCTTGTTTGGCTGTTTTTCCGTTAATACGAAACTAATTTGAGGTTTTTTTTTTTTCTTTTTTTTCTTTTCTTCCTTTTATTTTTTTTCTCCGCATTCAGTATTTAAAAATTGAAAAGTTCCAAGTGCTGAACCCTAATAATTTTCACATGAGAGATCGGTAACATTTAATATGACAATAGATACTTTATCCACTGAGCTAAGTAACTATGATAAAAGGTTAAAAAATGTGTTAATGAGAGTATAGTTCGGCAATGATTCGGTATGTATCCTCAACTAAGAGGTTAAAGATTTAAATCTTCCCACTTCAAATGTTGTTGAACTAAAAAAAAAAAAAAAAAAATTTTTTTTTTTTTTTTTTTTTTTTTTTTTTGGTTTGAATAACAAAAGTGTAAGAATATTTGAGCCAATTATAATGAGTTTTTTTTCCCCCAACAACTATAATGGGTTATTATGTAAAATTAAACTATATATGATAATTTGCTTCTTGTTAGGAAAATATATTAAGAATCATTGCATATGTTTTTTTTTGGGTTATATATACTTGAATTTTTGTTTAAAATGTACCTGAAAATCGATAATAGTTGGTAAAAGAAATTACACATTACACAACACCAGATTTACATTGATTTAACTAAAACACAAAACTACGTCCAATCTTTTGTAAATATATATTCCATCAACAATGATGAAAATAAGCTCTCTCGTGGATTGAAACTTTACCTCAACTTTATTTTCTCTTCTTTTAAGTTCTAATTAGAGAATTCTCACATGCTTCTAGAGTTTATCTCTTACCCCCTTCTTTCAAATGACCTAATACATAGAACATTTGATAATCCCTTTAAACTTTTCTGAAATTAAGCTCATGGTTGATTTAATAAATCATTACTTGTATCTCCTCTTTCTCTCTCTAGTAGTTGGAACTAGAAGGTTGCTGGTGCTTCATTTTCAATTCATTCTCCTTCACCAATCTATTCTCACCCATTCTTCTACAACCCACAATTCAACTGAGTGGGATGTAAATGGGATCGATTCGATTTTGATGTCAAAATCAATACTGAAACTAATTTGTTTCAAAATTAAATCAGTTGTCCAATCCAAACTAATCACTAAAGACCCTGTTTGATAACTATCTCAGTTTTGGTTTTCTGTTTTCTTTGAATGACCATGCCAACCGAACTATTTTTAGGTTTATGCTCGTAAAAACCGAACCGACCAATGGAAAGGAAAAGGGTGGGAGGTTAGAGATGTGGGTGAGTAGTCTTGAAGAATATGAGGAAAGAGAGAAAAAGTAGAAGAAAAGAATATGTTAGTTAGGAGTATCAACAATACAGGGTCAAGGAACTGCAACCAGAAGCACATTTGAATGTATAGATAAACTCATACACACCATCTCAACAGCAACAAAATTAAAAGGCCATATTTTAAACAGTTATCACCACTCCCCACCAGCATAAAATGAAAGAGAGAGAACCATACACGACGGGTATAGTACCGTTCAGTTCGTTCAACGCCAAGCTTCGGCTAGCTCTGTCCTCGAATTCAACCGCCCGGCAATTCCATTTTTCTTGCCCCTTTGTGCAGCACCTGTTGTGTGAACCTTTACTGGCTCATTCGCCTTCTTGGTGCCTTTCTTCAGATTCAAACTGCTCGTTCGATCGAGGCTACTCCTTCGACAACTTTGAGCTGTCCCGACTTGGCTTATGAGACCAGTCTCCTGCTCTTCGTTTACCAAACAGTTCACTTCCGATACGATTTCGCAGGGGCAGTTGTTAGCTAGTGACTGGCTTCCCCCTGGAATGATGTTTTCAATGGAAGACAAAAGACTTTGTGGCCCAGTTTTAGCTGTACAATTATCTTCACTGGGATGAGGGGGGCTTTCAGGAGCAGGTTCTTCAGTTACAAATACTTGTCCATCTTCAGCTTCGTCATTCCCGACCTCATTTTGCTCGTCTTGATACAACTGTGATGCACTTTGGTGCCCATCTTCATCTGATGGATTTATGCGCAAAACGGGAGCTGACTCGACAACCGAATCCTCTCTGTCCTTTAGTGTCTTCTCAATGAGAGTCTTGAGGAAGTTCATCACTTTGACTGCATACATCAAGGCAGTTAATGGATCTGCCATCTGCAAGAATAGATGCGTACTATTACACTTCAAGTCACAATCTTTTTATACCGTCGTCACAAGCAAATCAGAGCCTCGACTCCAACTACACATACGATTGAGCACATTTGAACCAAAAACAGGAACGACACATCTAACGATTAACGATAAGGGCAGCAGCATCCAACCAGAGAATATGTCACATAAGTTATGGTCTTTTCAGAGCATTTACTAAGCCTATTATGGTTTCCTACCTTTTCATCATCTAATAACTAAGACTTAAAAGATGTGATCCTATCTGAAGTTCAGACAAGGGATTAAGGAAATGCCATTTGTTTTATAAAATGTTCACTCACTTGAGTCATATTGGGGGCAAAAACCATAGCGACATTACGCGCATTCATCTTGTTCTGATGTTCGAACTGTACAACATCGGCCATTAGGTTTACTGCCCAATCGAGCAGTGCAGCTTCTGTAGGGGGAAGAAGTCTTGCTAGCTCAGTACATTCTTCATCGGTCTGCGCCTCCATCACCTGTTCTGGTGAGAGGGAATCCAACACGCCAGTTGGAAGCTCTCGAAACCAGGCCTATAATAAATGCAAACTCATTTCAGTATACTTTCTAAGTTCTAAGGTGACAAGATGAATGCCATACAAGAGAGGCGAAGAATTGAAAATCAAAGCATAGGGTGACGGTTAACAACGGTTAATGATCGTATAACACAATAGTCCTAGTGTTAGAAGAATCGAAGTTAGGCATGAACCATGTAATACCTTAATGAGACCTGCCAAGCAATGCACATCAACACCATCCGGAACCACTCCTCGATTTAACTGGTCCCGAACGAACTCCTCTTGGCTGTTCCCAGCAGTAATCCTGAAAATTCCTTCTGCCTACAGGTTTAGATCAATAATTCAGTTTCTACCCGAGATCATCAAATGACCAGAGAAATCCCAGAAGACTTTTTATCGCCAATATATTTCGTAAAAGAAAGCAATTACTAGATACCTCCAAGCCTCCTTGTGTATACAAATGTTTCTGCATTAACAGGAGTATCGTGGGAACGCTGTTTCCTCTCGAATCAAAGGAAAGCTGCATCGACTCTGTAGAAACGCCAAAAACATTTGCACTGCAGATAAAAGATTTCGTTGTCAAAAGGAGCAATACTATTTATATCATTAGTTAAAGTAGTTTTTCTAATATGAAACAGCAGAAAAGGAAGTATCAGATCTAGCTTTCTTTCCTACAATACAACAGCAAGCTAAAAAATCCTTCTATTTCAAAAGTCCTCTTCAAAAGGAACTCATTAGACAACAATCACAGTCCTAAAAGCCCAAAGGAAAAAAACAAAGTAAAATAGATTACCTTAATAATGGAACAAAGCAACAAGGTAGAGAAATGGTAATAGCATACAAAGTACAACTACTCCAAGTTTTAAACAATAAGGTTTGATTTGTTATAAGCCAGTTTACACAGAAGCAATAAGTTACATTCCAAGTTGAAAAATGAAACATCTCTAAGTTAATCTTCAGATTACCTAAAGAAAATATGATACAAAACGCATCGCAATTCGTCATGAGATCATTAAATCTTCCAAAGTATCAACCGGCTTATCATCAAGGGTAGTTGAACTTAATACAAAATCATAGATAATGTCAGCAAAGTCAAAAATAGAATATGCTATGGAGTGATTCAACCATTTTCCTTTAAGCCAACTTCATACACACTACATCCATCAACAAATCCAATTGAACTCCAAAAAGGACAAAAAGAACAAAAACTTCATTTTCCCCCCAAAACAAACTTCCAAAACAATTATTGTTCATTAGCAATAGAACATTCCAATCATTCTGAATGATTCTCTTTGAGCTTCACATGTTCATGCTTCAAGATGCAAGGATTTGACACAGAATCAAAGCAATATGCACATAAATTGAGGTCAAAATTAGCCCAAATCAGACAACCCCAAACTCAAAATCTAATTACAAGCAGAATTTCCTTCATCACATCCATAATCTTGCCCACAAACAGGAAAGGAAACAAACACCTGATAAATTATAATCACGAACAAGGAAACTCAAAACAAAAAAAGGGTTCAATCCAAACTGATTAGAGATGGATTAGAGATTATAAACCTCGCACTGGGAGCTCTTCTGGGAACCTCAAGCTCAAACTCAACAGGCAAGCCAAGGAAGCCATTGAAACGATCAAAGGTAACATGGGCAACATGCCTAACATTAGAAGGCCATCCAATTTCCATTGAAGAGAGCTTTTCTGGAGCTCTAGCGCTTCCACTACTAGTACTTCTACACCCAATTAAAGACTTCCTAAAAGCAGCAAGCAAAAGTGTCAACAGAGACAGTTGATCTCCCTCTCTGTCCCTTTCTTCCCTTTCCCTTTCTTCTTCTTCTTCTTCTTCTTCCTCCTGAGAACCCAAATGAAATTGAAGACAGTGGTTTATGGTGGGACTGTTAATAAGGGCATGTGGGTGCGGACCATCATTGGGAGTTGAAGAGCTTGAAGATGAAGGGAAGTGAGATGGGGATCGTTGGAGTACGTCTGTCATTTTTCTTTTAAAGAAACCCCAAACAAAAAAAAAAAAAACAAAATGGAAATAAAATAAGATTTGTTGAGGAATTGGTCTTCGATTTCGTTAACCCTTTTTGAAAGATGAATTTGGGTCTACGAAAAACCAAGATTTGGGAATGGAAAAGGAAGAAGAGTTGGATTGAAGAAAGGGCTTGGGAAGGTAAGACGTGAGTATCATCACTTTTTGTTTTGCTCTTTCTCTCTCTGTCTCTCTCTCTTTTATGGGTTTTCTTTTTTATAATGTTTCTTGGATTGGCTGGCTTTGGAGGAATGAAGAAGCAAAGAGAGAGAGAGAGAGAGAGAGAGAGAGAGTGGTAGTTGAAGAGAGAAGAAGACGGAGTAATGGAGTTTCAGAGAGAGAGTGGAGAAATGGTATTGAGTAGAGAGAGAGAGAGAGAGAGTTTAGAAAGGAATTTGGATATTCTAATTTTGAAAGCCAACGATTTGCAAGCGAAGAGGAAAAGGACTTGTTTTCTTTTCTGGTTATGGTAGTGGTCGTGCTCGTCTTCTTCTTCCTTTGGCTTCCTATCCTCCAACAAAATTCCACCCCCCTCTTGCTATTTGTGTCCATTTCTTTAGCAAAAAAAAAAAAGTACTTTTACACACTCGAGCGTGCATACCACTATTAAAATGTTGACAATTTCATTTTATGGATTCGAACCTCTAATCTCTTGGTCGGAGTACATGTCAATTACCGAGTTATGCTAACTTTGACATTTTGCCATTTATTTCATTCAAAAGATGTATTCAAAATTATTTATACAATCAGTTATTACCCATCAATTATCACGTCAATTTTCATGAATGATGTTATAAATAATGTTTGGTAGATCTTTTAATTTTTATACCTTAGTTGTCAAGTCAATCTTTATCTTATTTTAATGAAAAAAACTTACTAGCGGTATTTTTCCGAGCAAATTTCAAAGTTCAATAGAAAAAGTGAAACTTTCCAAAGTTTAGGGGTATAATTGAATCTTATTCCAAAATTTATGGGTATTTTGTATAATTTAACTTTTTTTTTTATCTAATAAGATTAAATTTATGTTAAATTATAAGTTTTTGGTAAACCAAACTTTTAAACATGTCTAATTAATCACTAAATTTTCAATGGTGTGGACATTTTTAATGTTTATTAATGATATGTTATGAGAAATGATTAGTGGAGACCATGACAATGTAGTTTTACATGGGAATGTATAAGAGAGAAACTCATAAATAATTTTAATCTCAATCGTTATTAATGGCATATAAATAATTTGATTTACTTACAAACTACAATAATTATTTGGAGACAACCACATTCTCGTGACTTAATTTAGTGATTTTTCATATGTTAGACAAAAAATAATAATTTTGAGACCTATTAAACACTTTTAAAAATTTCTAGACCTAATAAATATGTGAGTGAAAGTTCAGTGATTTATTATACACTTTTAAAATTTAAAGACTTATACAACAATATATTAGACACGACATTGAAAGTTCACAAGCATAGTAAACACTTTTTAAATAATTTATAGACCTAGTACATACAACTTTAAGGTTTCTAAACCAAACTTGTAATTTTATTATCAACTTAACCTAGTTTAATTTAAGATTTTTTTTTAGAGCTAACTCTAAGTACAATGTCTAAAAAATAAATAAATCTTCTTTAGTATTGTTTATATGTCTCAACTATTAAGCTACTCATGTCAACATTACATTTTTAGTCTCTATACTTTAATAGGTAGCCACTTTCATTGGATATTAGTGAATTGATTTAATTTTGAATAACAACTTAATGTTTGTGTATTTAAGTCTATGTGAGCGTATATAACTCGATAATTAAGACATATACTTATTCATTTGATATTGAATATTCAAATCTCTACTTTCATGTTTGTTGTACTTAAAAAATTAAAAAAAAAATTAAAAAAAAAAGATTTAGGTCAATTTCTAATTGAAATTAATAGATTGTTGGTGAGGATTTAACTGAAGTATATACATCAAGACAAAGTTTGGAACTATAATGATCAAGTTGATAAAGGATAAAGTATTAGAAATGGTTATTATTGAAGTTATAATTTTTCCCCTTTTGCAAATAAGTTCTTATTTTAAAAACGCTTGGAAAAAAAAGGATTGTGTTTTTTTTTTTCCAAATGAAAAAGAAAAAGGATATTGAAGGTTAAATTTAATTGTTTGTGCTACAAGTTGTCCATCTAAATGAATATAATTAGACAATGGACAGTAGCTAAATTAGGTTGATTTAGTTCAACCAAATTAATTATAAGAAAACTTGCATATACTAAATTGAATTATTATAATTTCATATTATTTAAACCATAACTTAAAAATATCCTACAAGACATCTTGACTTAAACCATTTTATATGTTACATTATATATCTCATTGTTCATATCTCTTAATTTAAACTCAACTTATCCTTCTTTAATATTTTAAAGTTCACTAATTTGAGTTAGTTATTACCTAAATAATAAGTTACTACACAATAGATTAGCATTTACTTGAAAATAAAAACTCTACCATTCATTTTACATTTTAGTTTTGGATGTATAAAATCATTTAAAAAAAAATAAAATCAAAATTTTCTTATATATGTTTTTTGGTTTTTTGACATTTGGTTACTCTTCACACGAGATTTCGACAAAGGAAATTTAATTCGTGGAAATGAACTTGATTTTATTGATTTAGTATGTGGAAGTGTTACAATCTCTAATATTTATCCTCTGATGTTTTCCCTCAGAAGGTAGAGTCTGGTCTGAGGGCTGACAAGCTTGATCTCAGACGGAGGAATGTTGAATCTTCAACTTGTATCTTGATGAAGAAACGGTTGATTCTTTGAGTCTTTTAGTCGTTGGATCTTCTGAGTCTGGAGATGGCCGAATTCTGAATCTTGGATCTTCTGAATTCTTTGGACTCTCTAACTTCTGAAGACTCTGGACCTTGGGAGAATACTCTGGGCTATGGCTTCTCTGACTCTGTCTGAATGCCCAAAATAGATGGTGACCTCCTCTATTTATAGAGTTTGGTGGACCTCATATGGGATTGGGCTTGGGTCCAACCTCTGGGCTTAGACTATATTTGGGCTTTAATCCAACTTATTTTTAATAAAATTGGATTATTTTAATTTAGCTCAATTTCTTCAATGATCTCGGGTCACATTAGTCTCGGATCCAATTGCCACATGGCATAATTTGATTGGACTCGGCTTATGTCATCTGATGGATCAATAATAGACAAGTGGCATTGTTTGATTTGTCGAATTTTTATGTCTATTAATTTAATTTAAGGACACATGTAAATTTGTAATTGATCCCAAATTTATTTTAATTATAATTTCATCATTAATTTCATGTAATGACGTGACAATTTGTGATTGGTCAAAATTTCTCCTTCGATAGTTACTTTGAAATACTAGTCACATTTTAAATATAGGAATGAAAATTTTGCTCTTTCAAAAAAAATGAAAAATTTTCTAATTTCTGACTTTTTAAGTTTAACTAAATAGAAAATATATACTAAACCAAACCAAAATCAACAAAAAAAAAAAAAAAAAAAGTTAGTAAACATAATATTAAAAACAGAAAAAATACAAATAAAACCATTATTAAAATATGAATCTGGATAAACATTTTAAAGAAAACACAACATTGAAACCAAAACTTAAGTACGACATTTGATTTATTTATTTATTTATTAAAGTACGAACTTGTAGTTCTAACGTTGAAAACGAGAGTATTATTAGAAAAGAAAAAAAGAGATATAAAGTGATATTTTAGATATTTTTTAATAAGTTAAATTAATTTATTATTCTTTTAGTACTTTGAATAAATAAATTTATAGAGAGGAAGAATGACAGGTGGTGACAGAGGGAGACGAAGGCAATAAAAAAAATGGGCCAATCCAGCGTGGCCACCTGTCTTACAGCGATGTCTTATCTGAATTTATAGGATTGGGGTGGGATCCTCTGCATCAAAGTCCACCCGTTTCCCATCTCCACGTCATATCACATCCGTCCATCTCATCAACTCCTTGTCAATCTGCCTCATCTGTTTTTAAATTGCTCTCATTTGATTTCCCATCTCCACGTCATATCACATCCGTCCATCTCACATCCGTCCACCAATTATTTGATTTCGACCTTTTTTTTCTTTTAATTTTTGTTGTCTTTCTTGATAAAATTATTGAGTGAGTTTGAAAATTAGAGTGTCTCAATCAAGGATTCAACATAAGTTTTAATTATATATATTTGTAAATATAATAAAGGGGTTGAGATTTGAACTTTCAACCATAAGAAAAAAAGTAATGTCTTGAATAATTGAGCAATGTTTGTATTAATGAATCATGATGAGATTTAAATTTTCAAATATATAATTCTAGTCTTTATATTATGTGTAAAAATTATTTGATTATTTATTGATGGTTATTTTGTAATTAGGTTAAATTATAAGTTTAGTCCCTAAATTTTCAGGGTTGTGTCAATTTGATCCTTAAATTTTAAAAGATGTCAAATAGGTCATCGAACTTTCAATTTTGTGTCTAATAGGTCTCTAAACCTTAAAAAGTGTCTAATAAGTCCTTAAACTTTCACTTTTATGTCTAATAGGTCCTTCAACTTTCAATTTTGTGTCTAATAAGTCTTTGACCTATTCGACAGTTTCTAAAATTCACAGGTCTGCTGGATACAAAATTGGAAGTTCAGGGTTCTATAGACATAAAATTCAATTTTATATCTAATAGATTGGTTGATTTTTAAAAATATCGAATATGTCAATGGCCTTTTAGACACAAAATTGAAAGTTCAGGGACTTATTAGACATTTCTAAAGTTCAGAGACATATTAAATACAAAATTAAAAGTTCAAAGACCTATGAGACACTTTTTAAAGTTCAGAGACCTAATTGATACAATCCTAAGGGGGGTGTTTGGGGCAAGGAGTTATGAAGTAGGAGTTGGATGGAGTTAATAACTCCACCCAACTCCTTGTTTGGCCCAAGGACATACGACATCCTGTTGTGGGACTCACAAATTTATTAACCAATTACAACACTCAATTTATTAACCAATTACAACACTCTATTGTGGGCTATAATAAGAATGTGAACCAATGCACACCTTATTCTATTAAAATAAAAAAGTCACACACACATGGCTATGATAAGAATGTGAACCAAAGTTTTATATCAATATTGGTTTGATGATTTGGAGAAAGTAGTGATTAATTTCAAAAATATAATTATAAGATAAAAGATTGAGTTAGTTGGATAAGGTTATAAATGTATTTTTCATAGGGTTGTGATGTTATAATCTGATTGCTTTTAGTAGGGTTATTGATTAAGAAGAGGGGAAAAGGTTTGAATTTTTTTCTTAATTACATCTTTGGTTTACACTAAAATTCAAGCAAAGTATAATTAATCATAATTAGGTAAACTTTCACATAATGATCATCTACCTCTTGGTAATGGCAATCCATTGGATCATAATTATGTTATTTTCACTCCTTTGCTTTGCTTGTGTCTATGAATTTATCTCTCTAGTGGGTAAAAAGCTCCTATTTATTTGACCTTCAAATATATATATTTTTTTTATTTTTCTTCTTTTTGAAAAAAAAAACCTTCAAATATGGAATAGGAGTGTAAGAGGGTTGATTTGAGCTAATTTTTATCAAGATTGATATCGAAGTAACCTTGGTAATTTAAGAAAAATAAAACAATGGAGAAACTTTTTTTTTTTAACTTTTAAAATTGAACATGTTTACACGAGATTTCGACAGGGAAATTTGGTTCGTGGAAATGAACTTGATTTTATTGAATTTGATGTATAAGTGTTACAATCTCTAATATTTATTCTCTGATTATTTCTCACAAATATATAAACTTTTGGCCTCTAGCTTGTTGCTCTTCTTGGACCGGTTAGTTGGGCTTTTTGGATGATCGGCTTGCTAGGTTGATGATCTCTTGGATCGGCTTGTTGGTTTGATGATCTCTTGGATCGGCTTGTTGGCTTGTTGATCTTCTTGGATGATCGGCCTTCTGGCTTAATGATCTCTTGGATTGGCCTGTTGTGACTTGTTGATCTTCTTGGATGACCGGCCTGTTGGCTTAACGTTCTTTTGGATTGGCCTGTTGGCTTGATGATCTGTTGAATCGGCTTGTTAGCTTGTTGATCCTCTTGGATGATCGACATGTTGACTTGTTGATCCTCTTGATCGATCGGTTGGCTTGTTGATCTTCTTGGATGATCGACCTGCTGACTTGTTGAACTTCTTGATCGGTCGGTTGGCTTGTTGATCTCTTCTTAGAGTCTTCTAGTCTTCAAACCTTCTGAGTCTTGAATCCTTTGAATTCTGAATCTCGAATTCTTCTGAATTCTCTGGACTCTTTGGCTTTTTTACGACTCTAGACTCTGGCAGAATGCTCTAGACTCTGAGTTCTCTAACTCTTTTGAATCTGAATCTGAATGCCCAAAATGAATGGTGGCCTCCTCTATTTATAGAGTTTGATGGATGGACTTGGGCTTGAGCCTGGGCCCAACCTTTGGGCTTGGACTATATTTTTATTTAGCCCAATTTCTTTAATGATCTCGGGTTACATTAGTCTCAGGTCCAATTGCCACGTGGCATAATTTGATTGGACTCGACTTATGTCATCTGATGGATCAATAATAGACAATAGTTTGATTTGTCGAATTTTAATGTCTATTAATTTTATTTAGGGACACATGTAAATTTGTAATTTGTCACAAATTTATTTTATCATTAATTCAAATTAATGACGTGGCAATTTGTGGTTGGCCGAAATTTCTCATTCAACTGAACCATTTACTCCAAAACTCAACCATAACATACTACTAAAATGGCCAAAACTAACCAAAAAAAATTTGAATTAAACCAACCAAATAATAATCTTTTAGTACTATATATATAGTTTGTTAAAATTGAACTCATCGACCTTTGTTATTCGAATCAGGTAGACTAAGGGTGTGTTTGGTTTAACTTTTCAAATGTTTAATTTTGAAAAAAAAAAAATCATTTGAAAGAAAATTCTAGTGTTTGGCAACCACTGAAAATGACTTATTAAAAAATGAGATTGAGAAATAAATCATTTTGAAAGAAATACATTAAAGAATTTTTTTAAAAAAAAGAGTTTGTAAGTATATAGTAACTTGTGTATTAAAAACATTTATGAGTAAAAGTAACCAAACATATGAGTGTTTAAATTCTAAAAAACTTTAATACAAAATGTTTAAAAGAAAATTATTGAAAAACACTTAAATTAGAAGGTATTCCAAAGGGCCCTAAACTTAGTTAAATCAATGATTTTTTTTTTTAATAAAAAGAACTTCATCAACAACTAGCACTAATAATTCCTCTCCAAGGAGAGAGGACAGAAAATGCGAGATATCATGGGGCCAAAAAAGCATAACACCTTTCAACGTGGAAGGAGCACCCTGATCAAAACAGAACTGATCGGACTGACGATCTAAGCCGACACCAACACGAACAATGTGATCAACCACAACATTTTGGGATCTAGGGCAAAGCTTGAAATGGAGCACTCCTAGATTTTGAGCCAAGTTGCGAATATCTTCAATGATAACCTTCAATTTCGACAAGTCTTCCTCCATTTCGATCAAACAGTTGACGAGCTCAAGACAATCAGATTCCACAATGATCATCGACGGGCTACCAGATAAATCGCGTAAGGTTTTAATCCCCTCCCTCATTGCCATCGTCTCAAGCATGCTGATTTGATCTATCTCCTTAACTGATTTTAGGCCCGCACAAATAAGAGATCTCTGTCGGAGTCACGCACGATCCATCTCAAGTCTCCTCTACCTTCCTCGCTGAGTTCCTTGTGTATGTGGAAATTGAAATATATATAGATACTGATAAATTACTTTGAAACATAAAAATGAAATTCTTCTCAAAGAAAACAAATATATATATATATATATATATATATATATATATCTCATGCCTACTGTAGTAAAAATGTAAAGATTATAGATTTTAGAAACTACAATTGATGTTCAAACATACTAATTTTTAAATTAATAAGTTAAAATTATTATTTTTTTAAAAAAAAAAAAAACTAAATTGAAATCATTTTATTTTAGTCTATAAACTTTCGCATCCGTGTCATTTGGATTTTTATACTTTTCATTATTATGTTAAATATAAATTAAAAAAAGAAACCAAAAGTGAATATTAAACTAAAATAATTTGAACCTTAAAATTATTGCACTGACTTAGTGGTATAATTCTTTTTTTTTTCTTAATATATATATATATATATATATATATATATATATATATGAAGACAGAGAAAAACAAACCAAATAATATTTTATCTCTCATTGTCGTCACAGATTCGGCCTTGGACGAAAATTTAAAAAAGAATAAAATAAAATAAAATAATTTAAACTTTAAGAAGTTAAAATCAAGTTAAATGGTTATTATAACTTAATCATGTTTAATTTTAATATGGTCCATATAATTTTAGAAGCTTCCATTTAGTTTTTATGATTTGGACATAATTTAAATTTGATCTCTATGACTCTAAAAATTTCGATTTGATATATATAATTTGATTAATTAGACAACATAAATTAATTCTAAATTATTTTCTTATATCTACTAAAAAATTTATTAATTTTTCGCGGATTAAATATAATTCAATAGATAAAGACATCAATTATTATTCAAAACTTGATAGTTCAATTCCTCTACTCTTTTAATTATTGAACTAAAAAAAGACTAATTTTTCTATCTTTTGATCAAATTTAAATTATAATAATAGCTAATACAATCGGATAATTAACAAAACACAAATTCATCACCATGTAAATATAGAAAACGTGTCATTATTTCGTACATAACTAACACACAATTCATAAGTTTAATTTAAACTACCGAAACCAAATCGAAACTTTTAAAACTATAAAATCTAAATAGAAACTAAATTTTGTCCTCAAAAATGTATAAAAAATTGTAGTTTAAAAGAAAAAAAAATGGTCCACTCGTATTTTCAGGGAAGTTAAATGAACCTTCCCGGAGAAGAAGAGAGAGAAAGAGAGAAAAGCTGCCGGCGGTGGCGGTGATTGCGGCGGAACCGGCCAGAAAAACGGCGGAGCGAGTCAACAGCGGCAAAAACGGCTTTTAAGCTTTAACGAAAGCTTCGGAATAAACCCGTTGAACTGTCGGACTCAACGGCTTATTTTAAACTGTTTTAAATTTAAAATCCACCCGCGCTTTTCTTCTTATTCTTTTTCCCTTTTTCGTTTTTTGGGTTTTCTGCCGTTTTAGAAAACACCTTTTTCTTTATATACTTATTTTTTTTTAACTTCCAAAATTCCAAACATTGTATTTTGGACTTTATGCTCCGTTTCGCAAATGAATTTTGCAGGAAATGATTTCAAATTCCACGATTTTAAAAGATGGACATGATTTTAAATTCCTATTTGTGTTTGGAATCAAAATAATTCGAAATTACTAAAATTAAAATCTCATGTCTGGATACTCATGAGAAGGAAAAGAAAGTATGACATTTTACTATTATGCCCCTTATAGTTTTGCAGTAAATTATTTTAATTAATAACAAAATATTTAATATCAAATAACAATATAAAAAACACATATAACTATGAAAACACATAATTAATTAAAAAAATCAACTTATTAAATTAAAATTTACAAATGTCATCATTATTGTAAAAAAGAAAATAAGAAAAAACTACAAAGGTCTTAATTCAAATGAAAAATAAATTGAACTGAGTCTCTTGACAAAATCCATCAATTACAATGTTACTCTCATTCTTTTTTGTTTTTCATATATTATTATATATTGAAAAATGATATATTTGATAGTTACTATTTTTTTTAATATATTTATTGTATATTAAAATTAAAAAAAATGAATCAATATATAAAAAGGAAAAAAAAAACAAACAAATTGGTAGTTGAGTCAACTATAGTAGGAGTCATAAATTAAGAAAAAAAAATTATGGGTAAAATTGGAAACATAATTTTTTAAGTTTGAAATCTTGCAAAATCCGATCATTTTGGAGTGGAATTTGTTTTTAAAGAAAACACGATTTGATATCAAACCGATTTCAAATCCCCTACTTTTTTGCTCATCCAAACACGTGAAAATAATTTAAATCAGTTATGATTTGAAATCCTCCTAAATCCAGGGGTTCCAAACAAGGGGTTAAATTTTATATTAAAAAAATAGATTAGTTTTTGCTGTTAATATTACATTGAGTATTACTCTTTTTAATTAATACCACTTTTAGTTACTTATATACATTGACATCTACTTATTAAGTAAATGAATAAGTATTTGTCTACCTAAATATAACTCGATAGATAAAATATTAGGATTTATTTAAAAAATAATAATAAATAAAACACATGTTATACCTTTCTTAAGTTAAAGGTTCGAATCTTCCATCCTCACATGTTAAATTAAAAATTAAAAAAAAAAAAAGCTCAAACAATAATCTAAGAATCTAAATCTTAGAAGTTACTGATACTTTAACTGGTTGAGTAATGAGTTATACCTATGTTAACAATAAAATATATTTTTATATTAAGTATTCATAAAGTAATTTGGAAGAATAATTACTCCAAAAAAGTTTAAAGATTAAAATTGAATGTTTGAAAATTTCAAAATGATAGAATAAATACAAAAGTTCAAGTAGTATATTGAATTTTGGGATTTTTTTTTTTCTCCCTTCCTTTTAAGCAAAGAACCAAAAAAAGATCAACGTGTCAAAAGAAAAATAAAATTGTTTGAAAGTTGTTTTTAAGGGGGTGTTTGGGGCACTAAATAGGTTATAATAACCCCCTTATTATAACCTATTCAATGTTTTGGGCACCAACAAAAATAATTGGTGAGGTGGGTTATTTTAACCCCCGATTATTTTATCCATTTTCTACAGTAACCATTATTCAACCCACTACAGTAACTATCTCCTCACTTCTTCCATGCGATTCCTTGACTTTTCCGACGACTGCCGGCCGCCGTCAGCCGACGAAGTTTCCGACGACCGCCGACGAATTTTCCGGCGATCGCCGATGACTTTTCCGGCCACCAATTTTTTTTTTCCATATTTCTTCTCAATTTCATTTTGAAAAATATAAAAAATAAAATAAAGGAAAAAAAAACATCAAAAGTTGCCGGAAAAGTCGTTGACAACATCGAAGGTTAATCAACTTAAAAAAAACATTCAAACGAAATTATATTTACCACACTCAGGTTTATTTCAAATGATTTTATTGATAAAAAAAGAAAAAACTAATATGATTTTTGAACTAAACATTTACAATTTTTATTTTGGCAATACTAAAAGTTAACTAATATGATTTTTCTATACCAAAACCTAAACTTTTTTTTTGCTTTGTAACAAAAAAAACATAACCCTAAATCAAATCAAAGTGTTGTATATCATAAAAAAAAACTAGAAAAAGAAAACAGTAAGTTTGAACCTTTGATTCAGAACCTCAGGTTAAAATAGATCAACACTCCACAGATTATTTTATCTCAGATTAAAATAATCTGCACCCCAAACACAGATTATTTTATCCCAGACTATAATAATCTGCACCCAAACACAGATTATTATAACCCCAAATTATAATAATTGCCAGATTATTATAACCACCAGATATTATAACCAATTCAGCGCTCCAAACAGCCCCTAAGATGTTTTAATAGTTGTTTTAAGAAAATAAGTGAAAAAAATTAAAAAAAAAATGTCAATTTTAATTCTAATCACAAACTGTCCATGGTATGATATTGTCTACTTTGGACATAAACCCTTGCTTTTCACCCTTATATACCCATGATCATCTCTTATCTAGAGAATGTGGAACTTTGATTCGCACTGCCAACCTATTTTGTGCCCAAAATTTTTGGAAGCTTCACATATTATGCCTATAAAGCATTTGCCTCATGAATTTAAACATGGATTTTGGGCTTTTTAATTTTTAATTTAAAGTTTATTCCATTAAATAATTATATTAATATATTAACCTTACTTGAAGTAAATTTTCCATCACTCATACACTTGGTTTTTTTTTTTTTTTTTTTAGTACATCAATATTTGGGAGTGGGAGGATTCGAACCTCTGACCTCATGGTCGAGAGTACATGCCAATTACCGCTGAGCTAAGCTCGCTTTGGGCACTCATACACTTGGTTGTTTTTCCCTTTCTTTCTAATTTTATATTACTAATGTTATCTCTACTGAAGTGAACTTTTTAAAAAAAAAAAAAAAAGAATCGCAATGCATTAATTGTTTTTTTTTCTATTTCATAACGGAGGCAACAATGCAATTGATAATTTTGTGCAATAATAATAATAATAACCGACAATATAAATCAATAAGCAATTGACATCTACCAAAAAGAACATAACTCAACTGACATAAAATTGATATAAAATTTTATCGAAATAGGAAAAGAGTGGTCTCAACTATCAGATGCATTCATAGTATGATATGTACAAACTTTGATATGTACTTTTCTATCTTTTGCTTCAAATATTCTGAATTTGGGTGATGGTTGTTCAAATAGCATCCTTCATTAAAAGAGATATTCAAGGTTCAAATTTATGTATTATATATCCGTGAGTGTTCGGACCGCCAGACCTTACTAGGTTTGGTTGCCAAGAAAGGTAAGTGGTCATCATGGATTGAACTCATTCCTTCTAAGCTCTTTATTTTTTCTATGGTCTTTGGTTCGAGTCTCTACACCCCACATGTGATTTAAAAAAAAAAAAAAAAAAAAAAAAAATGAAACAATGCTTTTCATTGACTTGTCGCGGAATACATTTATTAATAGATATAATATTTAATAATATTCACATAAGATGTGATCATGCTTAGGTTTTTTTTTTTTTTTTTTTTTTTTTTTTTTTAATGGTAAAGTTGTAAAATCAGACCAAATGAATAGAGTGAATGGATTGTTTATAATATCAAATTCAAATGTGAATCCAAAATATACATTCATTTCTAGAACTCAGTTATAATTGATACACATGGAATTTTAACTGACTTTTAAGGCCCAGTTTGATAAACATTTGGTTTTTTGTTTTCGAAAATTATGCTTGTTTTCTCTCAATTTTCCTATCATGATTTTCATCTTTGTTAAGGGCACATTTGAATTCCTAGCCAAATTCCAAAAACAAAACACAAGTTTTTGAAAACTACTTTTTTTAGTTTTTAAAATTTGGCTTGATTTTTGAAAACATGAAAATAATGTATTAGAAAAATAAAGAATATTGTAGGTGAAAGTAATGTTTATAGACTCAATTTTCAAAAACAAAAAACCAAATGGTTATCAAACAAGATCTTAATTATTATATTTCAAAGCTACGACACTAAATAAACAATAAAAAAAATGGAGATTTTTTTTAGACAAAAAAAAAGTGAAATATAAAAAAGCATGGTTAAATTATATTAAAATGTACATTATATATATATATATATATATATATATATATAATTAGAAAAAAAGATAAAAACGCGAGTAGTTTTCAATTATATACTATTGGGAAAAAATATAAACATATTCCATAATAAAAGACGAAAATATTAAATGTTGGAGAATTTAAATGAATAAAATAAAAAGAAAAAAGGAAAACGAATAAAATCGGGGTGTTGCGAGAATCGAACTCACGACCTCTCGCACCCGAAGCGAGAATCATACCACTAGACCAAACACCCATTGATGAAACGCAAAGTAAAATGTTTAATATTATTAAATACAATTAGTAATAAAAAATGCATTATAAATGTAACTTTTCAGTATTTTTTTTTTTTTTTTTTTGAGAATTTTATGTTGTGTTAAAAAATTTGTATTAATTGCTCGAATTTTTATACCTAAGTAACTCTATAATACACAAAAATTACATCTATTTAGTTTAACTTTTCAAGTATTTAATTTTAAAAAAAAATCATAGATATCCAAAAAAAAATCATTTTAAAAATAATTTTAGTTTTTGGCAACCACTAAAAATGACTTATTAGAAAATGAGAGTGAGAAATAAATCATTTTGAGAAAAACACTTGAAAGCAATTTTTTTGAAAAAGAACTTTAAAGTGTATAGTAACTTCTGTGTTAAAAACACTTAGGATAAGTAACCAAACATATGAGTATTTAAATTCTAAACAATTTTTATACAAAATGTTTTAAAAAAATGTATTCTTGAAAAAATATTTAAATTAAAAGGTATTCCAAACCATGCATCAATGATATGTTTGTTTTTCTCACTTATAACAATAGTTTAGTACTATGTGCAATTGAACACAATATTTTAAAAAAAAATGATAGTAACTTCCTTTTGGACGACTCAATTCATAGGAACTCCAAAGTTTTTTTTTTAATTTTATATTTACAATATATGGGGAGAGGGATTTGAACTACAAACCTTGTGGTATCAGTATAACTTTATGCCAATTGAGCTAAGCTCTTATCGGCATAGGAACTCTAAAGTTAAGTGTGTTTGGCTTGGTTACAATATTGTTACAAAATTATAGTATATTAACTTAATTTTTATTATCATCATTTTAATTTCAATTCTTTTAATACTTCAAAAAAGTTGCATAACTTTTATGGGAAGATTTGTAAGAAACAAAAATAATTTTATTATTATTTATTTATTTTTATTCTTTCACAAAAAAGTTAAATAATTTTCATATACTTTTATTCAATAAATTTCAAATTTAATTTACTTTATCTAAAATAAATTATTTTTAATAATTACAATATAACATTAGATAGTTTATTTATTATTGATGATTAATTGTTAATGGTAGATTTTGAAAATTTAAAAATAAAAGAAGGGACATAATGGTCCACAAATTTTCCAACATTCTTATACTTTTTAGAATAGGTTATAGATTATAGATTCTTTTTTATTACAATTATAGATTATAGATTTATTTAATAGCTAACCATTTAAATAATGTATTTTTGTCAACTTAGAAATAAGCATCTAATGATATAGACAATACATAACATTCAATGAAAATGGAGTTTGTAAAAGGTTGTAGGTCCAAAATGAAAATATACACAAGTTCAAATGCACCTAAAAACCTTTGATAACTTAGATAAGTGTTCAGATATTTTAATAATCTTAAACTTTAAAAAGTGTTGTAATTTTAGTCCTCTAATAAGTTTTAGTTCCAAAGGTTCTTAAAAGAAGTATTTTCTCAATCGTTCAATGAGTTATAAAACATATATTGTATCTTACATAATTGATAAAATTTCATAGAAACCCGACACTAGAGCTAATTTTTTATTGCAATTTGTGAATTTTGAAAAAATTATTCCAGGGTTATTTTGTGCATCAATCAAACTCATGACGTGTTTGGTTTAACTTTTCAAATGTTTAATTTTGAAAAAAAAAAATCTAGTGTTTGGCAACTATTAAAATTGCCTTATTGGAAAATGAGATTGATGAATAAACCATTTTGAGAGAAACACTTGAAACCAACTTTTTTAAAAATAAGAAAATGTAACCAAACATATGAGTGTTTAAATTCTAAACAATTTTTATACAAAATGTTTTTTAAAGAATACATTCTTGACAAACATTTAAATTAAAATGCATTCCGAACGGAATATTAATTTGAAGTTTTTGTTTCAATTCGATAAAATTAAAGGTTTCAATTAAACTTGTTTTTTTTTTTTCCAAATAAAAATATTTAGATGAAATTTGAATTGACAATTTGAAAAGAAGCATTTGTCTTTCAAACACAACCACTAGAGAAGTGATGGATAAGGGCTTTGAGGTGGAAGTGATGGAGAGAAAAAACAATGAGAAAGTGGAGGCTTCTATTTCACTTTCTAAGGCCTTTTTAGTTTTTGGTTAATGGAATGAATCTTCAAAGGAATGGTTGACAATGGAATAAACGCAAGTACAAGACGACATAATTTTAGGATGAGAAATATGAGTATAGCTCAGTTGACATAAATTTTTTACTTACATTTTTTTTATAACATGTGGGGATGGGAGTTCGAACCACAGTCCTCTCGGTCATTAGTACAAATTCTATACCAATTGAGTATTGCTCATGTTGGCTCCTCACTTCGCACATGTTGTAAAAAGAAAAAGGAAAAAAATAGGATGGGCCTTAGGGCTTAGGTAAAAAATTAATGGGTCAATGCTTCAAAAAGACCCATTACCCCCAAAAGTCTTCTCTCTCATTGTTTTGATCATTAAAGTATGAAAATTTCATCAAAGCATCGTGGCTAGAAAGAGGAAAGGAGAAAAAGAAATGTCTACCTTGTTATAGGTAATTTTGAACTACCATGGTGTACAAGGAACTAACGAGGACAACCGGGCGGAGATGGGACCAGGAAACGACCCAGAGGATGACCAACCCAACGGGCCGGGCCAATGTGGCCCGACCCGTACGGTCGGCCCCTACCGCCTCTAGCTGCCCCAGTTCCGCTTGGTTCGTCCGGAAACGCCTCCGAATTCCTAAAAACCCTAGGAGTACAAGCAGGTATTTATACCCCTCTTCGCCACTGAAGAATGAGACCGGAACTCTCTACTCTCTACTCTTACTCTCTAGCCCTCCTACTTCCTTTTTCTGACTTAAGCATCGGAGTCGGTGTGGCTAGCACCACACCGGTGTGCAGGTTTTTCGTCTTGCATGCCACGTCTTCCCCCCTCATCTACAAATTTACCGTTGGTGGCACGTGAAGGTCAGGTGAGTTTCCTCTGATCAAATTTGACCATCAACATACCTTACTTTCTAAGAAGCCAAAACATTAAAGAGAAGCCTAAAATAGATAAACTGGCTTTTTTTTTTTTTTTTTTGAAAAATTAATCTCATTAAAGAAAACAGAAGAAGAAGGAAAAAAGAAAAGCGAAGGCTCATGCTGTCAGACTAAATTGATATTGTTTTGTCATTTGTCAAAAGAGCCATTAGCCATGCATTCATGGGTGGAATTAGAATTTGTCTATTTCTTATTATTTAATTAAATTTAAAATTTCGAATATTGTTTAAGAATAAGACATCATTTATTATTTCAAAGATTGATGATTCGATTCCACTCTCACAACTCCATATATACACATAAAAATATAATATGTAAGTATGAGTTAGAATAAATTTCGAATATTTTATAGAATCAAAGAAGATCTTTATTTCTTTTTAATTTAATACCTCCATTAATTATATGTAAATATCTTGGATGTAATTAATTCATTTTTGGTTAAATGAATGGATCGATACTTTGACTTCTTCTGATTGAGAAGTATTCTTGTAGTTTAACAACCATCAAAGTGAGAAATCGTATTATAGACTTTTGAGATGGTAATAAATATATCTTATCCTTTAAATTGACGATTGATTCTAAATTTAACTTAAAAATAGTCTATGGACTCTTACTATAACTCTATGTTTTCACCCACTTTGACTTTTATTTTCTTTTTTAAGATTTAATTTTTGAAATAATATTCCATTTTCATTCTTGAATTTGGAGAACGAAGAAATTTTCATTATAAGCATTCAATTTCATCAAATTAGATTTTTACTTTGACAAATGTTGTAATTTTTACCTTACGATTTTCGTTTCAAGAACTATTAAAAATAGTCTCACTTACACTCAACAAATAACAATATGCTAGTTTAACTTTTAGCCAACATGTATAGGAATCTAAGGGCATTAGGCCAATGTAGTCAACTCACTCAAATATTTATGGAAGTGAATCAGCCTTGATGCAAGAGATGGTGATAGATATATAGACTCAACTCATGATCAAATACACAATTAAAGAAGGAAAATATGATGTAATAATTAGGTATTATATATCCAATTGTCACTCGACATGTGGCTCGAGACCCTAAATGCATGGTCACTTGACGTATGGTTAGCAATCAATCAATTAATATGATCAGGGATGTAAGAAAGATGTATGTAGTTAACGTTTGTCGTATCGTATACACACTAAGTAACTTGTAATGGAGAACCATTGACATTGTATATATCATAATGTCCTCCCTAGAGTATAACTATCAAATAAAGGATAGAGACACACACTAGCTAATATATTGAAATTACTGTATATGATATAGATCACTCATAACTCTTTAATGTTATTATCAGAGAGTGTATAGATTTTAAATTTACTTCCAACACTTTTTAGAAAACAACTGCATTTCTTATTCAACAGACTAAATGTCTACCTACTATACTTAATTATCCTTATTTATTGTCGTTTCTTTTATGAATAGTTGACAATATACTGACATGTACCTAATCAATCTGACCAACAATTGTACACTCTATTAAAAAGAGGGAAAATGCCAACATGAGCATAGCTCAACTGGCATAAAACTTATACTAATGACTAAGAGGCCTGTTGTTCGATCCTCCACCTCCACATGTGGTAAAAAAAATATATCAAAAAGAAGAAAATTGAAATTAGTCCCAAAGTTTCAAAAATACCTATAACAAGGAAAGGTGGATATTTATATTGTCTTCTCTAGTGTATAAACTTTACTTCTTATTTGTATTTAAACATTTGAAAAAAAAGAAAAAGAAAAGTCAAGATCTTTAGCTAAACCAATTAAAAAAAAGAAGTTAAAAAAACACACAATATATCTCCATCAATTATAGCCAAAAGTCAATGAAAGTGGAAGCTTTTTTTTTTCTCCTTCTCTTCTAACTTTCCATATAAATTATCCTTCATTTGTAAACAAACATCAACAAGAACTTTTTTTTTTTTTATTTTCTCACTTTCTTGATAAAAATGTTGAAGAAAAGGATGCCAAGTTTGAAGAAACTGGCGAAGACGACTGAGGAGCGACGACCAGAGAAATCTCGACTAGCGTCGAAGGCGGAGGCGGGCGGTGGTCGGAGCACGACGCCGAGAGGGTGTGTGGTTGTGTATGTGGGAGACGAATGCCGGAGATTTGTGGTACCAACAAAGTTTCTTTGTCACCCACTTTTCAAGATGGTGTTGGAGAAAGCCTACAACGAGTTTGGATTTGATCAGAAAAGTGGTCTTGTGGTTCCTTGTAGTGTTTTTGCTTTTCAAGAGATTTTCAACACTATTGAAGCTAATCATGGTAGCTTCCACTTTGGAGAACTTGTTCATGAGTTCCTTTGATCTTGAGTTTAGAGTGCGTTTTGTTGGTGATATAAAAACGAAAGCTTGTTTTTTAAAAAAAAAACGAAAGCTTGAAATCAAGAGAGTTAACTATTTGTTTTCGGTATTTTTTAATATGTCATTTGGGGGTAGGATTTAGAATACAAAAAATTTATGGTAAACATAGGTAAGTCTTATTTTGAAAAAAGAATATACTTTTTCGATTGTAGAATTTAAATATAGTCTAAATATGGTTCATACCAAGCGAGAAGATTGAATTTTGGAAAACCCTCTCTCTTATTCCTAATAATTATTTGATACAAGTGAGAAATAGGATGTTTAAATTTTCTATCGTATATATATCTTAGAGTGTAGATTTTCAACTGCGTCATTTTAGTCCCATAAATAATTTATCATTCTCCCTTCTCTTGCTTTTTCCTATTTGCCTATCTCTTTAATGGTGTGAGTTTCGATACTATTTTTCTCTAACGACTTGTTCTGTTAAACGCAAAACGTCTTAGATGTAATTCAAGCTTTTAAAAGTTGAATCGCTAAGTAGATACAACTATAATACTCTAGAAGTTTGAAAAATACTTGCCTACACATACCTCAATCAATTGGAGCTCGTATGATTGTCCTATTTTGATCATGAAGTGAAAGCCAAAAAATAAAATAATAAAATATCAAAAGCAATATTTGATAACTTTTTTTTTAAGGAAAATTCATTAAATCAACCAACAACCACACTAGAAAATCTCTCATCATTTAAAAGAGAGGAGAGCCAAAGGGGATAGTTAGAATCCCAAAAATCACTACATTCGATTGTCTGCCAAATTCGGGAAATTTTTTAGTAGTAGTACCTACTCCCTCCACTCAACATTTGACACGTCATTTAATGAGCATTTAATGATATAATATTTTATTGTATAGGTCCCACACAATTCTTAAATACTCCCTACATGGCAAACAATGAATGGAGGTAGTATGGAAAATTTTCCTTGAAGCGGGGAATTTTTCAGGTAACTGACAACGCTCTTCAACCCGTCCAAAATCGCATACACCTCGAGAGCTTTGATTTGCCAGATATTTGATAACTATTTGGTTTTTTGAAATTACAATTGTTTTATCCCAATTTCTTTACCATGGTTTTCATCTTTGTTAAGGAAACATTTCAATTCTTGACCATATTCCTAAACCTATTTCCAAGCTCTAGGTCAATTTTACTTAGATAAATTTCACGATATATTTTCCTTTTTTCAACTCAATGACTATATATTATAATTATATCAGAATGTTCGGATAAGATTCCCATAAATAAGAATTTTGTGTAAGAACAATTTTATTACACAAGCCAAATTTTAAAATCTCATGAAATTAACTTGATTACTTTATTTATATTTGTTTCGCCATCACCTAAGTTCTCTGAAGTTGTAAAATTTAAAATTAAAATAGTCGAAAAAATTCGAATATTACATCACATATGAAACAAGAGACTTGAAGCAATGACCTTTTCAAAGTAAGTAGAGATGTTGTTAAGCTATGCTCGCGTAGATTTGAGGGTCAAATTTTGACCCAAATTTTGTATAAACCATTACACTAAATGCCAAGTAACAATTATTATCATAAAGAGCCCCAAGGTCTTACATACACAAAAAAGTGGCAAATACACATTACCAAAACCAAGCTAAATTTTTAGCCTTCAACTACATCCATGGCATTCACCAGAATTTTCTTCATCTCATCAAAAATCCGATTCATTTGATCTCGAGAGAACAAAGGCGACGGGTAAACACAAGCACAATCCAACTGACCGTTGCGAATCATGTCGAAGAAGGCGATCGAAGGCCCGACGCCGTGCGCGGAGGCACAGCCAATGTAGTCCTGTAAGCCAAGGTGTTGCTGGGCGGGATCGGAAGTGTCGACGATGGGTTCCTCGAACACCGAGATCAAGGCCGTTCTCATGGACGACGACGGAGTGAGGCCGGGGTTTTCGATGGCTCTGCACATGAGGAAGTTCAAGTCAGACATGTCTGAGAAATGCTTGTTGTTGTCTTTGGCGTTTGAGAAGGCAAAATAGCATCGCTTTGCCACTTCCCATAGATTGTCTTCAGCTGATATGTCATGTGTGTTGAGAATGGCAGAGTGATAGAATCCTGAAATGTACCAAAAAAAACAATGCAGAGTTTCTATTCAGTTTATATGCTTGTTTGTTTGTACAAATGAGAAATGGTTGGTTGGTTCGGTTTTGTTAGTTTTCGTCGATTCAATCGTTTCGTGCTCTAGGTCAAAAAACATTTGCCTACACATGACAAAGACAAACAGTATCACTAAACTCAAAAACTTAAAAGACTCTGTTCGATAACAAGTTCATTTTTAGTTTTCCATTCTTGAAAACTGTGTTTGTTTTCTTGTCATTTCTTTGCTATGATTTTCACTTCTCTTAAACAAAATTTGGATTTTTAGTCAAATTCAAAAAACAAAAACAAGTTTTTAAAAACTTTTTTTTTGTTTAGTTTTCAAAACTTGAACTTGGATTTTGAAAATATTTTAGAGTAGATAACAACACAAAGAAACTCACAAGTGGAAGTAATGTTTATAAGTTTAATTTAAAAAACCAAAAACCAAATCGTTATCAAACAAGGCCTCAACTGTTTGAAAAAACTGAATTAAGAGTATTTCTTGTTAGCTTAACCCACAAGACATAAAATCTTTATGTTCTTGGACATTGGAGTTTCCACATGACAAATGCAGAAAAGTTGAACAGACGTCGAGCTAGTCGAGCGACGTTCGAGCGACCGAGATATTTCGAAAGTCGAAATAAGTAAACGGTAAAAGACGAGGAGGGAGTCGAGTTTACCTAGATGATGGGTTGTGAGAGGAGGATCAAGGAGAGAACGACAGTCGTTTAAGGTAACAACAGCATACTTCTCCTTGTTGTGAGGAGGAAGGTCTTTAGAACAACGAGTAGCAATCAATCCAGCAGCTGCCAAAGCTCCACACAGCTTAATGCCTCTCAATTTGCAGCCCTTTAAACATTCATATCAAATCATTTCAATCAGAACAATTCTTAGGAAGAAAATAATGCAACTTCTTCTATGCTCGGGAAAATTATTCGATGTGGCTATCCTCTCTAACTCATTGAATGCATAGTTAACAATAATCTTTAATTTTTCTTCAGTTAAATTTCTTCAGTTAAATTATAAATTTAGTCCCTATAGTTTGGAGAAAGTTAGAAATTAGTTTCTCCCTAAATTATGAGAGGCATAGAATCCAGTCAATTACTTTCTAAGACATCGTTTGATAATCATTTTGGTCTCGTTTGATAACCATTTGGTTTTTTGTTTTTGAGTTTTGAAAATTAAGCTTATACACACCTACTTCCACCTATAAGTTTATTTGTTTTAGTATAAAAACCAAGTCCAATTTTGAAGAGAACAAGAAGAAGGAAAAAAAAAATAGTTTTCAAAAACTTGTTTTTGTTTTTAGAATTTGGCTAGAAATTCAAATGTATCTTTAACAAGGATTAAAGTCATGGTAGGGAACTTAGGGAAAAACAAGTATAATTTTCAAAAACCAAATGGTTATCAAGCGGGGCCTTTGTTTTTAGTTTTTGGTTTTTGAAAATTAAGCCTATAACCACTACTTCTACCAATATATTTTTTTGTTTTGTACCTACCTTCTTTCCTTATTTTCAAAAACCAACTCAAAAAAAATAGTTTTCCAAGAACTTGTTTTTGTTTTTGAAATTAGGTCAAGAATTCCAATGTACTCTTAACAAAGATGAAACTCGTGGTTAAGAAATTGGGAGAAAACAAACATAATTTTCAAAAACAAAAAATCGGCCTAAAGAATCAATTTGTAATTTTTTTGGTTTTTATTTGCTACCAAATATTATAAATTTTAGAAATAACACTTTTATCATCCAATATTATTTAAAAAGTAACATCAAACACACTCAGTCTATTGTCTCTCCAAAACTGAATACAAAATTTAATAACAAAAAAACGAATTGTTATTATATATATATATTGAAGAAATTGTTCACTAGACCCAACAAAAATTAAACTGATACATATTCACATGTCATTTGCTATTGGAAACATATTGTATAATAGAAGACATTGCTATTAAAAAAGTATGTTTGATGTCGTGATTATTAGTATAACTTTATGTAGTTGAGTTATATTCTTGTTGACTATGAATAGCAAATTATCAATCTTCAATGTTTTTGTGTTTTTCTAATTTAATTCTTTGTGGTTTGAAAGTACTATGAACCATAAAAACTAAATTGTGATTTAAATTATGTATTTAGCCTATAAAAGATTAGAAAATGAAAATAATATAAAATTATAAAACAATATCTTTTTTTTTAATTGGAAAAAGAAATATGATTGGCTTTTGAGATAGAGAGAGGGTCCTCGTTCCCACTATCATTATTGATATGCCACGTAATTAAAGAAAAGAAAATCCAAAGTTTTCCCGAGAAAGTGAAGGAAAAGTTGCAGAGAAAAAGAAAATCACTTACAGCGAGAAGTTTCTCGGTCTCATCGGAGTTCATCTTCAACCTAATCATCTGACTAAATCTCTGAGAATTTGCATCTTTGAATTCCAGATTCGCCAATCGAAACGAATTCAATGAGTAACCAAGCATGTCCAATCCACGCGCCCAAAGAGCCTTGTTCATTTTCCCATTAGGGATTAGATCCTCAATCCCTAATCCAATCTCTCCATTATCCCCAATTTCAAATCCTCCGCCCTCGATTCCTCCGCTCGACGCCGCAAGCAGCTCTCTCAACACCGCCGCCGCCGCCGCCCGGTCGCACGCCGCCGTGTGCAGCCGGAGGAACACCGCCCATTGGCCCTCGCTGACGGCGTAGACGGTGGCGAACATCACGTCCGTGTCGGTGTACGACGGATGGCTCGGATCGAACCACGTGGCGAGGTTGATCTCGTGCTCGAGGATCTTGTGGAAATCGGAGACGGAAGGATCGTCGGCGTCCGGATGAGAGGCGACGGCGCGTGCGGCGGCGGCGTGGTCGAGGATCTGGAGGTGGAGCGACGGAGAAGGCGGAGTGAGGAAGGAGAAGTCTCGTCGGGAAGGATCGTGGTGGATTTTGGAGCGGAGGATCGGGTGGAGGTTTTGGAGAGAGTGGAGAGAGGATTGGAGATTGGGAATATCGAGAGGTTTTGAGAGGAGGAGGCCGAGGACGGTGGTGCCGGTGCCGCCGGGGACGGCGCGGCACCAGCTGTGCTCGGTGCCGCCGACGGGACGAGACTTGGACTCGCCGGCGGGAGGGAGAGGAGGCTGATCCGACATTTTGGAAGCGGCGGCGGTGGAGTACAGAGAGAGAGGGTACTGCCGCCGTGAGATATCTGATCCTTTGGAAGAAGAAGATGAAGAAAAGACGATGATTCACAGATAGGAGAAAGGAGATTTAGATTCGTAAAACGACGTCGGATTAGCGTTTCTGAATATGTATGGTACAAAAGTACAAACTGGAGCGTGACATGTCGTTTCTTATCTTAATTACGTGTACGAGTCAATAACTCGTTGGGAAAAAAATCAACCCTTTTCAATTTATAACTTTTCAACTTGAATTAAAAAAAAAAAAAAAAAAAACTTGAATCAAATTTTGTTATAAATTTTCAATTTATTTTCACTCCAAATTCCAAATTTAGATAATTGTTAAGATTTTAATCTTCAATTTGAAAAAATGTTTTAATTCTTACCCTCTAATGATAGGTTTTTG
This sequence comes from Luffa acutangula, assembly GCA_036850905.1. NCBI lineage: Eukaryota > Viridiplantae > Streptophyta > Magnoliopsida > Cucurbitales > Cucurbitaceae > Luffa > Luffa acutangula. The sequence goes on along the minus strand of CM072096.1, from coordinate 50,076,071 downwards.
TTTGAACCTCAAGTGAATAAAAAAGATTAAATTACAAGTTTAGTGTTAATTTGATCCGTAAATTTTAAAAAGTGTTAACTTTCGATTTTATTTCTAATAAATTCTTAAACTTTAAAAATGTATAATATGTATTTTTTTTAAATGTCTAATAAGTACTTAACTTTTGAGCATATTCAAGGTTTTCAAAAAAATTAACCAATCTATTAGATATAAAATTGAATTTTGTGTCTATTGAAACCGTAAGGCGTAAACTTTCAATTTTGTGTCTAGAGGCATGTGAATTTTTAAAAATTTTGAATATGTCAAGAATTGATTAGACTCGAAATTGAAGTTGAGGAACCTATTAGAGAGTTGAAATGGGATATATATCACTATGGAATTTTGAGTTGAAATGGGAAAAAAGTTACAAGTTTATGGTGTTGGTTGAAATGGAAAAAGAAGTTACAAAAACACATACTCCAGAAGAGGAAAAAAAAAAAAACAAAAAACTACGTATGTAAGGTTGGATAGGACAAACTTGTCAATAAGAATCTAGGGCCCTTGGGAGTTATAACTTCATCTTGACTTATTTTTCCGTAACCGCCTTCCCCCATCATTCACCCCAAGAATTTTTTATTATCCAGTATCTGTGGTCAGCTTCATCGGTTCCATATCCAACCACAAGGACCACATGTACGCCTGTGGGTGGATCTTCAACCAATTTCTCTGGGTTGCTTGGACCTTTATAAATCTCCTGCATTTATTCACAAACAAAATGATCTATCAGTAACTAAATTATATATTACTTAACATGTAAAATAAAATGTAGTTTTACTTACATTTTTCAATTTGAACAACTCCTTAGTAGGTCTCATCAATGCTACAAAGGGTTGTCCTCTAAGATGTGAGTTGAGTTCACAAGGGTCCATTATATAAATATATCTATTAATTCTGAACTGTGGCTGTGAAAAATGAAATAAAAAAGTGTTCATAAATCATAGTGAAAAATAAACATATAATTCAAAATGGTTTGTAAAATTAACTAACCGATATGGGCCTGCACCGTCCTAGTTTTGCTTTAAAGGGAAAATCTTTTTCCCTCACCATCCCTTTTCTCATGATCCATATATATGCGAATTTGGGTGCCAAAGGATAACAGGTCTTTTTTGTAATGTCTTTTATCTCAAATACGTTTGGACATGCAATACAATTTATGAGATATTGGGTGATAATTGCAACAATTCGTTATTATTGGCAGGATGGATGATATTATATAATGTTTCAATTGCTCCGGCGATTGCAATCGCCCAACAACATCCTAGAAAGAGAAAAAAGACACATAATTAAATATAGCTAATTAGTATATCTATAATCTATTTATAATATATATATATAAATACAATACAATGTGAAAAAAAATAAAAAAAAAACTTTTTTTTTTAAATAAGATTTAAATTGTACTTATTAAATTGTTTTAAAATTTTAAAAATAGTTGATTAGGAGAAAAAAAAAATTTCTACTCACCTAGAGTAGAGCCCTTGTTTCCTTTCGTTCCCATGTTCAAGTTTTAGCGGCCGTATATTTTCAATTTCTTCTTTTTCGTTTTTAGTTTTTGATTTTCAAAATATACCAACAACTTTTTATTTTCATTTTTTCGTTTTTCACTTTTCTTTGAAATTTGAAATTTGAAATTTATATGGCTAAATACCAACAATTTAATTTAAGGTATAAAATCACATTTTATTTATATTTTATTTTATTTTGAATTATAAAATTGTTTTAATTAACTTTTTAATTTAGGTCACACATTTTTTTAAAAAAATATTGTTTGTCTTTTCTTTTTACTTTAATTTTTTTTTCTTTTTATAAATTTAGTACTGATTTTTTAAAAAATGTTTTTTGTTGTTTCTTTTACTTTTAAATTTTTATTTTTTTCAAAAAAATAAAGATAACAGTAGTTTGATTTATTTGTCATATCTCCTATTTTTATTTTTCTTGGATCTTCAACCAATTTCTCTAGGTTGCTTGGACCTTTATAAATTTCCTGCATTTATTCACAAACAAAATGATCTATCAGTAACTAAATTATATATTACTTAACATGTAAAATAAAATGTAGTTTTACTTACATTTTTCAATTTGAACAACTCCTTAGTAGGTCTCATCAATGCTACAATGGGTTGTCGTTTAAGATGTGAGTTCAGTTCACGAGGGTCCATTATATAAATATATCTATTAATTCTGAACTGTGGCTGTGAAAAATGAAATAAAAAAGTGTTCATAAATCATAGTGAAAAATAAACATAATTCAAAATGGTTTGTAAAATTAACTAACCGATATGGGCCTGCACCGTCCTAGTTTTGCTTTAAAGGGAAAATCTTTTTCCCTCACCATCCCTTTTCCCATAATCCATATATACGCGAATTTGGGAATTTGGGTGCCAAAGGATAACAGGTCTTTTTTGTAATGTCTTTTATCTCAAATACGTTTGGACATGCAATACAATTTATGAGGTATTGGGGGATAGTTGCAACAATTCGTTATTATTGGCAGGATGGATGATATTATATAATGTTTCAATTGCTCCGGCGATTGCAATCGCCCAACAACATCCTAGAAAGAGAAAAAAGACACATAATTAAATATAGCTAATTAGTAAATCTATAATCTATTTATAATATATATATATATATATATATATAAATATATAAATACAATACAATGTGAAAAAAAAAAAAAAAAAACTTTTTTTTTAAATAAGATTTAAATTGTACTTATTAAATTGTTTTAAAATTTTAAAAATAGTTGATTAGGAGAAAAAAAAAATTTCTACTCACCTAGAGTAGAGCCCTTGTTTCCTTTCGTTCCCATGTTCAAGTTTTAGCGGCCGTATATTTTCAATTTCTTCTTTTTCGTTTTTAGTTTTTGATTTTCAAAATATACCAACAACTTTTTATTTTCATTTTTTCGTTTTTCACTTTTCTTTGAAATTTGAAATTTATATGGCTAAATACCAACAATTTAATTTAAGGTATAAAATCACATTTTATTTATATTTTATTTTATTTTGAATTATAAAATTGTTTTAATTAACTTTTTAATTTAGGTCACACATTTTTTTAAAAAAATATTGTTTGTCTTTTCTTTTTACTTTAATTTTTTTTCTTTTTATAAATTTAGTACTGATTTTTTAAAAAATATTTTTTGTTGTTTCTTTTACTTTTAAATTTTTATTTTTTTCAAAAAAATAAAGATAACAGTAGTTTGATTTATTTGTCATATCTCCTATTTTTATTTTTCTTAATATTTTCCTTTTATTTCTACTTTTCTTATTTTTTATTAGATAATAACAATTTTTCCTTCTTATTTTTTATTCTTACCGCTAGTGTTTTTATTTATTTATTTTTTAAATCAAAATTTAAAAGTAAAAGAAAAAACAAATAATAATTTTTAAAAAAACGTGTCTACTAAATTAAACAAAATTCATGTTATCTTTATTTTTAAAAAGTAAACAAAAAAAACAATATTTAAAAAAAAATGTGTACTAAATTACAAATTTGGTTATAAAAATTTTATAATTCAACAAAAATACAAACCTAAGTTAAAAGGAAAAATTATTATGAATAAATTGAGTCTTGTCACAATCTCTTTTTTTTTTTTTTTTCAAACGCGATACCCCCTCTGTGGCGCGACAACTAAAGAGCTTTTGTCTTTTTGTTTTTTTAATCTATTTATTTATTTTGATTTATTAATTCATTAATTTATTATAATTATATTATATTATATTTCTTTTGTTTAATGATGGTATATATATATATATATATAAATATTATAAATATTAGTTTTCATTTATATTTTCCAAATGATCAACCTAATTAATATGTTTTTTTATTGATTGCTTTTTTTCAAAATTTTAAAGTTTGGATTTTTCTAAATATATATCTATAATTTTCATGTTTTAAACTTTTCATTTTTTTAATACAAAACACCACATATTAAATTCAAACTAATACTATGAATAGATTTTTCGAAAATTATATATTAGTTTCACGAATTTTTCGATAAAAGTTTATATAGTTAAAACATAATCAATCAAGAATCTCTTACATGCATGGTTTTAAGCAAAACGTATTTCTTCTAAATATTTTCCATTGGATGTTTGTTTTGACCAATTGATAGGAAAATTCGAAAAATCAGAAAATTTTCCTATGAACGGGTCAAAACGAACCCCCTATGGAAAATTAGAAACTTTTCTTATCAATTGGTCAAAATAAACCACCTATGAAAAATACAGAAATTTTTCACATTCAACAAAAATGAGTCTTGTCACATTCAACAAAAAATGTGTAAACATAGAATCTTTTTACAAACACATGTTGAATCTAATCCCAACATCATAAATGAGTCTTGTCACAATCTCTTTTTTTTTTTTTCTTTCTTTTTTCCATATCAAACCGCGTTTTAAAAGTTTGTTCTTTTTTAAATTTTCTAGAAATTTATGTATGTATATATATATAGGCTTTTTACACTCGATATATATATATGTTGAAACAATTTAATGAATTGTTGTTTTCAATTTGGAATTTTTCACTGTATTCGCTCTTGATTTCTTTTAAAGTTTAATATATATATATATATATATATTATACACACATAAATTAATTTAAATTAATTTAGTTTTGACATAGTTTTAATTTGATATCTATTATTTTAAATGTTTCAATTTAGTACCTCTTGTTTAGTTACAATTTGATAGGTATGATGTTAGAAGTTTCAATATTGTCTTTGTGGTTTTTTTTTTTTTTTTTTTTTTTTTTTTTTTTTTTTTTGAATTTCACTAATTTGTCCCTAAATTGTCTTTTACTCGCTTAAAATCTACCTATGTTCATCCATTTTTTTCCTCAACATTTTTTTTTTGAAACGCATTTTTTTTCCTCAACATTAAATCACAATACAGTGAACTAATACATTATAAAATATATATATATATATATATAGATACTTACTACTCACGTACGGTAAGGACCCCATAATTCCTGCAGTCGAATGATGATTGTTCTTGTTCCTGTAAAAAGATTAAAAGAAGTTTTTTACGACAAATAGCGGGTCAGTAAAAGACTGAACGACTGAAATCAGAATTGGCAAGTAGACAATCACCATTAACGGACGCAACTGGGCCATTTCTTGAGAGATCACCACGAGTTCCAAGATTTTTCTTTAATCGCAAGAACAAAACCAAAACGGTCAGAATTCAGAAAACAAAACGTTATTTCTTGGTGCAAAAGTTCAGTAATCCCTGACTGATGGAAATCGAATATCAATCAAATCCGCAACAAAAAGAAAAAAAAAACACTACAGAAATGTAAAGAGAAATATAGAAATTTCGCGATTGATTGGCCAACAGCTTTCTTACATTTCCGAGAAGCGAGCAGCGTTTGGAAGAACGTCAAAAGGTCCAACAAAAGGACAAAAGGCGTCGAGTATTGTATAATGGAGAAAGAGAGAGAGCAGACTGATTAAGTCTTATTAATCGGTGGAGAAAAGTTACAAAATTTAAGGATTGTTCTTTGTTTAAATAAAACATATTAAGATAACAAAAAAAAAAAAAAAAAAAAAACGATTTATAAATTTTTTTTCTTTTTAAAAAGGAAAAATTATTATGAATAAATTGTTCGATATATATATATATTTATTTATTTATTTATTTATTTATTTATTTATCTATTTTCAAATGGCCTGTGTCTACCAATACCAAAATTCTTCAATATAATCATTGTTTAACCATTGTACAAAATATGTTACCATTCAAACAAAATTGTTTTGGCATCCTCAAAGTTGTTTAAAGTTATATATATATATATTTATCGGATGGTTTTCATGCTTTATAAACAATTTCATGCTTAAGTTAATCACATATACTTGAGATGTACTTGTTTAGGCATCTTGAAAGTTGATTAAATTTTAAAAAAATGTTTAAGAATGATTAATTTCAAAATAATAATTCTAAGCTTCACATCATAATCAAATGTGTATTAAAAAAATATTGATATTGGAAATCTTATTATTTTATTATTATTATTATTTTTAAAAAGCATGATACCATTTTATAAGAGCAACAACTATCCTTTTTTATTAGAAGGAACAAAATTTTATATTTTAACTTCCTAAATATTATAATTTTTTTAATTTCAAAACTTGAGAGACGAAGGTAGGCGAAGGGCTAAAATAAGAATTGAGAAATTTGAGAAATTCAATCTCACACACTGTATATTTTTTTAACTGTATTTTATACACATTGAAGCTTTGAGAAATGCAGAATTATTGGGAGATAGTAACAACCTTACAACAACTCATACAGATGACTTATTTTGATAGAGAACAAATAAAATATATCAAGGCAGAATCGATTAGATGGAAAAGTCTAGAAACGGGCTGACATGCACTTCTATTTTTCTTCAATAATTCTTCTCACGGTATTTGCATCATCTCCAAAACGTTGCGTTTCATCAACTCTCCTTACATCCCCCTTCAAACGAGAGGGAAGTTCTGCTACCCCGAGTTTGGACCGTAGATAAAAATATTGAGTATGATAAAGAGACTTCGTTAAGCAATCAGCCACCTGATCGGATGATGGAACATATCGAATGTCTAGACATCCACGAAGAACAAGATCTCGTACAAAATGAACATCGATCTCGATGTGTTTAGTTCGAGCGTGAAACATCGGGTTAGTGGCTAAGGCTCGAGGCACTACCATTGTTACACCACAGAACTGGTGTTACCTTAGACCATTCTCCAATTTCTTGAAGTAACTGTCGTAACCAAACAATCTCAGCTGTGGCCTGAGCAAGAGCTTTGTATTCTGATTCGGTGCTTGATCTAGCAACGACCGTTTGCTTCTTGGATGACCAAGACACAAGCGAATTTCCAAGAAAAACACAATACGCTCCAACTGAACGTCGATCATCAACACTAAACGCCCAATCAGCATCAGAGAACGTAGTAAGAGTGAGTTGTTCACTTGGTTGTATATGTACACCCATGAATTTTATTCCACTTAGATAACACAACACCCTTTTTACGGCTTGCCAATGAACATCAGACGGTTGCTTATTAAACTTACTTAGATGGTTGACGACATAGGCAATGTCTGGTCGTGTGTGAGTCAAATATTGTAAGGGCCCGAGAGTACTGCGATAGAGAGGCGAATCTTTCATAGGGGCACCATCTGAACTGGACAATTTTCGGCCAACTACCGAAGGTGTGGGGGCTGGTTTCAGATGATTCATCCCAAGCTTACCAAGTAGATCATTAATATATTTTGTTTGAGTAAGAAAAATTTCAGAGTCGTCAGACGGAGGTATGTTTCTCATTGCTTAATTTTTTTTTTTTTTTTTTTGCCAATGTATTGGTATTTTGTAAAACAAAATTAATTTACGAACGGTCCAATTGCTTCCGCTGTAACAGAATTGGGAATTCCAATCCTTCAAGGTAAACAAATGCACCATTCATACCTTAGATAATCGACGCATGAACTTCTTTATTGCCTTCAGGTCTTTTTTGATTCCCTTCATATTTCCATTTAACTCCTTGACAACATTTTCAATGCCCTCAACACGGCTATCAAGGAGTTTACTCTTCTTGCAAATTCTGTCAGAAGCCTCAGAACTAGTCCCAACATCCTCCGTCCTATCATGAGTCTCAGCATCTGCATCGTCAACATGCATACCAAGAAGTGCTAGGAGTGGAGCTGGAGGAGGAAGATGAGGTGGGATGGCAGTGAAGGGATAAAACCCCTTTTCGCAGCAGAAGACAACAGAAACTTTTTCGAATAAAACGCCAATTGAGATACCAATACGACGGCAAAACAAATAAATTTTATAGCAAGCATTACAGACAAAATATGTGCTGTAAAAGAGATATAAGCATGCTGAAAAATAAGGAAAAACTCTAGATCCTAATCTAGAATTGGATCCTAATGATCCTAGGGTTCAAGAATGACTTACCCTTGAAGATTTCTTGACGTGATTTGACCAAAAAAGCTTGATTCCACAGAAAAACAGCAACAAAATCACCTTCTCTTTGCTGGAAAAACAGTCACGAACACCACCAAAAGAATTGCACCGGTATTCTCCTTGGGATTAGTATTGAGGGGCTTGTGGGAACCAAGAATTCTAAGGCTTGGGAGTATTCTGCAGAGAGTTCTGGAGAGTAAAATTGAGAGAGATAGCGTGATCTTTTTTCTCAGAGAACAACCAACCCCTATGAATGAACGGTGAGGGAGTTATGCAACTGATGGAGAAACTCCCTCCTAAAAAACCTCATCATCACGCAAAACCCTGGGTTAGTGGGCTGAATATTTCTTATCAGTTATACTGATAAGATAATTAAATTATTAATTCTAATAATTAATTAATCAAATTAACAATTAATTTAATTAATATTCATATAAATCATATTTATACAAATATTACCACTTAACCCATAGTTTCAATAAAATTCAATTAAATCAAATTTAATTAAAGTTATTAAAACTAATTATCAATTAATATAATAACTAATTAATATATTAATTAATATTGTAATTAAATATCTCATATTTAATTATATCTCTCTCCAAATAAACTATAGTATTAATGTACATCTAATGTGCATTAATTATAACCTATAGTTTTAAAATGAATCAAATTCATATTTAAGTTTAATATTCGAACACCTTCGAATATTCAATTCTCCCTTATAATTTTACCTCAACGCCCCTAGTGAGCTACCGGTGGGACCTAATGGACCTACAGATCAGAAGCTCCAACGATATGAGATTAGTTGGCTAAACTCATTAACCAAGTTAATCAATATTCATTAACTGTCGTTCACTCCACTAAAGAACCACAACTGCACTCTTCTCACTGCAGATATATTTCTGTGTCCACGGATATCGGCCGTCAGCAGCAAGTTAGCCCTTCACGTGTGTTCGTACCCCAGCTAGGTCAAATTACCGTTTTACCCCTGGGCTACCTCTTGGTCCTTAAGTACCAGTGCTCCTCTAATGAACAACCTGTTTGTGGTCCAACCAACAAACAAAAATCCCTCTCGTGCCATAAAGAGGGTAGGGCCCATTGTTCAAGACCCGGAGACACCACTTAAGGGAACACACCTCTACTTACCCTAAAATTGGGAAGGAGTGAATTCCATCTTGTAAGACTACGTTCCCAGCTCCCCATTCGGTCTTGTCCCCAAAATGGTAGGCTTATTGAGTCGACGAACAGGCCACTCTCACCCGTACAAATCAAAGGACAATCCCTCATGGACAGGAGTCCATAATCCACTCAGGATTAAGGCCAAGTTGCCTAGGTCATCCTAGTAAAATAGAAACCGAGCTAACTAACGGTGTTACAGTTAGTGGTTAACTATTTCGCGGTCCGGTCTTTGTGCAAACTCATTGCACAGGATACCCCCACTCGCATGTCAACCACATGAACACGTTGGATCAATACGTTTGTATCAATATACAAAGCGGGTCGTATCCATAGTGTCACCAGGATAAGGTACCCAACCTTATCCCTATACTACAGACCCTTTAGGCTAAAACTTGAACATTGATCCCCGTATGTCCCTACATACTAGTTCAAGCCTCATTCTATTAGCCTTGGATGTTTAGTTTATTGGATTAGGGTTAATAAGACAAGATATAATACAAACATTGAATAATACATCACTTTATTAATGTTCGGTCAAAAGTACATTTACTATCTACGAGTTTTAGGGCATAAAACCCAACAGGCAGGTGGGGGCATGGGGCGACTCCATCACACGGTCCATAAATTGAACATCTTCCTCTGTGGCTACAAGTTCCAATGTAACCCTTTCCTACACAGAAAAAGAGACTCCAATACTAAAAACCCTAAAACTCATGCGTACCTAGAGAGAGAAAAAAAACTAATGCTTAAACATACCGTGCCTAATGCAAAAACCTCTTTACTGAGCACTGCCAAAGTGGGCGAGTGGGAACATGACTATCCAAGAATTCGTGGGATGACATTGTCTCTGACACGGTTAGCAACACGTCCAGTTAATGACGTAACAGTTTCATACATCCATACCTATATGAATAATTAAAATATAGTGTTAGTAACAATATAAACATTAAAACGAAACCCTAAATATGAAGAAAGTTTGCTAACCTGAAACGCGCATGGGAAGCCGTAAAGACTGTAAGTCTCTTGTTTACCATCTGATCTCTTGATAGCACAATTTATTGTGCTATATTTCATATGCTTTTATCGTTATCTCGGGCACTTTTGGCCAATTTTATGTCTATTTGGTTTTGTTTTGTAGGAATCGAGCATTTCAATGGAATTCGACATTTTTTAGCATTGGCGATGAATTAGGAGCTAAAGAATAAGTTCGGGCCAAGAAAACAGAAAAGGAAGAACAATTAAAATGCGCGCCTCCTGACTTGCGCCCAGCGTTGAGACGCTCCAAGGGCTAGCGTTGGAATTCCATTGTTCTTCCTTTTCTGTTTTCTTGGCCCGAAGGTGGAATTTTTGGAACCATTGTCATGATGATTAAACCTATTAAAAAAAAAAAAAACAAAGTACAATTGAAAGGGAAAAAAACAAATAATTTAAAAAAATAAAAATAGTAAAAAATAAAAAACACACAGTTCCTGGTCTATCCCCGGCCTGGTGGCCCGGTCGAGATCGGGCCAAGCAATATGCATCCCCGTATGCATCCCGATCAGGATGCTTCGTCTACGAACAGAAAACCCCACAAACCCAGGACGAATCCGATGCCGTTTTTCAACCCAAACTACTCAAAACTTACCGAAAAGTGTGTGTGGACTAAAATCATGCTATACTACAACAAATTTTCACAGAAAGACCTCCAATCTACTTTATGCTTGAAAAGCCTAGAAAACTAAAAAAAAAAAACAGAAAAACGTACCTTCGAGCAATGGTAAGGACGTCCAAAATGTCAAGTTTATTCATACTTCATGAGATCGAAATAGAATCGCACATGAATTAGCTCGTGTGGGTCTTTGCTCAAATTCGAAACATTGGTTTTGCGATTATCCAGATTGGATGTTGAAATTGATCTTTCTTTATGTACCCTTAAGGGATATAATTTCTGCTTAATGAAATAGTCTTGTTAAAAAAATTAAAATAAAAAAGTTATTATGAAAGATTTAACTTGAACTAAAAGGGAGAAGGAAAGATTTAAGATTTAAATCTTATTTTAGTCTCTAAACTTTTAAGTTTGTTCTATTTTAGTCCTTAAATTTTTAAAACGTTCATTTTGGTTCTTAACTTTCAAATTTGTTCTATTCTATTCCTTGAACTTTCAAAATGTCTATTTTAGTCCTTAAACTTTTAAAAAATAATCATTTTGGTCCTTATTATGTCACTTTTATACTTCAAATCCGTTTTGCCTAATGTTTGTCTCTAACTTATTTGACTTGAAATCATGCTCATATTAACAATCTAATACGCATACCCAAAGTCATGTCATTAATTTGTTAAAATTGAAATAAAAGTAATTAAGGACCAAAATAGTCATTTTTTGAAGGTTTAGGGACTAAAATAGACATTTTAAAGGTTTAGGAATCAAAATATAACGAACTTAGAAGTTCGGACTAAAATGAGCATTTTGAAAATTCAAAGACCAAAATAGAGCAATTCTAAAAGTTTAGGGACCAAGATAGGATTTAAACCAAGATTTAACTTAAAAGATCAGACCTTTTAATATATCTAAGATAAAATACCACGATAATATTTGGTTTGCTAACATAAATATAACTTAGTGGTTAAGATATCTACCCTTTTGTTTGAAAGATTAAGAGTTCAACTCTCCCATCCTTGTTATGCTAAAAGAATAATTTTTTTTTTGTTTTGAAATTCAAGGAACTGTATTTGGGAAAAATGAGTTCATACACGTTTGTCTTTTCGAAATACAAATGGTTGCTCCAAGTGGCATGTTAGAGTTGGTTAAATTATGAGTTTGATTTTTTTTAGTTCAACAACATCTAGGTGAAGATTAAAAAAATATAATCATTAGAACATATATGTATAATATCTTAACCAATTGAACTATACTCAAGTTGAATATAACTTTTGTACTTGAGCTTTTAAGATTACATCAAGCATGTTTTTCCTAACCGTTTAGGAATACTTATATGTTGTAGATCGGTTTATAGCACACCCTTTCCTCCCTTTTAGTGAACTCCAATTTTCACAGTGTCACCACCAAATAGTGAACCGCTACTATCCTCTGGGTTCTTGAGATTGAGGTTTGTGGGAACCCAATTCTTGAATCTTTTGGGATACAAGATTACAGAGGAATTTTTCTGTAATCCTTTTTGAGAGATTTTGTGAGAAAACTTGAGAGAATTCCTTGGAGGATTCTTGAGAGAGAGTTTGGATACTAATAGCTAACAAAATGAGCTATTTTTTCCAGTAGTTATTTGCTTTTCTTTGAAATTAATTTGGCTGAAATCATACATTTATATGTTTTTTTTTTTTGTAGGAATCAAGTTTTGGGATCAAATATTGGAACTGGAAGTTAATCGAGTGTTCGAGACATAAAAATGGGCAAAAGAATTAAAGAAGATGTTGAAGAAGTGCTGCAGCAGCCAACAAAGCTGAGAGCTCAACGTCTAGACACTAATTCTTAGTGTCTCGTGTCTAGATGCTGCTGCAGAAAGCTTCTCCAGCCAAATACCTGAAGGCACAGCGTTTCGACGTTGGCCAATTTTTCCATTTTCATACGCCCGACAAAGGCACAACGTCAAGACGCTACTTAGATTTTTCTATAAATACTATGTGATTTCATCCGGCCAAGGGGAGTTGATTTGGAAAATTTTTAGATCTAATTACGACTAGAGACCTCTTGGGGGAGCTTGAGCAAGGACAAGGAACGGGATTCAAGACAATAGCTCGTGGAGATCGAGACGGGAACGTGCGACATCGACGAGATCGAGTTTTTCCATTTTCTTTCCTTATCTTTAGTTATTTTTATGGCTTTTTCATCTAGCTTATATTGTAACATGAGGAGATCATGAGTAGCTAGACCTTTATTTCTTAGGGATTGATGTAGCCCTTTGTGCGTTGTTGAATTAATTATTGGATGTTGTGATGTTTTGAATTCATTTATGCAATTTGCTTTCTTGATGCTCTTAATTATTCACTGGCCATGAGTTAATTGATGTTTTCTCTAATTCTTTCTCGAGAGAAGGGATTTAGTTTATATCTCAATTTGCATAACTAGAATAATCCTAAAGATCGGGAGATTTAGGATAGTTTTAGAAATCCTTAAAAAGGATTAGACTTAAGACCATGCATGGTAATGAATTTAGACATGAATATTAGGTTCATTGTATGTACGAGGATTATTTATGTTCGGGAGAGATAAATATGATATTAGTTTGTCTTAGATTTATGGATCATTGCATGTATCACATCCAAGTAATTAATTCACAACTCCAATAGGTGAAATCAATCCCCTAAGAGTTTTCTCCAATTGAATTTCCATCTCTTTGCTTTCATTAGTTTTGATTCATCATTCTCATTCTGTTTTGCTCTCTAAATAAAATTGAACATGATTAATCACGGTAATTAATTGACTAGAACACCAATCTAGAGGAAGACACTCGTTTTTAACGAATACTATATTAAAACTTGACCTGTACACTTGCGGTGAGCGGATTTCGCACATCAGATACAGACCATCTGTATCTCACTTTTTTCTGAAACTACAGATTAGTGAGAGATGAGGTGGTGGAAAGTTACAACTCCTCACCCATTAACTCCCGACCGCTGTCTTAGTTATCAATTAAATTAATTTTAATTTTAATTAATTACTTTCATTAATTAAATCATATTTAATTAATAATACAATCATTTAAATCATATTTAAATGAATATCCCTCGCATAATCTATAGTATTAATTTAATTAAATTAAATCACATTTAATCAAATTAAATTAATCAATTAATTAATTCACTAATTAATTCATTCATTAATTAAATATCACATATTTAATTAACCTTACATTTAATCATAAACAATAATATGGATTCAATCATAGAATTATGATAAAGGAGCCAAAGTGAGCATAGTTCAACGGTAGTTGACATGTACCTTCAATCAAGGGGTCGGAGGTTCGAATCCCTTCACCCCAAATGTTGATGTACTTAAAAAAAAAACAAAAAGAATTATGATAAACGAAAAATTACTTTGAAGCATAACATGAAAATTATAAAAATAATATGTCGATATGAATAAAATATAATAGATTGTGAACATTCAAATAAATGCACAATGTATGTAGAATGTACATAACACAAACAACAAAAACAAAAATGAAAAGTGGTAGAGATTCGTACCGGTAAGATTTTATAAAACTATGAGCAAAAGAATAAGAAGAACATAATGTAAAGAGATGTAGGTTATGAACATCTAATAAGAATATTATAATGTTCATAATAATATATATATATAGATATTTTTTTAATAGAACAACAACAAACTCTCTCAAGAATTTAACTGCTCATAACTGGTTAGAGTTTTGAAATATTAATGAAAGAGGGCAAAAGACTCCAAATAGCTTCAACAAGGGCTTCAACATCACTCCAAATAGCCATTTCTTTCCTCAGAAATTTAACAGAAATTTTGTTAGATGACCCTCTTTGAAGCCCATTTTTTCGTAAATGTCCAAGTTAGATAAATTTTTCTGATTTAGATTTTCCATTTTTTTGGGACAAATTTACCCTTTTTTGTCTTTATCTCTCCTCAATAAGTTTTCTCCCTACTATCTCTCTTCCTTCAATAATATGCTCCATATTGTCTCTCTTCATTCAATAATATGATTCATACTATCTCTCTTCATTCGATAATATGTTTCTTACTATCTCTCTTCATTCAATAATATCTCACCCACAATTTCCTGATTTTGAGGCATTTATGGATTTTTTAATAAATACGTTTTAATTTTTCCTTTTTTTAATACAAAATTTGACCAAATCCCATCGACACTATTTGGTCGTTTTTTTCCCAAATGTTGAACTTTCTTTGTGATGAAAAACATTTATCAGATATCAAATGTTTGCAATTTTTTTTACTCTAGCCATAACCTAATATATATAATTCATATACATCGAGATATAATATGCATACAGAACATAAGACATATATTCATGGAAACAATCTCAGCAATTATATATATATATATATATCAACATACAATATATAATCAGTATAATAAAACTATACATTTGTATTTATCATATATCAAATGTTTGCAATTTTTTTTACTCTCTTCGTTCGAAAATAATGTTTGAAAATTATACAGAGGATGAACATCTTAGAGACAAAAGCCCGGTCCATACAAAAATATGTGCTCAAATAAAGGAAAGAAGAGGAAAAATCTTCTCCTCAAATAAATTGTCGTGAGCAGTTAATATTTTTTTTTAGTAGAAGGGTCAATTTAACATAAAAAATGTCATATCAAATTTAAAATAACTTAATTTATAATCTATAATCTATCTATAATATATATAAATGAGTCTACGAGTGGAGAATCTTTGCATTGTATTATAAATCCATATATATCTACGAGTGGAGATTATAATCTATAATCGATAATCTATCTATAATATATTTAAATTAATTATACTTAAAATTGAATTGAAGATATTTAAGGATGGTTAGTTTTTAAAATGTAATTGTGTTTTTCATGTATACATAATTTAATTATGTTGTAACAATATAAAGTTTTATCGAAAAATTTCTAAAACTAATGTACAATAGTTTTCGAAAAATCTATTCGTAATATTAGTTGAATTTAAAAAGGTAGTGTTTTGTATTTAAAAAAAATAATGTAGAAAAAAAAAATCAAACTTCAAATCATGTAAATTAAAAGCCTATATAAAAAATGAAAACTTAATTTTATTTAAAAAAAAAAAAAGAAAATCATAGAAAAGTATAGGATTATTTGGAAAAGTAAATGAAAATTAATATTTATATAAAAATATTATTAAACAGAATATATATAATATAATATATTATAATAATAATAATAATTTAATAATTAAAATTAAAATTTAAAAAAAAAAAAGAAAAAAAATAAAATATATTTTGTCTGTAGCGTGTCGCGTATCTTGTAGGTACATGACACCTCAAATCTAAAAATAGTTTTGAAACCACCCTTATTATCTTATTTTTTTTATTTTTTTTTCCTACTTTTCTAAAAAAAACCCCTATTCGGAGGCTTAAACGCTTAAAGTTAGGGTTCCTTCTTCTTCTTCTTCTTCACTTTGGCTTCCTTCCTCCAGTCTTCCAAGCTTGCCGTCAGCCTCGCTCGCCGACACTCACTCGTGTAAGTTTTCTTTAAGTATTTTTCATATCATACATTACATTCGTGTTGATTGTTCATCTGCAAAATCATGGATCGAATTATCATCTTTTGATCTTATAGATTAGATTAGACACCACCGGCACCGATTATGTGTGGTTTTTGTTTTTCTACCATAATCCTTCATGTTTATGAATCTGTTTTCCTTTAATTACTTCTCTCTCTGTCTATCTGACTATTTCATTTGGTTCTCTATAACCAACCCTTTGCTTTCTTCCTTTTTTGTTTTAAATAATTAGAATATTTCTACAGGATTTGTTTTACATCAGATTGCACCTTGCCCTTCTCCAGTACTCTTCTCAATTACCCCCAACATTAACTAAACAAAATTACCTTCAAAACAATATACTCTACTCTTATTCTTATATCATTCAACTTAGAGACAACATTCACTATTCACATTTAACTTCCTCCTTTTATTATCTATGTATTCTAACCTTTCACTCTGTTATGAAGCAGGGAAGGGATTACTAAATCGTTCTTGTTTTGATGGCTTCCACATCAAAAGTTGAAGACTGCTCCAACTCGGATACTGATTTTGCTAATGGGGAATTGAATGTCGAGAATGATTTGACTGAAGAGCAGTTCAAAGAATATCTTGCAGCAGAAATAAAGAGCGAGGTTCTTAAATTTATTTTAATTTTTTCTCATGTTTTTTTTTTTTTCCATATTTAATTCAATTTTAAGACGATATTCAAATGATGTAGGGTTTTGATGTTCCATACTATCCGTATGCCCATATACCTGGTATGGTCTTGCCTATGCTGAATTTAAATCGTGACAAGGATGAGCTTGATGAATATGGAGGCTTAGCCATTAAACACTATAATGACCAAAATGTAATGTATTCCCCTCATTGAATTGAATTTGATCTTTGCTAATTTAATTTATCAATGAGATGGTTTGTTTAATTTTTTTGTGCTGGTGTCTAGGGAACCAACTTTGAGATGGTAGAATTTGTTAAGGTCAATATTGCAGTTGCAGCTGGTTTTTTGTATTTCATGACCTTCAAGGCAAAGCCTAGTGGAACCCCTGTCGATCACCCGACCACGACGTTTCAAGCTCGAGTGTTCGCGGGTATTCAAGAAACGGAGGTGGATTTTTGCAGGGAAGCTGTGATATCTGGTTGATAGGTGGATTTTTGCAGGGAAGCTGTGATATCTGGTTGATAGGTGGATTTTTGCAGGGAAGCTGTGATATCTTGTTGATAGGTGGATTTTTGCAGGAAAGCTGTGAAAGCCGTGATATCTAGTTGATAGTTGATTTTAGTTGATGGCTTCTCATGGATTTCGTTCTTCTTTCCTCATTTTTCTTTCTGTAGCTATGAAGAATACCATGTTAAATCCAACATCTTCGACCATGCTCTTAATTTTCGCAATTCCAAGAAAAGAAAATGCAGAGACCTGGTTTTTTTTTGTTAGGCGATTAGTTTTTGGGCACGGATGAACCCCACTTTTTCTTTTTTTTTTTCCTTCTCTGTGCAAATGGCAATTTTTTTTTCTTCTTCTTTTCTCTGTGCAAAGGGCAGTTTTGGATTTGAGAGGAGCTATGTTACAGATTTATGGTCACAGAAGTAAAAGTTTAAGGACCTATTGAATACTTCTAAATTTAAGGACCTATTTGACACAAAATTAATGGTTCGAGGACCTATATGACACTTTTCAAAGTTTATGGACCAAATTGACACAACTCTAAAAGTTCAAGGACTAAACTATTTAACCTTAAAAAAATGCATTCTATGTATATTTTCAATAAATTATAAAACAGATGCCATGATACAAAATTGATGACATTTTAAATAAAAATACATTAGAGCGAAATTTTTGTTAAAATTTGTGAGTTTTTTATGATATTATTATAAGGTTAATTTTTGCATTAATAAAACTTAAAATTTGGGTAAAACTTGATATTTTTTAATTAGTGAGTTTATGAAGATTCTTACTTTTTGTGTGTTAAAATTAGTGGGTGAATTAGCAAAAAAAAATTAGATAGATGACAAAATTTTCTATATTTAACGAAGTTTAGGGTCTAATTTGATGAAATTGAAAGTTTAGGAGAAAAATCATAATAACGTGACAAATTTGTGTAAAAATTGAAATTTTCATTTAAGAAAAACCCATTACTAAGAAAGTGTGTTTAACTAGGCCCATTTCGACAACTTTTTTCTTTGTTTTCTATTTTCGAAAAGTATGCTACTTTCTTCCTACTCCTTTTATAAGTTTTTCACCCCTAAAAACCACATTTGAATTCTAAGTCAAATTTAAAAACAATTTGAAAGTTTTTAAAAATTATTATTTAAAAAAAAAAATTAAATCTATAATTCTATACTATGTATAAAATGGGCTAAGGAGGAGGAATCTTTACATTCCTATTTTGTCCTTACAATTTTATTCAATTCTTGTTTTGCTCTTCACTATTTGTTGAGGGGACCCAACTCTTTGAGTCGAGGTGCCTCTCGATAGAAATTTGTACAATGAAGGTCGTTTTCAATCTCTGGGATGTGACTCTCAAGGCTAGGTATTCATTGAGAAATGTTAGCTAAGAAGGGAGAATCTTTACTTATCTATTTTGCCTTTATAATTTTATTCAATTCTTATTTTGTCTTTCACTATTTGTTGATAGTATACAACTCTTTGAGTCAAGATGTCTCTCTTGAGAGAAATTTGTACAATGGAGGTGGTTCTTCAATCTGTGTGATGCATGTGATTCTTGGAGATGAGGTATCCATTAAGAAATGTTAGGACAAAAAGTGTGGTTCTTCAAATTTTCACTTTACATATATTTTTAAAATTAAACTTTTAAGTTGAATAGGTGCAAAAAGATTTGCCGATTGGACATGACTATTCGAGTGTGCGTGACACGTTGAACCGGTGCATTCATTCAAGGTTGGTTAAATCTATGTATAGAAAGAAATAAACATGATTATCAATATACATATGTTATCATTCTCCTTTAATCAAGGTTTAGTTTATCAATACTTATTGCAATTTTCATAAATTGAACTTACATAATTTTGATGAGAGGAGAATCTTTACATTCCTATTTTGTCCTTACATTTTTGCCCTTAAATCTTTGTTGACGGGATGCGACGACTATTCGAGTTGTGGTGTCCGTTGAGAGAAAGGTCAAACAGTTGAAAAATATGTGCTCAAATAAAGGAAAGGAGAGGGAAAATGTAATCTTCTTCTGCCCACAAATTTGCTCCGACACTTTAGGTGATTATCCCATGAGAATAATAGAGGCGCATGTAAATTGTCTTGAGCAATTAAATAAAATGCTCAATTAACATAAAAATGTCATATCAAATTAAAAATGACTTAACATAAGCCAAATAAAAGAAGGAAAAAAGTAGTGCATACGAAATATATATAGCATCGGTGTATGTGTGTGCGTGTACGTGTGTCATTCAATGAGTAAATATTTAAGAGTGAAAACGATTTACATTATTTGGCAACTTCATGTCATATCATGACATTGACATGATTTTGTAGTTGACATATTATTAATCTTAGCAAAGAAAAAAAAAATCAATTTATACTCTTAAACTTTAAACTTTGTATTACTTAAAACCCAAAGCTAATAATTATATCAAGTTAAACCTTTGATTTTCATAATTGAATCAATTTACATGCACAACCAACTCTTCGTAGAAATAAAGTTATTATTCTCCCAAAAGCAAAACGAAAGTTGTCGGAAAAATGATAATGCAACTTTTTCAAGAGAAGAAAGTGAAAAACCGTTCATATTAATAACGTAAACTTACTCAAAAAAGAACACCAATGTGGATATGTTCTCGAATTTTTAAAGAGAATGTCAATAGAGACATTTTCTTCAAATTAACTTTTGTACCATTCATGAAAACAACTTTTACTATGTCTTAAAAATAAGGGATTAAATTGATATAATTAAAATAGAACAAGTCTCAAATATATCGACTATAATATAATAGTATTTTTTTTTCCTTTTTTCTTTATGTAAATATTACTAAATTTCGAAAAATGTATTGAAAAACAAAAACAAAATAGAAAGTTCCTAAAACACCCCCAAAGCAAACCATTTAATCTTCATCCTTTAACAAGAAGAGCCTTCATGTTATCAACTAGAGCCTCCATTTGCTCCCTGGAATGCAATGGAGCTGGATAAACACACACACAGTCCAGTCGCCTGTCTCTAACGGTATCGAACACGGCAACGGAGGGGCCGATGCCGTGGATGGAGGCGCAGCCCATGTAGTCCTCAACGCCGATCTCCTCCTGCATTCCCCCCGAGTTGTCGACTACCGTGTCCTCGAACACCGTCATCAGGGATGTCCTCAACGCCCCCGACGCTGTGAGGCTCGGGTTCTCGATGGCGCGACACAGCAGAAAGTTAAGGTCTGACATGTCAGTGAAGTGCTTGTTTGAGTTCTTGGAAGTCTCCAATGTCGTTGAGATCCTCTTTGCTAGCTCCCACAGGTCTTCTCCTCCTCTTACAGTGTAGGAGTTCAGGATGGCAGCATGGTAAAATCCTGAAAGTTCCAAGGGTGTTTTAGTCTTTTGAATTAGCTTTTAATATCATAAGTACTAAGTAGGAATTTAAACTTTTCAGGTATAAATAATGCCCCAACCATTGAAATGTAACTACTACCTATATATTTAATATTTTTAAATTGTTTATAATAATAATATTTTAATAAGGGTCTTAAATCTTAATTTAGGCATATATTCATTGTCTTTTTAAAAATTAACTACTTAGTGATAAAAGTTTAGGAAAAAACAATTATTTAAAAAAAAAATTGAATCAATCCAAATTTGTTGTTATAAGAGAATGGAAGTTGAGAAAAAAAAAAACATGGAAGGATAGATTTGAATTTTTCTTTTTTTAATTTAGTTAGAAAATGATATATTTTTTAGAAAGTTGAATTCAAAGACTAATTTTGAATATAAGGGTAATTTTGAATATAAGGGTAAATTGAGAAGTGATTTTAGATAAAAAAAAAAAAAAAAATTGAGTACGTGATTTTAGATAAATTAAAAATATGTTTTGGAGTGATTTTGAAATTGTCATAATCACTTTTGTGATATTCAAAATCACTTCATGAATACATTTAATAATTCAAAAGCAATTTAGTATGTTTGATTTTACACTTTTAAACACTATTTTTATACTATCAAAATTGATTTTGAATGATTAAAGACATGTTTGAGTGTGATCATAAACGAGAGAAAAAATGATTTTAACAATTTCAAAATCTCTCCTGAACATACTATAAAAAAATAATCGAATTTACCAAACAACCTAAAAGTTAAGATTCCGTTTGATAATCATTTGGTTTTTTAAAATTAAACTTACAAACACTACTCTCACCTAAGTTTTTTTGTTTTTTTTACCTACATTCTTTTCATTTTCAAAAACCAAACCTTTTTTTTAAACTAAAAAAAATAGTTTTCAAAAACTTATTTTTGTTTTAGGAATTTGACTAAGAATTCAAATGCCTCCCTAACATAAAGATGAAAACCATTCTAAAGGAATGTGGAGAAAACAACATAACTTTCAAAAACCAAAAATGACATTATTGATTATTGTTGGTTCGGCCCCGTTTGATAACTAATTGGTTTTTTGGTTTTTAGTTTTTGAAAATTAATCTTAAAAACACTACTTCAACCATTAAGTTTCTTGGTTTTATTATATATTTTCTTCCCATGTTTCAAAAAATCAAGTCAAGTCTTGAAAACTAAAACTAAAACTAAAACTAAAACTAAAACTAAAACTAAAACTAAAAAAAAAAAAAAAAAAAAAAAAAAAAAAAAAGTTTTTGAAAACTTGTTTTTGTTTTTAGAATTTAGTTAGAAATTCAAATGTACCATTAACAAAGATGAAAACCATGATAGGAAAATTGGAGGAAAACAAACTTAATTTTCAAAAACCAAAAAGCAAGGACCCGTTTAGTAAGGGACCGTTTGGTAACGTTCTCGTTTCTTGTTTCTTGTAATTTCTAATTTTATTAAGAAATCTAAACATTTAATAACTATGTATGTTTCTTGTTTCTCATTTTTTATAAACACTCCCAAAATTTGTATACAACTTTTGAGAACAACTAAAACTAGTTTCTTCTTTTTTGTTCTTGTTTCCAATTTTTTCCAAACATAAATAAGAATATAGGTTTATTATTATTGAATGTATATGGGTTAGGGTCATGAAATTCGATTTTTCTTTATTAAAAATGAAGAAACAGAAACAAGAAACGAGAACGTTACCAAACGGGCCCTAACGTTCTCATTTCTTGTTTCTCATTTTTTAAAAATCATTGAATATATAGATTTGAAATACATTTTTTTTTTAATTCTCTCCTACATTCAATTCAGCCATACACTATCATCCACTACATTATTCTAGACTTCAAGTCCCTCAATTAATTTTTTTTCCAAAAGTAGACATAATTACTAAACTTGCTTTCTTTTCTTTAAACTAAAATTTAAAAGGAAAGGCTATAATTAAATAGACCTTTTAATTTCTAAACATCGAATCAGAAATTCAGGTCGTCTATGTAATTAATATCCATAGCTACCAAAAAAAAAAAAAAAAAAAAGAGATCTAAAAAGGCAAAGAATACGACATGAAAGCCATGCAATTAAAAGTTACATAAACATGAAAGTGGAAAGAAATGGTTGAAAATGGGCATTGCTTTAAGAAAGGAAAATGAAACGTACCGAAATCGTGGGACGATAGCGGAGGTTCCAGAAACCGCCGGCAATCTATCAGCGTTATTATGCCGTACTTCCGTTGATGGCGGTGGATGCCATGGCCGCCGGAGCTGTGCGCCGCCATCAGCCCCGCCGCCACCAATACCGAACTCAATTTTATCTCTCTTGACTTGCACTCCTGTTAAATATAGGATACGATTTTAGTAAGTCTAGAATTTAAATGAGATGCAGAGGAAGGAACTCTAATAGTGGATTATTGTGTTTAGCTAATGATTGATAATTTTTTTTTTATTATAATTATGGTTGTTTTCTATTTATTTCTTCTATCTTTCACGGAAAAAATATTAAGATCTTAACGGTAATTGGCATGTACATCGACCGAGAGTTCAGATGTTCTAATTCTCGACCTTCAAATGTTGTTGTTATAAAAAAAACGAAATTTCAAAAACAAAAACTTCTTAAAAACCCTTTTTTCTTCTAGTTTTCAAAATCTAACTTGGATTTTGAATATGTTTAAAGTAAATTCAATTCACGATAACGTTTGTAAACTTAATTTTCGAAATCAAAAGGGCGAATGTGTTGTCAATCTAAGTTTTTAAGCTTTTCTATTTTTATCTATGAACTTTCAAGTCATCCACTTTTGTATTTTTAGCATCGATAGAAATATAATTATTTTAAATTTGATTTTTTTCTGCTTTCAATGATAATTTAAACCTTAAGTACGTGTATTAATGTTATAACGAACTTTGACTTAACATACCTAGTTTGGTTAAAACAAATAGAATAATACTTAGACTACATAATCGGGTGAACTAATAGATAGAAAATAAGAAAAAAAAAATATCTCTTATGGTCGTCAACATATTTTAACCGTAGCTTATAGGTAGGTGAGTAAAATTAACTTATGTATAATTTTTTAACTAGTTAGAATATTATATCTCCAACTGAAAAGATAAGTATGAAAAATAAGAAATATTAGATGACAAAGTAATAATTCCCATAAAATGATTATATCTTAAAAAAATAATTTGGATAGTCTTTATATACTCCATTGAAATCTTGAGAGTTAAGAAAGAAAAAGACAGAAAATGAGAAAACTTTTTTTATTTTTGTTGTCAACATTTGATAGTGTTACATAGAGATCCATATACTTACGGAGAGAATCTTCTGGGTTTCGCTGTGGTTCATCTGAAGCCTCGCGACCTGCGATCGTCTCGCAGATTTCACATCTTTAAACTTAAGATTCATCAATCTCAAAGAGTTCACAGAGTAGCCAATCATGTCCAGTCCTCTTGCCAACAATGGCTTCTTCGCCAACTTTCTCGGAACGAGATCCTCCATTCCCAACTCCACTTCCCCTTTCTTATCTCCGCCGCCGCCCTTCATCAACACCAGCAGCTCCTCCAGCAGCGACACCGCCGTCGTCCGGTCACACGCCGCCACATGTAGCCGGAACACGGCCACCCACTTCCCAGACCCAACCTCGTACAACGTAACAAACAGCATATCCGCCGCCGCGTCGGAGTGGTGAAGGTTCCGCCAGGGGGCGTTTTCGTTGAGTTCGTGCTCGAGGAGAACCTGGAGAGGGGAAATGGAAATGGCGTGACGGTCGTCGTTGCCGTTGGGGGTATTTTGGTCATTTAGGATTTTGGAAGCTTCTGGAATTTCGAACTTCTTGACTTGGACGAAGGGAGATGGAGAAGTGACGAAGGAGAAGGTGGAGGAAATGGGGCTGAAGTGGAGTTTGGATTTGAGGACAGGATGGGAATTTTGGAGTTTGTTGAGGGCATTTTGGAGAAGTTGGGGATCTGGGACGTCGGAGCAGGTTAGAGCCAGCACCGCCGTGCCGGTGCCGCCGGGGACGGCACGGCACCAGGCGGCTTCGGTGCAGGCGGCGACTCGCCGGCGGGTTCTGGAATCTTCCATGTGGAAAAAAAATTAAGCAGTTTTCCGGCGGCCGGAGAATTGAAGTTGGAAGAGTTATTGAATAGATCTGATACGTACTTGGTTGGTTCTGAAGGAGCGACGGCTTTGTGTTTGTGTTGGGGAATTTATAGAAGGTTTTCAAAGCCTTTTTTGTGTGAATATTAATGGTGGTTGATGGTTGTTACTTCTTGTTGTTTTGGATATGCGTGGCCGAAAAATTATTCGAGGAGACTGGTATAATGTAACTCACCTGTTTTTTTAGAACATGTAGAGTTGGGGAATTTGAATCAAATACCTCTTGATTATCGGTTCAAGTCTTATAGCAATACTCGTGTAGGCCCTAATGCTTCTTTTTTAAACCAAGAAAATTGAAGAAATTATTTTAAAATTTGATAATTGAAATTTGAGAAATGGTTTTAAATTTTTGTCTGGTTTGGAACAATAAAAATTTAAAATGAATGTATTCATAATTTTTTTTGTTTGGATGGTAACTAAAAAAGAAATGAAAATAAAAAGAAATATTAATATAGGCTTCTAAAATAGATTTGATGGTTTTAGTTGGTTTTTTTTTTTTTTTTTTTTTTAATAACGTCAAAACATGATTTGAAATAATTTATTCTCATTCTTGGGATAACAAACAACATGATACATTTCAAATCTGTCAAAATCATGATGCTCTAAACAAAGCATAAAAAAGAAAGGTAGATAAAATGAGAAAAGAATTCTTTGTCGTCCTAATTTCAACGCTTTAATAGTAGTATGTAGGAAGATACTTAGGTATGGAGTCGAGTATTGTTCATTCATCGTAACGTCTTTTTAGAAGTGAGTGGAAAACAACGGATGAAAATTTCTACTAACCAACTTCTCTTTGATTAATTTGCCTCAACTTTTTGTATGATAAATTTAAATACTAAAAGTATTATATTATATATAGGTCATCATGAACCTGTTTAAAAAAAAAAACATATATGAAGAATGGGAAGAGGTCAAAAATTGATGTGAAATATCACAATATATTCCAACAAAACAGTTGTACAATTTCCCAAACAAGTTTGGTAAAAAGTATTGGATGAGATCAACCTACTACATATTTTTGTTTGGGAACAACCACTCTTATGATCAAGATGTTTAACAAGATGATATTCGTGTGTATCGTTCATGTGAGCTTCGAACCAATACATTTTTCGAAAAAATGACAATGCAAATCAAAAGCATGACATTGCTAGTGGTACATGATCATGTCGCGTCACATTGCGATCATGACAACCTAATTCAAACGGTTTTTATGATCAAACATAGAAGGATGTTAAAAAGACCAGTGATCAACATCACGAACATATTCTACTAGGACTATGATCATCTTTAACTTGATAAATACGTTTTTAGTTGCTCAAAATTAATTATTCTTCTTTTCTTTTCTTTTCTTTTTTTCCATTTTTTGGTATATGAATTTTATTTTCTTTGTTATACTTTCACATAAAGAGAATATTCTTATTAATCACTTTTGAGGGAGAAGTAAAGAAAATATGGTCTTCTCAAATCACTTTATTTGTAAGTCATTATAATTAAAAAGGGAAAAATAGCACGAAATAAGATAATAATGCACCGAGCTTTTCACAAGGGCCGACTTGATTAGGATTAAAGGTTTGTCACTCCATGTTTGGTCTCAATTGTATGCAACCAATTTATGAAGGATTTATGAGAGATGTCTCAAAAGATATTTATCCAAAAAAATAACTTCAAAATAGCCAAACAACTTTTAAGTATACTTAAAAAAATAATAATAATAATAATAATAATAAAGTTAAATAATTACATGGTGATTTGGCAATTCTCTTACAATACTTATTTACTATCATCCACATTAGTAGCAGTAGCATTTAATAGTGATGTGGAGTTCAAAATCATTTACAAATCATTTGTTAAAGAAAATATCCAGTGTGGAAAAATATTTACTACCAGTAATAACCTATTAATTAATTTACCCAAAATTCAAAATACATTCCGATTTCCTACTGAAATAATAACAAAAATATTGTCAAACGCGCTAATTTCTCAAAAACTTAATATCAAGGCAAATAGATAAATTACAACTGAAATTTCTATTTAATAGATCTATCAACTTTGAAAAAAAAATTAATAGGTTCATAAATTTTCAATTATGTATCTAATCTATGTTGAAATGTCTAATAAATTCCTAAGTTTTTAATTTAATGTCTAATAGATTTTTTAACTTTCGATTTTGTGTCTAGTGATATTTTTTAAAATTCATATACTTATTGTATCAAATTGAAAGTTTAAGATCTTATTAGACACAAAATTCAAATTCATGCATAAAATATTCGTTATTTTTTTTAAAAAAAAAATATCAAATATACTAGGGACTTATTAGACACAAAGTTGAAAGTTCAACCATTTATTATACACTTTCATAAACCTATTATACATACAATTGAAAATTTAAAAACATATTAAACATTTTTTTAACTTCAAATTCATATTAAATATAAACGAATTTCAAAAATTAAGGTTTCATTTGGTAACCATTTAGGTTTTTAAAATGATGTTTGTTTTCTCTCAATTTCCTTACCATAATTAATTTTATTATCGGTTAAAGAAACATTTGAATTCTAAGTCAAATTCCAAAAACAAAAACTCGCTTTGAAAATTAATGTCTTGTTTGATAACCATCTGATTTTTAAAAATTATGCTTGTTTTCTCCCAATTTCTTCGTGATAGGAATGATTTTCATTGGAGACATTTAAATTATTAGCCTTTTTTTTTTCGAAATTTTACTTGGTTTTTTAAAACATAAAGAAGGTAGAAAAAAAAAACTCATAAGTGAGAGTAGTGATTATAAGCTTAATTGTTTAAAACCAAAATCAAAAGCCTGATTATCAAACGAGACTTACATTTTTCAGTTCTAACAAAATTAAAAAAAAAAAAAAAAAACTTTGTTGGATAACCATTTTGTTTTTTGTGTTTTGGTTTTTGAAAAGTAAGTTTATAATTATTTTTTTTAAATAAGTAAGTCTATAAATTTTATTCTACTTGTAAGCTTATTTGTTCTGTTACCTACCTTATTTTCATATTTTCAAGAAAGAAGATAGTTTTCAAAAAGCCAAATTCCAACCTGTCTTACTAATGATGAAAATCATGATATGAGAAGTAGGAAAAACACAAGCATAATTTTCAAAAATCAAAAATCAAAAATCAAAATCCAAATAATTATCAAATAATAATTATCCATCACGACTTAATTTGCAATTTAACTTGGAAGAATATTTATTTACCAAGGAAAAAAAGGTAGGCGAAAGCGAAACGGCAACACAATTTAATCCCTGTTGTCGATTCGATTTATTAGGTTTATTTTTTTATTTTTTATTTTTTTTAAACAATTTATTAGGTTTATTTTGGTATTAAAATTTCTATAATTGATAATTTACTATAAAAAGGAAATAATTTAATTCCACTCAACGGATCCACCTGAAAATGGAAAGCCCAATTCGCCAGATTTGCATTAACCGCCTCTCTGCCCGAATCTTTAACTGCCCGCTGCCCGTCCGCGTGATATTTATTGATCCCCTCAGAACAGGGCACGTGCATCATTATTATCAAATTTACATATGAAAGCAATTTCAAATTTTCAATATACCTTAGTTCAACCCTAACTCCTTGTCAGAGGTTCGAATCCCTCTCTCAAATGTTGATGTATTAAAAAAAAATAAAAAATTAAGAAAGCAATGGTTATTGAATTAGCATGGACTAAATTATTACCCATTAAAATTCATAAATTAAATTGCTACAAAAAAAAAAAAAAATCTTATACAAAATTTTTTGTTGACAATTTCTCTCATTCAGAGAGGACCTTGGGTATGGTTTGAAACATTATCCATCTCTCTTGGCTTGTTCTTTTGGGGTCTTTTGTAGAAATGTGGTTCCTAGGTGATTTTTTACTGCGGTGAAAGCAAGTAGAAGGTGAAAAAAAATATATAGAAGGTGAAAAAAATCCAGAAAATTGGTGGTTCTCTCTCCATTTCCTTTCGTTTTGTAATGAAAATTTTTTATGAAATTATTCAAAACTTTTTTTTAAAAAAATATTTTCATTAATCCAAAATCCAAATTGGTTTCAAAATGGAAAGAAAATTACCCTATAAAGGGAAAGAAGAAGGTTTAGGATATAGCAGAATCAAGGGTTATTTAAACTATTAAAATTTATTGAGAAAAATACCTTTTTAGTCCCTGAGTTTTGAGGGATAGGTGCGTTTGGTCCACGTGTTTTCAAAATAGACATTTTTAGTCCTTGAGTTTTGAGAAATAAGTTTAGAAGGTTACTAAGTTTTCAAAATGGATCGTTTTAGTCTTTAAGTTTTGAGAAATAGATTTAAAAAGTATCTCGTTTTATTTTTTCAACTTTTTTAAATTAATATTTTTATTATATTTTAATATTGAATGATTTTTTAAATTAACAAAATTAAAAAGTATTAATTTAAAAGTTTTGAAAGAAATAATGGAAGAGACTTTTTAAACCTATTTCTCAAAACTAAAGGACTAAAAAAACGGGTCCGTTTGGTTGGTGATCTGAAAACAAGAATTTGAAAACAAGGGATTCAATGAAAACAGAGTTGTATTTAATGTTTTCAGATATGTGTTTGGTAGCAGATTCAAAAATTGGATCTGAATTTAAATAATGGTTCAGAATGTGTTTGACAATATATTTATAAACGATAAATTATTTGTAGTTATCAACTAAATACTATGTTGAATATAAAATATTATTAATTAATTTATAAAAATGTTATGTATTATAAATTTATTATTATTATTATGTTACAATATCATATAATTTATAATACATTATATTATACAAATTTTAATTTTACAAAAATAAATTGAGTTTATAATATGAAATACTATATTTATTAAAGTTTTTATCTTTTTTAAATTAATTCTGCATTTAAAATTTTGAAATTCAAAATCTGGATACAACGAAAACATAAAAAGGTTGTTTTCAGAATTTTCACTATTTGGATCACAGAATCCGAAAACAGTTTTCAGAAACACGTCTACCAAACGAATATTCACTAAATTCAGTCTGAAAACATAAAACAGGATCCGGATTGCCTACCAAACAGGTCCTAAGGACCTTTTAAACCTATTTCTCAAAACTAAAGGACTAAAAAAACTTAAAGACCTTTTAAACCTATTTTTCAAAACTTATGAACTAAAAAGATCCATTTTAAAAACTCAAGAACCAAACAATTCTATTTTTCAAAATTCAATAAAAAAAAAAGGGAGTTTGAAAATAATAATAAGTGCTGCGTCATTTTTTTTTTTTTTTTTTTTTTTTTGGTTTCCTTTCTTTTTTAAGTCTTTGTTTTAGTTTAATAGTTTTTTTTTTTTAATAAATGAAATTATATTATATTTATTTACAATTTACAATCCGTTTTATATTTTTCTCGTCTCTTTTTTATAAACTTGTTTTTCGGTTATTGTTTTTAGAGATTTTTTTTTTAATCCTTTCACGTACAACTATTAACTATATATATATATATATATATATATAATTTTTTTTTATAAGGAAAGATATTATTAGAATAAAAAAACTGCCCCCTTTCAAACCATATTTTTTGAAGTTTATCTATGGTTTAAATCTTTAGATTCATTATTTCAATTTTTTTGTCAGATCCTTTCCAAGTTAGATCTTAATAATTTGAATAACCTTTATAGAGAGATCTAAATAATTCCAATTTTATTTAGAATCATTATTTCAATTTCATTTAGATCTTTTTCGAATTAGATATTAATAATTTGAATAACCCTTAAAGATATCTAAATAATTTCAATTTTATTTAAATTCATTATTTTAATCAGATATAAATAAAATTGAAATAATAAATATAAAGAGATCTAATTTAACGTTTTCTAAAAATAGTGGATAATTGTTTAACCATTTCTGATTGATCTCTAGTTCAAATTTAAAATACTTTGGTGAAATATAATGAAAGATCGTGTAAATAAAGTCAATTAAATTTTTTTGATTATATCTCAAAAAAAAAAAAAAGATTATAATTATTTTAAAAAATGATTAAAAAATCATAATTATAATATTATAATATGTATTTAGATTTGGATTATGCTTTTTTCTAGAGTTCAGGTCTTCTTTGTATGTGTGTATCTATATATATTCAAACTCCCTCTTTTATCTCTCTCTATATATTTTTTTACTTTTCTAAAAACCCCCCAAAAATCAATGGTCTAATATTGGAACTTTTCAGATTTTCTGATGTGAAAATGGATTTCCACAATGGTATGTTAACGGTTAAAAGGATGCTAACGTGACAAAAAAAAATATAGATGAGACAAGTTATATTGGTCGAGATCTTAAAATTTGTTTGTCTCATAGTATAATAATTGTATACAAAATTGAATTCTTTTTACAACTTCTTTATAAAACATTAAATGGCACAGAACCGCCAGCCACATTGTGGCGACTTACTCCCCTCAAAAATGGATATCAGAGGAGTAACCATATTCCAATATTACTAGACATTTTTCTTTATTTGAAAGCTTGTTCATCTCAAGACAGTTGGAAAGTTTTCTCTTCTTATGAGAGTACTATCCCTTTACTTACACAGGTTGTCATGTTGACTTTATAAATATCTTTTTAATGTCGGTAGATTCTACATCACGTTTTATAGGATTCTAATATGACAAGCAATAAATGAAAGGAAGTTTTGTACTACTAATATTATTAGAAAATTTTTAAAGACATGTCTAAAATAATGACAGGTCCTAATTTATAAAATTAAACATTTTTTTTAGTTTATGAACTAAAACCATTATTTTAAAAGTTTGGGACTAAACTAGAATAATAAAACTTTAGGAACCAAGATAAATCTTAAATCATTTTTAAGCTACTGGAACCTATTGAATGATAGGTCTCAAATGTGGTCCTTATTTTGTAAATAAATATAAAATATATTGCTCCCACCCCCAACCTATTGAATGACATGTTTCAAATGTGGTCCTTATTTTGTTAATAAATATAGGGCAAAATATACTTTTATGGTCCTTGAAGTTTGAACTTGATGTCTATTTGGTCCCTGAAATTTAACACTTTAGTCCCTGAGATTTAAAAAATAGTTCTAAATGGTCCCTGAGTTAATGTGATCGATAATTGACTCAATGTGGCATGATGAGGTGGCACATTTGAATTGAGGTTGCCAAATTAATAATTTTATACTATTTTTTTTAATTACATGTCATTTTCTTTTTCTTTTTTTTTCCCTCTTTTTCCAATTCTTTAGTAGGCGACTTCGGTGACTAACTTCTTCTTTTAAACCCCACTGCCCAAAAAAAAAACCCATCGAATCCCGCCGTCGCGCCGGAGTCACGTCGGGCGAGGATTCTGCGCCGTCGGAGAAAACCCATCAAACAGCCCCATGTAATCAACATTCTCATCGTTACTCCTCGACCCCCCACCCTGAAAATACGGCTCACTCGCCGCCGAATTCCCCAATGAGAACATAAACGGCAGTTGCTGCGGCAGCGACTGGTTCTGAAACTGGAATAGCTTCGACTGGAGTTGGTAGGCGGCGGCGACGGTCGGGTCAAAAGCGACGTTGGAATTACCGGGGAAATCGATTGCAGGGAAATTGGCGTCGACGTTATTGGCGTTGGAGGGCCCACCGGTGAATTGCTGAACCATGGCTCGGAAATTTGTCGCGCCCGTGTTGAGCAAAGTGGTTGGGGTCTGACGGGAGGCTCTGGAGCGCTTGCGGACCGGCTTGACGACTCGACCCCCATCTAGGCTGAGGCCGACGGTGGAATCGGAAACCGAGTCGAAATTTTTGTGGTCGTGATCGAAAAGGGAAGAAGAAGGTGAACGGAGGGAAGAAGGGAAGATAAGAGAAGAGAGAGTACGAGAAAGAGGAAAAAAAAAAGAAAAAATGACATGTAATTAAAAATAATAATATAAAATTATTAAATTGGCCACCTCATAAACTCTAGGGACCAAATAGACATTAAGTTCAAACTTTAGGTATTTTTTGTAGACAACATGTGACATGGGGAATCAAACCACAAACCTCTTGGTCGTTAGTATAAGCTTTATGCAAGGTGAGCTATGCTTGTGTTGGCTATTCACATAGTCGAATTTAATCATTTTCTCCACAAATTTAATCAAGCACGTATCTTTAGCCAATAAATCATTAAGTTTTGGTTAAATTACATATTTAATCCTTGGACTTCTAGACGTATGTCTATTTAGGGTCCGTTTGGAATACATTTTAATTTAAATGTTTTTCAATAATGCATTTAAAAAATTGTATAAAAATTGTTTAGAATTATTTAAACCCTCATATGTTTGGTTTCATTTTCTTACAGGTATTTTTACACACAAGTTATTATATACTTTTTTTTTAAGTTGGTTTCAAGTGTTTCTCAAAATGGTTTATTTCTCAATATCATTTTCTAATAAGTCATTTTTAGTGGTTGTCAAACACTAGAATTTTTTTTTTTCAAAATTAAACACTTGAAAAGTTAAACCAAACACATTCTTAGTCTCTATATTTAAAAGAAGTGTTTAATGGATCTTTGAATTATCATTTTTTTTTAATCTAAGAGATTCTTTTAATTTTAAAAGTGTAATAAGTATTTAAACATACAATTTTGGTTCTTCTAATTTAAGTGGATTAAGTATTTAAACATGCAATTTTGTTTCCAACAAGTTTATGATATATTTGAAAATTTTAAACTGAACTAACCTATTAGACATAAAATTAATTATAAACTTTTAATTTTGTGTTTGGTTGATTTGTGAATTTTAAAAAATGTTGAATAAGTCAACGACCTATGAGACACAAAATTGAAAAAGTTTAACTAATATATATATATATATATATATATATATATATTAAAAATTCAAGGGTTATAAACTTTTTAAATTTTACAACGGACTAAGGCCCCGTTTGATGACTATTTGATTTTTGGTTTTTGGTTTTTGAAAATTTTGCTTGTTTTCCCCCAATTTTCTTATCATGGTTTTTATCTTTGCCAATGACACATTTAACTTTCTAGCTAAATTTTAAAAACAAAAACAAGTTTTTGGAAACTACTTTTTTTAGTTTTCAAAACTTGGGTTGGTTTTTTAAAACATAAGAAAATGTAGATAAAGTTTCAAAAAAAAAAAAAAAAGAAGAAGAAGAAGAGGATAGATAACAAAATCAAGAAACTTATGTGTGGGAGTAGTATTTTTAAGCTTAATTTTAAAAAACCAAATGATTATCAAACGGAACCTAAATAAACATAATTTTAAAAGCTGTAAGACTAAACTTGTAATTTAACTGGGGTAGATTTCAACTAGATATACACTCAAAATAAACTTAATCAATCTTTTAATTCTTGAGGAATTTCACCAGAATCATATGGGGATAAATGTTTCAAAATAAATATAATAATCCTTATTTTTCACATATATCATTTTTTTAGCATGGAGGATATGAAAATTTCTACTCAGAACTATGTACATGTTGGTTGTTTTCCATCAATCATTCGATTCCTTTATCGTTGTTGACTCTTTAATTAATTGAAATATGTCAAACAACTCGAAAGTCATTAATCCTTTTTTTTAAAGGCAAATTAACCACAAAGTAACGGTAAAGGCTAATTTCAAGATTTATTAAAAGCATCGATACCAAAATAGAACAAGTCTGAAGGTGTCAGGACTGAAATGATATTTGAACTATTTAAATTTTATATAGTTTGAAAACTATTAAAAATTGGAGACTTATCTATTCCAACCCAACTCAAAAGATAATACACCGATTATAGCTGACAATTTGATTTCTTATCTCCCATATGTTGAACTAACAATTTTAGCCCAAGCAGCGACGGACCTCCCGTTGATGCGAACTTTGTCGACCGGAGTCGTCAACGGTTTTTTGGTACCCCTGTTCTCCCACGCCGAAAGACCACATTTTTTTTTGTAGGGATGATATATTGCCCATTTGGTTATCCTCATTAATTGAGGTTGATGAATATGTATCTACCGCTTTTTAATTTTAGAGAAGTCTTTCCTTTCTTTAAAAAAAAATAAAAATTAAAAATTAAAAAATTAAAAAATTAAAAATAAATAAAACTAGAGACCAAAATTATATAGGTTAGCCCTTTAATAGGTTAGCCCTTTAATGCTTGAAAATGCTCTTCACGTGTATTGTCTCACGAGTCACGTCATTCGAAATCCCAACCTCCTCTCACCATTTGCTTAAAGCAAAGAGTTTTAAAATTATGAAACGCTATTTGTGAAATTTTTAAGTCACGTTGGAATATTATATTTTATTGGGCGTGTCTTATCTTTTAATGGAACGAGATATGAACGTCAATCTTTATGTTCCACGTGTTTTCAAACTAAACTTTTGTAGGTTGATATATGTGGAAAGAAACATAGTAGATGAAATTGAAGTTGGTATACAATAAAGACGACTATCCACATGGAATATTTAATGAACAATTTGATCTATGCAAAAGCTCGTACATGGATAGTAAATGAATAACTTGACTTTGTTACTTGTATGTTTTATTTTCAACACTAAAGATAGACTATTTAACAATATATTAAGGTAATTAGCATCGAGTAGCAACAATAATGATAATTGGTGTTTTATCCTATATTTTGATTGGCTTGGATCGAGATTCAAATCATCATCTTTATCGTTATAATATTAGAGTTTAAAAAAAAATTGCAAAAAACACCTTTGAACTATATGAATTTTTAGATTTTTTTTTTTTTGAAAATAAATATGGAATTAATAAAACAACCGTATTTTTCCAATAAACCTTTAAAGATTGGAAAATGCACAAACTATTCATGATGTACAGGTATTTTTCCAATCAAATTCTCGAACTATAAAATTGTTACAATCAAACTCAAATTATTTACCCGTCACACACCCACACACAATATATATATTTATTGTTTTGCTTTTTTTTTTTTGAGAAAATATATTTATTGTTTTGCTTAACATTAATCTGAAACCTATTTTCTAGCATTATAGTTTCAAATTTCTTAGATTTAACAAAGTTAGGTTAAAATATAACAATTCTACCGTTATTCAAGGATTTCACTATAACAATCCTTATAGTTCAATAATGGTATGTAGTGTCTTTTCAAAAAAAAATAAAAAAAAAAAAATAATAATAATAATAATAATAATAAATAATAATGGTATTTAGTTTTATAATATTTAAGGATTGTATTGTAAAATTTCATAGTCTATAGATGTGAAAGTTTGAGAGCTTGATTATAACAACCCTTATAGTTCAATTTTTTTTTCGATTTATATATATATATAACAACATTACCCATCTCATGTTCCAAATAATTTTCAAGTCTATACCATTAAAGCTTCAAATGTTTCGTGGAATTTCAATTTAAAAAATAAACATCCATGAATTAAACATGGATTTTTAATACCATTACTTGGCTTGGGATCTCCCTCACACCACATTAAATTATTGACAACTAAGAGAAAGATAAAAAAAAAAATGAGGGGTTTTTTTTTTTATCTCTTATAGTTGTCACTATTTTAATAGTGATGCTTACATATCAACTGATATAGAGTGTGTGCTTATGACAAAGAGATCATGGATTCAAATTCCATACCTCAAATGTTGTTGAACTATAAAAATGAAGTGTAAGCCATCAAAAAATAAATTATTAAATGTTGGATGAGAAAAAAAAAATAGTCAATGGAGATGGTATTTATTGAAAGAGATTGAAAAGCCAAGTTTGTATTGCCCAATGCCCAGCTAAGGTTCTGATATAAATACCAGAAGTGTATTAAAAACTTAACACGTGTAAAGAAATGAGTGGTTTGTACAACACATATATCAAAATAACTGACTGTCATGTTTTAAAGAGTTAGGGAGGAAAATTACCCTTTTGATGATGGGTAGCTAAGCTAAGATGAGGTAATACAAACCATGTTTATTCAAGGTAATTAATGTATTTGGGTAAAATACTTTTTTACTAGTTTGAAGATAGACTTCTATCATTTGATAAACAAGTTTAACTAACTATTTTTTTTTTTTTTAATTTTTAAAACTGACTTGATTTCTAAAAACATTAGTAAAATAAATGCATACAACAAAAAAATTGATAGGTGGAAATATTGTCTATAAGCTTAATTAAATATAAAATTTAAATGATTGTCAAACAAAAGTCTTAGTTTCTGATTTTAAGAAACACCTTTAAAATGTTCAAAATCGTTAGTTGACTAATAGAAACATAATTCGACAGTTGGTTTGTTGACTCGAACCAACCCTATGGGTTGAAATGACTCCCAAAAAAATAAATGAAACAGAACCACCAATAAAACCCAAAGTAACAAAAAGAAAAGGAAGTGAGACCCTCGAGATTGAAACAAAACACACAAAAAAAAAAATCAAAGTTTTTAGGCCCCGTTTGATAACAATTTGATTTTTTGTTTTTGAAAATTATGTTTGTTTTCTCTCAATTTCATTGTCATGATTTTCGTTTTTTGTTAAGTAGACATATGAGATCTTAGCCAAATTTCAAAAACAAAAACAAAGTTTTTTAAAACTATTTTTTTTTTCAAATTTTGATTTGGTTTTTTAAAATATGAGAATGTCGTAGATAACAAAACAAAAAAAGTTGTGGGTGGGAGTAGTGTTTATAAGCTTAATTTCCAAAAATAAAAAATAAAAAACAAAATAGTTATCATAGAGGACCTTAATTTTCATTGACATGTTGAAATTTTCTTATACCTATGAACACCAACATGAGAGATGAATCAAAATTTCCATTATAACATAAAAAAAAAAAAAAAAAAACAAAAAATAACAACAATATCAACAAAATATCTACAGTGGGGAGTGAATTTCATCTTGTGTGATTACGTTTCCAGCTTCCCACCTGGTCTTGTCCCAAAAATGGTAGGTATATTGAGTCGACGAACCGACCACTCTCACCCATACAAATCAAAGGACAATCTTTCGCGAACAGGAGTTCATAACCCACTAAGGATTAAGACTAAGTTGTCCAAGTCGTGAAATAGAAACCTAACTAGTCAACAGTGTTACAACTAGTGGTTACTATTTCGCGGTCCAGTCTTATGTTTATTCGCCAATAAAAATATAACTCAACTGACATAAAGTTGTACAGACCACAAGGTCTGTGGTTCGAATCTCTCACCTCACATATTAAAAAAAAAAAAAAAAAAACTTATTTATTAATTTAAATATATCCTTGTAAACTTTTTGTATTTATTATTATTATTATTTTTTTAAGAAACATCCATCAACATCGATTGAACTATAAAAGAACTAACAACCACAATAAATAATCATGTCTAATCACAAGGATGCACGTTATATCCACAATTTTCTTTTAACTAATTGATAGTACTAAATTCACCACTCGTTCAAGTTTGTCACTCTATTTCATTAGAATTAAAATCTTAAAAGTTAGAATACCCACATGAGTATAGATAAGTGGTTGATTCAAATCTCCACATCTATAAAAAGGATATAAAATAAAAGTTTAAAATGTTACAATTCAATTAACCCTTGATTCTGGTATAAAAGCGAAAAAATGATTTTATTTATTCTTTGAACTAAGTGTTTGTTTGAAATGACTTTCTCAATGTTTAACTTTACTCTTCAATTGGAGAAGTATAGGAAAAAGATAAAATGTATATTTTGGATTTAGATATGTGTTTGTTGAATCAATGTAGGACCAAAATCCTCCACATACTTCTACAATGGTATGATATTGTCCTCTGTAGCTATAAATCCTGGTGGCTTTGCTTTTGGTTCACCCAGGGGCCTCTCACTAATGGAAACCAATCGACTCTCACCAATAGAAATACTTGTCCTCTCTTATATACCTATGATCTTTTCCTTATCTAGTTAATGTGAGACTTTGATCGCATTCTTAACAAACAAATTACAATGATTTGCGTCTCAACATGAATTGTTTATAGTAGTTTTGGAATACCAAAATCGTTGACAAAAATGTTAAAAAAAAAAATATTATTTTTTTTAAATATTGAATGATCAAATGGCGCTGAATTGGTTATAATATATGGTGGTTATAATAAGCTGAGGATTATAATAGTCTGAGGTTATAATAATCTGTGTTTGGAGTGCAAATTATTATAGTCTCGGATAAAATAATATGTGTTTGGGGTGCAGATTATTTTAGTCTGAGATAAAATAATCTGGGTTTGGGATGCTGATTATTTTAGTCTGGGATAAAATAGTATGTGTTTGGAGTACTGATCTGTTTTAACATAGGGTTCTGAATCAAATGTTCAAACGAATTGTTTTCTTCTAAGTTTTTTTTGGATATACGATCCACTTTGATTTAGGGTTATATTTTTTTTTACAAAACAAAAAAGTTTAGGATTTGGTATAAAAAAATCATATTACTTAACTTTTAGTATTGTCAAAATAAAAATTGTAAATGTGTTAAAAAATCATATTAGTTTTTTTTTTTTTTTTTCAATAATCAATAAAATCATTTGAAATAAACTTGAGTGTGGTAAATACAATTTCGTTTGAATGTGTGTGTGTGTGTTTTTTTTTTTTTTTAAGTTGGTTAACCTTCGATGTTGTCAACGAATTTTCCGGCAACCATCGATGTTTTTTTTTTCTTTATTTTCATTTTTTATATTTTTCAAAATGAAAATGAGAAGAAATATGAAAAAAAGGAAAAAATAAAATTGGTGCCCGAAAAAGTCGTCGGCGATCACCGGAAAAGTTGTCGACGTCCGTCAGAAAAGTCGTTGGAAACTTCGTCGGCCGACGGTTGTCGGAAAAGTCAAGAGCCACATGGAAGAAAAAAGGAGAGAGTTACTGTAAAAAAATAGATAGAATAATCGGGTGGGTTGAATAATGGTTACTGTAGAAAATGGATAAAATAATCGGGGGTAAAAATAATCCACCTCACCATTTATTTTTGTTGATGCCCCAAAAGAAGTTCAAAAGAAGTTCAAATAGGTTATAATAAAGGGGTTATTATAACCTATTCAGTGCCCCAAACACCCCTAAAAGAAGTTCAAACTGATTAAGGAACTAAAAGGTCAATGATTTCAAACTCAAGATTTTTATAAAGGAAAATTGTAGTGGGTGGCAAATTGGACCAAATTAATAGCAAATATAGCACCACGTAAAAAAATTGCAAATATAGCAAAATCTATCGGAGTCTATATGATAGACTTTGATTATTTAGAATCCATCAATCTATTGATAAACTTCGATTATTTAGAGTCTATCAGTGTCTATCGCTGATAAACTCTGGTTAATCAAGATCTATGAGGGGCTGTTTGGAGCGCTGAATTGATTATAATATCTGGTGGTTATAATAATCTCGCAATTATAATAATCTGGGGGTTATAATAATCTGTGTTTGGGGTGCAGATTATTATAGTATGGGATAAAATTATCTGTGTTTGGGGTGCAGATTATTTTAATTTGGGATAAAATAATCTGTGTTTGGAGTGTTGATATGTTTTAACATGAGGTTCTGAATCAAATGTTCAAACTGACTGTTTTCTTTTTCTAGTTTTTTTTTTTTTTTTTTTTTTTTTTTTTTTTTTTAATGATATACAACACTTTGATTTGATTTAGGGTTATGCTTTTTTTTTTTTTGTTACAAAGCAAAAAAGTTTAGGTTTTGGTATAGAAAAATCATATTAGTTAACTTTTAGTATTGCCAAAATAAAAATTGTAAATGTTTAGTTAAAAAATCATATTAGTTTTTTTTTTTATTTTATTTTTTTTATCAATAAAATCATTTGAAATAAACTTGAGTGTCGTAAATATAGTTTCGTTTGAATGTTTTTTTTTTAAGTTGATTAACCTTCGATGTTGTCAACGACTTTTCCGGCAACCTTTGATGTTTTTTTTTTTCTTTATTTTTATTTTTATATTTTTCAAAATGAAATTGAGAAGAAATATGGAAAAAAAAATGGTGGCCGGAAAAGTCATCGGCGATCGCCGGAAAAGTCGTCGGCAGTCGTCAGAAAATTCGTCGAAAACTTCGCCGGCTGATGGCGGCCGGCGGTCGTCGGAAAAGTCGGAGTCACATGAAAGAAGTGAGGAGATAGTTACTGTAGTGGGTTGAATAATGATTACTGTAGAAAATGGATAAAATAATCGGGGGTTAAAATAACCCACCTCACCAATTATTTTTGTTGGTGCCCCAAACATTGAATATGTTATAATAAGGGGTTATTATAACCTATTCAGTGCCCCAAACACCCCCTGAGTGTCTATCAAAGTCTATCAGTGATAGACTCGGATAAAATCTTAAAACAACTTTTTGGTCTTCTACAATTAATTTTGCTATATTTGCAATTAGTTTACAACCATGCTATTAATTTGGTCCAATTTGCCATTTATGCAACTATCCCTTTTATAAATGAGTTCGGGCCGAAGCCGGCAGAATAGAGCAAAGCCCAACATCTCAACATGTTGGGCTTAGTTTCAAAACATGGGCTTCCGAATCTCGAGGCCCAGACGCAAATTTGTCATTTACACAAAAGTTCAGGGGCAAAACGGACATTAAACTGCGAATCTCCAGGGACATTTCTGTCAAATGAAAATACAACGAAGATCGAACGTGATCTGGACCGTCGGATCGAATTCCCCAACGTCTATCCGTCGATCTACTAGACGGTAGACACATAGCAAGCGGCTTTCCAAAATTCAAATCCTTCTCTTCAATCCCGCCTGTTCTTATTTCGGAGCGTCACAGAGCGAGAGAGAGAGAGAGAGAAGACGCCATTAGAGAGAGAGAGAGAGAAGACGCCATTAGAGAGAGAGAGAGAGAAGACGCCATTAGAGAGAGAGAGAGAGAGAGAACTGAAGAAGAATCAGAGCAGATCTGGTTTCTGAAAGTGAAGAACTCCTCTGCATTTCTTCGTTTTTCTTGATTCTCTCTTCCTCGCCGCCGATTGAACGATGTCCGGTCGTCACGAGAAGGAGAAGGGCGTCAATGTTCAGGTCCTTCTTCGTTGCAGGTATCCGAAATGATTCTGCCTTCGATTGATTCTGTTTTTCGATTTTGCTCGTCTTCTCTGATGATTGAGTTGGATGTCTTTTTTGGAATATCATCATAATCTTGTTGGTCTCACCTTTTTATTTTTCTGCAGGCCTTTTAGCGAGGAAGAGTTGCGAAGTAATGCACCGCAGGTGGTTACTTGTAATGATTATTCAAGGGAGGTGACTGTGTCTCAGAATATTGCTGGAAAGCATTTTGACAGAGTTTTCACTTTCGATAAGGTACTCATTTCCCTAATATTGATGTCTTGCTTCTGTCTTTTTTGTACCTTCAATCTCTAGGGAAGAAAACTCGGCACTTGGATGTACCATTTTCATATCTTTTGGAAGATCTTGTTTCCTGTTCTGTTTAAAGGATCATTTCTTTGATTTAGCTTAAACCAATTTGTTGTTCTTGTTTGTTGGTTGCCTCAGGTTTTCGGTCCTTCAGCCAAGCAGAAAGACCTATACGAGCAAGCAGTAGTTCCCATAGTAAATGAAGTTTTAGAAGGGTTTAATTGTACAATTTTTGCTTATGGACAGACTGGTACAGGGAAAACGTACACAATGGAAGGGGAATGCAAAAGATCAAAGGTATTAAATTGAGCACCTGATATTGGTGCTTTTGATGCTCATTTGGGTTGATTCTGTTTGTTAATTTGGTTTCGTAATCTACCAGAGTGGTCCAAATGGAGAGTTGCCTCCAGAAGCGGGAGTTATACCCAGAACCGTGAAGCAGATTTTTGACACTCTAGAGAGCCAGAATGCTGAGTACAGCGTGAAGGTC
Source organism: Luffa acutangula (assembly GCA_036850905.1). Lineage (NCBI taxonomy): Eukaryota > Viridiplantae > Streptophyta > Magnoliopsida > Cucurbitales > Cucurbitaceae > Luffa > Luffa acutangula. The sequence goes on along the minus strand of CM072096.1, from coordinate 50,033,220 downwards.
ACTTTCTTGGAGCTCTACAATGAGGAGATTACAGATTTACTTGCCCCAGAGGAGATTACGAAGGTTGCTTTGGAGGAGAAGCAGAAAAAGCAATTACCCTTAATGGAGGACGGCAAAGGGGGTGTTCTTGTGAGAGGTCTCGAAGAGGAAATTGTTACTAGTGCCAGTGAGATTTTTAGCTTACTTGAAAGGGGATCAGCGAAACGTCGCACCGCAGAGACATTGTTAAATAAGCAATCAAGGTATTATCATATAGTTTTCTATTATCTTGACATCGTCTTTGTCTTTGCCAGTTTCCATAGATATGTCAATAGTTTCTAAATGATACTGTTCTTTGGTATATCAGTCGGTCACATTCTCTCTTTTCAATAACAATACACATTAAGGAACCAACACCAGAAGGTGAAGAACTGATCAAATGTGGCAAGCTAAATTTGGTTGATCTGGCTGGATCAGAAAACATATCTCGTTCTGGTGCCCGAGAGGTAGCAGAAGTTTCAATCATTTCCTTCATTGTAAAACTGAAAATGATATCGCCGGGCTCCTAATTCTTAGTTATGATAATACAGGGTCGTGCAAGAGAAGCTGGGGAGATCAATAAAAGTTTATTGACATTGGGGCGAGTGATCAATGCACTAGTGGAGCATCTTGGGCATATCCCATATAGGTTAGCGGCTAGTGTTAGTGCTTTGACAAATTCTTATGATGTTTCATTCCACATTATAATAATTGCTTACGTGATTGAACTTCAGGGATAGCAAACTTACACGATTACTCCGCGATTCACTTGGGGGAAGAACCAAAACTTGCATCATTGCCACGGTTTCTCCAGCTGTTCACTGTCTCGAGGAAACCTTGAGTACACTAGATTATGCACACAGGGCCAAGAATATTAAGAATAAGCCAGAGGTTCGTTCTTCATTTCAATAAGCAATCATCGTGTTTTTTGTGGCCTTTTTGATTTTCTATTGGTTGTGATCATAACATAAATGTGCCAAGAATTGTTAAATGCGTGTCTAGGAGAATTCTCATTCTTAATTTTGTTTAATTTTTTTAGCTTTGAGCACTGTGCGTTATTTAGATTTGAAGAGTTTAGGTAGATTCGTTTTTTGCAAGTTCTAAACTTATGCTTCTTTTTCCTGTCATAGGTCAATCAAAAAATGATGAAATCTACCCTTATCAAGGATCTCTATGGTGAAATTGACCGTTTGAAGGCAGGTGAGATGGTTTGGATATGCTTCTTGATGTATATAGTTAAGTAGTTGGGTTTTATATCACCCTTAACTGTTATCTGAGCGACTGAAACATTGTCATTCTTCTCCAGAGGTTTATGCCGCTCGTGAAAAGAATGGTGTCTATATACCAAAGGAACGGTATCAACAAGAGGAGAGTGAAAGAAAGGTTGGCCAACTTTAATTTTTTTTCAAAACATTCTTTTATCATTTTCCGGTATTTCTGAATTCAAGCTCTTCTTCTTCTTCATTATCATAATTTTTCTTTTTTAGAATCTTATTTGGAGTTGCACTACTTCCACTGCAGTATATCATTTTTTCCTGTTTGGAAAAATGGGATTTCTCGGCATTTTTTGGGAAAATCTTATATTTTTTTCGCTTAGCATGAAAATCATTAGACGTCTTCTTTATTAGTATCTTTTCTTTTTCCTAGACAATGGCAGATCAAATTGAGCAAATGGGAATAACAATTGAAACTTATCAGAAGGTAACCCAGTTTACTTCAGCTTAATATTTGTCAATTTCGTTCTTGCTTTTGTTACTAACGGTCAATGCTTTAAACAGCAACTAGAGGAATTACAGGACAAATATAATATTCAAGCAGTACAATGCTCTGATTTGAGCAAGAAACTTGATTCTACAGAGGTAAGCTTTTCAGACGAGCTGTGAAATTGATGTTAACTCTACAAGGGTCTAATTAGTCACTTGAACAATACAGAAAACTCTGAGTCAAACGCAAAAGTTGCTTACAAGTACCGAGGAAGAGTTGAAGAAATGTCAATATTTCCTGAAGGAAAAGGATTTTGTTATTTCTGAGCAGAGAAAAGCAGGTGCTTATAAATATTTACTTCTTGCATTTGAATAATTTTTCCAGCATAAGACTTTAATTTGAAGCATGCAAAACAGAGAACGCTCTGGCTCATCAAGCATGCGTTCTGCGCTCGGATCTGGAGAAAGCCCTTCAGGATAATGCTTCATTATTTATGAAAATTGGTAAGTTGGTGATTTGTAGTCTACAGCTTCTTCTATCTTTGCCACTACCTGAAATTGGCTAATTTGTTTTGCAATATCATGAAATGCAGGTAGAGAGGACAAACTGAATACGGAGAATCGAGCAGTGGTGGATAATTATCAGATAGAGCTTACGCAGCAAATTGGCTCTGTTTGCAATATGGTCTCAACGTCCTTGTGTCGACAGAATGAACATCTTCAATGTGTTGAAAAGATATGTCATTCCTTTTTAGACAAACATGAGAAGGTATTGTAAGGAAATGTGAATCCTATAGATTATGATTTATAAATGGTAATTAACATTTTTTTTTGTTGAAGTTAGTCAGCTTGACATTTCTTATTGTGGCGTTGTCTTTAGGCAATAACGGACATGAAGAAAAAATTATCATCATCAAGAACATTATATTTCTCTCATATTGAGGCATTGCAAAATGTTGTTCGTTTGCACAAAGCCAGTTCAAATGCCACTTTAGAAGATATTTCATCTTTGGCATCTTCTAGTGCAAACTCCATTGAAGAAGTACGTAGAAAGAAAATTGTTATAATTTTTCATTTTTATTGTCAGTTATTCTAATACGTGATCGGCATATTGTACTTTATAGCTATCCTTTTTATATCAAAAGTTACAGTGAAGTTGATATCTCTTGCAATTTAGTTTCTGACAACAGAGGCTCGTGAAGCATCTACGATACTCGACAATCTTCAGAGTACTCTTTCAACTCAATCGAAGGAAATGGCTCTCTTTGCAAGGGAATTGCGACAGGTTCTTCCTTCTCTTATCTGTTGGGTGGCTGTTCATTATTATTAGCTGTTGAGGATTTCTTTACGTGGTTTCTGTCATATTTATTCATCTATACAGGATTTGCGTGTGAAAAATGTTTTTATAATTTTGTGCAAGCTATATTTTATTACTTTATTGGTAGTTGTAATAAATCCTATTTGGTTTCTTTGTTCAAGTGAAAATTTTCTTCAACTTATTTTTATTGATAACGATATTAATTCTGCTCCTTGTATTGTTTTTGTCGATTTCAAATTGAACAGAGATTCCATGTTACTATTGATCAAACGAAGGGTATTTCTGAATATATTGAAGAATTCCTCTCTAAGCTGACTGAAGAATCAAAGAGACTGGGAAATCATGCAGCAGAAGCTGAAGAGATCCAGATGAAAAGCATTGCGGAATTCCAAAAAGTTTATGAGGTTCGGCATATATTTGATTACTTAAACAGGTCAACATAGAATTGCATTTAACCTTTTGTTTTACCTTCCAGGAGCAATCAAGATCTGATACGGAGAAACTTATAGCTGATATGACCAATTTGGTATCTTGTCACATCCGTCGTCAAAAAGAACTGGTTAGTTAGTCATGTGCGAGAGGCAGGCCTACTTATAATGTGAGGTCTTGCAGCTGGGAATAGATTTTCACTTAATGGTTTATGCAACAGGTGGATGCAAGGCTCATTGGTCTTCAAGAAACTGCCAGTGTAAACAAGACATTTTTGGATGGATATATTTCCTCAATGGAAGGTATGGCCACAGATGCAAAGCGCAAATGGCAGGTGTTTGCAACGCAAACTGAGAATGAGACAAGAGATAGTGCAGACTTCTCTGCTGCTAAACATTGTCGGATGGAGGCGCTTCTGCAGCAATGGCAAGTCTTTAGTCGTTAAGTCTTAAAGATGACTTTGGATAATACTTGTCTTGTTCTAATTTTGGTTTCCTCCCTTTCCTCTGCTGCAGTGTGAGTACTACTGATTCAGCTCTGAAGCAGTGGAACAGAACACAAGAGTCTTTGAATGAGATGGGTAGTAAGCATGTTTCAGATGTGGTCTCAGCTGTGAGGTAAGTCAATGACTAAATTTCTTGACCTGGAATCTGAATTATCATGGTTTTAAAGATTTTGTTTTCTAGCGTTGATATAATGGTTCATTTTGCTTCAAAACAGAGGTGCTTGTGATAGTAATGAGCAACATGATGCCGAGATTACTTCTGAGCGTTCTGCAGCTGAACAAGACATGATGACGAATATTGAAGATACTCTTCAACAAGTTGATGGTGAGTGCAGTAGATTCTCAATTATTTTAGCAGTCATTTGATTTGAAATTGACACTCATTCATATTCAATCTAGCTGTATTGTGATCCTATAATTGACATAATTTGATCGATTCTTTAAATTCAATGATGCTATATTTCTTGATGTTGTTGTAGGCATTTCTGAACAAGAGCGTGGTTCTATCTCTGGTATATTAGATGCTGTCAAAACTCATACAGAAACAATTGAAGCTTTCCGGAATGGTCACTCTTGCCAAGTGTCTGCCATTGAAGAAAAGGCAAAAGAAACATTCCGGGAGCAATATGTGGTAAGTTGTTCTTACACATTGAAAAGTATATGGTAAATTTAGTGAGAAGTTGAATAAACAACGAACACTCCTGCATAGTCCTTTTTTGTTCTCTCATTTTCCGCACAAATTTATTGACTCTTAAATTTGCTGATCAACATTCATCTAGATGAGATTGAGACTCCTAGATTTGATTTGGGGTGTGGCAAATCTCCTTTGAATTGTGCTTTTGCACCACAATATGACTATCTCTTAGTAACGGTTAGATGTAGATACAAATCTGCATGTCTCTTAATAACTATTAGATACAATTTCGAATACTTTTGTAGTTTCTCTCGTATACATTTAATGGTGCAACACTGGTTGTTATGTTGCGGTGACCACCTTAAATAATTTCTCTAACAATACCTTCTTCTCAAATGTTTAGGACTATGAGCCAACCGGTAGCACTCCGACGAGATGCGAACCAGACGTCCCGAGCAAGAGTTCAATCGAGTCACTCCGTGCCATGCCAATGGAAGCCCTCGTCGAGGAATTCCGAGAAAACAATTCTTGCGAACCATTGAGTAATGGCAAGGAATTGAAACCATCACTTATACCGCGAGCTCCGCTCTTGGAGCGCAACTGATTTGGCAATGTGGTTTAACAGAAGAATGAAAATGAAAATCTGCTGAGTTAAATGTATCTGTGTATTTCTATTGTAAACTGTTATTGTTGTTATTAGTAGAAAATTTACAAGGCTGAATGATGCAGAAACAAGGGTGGGATACAGCTAAAAAAGTGTGGTTGGAGAGGAAGGGGGAAGGTTAAGAATGAATAAATCTCGTCTTGAGATTTACTGAGGCAATTGGGTTTTCTGTCATTGGAATGAATGTATATTAAGCAAAAATGTCCTCCATTTAAATCTTTATTTCCAGAAATACAAGATTGTTGTGTAGTGTAGGGGAAGATTCTTGATTTAAGAACAAAATAGTGTTGTTTTTTTTGCCTACTTTTGTTGTTCTCTGTCCCTATCCTTGCTTGAGTTGTGTTTTGAAGGAGGGAGTTAAAGAGGTCATGGACTTGTAAAAAACTTATTTGAGTTGTGATTTATTATTATTTTTCTTTGGGAAAAGGAAGGATTCTAAAAGCTAAAATAAAATGTTAGGAAGGTGTTATTGGATAACTATTTGATTTTTGAAAATTAAGCTTAAGTTTTTTTTTTTTAATCTTTATTTTTCATGTTTCTAGAACCCAAGGAAGGTTTTGAGAACTTTAAAAAATAGTTTTAAACTTGTTTTTGTTTTTGGAAAATGGTTTAGAGTTTGGTGTCTAATAGGCCTTTGATAAATTTAAAATTTTAAAAAATAATTTGATTTTAAAATTTATGTCTATTGGAATCTTAAAATTACAATTTTTTGTTGAGTAGATTTTTAAATTTTACAAATTTGCAAGTTCAGGAATTATATTTGTAATTTTGAAAGTTACAAACTTAAAAGTTGAAGCATTATGTTTGTAATTTAACCTATAGTGAAATGAGTATTGATTCTCTCAAGAAATGTATGAAAAGATTAATTGTTATTTTGTAATGAATTGTTTGGCCAAAATTTATTTATGTATAGTAAATATATGGGAAAGATATACTTTTGGTCTCTCAAGTTTGAGTTAAATTACACTTTGGTCTCCGAGTTTTCAAACTCAACAAAAATACCCCTGAGGTTTGAGATAAGGAGCAATTTGGTCCCTGCCGTAACGGTAAGCTGACGTGACACTATTATTTTAATTAAAAAAATGAATTTTTATTTTTTTTTTTAAAAATAAAAATATATAAAATTATTAAAAATATTATTATTATTTTTAATTTTTTTTCTTTCTCTTTCTTCTCCATCTTCTTCCTTCCCCATCTCATCTTCTTCAGCTCCGATGGTCGATTGCCGCCGGCTGCCGGCTGTTGGCGGCGACCGTCGAATTTTTTTTTTCCCTTCTTTATTCTTCTTCTCTTATTCCCTTTTTCTTCTTTCTCTTCATTTCTTCTGTTTTTTTTTTTTTTTTAAAGAAGGGAGTTTCGGGGAGGAGGAGCTCCTTCTCCCCAATTCGGCGCCCGGGGAGGAGGAGCTCCTCTTCCCCCTCCCGTTAGGAGTGTACACGGGTTGGGTTGGAGGGATTTTTTGGACCAATCTGAAATTCGGGTTGGTTGGGTTGTCGACCTGAATAAACCGAATGTATATGGCAACCCAACCCTAAAAATTCGGGTTGGGTTGGGTTGCTTGGTTCTTTTTTTTTTTTAATACTTAAAAACTTTTTTTTTCAAAGATTTATGCTTATCCACAATACTATAATGTAAATTTCAAGACATAAAAGTCTAAATTATTTAGATTAAATAAAAAGGGAGTTAAAAAAACAAAAAAGAAAAGGAAAAAATAATACTTAGTTTTATGAAGTTTGAATGGGAAAAAAGTATATATAATTATTTGAAGTTTGAATAATTAAATAAAATTTAAAAAAAAAAACACAAAGAACAAGTTATCACTGAAAAAAATTAAAAAAAAAAAAAAAGAAAAGAAAAAACATAAAAAGAAATAATATTAAAAAAAACATCCATAAGTAATATATAAAAAATCAAAATATTAAAAAAAAAACCAATAAGTAATATATAAAAAATCAAAATATATTTGCACTTTATGAGACTCAAATACAAGACATCCAAAATATTAGGGAGGGCTACAACCACTAAACTAAAAACGTAATATGATAAATAAACAACAAATATTATATATATTCGGTTCGGTTCGGTTGAACCGAGCCAAAATTTCATAAGCCCACGAACCGAACCAAATTTTCGGATTTATAAAATTTCAACCCAACCCAAACCGAAAAAAAACCTAACCCAACCCAACCCTTACGGTTTGGGTTGGGTAGTCCGGGTTGTTCGGGTTGTCAGGTTTTTTGAACACCCCTACCTCCCGTCTCCTCCTCCCCGGAACTTTTTTTTATTAAAGGGAAAATACATTTTTTGTCCCTGAGGTTTGGGTTAGGTTTCATTTTGGTCCCTAAGTTTTCAAACTCAACAACTTAGTCCCTGAGGTTTGGTTTTAGTTTCGTTTTAGTCCCTCCATCCATTTTTCCGTTAAAAACTAACGGTTTGCTGACGTGGCATTATTTTTTTATTTAAAAAAATTATTTTTGAATTTTTAAATATAAATATATTAAAAATAATAAAAATATTATTATTTTAATTTTTTTATTTATTCTCTCTTCCCTCCTCTCCTTCTTCCTCGAGTTCTTCATGTTGTTGCTCTTCTTCAGCATAACTCTCGGCGACCGGCCGGTGGCCGAAAGCCGTCGCTAGCCGGTGGCGATCGACCATCGCCGACGACTTTTTATTTTTTTTCCTCTTTCTTTCATTCTTCTTCTCTTTTCTATTCTTCTCCAACTGTTCTTTTCTTTGAAAAAAAAAAAAACGAAACAAGGATGGTTCCATTTCAGATCTGGTTCAGCCGCCGTTCATCTGTTCGTCCTCGCTCACGCCGTCTGTCCCTTCGCCGTCTGGGTTTCGCCCCTTCGCCGTTCATCCGTCCGTTCGTCCCTCAAGTTAAAAAAAAAGATTGAAGGGGGTCAAAGAAGACGCCTCCTCGAGCTTTAGACCCACAATTTCGCGCCGTCTGAGTTTTGTTCCGTTCATCCCTTCCCCATCGTGAACTTTCCGAGCTTCTCGACCCACCGAAGAACGCATTTGTGGGTCAGCTTTCCGAGCTTCTCGACCCTTCCCCATTGTGAAGATTTACGCGTTTGTGGCAGTAGCAAGCTTTCGACGAGTCTGAGTTTGTGCTCGAAAGACCCATGACTACCGAAAACGGAAGACCCACGCACGTCTGTCTTCAGATCTAGTAGTTTTGATTTTGAAAGAAAACCCATAAATTGAACCTTCAGATTTGGGTTTTTAAAACCACGTTTAGAAAAAAAAGAGAAAGAAAGGTGGGAGAAAAGGGAAAAAAGAAGAAAAAAAAGAAGAGAATGAAAAAAAAAAAACAAAAGTCGCCGGCGGTGCCGACCACCGCTCGCCGGCCGTCAACCACCGTCGGCCGCCCATCTGCAGAAGAAGGAAGAAGAAGGAGGGGAGGGAAAGGAGAGAGAAGAAGTAAAAAGAATAAACAATAATATTTTTTTCTTGAAATTATAAACAATAATATTTTTATTTAATTTAATATAATTATCTTTTAAAAAATAAAAAAATATATATTTTTAAATAAAAAAGAGTGCTATGTCAGCGTTCTGTTAACATTTAAAAAAAAAAATGGATGGAGAGACTAAAATGAAACTAAAACCAAACCGCAGCGACTAAATTGTTGAGTTTGAAGAAGATGAGATGAGAAAGGAAGATGGAGCCATGGAGAGAGAAAAAAAGAGAGAGAAAGAATTAAAAAAATAATTATAAAATAATAATATTTGTTATTTTTATTTAAAAAAATTAAAACTTCATTTTTTAATTAAAATAATAGTGCCACGTCAGCTTACCGTTAGGGTTTAATGGAAAAATGGACGACAGAGACCAAATTGCTCCTTATCTCAAACCTAAGGGGTATTTTTGTTGAGTTTGAAAACTCGGGAACCAAAGTGTAACTTAACCTAAACTTCAGGGACCAAAAGTGTATTTTTTCCTAAATATATTTTCATTCTAAGTATAGTTATTTAGATTAAAACATTATATTCTCCCCTCCAAGTTTAGAGTTTTCATTGTTAACTGTAAAATATTTTTTTGTCCTTCAAGTTTAGTGTCTATTAAGTTCCTATGTTTCAAAATCGAACGATGAGTCCTCGATATTTAGAAAATAGGCCTATCAAATCACTCCAAGGTTAGTTTTTTTTAATGGAATGCGATAATTTTTAGAGAAAAATATACTTTTAGTCTCTGAGGTTTGGATTAGGACCATTAGGTTTCATTTTGGTCATTGAGTTTTCAAACTCAACAATTTACCTTTGAGGTTTGATTTTAGTTTCATTTTCATCCCCCATTCAGTTTTCCGTTAGAAACTAACGGCATGTTGATGTGACACTATTTTTTTTATTAAAAAAATATTTTTAATTTTTAAATAAAAATATTATTATTTTAATTATTTTAATTTCTTTTCTTTCTTCTTCTTCTGGTTGGCGGTTGGCTGCCGCCGGTGATTTCTTTATTTTTTTCCTCCTCTTCTTTTGTTTTTTCTCTTCTCCAACCTTTCTTTCTTTCTTTTTTTAAACATGGCTTTCCTAGGAAACTGAGGAGGGAGGAACCAAAATGAAACAAAAACCAAACATCAAAGCTAAATTGTTGAGTTTTAAAACTCATGCATCAAAATGAAATCTAATCCAAACTTCAAGGACTAAAAGTGTATTTTTTACTCATTTTTAATAATAAAACAATAATTTTTAAAACTAAAATAAATGGGCTCCGCAACCAGACTTCGCCCTGCTTGGTGCATTTGAAATCTTGTGCCCGAGACAGCGACAGATTTTTGAAAATTAGTTAGCCGCTACTATTTCTCCAATCAACGCCATAATTCACATGCTCAAATCCAAAAGCCAAAACATTTTCATCAGCCATGGAAAGTTTCGATTTTCCTCAGCTTCTGCAACAGCAACAGCGAAAGAAGCTTTTATTTCTTCTCAGATCGATGTGAATAACCACTCCAATGAACCAAGCTCCTCTACCCAAGAATCTCAATCTTCTTTCCTTCTCCATTTCGATCCCAAACGATTTCTAACCGCGCTTTTGAGTTGCAGAAGTCTCTTTCAAATCAGGCAAGTCCATGCCCAAATTGCTTCTACAGGCGCATTCAGAAACCTCCCGATTGCCAATAAACTTCTCTTCATATATACCCAACATGGCGCCTTGGAGGATGCTCGTGAATTGTTCGATGAAATGACTGAGAGAGACCCTTATAGCTGGAGTGTGATAGTTGGTGGGTATGCTAAAGTTGGGGATTTTTCTTCTTGTTTTCGGATGTTTAGGGAGCTTAATCGTTGTGGGATGCCGTTGGACAACTATACATTGCCGATTGTTATAAGGGCTTGCAGGGATTTGAAGGACCTGGAAATTGGTAGGCTTATTCACTGTGCCACTTTGAAATGTGGGTTGGATTACGATCATTTTGTTTGTGCATCTCTTGTTGATATGTATGCTAGATGTAAAGTGATCGAGGATGCTCGTCAACTGTTCGATAAAATGCAGAAGAGAGACCTTGTGACATGGACGGTGATGATTGGTGCCTTGGCTGAATGTAGAAGTGCTGTTGAGTCATTGGCTTTGTTTGATAGTATGAGAGATGAAGGTATTGTCCCAGATAAAGTGGCGTTGGTGACTGTTGTTTATGCTTGTGCAAAGTTGGGCGCCATGAATAAGGCCAGGGCAATTCATGACTATATTAATGGAACCAGATTTTCTTTGGATGTAATTTTAGGAACAGCAATGATCGACATGTTTGCGAAATGTGGTAGTGTTGATTCCGCAAGGGAGATTTTTGATCAGATGCAAGTGAAGAATGTGATTACTTGGAGTGCTATGATTGCAGCCTATGGATATCATGGACAAGGTGGGAAAGCGCTCGAGTTATTCCCGATGATGTTAAGCAGCGGAATATTGCCAAATAGGATCACCTTTGTCTCATTGTTGTATGCTTGTAGTCATGCTGGTCTAATTGAAGAGGGCCAGAGGTTTTTTTCCTCAATGTGGGACGAGTACGGTGTAAGACCGGATGTAAAACACTATACTTGCATGGTCGATCTCTTAGGTCGAGCTGGGAGGTTCGATGAGGCCTTGGGATTGATAGACAGCATGACAGTAGAGAAAGATGAGGGGCTATGGGGAGCATTGCTGGGGGCATGTCGGATTCACCGACGTTTAGATCTGGCCGAAAGAGTGGCAATGTCTCTTCTTGAGCTACAGCCTCAGAACCCAGGGCATTATGTATTGCTTTCAAACATTTATGCAATTGCTGGTAAATGGGAAGATATGGCAAAAACAAGAGACTTGATGACCAAAGGTGGACTGAAGAAGATTCCTGGTTGGACATGGATTGAGGTGGATGAAAAACTTTATCAGTTCAGTGTTGGAGACAAAACTCATCCCAGGTCAGCTGAGATCTATGAGACGTTGAAACGATTGGGCGAGAAGCTCGAGTTGGCGGGTTACGTCCCCGACACAAACTATGTGCTGCATGATGTTGATGAGGAAGTAAAGCAAGGACTTCTCTATGCACACAGTGAGAAGTTAGCAATTGCATTTGGCCTAATAGCCATACCTCAAGACAACCCTATAAGGATTACAAAGAATCTTAGAGTTTGTGGTGACTGTCATACATTTTGCAAATTTGTATCATCTATTGAACAGAGAACGATCATACTACGCGACGCCAACCGGTTTCACCACTTCAAGGAAGGGGCTTGCTCTTGCAGAGACTATTGGTAAGTTGTTGCTCAACCTCGAAGCAAGCGCGCCAAGCTAAGAACAAAACAAAGGTTAGTTCATTCTCTTGTTTATAATACTGTTTGTTGTTTGATTGGAAGTTCTGCCTTGAACATTGATGCCATTGGGTTTATGTTATAGGACTTGTGAAAAGAGAATGATTATAAATTAAAATCCTAAAACAATTGTCTTTTAGAATAGGATGGATTACTCACCTGTGAATGTAGCACTCGATGAAAATTAACCTGGACTTTTGTTCGTCTCCATGAAAAGTGATCTTTAACCATCCATTACTTAACCTTTCAGCTGGATAGTTTTCTTGGAAGTGCTTCATACTCATGTGAAGATGTTTAAAAACTTTCAAAGATGGCTGTCAAATCCCAATCCTTTCATCTATGAATGAAGTTTTCTCATCGATTCTCGAAACACGCCTTATCCTCAAGGCATGTGTATTAGAATAGAGATCAAGTGGCGGGAATTGGTTATCGATAGCAAATTCAAAAATTGTACGTGCACGAAACCCATAAGAAAGAAAACAAAAATTCAAATCCCTTATACGTAGTTTCATTACATATCCATATCACAATGTTAATTTACTTTCTTGAAGCTCCATTATCCATTTGATATATGGACCAAAGTAGACATTTTGAAAGTTTGACGATCAAAATAAAATAAGCTCAAATACTACCCTCAGCCTGTAGGACTTTCTAATAGTTCTTCCATCGTAGACAAAGTGAAACTTTTGAAGGAGACTTGTTTCACTTTCAGAGGAATATCTATGAAACATGATACCCCATATGAAACCACGTTTTTATAATGACAAATAGTTGTTTATTAATGAGATTTAAAACTAGTTACACGAGTGATATAAATAGATTATTCCTTGTAAATGGCAAAAAAAAAAAAAGCCCGTTTTGAAAGATAGACAAAAAAAAAAAAAGTTGATGGAAAAATGGCCACACACAAATTAAGAGCGAAAGACGAATAAATTAGTTTAAGTTTTGAATTTTTAATGGAGTAGTCTAATTAATGAATAAAAATTAATTAACCAAAGAGTTCTCATTCATGGATGTTTTATGATTAAAATTCATGATTTGTAGGTCTAGGTCCATTCACTAACTTATAAGATCATTCCAAGAAATTCATGGTTGAAAAGTTTAGGTAGAAAATAAATTGGATTTCATGTTCAATTATTTAGGGAATTGAGACCATATATTAGAGTTAGGCATGTGGCTAATTTAAGTGAAGGACAAGGTTGGAGATTTAACCCTTTGGTATAGGGCATGGACTCTAGCCCATGTAAGACCCTATTGAAAGAGGTCAAAGTTACACTATTGAGGAAGTTTGAAGGAAAAATGAATTTTTTTTTTTTTTTTTTTTTTTTTGTGGTTTAAATATTATTTTGGTTCTTGAACTTTAAAAACGTCCCTGCTCTTAAAAAGTATTGAAAAAGTGTTCATTTTAGGCCTCACTATTATTTTTTTTTTTGTTAATTAATTAACAGATCGATGACGTGTCATTTTTAATCAAATGAGTAAGCGCTTAGGTGGTCATTTTAGTTGCCATTATGCTAGTAAATTATCATTTTGTCATTATAAGTAAAATTTGATCTTCAAACTTTTTTTTTTTTTTTTTTTTTTTTAAATTTCTTCTTCTCTTTCGTCAGTTCACTTAGGCCTTTGATAACCATTTGGTTTTTTGTTTTTGTTTTTTGGTTTTTAAGCTTATAAACACCACTTCCAACTCTAAGTTTCTTTGGCTTTTCACCTACCTTCTTTCCATGTTTTCAAAAACCAAGCCAATTTTTGAAAACTAAAAAAAGTAGTTTTCAAAAACTTGTTTTTTTTTTAGAATATGGTTAGGAATTCAAGTATGTCTTTAACAAAAATGAAAACTATGGTGAGGAAATTTAAAGAAAACAAGCCTAATTTTCTATCATTCTTATTTGGTTGATTGTGTATTTATATTAGAGTTTAGGGTTAAATAAGAAATAGGAAAAAGAATTATGAATTTGCTTGGGAATACAAAACAACTTTTGGATGATTTCAGTTTAACTAAACTATTAGGACCCAATATTGAAACCAAATCCATATCATAAAAATTAAATTGACATTTTTAAAACAATAAGGATCGATTGAAACTCAAACCATGAATTATTCACTACTTTTGCAATCTTTAATTCTGAATTGTAATTGTATATGTGTTAGTAGGTTGCCAAACTTTTTTTTTTTTTCCTTTTAAGTTCAATAACATGTCGAGTTGAGATTCAAACATTTAACATTTTAATTGAAGATAACGTCTTAACTCGTTAAACTATATTTTGGTTGGCAAACAGGTCGTCAAATTGAAAATAACTAAATGGTTGAGACATTGATAACATTTTTTATAAACCAAAAGTTTGAATTTCTCCCACTTTCTATCTAGAGTTTAAAGTGGTTGACTTAACAGTGAATTAAATACTTGATCCTCAAACCTACAGCTAATACATTGCCAACTCAAAGTTTTGGGGTAATACTTTTCATTTAAACCTAACTTAAAAATATAATTCACTTTAAATTTAAATTCAAAACAATAATATTGCTTTATTTTTTTGTCTGCCAAGCATATATATATATATATATATATTTTTTTTTCTGAATGAGACAGTATTGCTTTTATTTCTAAAACTAGAACAAACATATCTCTAAAGCATGACTTCTAAATACAACATTCAAAACCTAAACTTCATTAATTAAATCAAACTCAATGTATCTTATGAAACAAATTTAAATTGGAGAAAATAACAGCCACATGGCTTTTCTCAACTATTTAGTGGTTTAGATTTGGTTTTAAAGAAAACGAGACAAAAAAAAAAGAGTTAATTTCTTTTTTGAAAAATTACCTTTTTGGTCCCTGCGTTTTGAGGAATATGTGTGTTGGTCCTTGAGTTTTCAAAATAGATCTTTTTAGTCCTTGAGTTTTGAGAAATAGGTTTAAAAGGTCCATAATATTATTTTTTCATCTTTTTTAAATTAATATTTTTGCATTATTTTTTAATATTGAATGATTTTTTAAATTAAAAATTAAAAAGTATTAATTTAAAAAATTGAAAAAATAATATTAGGGACCTTTTGAACACATTTTTCAAAACTTAGGGACTAAAAAAGTATATTTTGAAAACTTTGGGGGTGGGGGATTCGAATCTCAGACCTCTCGATCAAGGTTACATGTCAATTACCATTGAACTATCCTCGTTTTGGCAAAAAAAAAGAGTTAATTTGTATATAATCGGACTAGTTAAGGCATTTATGATCCCTTTTTTTTCTTGTAAGTCAAAAATTGAAAACTCCAAGTTCATCCTTTTTTTTTGGTCGAGGATACATGTCAATTACAGTTGAGTCAAAAGCTCACCTCGGCACGTTCATTCTTTGTTTGAACGGAAAGAAATTGGGAGGAAAGAAAATTTGAATTTAGCATTTGTTAGAAGGGTTAAATGATGCTTTAATATGAACATATAAATGAGATTTTATCTTTCATTTTAAAGTAAATGTGTTTATTTGGCCTCCAAATTTTAAAAGTTTTAATCATGTCTTTAGACTTTGAATTGTGCTTAAGTTTAATTTTATCGTTAATGCTGACACTGATTGATGGAATAGTGAGACTACACATCATTATAAAATTTGAATGAGATGATGTAGAATAAACATACCTAATTTGAGTTACACATACCTAATTTGTGAGTTAAACATCCGTTTAAAATTTTAATTTTATGATATTGAATAAGTGATGAAATTAATATATATATATATATATATATATATATATATATATATATATATATATATATATATATAAAAGTAGGTGTGTAAGGGATCGAAGTTGGTTTTTGGCCAAAATCGAGGTTGAAATGAAAAGTTTTGAAAATCAAATAATTGCCTTAAACAACATTAATCAAAATTAACCAACAAAACCTAAACTAAACTAGTGATTATATCTCTGTTTTATACTTTAGAAAGTCGAATCGATCTATAAGAATGGCTAAAACGATTGAATTGACTTGATTTTAGCTTTCATGCTTAATGCTAAGTTAGACAACCACTTAAAAATGATCCATAAATAAATCCTTTTTTTTTTTTTTTTATATATACGTAGGTGTTTGAGCCAACTTACGCACACCTCAACCAATCTTACGAGACAACCGCCTGTCTGATCCTTCTACATTTGGTTGCCAAAGAAACTTATTGGATATTAAATTCGAGGTAGGTGGCCATCATTGGATTGAACTCATTCTCTCTAAGTCCTTTATTTTTTCTAAGGCCCTTGTTGACCTTTGAGTCAATAAAAATACTCATAATCAATCAAATAGTAGGAAAAACAACCATATATGTACTGAAACACCCAAATTTATCAGGTTAGTTTTTATTCAACATAGTTCAATTAGTTAAGACATATATCGTCGACTAAGAGACCAAAGTTCCAAATTCCTACCTCCACATGTTGTTAAACTAAATATATATATATATATATATATATATATATATATATATATATATATATATATATATTTATATATGTTACAAACAAAGTCAATTAATTCAACACGCGGATGAAATTAAAGCTTAAGGATATAATTGGAAGGAATTAATTTTTATTTTACCTTTTATGTATTAGATAAATCTTGACAGCTAATCACAGTTTCCATATTTTGATTATTTAACATTTAGCTTAGTATAGTCTCTAAATGAATGCAAATTATTCAATATATACTATTTAAGATGTAATTTCTTTATTTAAAAAAATAATTTCTATTCCCTGTGTGCTATAAAAAGCAAAACTTTAAATAACTACCTTAAAAAAAAGATCCACTAAATATATATTTTTATAATTCTTGATAAAAATGGTAATTTACTAATGTAATATACAAATTTATCTTATAATGAAAATTGAACAAACAAAGTCCAATTAGTGTAGCATGTAGATAACTTAGTGAGACACATTAATAAATTTTTAAAGAAAATATTAACAAAAAGAACTAAATATCCATTTTGTTTTAACTCTAATTTCATCCATGCAACTTGATATTGCCATGAGAGCTCTTGGATTCCACTCTTTATTTTGAGGGTTAACATTAAAAGTCATGGATTTTATGAAAGAGTTTGGACCATTTTTTTTTTAACAAAGCAATTAAGTATTTCCTAAAAAAAAAAAACAAAGTATTTTATGAAAAGTTTGAAAATTGATTTTCATTATTCAAAAGTCATGTGTTTAAAGTTGAGTCATATGGGCATGTGGTTAAAATATTTTTAAAATACAATCCCTACACAAATGTAAAGTGAGGATTCAATCTTTCAATTTTTGTTCAAGTCGACTATGATATAGTTAAAGTCATTTTAATTTTTTAATTTTTTTTGACTAGATATACGTTTTAGTCCCAAATGTTTGAGTGTTTTTGTTTTTGTTTTTTTTTTTTTTTCAATTTAGTCTATATTGTTTATATTATTTCAATTTAGTATCTTATATTTAATATAACATTTTTCAATTTAGTTTCTTACTATTGGTGAATATTAAAGTTTGTTGAATAAACTTACAAACATACATTATACCTAGTGAATCAGTGAAATTTTTGGAGAGAAGAAATATCAGAGAAGAAAACTCTAAATTTCTACCAATTTCTTATAAATTTAGAGAAGGAATAAGAGATTTTCCATTTCTCAAACAACCTTAAGTTTATGCCAATTTACTAAGCTTATCATTAGGGAATTTTTGCATTAACTAAAGTAAAGGACTAAATTGAAAAGCCATCCAAATATTAGAAACTAAGGGTATGTTTGGTTTGACTTTTCAAGTGTTTAATTTTGAAAAAAAAAAAAGAGATATTTTGAAGAAAAAAAAAGATCATTTTGAAAAAAAATTCTAGTGTTTGACAACCACTAAAAATGACTTATTAAAAAATGAGATTGAGAAATCAACAATTTTGAGAGAAACACTTGAAATCAATTTTTTTTTTAAAGAGTTTTTAAGTATATAATAACTTGTATATAAAATCATTTATGAGGAAATGTAACCAAATACATGAGGTCTTGTTTGATAACCATTTGGTTTTTGGTTTTTTAAAATTAAGCTTATACACACCTACTTCCACCTATAAGTTTCTTTGTTTTAGTATCAATATTCTTCCTTGTTTTAAAAAACCAAGTCCAATTTTGAAAACAAAAAAAAAAAAAAAGTAGTTTTCAAAAACTTGTTTTTGTATTTAGAATTTGGCTAGGAATTCAAATGAATCCTTAACCAGGATGAAAGTTATGGTAGGAAATTCAGGAGAAAACAAGCATAATTAAAAAAAAAAAAAAAAAAACCAAATGGTTATCAAACAGGGTTTCAATTCTAAACAATTTTTACACAAAATGTTTTTTTTTTTTTTTTTAAAAAAAAGTATTCTTGAAAACATTCAAACTAAAAGGTAGTCCAAACGGACCCTAAAACACATATTTAACTTAAAAAGAAAAGTTATGAACATCTTAACCGATCGCGGTATACTCATTTTTAAGACACCTAGGTGGTAGGTCACTTTTTTTGTGGCTAAATATAATTAAAGAAAAGTTTTGGCACTATGTCTTTAGTCTTTTCAAAAAGCTTTTGAAAACAACACAATGGCCAATTGGCCACATTGGCCAACTTGAAAAAGAAGGAATAATATAAGTGGCTCATTGTCATAGGTGGGCAAACCAAGCTCTCTTTTACTCTGCCCAATTCCCACTTTTTACTTTCTTGTTTGGTCTTTTTTTGTTTGCCAATTTTCCCATCTTAATGGTGGAGAATTCATATTGGATGAACCTAATTGTCATCATCACTTCTCTTCATTTGGCTTTGCCTTTTCTTTGTGGTGCTTCTTCAAATCCCACCATTTGGAGAAGTACAAGCCTTGGCCATTGATTGTCTAGGGTTTTTGTATTTGGGGTTGGGAAAAGATATATGTGGAGTTCTTTTGTTATGCAAGAATTGGATATATGTGACCATGCGTCTTTGCTTGGCGTGTATGAAAGTGAGACTTTCGAGCATTCGAGAAGGTGAAATTAGCGTTTCGTTGTCCTTGTCCCTCTATTTTGTCCTGTTGTACTGGACCACTTCTCTTTTAAGTTTCTTTATTGTTTTACATCAGATCAATTGATGTTAATGACAAGATATTACGACTTGAATAAATTTCTTGGTCATTAGTTTTTCATTATCATTAAAAAAAAAAAAATTGAAGTTGTTTTGAAATTTGACATTTGACTTTCTATGTGTAGCTTCTAATTAAGTCTAAAATAGTTGGACCTAGTAAATAGATGTGAGGTTGCTTACTCTGTAAATGAATAACATGTGCACTCAATATTATTCGTGATGTTAAGGTACATCAATATTATGTTTCAATTAAATAAATTACAATAAAATATAATATAATTTAATAGCAATGACTAAAATAGTTTCTTAAGTAAAGTTTATGGGCTAAAATTAAATGTTTGAAACTTAAGCAGGATCAAAATAGAATAAAAACAAAAATTCAATTGCTAAGTCCCGTTTGATAACCATTTGGTTTTTTGTTTTTGGTTTTTGAAAATTATGCTTGTTTTGATCTCCTAAATTCCCTACCATAACTTTCATCCTTGTTAAGGATCCATTTGAATTCCTAGTCAAATTCGAAAAACAAAAACAAATTTTTGAAAACTATATATTTTTTTTTCAAAATTGGACTTGGTTTTTGAAAACAAGGAAGAAAATTGATACTAAAACAAAAGAAACTTATAGGTGGAAGTAGGTGTGTATAAGCTTAATTTTCAAAAACCAAAAACCAAAAACCAAATGGTTATCAAACGGGGCCTAAAATATGAGATTTAAGATAAGTTTGGTTTAACTTTTCAAGTGTTTGAAAAAAAATCATTTTGAAAAAATTCTAGTGTTTGATAACTACTAAAAATGTCTTATTAAAGAATGAGATTGAGAAATAAACCATTTTGAGATAAACATTTAAAAGCAATTTTTTTAAAAAAAAGAGTTTTAAAGTATATAATAACTTGGGTATAAAAACACGGAAATGTAACCAATCATACAAGTGTTTAAATTCTAAACAATTTTATACAAAATATTTTTTAAAAAAATTGCATTCTTGAAAAACACTTAAACTAAATTGAAGGCATTCCAAACGGGCCCTTAAACTCATCTTTACTTAAAGGGGCAACAAGAAAAATGGCTACAAATAAAAAGGTGGCTTGAAAAATGGCTACAAACGTTTGTAAATTAAATAGATGGCTAAACCATTTATTAATTAATAATTCCCTAATTATACAAGACAAAAATGCCCCTCAACAAACTTCCTAACGTGTTGTTAACGTTTAAAACCAAAATCATTTAAGAGAGATAAAAAAACACCCCTAAAAATAGTTGGAGACATTTTAGGAGGTTTAAAAATACGAAAATAAAAAAGACACACAACTATTTTGAAACCCAAATGTACCAGACCCTAGTTGTTCCCCTGGAATAGGAGTAAATACCTTGTCGGACAATGAGTACAAAGTTCAACCACCCCGTCAGTAGAGAGAAACACCTCTGAACTCCATTGAGAACCTCTGAAAAATTAAGAAACTGGAATTATGACACATCTGCTGAAAAATTAAGAAACCGGAATTATGACACACCAATGAGTACAAAGACCCTAGTTGTTCCCGGGAATAGGAGTAAATACCTTGTCAGACAATGAGTACAAAGTTCAACCACCCCGTCAGTAGAGAGAAACACCTCTGAACTCCATTGATCAGGAACAACATCCCTGTCCATCTGCATATTTACTACCTGCACCTAAAACCTGTCCATCTGCATATTTACTATCTGCACCTAAGAACCTTGAACTTTGTACTCCTTCCCCAATAAAGGTATTTACTCCTTTATTTATTTATAGTCATTTTTCTTGTCAAAGTTCAACCCCCTTCAGTAGAGAGAAACACCTTCGAACTCCATTAATCGGAAACAACAGTCCTGTCAATAGGAAGATTTACTACCTGCAACTAAGAATACCTGAAAATTTTTAAAAACAAATAAGAACACAGTAATTATGATACCTTAGCTACTGCAATTATGAGTTGTCATAACACCGCCCACCCTCCCACCAGAACCGCCTTCATGCACCAGCCCGTCCGTCCATCTTCATCTTCCACAACTCTCCCTTCCCACCATTGCCCCCCTTGAAAGACTTAATCCTCCATTTCCCACCATTTTCCACCCCCAACACAGAGTGTATCCCAATCCCTACCTCTCGCATCGCGCCGGCGACCCACATCCGCCGTGCCGATGACCTTCTTCCGCCGTGCCGTCGAGACTCTTGCTTGCCCCACATCCTCCATCGATTCTCCTTCTGCACGAGGACTGTACAATTTCTCAGAAATTCAAACCAAGGTAACAGCTTCATTCTCATTCCCTTATATTAGCAACAAACTGATACATTCCCCCAAGATTTTAGGGATTTCGTTATTACATTCCCCTGAGTGGTATGTACTGATAAATACCATTTCTATTAGACATGAACAACTTCATTCCGATTCCCTTATATTAGCAACAAGCTGATACGTTCCCCCAAGATTTTAGGATTTCGTTATTACATTCCCCCGAGTGGTATGTACTGATAAATACCATTTCATCGTTATTACAACTTCTCTGGAAAAAGTGTGCTTGTGGTATACTCATATGTATGTGTGCGTACACATTGACATGTCTAATAGAAAAAATGCTTTGATTTGTCTGTACTATTATATACATCCATGGAATGGTCTAATGTGTCTACTTGTGTGTGTATACACTTTATCCCCCTGTATTTGAGTTAATCACCCCTTGTATCGTGTATGTCTGGAATGCCCAATAAAAATACACTTTGTCTTTGTCTGTGTTGCTATATGCAACCATAATAACCCCCGTACCATGTTCACCTGAATGCAAATACCTGATGAAATGCCATAACTGATATCTGTATATAGTATTACATACATACGTGTTCCGCATGCATCCTGTGTGTATGCATATTTACCCTAGTCCCACCCCCATATGAGTTATATATACGATGTAGTTTATATGTACTGTCATCTGTCTGTATGTACTGCTACTTACGACTTTTATTGTTGTTCTTTTGTAACATGGATAATGAGGGGCAAAATGTGAGGGATAAAATCTTTTTTTTATCGTTGGAAACGCTGAACCTAAGCCTAAAAAATAGGTAGATCTTTTTATACACTTGAACACAAACCGCCAACTGAACTCCCTATAAATCGGGATTCATCCATCCCGAAAGAAGGGGGGAGAAACTGAATGAAAACAAAAAAAATCTGTTAACGGCGTTTGTCTATAGTCGTATATACTAGGGGTAAAAATGTCAAAAAAAATCTAGAAAACAGTTCCTACTATTCCGGTAGCCACGCCTGCAAAGACCAAACTTCCGTAGCCAAAAATCAAGACCGCTTTTTTTTTGTAGCCATTTAACACAATTCCCCTTACTTAAAATACCCTCTTAAGTATTTTCCTATTTTGTAAAACAAAACTTCTCACATTTGATTTTTCATATCACAAACATGTAATTGAATAATTATGAAGATATTTTTCTTTAAAATTTTAATGATAGTAGGTCTTTTCAAACCTATTAAAAAATTGTGGGAATCGTTACTCAATTAAATATAAATTTTTCATTAAAAAAACAAGTATAAAATACAAAGTATAACGTAAAATGTCCAAAAAATTGACTAAATAATTGAGGATGTCAGGAGGATGAGGTGTAGCAGGGCATGGAGAAGGGAATTATAAATTAGTTGGGACAAAGTTGAGAGAATCTCCTAACAGAATCTTTAAAATAATAAAAATAATAATATTGATAAAGAAGATTATATTTATAAATAATATCGGGTTAAGTTACCAGTTTAGTTCCTGAATTTTGGGATCATGACCCTAAAATTTTAGGTCCTTAATGTTCAATTTTGACGTTGTGTCTATCTAGTCCAGTGTTTTAAAAAGTTTCTAATAGATCTTTAAACTTTTAAATTTTGTGTGTAATGTATTCCTGATTTTAATTTTGTAGGTAATGTATCCCTACTTTGACTTTATCACTTTTAACATTGATGTAGTACGTTGACTATTTGTTTAAAGATTATGTGGCTAATTGAACATTTTGGGGTGGGGAGTTTTGAATCTCTTACCTCTTGGTCGATGGTACTTGTCAATTATCATTGAGTTACACTCTGACAAATTGAAAAAGTTAATGATCGAGATTTATTAGATACAAAATTGAAAGCTTAGAAACCTATCTAAGAATGTACAAGGACTGCTTTATCAAAAAAAAAAAAAATGTACAAGGACTAAATAAACTCAACTTTAATAGTTCACGATTTATAAAAAAAAAATTAAATAGAATTTATTGAACACAACCTTCAAAGTTTAAGAAATCAAACTTGTAATTTAATCTTAATATTTTAATATCGTAAATTCCATAAAAATATTATAATAACTAAACATCATAAAACTTGATCAAAATTAAATGTGAATTATTTATAGATGCATGTATTGTAGATTAAAAGTTTCTAGTTAACAAAAAAAATATATAGTTTTTCTTAAATTTTAAAAATATATGTTGGGCTTGATGACACACCTAACTTGTTTGAAATAACTTCTAGGGGTAGTGCTTTAAAATATTTTTAGAATTTTAACATACAAAATTAGAAAGTATTTTTGTTGAGTTAATTTTCTTTTATTCTTCCAAAAGACATGCCAAATTGATTCTAAATATTTGTTGGTCAGCAAATTGGGACAAGGTGGATGCCCACCTAACTTGCACATGCTTCAATATAATGGAAAATTTATTTATTGAGGAAAAGAAGTGACCGACTTGAAAAAATACGAACTAAACATCGATGTGGTGTTTGTCACATAGACTTTGATGCCTAAGTTAGAAATCTTGTAACAAGCTTAGATTTTTTAGAATGAAAAGGAAGTTACCTTCAATGAAGTTATAAATGTACATTTATATGAAGAATAACCAAAGATTTTCAATCTTCCTTTCGAATTGGACGAAAAGATACTTGAATTGGGTCCAAATGGTTTCTTTAGACCAAGCATATCGAAAAGGGAAATCCTTAGAAATGGCCAAAAATTACAGGGTAATTTTGAAAAATGGCCAAATCAGATTTTTTAATGAAAAATGGCTAAACCGTTTTTTTAACCTATTTTCGTGAGGATCGTCTTTCCAACTATACCCTTGAGTCAAGTTTCAGATTTAATTAAAAAAAACAAAAAAAACAAAACAAAACAAATTATCCCATAAATCATGGAATTACAGTATCTATCCTCTCTCTCCAAACAAAACAGTTTATCCCATAAATCACGGAATTACGGTATCTATCTTCTCTCTCCTCTCTCTCAAAATTCGAATTCAGATTTTATCTTTCTTAAAACTAAAAGATTACATAGAAATTAGGTTTTCATTTTTAATTTTCGATTAGATTCTTATATTTTAATTATCTAATTAGCATCTTCATCGTTTTCCCAACTTTTTTGCCATCCATCCATTTGCTTTGTCGTTCATATCACCATTGGAAGGGTTATTGATCTACATCATAGGTATGTTAAGTACTGTATTTTGTATTTATCTATCATTATTTTCCTCCTTGTATCCTATTTTCCAACACAAAGTATTTTTTATTTTTTTTCAAAGTCTTTACTGGTTTCCAAACGAAAACTTTTGGTGGAAGAAGCATTTGGAGGAAGGTGCCCAAAAGAAAATTAGAGGTTTCTCAAGAATTTCGTTTGTAATGGTTCGAAGAAGATGAGAATGAGAAAGACCGCACAAAACGAAGAAAATGGGAAGAATCTCGAGGGTTTCAGATTTTTTTATAAAAAAAAAAAAAAAAAAAAAAAAAAAAAAAAAAAACAAGGTGAATACTCAATCCCAATTTTCGAATTAAGTTGAAGGGAAATAGTGAGTAATGATTTTTTCTCGTTTTTTAGATTATTTGATGTTTACCATAGTAAATTATTAGTTTACTATATACACTGTATTTGCATAATTTGTTTACTAAATACACTGTATTTGCATAATTTTTCTTTTTATAAACTTGAATGTTTTTTTATTGTTCCAATAACCATTTGTGAGTAATGATTTTTTCCCGTTTTTCAATATTGAAATTATTTGCAAGGTTATGTTTGTTATTGATTTTCAATGGACCCTTAATTTAAGGATAAACCCTAGATTCTCTCATAAATTTGAGTTGTATTTGTATTTATAGTTAACTGCATTTACGCTGTATTTGAATTGATCTATTCAGGGGCATTTTCGTCTGATTCATTGTAAAAAAAATCTACTAAAAATAGCAATTGGCCATTCTTCAAATGGAAAAATCAAATGGCCATTTTTCAAAATGCCCCATTAAAATTAGCCATTTATCTAGTTGCCCCTATCGAAAATGTATTTGGTCCACCCCACCCTTGCCCGAGGTGGCCAATTGGGCCTTTAGCCCATGACTCATGTTGTTCAGGGCCTAAATAGACCTTGGGTGTGATTGATAGGGTCAGAGGTCGAGTCAGTCCTAGACGTACTTATCTAAGTTTGG
Organism: Luffa acutangula; assembly: GCA_036850905.1. NCBI lineage: Eukaryota > Viridiplantae > Streptophyta > Magnoliopsida > Cucurbitales > Cucurbitaceae > Luffa > Luffa acutangula. The sequence goes on along the minus strand of CM072096.1, from coordinate 50,007,622 downwards.
AATTGTTTTAGGGGCAACAAGAAAAATGGCTACAAATAAAAAGGTGGCTTGAAAAATGGCTACAAACGTTTGTAAATTAAATAGATGGCTAAACCATTTATTAATTAATAATTCCCTAATTATACAAGACAAAAATGCCCCTCAACAAACTTCCTAACGTGTTGTTAACGTTTAAAACCAAAATCAGAGTTTAAGAGAGATAAAAAAACACCCCTAAAAATAGTTGGAGACATTTTAGGAGGTTTGAAAATCCGAAAATAAAAAAGACACACAACTATTTTGAAACCCAAATGTACCAGACCCTAGTTGTTCCTCGGGAATAGGAGTAAATACCTTGTCGGACAATTAGTACAAAGTTCAACCACCCCGTCAGTAGAGAGAAACACCTCTGAACTCCATTGATCAGGAACAACATTCCTGTCCATCTGCATATTTACTACCTGCACCTAAGAACCTCTGAAAAATTAAGAAACCGGAATTATGACACATCTGCTGCAATGTTGATCGGGAACAACATTCTTGTCCATCTGCATATTTACTACCTTGTCGGACAATGAGTACAAAGACCCTAGTTGTTCCCCGGGAATAGGAGTAAATACCTTGTCGGACAATGAGTACAAAGTTCAACCACCCCGTCAGTAGAGAGAAACACCTCTGAACTCCATTGATCAGGAATAACATTCCTGTCTATCTGCATATTTACTACCTGCACCTAAAACCTCCGAAAATTTGAGAAACAAAAAAGAAACGTAATTATGACACAAAAAAACCTGCATTCCCACCGCCAACCATAGTGGGTATCGCTACCTACCTCTCGCATCACGTCGACGCCCCCCCTGCCGTCCCCGCGACCTTCATCCGGTACGCCGACGAACACGTATTGCATGCTCAACCCTTTCTTCTTCTACGCGAGGCCTGTACCAAAAAATTTGAAATAAGGTAACGGATTCCTTCCCCCTCCATTATATTTGCAACAGAAAGATTCGTTTCTTCCTTGCAATCCCGAGATTTTAGGGGTTCGTTTCTTCCTTCCCCCTCCATTATATTTGCAATAAGGTAACGGATTTTAGGGGATGTCCCCGCGTCTGTCCCCATAGGGTGTATACTAGTATTGACCCCCGGAGTGTCAACGACTATACAACACCCCCTGTATGTACCGTTTTGAAAACCGTTGACCATCCAAAAAACATCTCTGTCCTCAGAAATGATTATGTTAATTGGGTTATTCGACCAGCTCCTGAAGAGTGTTAGCCGAGTAATCATATTACCGTCCTGGAGCTGAAGGTATTTCGCCAGACATACTTTAAACTCTTGGAGACTCGAATCAATTCTAACATCCACGCTTCCGGACTTGAAATCACTGTAAATACCCCCAACACTCCAGACACCACCAAACAAAATCGTGACCTGTTGAACTGTTGCCATGTTAGATTAGGACGGAAAATTACTGTCACAATGTGATCGTGATATAAAACAAAAAGATAATACAATATGACATTTATATGAGGGGCAACAATGTGAAGGAATAAATAAATAATCGTTGGAAACTACCTACGCCTAAACAGTAGGTAGTCCTTAACAGATCACAACAGACCGCCCCCCAAAATCTCGTGTAAATAGAGATACATCCAGAGCGCAATAAAGGGACCAAATCCCGTGTAAATCGGGATACACCCAGCGAGCAAGAAAAAGCCGAGCAACGTGCGTGTAACAAAAACAGACGTTAGGGCCGTCTGTATATAGTCGTATATACTAGGGGTAAAAACGTCCAAAAACATTCAGGAAAACGGTTCCTATTATTCCGGTAGCCACGCCTGCAAAGACCAAACTTCCGTAGCCAAAAATCAAGCCCGCTTTTTTTTTGTAGCCATTTAGCACAATTCCCCATTGTTTTATCACTCCGTTTTTGAGTTCTTCTTCAGTCTCGAAATGCTTGATTAGATCCAAACTTGTCCATGAACAATAGTCAATCCTTTTATTTAAATTCTTGATTAGATAGTCACATGATACAATTTATTTATGCATTTTCACGTCTATGTTCATTTATTCTAATTATTAAAAAAAAATGGTCCGTGTGGTTAATAAGTTATGTTAAATGCAATTAAAAGTTGATGCACCACTTGTATAAAATGAAAGGGTGTTGATGTGGTTAACATGTTTGTCAAGTAAAAGGACCATTGAAAATTTAGTAAAGGGAAAAATACACTTTTGGTCCCTGAGGTTTGGGTTAAGTGACACTTGGGTCCTTGAGTTTTCAAACTCAACAAAAATACCCTGAGGGGTTTGAGATAAGGAGCACTTTGGTCTCTGCCGTCAAATTTTCTGTTAACTTTTAACGGTTGTTGACGTGGCACTATTATTTTAATATAAAAAATTATTTTTGTTTTATTTTTTAAATAAAAATTATTAAAAAATTAAAAATTAATATTTAATTATTTTTTTTTATTCTTTCTCTCTTTCTCTCTCATCTTCTTCTTCTCCATCTTCCTTCTTCTCCATCTTCTCCCTCCTCCTTCTTCTTCTTCCTAAGTCCGGCGACCGGCGGCCACCACACGCCGCCGCCGGCGACTGATTTTTTTTTTCTTTTTCTTTTTTCTTCTTTCTTCTTCTTCCCTTCTTTCTTCTTCTCTTCTTTTTCTTCAATGTTTTTTTTTTAAAAAAAAAATAGAAAAGGGAGGGAGGAGGGACCTCCCTCCTCCTCCATTTCCGAAGGAAGGAGAAGATGGAGAAGATGAGAGAGAAAGAGAGAAAGAATAAAAAAATAATTAAATATTAATTTTTTAATTTTTTAATATTTTTTATTTAAAAAATAAAACAAAAATAATTTTTTATATTAAAATAATAGTGTCACGCCAGCAACCGTTAAAAGTTAACATAAAATTTGACGGCAGGGACCAAAGTGCTCCTTATCTCAAACCTCAGGGGTATTTTTGTTGATTTTGAAAACTCAGGGACCCAAGTGTCACTTAACCCAAACCTCAGGGACCAAAAGTGTATTTTTCCCTTTAGTAAACTATGGACACAAAATAAAAATGGGATGAAATTGATACGAAATGTGAAAATAAGTTATAAAAGACATATTTTAATATTGATTTAAATATGATTTTGATCCTTGAACTTTTACTAATTTATAATTTGGTACTTAATATTTTTTATTTTGGTTTTGGTCCCCAAATTTTATTCGCTTTTATTTTGCACCTTTTAACATTTAAAATGTGTCATTATCGTCCTCCAATTTTCATTGAAGTCCATCGTTCATCCTTGGTCATAATTTAAACGTGATAATCTAGACACATGACAATTTTTTTCCCACTAAAATATTAGATATAACCAAGATTTTAATGTGATATTGACAAAAGATAAATGTGGACGAGTAACTCTTAAAAGATTATAAATATAGAAATTAATAAAAATATTTAAATTAATGAAAAAGCATTTCACCCTATTTATATAAGTTTAAATCTCTTATATCAATACTAGGTCTATATTAGTGATATTTTGTTTAGTATTTTGTTGTATTTTGTCAAAAAAATTTATGACATAATGAAAATGTCAATTCATCTTTCATATCGATGTTCAACTCAATGGATATATGATAATGTCGATGAAAATATTGATGTGTTAAAAGTTAAAACACTAAATATAACATAGTGATCTAAATCAATAGTATTATATTAGATAACATTTTGAATATTTTAAAATAATATTAGTCTAAATCTCATTTTTTAGGTTGTCAAAAAAAAATCTCATTTTTTTGTTTGTAAGCAAGAAATTTTGTAAAAGAAGGAAGAAGAATTTACATACTAACTTAACAATATAATCAATTCATTCTAAAAATTTGGGAAGGAATTAGAGAAAAACTACAAAATCTTTAATATTTTATATAAACTTTTTGAGTTTCTCTCTCTTTCTTTGGATAATTTTAATACTTTCACACTTATTTCATTTTTTTAATAAAATTTAAAATTAGTCTCCCTAATGGCTAGTTTATGGTAACTTCTATAAAAAAAAATGCTAAATTATAAAAAATACCCATAAACTTTAAAAAGTTTAAAAAATACTTCTGAACTTTTCAAAACGTTTCAAAAATACCTTTTTTGGATGGAATCGTTAAAACCGTCGAAAATCTAGTCAAGCTCTTGGGATATTTGTTGGAAGAGAAGAAAAGCTACTAGTGCATGAATACATGAAAAATAGGTAAAACTTCTCATTAATTTTCATGGAAGAAGAATTCACATTGGGATAAGGAAAAAAAAGCATTTTCTAATAACGTTTTTTTTTTAAATCTTTTGAAAGTTAAAGAGTATTAATGAAACTAAAATTTTTAATGGTTTTCATCCAAAAATTAACGACAAAGGTATTTTTAAAACTTTTTTTTAAGTTAATATTTTTGAAACTTTTTAAAGTTCAGGGGCATTTTGAAACAAATACCATAGTTCGGGGGCATTTTTTTATAATTTAACCTAAAAAAAATATAGAGTCCTGATAAGTTTTTCCTCTAGAAATTTAGAAAATAAACTATTTTGCAACGTTGAGTTAAAATTAACTTTAAACTAAAAATGATACCTAATTTTAAGATTTATTATAAGTATAAAGATTTACTTTGGACATTTGAAAATTTAAGGACTACGATTAAAAAATCATAAAATATAGAGATTAAAATGATATTTTGACGAAAAGAAAAATGACTATTTTTAATATCTCATTAAATCCTAAACCCTAAACCGTAAGACATATATCCTCGATTGACCAAGAGGCTCATCAAAAGTTCAAAATATCTACCCACGTATTGTTTTGTTTTTCTTTAATATATGCTATTTACTACCTATTTATTATTTTTCATTTTTCATTTTTAACAAATATTCTCAAAATTGTATACATATTCACACAAAAAAAGTCACCTTAGTTGCATTTTAATTTGTTAAAATATGAATATAAATATTATTGTTTTATTTTTTAAAAAAATTATAAAACATATTTTATTTTTCTTTATTAAATATTAAAAACATTAAATTACAAGTTTAGTCCTTCAAGATGTGTCAATTTGGTTCTTGAATTTTAAAAAATTTCAAATAGATCCTCAAACTTTCAATTTTATGTCCAATAAGTTTCTGAACTTTAAAAAGTATTGAGTACAACCTTAAACTTTTATTTTTGGGTATCCAATAGTTCTCTTAACTACTTTTGTGTACATTTTTTTTAGAATTCACAAGCCTACTAGATACTAAATTGTAAGTTTAGGGTCCAAATATGCACAAAATTCAATCTTTTATAGGGTAGATTGATTAATTTTTAAAAATCTTAAAAATATAAAGTACAGATTAGACATAAAATTGAAACTCTAGAGACCTCTTGGATACTTTTAAAGTTCAGGGATCAAATTGACAAACTCTAAAAGTTCACTTGTAATTTAAATGGTTAAGATATACATTCGGTAAGTAAACAGAACTTCAAATCCTCCTCCATATTTTGTTCAACCGAACAAAAAAAAAAAGTCAAACAAATATATATATATATATATATAAAAATATAAGTCAACATGCTACTTTTTTTCTTGAAACTAAAAAAATTTTATGTCTTCGATGGAGAGGTTAGAGGCTCGAACCACGGACATTTTTTATTAATATTATAATTTTTAAAACTTATTATTAAAATATAATTAGTTTGAAACTTATTATTTAAATATTGTAGTTTTAAATTTCCGGTCAAAGGTCGTCTCTTTAAGAGACGACCTTGAAACACGTGTCACACATCACCTAACGTGATAATAAATTAAAAAAAAAAACAAAATTTGCGGAGGTCGTCTCTTCAAGAGACGACCTCTGCACATTTAACCAACAAAAGTACTTATGGCAAGGTGGTGAACTTGGCACCTATCTTTCTCCCCTTCCCTTGTTCGAGTCTCAGCAACTGCAATTTTACGTTTTCTTTTTTTTCTTTTCTTTTTTTCGTTTTTTCTTTTCGTTTTCTTTCTTAACGTTTTCTTTTTTTTTTTCTTCCGTTTTTTCTTTTCGTTTTCTTTCTTTTTTCGTTTTTCTTTTTTTTTTTCGTTTTCTTTCTTTTTTCTTTTTTTTCGTTTATAGTTTTTTATTTTTAAAAATATCAGTAGTTTTTTTCTCTTCTTTCACTTTTCTTAGAAATTTGAAGTTTTTTATTTTAAAAAAAATGAAATTTGAAGTATGAAATAAAAATAAAAATTTTTATACCATTTGCTTTATATTTTTATTTTGAATTATAAAATTATTATAACCAGCTTTTAAATTTAGCTAATTGAGATAAAAGAAAAATAAAAAAGAGAAATATGACAAATAATCAAATTGTTGTTATTTTTATACCAATAACAATGGTTTCAATGAATAGTGAAAAAAGAAAATGTTTATTTTATATATTAAATTAATTCAAAATAAAAATATAAAGAAAATGGTATAAAATTTTTTATTTTTATTTCAGACTTCAAATTTCATTTTTTTTCTTAAAATAAAAAACTTCAAATTTCTAAGAAAAGTGAAACAAGATAAAAAAACTACTGATATTTTTAAAAATAAAAAACTATAAACGAAAAAAAAAAGAAAAAAGAAAGAAAACGAAAAAAAAAAAGAAAAACGAAAAAAGAAAGAAAACGAAAAGAAAAAACGGAAAAAAGAAAAGAAAACGAAAAGAAAAAACGAAAAAAAAAAAAAGAAAACGTTAAGAAAGAAAACGAAAAGAAAAAACGAAAAAAAGAAAAACGAAAAAAAGAAAGAAAACGAAAAGAAAAAACGGAAAAAAGAAAAGAAAACGAAAAGAAAAAACGAAAAAAAAAAAAAAAAAAAAAAACGTTAAGAAAGAAAACGAAAAGAAAAAACGAAAAAAAGAAAAGAAAACGAAAAAAAAAAACGTAAAAGTGCAGCCTCTGAGACTCGAACAAGGGAAGGGGAGTAACCTAGGTGCCACGTTCACCACTTTGCCAGAAATATTTTGTTGATTAAATGTGCAGAGGTCGTCTCTTGAAGAGACGACCTCCGCAAATTTTGTTTTTTTTTTTTATAATTTATTATCACGTCAGGTGATGTGTGACACGTGTTTCAAGGTCGTCTCTTGAAGAGACGACCTTTGACCGGAAATTTAAAACTACAATATTTAAATAATAAGTTTCAAACTAATTATATTTTAATAATAAGTTTTAAAAATTGTAATATTAATAAAAAATGTCCCTCGAACCACCAACTAAAAAAAATACATATTCATCATATTCATATTTAAATCCTTTTAATTGTCACCCGTATTTTTTGGCCAACAGATGTCTCTAAATAATAAAAAGCATTATCATTTTTCGTTCTTTATATTAAGTAGTGCCAGATTTCATTAACAAATTTATCCTCTTTTTTTTTTTTTTTTTTTTTTTTTTTTTTTTTTCTAAAAGAAAAAAAGAAAAAAGAAAAAAAGAAAAAACTTATCCTTTTTTTTTTCCTTTTTTAAAAAAAGAAAGAAAGAAAAAAAAACTTATCCTCTCTCTCTATCTCTAGATTTTTCTCTCTATAAATAACCATCAAACTCCTCATTTCAACTCGAAACACTGGAGGCTCCTCCTCTCTCATTTCCTTTCATTAGGTTTCTTCAAATTCCTCAATGAATTCTCTCAGTTTCCTCTCTCTTCTTCTCGGATTCTCCTTTTTCTCTCTGTTCATCAGCAATGGCGTCGTCTTCGTCCAAGCTCTTCACAAAATCTATCCCGAATTTCAGTCTCTCAATGCCGACGACGCCGTGATCAGGCCGCTCCATCGAACTCGCTTCCACTTCCAGCCTCGCCGTCACTGGATCAACGGTCCGTAACTCTTCCGAATTTCAAGCCGTTTCGTTTTAATTTCTATTTTCCGGTTGTTTTGATTCGATCTGATCGATCCTGAAAAAATCGATTCGATTCTCTGTGTTTCTCCGGAAACAAACAGAAAATTAGTTCGGAAAATGTGATGAGTTCGTCGTTCGTGCTTTTGTGACTGTGCGTTTTGATTTTTGGATTATCTTCAAGAGTTTTTGCATCGCTAACTACAACTATCATGATTTGATTTGATTGACGACTCAGATTCGCATTATCGCATTCCGTTAGCCTTTTTTTTTTTTTTTTTAAAGCAAAGATAATGTATATTTCTTTTGCTCTCTGGCTCTCTGATTGGTTTTGTGCTTTTGTTGGGTCTATTAATTCTCTAACCGTCTGATTATTATCTTTTTTCTGCTTTTATTTATTTGGTATCATTATTATTATCGCCTGAAACTGCTTACTTTTTTCCTCATCATTTTACGAGGCACCAGCCCTCTCTCTTTCTTATTTATTTATTTAAAAAAAAAAAAAGAAAAAAAATTATAAAACTATTTTTTTAAAAAACAAAATTATCATTTAAAACTTCAAACCAATAATAAAAACCTTAAAACTTTCATAATAGATCATTAATGAATGACCTAATGAAATTTTAGGGTTTATAAACCCACCAAGTTTCGGGGGTACTTTTTTTTTCTTTTTTTTTTTAAAAAAAAAAAGAAAAAAATTGGTTAGAGTCAATTTGTATAAAACTTATCTAACAATTAATTTAATAATTTTTTGTAGTGCAAGGACAATATTGGTGTGCTTGGGGTGTAATTAACTTTGAAATTATACAAATATATTTTACTATATCTAAGTAATTTTTTCTGTCTCTTTCAATTTCAACCTAGTTAGTATTTGTAGTATTTTTTTTTCTTTTGAGTACATCATTTGGAATGGGGGATTCAAACCTCTGACCTCATGGTCGAGAGTACATGTCAATTACCACTAAGCTCGTTTGTGTAGTATGTTTGGTTCATCAAAAGATTTTTTTAATACTATTCTTTCTTTTTGAATTCAATAATGTAGGTGGAGAGAGAATTTAACTTTTTATTTTGAGTTACACAAACAAAACTTTTGGTTTATGCTCAAATGGTCTTCACAAAAATCTTGGGTCAACCTCTTTTTAAGTGGTTCATGTAAAAATATTATTCTTCAAAAACTATTTTGGATAAACTTTGAAACTTTTTTTCCGGCCTTTTTCCTTCTTGGATTTATTATGGATGGTGGGACCCTTTCGATGCCTAACAAAACCATCGAAGAAAAGAAAATATATATATTATAAAATATATATTATAACATGTGGAATAGGAGAATCGAACCACAAACCTAGGACAAGTTCATGTTTATGTTAAAAAAAAATATTTAATGAATTGGTGCAAACTTAGAATTATAATTTAAATAATTCTTTTTGGCAGTTGTCATCTGAGTTACATAGTCAAACATGTACCTCTCAACACCCGATTCGATTAGCCACAAAAAAGATTTTAGAATAATATATAATATAGTATAAATCATATAATATAAAAATCTACATGTATATAGAAACACATATAAAAATGACATTTGCCATGGTGATATTGTGACGTAGGATACACTTGAGCAGTTTATTATTATTTTATAAATATCTTGATGTGGGGGCCCAATAACTCACTATGTCATTGGGTGCCACATGAAATGGTTTTTATTTTATTTATTAATTTTTTGTATTGAAGACATATTTTAAATTGGTTGTTCCTTTCTTCTACCTACCTACTACATGCCATTCAAGTAGTGGGGAATATTATGGTACCTAAGGTCAAGTTGATAAATTATTATTATTCTTTGTTTTTTTTTAGATTAAGTTTGAGCCCTTTTTACCCATCATATATTATGCTGTAGCCTCATAAAAAGTTGTGGCCTCTACTTTTGATGGAGTTTTTATGTCAATTCGTATGGTCCATTGGCCAGAGTTCACTGCCAAGACCTACTTTGTCCTTTTTTATAATTTGTGTCTTTCATTCTTTGTGTTTCTCGTTTACTACTTTTATGTGACACCGAAATCATGTTGTGTATGACTTTTATATGATACCGAAATTAAGTTGTGTATAAGGATGTGGCTCGCAATATTTGTGGGTCAACTCTAAGATTTGAGAAATTTTGATATTGTATATTGAATCTCAAGCTGTTTATGTGGTAAATAATTCAGTTTGATCTAATTCAACACTTCAAACTTTGTGCTTGTTAGTTTATTTAAATCATATTATAGTAGAAAGCATTGAGTTGATGTTTATAATATTAGAGGAATATTTCAAAATTTTAATAGTGTATGTATAGGTTTTAGTCAAAATAAGTATTCAAATGCAAAAAGAATATATTATTATGGTTGTGGGTATGCCTTTTTTATTGGGTTATTTGGTCAGTTTTCTCAAAAAGTATCGAAAATATAATTAAAAACTGAACTTATATAAGTGGTTGGGAATCTCTAATACATGTTAGGAGTTAGCTTTTGAACTTTTTCCTAGTTTGTAAAATAGTCAGATAAATAAATGACAAATTTGGTTGTGCCATTCATAAGAAAGTGGAGATTTCTTCTCCTTTGTAGAAGAAAAGTTTTGTGGTGGATCTTAGTTTTGGCAATTCTCTTATACAGAAAAACTGCCCCAAATATTATATGATTTTGGCATGTTAATGATAGAGAATTGTACCAGAACCCTGATTTGTGTCTTGGAGCCATGTGGGTTGGGTTTCCAAATAAAACAAATGCTTTCTGTTGTGGAAATCTTTAAAAAAAATTTAGTGGGTTGAGCTATGCTCAGGAAAAAAAAAAAAAAAAAAGTTAACCTAATTTGTGATTGGGTTTTTTTTTTTTTTTTTTTCTTTCTTTTCTTTAGACATGGATCCATGGTTTGACATTTTGCTGACTTTGATGTGTTTGGCATGCTATAAGTGTATGTAGAATGGTGAAATAATGTTTGTGCTATTTTGTGATTGTTTCCTAATAAATTTTCATAACTAATTTGTTTTCCTTTTGTTGCCTTTTGGTGGTGGTGTTCAAATCCTGTCCACAACAAAACCAAATGCAGACCCAAATGGTAAGTCGATCATTGCAACACTTTTTCTTTTAATCTGATATTTTTATTGAAAAATTATCTTGATTTGATTAAGTAATTTAGAAAAGTTTCTAATATGTTTCTCAACTTTAAAAATGTCTAATAGATACTTGAACTTTCAATTTTGTATATGTTTGATATTTTTAAAAATTAACTAATCTACTATACCTAAAATTGAATTTTATGCCTATTGAGACATTAAACTTCCAATTTTGTTTATAGTAGGTGAATTGTAAAAAATATTGAGACCTATTGGACACAAGAGTGAAAGTTCGAACACTATTTGAAACTTTTTAAAGTTCAGGAGACTAAATTAAACCTTGAAAGTTCGGGGCTAAACATGTAACTTAACCTTTTTTTCTATGTAGTTAGGTTGTTTCTTAATATATTTTTTTTAATTTTCTAAAAACACTTTTTAATTACTAAAACAAATGCTTTGTTAAAACTGCTTTTCTTACCAAAAAAAGGTTCAGATTTTTAAAAGTGTTGATAAATCAACATGTTTTTTTTTTTAAAATAAATCAACATGATTTTTTTTTTTTTTTTTTTTTTGAGAAAAAATCAACATGATTTTTAAATAAAAAGAATAAAAATAAGAAATACAAGTTCATTACCAGACCCTATTTATTAAAATTTTAGTCATTGAGTGGTCAACATGTTCCCAAAGTATGTCTATGTAAAGTTTAAGAATTAAAACCCAAATAAGAAAAATTTTTAAAAATTTCAAACAAAGTTCTATTTCTTCTTAATTTTTTAAAATTTTCCAATAAGATATTTGTTTAATAATGTATCTGGTTAATTACTGTTTTGACCAACTCTGTTCCGAACAATGAAACAGGCCCAATGTACTTCAATGGAGTTTATCACCTCTTCTACCAGTACAATCCCAAAGGCGCAGTTTGGGGCAACATAGTCTGGGCTCATTCAATTTCCAGAGATCTGATCAATTGGAAGGCATTGAAACCCGCCATTTATCCTTCTAAGCCCTTCGACATCAATGGCTGCTGGTCCGGCTCCTCCACCATTCTTCCCGGCAACAAGCCCGTCATTTTATACACCGGAATCGACCCCCAAAACCGCCAGGTTCAAAACTACGCCTTTCCGGCCAACCTCTCCGACCCGTATCTCACCGAGTGGGTCAAACCCGACCAAAACCCGATCGTCGCCCCGGATCAGGGAATCAATGCCAGCGCCTTCCGGGACCCGACCACGGCCTGGCTGAGCGACGGCGGCCACTGGAAGACCATCATCGGCAGCAGAAGGCGGCGGAGGGGGATGGCGTATTTGTACAGGAGCAAGGATTTCGTGAAATGGACCAAGGCGAAACACCCTTTGCATTCTGCCCCTAATACGGGCATGTGGGAGTGCCCTGATTTCTACCCGGTTCCCCTCTCGGGCAGGCTTGGATTGGACACGTCGGTGACCGGGAATTGGGTTAAACATGTGTTGAAGGTGAGTTTGGATCTCACTAGATATGAGTATTACACGGTGGGGAAGTATTATCCTGAGAAGGACAGGTATGTTCCTGATAATACTTCTGTTGATGGATGGAGTGGGCTGAGATATGACTACGGAAATTTCTATGCTTCGAAAACGTTTTATGATTCGGATAAGAAGAGGAGAGTTTTGTGGGGTTGGGCTAATGAGTCTGATACTACACATGATGATGTTCATAAAGGATGGGCTGGAATTCAGGTCTGTTTCTGATGGAATTGGTTTTGTTTTTGGGTCGATTTGTATTGGGGAGTTTGTGAATGACCCACTTTTGTTTTTTCTTTTGCAGGCGATTCCTAGGACGGTGTGGTTGGATCCTAACAGAAGGCAACTTCTGCAATGGCCTGTTGAAGAGCTGAATAAGCTGAGAGGGAAGAAAGTTGAGATGAGCCATCAGAAGCTGTACAAGGGACAACATGTTCAGATTGAAGGAATTACTGCCGCTCAGGTTTGTGATATTTCTGGTGTTGATGAGGTCTTTCTGATCAGATATGATAGTTATGAGTAGAAAGTGCTTTTGGTTGTGGGAGAGATGTTTTTACTATGGGCAAAGTGCATGCCGGACTGATGGATTCTGTCTTTTTTTTATAGGCTGATGTTGAAGTTACCTTCAGCTTTTCAAGCTTGGATAAAGCGGAGCCCTTTGATCCAAGCTGGGTGGATGCACAAGCCTTGTGTGGTAAATTGGGCTCAAAGGCCCAAGGTGGAGTTGGGCCGTTTGGGCTTTTGACCCTGGCTTCAGAAAACCTCGAGGAATTCACTCCTGTGTTCTTCAGGATTTTCAAGGCCAATCACAATCACGTGGTTCTTCTATGCTCTGATGCAACAAGGTTCGATTTCTTCCTGTTTGACAAAGATTTTGGTTCTTTCTGTTTCTGAATTTTACGTTTGTTTTCTCGCAATCTCTTAGTTTGTTCAATTCTTTTTCACAGTTGTAAAGGCAAATGAATATCTCTCGCATTTGGTTAACTCATTATAGCATTCTCTTTTCTTTCTCTTTTGGTATAGCTCTTCTTTGGAGCATGGATTATACAAGCCATCGTTTGCAGGCTTCGTCGACATCGATTTATCCAGTAAAAAGCTCCCATTAAGAACTTTGGTATGTTAAAATCAGAGTAAAGTTCCATTTTCCTCCCAATATCTGTAAATCAAAACTATATATTAGTAATGATTTAACCTGGAATGTTTGTTTGTATAGATTGATCACTCAGTGGTAGAGAGCTTTGGAGGAGGTGGAAAAACATGCATAACTTCAAGGGTATATCCAACAAAGGCAGTGCTTGGGGATGCTCATTTGTATGTGTTCAACAATGGAACAGAGGCCATCACAGTGGACTACCTAAGCGCTTGGAATATGAAAAGTGCTAGGGTCAACTAAGTCTTTTAAGTTAGAACTTAGAATGTTTGTTTTGCCTTAGTTTTTTCTTTGTTCTTTTTTGGGTTTTAAGTTAGAATTGAAAGTGGAGGTAGTGAGTTAGGTTATTTTGAGATAATTAAGGTTGTAATGGGGATGGCTGCTTTAACCTCCTCTCCCTTGTCTTGATGTTTCTGAATAAGAGTTGACCCTGACTCTTTGAGTTGAGATTTATCCCTCTTGTTGAACTTGGATGGTTGGTTTTTTTCTTTTAGCTTAATATTTTTTTAGTGGCTTAACATGAATCAACAATCGTGATATTGGTAAAATGTTTTCATTGGATATATCTTCTTTTAGAAGATTTGGTTTTCACATTCTCTCTTGACAACCAAATGTAACAGGGTGAATTGTGTTTGGTAAAATCGATCAACACTTTTCCTCAAAAAAAAAAAAAAAAAAATCGATCAACACTTTTGCATAGATAAAGAAAAAAAAAAAGACTTCTTTTTTAAATGTGAGCAAAAGAAACTTTTACAATCTACTTAATTTATTGACCTTTGACTTTTTAATTAAAAGTATAAGTATAAGATTTGATGGGAAAGAAAAGAATTTATGAATTTTTTAAAAATGCTTATAAATATAACAAAAAATATTTTTTAAAAATATAAGATACATATCTTAGAACTATATGTTGTTAAAAATGATAGAGTTGAGTAAAAGAATGACAAGAGTTTAGATGGGAAGAATCTCCCATGATAATTTTTTCCTAAGTTTTCATTCTTTCACAAGTCGAAGTTTAGTTGAGCAAGATCTTAGCCACATAGTCTATGTCATATTGAGTGAAATGCAAATTTAGAACATAGTCTTGCTAGATAGTAAGTGTGTAAAGTTCGATCAAACACAGGTAACTTGATAAGATTGCAATGTTTAATAAGATCACGTCTAAGAATATAGTCCTCCTGGATGAACTAAGAAGTTACCAAGTTGATTTTAGTCCAACGAGTATAGCAACTGGATATAGCTCGATCAAATCAAAGTAATGCATAATAGAAACAATGTTCAATTATAAGATACAAACTTGATAAGACACAATGTTCAATAAGATCCCATCTAAAAATTGATGTGATTAGTTGTATTATTGCATAATAGAAAATAAGATTAAAAATATTGAAAGCTTTTTATACGAAATTTAAAGATTAAGAAAATATTTCAAAATTTAAAGTTGAGAGATTAAGATTAAATACAAAAATAAAAATGATTACAAAATTGAAATCTCTTGTTGGGGGCTAAGGGGCAAATCCATAATTTGTGCAAATTTAGAGGACGGGGCGATCAAAATGATTTTACCTCCGCCCCCATTCTGAAAACCCTAGCTATAAAACAAAATTATCATCTACCAGGTAGAGCTCTATTCAATCGAAGGTTCAAGCCAAGTCTCTGAAGCCCTAACTTCATCTGCAGAGTTCGTGATTTACTCTCCACCATGGTATTTGATTACTCTCCTCATCTTTTCTTTCGTATTTTCTATTCTAATTCTCGTATTCAATCGCTGAAGATTTTAGCTTCAATCTCCGGCGGATTATAAATCGCTAGATAGAAAGAAAATATAGGATATCTTATGAAAAATTGTGAGATTAGCAATCGATTCGTGATGTGATATTCATTTACACACCAGCCTAGGAAAGGAGCACGGAATTTTTTTCTACCTCTGTTTAATTTTCGTGTAACGAAATCGATTTTCGCTGCATTGCAATATGTGTTCCTCCAAATTTGAATTTTTAACACGAAACTTGAAGTTGCAATATGCATTGAAGGTAAGCTGATGGTTTACCCCCTTTGTGATGTGTATTATGTAGTCGAAAAGGAAGACTAGAGAGCCTAAGGAGGAAACTGTCACCCTCGGCCCTGCCGTTCGTGAAGGAGAGCATGTCTTCGGTGTCGCTCACATTTTTGCTTCGTTTAATGACACTTTTATCGTGAGTGATCTTTATGAGATTCTTCATTAAGTTCTTAGTTGATTATTTGTGTAATTGACTCATCGTTCTATGCTTGAATTGCAGCATGTGACCGATCTGTCCGGTCGGGAAACACTTGTTCGCATCACTGGTATTAAATCTCTTCCACACAATGTTAAAATTGATTTTGGGCCTGTTTGGAATGATTTTCAACGTGTTTAAAAACACCTTTTCTGCACTTAGAAACACTTTTTTAAGTACTTAGAATGTCATTCCAAACAAGGCCCTTTGGTCCTACATTTTGAGTGATTCTACTGGTTTATACTTGTGACGAATTGAGAGAGGAAGACTCAATTGAGTTATATTCATTAGAATTTCTCGAATATGTACAATCAGTCTGGAAGATGAAATAACAGATTTCATAACTTGCCTTTAACTAACTATCTAACAGCAGCTTAACCAACAAATACAATATTTATCTGATACTACTTTCATGGTCATGTACATGGTTTTTGGTTGATCATAGTCCCTGAATTTCATATTCGACTGTCGTATTCTATGTCTTCTGAATTGTTGTACAGAATGATACATCTTTCCTTGTGCAGGTGGTATGAAGGTGAAAGCTGATAGAGATGAATCATCACCTTATGCTGCCATGCTTGCTGCACAAGACGTTTCTCAAAGATGCAAGGTTTGCTCACTCTCCGAATCTTCTTAATCCAAATGTGGAAAGCTGCTATTTGAAAGCCAAGAGTTTCACATGTGTATGGATTGGCTTGCAGTATAGTGCTTTTCCTTCCATGGTAATATCATTGAGATCTCTCTAAACAATGTTAATATCTCACAGGAACTTGGTATTACTGCTTTACATATAAAGCTTCGGGCTACTGGTGGTAATAAAACCAAAACTCCTGGGCCTGGTGCTCAATCAGCTCTTAGGGCCCTTGCTCGTTCAGGCATGAGAATTGGTCGTATAGGTACATATTCCTTACTTTCTTTATTATCAAGAATTGCTAATTTATTATCAGTAAGAGACCAAAGAATCCTGTTGAACGAATGAAATATACTATGGAGAATAGTTTCAAGCCAATGGGGTTGCATATCAGACTTCTGCTTTTGCAATGTGCATAGAGTTGTAATATAACGTGCGAATGTCACTCTCTTTTGAATTCGAAGCTAGTATGTGATGTGTGTAGCCTCTGCATGAGTTCTGACCATATTCCTTGTGAACAACAACTCATTAGGGCATTCTGCGTATTTTTTTGTTAAAAAAACATCGTTTACAAATATCACATTGCTCTTATTTTGAATTTTATTTGAACACGAGAGAAATTTTCCCTAAGTATCCCATGTTTTAAAAGGCTATTGAGGCTTACGCCTTGAGGCTCGCCTCAAGGCAAAGCTCTAACTCTTAGCCTCATATAATGGTTAAAAGAGTAGTATTAATTTTCCCGTTCCTTAAAAATATAAAAGTTTGAGTTGTAATAATTTGAAATATTACTAGTTGTACCACTCAGGCTTTAAAAACATTGAAAATAAAACTGGTAGAAGGGGTGGCTTTTTTTATACTTTTATATAATAGTGATGTTAAAGATATACTTGTAGAATTTTTGTTCAAGCATCAATTCAAGGGGTAACTTTTTTTTTTTTATTTTATACTTTTATATAAGTATTATGTTTAGCATTACTTTTCTCATAAATTTAGGATTTATGTGATGTGATGTTTTTAATTAAAATTGAGGCTTAAGCTTTGAGGCCGTCTTTAGCCTTTTAAAACATTGAATCTATCTTGATAGACTCTTTTTTGGAGTCTGTTGTAGTATGTTTTTCAAGGTCATCGTCTTTTCAATCAACAGCTTCCCCTGCAATCCTAAACTGTTTTATTAATCCAATTTGTTGTCTTATCAGAGGATGTAACTCCAATCCCCACGGACAGTACACGAAGAAAGGGTGGTAGGAGAGGAAGAAGGTTGTGATTCGTAGTCTCCTTCAAAATCGTCGAGATCTTGCTGCTCGACTGTTGAGTTCCATAGTTTTAGAGAAGCTAGCATGTTCTTATCCGCCAAATCGACAGTCTGATGTTATTGTTCTTGGTTTTGGTTGTGATGCTTTCCATTTTGATTTAAATTATCGAAGTTGAATGAGTATACTGCACTTTTGTTCTGCGTTTTATATTTAATTGATATCAATGTAGGACTCTTTTCTCCAAGTCTACGGACTTCCACTACATGATGGCCAGTGTTGGTTTTAAAAATTTTAGCGGAAAAAACTTATTGTCACTTTAGACTGCAGAATGGGCTTAGTTATAAATTAAGGTCGATAACTATTTGAATTTTAGTTTTTCTTTTTAAAATTAAGCTTATACGCTTTTATTTATTTATTTGAAAAAAATACAAGTTTATTTTGTTATGTACCTTCCTATGTTTTCAAAAATCAAGTCAAAATTTGAAAATTAAGGCTCTGTTTGATAATTATTTGGGGTTTGAAAATTATGTTTCTTTTCTTCTAAATTTCCTACAATGACTTTCATTTTATTTAAGGTTGCATTTGAATTCCTAGTCAAATTTTAAAAACAAAGAAGTTTTTTTAAACTATTTTTTTTTTTCAAAATTGGATTTAGTTTTTGAAAACAAGGTAGAAGATTGATACTAAAACCAATAAACTTATAGGTGAAAATATGTGTGTAAAGCTTAATTTTCAAAAACCAAAAACCAATGTTCTGTTTGATGACCATTTGGTTTTTTTTCCTAAAAAAAAACATTTGGTTTTTGGTTTTTGGTTTTTAAAAATTATGTTTGTTTTCTCTCAATTTTCTTGTCATGGTTTTCATTTTTGTTAAGTAGACATTTGAGATCTTTATCAAATTCCAAAAACAAAACCAAGTTAATAAAAACTATTTTTTTTTCAAATTTTGACTTGGTTTTTGAAAATATGGAAAGTTTGTAGATAACAAAGCAAAGAAAGTTGTGAGTGGAAGTAGTGTTTATAAGCTTAATTTTCAAAAACCAAAAACAAAAAACGAAATGGTTATGACTCAAATGGTCATCAAACGGGGTCTAAAAAAGTTTTTCAAAAAGTTGTTTTTGTTTTTGAAATTTAGTTAAGAATTCAAATGTGTTAATCTAAGTAAATTGAGAGAAAAAAAAACCTAATTTTCAAAATTAAACAACTGAAAGGTTGTGGAGAATAAAAAAAATTGTGCCAGATATAGTTTTTGAATATTCAAATTTATGAAAATTTTCAATTTTAGATTTGCTACATTTATTTGGTAGATTTTCTTACAATTTTATCTCTATTAAGTTTATTCATTTTATTTTATTTCACATTACATGTAAATTTGATAAAGTAACAAATATTAATATGTTATATCAAATCAATATTTCAAAATTTTCTTCTCATTTCAATTTCATATTTGAGAGTTTATGATTGTCAATTTTATTCACTGCCATTATATTCTCTCATGTTATGCATTGAATCATTTTTGTGCCCATTGAATTATTTTTCATTCTTCAGATTTTTGCTCGATTTATTTGTCATCTCTTTCTCCATTTTTATTCTGAATTGTTTTACTGTTTCTAAATATATTTTTTTTTTCCATTTTCCCCTCTTTCCAAAATATATATATATATACATTTCCCCCCCTTTTCAACTATTTTTGTTCGCTTCACTGTTTCTAACTATACTTACTGTCCATTTTCCGACCACTTTTACGCCGAAGTTTAACTAGTGTATTTTTAACTTTTAAGAGAAAAATCAATTTATCCTTCTAAGAACCACAGACTTTGTGATTATCAATACAAATATATAGCTCTGGTACGTGTATAAGACTTTCCTAAATGCAAGTATTAATGTAAACCAGAGAGAAATGATGAAATCAAATAAGATAGTAGTGGTTTTTCATTATTTTTCATCTTCTCCTATTTTTCTCCATTAATTTAGAAAGACTTATGTTATAATTTCTCTCACCTTAAACAAGGACAAAGATAACTTACCCATGGCCCTTGTCCCTGCCTCCTATTACAATCTCCATCTCCGTGAAATTTATGAGAAATTCATGGGATTTTTTTTAATAAATAATGTAGTTAAAAAAAAAAAAAAGACAAATATAGAGGAGTTTGAAACTAATTCTAAAAATGGGATAGCTAAATCATGTACATAGGTCGCGAGTTTGGTGAATCGTAAGTACGGGACGCGATTACAGGGGTAAATCGGTACGCGATTTGCTTATTGGCATGCTGATCAAGCGCCATGGTGGTGCCAACGACATGGAACTCGTGTACGATGTACACGAGTTTGGTGTCGTCTCCCACGCCGAAAATAGTCTCCCCTAGTAGAAATCTTTAGCGTCTCCCTCCCTCCAATTTCTTGTCTCGGTCGACTTCCTTATAGAAATACTTGTGCTTCTTAAAACTCAGAAATCTCTTCATTTCATCAAACAACCTATCCTCATCTTATACTTTTGCCACATTTTTCACTCTCATGCTTGACTGTTCATGGGCAAGCCCTAGTGAGTTTCTCGAGACCTCCAACCTTAACAAAAAGTAAAAAAATCAAGAACCCATAAGAGAAAATTCATGGGATTTTTAGCAGAGGAACAAATGCAACAGAAGGAAAAAAAAAACCCACTCGTGAATGCGATTAGAAAGCACTTCCACATGAGTTTATTCTTTCATCTATCAATTCAATTTCAAAGTCCTTAAAAGAAACTATCCATCCAAAACTAAAATTACAAAAGAATAAAAAAGAACATAGAGATAAAAGAACTCATAGAGAGTTTCTCCCAAGAGAAAAAGGGGAAAAATAGCAGAAAATGAAGGGATTCTTGTGGATTAAGGTTGGTCTGAATTGCAACCATTTCTGAAAGTAACTTACCCCAGCGAGCTCTTGGGCCTATTCACGACGAGAATTTCCGAAGGAAAATTGATCTTTCAATTCTCATTCCACTTCCTCTTCTACCTTAGTTTCAGCCTTTGATTAGAGGCATCGGGGGCGCAACGGCCGCAACCTATTCTCAAACTTTAAATAGGTAGGACGGCGCAGCTGCTTTGTTGAGCTGCGCCACGGAATCGAGAGCTCCAAGTGGGACATTTTTTGTAAGCAGAACTGGCGATGCAGGATGAACCAAAAGCCGAGTTTATGAAACTTGTTTTCTAGACTAATTTCAATGTCCTAAACATGAATCAATCAACATCATGTCCTAAAACAATCTCAAACTTGAGATATTTGACCGTATGACCGCTCAAAAATTTGATGTGCAAGCCTCAGACCAAATTATCGTTTCAAGATTTTTCCTAAATACCCTCCTTGCATTTATCTTCTCTCTCATATAAACAAATTAAATTTAATTCACTAGTGGGTGGTTGCATGACTTTTGAGATATTGTTATTTCTCCTTAATTTGATTTTCTTACTCTCAGCCACATGGATAGTTCAATGTGCTTTCCTTTTGCAATATTTTCCATAATTAGTTTTCTTTCCTTGTTTACTTTATTTTCCAAATATAAAAAAAGCCCCCAGAATTTGAAAACACGATAAAACTCATCTCACCCTTTCATCATCTCCCACGACTCATGTACCATGTACACGAGTTTTGTCCACCCTATTTTTGTCAATAAATTATTATTTTTAAACCTGATCTAATTTTGTCATTTCTTTTTTAAATTACATTATTCAAGAAATTAACCCAAATTAATTGAGCCATGAAAAATTACTCCCCATTTAGTTTTTTTTTTTTTTTCTAAATCTTAATTGAATCAAACAATTATTTTAATAAATTTTCAAATAATCTAATTTCTTTAAAATGTCAGATTTCCAACCCCCAGTCTAAACAAGGATTCTTGTCCCATTGGAGACAAGTCCCCAAGAGACAAATAGACACGTACCCAAAGAACCTATTAATCATGAAGATTTCTCTTTACTTATTTACTTGCAGATTTAATAGTTTGAAATTCCCCATATTTTTGTGCTAAATTCTTTATTATTTTTCAAATTATGATTTTATATCTCTAAGATTATATATCTTAATAAATATCAAGCAAAGCTTATGTTTACTAATTTGGCTAATTAGCAAGTCCCCACATTTTTGTTGAATTTGCAAGTTTCATTTGAAATTGTAGATCCTTCAGTCACCAAAGATATGTTACCTAAACTACTACTATAAATTAGAAAGGATGATGCTCTGAATGAGGAACTTTTTCCTCTTTGCTTCAACCTTCCTCTTAACAATGCAGCCATAACTTGTTCTTCCTCTTCCTCAAAAAAAAAAATGTTCTTCCTCTTAAAATGAGGTAAAAATGACTATGATATTATTCATTTCTCTTTACATAATGAATTTATGCCTCTGTAATAAGAAAATAACAGCTCAATTCACAGCCCTGGGATGCAGTCGTGCACAACATCTGATCCATAAAAATTTGAACTCATGAGTTGAAATTTCGAAGAGAGAACCAAACAATTGAAGTCCTACCAAAAAAACTCTGTTACTAAGTACAAATATAAGAAAGACACAGCATATACAGTAGAGATAAACCAAACAAAGAAACAACGCAATACATTTATAGCAAAGAACACCCAGAAAAAATTCAATTCCAATATGAAAACGTGTTAAAGACAAACTACATCGAACATAATGGGAAAAAAAAAAGTTGAATAAGACAATGCAGCAAACAAAGGAACATAATAGCTTGAGTTTCAATAATGTACCAAGAAATATCATCTGCCAAGAATTACCAGTTGACAGAAAGTAGAAGGATTAGTGGAATCACTGTAGGGAACTCGATGCCCTATCTTGCATTTAATTGCAAAATAAGGTTCAACTATGTCCCATTTGAACGTGACACTAAAGAGTAAGAAACACGAAAAAACAAAGTCGAATTTACACTGATGAACATGAGCGAACACAGATGTTCCATTCATTGAAAATCAACTGCAAGTAAATGATTTCAGTTGACAAAGTCGAATGGAAATCAGTATTGGGAACAAACATATCTTCTTCTGCACAATAACAACAGAAGAGGATGCGAGATTGTGCCCTTTTTTTCGAGTTGCCCTAAAATAAAATTCATAGTTCATTCAGTGTAAACCAATGATTCTTCCTCCTCTGAGCCTAATTATCTAAACGAACAATAGCTCAGAGTAAATAAAACAAATCTCGTTCAAAATCGTGGGTAAAACCCATGGTTCAAAGAAGAACCAGAGCCAGACCTTTTGAAGGTTAAAATCCAGATGCGTTCGCTCATCTTCAAGCTGCTTTCAATTCAAGCGAGAATCAAACGGAGCCAATAAGGTGGAATTTGGATCTTAGCCTCGACATGGTCGATGGCTTTCGCTGCTCTGAACTTCGAGAATGAAATCTTCCCCGTTAGGGTTTTAAGAAATTTACTTGGCGGTTTTCACTTTGGCAAACTTCGGCTGGTTTTATAGTCATACATTTTCTAGGGTTTCATTTCGACGAAATGAACAAGTTCGGGTCTTAAACGTTGGATCCTCCCCCAAACCGACCCGACTATTTGGGCTTATTACTTTTTAGGGTTTCCTTTTGAAGGAAGTAGCAATATCCGCGACAATCGGATCAATAATTGGAATCGTTACACGCAAGAGATCAGAGATTCAAATTCCTCCACAGACATGTTGATCATTAATACAAGCTTTATGTCAATTGAACTATACTCGTCCATCAAAATTCTAGTTATAGTATTAACAATTGAAAACTTTTTTCACGTATGTGTTTACATAAGTAAACAATACACATGCAAACATGTCATTTTTTAATATTGAATGGTTTTTTAAATTAAAAATTAAAAATAAAAAATATTAATTTAAAAAATTGAAAAAATAATATTATGGACCTTTTAAACCTATTTCTTACAACTCAGTGACTAAGAAGGTCCATTTTGAAAACTTAAGGACCTTTTAAACCTATTTCTCAAAGCTAGAGGATTAAAAAGGTCTATTTTGAAAATTCGGAGACCAAATGCACCTCTAGCTTAAAACTCAGGGACCAAAAAAGTATTTTTTCCTTATAAATTTTAAAGATTCCTCAATCATCACAAAGTTAGTAAACCAAGATAAATTATTATAATTAGAGAACCAAGGAAAAGAAACTAATAACCTCTCATAAAACATCCCAAGTTTGAATCTCAACTTGTAATTTGCATGGTAATAATTTTGAAAAAAATTGAGCTTAAAAATAATTTAGAAAAATGATTGATTTAAAATTTAAAATAAATGGTCAGC
Organism: Luffa acutangula; assembly: GCA_036850905.1. Lineage (NCBI taxonomy): Eukaryota > Viridiplantae > Streptophyta > Magnoliopsida > Cucurbitales > Cucurbitaceae > Luffa > Luffa acutangula. Next base: position 49,983,656 of record CM072096.1, on the reverse strand, counting down.
CTCCACATTACATGCTGCAAACCATTCTACCATAAGCTCAAGGTGGCCTTATCAAGCAACATAAGGGAATGGAAAGAACATAAGAAAACTGAAACAGCAGATATCCAATTGAAACAGAAACTTAAAACTGAAATGTGAAATTCCAAGTTTCGCTCGTAGACGACTTGTCATCGTCGTAAATGCTCATCAGAATTTGATGATAAATTTTGGGGTAGAGTTCATGATCTAAATAAATATTTGGTTTATTTGATGGCATAGAACTAATGGCTCGAAAACGAGTAGATTCAAAGGGATGAAATTTTTGGAGCAACAATGTCAAGGAGTCCCTTCGGATTATCCACGTGAACCCAGTGGCCTGAATTTGGAAGAACATGAACGGAAACCTGACCTTTAGATTCCTCCGATCCCTTGCTGGAGAGGCTTTCAAGTTGCTGAACGACTTCATGACTCCAGCGGTCGCTATTCTCTGCCCGAACGATCGCAATCCCCGTGTCTTTTGGTGGATGCTCCAGAAGAGACCAATATGATGTCTCCCTGTTGAAATTTAGCTCATAGATCAGCAACAAATCAAGTGGTAAATAGCATGTTTCTCTCACTATATTTCTAAAAGAAATGGCTTGAGATTGGTTTCAACAGATACCTGAAAGAATTGAACATCTGCACAGCACCTTCAAGATTGAACGTCCATGTCTCGTGCTCCCCAGATTTCTTCAGATTGCTGCCTATCCATTCTGATAATGACCTCGAGAAACCGAGTTCAATCATATGATTAACAAGCCATCTGACCACCAAAAGAACCATACCATTTAACCACATGAACAAGAACACTTGAAAGAAATACATCAGTGGAGCAAAACTAAAAGAAACCCAAAGGCTTATTCTGATAGAACCTAGACAAAACGAGATTAGTATTGAAAATTTGAAATATGAAAGATAAAGAACTACAAGATAACTGAAGAACTCAAAGGCACTTGAAACCTCCCCTCTCTTGAATAACCTCAGGGATATCAAAGGTTTTCTTTATTAAGCTCACCCAAAGATTTGAACACGTGACTTGTAGGTAGGTGTTACTTAGAGAATGCGAGCCTTAGTTGGCGGGGGGGCCCCCTCAAGAGCTTCCCCAACTAGTTACTAATACACCCTTAATACGCTTATAATATTCTTGATTCTATCTTAATAGCATCCCTATCATTTTTCAATCAGCACAGCAGCTAGTAATTGGATGTTGTGCTCAAGAGAAAAGTAGCTACACAAGAAAAGGATAAAGAGGTTTTACTTCCTCGACGGTACTGATGAAGATAAACCCTGCAATGTCTTTAAAACTGTCTCGACTTCTCCGTCACTATTTTCGGGGTTCACATTTCCAGGGATGGAATCAAGCACCCATAGCTGCTCTGCATCAAGGAAAGATGGAAAAAGGCAGATGATTCCTTTTAATGTGGATTGAGAAATTTTCCCACCACATAGTAATATGAGATAGTATGGTCACAGCCAATTCAATCATCAGATGCTAAAATCAATCTAAAAACTTACAAACATATATCTATAAGACATATAATCATTATATATTTTGCAAGTGACAAAGAAATATTCTAATTCAACAGAAAACCAAGCAAGCGAATATAGTTTTTTGATATCCACAAACTATGGTCGAGTGATAATCACAATCAACAACTTGCATTGTCATTATGTTCTGAGCATTCCTTAATCGAAGCACAAACAAATCCCAGTAGCAAGTCCCATTCCTCTATGAATCAGAAAAATTCGTGACCCTGTTCTCGCTAAGTTTTGAGAATACATGTAAAAATCAGCTTAGATCTAAAAATAAACAGTCCATTTGTTGAGAATCCTATACAAACCCTTTTCCCAATGCAAAAATTTAGCGTTAAACACAAGATGCTTAAACAAACCTGCTTAGGCAATGAAGCTGAACCTCCATAGTCACCACGATTACAGCTCTGCGCGAACTGAAGCGCGACCTTCCCACCCATGGAATGACCCATAACAACATCCGGCCACGCCCAGCCTCGAGACTCAACTAATCTCGCCAAATCCTTGGCAGCACTCACCATATCATGAGGAGGATCAAACCTTTCCACTTCAGCCGATCTCCCATGGTTTCTTAAATCCACAAGCACCACTCTCCATTCTGTTTAACCACAATCAACACAACCAAACACTCATCCGTCTAATAATAGTCGAGAGTTCCACAAATAATCATAGTATACTCAAGATTAAAGAGATTTTTTTACAGAAACATACCGGTAGAAGAGGAACTGGAAAGCCTCGAGAGGAGATTGCGAGAGAAGGACCTCCAATTTCTTCCCGATCCCAAGAGGCCGTGAAGAATGAAAGCGGTGGAATCGTAAGGTCGGTCCGGTGAAGTTCGAACCTCTTCGTAGGCGAGCGTTTGCAGAGATCTCAACGAGCGGCCATTAAAAGAGAAATCCGGCGAGTTGAGGAACCGAGAGAGGAGGCGGCCGCCGGATTTGTTTCTATATATTCCGGCCATTTTCAACCGGAAGAAGAAGAAGAAAATCCCCTCAATATTATTTTGGGTGGAAGGGTAAAAAGGGAAATTCATATAGTGAACGATGATACGACGTCGTATAAATATTATCGGAAAATTAGAAATAAAATTGACAGCTGTGGGATTTGAACCCACGCCCTTTCGGACCAGAGCCTAAATCTGGCGCCTTAGACCACTCGGCCAAACTGTCGAATTGTTGATAATAAAATGAATTAATATTATTTTAAAACTAAAATAATTTCAATTTACCTTTAGAAAAAGAATTGACCCTTTTCTTTCTTCCCGAAAGTTTACTGCATTTTAATTATTATTTTGTTTTATATGATTGCATTTTAATTAATGGTTTTATATATTGTTCAATCGATCTATTATTTTCTCATCCATTTCAATTTGTTTATTTTTCTTAATAAACAAATTTACCAACCTTAATGAAATTCATAACTTTAGACTATAAAAGTAGATGGTCCATAAAAACAATTAAAATGACTTTATGAAAAAGTTTTTTTTTTTTTTTTTTTTGAGTAAAAGGAAATTTCATTAAGTAACAAGTGTATCTCAAAGGGACTCGAACATACTGCGCTCACGAATTGATAAACTAACCATCCATTGAGGATAGTTCCCTAGCCACAAATTTGGCAACGAAGATAGGCCGACTTTGGTCATCTTATGGGAAAATACATTGTACTTTCGAATTACAAAATTAAAAACCTCCTTTTCAAAAGAGGCAGCCACTGCTTGGAAACTTTATGAAAAGTTATTCTAACATATTTTCTCCAAAATTGTACTTTTAAAATTACAAAGTTGTTTTTGAAAAAAAAAAAAAAAAACTAGTAACCCCTAAATTTCCGTTTTTCAATAGGTTTAAAATCTATAACCATTTTTCAAAAAAAAAAAAAAAGGGACGTTTTTCTTCTTGCAAATTATTTCATGCATCCAATTTACTAAAATTACGTGACTTGACTTCTAACATCTCATCTATATATATATTTTTAATTTGATTCTCCAAAAAGTAATTCTAAAGTAATTCATCCATAATCAATTTTGAATCACTTTATGATAATTCGACATCTGTAGAATCACTTTTAAATGTAGTATAGTCAAACAAACTTGTGATAAAACCACCTCTAAGAAAATGTAATCCAACACAAGATTGTAATTATTTTTTTAAAAAAATTAAAATGTTTAAATCAAAAAGTAGGCAACTTCACCCTTAAAATTACTATTCCAAAGTCATTAACTTTAGAATTAGGTTAACTTACAATGATCCACAAGAATAAATTCATGAATACAAGTGAAAATGACCTCGAGAAAAAAAAAATTGTTCCAACGTGTGTTGAGGATCTCACATTGAAAAGATAAGTGGAGAACTCCCAATTTATAAGATAGATTGTTATAGGTGATTTTGGACCACACAGATGGACAAGGAGCTGACGAGGACAATCGGGCAGAGGTAGGATCAAGAGACCGACCCAGAGGAAGACCGGTCCAAAGGGTCGGGCCAAAATGGCCCGACCCATATGGTCGGCCTCGGCAAAAGGCCGAGGCCGACCATTAGGCCCGTTTGCACGGGCCGAGCCCGGTGACCTCTTTTCGGTCCCTAATGCCCCGAATCGCCCCGGTTTCGCCTGGTTCGCCCCGAAACGCCACCGAATTCCTAAAAAACCCTAGGAGGACAAACAGGTATAAAACCCCCTCTTCACCACGGAAGAAGGGTTCGAAAACTCGATTCTTGACTCTCCCCTTTACTATCTGTAGCTTCTCCTCAGTTTTCTGACTTAGGCATCGGAGGCGGTGTGGCCTACACCACGCCGGTGTGCAGCGGTTTTTGCTGGTCTTGCAGGTCACGTCTTCCCCAGTTCCTACAAATTCACTGTTGGTGCCACGTGAAGGTCGGGTGAGTCTTCTGTCCGGATTTTGGCATCAACAGTTGGCGCCGTCTGTGGGGAAGAGTGCTTGCCAGTTCAGATCGCGCATCGGTGGTGTTCTGTAGGATGAATCGAGTTCAGAAACTAGAAGGAAACCTCAGGTATGAGCAGAAAGCGCCGAATCAGAGTGAGGTCGGCCTCGGTATGGAAAAGGCCGACCCTAACCCCGAAGGCTGTTGCGAGCAGAAAGCGTCGAATCAGATTGAGGTCGGCCTCGGTATGGAAAAGGCCGACCCTAACCCCGAAGGCTGTTGCGAGCAGAAAACGTCGAATCAGATTGAGGTCGGCCTCGGTATGGAAAAGGCCGACCCTAACCCCGAAGGCTGTTGCGAGCAAAAAGCGCCGAATCAGATTGAGGTTGGCCTCGGTATGGAAAAGGCCGACCCTAACCCCGGAGGCTGTTGCGAGGTTCCGTATGTCAGAGATGCTGCTGGACTTGACCCAAGGGGACAGCCCGCGGAGGAACTGGAATCTGTACCACTAACGTCTGAGGAAAGGAGAGTGAACATCGGCACCAAATTGGGGGCTGAGCAGAGGGGCAGATTGGTTGGTTTCTTGAGGGCTAACGCGGATCTGTTTGCGTGGTCGCACGAGGATATGCCAGGAATTGACCCGGGAGTGATGGTTCACCAGTTGAATGTGGATAGGGATTTCGAGCCAGTAAAGCAGAGGCGAAGGGCATTTAACTCGGAGAGGAATGAGATTGTTGCCGGTCAAGTAGATGAGCTGCTTAAAGCAGGGTTCATCAGAGAAGTTCATTATCCCCAATGGTTGTCCAATGTGGTACTAGTAAAGAAGGCTAACGGGAAGTGGCGGATGTGCATCGACTTCACCGACCTGAATAAGGCGTGCCCAAAGGACAGCTATCCTTTGCCCATGATCGACCAGTTGGTTGACGCAACAGCAGGGCACGAGATGCTGAGTTTTATGGATGCATATTCAGGGTACAACCAGATTAGAATGCACGAGCCCGATCAGGAAAAGACTTCGTTCATCACTAGTCGAGGGTTGTATTGCTATAAGGTCATGCCGTTCGGTTTGAAGAACGCTGGGGCGACATACCAGCGAATGGTAAACCGCATGTTTGCTCCGTTACTGGGAAAGAACATGGAGGTGTACGTGGATGATATGCTGGTAAAGAGCTTGAAGTCTCAATGCCATGAGTCTGACCTTAATGAAGCTTTCCAGATCATCCGGAAGTATCGAATGAAACTAAACCCGAGTAAGTGCGCTTTTGGGGTGACATCAGGAAAATTCCTAGGATTCATGGTGCATCAGAGGGGGATAGAAGCAAACCCAGACAAGATCAGGGCAATCATGCAAATGTCCTCCCCGACCAATCTCAAGCAACTTCAAAGCTTGAACGGGAGGATCGCCGCCTTGAACAGGTTTGTTAGTAGATCAACTGACAGGTGTTTACCCTTCTTTAAAATTTTGAGACAGGGATCACGTTTCGAATGGACTGGAGAATGCGAAAAGGCTTTCCAGGAGCTGAAGGGCTATTTGAGCTCGGCCCCGCTCTTGGCCAAGCCGCTTCCTGGCGACGAGCTGTTGCTCTATGTCGCGGCCTCGGACACGGCTGTAAGTTCTGCACTGATCAAAGAAGAAGAGAAGCTCCAACGACCTGTGTATTACACCAGCAAGTCGATGGTTGGAGCAGAGACTAGATACCCCCAAGTGGAGAAGCTCGCTCTGGCCCTAGTTACGTCGACCAGAAGGTTGCGTCCGTATTTCCAAGCCCATAAGGTAACAGTTTTGACCAGCTTTCCTCTAAAACAGGTGTTGCAGAGGCCAGAAGCCTCGGGTCGCCTCATGAAGTGGGCAGTTGAGCTGAGTGAGTACGACATCCATTACAAACCTCGAACTGCCATGAAAGGGCAAGCTGTGGCAGATTTCCTGGCAGAATTAACGACTGCTGAGGAGAAGGCCGACCCTCAGAGGTCCGAGGCCGAGCAGAGCAAGTCAGGCACAGAGGTCAATATGCTGAGTGTAAGGGAGGTGAAGCAGACTTGGACACTCTTTGTAGACGGGTCTTCTAACACCAAGGGTTGTGGAGCAGGAATTTTGCTGGAATCCCCTGATGGAGGAAGATTTGAGTATGCCCTGAGATTCAATTTCAAGGCCTCGAATAATGAAGCCGAATTCGAGGCCCTCCTGGCAGGATTGAAGTTGGCAAGGGAGATCGGAGTTTCAGACATCATGGTTCAAAGCGATTCACAGCTAATCGTGAAGCAGGTGTTGGCAGAATACCAGACTAGGGAACAGAGAATGAGCAGGTACTTATCCAAGGCCAGGCAACTGCTGTCCCACTTTGAGAAGTGGGAGATCAAACAAATCCCGAGGTCTCAGAACGCCAACGCAGATTCACTGGCTCGCTTGGCGGCTGCCTATGATACAGAGTTGAGCAGGACAGTGCCAGTTGAGGTTTTGTCAGAGCCTGCAGTATGTGCAGAGGAGATTCTCGAGACAGATGGTCGAGCAGAGGCCGAGGCCGAGCCTAAGGACAAGTCCGGGGTCGAGGCCGAGCCTGAGGATAAGTCCGAGGCCGAGCCTGAGGATAAGTCCGAGGCCGAGGCGGAAGATCTGAGGCTTTGAGGTCGGTGATCCTGCAGATGGGGAGGGTATCCCATCAATTGAAACTAAGCCCTCCCCAGAAGCAGGGGAAGCTTCATGGATGGATCCGATCCTTGATTACTTAGGGAAAGGCGAGCTGCCAACAGAGAGGACAGAGGCTAAAAAGGTTCAGAGGCGAGCATCGCATTTTGTGTTAAGGGAAGGGAGACTGTATAAAAGAGGCTACTCGATGCCGTTGTTGAGGTGTCTTCCCCCTAGTGATGCTAACTACGTTATGAGAGAGATACATGAGGGGGTGTGTGGAAATCACTCAGGAGCAAGGTGGTTGTGTCACAAGATAGTCAGGCAAGGTTACTATTGGCCAACCATGTTGCAAGACGCTAGGCACTTCACTAGATCTTGCGATCAATGCCAAAGGTTTGCACCCACTCCAAGGCAACCACCTGAGCCTTTAACGAGCATTATCAGCCCGTGGCCGTTCGCGCAATGGGGAATCGATCTGATCGGACCTCTCCCCCAAGGTAAAGGGCAGACCAAGTATGCAGTTGTGGCTGTGGATTACTTCACAAAATGGGCAGAGGCAGAACCACTAGCAACTATAACTGAAAAGAAGGTCACTGACTTTGTATGGAAGAATATTGTGTGCCGTTTTGGGATTCCAAACACTATTATATCAGATAATGGTAGGCAGTTCGACAATGCCGCTTTCAGGAAGTTCTGCTCAGATTTGGGCATAGCACATCGTTGTTCATCCCCAGCCCATCCGCAAGCTAACGGCCAGGTGGAGGCTGTGAATAAAATAATCAAGCAGAATCTTAAAACGAAGCTTGAAGGACTAAAAGGGGCGTGGGCCGAAGAGCTCCCACGTGTACTGTGGGCGTATCGGACAACAGCACGAACCTCAACAGGAGAAACACCATTTTCCCTTTCATTTGGGGCAGAGGAGGTAGTCCCAGTGGAGGTCGGCATCCCCTCCCCAGGACAGAACAGTTTAGTGTGCAAGGGAATGATGAAGCAATGAGGTTGAACCTGGACCTCCTAGACGAGCATCGTGAAATGGCTCAACTCCGGGTCGCGGAGTATAAAAACAGAGTTGCCAGATATTATAACGCAAGAGTGAAAAGGCGCACCTTCAAAGAAGGAGACCTAGTACTGAGGAAAGTCATGCAAAACACCAGAGATCCTAATGCAGGTGCGTTGGGTCCAGCATGGGAAGGACCTTATCAAGTTAGCAAAGTGGTCCGCCCCGGCACCTATGCCTTGGTTGATGAAAACGGGAAACCAACTCCACACCCATGGAATGCAGAACACTTGAAGATTTACTATCAGTAGCAATAGCAGGAAAAAGTGGCAGGCAACGCCACCACTACAGGAAGGCCGAGGCCGACCAGGAACAATGACTTTCTTTATGTTTACTTTACATAGAAACTGTCTGTCATTTATCTCATTGTAAAACACACAAACATTTGCAAACTCAATAAAAACTATTATATTGTGTTTTGCATAAGAATGATTCTTGCAGAGACAAAATTCTTGCAGAGAGGTTGACGCATGCCCTCAACCTCCCAGGGTCCCCAAAAGAATGTATGCACCTCCTGGGATGAATACAACAGCTTGAAGAGAGGCTCGGAAATGTCCTCGACCTCCCCAAGTTTTCTCCGACTAAGTGCATGCACCCTTGGGATGGAAAACAAGCAAACGAACAGCACAGAGGAGCTGGTCGGCCTCATGCCAAGGCCGAGGCCGACCTTCCAGAGGCCAAGGCCGAGCTTCACCCTTAGAGGCCCAGGTACGAAGTTAGTTTTTCCTTACTCAAAAAATTCATGTCCAAGATATTGAATGCATATTTTGAGTGGGGGGTAGGGATAAGGACAGGTCGAGTCCACGGTCACGTGGCGACAGTTTTGATTTTCTTTCCGTTTTGTATAACACATGTCCATGGCGCTTCTTCGTGGTACGATGTCGACACTTGCGAATTTAATGAAGTTTTTTGCATTGTGTTTCGCATAAAGTGCTTTTTCCATAGGAGGTAACGCGTGTGGCCAGACTTCCGCACTTCCCCCGACTGAGTGTATGCACCCTCGGGATGAATACAGCAGCTTGAAGAGAGGCTCGGGAATTTCCTTGGCCTCCCCAAGCCTTTCCCCAGAAGAGTGTACGCACCCCTGGGATGACTACCACAGCTTGAAGAGAAGCTCGGGAATTTCCTTGGCCTCCCCAAGCCTTTCCCCAGAAGAGTGTACGCACCCCTAGGATGACCATGACGCTTGAAGAGAGGCCCGGGAATTTCCTTGGCCTCCCCAAGCCTTTCCCCAGAAGAGTGTACGCACCCCTGGGATGACCATGACGCTTGAAGAGAGGCCCGGGAATTTCCTAGGCCTCCCCAAGCTTTTCCCCAGAAGAGTGTACGCACCCCTGGGATGACCATGACGCTTGAAGAGAGGCTCGGGAATTTCCTACGCCTCCCCAAGCTTTTCCCCAGAAGAGTGTACGCACCCCTGGGATGACTACAACAGCTTGAAGAGAGGCTCGGGAATTTCCTAGGCCTCCCCAAGCTTTTCCCCAGAAGAGTGTACGCACCCCTGGGATGACCATGACGCTTGAAGAGAGGCTCGGGAATTTCCTTGGCCTCCCCAAGCCTTTCCCCAGAAGAGTGTACGCACCCCTGGGATGACCGTGACAGCTTGAAGAGATGCTCGGAAATTTCTTGGGCCTCCCCAAGCCTTTTCCCCAGAAGAGTGTACGCATCGTCATGCCAAGGCCAAGCATCCCAACTCCAAGGCCAACCATCAAGCACACATTCAAGGCAGCGTGACTTTAGCACAGTCACTTTACTTTTTGGCGCAGTCGAGGCGCTCAAGGCCGCAGGGAGATGCTTAAGGTAGAATCGGGCAAATCTGCACATAAGCCTGGACGTCTGCGAGCAAATAGTACAGAGATGCTGGTCAGCCTCATGCCAAGGCCGAGGCCGACCATCCCCCTTCGAAAAGGCCAGGTATGGAACTAGTCCTTCTCGCTCGAAAAATGCAACGCTTGAGGTAATAAATGCCCATGTCGAGTGGAGGCTGGGAATAAGGGGTAGGTTAAGGCTATTTCGTTCCTTTGTTGTAATCATCATGCAACTTTCCCACTATTTTCCAGTAAGGACTGACATATGAATGCAGGGGGCTAAGCACTGAGCTAACAGGAGCTAGAGGCCCAGGCCGATCCGGGCCTCCTCCCTTGTTTTCCTTTTGCAGGAATTAACTTTTCAATGCAGGGTTGTGAAGTTTTCTGTTTTTCCTATTGTTAATTATGGAATGAAGCACTCCGAACGACCCAGTACGGGGGTCTCGCTGGGGGCAACGCCCCCTAAGCTAAAATGAAAAATGTTGTGCTCGGCCTCTTCCCGAGGCCGAGGCCGACCAAAGAGGCCCTCCGGCCACTTCTGTAACTTATCACTCTTCTCATTTCCGTTTCACCTAACCCCTACTCAGGGAGTTTTTACTTTGCATAGCTCGCCCTCTCTTGCAGGATAACAAAGAAGTCATACAAAAGTCAGCACGAGACGAGAGTTGTACTCTTAAATTTGGCTTAAGGAGCTCGGCCTATAGCATTAAAGTCGCACCTGAATCTCAATTCAAGAGTGGGGGCTTAATGTTATAGGTGATTTTGGACCACACAGATGGACAAGGAGCTGACGAGGACAATCGGGCAGAGGTAGGATCAAGAGACCGACCCAGAGGAAGACCGGACCAAAGGGTCGGGCCAAAATGGCCCGACCCATATGGTCGGCCTCGGCAAAAGGCCGAGGCCGACCATTCGGCCCGTTTGCACGGGCCGAGCCCGGTGACCTCTTTTTGGTCCCTAATGCCCCGAATCGTCCCGGTTTCGCCTGGTTCGCCCCGAAACGCCACCGAATTCCTAAAAAACCCTAGGAGGACAAACAGGTATAAAACCCCCTCTTCACCACGGAAGAAGGGTTCGAAAACTCGATTCTTGACTCTCCCCTTTACTATCTGTAGCTTCTCCTCAGTTTTCTGACTTAGGCATCGGAGGCGGTGTGGCCTACACCACGCCGGTGTGCAGCGGTTTTTGCTGGTCTTGCAGGTCACGTCTTCCCCAGTTCCTACAAATTCACTGTTGGTGCCACGTGAAGGTCGGGTGAGTCTTCTGTCCGGATTTTGGCATCAACATAGATGAGTTACTTCAATCATCGCTAATTGGTTTTGAGATGAAACTTATGTTATCTAATATGGTATCAAAGCTCATTAAACCCAAACGGATATATTCGGTAAAAAAAAAAAGATTCGATCAAAAAATGGTGAACCCAAAGAGGTACTACAAAAAACTACAAAAAAAAAAAAAAAAAAAAACTATTTTGAAACTATATATAAACTACAAAACTATTTCAAATCTATATCTATTGATTATTAAGTGACATGCAAATTTTTTAATCTATATTTAACGGCTATTAGAAAGACAGCTACATTGTGACAATCACATACTATAATTTTTTTAAATAGTCACTTTCAACTCCCTCTCTTTAATGAGCTATATGTGGGAAAATCTAGATTTTATAAAATATATTTCCCTTAGGACTTAAGCATGGAAACAAACTAAAAATCAATTAGAGATATATATTATGTGGCCAATACATGAAATTAGAACCTATTTAGTTTAGGTCTTCCTCAACTATGCAACTTAATGGATAATTCTCTGTATCATAGGGGGAATGGGAGACTAAAGAGACGTAGTATATTGAAGACCATAGCCTTGTATTTATACGATCCTAGAATTTCCCATAATTTCCTTGGAGTTTCTCAGCAAGCCACACCTCGGTATGTCTATTAACTCGAATATAATTGTCATTTAATTTGTTACCCACATGTGAATTAACCACTTGATGCATTTTGTTTTGGGTTTTTTTTTTCTTTTTTTACTAGTATCATTCAATTTAATGATGCAAAATTCATCCAGAATTTATGCTACCTCAAATTAAATTCAATGTCTCATATCAATCGAAACCTAGTTTAATGTATAAGATACCAATTACAATTCTAAATTGATGGTTGGATCTCCCACCATATTATTATTATTGAACTAGAAAGATCCACCTTTTTCTTGTTCAAAAAAAAAAAAAAAAAAAGATCCACCTTCTTCTTTTTTTTTATATATATTTTTTTTATTAGATATCCTTTTATATCTTTCATAAATTTACCACTATTAAAGAGATAGTCATCTTCAATCTTTTTTCATATTCTTTTCCATTTATATGCAAAAAAAAATTGGTCTCACAAATCCTTCCAACTCAACTGAAGGGATAAGGGCAAGAAAGTGCATTGATTTCCTTACCCTTTGTTTACCCTCTGTTTGGAATTAGAAAAGTTCAAGAAACGATTTTAAATCCTATGATTTGAAATTCGAGAAATTATTTTAAATTCTTTATCTCGTTTGGAACGAAAATGATTTAAAATGAATGTATTTAAAATTTTGTGTTTAGATGGTAATCGGAAAAGAAAAGAAAGTAAGAAGTTTACTAATATAGGTTTTTAATATTAATTTATTAATAGAAAATTAAAACATGACAGGGTCAAATAAGTAATTTAGTTCTAAATGCTATGAAATCTTGCACAATCCGATGGTTTTAGTTGAGTTTTTTTTTTTTTTTTTTTTTTTGCGTAAAAACACGATTTGAAATCATTTCAGATCATTCACTTCCTTGTGATAACAAATCCTTGTGATAACAAACAGGAGAATTGATTTGAAATTTGTTATGATTTAAAATCCTTCAAAATCATGAGGCTTCAAACAGAGCCTTAAAGATTGAATCGATGAGTCACGTTAACATCAAGAATTAATCCTTTATTTAGAGACTATTTTCAAAAGTTTTAGATTTCTGAGTCTAAAAAATTCAACAATAAACTCGGAGGACTAAATTAGAAATAGTTGTTTTTTTAAAAAAAAAAGAAAAGAAAAGAAAAGAAAGAGATGTTATTTATAATAAAGGGAAAATACATTTTTTTTGTTCTTGAGCTTTGAGTTAGGTTTTATTTTAGGGGCTGTTTGGGGCGCTGGGTTGGTTATAATAGCTGGGGGTTATAATAGCTGGGGGATTATAATAGTCTGGGGGTTATAATAGTCTGTGTTTGGGGTGCAGATTATTATAGTCTGGGATAAAATAGTCTGTGTTTGGGGTGCAGATTATTATAGTCTGGGATAAAATAACCTGTGTTTGGGGTGCAGATTATTATAATCTGGGATAAAATAGTCTGTGTTTGGGGTGCAGTGTTTTGGGATGCAAATTATTTTAGTATGGGTTCAAATAATCAATGTTTCAAGCTGACTGTTTTTTTTTTTCTTGACTTTTTTTTTTTTTGTTTATTTTCCTCATACAACTTTGTATTTCAAATATTAATAATAAAAAAGGGTTTAGTTGTAAAAAAAACAAAAGTTTTGGGTACAGGGGTTAAATTATGTGTTTAGCTTAAAAGGAAACAAAAATAACCTAAAGTAAAGGTTGATTTTCTTTGTGTTTAGAGTCATGGTGTTCACACGAGATTTCGACAAAGGAAATTTAATTCGTGGAAATGAACTTGATTTTATTGATTTTGTATGTAGAAGTGTTACAATCTCTAATATTTATCCTCTGATGCTTTCTCTCAAAATATGGAGTCTGATCTGAGGGCTGACAAGCTTGATCTCAGATGGAGGAAGGTTGAATCTTCAACTTGTATCTTGATGAAGAAACGGTTGATTCTTTGGAGTCTTTCAGTCGTTGGATCTTCTGAGTCTGGAGATGGCCGAATTCTGAATCTTTGATCTTCTGAATTCTTTGGATTCTCTGACTTCTGAAGACTCTGGACCTTGGGAGAATGCTCTGGGCTATGGCTTCTCTGACTCTGTCTGAATGCCCCAAAATGAATGGTGGCCTCCTCTATTTATAGAGTTTGATGGACCTCATATGGGCTTGGGCTTGGGTCCAATCTTTGGGCTTAGACTATGTTTGGGCTTTAATCCAACTTATTTTTAATAAAATTGGATTATTTTAATTTAGCCCAATTTCTTCGATGATCTCGAGTCACATTAGTCTCGAGTCCAATTGCCACGTGGCATAATTTGATTGGACTCGACTTATGTATCAATAATAGACAAGTGGCATTGTTTGATTTGCCGAATTTTAATGTCTATTAATTTAATTTAGGGACACGTGTAAATTTGTAATTGGTCCCAAAATTATTTTATCATTAATTCAAATTAATGACATGGCAATTTGTGATTGGCCGAAATTTCTCACTCAACAAATGCCCCCTTTTCGAAATTTATGCACCAATGTGCGTGCATGGATTTTGAAAAGCATAGTTTAAAATCAAAATGTAGGATATTTGTTCTTAATTTTGACTTTCTTGATATGTCAAATAATCAAAATATGAATTTAGTTCGAAATTTTGATTTTGATTGATTTTTTTTTTATTTGACAGAGTTTAATGCCAATTAATCAAATATGAATTTGAGTCATAATTTTGATTTTCTTTTTTTGGCAACAAACCTTTGTGAAAATCTCAATAGCCTTCATATTCCAAATTGTATTTTGAGTAGGATTGATGTTCATACAATTTGGGGAAGAATTTAGAGTCCACTCAATATTAATTTGGAGTAGAATTTAAATTTAAATTTTCCTCAAATTTTGATTTGTGATCAAATTTGGACTACGCCCAAATTTTAATTTGAGGTGGAATTTTACCAAATCTTGACTTGAATTTGGAATGAAATTTGAATTTGAATCTCGAATTTTGATTTGGAAGATAATTTGGAGCAGGCCCAAATTTTAGTTTTAGAAAGATTTTGTCAAAAAAATCTCGAATAGAATTTAAACTCTATTCACCTTGGCTTGAATTTTAGGATGAAGTTTGAATTTGAATCAAATGTGGAAGAAAACTTGGAGTATGTCCAAATTTTAATTTGAGAATTTTTTTGCCAAAATTTTTATTTTGAATTTGAATTCTAACCTTGAATTTTGAATAAACCTTGAATTTGAATTTGAATCAAGCTTGGAATTGAAATATTTGAATTTGGAATTTGATTTGAGCCAAAGTTGGAGATTTTTGCTCCAAATAGGAATGGGAAAATTTTATACCCGAAAATTGCCTCAAATTTGGAATATATATATATATATTTTTTTTTTTAAAAAAAAAAATAATAATTTCGGAATATGTCCAAAATTTTATTTGAATTAAAATTCAACTCTATCCAGGAGATCATCAACCTAACAGGCCGATCATCCAAGAAGATCAACAAGTCCAATAGGTCGATCCAGGAGATCATCAACCTAACAGACCGATCATCCAAGAAGATCAACAAGCCAATAAGCCGATCCAAGAGATCATCAAGCCAACAGGCCGATCCAAGAGATCATCAACCTAGCAAGTTGATCATCTAAGAAGCCCAACAAACCGGCCCAAGAAGAGCAACAAGCTAGAGGCCAAAGTTTATATATTTAAGAGAGAGAATCAGAGGATTAAAGTTAGAGATTGTACACCCACACGCATACAACATTAATACAATATATTATTTATTCCACGTGTCTCCATCCCCGAAGTTACGTGTGAACAAATTGGCACGCCCAGTGGGACCATTTCTACCTCTCATCTCTCTCTCTTACCTCAAAACATAAAAGTAAATATGTCATTCAAGACTTCTTCGATGGCCGCTGTCGAGATCAACTCTTATATGAGTTCAACTGCCCATTGTTGCTTCAATGAACTGAGGTTGCAAGAAGATAAAACTTCTATCATTGCAAGCGAAGAAACAACCTTGCAGGGGGCATATACCAATGACAAGTTTCTTGTGAAGTATAACCCTCTGTTTGAATCTGATTTTGACGTAGTGACTGTCATGATGACTGAGACAAGAACTATGGAAGAAAGAATGACTAAGATGCAAGAACACATCAACAACTTGATGAAGGCGATTGAAGAAAAAGATTCTCAAATTGAGCAACTAAAGAGCCAAATTGAGAACCAACATATCGCTGAATCAAGTCAAACCCAAGTCGTAAAAAATCACGACAAAGGAAAGTCTATAGTGCAAGATGATCATCCACAATGTTCTGCTTCGATCGCTTCACTATCCATCCAACAGCTCCAAGATATGATCACAAACTGTATCAGAGCTCAGTACGGTGGACCTACTCAAGATTCCCTCTTGTATTCCAAACCTTATACTAAGAGGATTGATAACTTGAGAACGCCAATCGGGTATCAGCCACCAAAATTTCAACAGTTTGATGGAAAGGGCAATCCTAAACAACATATTGCCCACTTCGTTGAGACATGTGAGAACGCTGGTACTCGAGGGGACCTACTAGTCAAACAGTTCGTTCGAACACTTAAAGGAAATGCGTTTGACTGGTACACTGATCTAGAACCTGAGTCAATAGACAGTTGGGAGGAACTCGAAAGAGAGTTTTTGAATCGCTTCTACAGCACTAGACGAACCGTTAGCATGTTCGAGCTCACCAACACTAAACAACGAAAAGGTGAACTCGTTGTTAACTATATAAATCGCTGGAGAGCTATGAGTCTAGATTGCAAAGATCGCCTCACTGAACTCTCTTCCGTTGAGATGTGTATTCAATGCATGCACTGGGAGCTCCTCTACATCCTTAAAGGTATAAAGCCTCGCACCTTTGAGGAACTTGCAACTCGTGCCCACGATATGGAGTTAAGTATTGCTAGTCGAGAAAACCAAGACCTTCTCCTCCTTAACATGAGAAAAGAAGGAAGGAACGATGAAGAGACTATAGAAGAATCCATGGTTGTAAACACAACCCTTCCCAAGTCGTCTTCGAAAGAAAAGCGACAAACTAATGGAGCGCATCACTTAACTTTAAAGGAAAGACAGAAGAAAATCTATCCTTTCCCTGATGCCGACATCCCTGATATGTTGGAACAACTATTGGAAGCGCAACTGATAAAGCTTCCTAAGTGTAAACGACCAGAAGAGATGGAGAAAGTCGATGATCCCAAGTATTGCAAGTATCATCGAGTTATCGGTCATCCAGTGGAAAGATGTTTCGTCCTAAAGGACTTAATTTTAAAGCTGGCTAAGGAAGGCAAAATCGAGCTCGACCTTGATGAAGTAGCCCAATCAAATCTTGCTACAATCAAAGGAAAGAGCAAACATCAAAGAAAGAATGATCCTAAGAAACTTCAACCCAAGAGGAAGAGAAGTAAAAAGTTTTCTCAACCTCAACAAGTGATGTTGAATAAATCCTTCTCCAAAAATTTCCACAAAAAGGAAAAAATGAACTTTGCGACTTCATACTGCATCGACGTAGAAGAAGTTGACAATTCTGAGAAGGGTGAACAAAGGACTTCCGTCTTTGATCGCATCAAGCCTCCAACTACTCGTCCTTCGGTATTCCATAGAATGAGTATGGCCGCGACAGAGGAAGAAAATCAATGTTCGATGTCCACCTCCACTCGACCTTCAGCTTTCCAAAGGCTAAGTGTCTCTACACCAAAGAAAAGTCGATCTTCAACATCTGTCTTTGATCGCCTCAAAGTAACAAGCGATCAACCTAAAAGAAAAATGGACAACTTGGAGGTGAAACTTTTCGATGAAGTAAACCGCGACAAGAAGCTTCATAGTAGCGTCTCGTCACGTATGAAGAGGAAATTCTCTGTTCTCATAACTACAGAAGGTTCCTTGAAGGTGAAGCCAAATCTCATTGTCTTGACTAATCCTATAAATGAAGGATCTGATCAAGACCATGATAAAGATAAGAGCTTTTAAAATGTAAAAGCTCCTTATCGCAAGAGCCTAAACTGCATGATGCTCCTAGCCCACACGAGCTTAAAAGGTGAGTGCAAAAAAATTTTTTTTGAACTACGTTATGACTTGATCCCTTTTCTTCAAAGGGTACGTAGGCAGCTTAAAGAAAACTTTAAGTTCAGTCTCTACAAACAAAAAAAAAAGAAAGTGCAACAAATATTGAAGCACGACGATATAAATTGAGGAAATTCATCACTAGTGGGGGCAACACAGCGAATGAAAGTTGCTTCCTCCAAGTTCGAAGGTTCTCACGTACTTCGCTGCAGTTCCTTCCCCCCAAGTTCGAAGGTTCTCACGCGCTTCGCTGCAGTTCCTTCCTCACAGTTCGAAGGTTCTCACGCGCTTCGCTGCAGTTCCTTCCCCCCAAGTTCGAAGGTTCTCACGTCGCTTCGCTGCAGTTCCTTCCTCCAAGTTTGAAGGTTCTCACATCGCTTCGCTTCGCGCTGCACTTCGTTGCAGTTCCTTCCTCCAAGTTCGAAGGTTCTCACGCGCTTCGCTGCAGTTTCTTCTCCCTAAGTTCGAAGGTTCTCACGCGCTTCGATGCAGTTCCTTCCTCCCTAAGGTCGAAGGTTCTCACTCGCTTCGCTGCAGTTCCTTCCTCCAAATTCGAAGGTTTCGAAGGTTCTCACGAGCTGTGATTCGTTGTAGTTCCTTCCTCCAAGTTCGAAGGTTCTCATGCGCTTCGCTGCACAGTTCCTTCCTCCAAGTTCGAAGGTTCTCATGCGCTTCGTTGCTACCTTCCTCCAAGTTCGAAGGTTCTCATGCGCTTCGTTGCTACCTTCCTCCAAGTTCGAAGGTTCTCTCACGCGCTGCTGCAGTTCCTTCCTCCAAGTTTGAAGGTTCCCTCACGCGCTTCGCTCGCTCCTTCTCCAAGTTCGAAGGCGCTTCTCTCCGTTGCTACTTCTCCAAGTTCGAAGGCGCTTCTCTCCACTGCTCCTTCTCCAAGTTCGAAGGCGCTTCTCTCCACCCCTCTTTTTGAAGGTTCGCCACTGAGGTTCTCCTTCTCCAAGTTCGAAGGTTCACCGTTGCTCCTTTTCAAATGTTTGGCGGAGGTTGACGTCCTCGTTCCGCTTCATCTTCAAATGTTGGTAGTTGACGGCGTCTGCTGCGCTTCATCTTCAAATGTTGGCAGTTGACGGCGTCCGCTTCGCTTCATCTTCAAAAATTGACTGTTGATAACTTCACTTCATATTCAAAAGTTGATGGTTGAAGTCTTCGCTACATCTGCAAAGATGAACAACTTTAGTGTTGCCTTTATCTTGAAAGTGTCCAGACTGGAAGATGCATCTTAGCTGCAAGTTAAAAAAATGCTTGATATCAAACCACAAAAAAAAAAAAAAAAAGAAAGAAAGACAATAAAAGTGTTGTTAAAAAAAACGGTGACCACCCCTGCAGGAAACTACAGTCATCAAAGTGACTGGTCTAGACAGGTGGTGAAATCACTGCAAGTGAAAAGCTGATGACGACCGTGGTGACCACCCCTGCAGGAAACTACAGTCATCAAAGTGACTGGTCTAGACAGGTGGTGAAATCACTGCAAGTGAAAAGCTGATGACGACCATGGTGACCACCCCTGCAGGAAACTACAGTCATCAAAGTGACTGGTCTAGACAGGTGGTGAAATCACTGCAAGTGAAAAGCTGATGACGACCATGGTGACCACCCCTGCAGGAAACTACAGTCATCAAAGTGACTGGTCTAGACAGGTGGTGAAATCACTGCAAGTGAAGCTGATGACGATCGTGGTGACCACCCCTGCAGGAAACTACAGTCATCAAAGTGATTGGTCTAGACAGGTGGTGAAATCACTGCAAGTGAATTTGGTGACGACTGTTGCACGAAGCTTGCACATTCAAGGAAGAAAGAAACAAATTGCAAAAAAAAAAAAAAAATAATAAATAAAAAAAAAAACGAAAATTTAAAAAAAATAAAAATAAAAAAAAAGTATAAAAAAAAAACGAAAATTAAAAAAAAAAAAAGAAAAGAAAAGAAAAGAAAGTTTCCTACTTGGATCCCTTCTTGAATGCTCTCTGCAATTGATGTGTGCTCTCCCCTGCTGAGGTTCAACCTTATTTATAGAATGGAAGGTTGGATTCAAATAGATAAATCTTATCTCCAACGATAATCTTTATCAATTTTGGGATGAGTTCAAATGTATATCTTATCTCCAACGACAATCTTCATCAATTTTGGGATAAGTTCAAATATAAATCTTATCTCCAACGGAAATCTTCATCAATTTTGGGATGGGTTCAAATATAAATCTTATCTCCAACGGAAATCTTCATCAATTTTTGAAGGGTTTGAATATAAATCTTATCTCCAACAAGAGTCTTTGGTTCAAATTTTAACCCAAAGATATGAGATTTGATTTAAATCAAATTGGGAAATAAATTTTAGTCCAAATTCCCACCAAATTTTGGGATGCAGCCTTAAATTTACTTAAATTAAATTTTGGGCATAATCCAAATTTTATCCCAAATGAACCAAAGTCAAAACCTCAAATTCTATTCCAAATGCGAGTTAAAATTGGGTAGGATTTTACCTCAAATCAAAATTTGGGTATAAACCAAATTTTGCCCAAACTTGAAATCAAAGTTTGCTGCCAAATAAAAAAAATCAAAATTTTGACCAAAATTCATATTTTGATTAAATTGACGCACCAAATGGAGTCAAAGTCAAGAACAAATACCTCGCATTTTAATTCCAAAATATATTTTTCGAGATTCACTCACACATAACTTGTGCCTAAATCTCGAAAATGGGGCATTTGTTGAAGGAGAAATTTCGGCCAATCACAAGTTGCCACGTCATTAATATAAATTAATGATAAAATAAATTTGGGACCAGTTACACATTTACACGTGTCCCTAGATTAAATTAATAGACATTAAAATTTGGCAAATCAAAGAATGCCACTTGTCTATTAGTGATCCATCAGATAACATCAGCCAAGTTCAATCAGATTATGCCACGTGGCAATTGGACCCAAGCCCAAGCCCATATGAGGTCCATCAAACTCTATAAATAGAGGAGACCACCATTCATTTTGGGGGGATTCAGATTTGGAGACAGAGTCAGAAAACTCAGAGTCCAGAGCATTCTGCCAAGAGTCCAGAGTCGGCAGGCCGATCATCCAAGAGGATCAACAAGCTAACAAGCCGATCCAACAGATCATCAAGCCAACAGGCCGATCCAAGAGATCAACAAGCCAACCGACCGATCAAGAAGATCAACAAGTCAGCAGGCCGATCATCCAAGAGGATCAACAAGCTAACAAGCCGATCCAACAGATCATCAAGCCAATAGGCTGATCCAAGAGATCAAGAAGCCAACCGACCGATTAAGAAGATCAACAAGTCAGCAGGCCGATCATCCAAGAGATCAACAAGCCAACCGACCGATCAAGAAGATCAACAAGTCAGCAGGCCGATCATCCAGGAAGATCAACAAGCCAACAAGCCGATCCAAGAGATCATCACGCCAACAGGTCGATCATCCAAGAAGATCAACAAGCCCAATAGGTCGATCCAGGAGATCATCAACCTAACAGGCCGATCATCCAAGAAGATCAACAAGTCCAATAGGTCGATCCAGGAGATCATCAACCTAACAGACCGATCATCCAAGAAGATCAACAAGCCAATAAGCCGATCCAAGAGATCATCAAGCCAACAGGCCGATCCAAGAGATCATCAACCTAGCAAGTTGATCATCTAAGAAGCCCAACAAACCGGCCCAAGAAGAGCAACAAGCTAGAGGCCAAAGTTTATATATTTAAGAGAGAGAATCAGAGGATTAAAGTTAGAGATTGTACACCCACACGCATACAACATTAATACAATATATTATTTATTCCACGTGTCTCCATCCCCGAAGTTACGTGTGAACACCCCACTTTCAACTTTTTTATTTTCAATAAACAAAGTTACCATAATCTATAAAAATTAAAGACATTATGAACTTAGAAGTTAGATAGAACTACTATTAAAGAAGTCGATGACTTCTAAACTAAGTTTAACTTTGATGAACTATAAAGGTAGATCGTTCACTAAAAAGAAAAGAAGTAAAAATGGATTTAAGAAAAAGTTATTCTAAACTATTTTCTTTAAGTTTTTACTTTAAAAAGTATAAAGTTTTTTATTTTTCTTAAAATACTCTTCAAGTAACCCCTTTTCAATAAGTAAAAAATATTGAACTAACTAAAATTATTGCTTTATTTCATTTTATTCTATTTTTTTGTCTCATTGTCACTACAAAACCTAAATTTTAATTGTCAAAACGAGTATAGCTTAGCGATAATTAACATATAGTTTGAATCAATAGGTTAGAAGTTCAAATCCCTTCACCCTCAAATATGTTGTTGATCTAAAAAAAAACCCCTAAATTTTAACGTTTTGTCTATTATTTTTTTTTTTTTCTGTTTGAAATTATATTCAACTCACCATCATTATAACGTAACTATTATCCTTACCAATTGTGATCATATACATAATTTTTAGAAAAATATATTTTTATTCCTTTCTTTTATATATTGTCGAGAGTACATGTGAATTGCAGCTCAATTATGCTCATTTTGACTATTGTTTTATATTTTTTATTCTTTTTATATTATTTCATTTTTTTATTCCTTTATTATATTTAACTGATGTCAAAATAAGTATAACTCAACAATAATTGACATGCGAAGGTCAGAAGTTCGAATCTCCTACCTCTCGTTAAACTAAACCGTTGTTAATGGTAACAGCTACATTCGATGATTTTTTTCCCTATTTTCACTTCCCTTGCTATTTTGGTCCCCTGAATTTAATTAATAATTGTCATCAAACTTCCAATTCTATTGTTAGTATTTTCTTTTTCCTTTTTTAGAACAACTCTATGTTAAGATATTGCTTGTACATGGTGAAGCTAGAAAGATAGGACCAATAAGGTATGATGATTTTCTTCTAAGATTGAATTGATGAGTCACATCAAGGTCATCAATTAATCTTTAATTTTAAGAGGAACTACTTTCACAAGTTCAAAATTTAAAGTCACATCAAGTTTCAATCAAATTTTATAAATTTATTTTAGTCTTGGAACTAAAAAAAAATTAATAATAATTTTGATTATTGTTGTCTACTTATGTAGCTCCACTACATGTCTATGCTAATACACTATGAGGTTGTTTGGATCAAGGCTTTACAGTTGTTTGAAAATAATATGTTATGAGAATTAAAGATAATTGTGTTTGTTTGTGCATGAGAATAATCTAATACACATCTTCAAAGACATGTTGTTCTATTTGTCGAATGAATATTGGTAAGATAACAT
The DNA here is from genome assembly GCA_036850905.1 of Luffa acutangula. Classification (NCBI taxonomy): domain Eukaryota; kingdom Viridiplantae; phylum Streptophyta; class Magnoliopsida; order Cucurbitales; family Cucurbitaceae; genus Luffa; species Luffa acutangula. Next base: position 49,960,499 of record CM072096.1, on the reverse strand, counting down.
TGAGAACCAAAACAATTACTCTTTCGAGACTTAAGAATTAAAACAAATATTTTGAAAAGTATCTAACAGATTCTTCAATTTTAAATTCTGTCTCGTAGGGTCCTAAATTGAAAATTTTCTATTCTATTGATTTGCAAATTTTTTAAAATATCCAATAGTTCATCTCGATTTATTAGACACAGAATTACAAGTTTAGGATCTATTACATAGTACATACTTTTAAAGTGACCTTAATTCAAATTTGGACATTTAAAAGTCCAGGTTTAAGGACTAAAACAAAATAAATTTGAAAGTACAATGATCAAAATAATATTTAAATAGAAAATAAAATTTGATACAGCTGTCCAAATCAGGGGTAAAAATGGAATTTCATCCCTAAAAAATTTTAACAAATGTTATATAAAGACTTTTGACATTTGTAAATGGAGAACGTCAGAGAAGCACAACGAGGACGCCGACGGCCCGCCACCGCCACCGCCACCGCCACGTCAGTCTGGCCCCACGACGGTGGACGAACTTTCGGTGCAAATTTCAATTTCCCGATTCCCAATTTTCACTTTCCCCAATTTCCCCTTTTCTTTTAATTCTCCATTTCACCGTCGATCCGCCGCATCCCCTTTTTTCACTGTACACACAAATCACAGATGGATTCTTCCCCCGCCGCCGCCGCCGGCTATCTTCTCCGGCACTCCTCTTCTTCCAGCCACCACTTCCTCGACCTCTTCTCTTCCCCGCCTCTGCCATCCTCCGCCGTCGTCTCCGGCTCCGATGAGTTCCACGAATCCGAAGTCTTCTGGACCGCCGATCTCGCCGTATCCAATAACCGTCCCTTCCGCTCCAGAAATATCTCTTCCGACGATCGCGCCTCGAGTTTCGTCCCTCCGAACTCCGGTATCCTCGCTGCCTTGTCCGATGACGCCGATTTTGATCGCAAAGAGAGAATCGGCACGATTCTCACTCGAGAGAGTTCGATGGCGATGGCTATATCCTCCTCCTCCTCCTCGTCGCGATCGATTCCGAGGCCGATTCAGAGTAGTAGAGATTATTCTCAATCTACGCCTTCTAGGAAATTTCAGCAATCGGCTCCGATCAACGTGCCGATGAGGAAACAGAGGAACAATGGCGAGATTTTCGCGGAAGAGGATGAGGATGATGATCAGGAGGAGGAGATGTTGCCGCCGCACGAGATTGTGTCGAGAGGCTCCGGCGTGTCGCCGAACACGACGTTTTCGGTGCTGGAAGGCGTCGGAAGGACTCTGAAAGGGAGGGATCTTCGCCGAGTTAGAAACGCCGTTTGGCACAGAACAGGTTTTCTGGATTGAAATCGATCGCTTCTGTTAGAGTTTGGTTTTGGTTTTGATTCTGATTTTGATTTTGATTTTGATTTCCGTTGATGTTGTTTCCACTGTCCAATTTTTTTTTGGGAGGGATGAAAGTGGAAGGCGTTCTGGGTTTTGTTCTGTGTTCGATCATCAGTTCATCTTCTTCTTCCAGGATTTAGTTGTGAAGAATCAATGGGATGAAGTTGAACTATGAAATTTTCTCAGTTTTTGAGCTCTTGGTTGGGGGAATGGGGACTGTAAATTTTGATCCTTTTGAACTTCAAAAAGGTTTAATTTTAATTTTTAAGTATACAAATCTTATTTAATGATATTGGATTCTTTTTATTTTTTTTCATTTTTATTTTTAAGTTTAATATTTGAGGTGTGAATTTGAATCCTGTTGAGTAAAGTTTCATGATAGTTGAGCTGATACTCATGTTGACAATTATCTCATGTGTTGCCGGGTTAAGGTCTAGGTTATGTTCGACCAAAAACTTTGATTTGGGCTATCAACGATCACGTTTTTCTACCATAGTTTTCATCTTTGTCAATGACACATTTAAATTCAAATTAAAAAAAAAAAAAAAAAAAAAAAAAAAAAAAAGTTTTGAAAAAACAAAGAAATTTGTAAATGAAAGTAGAGTTTATAGGCTTAATTTTCAAAAACAAAAAACTAAATGGTTATCAAACGATGCTTTATTAAACACTTAGTTTTGAAAACCTATCCAACACAAAATAAAAGAGTGTATTTGGTTTAAATTTTTAAGTGTTTAATTTTGAAAATAAATCATTTTGAAAAAATTTTCTAGTGTTTGACAACCACTAAAAATGACTCATTAGAAGATGAGATTGATAAATAAACCATTTTGAGAGAAACACTTGAAACCAACTTTTTCAAAAAAACTTCTAAAGTAAACAATAACTTATGTATAAAAACATTTGTGAGGAAATGCAACCAAACATATGAGTGTTTAAATTCTAAACAATTTTTATACCAAATGTTTTTTTAAAAATGCATTGTTTAACTCATCACCATATTGGTAAGATACACCCATCTTAAAAGTTTAATAACTAACATTTATTATTTTTCTTAAAAAAATATCTACATGCATTTTATTTAATGAATTGTTTGTCATAAATTTTTATTCTTTTTTTTTAAAAAAATCAATATCTCATGGATAAGGCACAAGCTATGAAAAAATTTGAATGTTTTTAGGATTGAACATAAGGCTGCTTATTCTGTTTTTCTATGTTATTACTCTGTTGTTATAAGGATAAGTTAATATTAGTTAGGTAGACTTTTTATAATAATTTTTTTCTTTAGTGAAAATTGGATAAACTCTCACTTAATTAGTTAATTGTATGCTAATTGTAGGCATACAACCAAAATCTAAAACGATAATTGTAATGAGTTGCAAAATTATGGTGCATAATAGCAAATATAGCAAGTTTTTAAAATAATTGCAAATATGGCAAAAATTTTAAATGAATTTTTTATATCTCCAAATTGCCCTGGCGTGCATCTTCTTCATCCTTGTTTTTTTTTTTTTTTTTGTATTGATAGAATCTATCAGTGATAGAAAAAAAAATTTCTATCAGTGGTAGAAAAACTTTCTATCAGTGATAAAAATCTTCTATCATTATTGAAACTTTTCTATCATAAACCAAACAACACGATTGAAAACCTTGTTCAAGTAAATTTTTTTATTCAATTCATAATGCTCATCTTTCTATCACCTATCACTGATAGAAGATTGAAAACCTTGTTTAAGTAAATTTCTTTATTTGGTTTATAATGCTCATCTTTCTATCATTGATAGAATTTTTTTTCTATTACTGATAGAATCTATCAGTGATAGAAAACTTTCTATAACCGATAGAAAACTTTCTATAGTTTCTATAAGTGTTTGTGTTCTGATATCATATTGTTTTGTTAGTTGTTTGGTTATTGTTGCCATTCTATATGTTTTTGTAGTTGTTGTGTTCTATCATGACTTTTTTTTATCACTGATAGAAAGACATTCTATCAATAATAGAAACTTTCTATCACTGATAGAAACTAGTTGTTTCGTTATTGTATGTTGGATTTTTCTATCAGTGATAGAAAAATTTCTATCACTGATAGAAAGTTTCTAGAAAAATTTTCTATCATTGATAGAAAAATACTTATCATTGATAGAAATCTTTTCTATCATTGATAGAATCTATCGAAGATAGAAAATTTCTATCACTGATAGAAAATCTTTCTAATTCTATCGGTGATAGAAAACCTGGAGGGGTATTTTAGTAAATGCAACATGCAGATCATCAGATTTTGCCATTTTTGCAATTTTTTTTTGTGGGCTGCTAAATTTGCAATTATTTTGGTCCATATTGCTATCCTTGCAACTGGCCCAATCTAAAACCCAATGCAACCGAATTGAATTAGGATCCGTTTGGAATACATTTTAATTTAAATGTTTTCCAAGAATGCATTTTTTTAAAAACATTTTGTACAAAAACTTTTTAGAATTTAAACACTCATATGTTTGGTTGCATTTCCTTATAGGTGTTTTTATACACAAATTATTGTATACTAAAGACTCTTTTAAAAAAAGAGAAATTTTGGTAGATAGACCGTTTTGGAGACATATTTTCACATATGTCCAAAATTTTCGATATTTACAAGATTAGATTTTCGGATATATTTTCTTACCTTTATACCCTTTTCCTATCCTTTATTCTCAAATAATATTAAAAATGATAATAATATATTCCATAGATAGCCAACCAAATATGCTTCATTTTAGGAAAGTTAGTTTTCACCAAATCCCTTAAATTAATAACGTATTTTCGTATATTCCATAGATGTGATAGATTTGATTTCTTGTTGATGCTAACGTATTTTCCTTTTATTTCATTCACAATTTTCATCCATTTTCGTTATCTTGTTTGGTAATTTTCGGTTTATCCATTTTTTTTCTCCTTTTTTTTCCTTAATTTTCTGTTGATCCATTTTTTTTCTCTTTTTTTTTTCTTCTTTATCGATTTATTCCTTCACATTTTTTTCTTCGTGGTAGCAATTTTCTATTTTCTTCGTTAACCGAACAAAAGCTAATCGATTTTTTCTTCCGTTTTTTTCTTCCTAACAACAGTATATATAACATGTTCGATGAAATATCTAAAAAAATGTGTATATATTTCGATTAATACTCATTTTAGTGACAAAACTATTTCGGTTATTATATATATATATATATATATATATATATTCCCAGTAACATACCGTTTATAATCTATGCATATATTGCATTGATTATTATATATTCTAGTTAATATTCGATATATTACGTACTTTTTTTTTTTAGATTTTTGCATTTTACAGAAAAACATTTATATTCATATATAACTTCATATATACCAGCTTATATATACTATGTACATAAGTTTTCCTTTTTTTACTCATAGCCACGTATACCGAGATTTTTTTCTTGTCTCATTACCATAGTATTAAATATACACTTGTATATTTAGTTATTTGCCAATATATATTATATATATACATGTATGTATATTAAATATACCAATGCATTTAGGAGAAATATAGATATTGGAAAAAAAAACATGTATATAACTATAAAAAACCTTATTTTTTAAATAATATATACATATGTATATATTAAATATACCACGGCGGTGATGAAATTCAACGATATCCACGATAAAACAACGACAATTTGAGGGCAATAACTGGGCTGGTGGTATCCATTCATGCATGGGTGTTGCTTATTCGAGTTTGCAATGGCAATGGTTGGACGACGACGGCGCTTCCGGTGGTGGTTGGTCATCGGCAGCAAGAAAATGATCGGAGATGAAGAGGGAAAGAGAGGTCGAGAGACCATAAGGGAGAAAAATCATGAGGGAGGAATGAAGGGAGGAAGAAACCATGTGTGAATTGGGAAAAATAGTGAGTGGTTTTAGGGATTTTTTTTTTGAAAAATTGGGAGTGATTTTAGGAATCTTTAAAAATTGGAAAGTAATTTAAAAATCATTTTCCTTTTTTGTTCTCTCTCACCCACGGTCTCAATTTTTAGGAAATGGTTTTTGTTTTTATTTATTTATTTTAAATAGTTAGTAGTGAATATGAGGGTTGAAAGGTAAAATGGCCATGATTTTTATGAAAAAAAGTTGAGTCATTAGGCTTTTTCTGTAAAAAATGGGAAACTTAGACATTTATGAAATATAGGGCCCAAATTTGGACTATCTATGTACTTTTCCCTTAAAAAATGGTTTCAAGTGTTTCTCTCAAAATGGTTTATTTATCAATCTCATTTTCTAATAATTCATTTTTAGTGGTTGCTAAACACTAGAAATTTTTTCAAAATTAAACACTTGAGTTAAACCAAACACACCCTTAGTTTGATTGTTAAAAGTATAAAACTTAAAAATAGTTTCTCTATTCAAGATTTGATTTAGGTTCAAGTAGCATCAAATTTATACCGAATCTTCTACTCTCACTTGTTGTAAATAAATAATAATATATATATATATATATATATATATATATATATATATATATATATATATTTTAAAAAAAAACCTTCAATATAACTTTATTTTAAGTTCTAAATTTTTTGTTTAAACTATAATTATTATGATCATTACCATAATTTTATTTTACCATTTAAAAGATGGATAATGTAGGATTCATTAAGTGACAACGACAACATATGTTAGATGTTAGAGCTACATACATAAATCATGGCTAACATGAGCACAACTTAAATGATTATGAGGCCTATGGTTCAAATCTCCCCACCCGCTTGTTGAAAAAAAAAAAATGATACATAAGTTATGGATGGTTAAAGATGATTGTTGTGATTTTATGAACTAAAATAAATATTTTAAGATTAGGCTCCATTTCATAACCATTTGACTTTTGTGATTGTTTCTTCACAATTTCTCTCATTAATTTTCATTTTTGTTAAGTAAACATTATAATTTTTAGTCTAATTCCAAAAAAGAAAACATTCTTTTTTTAGTTTACAAAACTTGACATAGATTTTGATAAATAAGTAGATAACAAAACATAAAAACTCATAGGTGAAATAAGTCATCTCTTTGTTGGATTTAATCAATTTTATTGAAAGTCGATGTACAAATTAAACACAATTCACTATCTAGTCTACACAATCTCAACAAAGGAAAAACTCATGCCTCGTTTGATAACCATTTGGTTTTTGAAAATTATGCTTGTTTTCTCTCAATTTTCTTACCATGGTTTTCATCTTTGTCAATGGTACATTTGAATTCCTAACCAAATTCCAAAAACAAAAACAAGTTTTTTAAAAACTATTTTTTTTAGTTTTCAAAATTTAGCTTGGTTTTTGAAAACATGGAAATAATGTATTAGGAAAACAAAGAAATTTGTAGGTGAAACTTGAAAGTAGTGTTTATAGGCCTAATTTTCAAAAACCAAATAGTTATCAAACGAGCCTCAGTCTTTGCAAAATCAATAAACTACACAATGTAGTGTTCGCAAAGCACTTTGATATCTTGGTCAAACTAGGGTTTGTGTTATGTTAGCATAACAAAAGTTAGGGTTTTTCTTCTAATAACATATATTGCGCTTCAATTTTCGCTTTCTATTTATATGAAATTGCCCAAGGTTCCAAAGTCGATCCCTACTGCACTGGAGTGACTAGGCAAGTAACCAACCATGTGAGCACATTCCCAAGCTTCTAGACCACCTGAGCTTGGTTGGCTCAGATCTATCTTACATGCTAAGCTCATGGCTTTCTTTGGAACTTTTACCTTCTAGGCTCCCTGATGGCTCTTTCTACTTTTTGGATTCACACTCACTCCCAATTTAAAGTTTGTGATTTGACCTTTGATTCCTTAACCAAACACATGAAGTTCAATTTGAGAATGAACCTTCTAAGCTAGTATGTCATACTGTACTCAGTCTTGATGGGTCCGCCTTAAGCATAGTAGTCCAGTCACATCTTAAGGTGAACCTCCAAACGTGTGCATTGGCCTATAGTGCACGCCTCAACCTTGACATTTCTTTTGAAACTTTACCTATAAAAAGGGGGAGGGGTTTGAATGTTCTTCACTCATTTCAACCCCTCCCTTTAGATCGTTCTTCTTCCTTCTTCTTCCTCTACGTTCAATTTTTTTTTCCTTGAATTTCATCCTTCTCCTAAGGTAATCCATTTTTTTCCTTGTCATCTAGGATGGCAGAAGAGCACAGTTTAAATGTTGCATTGACTACCTATGATGAGGGATAGTTTCTTTCAAATGATTATGTTGAGTCGTCTAGCGTCATATAATACAAATCGAGGTGTCAGATAGGGAGGAGTGATGACAGTCTCGCGTCGCTTCTCAAGTCAGGCCATCATCCATCAATGACGGAGGCACACCTCAATCTCCTGTGGTATGAACATGAAATACTCAATTATGTTCAAATGAGGGTTTCGAGTTCGGTTGACAACTCACATGATCCTCCTCCTGACGAGGTCGCCTTTTATCTTGCCAAATTATGCTTTGGCGTTCAACTTCCTTTACCGCTCTTCGTCCAAAGATTCTTGGCCTTGCTTCAATTGGTTACCACCCAAATTGTCCCAATGGCTAGAGCCACTTGACAAGCATGCAGGCACCCAACTGGTTCCCCTTTTTATGGGTGAAGTTACTTTTTTTAAAAAAAGAACAATTATGTCGAGGCTAAGGCACAAATCTCCACCATGCACACAGGCGCAACAGACGCACAAGCATGCAAGCGCACCTCTATCGCGCGTAGCAGGAGCATGAAAACTAGTTCAACATGAAAAATGAAGAAAACCAACAAAACCAACTTAAATTATACTAGTTTATCGATCCACCATACGATAGTCAGTCAACTCAATATGGATGAAATTTTATTAGTTTCAATTGTTTGGTTCCTAAAACTGACATGATCTGAACTGCTTACACGCCTAACCTCAACTCTAGTTTCTCACCTATTAGATTTCACACTTTCTGAATCCAATTACCAAAGATATCCAAATAAAGCATTGTTCATTCACGCTTAGGTCTGAAAACAGAAAAAACAATCCAACATCATGATGAGTGAGATTGGAAATTTGGAAGACCCTCAACCTCATACTAGGCATAGAAAGAGAAGCCATATACTAAGCTATAAGTTATGAGTACCACTTACATGATGAGATTAGGAGGTCATTATCCCTTTGCTCTTTCTTCAACCAACAAACACTGGAAATTCCTCCTTTCCTTCTGTCATGAAAAAAATACATTGTTTTGATTGCTGCATACACGATCAATACAATGCTACGAGTGTGTCAAAAGTTAATAACCAAAAGCCTTAGTCTTTAACCGATGCCCGTAGTATTTTCACATCATGGATGGGTCTGTATCAGAACAAAAGACAATTGAATTAGCTTCAACTCACTTCTGCTATAATATGATCTCATAACACTTGAAAAACACTAGAAAAAGTAACTTGACTAACTATTCCAACAACTTAGTTCAAACATGTTTAGATAACTGTCTTCCAAAAGTTCTTTTTCCCCTGGATTTTCTTTAGTTTGTTGTACAAATCAACAAAACGATCATTTCTTCTAAAATTACAGCTTCCTCAATAATATTAATTTTTGGATTAAATTGGGATTAAATATATAATTTAATCCCTAATGTTTAGTTCATTTTTTAAAATTTGTCCCTAATTTTTAAAAGCTTAAATTCCATCCCTTATATATTAAGCATGGACCCCAACACACTAATAATGACGTGGGACATTTTTTTTTTCAATCAAGTCCTTACTATCTAAAGAGAAGTTAAAATAAATTGACAAAATGATAATGCTACGTAAAAATACATTCTATTAATTGAGTTGAAAATATTATATGATTTAACTTAATCTAATAACGTCATCAACAAACACCATTTATTAGATGAACAAACATCATTTTTTATAATTCACAGATCATTCTTTTTAAAAGGATAAATGATGGTAATAAGTTAACTTCGATTTAAAAAATTGAATATATTTTAAAAAAATTTTGAAAGTTAAAAAAGAGATAAGTATGAAATTGAAAAATGGTATCAGAATTCTAAAACCAACTGGCTTCAGTCAGTACATACAGTGAAGAAAAGTCCATTAATCTAAGCAGTTTTATATTGGTCTCGAGTTTGAACATCAACCTTTCTAAGAAGCTTTTTCATCTTCATTGACATTGAAGAGTCTATTTTCTAAAAAGCAAGCTACTTGAATCAGATGTGCTCTGCAGAGCTGGCCCCTTGATTATCTTGGGATGCCTTTAAGGGGTTAAACTTCTTCCTAATGATTTCTAGATACCTGTTAATGACGTAATTTTGAGTATGTTATTGAAACAATAAAACATGGTGTGATGGTGGTGATCCCAAAGGATGCAAAATGACTTTGGAATAGTCCGTTCTGGCCAATACCCCTAGGGACTTAATTGTTGAATGACCTCCACTTCATCTCGTTGTTAGTTGGAGGAAAGTTTCTCATCCTACATAGCTGGGAGGTTTTGAACTTAATAAGCTATTTCGGGAAAATAGATAGGTGGGAGGATCGAGATTTAGGACTTCAGAAAGATTACCATCAAGGAAGAATTGTTGAGTAGAAAATACCAAAATCTAACTTGAATTTTAGAACGGCATTTAGAATAAAGAGTTTGAAGAGCAGTTTCCTCTTTCGTATGTGCTTTGAATTGTACCCCTGAATACCTTATTCGACACAGAATGAAGGACTCTGTACCCTTGGTCTCTTTACTCATCTCCCCATCATCTTCCAATTCAGAGTTCCCCTCTATTTATTACTATTTTGAAAAGGTACCTGCTGAAAATTACATGCTTTCTGTGGTCTTTGGAGTTTTCCATTGAACGGAGTGGTATAAAGTAAACAAGATTTAAAAGAAGTTTCTAACAGTGGCACTTTCCCTTCTCCTTATTGGAATGTTTAGTGCAAAATAGTTCTTTCGAGGACTAAAACCATGTTCTCTTATTTTAATTCAACTTGGTCATCCAAGCCCCCATCAAAAACCCTTTCCTAATTGAAATTCCTTTCTGTAAACTTCTTAGCTGGCAGGTGGATAGCTTAGTACCTTTTCTGTATTGCTCCTTTCATTGGAGTGGAACTTATTTCTAATTAATTAAAAAAAAAATCTTTTTCAGAAGTGCAATATCAAAGAATTGGGTGGTTAATAAGCTCTACTACTAAAGACAACGGGGATCCGGTTTTTTATCGCCAAAGCACCAAAAATATGGGAAGGTAACAAAAGAGAAGACATACCTATCATTGTTATCAGTTTGGACACTGCCAAGCCTTTTGATTATTTCCATTCCCCTACAAACTCTTCCAAAGATGGAATGCTTCCCTGAACATAAAGAAAAATGGATAGAAGACATATTAGTTTTTAACAAACTTACACAGAAAAATGTACCGATTTAATTGCAGGAATTCAAATAGCTACAACTAGAAACACGTTGAAAAGTATCCAATGGACCGATCCAAGGAGTGATGCATTAAAAAGCTTAAATATAGGTACAAAGACCTGCAACTTAAAACGGTGAGGTAGTTAATAAAGTATTTAAAGTTGGGAGAGTACAAGTAATTCATTCTTCTGAACTCGTTCATTTCAAGATGATCTTGCAACACATAACTCAGATTTTTCATTTGCAAATATATATCACATGCGGTACCTCTCACACCCAAAAATAAATAAATAAATAAATAAAAGATGTAGAATTTCAAATACTAAATGATATCCATAACAGTTTATTTTCTTTCTTACTCAATTTGAGCAAGCCGTTTTACATAATTTCCTCTTGGTATGCGCATTAATTGATTGACATAACTTTAAAGAAAGTGCAAGAATAACTAGAAAAGTGCTTACCATCCAAGGATGGGCAAGGAGCAAGAGTGATAAAGAATTGGCTTCCATTTGTATCAGGACCAGCATTTGCCATTGATAGAATACCAGCTCCAGTATGCTTCAACTCTGGTTTTATTTCATCCTCAAACTTCTTACTGAAACACACCAGCACGTCGGAAAAAACCCCCAATTACTAAATACCTTGCAATGAAGACTCAAGGGCCCCAGAATTCAACTCAAGTACTTAACCATGTGAAGTCAGCAAGAGAACCACATGATAAAATGAATTAAAACCAAAACTATTGACAGAAAAAATGAAGTAATACATACCCATAAATAGATTCCCCACCTCGTCCAGTTCCTGTGGGATCTCCACCTTGAACTACAAAATCCTACACAAAATAGCCAAACCCCATGGAGTAAAATACTGGTCACGCCTCCAAAAGATCAACCTGCAGCTAAAATAATGCCTCTAAAGAAGGAGAGACAAACCTTAATAATCCGATGAAATTTGACATTGTCGTAATAACCTCGCCGAGAAAGCTCAATAAAGTTCCTACACGTTCTCGGTGCGTGTTTGTAGTAAAGCTACGATCAAACATCAACAACACAAGATTTCATAAGCTTCATTTATTCTTCTCTAGTTTCAGTTTTACACAAAAGAGTAGTTGAATTCTACAAACAAGCAACTAGAAAGAGTAAAGCTAAATTCAAGCTTAACGGAGCTGAGAAGTTAAACGAAAGATTGAAGAAAGGAGAAGAGAAAGAGTACCTCGACGGTGAAAGAACCCATGGAAGTCTCCAGAGTAACCTCCGGCGGCCCTCCTTCGGCGCTTGCCCACATCGTTGCTGCACTGCAAAATCACAGAATCTTTCGCGCGTGAGAGGGAAGAAGAAAATATGGAATGGGCTTTTGTTACTTGGGCCTAAAATGGGCCAGGCCCAATGAACAGTTACTTTTGCATTATTGAATGATGAATGAATTTTGGGAAATCCTTAGGAATGACAAAAAAAAAAAAAAAATTACAGGGTACTTTTAAAAAATGGCCAAACCGAATTTTCTAATGAAAAATGGCCAAAACATATTTTCTAACCTATTTTCGGATAACACGAAATACCATTTTTACCCTAAGTGTCTCACACGATCTCTCCTAGTTTTTTTTGCAGTCGTATATCTCATTTAAAAAAAAAAAAAAAATCTGTAACTTACAATCCCATGAATTAAGGAACTAACAGTTACAGCCTCAATTCTCTCTTCAATCTGTATTCCCGTTTCCAAGATTCGTTACAGCCTCAATTCTCTCTCTCTTCAATCTGTAGTCCAGTTTATAGAATTATGTGTTTGCGCAATTTTTCGCTCTTCCATCTACATTCTGGGTTGAACAAGATTTTTACATGCTCATTTTTCATTCTTCATCATCTATCCGGACAAGGTTTATTGGACACTGTTGGACGATCATAGGTATTGCTTTATATCCGAGAATGTTGCTTTTTATAGGGGTTTGCTTTCCTGAATGTATTCACTTTCTTAAAATTTCATTGGTTTTATCCTTGATGCTTTTCCTTCCTTTTCTTCCCAGAACTAGATGTCTTCCATTCCGATTTCTTTATGGTACGATGGTGTGTGGGATAGTTGCTATCAATACACTGGATTCAAGACGTCAACAATGTGCGTAGATTCTAATTGTACATTCGAACAACTCGTCAATTGCATTGATAGTAAGCTCTCATCTCATAATAGTGGGAAAATTCACTGTATCTCTTTGTACAGCAACATCTCTGGTAAGCCCACTGTACTTAGGCTTTGTGAGGATAGAGACGTTGCTTGGTTCTTGTTTTCTATATCCAACAGCAACATCAATGAATTTAGCATCATAGTGGATTTTGTCCAGTGTGAGTCTACAAATACAGTGTGTATGCAACAAAATCCAGATACGTCTCTCATTATCTCCCAGAAAAAACAAAAAATGAAGTTCATTGATTCCACTGAAATTGATTCCTTAGCAATAAATCTACGGGTTTCCACGCAAATTCAAACGGGTTTCCCTCAAGAGAACTTGAAGGGTCTTCCTTTTTTTTGAAAATGGATAGAATGCGCTTGGTCTTTGTGAGGGTTTCAAATTGGAGAATGGCAAGAGTTTATCTTGAATGGTATCTGTGAGGCCTTTTTATTTGCTTTTATGGATTTTATGAAATTAGATCCATGCGTTGGTATGATTTTTGCTTCTTTGAGGGTTTCATTTACAGTGTTATCATTAATTCTGGAGTCTTCTTTCTTATGGTTACCAAATATTATCAATTACATCTTATTTTTTGACCCAATTTGTGTGATGCATCAGGTTGTTCTTCAGTTTTTTATTTAATCGCAATTTCAATGGGGTAAGTTCTTTTAGGTGTGTCTTAATTTTTTGATTCAATCCAATATATTGCGTTTAAATTTTGAGTTGTCCTATTTTTTCTCCCGTTTGAATTTGAATTTGTTGTTTCAATTTTAATTCTCCAAATTTAATGGTTTAATTTGTAGGTTTGTTATTGATTTGGTTGTTGAATTAATACGTAACAATCCTAGATTTCCTCCCTCCTTTATAGGGTATTTTAATTTAAGTTATTTATGAATTAAGATTTGGGTGGGGGTATTTGTGTCCTATCGGTTGCCAAAAACATTTACTAAATTTAGCTTTTCGCCATATCCCAAAATGAAAATACAAATGGCTCTTTTTCAAATCACCTATTTTAAAATGGCCATTTAGCCCATGAATTTTGTATCCAAGGTAAGTAGGGAGTAAACAAATTTTAAAATTGTACATTTAATTTCTATAGTTTAAAAAGTTTTAGTATAGTCCATCTAATTTTAGTTTAGCTCCAATTTGACACTTATAATTTTTTTTTTTTTTAAAAAAAACTTCAATTTAATCTATATGATTGAATTTAGTTTCAATTTGATTTTAATAGTTAGGTTAAATTTGCCAAAAATAACATAGCTAAGCTGTAATTGGCATGTCCAAATGTTGTTGAACTAAAAAAAATAGTTATGTTAAATTTCGGGTGTGTTTAGTTTAACTTTTCAAGTGTTTAATTTTGAAAAAAAAAATCATTTTGAAAAAAGTTATAGTGCTTGACAACCACACAAAATGACTTATTAGAAAATGACATTGAAAAATAAATGGTTTGGAGAGAAACACTTGAAACCAACTTTTCTAAAAAGAGTTTTTAAATATACAATAAGGAAATGTAACCGAACATATGAGTGTTTAAATTCTAAACAAATTTTATTGAAAAAACATTTAAATTAAAATGTATTTCGAACCGTCTGATCCCTTTATTTTTTTTTTTTTATGATCGACCATCAGGACCAACCCAAAAATTTTCTTTTGTTTCTTATTTAGTTATAAACACTAACAAAGTCAACATTTACTTTTTTTTTGTTTTAGTTCAAAGATATGGTGCAGTGAGATTTCGGACATTTCATTTTTAGTATAATATTTTTTAGTTCAACAACATTTGAAGGTTGAGATTCAAACATGAATCTATGCCAACCACGACCAAGCCCTCCTCAACGAATGAAAACTTTACTAATATTATTACAGGACTTAGCTTACAATTCAACCTTCAAATTTTGTCATTTGCATCGCAAACGCACGCGTTATTTACATTGGGTTTTCAGAGGCGGCGAAGTTTTAAGGACATTGGATTGTAAATGAGACCGATCAGACTTCCGGAGCCTCCAAATGGGTCCTCCGGCGTGCCGGAGATCTTCGACGGCGGGATCTACGGCGCTATCAAACGGGCCGTCGTGATCGGAAATGGCTTCCCCGGCGCGGAGAATCAGTGCCTCGGTTTGGTCCGAGCTCTCGGCCTTTCAGGTCGGCATTCTCTTTACGTGAGTATATTGTTGTTTTCATCTTCATTGTACAAAGAATGCCTTAAACAAATCCAATTTTTGTTGGTCACCCATTTTCCAGAGCTGACTTTTAGTTTCTATGTTAGTTTGATCATAACAGCCCAGTTCATTCCATCAATTTCAGAGTTCTATTCGTCTTGTTGTGTGTTATATTTGTTCTTTTTCACTCTGTTTTTGTAATTTGCGTTCATTTTCTGAGATTTCTGATGGACAACGTATGGGAGACGCATCAATCAATACATGTCAAAAGTTGGGTTTATGCGACTTGGTATGCGTCCATTGAGGCCAGTGACTCTAGACCAACTATGAGCAGCAGGATGTTCATGTGTGTGGATAGTTTGAGTGAATTTTTGTTATGTGGGTCAGCATTTTTCTTGTGAATTGTTTGTTCCTTCGAATTTCATCTTCAATACACTCTTCTCTGGATATGATTGTGTGTCCAAGCTTGTGTATAACTCAGCTTATTTAAATGATTCATTGACTGTGATCCATCTATGTTTGTTGTGCAGCGGGTTATGAGGCCAAGGGGTGGGATCAATGAGTGGCTTAATTGGCTCCCCGTTTCTGTGCACAAGAAATTGTACCTTTTTATCAGGCAATTTTTTGGTGATTCTAGCATAAAAGTCAAAGAGAAGAATGGAATGCCTTTGCTGACCAAGAAAACTGGTAATGCTTGCTAATTCATCACTAGTCACTTTGAGTTCGAGATTCTGTTAATACCTATTTATGAAGTGAGCTACTGATAAAAATGATACTTTGAAAGTAAAGCTGATAATAGGGGTTAGTACCATAGCTAAACCTGATGTAAGCATATGTAGTTATTGGAGTGTTTTTGGAGATTGAGTAGTTGGCAGTTTCAGTTGGCCAGTACAGTAGGGGTTCGAGAGGCTGATGTAAAATTCACACAAGTTATTTATTTTTTTAATACAATAAACTACAACAGTGATTTGGACTTGATCTCTTGGATACCCTACGTCAGACTCTGAAAGCTATTCCTGATGGAATTGGTATTTGCAGGCTTATCACACGTTTTAGAAGCTGATGCAAAGCAAATTGCAAAAGTGGCTCGTGAAACATTTGATAAGTATATTCTGCATCTTCTTTTTTATGGCTTTTGTTAGGAAATGACAGTCTAACCTTTACCTCTTGGTGAATCCAACGGTCTTTACCACCATGTCCAACTCGAGGTTTTAATACCGTTCCTCAAATAAAGATTTGATTCCTTTATCATATATGTAGTTTGAGAACTATGTGACAAATTCCCAGTAGTGTGGTTTCATTCATGTTATTGATTAGCTCCAAAAGCTAAGAAGAGAGAGTTAATGTTACAATAGCCATGATGAAATCTTGCTGTATACTTTGTGTCTGGTGGTGGGTTCCAAAAATTTTTTTTGAGAAGAAACTACTAACTTCAGAGCTAATTCGTGATCAGATGCATGGCTGTCCTCTAAATGTTCGCTTTATGTGCTACTTTATCATTTTCATTATTAGGGATGGCCCCTTGCTTGTAATCGCATCTGGCAGAGATACAATTTCAGTTGCCAGCTCGATTAAAAGATTTGCTCCAGAAAATGTTTTTGTTGTCCAGGTGAAACCCCTTTCTCTTTGTAATCCCCTTAAAAACGACTATGGTGGACTAAATTATTGAGATAGTTAGGTCTGAGATCTAATTTTTGTCTATCTGCAGTCTTAATATGTATGCATTTTCTCATTAATCAGGTGCTTAAGATTTTTCAAGAGCTGACTCTATTGGTTTTTGCAATGCATTGCTTTAGATTCAACATCCGAGATCCCGGTTAGATAGATTTGATTTGGTAATTGCTCCTCGTCATGATTATTACTCATTGACTCCTCAAGCACGACAACAGATTCCTTGGTTGCTTCGCCGGTGGATTACTCCTTGTGAACCTCCTGGAAAAAATGTGGCAAGTATTTTAGCTTTGCACATATTCTTGATGCCATTGACATCTGAAAAGCGGTGATAGTAATTTATTGATAGCTGCATTTGTTCGTCATTGGGAACCTTGATCTACAGGTTCTTACTGTTGGAGCTCTTCATCGTGTTGATTTTGCTACCCTCAGGAGTGCAGCTTCTACATGGCATGATGAACTGGCTTCTCTTCCAAAACCACTGCTTGTGGTTAATATTGGAGGCCCATCTAGTAAGTTTCTTAATTTTGGTTTTAGAAAAACATGAGAAAAGATGTGGGCCAAGATTATGTGCAAATCTTGCTTGGAATCATATTTTATACAGTGTCTGTGTATGTGTGTGTGTTTTTCCCCTTTTCAAATCTAAACTGTTCCTTCCATTTATATGATCTTCCCAGACAATTGTCGTTACGGCGTCGATCTTGCGAAGCAATTAGCTACTATGCTGCAAAATGTTCTTTGGAGCTGTGGAAGTGTTAGGATATCATTTTCACGTCGAACCCCGGAGAAGGTACCCATTGATATCTGATCACTGATTTTTTTTTTCTTTTTTGGATTTGATAATTATATCTCCTGGTATGATGTTAGGTATCCAAACTCTTGGTGGAAGAATTCAGTACCCATCCTAAAGTCTACATTTGGGATGGTGAAGGTACTTCAGTTGCCTTGTTTTTCAGAAAAACATATATGATAATTGATGTATATCATAGAAGTTTGCCTAAGCTTCTTATTCATATTGCGTTACGTAGGACCGAATCCGCATCTCGGGCATCTAGCATGGGCTGATGCTTTTGTAATAACAGCTGACTCAGTAAGTATGTTGAGTGAGGCTTGCAGTACTGGGTATGTTTGAAGCAAAAGTTGTAACTGGTAACTAATGTGGTTCAGAACATCATTCATTTTGAAGTTCTTCTGTTTGTCTGACATGTGTATAATTTCGAAAGGAAACCTGTTTACGTGATCGGAGCTAATAGATGCATGTGGAAGTTTGCAGACTTCCAAAAGTCCCTGGCCGAACGAGGAGTGGTCCGGCCGTTCACTGGTAAAGAGGATGTAAGTCCAGTTATCTTTCTTGTGTTTTCAGGATTTGTGCAATCCACTTCAGCTTTAATACAACTTCAATTATCTGCACTAAATCCCCATTGGAGATGAATTAAATGAGTTAAGTTTATACATGTTCTTGACGCTCACAACCCGACATGGAATCGAGAATTGTTTTGATGCCATATTGAATCAACTTGAATTAAAAACTTAAGCGGATGGATTAGAGGTTTATATATGTTCTTGACAGATCTCCTGTGGTTTCCTTTGTCATTATTACTTAGACGTTGCAGATCAAAACTTTCCTGACAGATTGATCTCTCGATTGACAGATATCAGAAAGTTGGAGCTACTCTCCCCTCAACGACACTGCAGAGGCTGCGAGTCGGGTAAATTCGGCACTCGCTGCACGCGGGTGGAGAATTTATACCTCAACTATATGAAACTAAGGCTGAGCCTAACAATAGTTTACCATACCTGCTTGGAATTTTTTCCATCTCCAGGCAGTTTGTCATGCATTCATTCATTTGCTTGCTGACCCCATCTTTCGGGTTCTCGTGTCGAGCATGTGTAACGTTTCCCGCTTCTGTTCGGTTTGTATTCGCTTTCGGAGCATCTGAATAAAATAGCTACGAAGTTGTTTACAGGATGATCAAGCAAAATTGTGTATTGTCCTGGATCTATGGGTACTGAAATCTTATACTGAGTGGTTTATTGTTCTTTGCTGTCCATTCTAAGCAATGAAACTTAGTTCAATAATTAGCTTTAGCACCTTTGCCATCGTTATAACTGAGGAAGAAAACTGTGTACTGAATATATTTGAACTAATGTGCAGTATGTATATAATATTTTTATTCTTTTTTAGGCGTTAAATAAATGGATTTAAGTCTTCTCTTTAGTTCACGAACATTCTTATTTATTTTATTGGTTAAATTATAAAAAATATTCTTGAAATATGAGGTTGATTTCAATTATATTCTTGAACTTTCAAAAGTTTCATTTTCAACCTTTAAAGTTTGTTTTAAAATGATCTTTCGAGATATTTTTATTGACAAAAAATGATGTGTTTGGATTTGGTTTTATTGTTTTCTACGCGTATGTGTTCAAATCTATTCACATATGCAAACATGTCATTTTTCGTACTTGAATTTAATGAAAAAAATTCTTGAAGGGTCATTTTGAAATAAACTTCAAACTTCGAGGACTAAAATGAAACTTGTAAGAGTTTAGGGGTATAATTGAAACCAATCCCACAGTGAAGGGGTGTTTTTGATAATTTAACCTATTTTGTTTGTCGTCCTGAACTTGTACCTTGATGTTTTAGTCTTGAGACTTTACATAAAACATCAATTTAGTTTGGATTAATTTTTCATAACTAGGTGCCAAAGTGAGCATAGTTCAACGGTAATTGAAATGTTGTTAAGGTTTAGATGGTTGTCTTATACGATTACTTGAGGACACTCACAAGTAGTTATTAAAAAAAAAACATTATATTTGAGAAGACTCGTTTGATTTTCAAACAAATTTGGATTTTTTTTATTTAATGATCGATGAAAAATTAACAATAAAGTATTTGAAAGTTGAGGATGAAAGTGTTTTAGAACTTACCGAACAAAAAAGGATTAGTAGCTTCATCAACTACACTACATGATGCAATGAAATATGATGTTTTTTTTTTTTTCCTTCAAATTTTTATTATAAACATCTAAACTTCCATGTGAGTGAGAAAGTTGTTTGGAAGAAAAAGGAGTTGATTGGTTGAAGCATGGCTGGATAAGAGAAAAGAAAACTATGTGGTTTAGTTGATTGATTAAAGAGATTTCAGGACTTTGTTAAAGCTTGGTTGGTGATTAATTTAGGCAAAACAAATACTATTCCACTTGGAGATTATTTGATTGGTTTTGTCCAATCTATTTGTATGATTCAATTTTATTTTGCTCATTTTATTATAATAAGCTACATAAGTGGTGTTACATGCATTTTTTTTTTTGGGGGGGGGGGGGGTCAAATTTGTATTATACTTTATAAAAATTTGGTATAATAACAAACCTAGCTAATTTCATTAGGTGTTCTATTCTCTATTGTATTAACAACCTTTCCATTTCAATCCTTTTGTCATCGAGAAGATATTATTGAGTAAAGAGAAATGTGATATTATTAGAGTGAACAAACGAATTTAAAAAATGTTAATTTGATTAGAAACAATTTTCATATGTTAAAAAAACAAAGAAATTTAGGACTAAGGAGAGGTTAGAAACAATTTAAAATTTTGAAAGCATTATCAAAACTTTGGAAATAAAGTTATGGTTTAAATAGAGTTTTTCTTTAGTTCAACAAATATAAGGTAGAGGATCAAAACCTTCTCCACCTGAAAAAAGTAATAAGTATTTTATCAACCGAACAATGTTTGATTTGACGAAATTAAAAAAGAAGCATACTACAGCTTGTAATTTGCCTCTTTATGAGATAATTTTATAAAGTACCTTTTATAATGTAAATTAGCAACAACGACTATATTCATATAACACAACCATACCACGATACAACACAAGTTTTATAAGATTTTTTTAGTATAATATATATATTATATATTTATATGAACACTATATTTTCTATAAAAAAAAAAAACACTTCTAACTATTTTTTGGATGACTTTTTACAAGAAACCAAACAACATTTTAGTTTGCTAAAATCACATTTTTACCTTTCTAAAACCTGATATCAAACTCATTCTCTAAGTGCCATGCTTGATATATCTTTGAAAAAAGTGTTTTATTAAAATCAAAAATTAAAATTTTAGTCCACATGCTTATCTAGTTAATTCAAGAATCATATCTTATAAAAATTTGTCACGTTTGTGACTTTGTATTATACATATATTCAATTTCTATTATTAACAAACTCTCACTTAAATGTTGACGTGACATGTTCATTAGTTTATTCAATTCAACGTTACATAAAATCAACCCAACAAAATTTTATTATATATCATGTCAACATTTCGTCAACCATTTGAAACGATATAGTTCTAATATAATCGAGCTTAACCAAACATTAATAATTATTTCTAGAAACTTTGATGTTACAATAATTTTATCTAATAACCTTTGGAAAATTTTCATCTTGCCATGCATGCAACCATATTCTACAATTCTCCACCTGCTCTCTGTTTTATGAATGAAAAAGAAAGAAAAGGAAAAAAGCTATGCACTTTTAAGTCAAACAAATAAAGAATCTTCTTTTGCAACAACTCCCCCAAGTTTCTTCAATTTGCTCTATTATATTAATCCCTCAAATAATTCCTTAAAAATAATTAACACTTTTTTTCAACCAACCCCTTTATCTTCCTCAATTTATAGGCCTATTCCCAAGCTTCCATTTCTCACCATTACACAATCAATCTAACAACTTCTCTCCTTTGTTTTTCTCCCCCTTCAATTTCCCAGTTCAGAATATGAAGAACTCCGGCGACTCGACCGTCATCGACGTGCCCTCGACCGCTGGCAGCAGCAAGAAGAAAGCGGTTGTTTCGGCTGCTCCACCGCAAGCCGGTGGCGGGGTGAAGCGCGGGCTTGGCGTGTTCGACTTCGTTCTGAGGCTTGGCGCTTTGGCCACCGCCTTGGCCGCGGCGGCGGCCATGGGAACAAGTGATGAAACTCTTCCTTTCTTCACTCAGTTCTTCCAGTTTGAAGCTAGCTATGATGATCTCCCCACTCTTCAGTAAGTGTTTATTGGTAAATGTAGAATTTCATTCTCAATGATTTAGACTAAGTTCAATTTGATTTAATATATATATTTTTTTTTTTATAGTTGAACTGGTTTCAATTTTGTTTCTAATAGTTTTAAAAGTTTTAATTTAGACGGTGTGTTTTAGTTATATCTCACTAACCATTCTTATTATTACCACAAAATCAAATATTTGACACACTTGATTTTCATTTTAACATGGTAATGACTCGAGGAAAAAACTTTATAGTTATATGGTAGAACACATTATTTCTATACATAATTTAACATATTATTAAGTGATATATATTATTTGATTTCATGAACGGAAGTAAGAAAAAATGAGTAGGTTTTCGAGTGAAAAATAAGAAAAAAAAAAAAGTAAGCTTATAAGAGGGTAAATAATAGTTTAGGGGTGAATATTTGTAAAGTCTAACTAATTAAACCATAAGTATCTTATTTCAAAAAAAAAAAAAAGTATATATCAAATTAATTGAGACTTTCAACTATATATATATATATAGACAAAAATTGAAATTAAGTTCAAATCATAAATAGGAAATTCATTATTTGATTTTTTGAATAAAAAAATTAGGAACAGGAAGAAAATATTAAATTTATTTCTAACTCTAAACTTTGTGAGATTAATATTTATTTAATACGGTATTGGTACATGATATTTCCTATATTAGAACTTATGTAACGTTATTTCTTAATAATATCTAGTTTTAAAGAAGAGCGTATGTTTAAAATATGAATAAGATGATTAAATTTATTCTAACCTATCTATTTAAGCTTTTGAGTTCAGTGTTGTAATATATAACTTTTGATGAGCAGATTCTTCGTAATAGGGATGGGAATCATCGCAGGTTACCTAGTTCTCTCGCTACCGTTCTCCATCGTCTGCATCGTCCGCCCGACCGCCGCCGGAATCCGCTTGCTCCTCCTCATTCTCGACACCGTATAACTCCGATCAGAATCAACTTCATTAACATAATTCAACCACTTTCTTTTATAAATTCTCTCTTCTCATCTTCAATGGATTATATAAAAATTTGACATAAGCTTTAAACTATATAAATTTGCAGGTGGCTCTCACATTGGCCACGTCAGCCGCCGCCGCAGCTGCCGCCATAGTGTACCTGGCCCACACCGGAAACGACGGCACCAACTGGCTAGCGATCTGCGACCAGTTCGAAGATTTCTGCCAGAAAGTTAGTGGCGCGGTGGTCGGCTCCTTCGTCGCCGTTGTTCTAATTATGTTCCTCATCTTGTTGTCCGCTTTCGCCATCAGAAACACACACTAATCGCCGCCGCCGCCGCCGCCGACGGCCGAACGTGGAACGGTCCGATCTCTGTGTGTTTTGTTGTTAAATATTTCGTCTTGAAGGGCTTTGGGTTGTAATTTTCCTTTTTTTTTTTTTTTTTTCTTTTTCGTCTCTGTTTTGCTTTGGTTGGTCTTGGAAAATTTGGTTGAATATATTACATGTAATTTTTGTGGTTAATTACAATTACTATTAATCTATATTTTCACCCTTTCTATGAATATGAAGATTTGATGTTGATATCAAAGAGGTTGAATATTACAAGGTTAGTCCCTGAACTTTTAGCGTTGTGTTAATTTAATAAGTTTGAAACATTAAAAAACATTAAATAGGTTATCGAACTTTGAATTTTGTGTTCAATAAGTCTCTTACTAGTAGGTCCTTAAACTTTCACTTTTGTGTTTAATAAGTTCTTTGACTTTTAATTTTGTGTTTAATAAGTCATTGACCTATTCGACGTTATTTAAAATTCTCAAGCATACTAGATGCAAAATTGAAAATTTAGGGTCTCATTTTAATTTTATATCTAATGGATTGGTTAATTTTTAAAAATTTTGAATATGTTATTAAACACAAAATTGAAAGTTCAAGAACTTAATAGAAATTTTTTAAAGTTTAGGAGTCTATTAGACACAAAATTAAAAGTTTAGGAATCTATTAGACATTTTTAAAGTTTAGGGATTTATTAGATATTTTTAAACTTTAGGGACCTATTAGACACAAAATTGAAAGTTTAGAGACTTATTAGACACTTTTTAAAGTTCAAGAACCAAAATTGATACAATCTAGAAAATTGAAGGACTAAACTTTTAATTTAACCTATTAAAAAATTAAGGGATGACAAAAATTATTTGAAATATTGTAAAAATATATTTTTAAAAAATAATTTCAATTATAGTAAACGGAAAGATATACATATATTTGTGATTGACATTAATCAATATATAGATAGATTAATAATTAGTAGTTTATCAACATATAGTTTTTTTTTTTGGAAAAATACACTTTTGGTCCCTGAGGTCTGGGTTAAGTGACACTTTGGTCCCCGAGTTTTCAAACTCAACAAAAATACCCCCGAGGTTTGAGATAAGGAGCAATTTGGTCCCTGCCGTCAATTTTTCTGTTAAACCCTAACGGTAAGCTGACGTGACACTATTATTTTAATTAAAAAAATTAATTTTTAATTTTTTTAAATAAAAAATATAAAAATATTAATTTTATTATTATTTTTAAAATTCTCTCTCTATCTTCTCCATCTTCTTTCTTCTCCACCTTCTTTCTCCCTCCATCTTCTTCCTTCCCCCTCCCATCTTTTTCCCTCCGATTCGGCGCTGGAATCGGGGAGGAGGAGCTCCTCCTCCCCGAAACTCCCTTCTTTAAAAAAAAAAAAAAACAGAAGAAAGGAAGAGAAAGAAGAAGAAGGGAAGAAGAGAAGAAGAGAAAAAGAAGAAAGAAGGAAAAAAAAAATTCCGACGACCGCCGCCGCAGCCACCGTTCGCCGGCAGCCGGCGGCGGCCGGCCACCGGAGCTGAAGAAGATGGGAGGGGGAAGGAAGAAGATGGAGGGAGAAATAAGGTGGAGAAGAAAGAAGATGGAGAAGATAGAGAGAATTTTAAAAATAATAATAAAATAATAATATATTTAATATTTTTATATTTTTTATTTAAAAAAATTAAAAATTAATTTTTTTAATTAAAATAATAGTGCCACGTCAGCTTACCGTTAGGGTTTAACAGAAAAATTGACGGCAGGGACCAAATTGCTCCTTATCTCAAACCTCGGGGTATTTTTGTTGAGTTTGAAAACTCGGGAACCAAATTGTCACCTAACCCAAATCTCAGGGACCAAAAATGTATTTTCCCTTTTTTTTTTTTTTGAAATGTATCAACATATAGTTTTTTATCAGTCATATATTGGGATTATGCTTCTAAAAAAAAATATATTGGGATTATGGTTGATCAATATATATGTGATATAGTAAAATTATATAAAGTTATTTAATCGGTATTTTCTAAAATATATATGTATGTCTAGATCAGTAATACTGATGGACTAATGGTTACTATTTTTAAAGTTAATAAATTTACCAATTTGGAGAAAAATGTATATTTCCAATGGTTTTTATAAAAGTGATATGTGTGTATACCACAATTAGTTTTAGAAAATTACACATTTGGAATTCTTTTTTTTTTTCTCCTAAAAAATGCCACCGACTAAAATTTTTCCAAAATCAAGTAACATTTCCAAAATGAAGTATAAAAAGGTCAATGACTATTAAAAGTTTTAATAAAAAAGAAAGAAAAAACCTATTTTATAAATTGGATGATATATCAATGACATATATAGAATGAAACTTTTCTATGCAAGTAACTTCAATTCCTAAATGGAGATTCTTCAACTCCAACTCTAAATTCTTTAGCTCAGGAAATCAGGTAAAGAAGAGATAAAAGAATTCTCATATAGTCGAGATTGTGTAGTGCATTTCTAATTCTATCTTGTCCTATTATTATCTATCTCTAAGTGTAGATGGACATGGACTATTAGTTGATATGTTACTTTGCTCTCTGCGTGCGCGTGTGGTGAGAAGGAGGGTTCCACCTTAGTTCGGACAATTGTTATAAAGGTGCAGCACCACATCCAACGAGCCCAAAAATTGGTGGCTGACTTGTTGGCGCGACGAACAATGATTAATGAGGTTTATTACACTTGATTTTCTGATTTTTCAAGTTGGCTACTAAAAGTGACAGAGGATGCAAGCGAAATTTAAGCTTGTTGTAATTTTGACGTGTTTCTTTCTTTAAGAAAAATAATATATATTCTTTTTAAGAGTATTATTTTGGCTCATAATTGGATTAAGAAAGAAAGAGGGCCAATTCCGTGTTAAGGTTCCAAGTAAATTTAAGCCTTCACCATCTGGGCTCGGCCCAGAATGCGGCCAGAATTGGGCTGTGAATCTTTTATACGATCATTCGTCGCCGTCGCTGCTCCAGTCAAACCTCCGGCCGCCGTTCTTTCACCCGCTCTCTCGACTCGAACATGAACGCATAGCATCACTCTCATACTACTACCATGGCGGCGATCAGAAAAGCGATGGCACTAGCCTCCAATCGTCGTGTTCTTCCCTCTCTATTATCTCCGCCGTCTCGCCTCGTCTCTTTTAGAGGCATAGCTTCGAAGCTTTTTGTTGGAGGTAAGCTCAACGTTCCTCCTCTCTATTCTACTCTTAGTTTTCCGATTCATCATATCTGCAGTTTACGTTTTAGCATCGAAATCACACTTTTTTGTCGCGATTTTTTTTTATGCTGATTAACTGTTCCTCTGTTTCCGTGAATTGAGCTAACTGTGTAGTCTGCGCGAGAGACTGTGAATTGTTTGAAGTAAGGTCTCTGTGATGTACGTACGTTAAGTTTTGTGAAGTATGAACTTTGTTTTGATCTTAAAAGTGAAAGTATGACTGTATAAATGTGAGCTTCTGTACTAATTTACTTCAGGAAACCGAGATCGTGGAAAACTCTGGAGAAAAATTCTTGTATTGATATTCATTTCAAAATTGATATCCGTTCTATATATTATTAAGGATAGACATCTATTGGATATGTATACTTCCACTTAGTGTTGATGTCAAAGATCAAAAGGATGGATTGATATGAAAGGAATGTACAGGATTTTTTAAAATGTTTCATCCTTGATGTTAAGAATATGTCCATGTACTTATGGAGGGACAAAAAATAGCACAACTTGTACATCCAACGTCTCTCGCCAAGGGAAAGACCAGGAAAATGAAAAACCAGACTGTAAAACCTGGACTTCTCTAGTAAGAGCTTCCTTAGCTAAATTATGTGTCTTGATGTCCACAAGCACCAAGCCAATATTTTAGAGATCTTCCTCTTCATCATTCAACATGTTTCTTTTTGCCACTTCTGAGGATGGCTAAGTTCCAAAGCCCCAAACCAGAAGCTAGAATATAATGTAAACCTCCCAAAGAGCTTCATTGTCCACCAAGAGTACATGTCTTCTTTGTGAGTCTTGGCTTGCCCTTTGCCCCTAAAGAATCTGGTAACAAAATGAAGGTTAGAGAAGTGGGTGTTAACAGTAAAAAAGGGTGGCACTTCTAGGTAGAGAGTAAGATAATCAAGGAATTTTGCTTGCTCCATAAACTATGATAGTAAACTTCATTTGAAGTTGGGTAGATCTAAGAGGGTTCTTGCAAGGAGGTGTAGGGTTTGGCCCGTTTTAATGATTCTCTCTTCGTTTCTATGACTAAATTATCTGTAACCTTCATATTAGTTTTGATTTTTAATAATGGGAATCTTCTTTTGTAATGTCGGCTCTTCGGTTGGGCTTGCCTTTTTGTATGATCTTTGCTTTTGTTCTTTCATTTATCTGAATGAAAATTGGTTTCTTGTCGAGGAAAAAAAAAAGATAATGGTTGGCTTGTCGAAGAACCATGGTCCATATGCTTAGAAGTTTTCATTTTTTAGTCCTGAAATTGGAAGTTTCCTCACTAATGATATCTCTTAGTTTGCTACAATTCTTCATAAACCATCACAGCTTGTTTCTCTTCTTCCATGAACCTGAACTCCCTAAATCTGTCTGCAATTGTATTGGAAGACCTACTTCGGTTGCCATTGTTCATTGTACTTGACTGCCAAAACCGGCAAGCACTGGAGGCAGAAAGAGCTAAAAATGTAGCAGCTCTCTTAAACTCTCATAAGAAAACCTATAGAAACCTAGAATGAATATGAAGGTTCAGGTTTATATATCTAGGATGTGTAAGGTTCTTTAAGATGCAAATAATCTGCAGTGGATGTCATTTATGGGTGATATACAACTAGAGACCAAGAATGTACTCGCAGCTTAGGTTTAACCTTGATTGTGGTAAACTGTTACTGTGTTCTTGTTCTGCTAGACTGCCACATCAACTTGTTCTTTAATGTGATTGATGGATTTTGAGGAACTGACCCAATACTTATCCCTCCTTCATTGTTAACCTTTGTAAGTTTTTTTTGCCCTTTCTGGAAGATTCTTCCATGTCACATTGATTAATAGGAATGTTTATTGTTCTTATGAAAAAGAATAGAATCATTTGTCTAATAATGCTCTCGAGATTTTTGCTATTGATTATTTTATCAGTCTATACATATTACAACTCATTCCATATTGAAATCACTTTCTGGAATATTTTGCTACAGGACTCTCATTTTACACTACGGACAAAGGACTGTCAGAAGCCTTTTCTCAATATGGTCAGGTTGTCGAAGGTGACTCCCATTCAGATACTTTAGATCTCATGTCTAACAATGGAAATTTAGTTTCATGGAGCATAACACAATTTTCTCAACTCCAGCTAAAGTTGTGATGGACAGAGTCTCTGATAAGTCAAAGGGATTTGGATTCGTCACCTTTGCATCCGAAGATGAAGCACATACAGCACTGACAGAGATGAACGGAAAGGTCTGCACTTTCCTCTATCATTACTTTTACTGTTTTACATTTTAGAATTTAAGTCTAATGGTTATTTGTTGCAGCCTTTGAATGGAAGGGTTATTTTTGTGGACTATGCAAAACCGACATCCAATTTTCGTGGCGGAATTCCTATAGCAAGAGGACCTCCTGAGGAGAAAACTGATAAATGATTGCTCATAGAATTTTTCTTTGTCATTTATCAAAAATAAATTAGCTGAAAAGGGAGGGAATAACCCATGTAGCTGTGCGTGAAAAGTGTGATTCAGACGTGTTCTTTCAGCAATTTGCTTCATGCCAGAGATTTGAAAAGCTTCAGTAACTAGAGGTCAGCTTGCAGGAATCTTTAAAATTCGATGAAATTAGATTAACAGATTGATTTTTTAAAAAAATATTTAAGTTTGCTTCTTATTAGTTAAGTATCTTATTAACTTTAGTTAAACTGAAATTCAGACGTTTTTCATGTATTTCCTTAGTTTTCAGATTGATATATTGTGATAGTAATCTTTCTTTTCACAACCATTAATCTCACGTCTAAAAATAGGTTTTATTCTCATTTTGATTTTCAGATTTATTCTATTGAGTCCCTTCCCCTTCAAAATATCTATTAAAATTCTTGAAATAGAAAACATTTTGGTCGTTGATATTATTTTTTCGCCTAATATCTGTTACTCACTACCTGTCTCAGCGAACCTATATGATTCTAATTTATGCTCATGTCATCACTTTGATATACATTGAAAACTATGTCACTCATTTGTTCCATGGGAAAATAAGGATGAAAACCACACTAGCCAATTCTTTTATCAGTTCAAGAATTTAGTAGATATTTCAAAAGCTTAGACATAAAAATAGAATAAACTTGAAAGTTCTAGAAAAAATCTCGCTAAATTGGTTCGGGATCAAGGTGGGGTTCTCCATAGGTCACATCAGGAACGGATGGGAAAATTTTCTTTGTTGGCAATCTTTGAGCGTGATGGGAAGAGGGAGTCACAAATTGCCACACGCAATCATTGAGAGAAGGCGAGGGAGTTGCCCACCGGCCACCATTACATGCCGTTGCTGTGAGAGAGACTGAGGGAGGGAGGGATGGTGTAAGGCATAGGCACCTTTCACAAGTATTAAGCCAGAGTTTTATCTTTTGAGCCAAAACACAACGTGTGAAAGCTGCAGCTTTATTTTCTGTTTTAATGTATATGCATAGAATCTCGAGATTGGTTGCGTGCCCGTGTATTCTTTAATTTTTTTTCTGAGTGAAAGTTCGGTTTTTAAATCACTATATATTAGGGGTGCAAGCAAAAACCGAAAAACCGACAAACCGAACCGAAACGAACCGATCCAATGGTTTGGTTCGGTTATTTTGAAAAAATATGGACATATCGGTTTCATTTTTGGGAAAACCGAAAATTTTCGGTTCGGTTCGGTTCGATTTTTCATTCAAAAACCAATAAAAAACCGAACCGAACCTACTATATATATACCACCTAAAAAAACCCTAACCTTTTGCATATTGCCTCTTTCCACATCTCACTTTTTTCTTAAATTGGTTGGAAATCTCTTTTTTCTATGTAATTTAAAGTATAAATTATGATATTATTTGTATGTTTATCTTTATTATGTATATTTATTTACAATCAAATATTTAAAAATTGTTATTCACGGATTAGTTTGAGAAAATTAAGTCATTGTATTGAATAAATTAATTAATTGAAGTTTATATTATATTGAAAAAATGAGGTACAATGGATCATTGAGCCATTTTTTTTTTTTAAGCTGAAATTAGAAGAGAAAATTGGTCATTTAAAAAAAAATAAAAAAGTCCACATTGGGTCCAAAACCGAAAACCGATCCATTGGACAAACCGAACCATTGGACATGTCTCATATTGGACATTGGTTCGGTTTAGAGTTTTGTAAAATCGATTGGACTGGTTCGGTTCGCAGTTTGGTCAAAAACTGACAAAACCGAACCGAGTATCACCCCTACTATATATAATCTATAATCTCAAGATTAGGGCGAGAGTTGTTGGAAATTATGGGGAAGTTATTCAGGAGGCTAGAACAATGTGACCTACAGTTTTATACTATTGTATGTAGGAGAGAAAAACTAAAGATTATGCGTTATTCATGTATCCAAGAATTTAGGGAGGGTCAATGTGAGGTCCAAGAATTTAGGGAGGGTCAATGTGAGGTATTCCTCACTATGATATTGATTTCAGAGAAAGAGTTTTCCCAAAGGGATTACAAAACTCCCCGCCTATTCGAGAGGGCTGGTAAACTCTCATTTCCCACTAGCTACGCTGAGCTAATTACAACCAAAAAGCATAAAAGAAACATTCCATACACTGACTCTCATATAGGGCTCACAGATGGTCCCCCCACCATCAATAACTAACTTGGCAGGCCCTGAATTCCCTTTTCTACCCCTCCTAACGTATTTCTTTATTACTGGAGGCCTAACATCACCATCCGGAGTTAGAGACACCTTGTCCTCAAGGTGGAAGTTCGGGAATTGTTGACGAAGATCCGCCAGTAGCATCCATGTCGCTTCATGTTCTGGTAAGTTCTTCCAACTCACAAGCAATTCAGTTTCACCCGTGGGTTGGTGTTTCCTTGCTGCGAAGACATCTTCAGGCTCTGCTATCTACTCAAACTCGTCTGTTAATGGTGGTACCCCTGGTAACACCGAGGTTGATGTTCCTACCAACTTCTTCAACTGGGACACGTGAAACACAGGATGTATACTTGCCTCTTTGGGTAACTCGAGCTTGTATGCAACCTTTCCAATCCTATGTAAAATGCGGTATGGCCCATAGAACTTGGGCGAGAGCTTTTCGTTCCTTCGTTTGGCCAATGTCGTCTGTCGGTAGGGTCGAACCTTCAGAAAGACTATGTCTCCCTCTTCATATTTTATTTCCCTTCGTTTGCGGTCAACAAATTTCTTCATTTTTTCTTGGGCTAGTCTCATCTTTTCCTTGAGCACATCGAGAGCAATATCGCGTTCAATCAACTGGGATTCCAGGGTGGATTTGTTGGTGCTGCTCTCCCCATACGAAATCAAGGGTGGCGGCGGTCTTCCATACACTGCTTGGAAGGGAGTGATGCCAATGGTGGTTTGGAACGTCGTGTTATACCAGTACTCCGCCCATCCCAGCCAATGACTCCACTGTTTCGGCCTCTCAGAATAGAAGAACCTTAAGAAATGCTCAACACATTTATTCATAATTTCGGTCTGACCATCAGTCTGCGGGTGGTATGACGTGCTACGCTTGAGCTTTGTTCCATGTACCTTAAATAGTTCAGTCCAGAAATGACTGACAAAAACCTTGTCTCTATTAGAAATTATCGAATCGGGGAAACCATGTAATCAGACCACCTCTTGAATGAACTTGGCCGCCATTGTTTTCGCGGAAAAAAGGTGCTTGAGTGCCAGGAAGTGACTATATTTGCTCAGACGATCGACCACAACCAGAACCGTGTCACATCCCTCCGATCTTGGTAAGCCTTCTATGAAATCCATAGTGATGTCTTCCCAAATTCTGGTTGGCACCTCCAGTGGTTGGAGTAACCCTGCTGGGGACGTTGCTTGAGTCTTATGCTGTTGGCACACAATGCATTCTTCTACATATTTTTTAACATCCGATTTCATCTCTTCCCAGTACAAATCAGCTGTCAACCTTTTATACGTTCTTAGAAAGCCCGAGTGTCCCCCGAGTACAGAGTCGTGATAAGTGTGCATAATAGTAGGAATAAGATAAGAGGTTTTCGAAATCACTAACCTTCCCTTATTTTTCAGGATGCCCCGCTGCAATGAAAATCTGCTGGTATCATCTGGATCGTTTTGCAGTCGACTGATGATGGAACTCAGATTGGGGTCATTTTGGACTTCTCGTGTAATCACATCAATATCAACTGGAGAGGGGACTACAAGGTGAGCCAGATGAATTATTGGGGGTAATCGGGATAGTGCATCCACCGTTTTGTTCTCAAGGCCCGGTCTGTATTCAATGTCGAAGGCATAACCCATCAACTTTGAAACCCATTGCTGGTATTTCGGCTGAATTACCCTTTGTTCAAGGAGATGCTTCAGGGCCCTTTGATCTGTCCTAACCACAAACTTTCTACCCAGCAAATAGGGTCTCCACCTCTGAATTGCCATTACTACTGCCATCAATTCTCGTTCGTAGATCGATTTTGCTTGTGCCTGAGGTGACAAGGTATGACTGAAAAAAGCGATCGGTCGTTGGTTCTGGGATAACACTGCCCCTAATCCTGTCCCCGAAGCGTCTGTTTCTACTACAAACGGTTGACTGAAATCTGGAAGAGCCAAGACAGGAAGAGTCATCATGGCTTGCTTAAGTTGTTCAAAAGCCAAGGACGCCTCTTCTGTCCATTTGAATCCCCCTCCCTTGATGACTTGCTGCAGCGGGGTGTCAATGCTTCCATAATTGGCCACAAAACGACGGTAATAGCCGGTTAAACCCAATAACCCTCGTAGCTCTCTGATATTTCGCGGTTTCGGCCATTCCACCATGGCTCTTATCTTTTCTGGGTCCGCTTGAACACCTTCCGCAGAGACCCAATGGCCTAAGTACTCAATATTCTCTTTAACAAACTCGCATTGACTCGCATTGACTTTCAGCTGATTATCCCTTAGGACATTGAACACTACCTCGAGGTGCTTCAGATGGGAGTCATAGTCAGCACTATAGATTAAGATGTCATCGAAGAAAACTAGAATGAACTTTCAGAGAAAGGGGCAGAAGATTCTGTTCATGAGTGCTTGAAATGTAGATGGGGCGTTTGTCAAACCAAAAGGCATTACCAAGAACTCGTAGTGGCCTTCGTGGGTCCTGAAAGCCGTCTTTTCTATATCATTCTCAAACATTCTGATTTGATGGTATCCTGATTTGAGATCGATCTTTGAATAAACACTGGATCCGTGCAATTCGTCCAATAATTCCTCAATGACTGGAATCGGAAATTTGTCTGGCACTGTGACATTATTCAACGCTCTATAATCCATGCAAAATCGCCACCCCCATCTTTCTTTTTCACGAGAAGTACTGGACTCGAGAAGGGACTTGTGCTCGGTCTAATGATTCCCGCTATCATCATCTCATCCACTAATTTCTCGATCTCTCCCTTCTGAACCCTAGCGTATCTATAAGGTCGAACGTTGACTGGTTCTGTTCCCTCTTTCAGTTGTATTCTATGATCCACATCTCGGGAGGGTGGTAGTCCGTCTGGTTTCTGGAATACATCTGCAAAGTCTGATAACAACCACTTTATTGAGTTAGGCAGTTCCCCAGTAATTTCCATCAGCTTCGGTACCACGGTCAATGTGTGGCATTCCACGAGGAATCCTTGGTCATGCTCTTCCCAACCCTTGACCATCCTTTTAAGGGACACTTTTGCTCTAGTTAATAATGGGCCCCCCTTCAATACTACTGGTGACTTCCCTAAGTTGACTCGCATAGTCAAAGCTCTCTAATCTACTTCCGTGACTCCGAGGGTATAAAGCCATTGCATTCCCAGAACCACGTCTGTGCTTCCTAATTCCAAGGGGAGAAAGGTCTCGATTATAGTCAGGTCTGCGATTTTAAGGGCTACCGCTTTGCATACTCCTTTGCCTTTCACTGTTTTGCCCGTTCCCATTATCACGCCATAGTTAGTTGTGGCCGTTATCAGAAGTCGAAGCTCATCCACCACACGTTGAGCTATGAAGTTGTGAGTTGCCCCACAATCGATCAATACTACCACCTCGTAATCATTGATCGTCCCTTTTATCTTGATCGTTCCCGATGTGGAAAAGCCCACCACGGAGTTCAACGATAGTTCAACCGCCTCACAAGTTTGCATGGCTATGACCTCCTCCATTTCTCCTTCTTCTTCTTGATCGTGGACTAACATGACGTTCAATTCCTTCTGTTTGCATTTATGCCCTGGGGAAAATTTCTCGTCACATCTAAAACAGAGGCCCCTATCTCTACGTGTCAGGTATTCAGACTCAGACATTCGTCTCGCCATTCCTTCATTTCTATATGGCGTTGTCGTATTTCCACTTGGCAGTGTTATCGTCTTCGCATGCATGCTCTCGTTCCCCTTATATCCCCCTTTGGTCGCTGGATTAACGGGGTTGGGTTTAGGGTTCGTATTCGTAGTCTGGGCTTTAGAATAAGGTGTTATGGGCCTGTTTGCATTCAATCGGGCCATCTCCTTATCTTCCATCTGTTGGGCCTTCTTCATGATCGTCGACAACCCACTCGTTTCCCAACACTGGACTTCTGCCTTAATCACTGGGTCTAGCCCATTTAGAAAAGTTGTTTCCAGGACGTCGTCGATCGGATGAGGCAACGACGCCATTAACAGCTCAAATTCTTTCCGATAGGCTCCTACGGTTGTTTCTTGTTTCACAGCCAAAAAACGACCTAATATGCTTCCTTCATGAGTAACTCGAAAATGTTCCAGTAGTCGAAACTTGAAATCCCTCCAGTTTTTGAAAGGTTCCCGCTCTTCGATTCCCCGATACCAGTTAAGGGCTTCCCCTTCCAAGCTCACTACAACCACAACAAGCTTTTCATAATCAATAACCTTATATAGTTGAAAATACCTGTCCGCGCAAAACAGCCAGGAATCCGGATCGTCTCCACCGAAGGTTGGCATTTCCACCTTCTTGAACTTCAATCGATCGTCACCGATCGTTTCTTGTCTTTTCATCGCTGGTTCGTCAGGATCGCCCAACTCGACGCTAACTTGCGCTTGCTCCCTGGGACGAGAGCTAGTGCCTTCTTGTTTCTTTCCTTTCGATTCTCCAGTAACCACAGAAAACGGAGTACGACTTCTCCAGAGAGCCATTTCTGCGGCTATCGACGCTAGGGCCTTAGCCGTTTCTTTCGAAGTGCGGTTCAGTTGCTCTAAGTTCTTCTCGATGGAAGGAAGTTTCTGCACCTCCTTCTTGATTCCCTCCAACTCGACGTCCGAGAGGTCCATCCTTTCCTCGAGCCTTTTTTGTGTCATTTTACTCAATCTCCCCAGGATGAACTTGCTCTGATACCAAAATATGAGGTATTCCTCACTATGATATTGATTTCAGAGAAAGAGTTTTCCCAAAGGGATTACAAAACTCCCAACCTATTCGAGAGGGCTGGTAAACTCTCCTTTCCCACTAGCTACACTGAGCTAATTACAACCAAAAAGCATAAAAGAAACATTCCATACACTGACTCTCATATAGGGCTCACAGATGGTCCCCCACCATCAATAACTAACTTGGTAGGCCCTGAATTCCCTTTTCTACCCCTAAATAAAAATACTTTCTCAATAGAACCACCATGAATTGTAGTGGTCAATAGAGGTGTTGAAGAAATTGGTTTAGAGTCATGGAGCCTTTTAGCTAGTATTTGATAGTGTACATGTTTTCTTGACAACAAAATGTAGTAGACTTAGAGGTGCACACAAGCTGACTTGAACACTCACAAATATTACGAGTATTGTCGTAATCGGGACGGTCCCTTTTTGGTCCCCCATCTCCTTTGAAAAAAAAAAATCCTTTATGGAAGTAGTTGTCTCTATTGTCCATGCTTTTGTCCCTACCCTTACTGCAAGCAAGGGGAGAAAGAGACATTTGTGGCTGTTGGGGCGTAACTGTGTTTACCTTTCTGGTATGGAATTTGGGAAACATGGATTGCCTGACATGAAGTTTACACATTGGTGAATTTAGATACCGTTTTGAAATTGTCTGCAAACTCTTCAGTCTGAGTATGTGTATGATCTTCTAATTGTACATGAATTTGTGATATAAACTAGACGTACAAACTTGATTCTTGAACTTTTAAAGTTGAGTATATTCAGTCGATAAACTTTAAAAATTTTCTAATAGGTCACTTAACTTTTAAAATTTTATTTATTTGATCCGTATATTTAAAAAGTGTAGGGTAAAATACCTTTTTGGTCTCTCATGTTTCGAGTTAGTTTCTAATAGGTCCCTTGGTTTCAAATTTGAATAATCAAGTCCTCACTGTTTTGAAAATGTTTTTATTGAGTCCCTGGACCGTTAATTTTTTTAACAGTGTTGACGTGGCACGTTAAAATAATAAAATATTTATTTTTAAATTTAAAATAATAAATAATAATAATAATATAATTACAAATTAAAAAAAAAAATCTCTCTCTCTCCTCCCCCTCACCCTTATGAAACCCTTCCCTTTCATTCCCTTTCTTTCCATTCCTCCCCAGTCTCCACCTCCTTTCCCTTGTTGTCGCTGCCCTTGCCGTCGACATCGTCGTCTCTTACTGTCGTCGCTGTTACCCTCTTCTTCTTCAACAAAAAGCTATTATTTTTTCTTCAAACAAAAACCCACCCCCACCCCTCTCATCTTCTTCTTGCTCAACACCCCCTCCCCTCATCTTCTTCTCTTCTTCAAACAAAAAACTCTTCTCCTTTTAGCTTCAACACCAACCCCCAGCTCTGGCGCCGTTTGAGCTTGCTGTTTTTTTTTCCGCGTAGATTTGGAATTCTTGTGAAGAGGGTGGGTTAATTTTTTTGTTTTCCAGATTGAAGTGGGGAGAAGGGTTTGGGGAAGAAGATGAAAGGGTGGGTGATTTTTTTTTTTTTTTTTTTTTTTTTTTTTTTTTTTTAATTTGAAGAGAAAATGGTGGGTTTGTTGAGGAAGATGAAGATGGGGAGGAGAGTTTGTACAGATTGAAGAAGAAGATGGTTTTTTTATTTGAAGAAGAAGAGGGCAAGATGCGGCGTCGGCAATGACGATGGCAAGAGGCGGGGGCGACAAGGGAAAGGAGAGGGAAAGGAAGGGAAATAAGGGTTTTTTTTTTGTTTTTTTTTTTTTTTGTTTGAAGAAAAAAATGGTGGAGATGGAGATGGAGATGGAGAGAAGAGGAGATGAAGATGGAGATGAAAATGGTGGTTGTGCAAGAGGTTGAGCGACGGTGACGGCGACAACTATAAAGGGAGAAAGACGAGGGTTTGGGTTGGAGGAGATGAGAGTGAGAGGAGAGAGAATGTTTTTCTTTAATATTTAATTATTTTATTATTATTTTAATTTTTAAAAAATATTGTTTTATTATTATTTTAATTTAAAATTTTAAAATTTATTATCTTTTAACTGCCACGTCAGCATCGTTAAAAAAATTAACGGTGGAGGGACTTAAGCATTTTTGAAACAGTAGGGATTTGATTGTTTGATTTTGGAACCAAGGGACCTATTGGAAACGAACCTGAAACATGAGGAACCTAATACCCAAAAGTTTATAATAATGAAACTTGTAATTTTGTATCTAATATGTTTTTGTTAACCTTATCAGTTTGATAGTTATGGATTGAGGATTATGTGACACAATGGCTTGATTTCGAGTAGGTTCAAATGTTTTGATGATTTAAGTATTAAATTGACAAAGTTAATGTAAAAAATCTATTAAATATAAAATTGCAAGATTTAGAAACGGGTTTTTTAAAGATATAATGACCCTAGAGTGAAACTTGTGAAGTAGTTGAAATTTTATATTTGTAATTATTTTGCGACCACCTTTGACTATTGAATCATCACTAACATCGATGAGGAAAAAATAAAATGCTCTTACCTCGGAGGAAGTGGGCCATTTGGAGATTTTTTTTAAAAAAATTATTATTATTATTATTTTTTATTTTAAAGGAAAATTCGGATACATTTTAAAGAAACTTATAAAATGTTTGGAAAAGAATGTATTTGTGATTATTTCTACCAACTTTTGACTACGAATTAGCACAATGACACTTTTATGAGTTAGGTAACACTCAAACATAACTTATAATGAAGGCCAATTATTATTTTAGGCTAAAGTACTATCCTATCTCGATAACATGAATTGACTTCACTATATTTTTCTAGGAAAATTAACTCGTAAGCCTCGAGTTTTGTTGAAATGGAAGACATTAAATTATTTTTTTTAAATATTGCATTGCAATTGTCAGGATAAAGATTTAAAATTTTGACTTATAAGAAATATTATTGACGTCTTAATTATTGAATTATGTTTAAGTTGGCAACATTATGAAATGCTGATAGTTTTCTTTCATTACATTTTTTTAGACGTAACAAAGATAGAGTCGAATCACCTAAACTAAAACGGTGGTTTAACTGTTGCTTTATCATTACTACTACTTTTGAAATGTCTACCTCAACTCGTTTTTTCATCATACATCTTAGCTCAACTTTTCTCCTATCGAGAATTATAGACCGAAAAAAAAGAAAAATTGTGAAAGTGAAACAAAGGCCAAAATGGAACACAATTCCACCCTTTGTAATTTTGTATCTTATGACCCAAAAAAAAAAAAAAAAAAAAAAAAAAAAAAAAAACAAATATTGTGTTTTTTTTTTTTTTTGTTTGGATGTTTATTGTTTGATTTTATTTATTTATTATTATTATTTTTTTATCTAAACAAAATACAAACACACAAAGTAGCAAAACCAAAAAACCCAAAAGCCAAACACATCATATCTAAGGTCCCTTCTCTCCTCACCTTTCTTTCTTTCCTTTCCCTTTTCTTTTCCATAAACTCCTCCAATTTTTTCCTTTTTACCTTTTTGCCCTCCAATGCTCTATCCAAAATTACCAAACTATCCTTCCCATTCAAAAATGTTCCATCCATGTCCTCCACCTGCAAATTTACTTCCCTCACCTGCAAATCCCCTCCCTCCGATCCTCTGCACGTCACTGCAATCCCGCACTTCACGCACTCCGTCGCCGATCCTCTGTCGCCGCCGAGCACGGCGTCGAATCGCACGTGCACCTCCCCGCTCAGCCAGTGCCGCTGCACGCTGACCGGCCGGTGACTCGATAGATTCATCGCTCTCCGTCCGGCGGCGTCGATCATGATCCAGCTCAGAGTCAGATCCTCCGCGAGCTCCCGGCAAGTGTTTCCGCCGCCGATAGGGAATCTAATCGGCGTCGGAACTACGTCTTTCGGTTCCAGCATATCGATTCGGAACGGCGAGCAGCGGAACCATCCGGAGACGGTCTCTGTCTCGACCACTTTGCTGAAAATCATCTCTCCTCGGTGGCAAATGTCGACGGCGGAGATCAATTCCGGCGGAAGGCGGCGACTGCGGAGACGGCGGTAGGTTTCCAGCGACGGAGGAGAAGAAGTGGAAGGTTCGGAGTGATAAGAGAGGAGAGGGAAGGAATCGGAGAAGAAAGACCGAGGACCGTCGGGGAATTCCGATATCAGAGCGTCAAGGCGCTGCGTCGCCGTCGACGGCCAGGTGGTGCGGCAGAGATGGGCCCAGATACTTTGCTCGGCGGCGAGGCGGTGAAGTTGGGACGAAGTGCAGGCGGCGGCGGCGAGGGCCGGTCCGTCGAGACGAGTCAAGATGTGAGTTCGGAGAATATCGGGATGGATGTCTGTAATAGAGGTGGCGCCGCCGTAGCCTACGGCGGCGGAGGAGATCGCCGACGGGGAAAATGTCTGAAAGGGCATTGGGGCTTAAAGTCCCAATCGCATTTGCAATTTTTGGGTTTTGATCTTTTTCGAGGAAAAGTGAGATTTATATATACACACACACTTGTCAACAGAAAATTCTGGACCTTTACCAGAAAGAAAGAAAGAAAAAAAAAAAAAAAGAGAAAAAATCTGCAATTTTATATTTTTTTCTTATTTCTAAATAAAAACAATATGTTGTCAATTCACATGTCCATATATATATTTTTGAAAAACACATCTCCATATATTCATTCACATTTCTATCTATATTTTTTTTTCTTTTTTGAATTCAACAATAAATGAAGGTGAAGGTGGAGTGATTTAAAACTCTACCCTCCTAGTCGATACATTTTAATTAACTAGTTGCACTCTATTTGAGTTGAGCTACCAGTTCAACGTTTTTTTTAGTACATCAACATTTGGAAGTGAATTAATTCAAACCTCTGACCTCATGGTCGATGACACATGCCAATTATCGTTGAACTAAGCTCGCTTTGGTTTAAGAAAAATGTGATTGACGTACGTGTTTAAGAAGTTTGGTTTAAGAAAACCATATAGATAATAGGACAAAGTTTAGGGGATGAATCATGACGGAGTTTAGGGTGAAAGTTTATATAACATGACAAAGTTTAGGGGATAAAAATTGAAAATTTCCCCAGTTTTTTATTTTGCCCATGGTGTCTTGGAAATTTCAATCTTATCCTTACATGTATTTTCAAAACTTTGATAGTTGACTTTTGTTACATAATTATTACTTTGAGTTTTCGTTTAATTAAAGTTAATTTTTTTTAGCTAGGCTTATTATGACATTAATTAGAGGCAATTAATTATTCTATTTTAATCCCTATTCAGGGTTAATTATCTTGCAACAAAAATTAACTACGGACTAATTTCTAACTCATTAATTATATTTAGGTTAAAATATCAATTTGGTCTCTATACTTTAAAGACTTATTCTAT
Organism: Luffa acutangula; assembly: GCA_036850905.1. NCBI lineage: Eukaryota > Viridiplantae > Streptophyta > Magnoliopsida > Cucurbitales > Cucurbitaceae > Luffa > Luffa acutangula. The sequence goes on along the minus strand of CM072096.1, from coordinate 49,919,479 downwards.
TTTAGTCTCTATAATTCCAAATTTTTAAATAAATATTAAAATTATTCCGGTTGTTAGTTTATTGTTAAAATTTCCAAAAGATTCTTTAATTTTTATCAGCGTTTCCTCTATAAATTTTGTAAACATATTCATATTGTGTTTTTTCTTGAATGAAAATTATTATTATTGATATTACTATTATTTTACCAATTTGATTTTAAAAAAAAAATCAAATTAACTTTGAGCACTCATTTTAAGTTTTATTGGAAATATATACACTAAGTTTGAACATATGAAAATATAAAGACTAAAGTACAAAAAGACTTAGGGCGGTTTGGGACGCAAAGTTGATTATAGTAATATGTGGTTATTATAGTTTGGGAGTCATAATAGTCTGTGTTTGAGGTGTAGAGGATTTTATTCTTGGTTCAGGAAGTCTATGTTTAGGGTACAAAGTAGTTTAGTTTGAGTTCTGAAGTGGAGGTTTAAATTGGATCTTTTTTTTTTCTACTTTTTTTTTAATTTTTTTTTTATCTTTGTTATATCGTAATTTGCAAATATGAATAAAAAGATTTGTTCCATCAATCTTAAAAAATGAGTTAAGTGTTTCCTCAAAAAAAAAAAAAAAGTTAAGTGTTTTAGATTATGTTATTCTCTGACAAATCTGACATTGTTTGGATGTGTGAAATAATTTATTATCAAACTACATAAGTAATTAGGAACGTAATTCACAACCCCTAAAAGATTTGTTCCATAAATCTTAAAAAATATCATTCATTCTCCAACAATATAGTTCTATAATATATTAGGGGAACATACACTTTTGGTACTTGAGGTTTGGGTTAAGTTTCATTTTGGTCCTTGAGTTTGCAAACACGACATTTTTACCCCTAAGGTTTGGATTTCGTTATATTATTGGTACCTCTGTCCAAATTTCCGTTAATTCTTAACGTATTGTTAACATGACATTAGTTTTTTTTAATTAATTTTTTAAATAAAATAATATTTTATTCTTCCTTCTTCACCGTCATTTTCTTCTTTCTTCTTCCTAATCTTCTCCTTCGAAACCTAATGGAAACCACCTCTGTTGCCACCTCCAACAACCATTTCGACGACTGCCGCCGCCTCTAATAACCCCCGACAACTACCGCTACTGTTGGTGATCTGATTTTTTTTTTCCATTTTTCATTTTGAAAAATAAAAAACGAAAATACAAAAGGAAATAGAAGGAAAGAAGTAGAAGAAAAGGAAGAAAAACATTTTGGTCATCAGAATTTTCGTCGAAGTTGGTGGCGGTCACTTGGATTTAATTAAATCAATGTTTCAAACGTTGAGTGAGTCATAATAGCCCACTCAACTCAACATAATCTAGAGACTCAAATGACCCTTAAAGTACCAATATTAAAATAGTCTTCGTATTTATTATTTTTTTTTTTGACAATATGTGGGGTTGGGGATCGAACCATAGACCTCGTGGTCACTAATACAACCTTATACCAATTGAGCTATGCTCTTGTTGGCAATCTTCGTATCTAATTTCAAGACCAACACTACATATATATGAATAAATAATAGTAAATATCAATATATTTTTTTTTAAACAAGTGGTGCCAAAGAGAATTTTATATTTTCATTTTCTCTCTTACTTTTTGTATTGTTTCTATCCCTATCTTTAGTTTTTTTTTAGAAAACTGAAAACATTATTTTGTTTAAATTAAAATGTATTATTTAAATTCACATAACTATATATTATTTAATCTTCTAGGCTTCATCTCGAAAAACATTTTATTTTCTAACAAAGTTATCAATAATTGTAGCTGTGTCGGCGTCAATGAATTTTGTTTTTTGTTTGAATTATTTTTTTTTTCAAAATTATGTTTATTACTTACATCTAAAAGTTAGAAAGTCTTTTAGCACATGGTAAGCAATTCAAATTCTGTTTTATGTTTTCTGATTCACTGAATCCAGTAAATAAGCGTTTAGCAAATGTGTTTTTTAAAACTGTTTTTGAATTCTGTGATCCAAATAGTGAAAATTCTGAAAACAACTTTTTTATTTTTCATTGTATCTAGATTTTAAATTTCAAAATTTTAAATGTAGAAATAAATTAAAAAAGATAAAAACTTTAATAAATACAGTATTTCAGATTATAAACTCGATTTATTTTTGCGAAATTAAAATTTGTATAATATAATGTATTATAAATGTTGATGGTCAAATTTGGTCAGAGGAACTCACCTGACCTTCACGTGCCACCAACGGTAAAATTTGTAGAAGAGGGGGAAGGCGTGGCCTGCAAGACAGTAAACCTGCACACTGGTGTGGTGCTTGCCACACCGGCTCCGTTGCTTAAGTCAGCAAGCAGAACGGTGGGGAGTGGAAAAGTAAGAGCAAGAGGAGAGAGTAGAGAATATAGAATGAGTTTCGGGATTAGAGTTTGAGTCTCCTTCTTCAGTGGCGAAGAGGGATATAAATACCTGCTCATCCTCCTAGGGTTTTTAGGGATTTAGAGGCGTTTCGGGACAAACCAGGCTGAATCGAGGCGACCAGAGGCGGTGGGGACCAAGCGAAGCTGGACAAGCCCAGCCTGCACAAGTGGGTCGAGGGTCGGCCTCGACCCATGGCCGACCATGGCATCGGCCTCGGCCTTTGGCCGAGGCCGAGCAGAGGGTCTGGCCAAAAGCCCGACCCCTTCGATCTTGACCCGTCCCACTTGCCGGTTTTGCCCCTTGGATCCATTCCTCAGCTCTTTTTCTGTCCGGTTGTCCTCGTCAGCTTCTTATACGTCATGGTGGTCCAAAATTACCTATAACAATAAATTATATGATATTGTAAAATAATAATAATAAAAAATTTATAACACATAACATGTCTATAAATTAATTAATAATATTTTATATTCAACTTAGTATTTAGTAGCTAACTACAAATAATTTACCATTTATATACTATCAAACACATTTTGAACCATTATTTAAATTCAGATCCAATTTCTAAATCTGCTACCAAACACATATCTTAAAACATGAAATACAACTCTGATTTCATTGAATCCCTTATTTTCAAATTCCTGTTTTCAGATTACCAACCAAAGGGACCCTATTTTTCAACTTTAAAACCTTTCTAGAGTGAATAATATTTTCATAATGTTCAGAGATTGAATTTTGAAATATATATTTTTTTTAAAACATCAAATATCAAAATGAATGAACCTATCTTAAAAAAAAAAAGTTTCATTTTTTTTTAATTTAGTGATAAAAATAGAAAAGTCTTAAAGACCAAGATGAAATGATTTTTTTTTTCTTTCCCAATAGTTAATTGAAAAATTCTTAAATCCTACCATCAAAACTATTTTCACGTGTGTTCTTTTAATTGTTTGAAAATAGTTTAATATAATATAAATACATATATTTTGAAATATAGTAGAAATATTAACTTTTACAGAAAAAAAAGTATAATTTAAATCTAGCCATAAATTCAGGTATAATATAAATATATTAGTGACAATTAAAAAAAAAAAATATTTGTACTATATTTTAAAAAATAAAAAATTATAATAGTTTTTTAAATACATGTTACCGCATGGTCGAGAGTACATGCTAATTACCGCTGAACTAAGTTCGCTTTGGCAAATACGTGTTAAATTTATGCTACAAACTTTTGTTGTTTTTTTATGAGTGTCACGTTGGCAAAATAGTCTCTTAAAGTGTGTGCCAAAGATAATGTTTTTCAATAAAAAATAATACATATCTGATATATCTCCAATGTCTTTCTAATTCTAATGATTGGAAAAAGAAAAGGACATAATTTGAAAAGTTTTTTTTTTTTTTAATCAAGGAAATTGTAAAATTTACTTCATTGCATGTATTTAATTAATTAAAAAATGGAGCAATTAAAATAATAATATGACAATGAATATTTAAGGACTGACGTGTCTTTAAAATTGATTTTGCTGTAATACCTTTGAAAAAGAAAAACAACACGAGCTCTTATTTGAGCCTCTCGTCGCTGTTATTTAGGTGGTATCCTGAGATCGAATTCCTCCCAAGAACACATGAAAAAAAGATATGAACATGATAAATAAAAATGAAAAATAAATGTTTTTAATTCATTATTCTAGAACAGTCTCTACATGTTTCAGATACTCATCTCAGGTTTAATAAATTTTTTAATTTTCAATTCTAAATTTAATAAATTTTTCTAAATATTAAAAACTTTCAAATAGATCAAAGATTTATTAGACACAAAATTGAAATTTTCATTCTTTTAACGTTTAAAAGACTTATTTTAAGTATAATTTGTTCACAGACAAACTTATATGTAAACCAAAAAAATATTAAAATTATAAGCTTAGTTTGGGTTGCACTGTTAATTTAGTCCTTGGAAGAACATTTCAAAATTTCTATTTTTTTATTTAGAACAAAATTTCTACTTTCTTTCACAATTGTGCTTCTTGAGTAAATATTCTTATATTTGAGGAATGAAAACAATCTTACAAGTTTAAGAATCTACTAAAAACATTTAATATAGTATTAGATGGTTCAAATACATTAACCTCTAAAGTGACTTACTTAAATAGTTATAATTTTAAATAAATATATATATATTAGTACATCAACATTTATTTAGGGGTGAAGGGATTCGAACCTCTAACCTTATGGTCGAGGGTATATGCCAATTACCACCAAGCTAAACTCGCTTTGGCTTATAATTTTAAATATTTAATAGCTTATCAACGACTCCTTTAATAAATAGATGAATTCTAAAGTTGAAAAACCAACTTATAACTTAATATTTAACTATTTCTCGAAAAAGAAATAAAAACTTAACTTTTAACTTCTTCTTTTTTTTTTCGAGAATAACTTTTAACTCTTTCATAACAAAAACAATGATTTTAATGTTATAGATTCCAAATCTCCCATAAATGCAATGTCACCCGAAATAACAAATCAAAATAAGCATACCTCAACAAACCTGAGTATAACTTAACTGTTATAAAACTTATACCTTTAATTAAAAAAGATCAGAGGTTCGGATCTCCCATTGCATATACTGTAAAAAAAAAAATGCACAGTTCAATGGTAATAAACATTATCCTGAACCAAGAGGTTAGAGATTCAAATTTTCTACCCCAAATATTATTGAAGTAAAAAAAAATAGTAATATAAAAATGACAACAAAAGATCATACAAGTGTTACTGGAAGGACATATTTTTTCAAATAAAAAAGATGGAAGGACATATAATTTTACGGTTATTACATTAAATAATTGATTGGTCCCATCATGTCCTAGTGCATCAATTTCATAAAGGTTCTTTCATTCAAACACGGGTTAATTAGAAAAAAAAAAAAATATACTTTAAAAAAAATTGGTGAAATCACGGTCTTTTGAAAAAAATTGGAGAAACCATGTTGTTTTGTCCTTATTTGAATCCGTGGGTTGAAGTCACAAATTCTTTTTTTTTTTTTTTTTTTGAACACATAAACTTGAATTTTCATTGATCTAAGCAGTTACAGACATTTATATGTGAGACGGGAATTGAGATAGCCCTAACATAGATCTATGGTGTGCTAATGCATCTTTTGCTAAAAAAATTAGCTCTCCTATTCCAAGGGTTGACTGGTCATTTTTTTTTTTTTTTTTTTCTAATTAACCCTTCAAACAATTACAATAGTTTATCCAAAAAGAAAAAGAAAACACTTACAATAGTTTGAAATAAATAAAAATAAAAACAAAAAAAGCCTCTTACAATATTATTCCAACATTAATTAATTGAAAGAAAATCTTTTACAAAAGAAAAAAAAAATCCATAATTTCTAAGTAAGAATAATGTAGACAAATATCATAAATTAAATATTTTTTTTGAAACAAAATATATTGTTTTTCTTATAGCATGTAAGTGAGGATATGAACCACGTAGTCATTAGTACAAACTTTATAACAAATAATTTGTTTCGGAGTCGCTGTGAATCTCCAAAAAAAAAATATATGACTGAAATTTCATTTTTTTTAAATAAAAGAAATCACTCTTACTCGAGCATGATAACATTAGAAAAAGAAAAAGTTTTAACTGGATTTTTTTTTTCTTACACTTCCCAAAAGTGAACTTACATAGAGAATGTTGTGGGACGATATGAGGAAAATATTTTAGAAGTATATTATAGATTTTAGTTATGTTATTAGAATTTGAAAATTTTTTATTTTAAAACTTGAATAACTTTTGTGAACTCGAACATAGCTCAACTATGATTAAAGATATATATCTTCAATCAAAAAGTTAAACGTTCTTCGGATTTTTACCTCCACGTACCTCATGATAATAATAATAACAATAATATAACAATAATAACCTTGAACTTTGATTTTTTTTTTTAAATTGTTCCAAAAAATATTCAGAGAGTCTGTCTGTTAAAATGACCAATGAACACTTTTTTTTTTACATTGACAAGGTAATTGATGTGTAAAAAATGAAAAATATATGTGACATCATTTACAACATTATTCATGTAAATTATATTGATGTGGTAGCTAATGTGTGAAAGTTTGTTTTGTTAATAATATTGTAAATCATAACAACGATATCTTTTGAACTAAAATGATCCGTTATAACAATTTTAATCTTCTATGTAATGAAAAATTTGAACTCCAATAATTTTTTTTTTTTTTGAATAATTTCAAAACGTAAGGTTAAAGAAAAACTTCTAAAATTTAAGGACACAATTGAATCCAACCTCAAGGGTCTAGACTATTTTGTATAATTCAACATTTTTATTATATAACAATAATAGTCACTAATAATGATAAATTGTAACATTAATTTACCTATGTTTTTTTTACAAGAAATAAATATTATTATGCTACAAGGCAGAAGAAAAACAATCAGAGTCGACCAACATAAATCAATCCAACTTGGAATAAAAAGAACCCAAGTCTCACTCAAATTCAATGCTTTAGCTACACTATCAGCAACGAAATTACATTTTTAACACAAGATCACGACCCCAAACCAACACCAACACTAGTATAAACAAAATATACAAACATGACACTCGTTAAAATAATTATATGATCAAATAGCTAATTGGACAAATTTTAAATTAGATGGGCGAGGAAAAAAAATTAGGCACCAAAAATATAATTTACCCAAAAAATATAATTATCAAATATACTCCAACCCAATTACTTAGCCATTTATTTATTTCTAATCTTTTCAATTGATGTGAATAATTGTTTTTACCCTATGCAAGAGATTTGAACCTCTGACTTTTTGGTCAAAAGTATACTCACTTTATGTTCGTTGAAATATGTTTTTATTGACAATTGATGTAGATCATGCGATCTAAATTTAAAAATATAATATATTATGTCATGTTTTCACTACGTTAATTTGTGTTAATGACAAAGTCTAAAGTATACCATGTAATTAAATTAAAAAATTAGAATTATGTAAAAACAATATTCCCAACCCTAGATAAATAGGTATTCTTTTGAATTTAACTAGTAGTTTAAGAAGAGAGGGAGCCACTCGATCCTCTCATTGTTACTATTTTTTGTTATTTACAAAATAAACTTTGAGAATATCAATCAATAAATAAGGAGATATATTAAACAATAAATTTAAAATACTAAATTTACTTGCCAATTCTAGAACTAACTTACGTAATATTAAAGAAGAATATAATGAAGTTTTTTTTTTTTTTTTTTTTTTTTTTTTTTTTTTTTTTTTTTTTTTTAAAAAAGAAAACCTAAAGTTAAATCTTTATAATATTTTATTCTCATTTTATATTAATAACTCACACCTTTATTCTAATAATAATTTAACAAGTTGCTTAAATATATATAATTAGAATACTACTAATCTTCAAGAAAAGATTTCTGCCTTTCAATCTCGATGCCCCTCTAATAATTCTTTCATTTTATTTATTTATTTATTTATTATAGTTCTTTTTACCATCACCTTTTAAATAATAGACTTTTTCTTTTAGTTAAAATTAGGATAAAAGGTAATTGGCATGTCGGTTGAAAGTACGAATTTTTCATCTCAAATATTGTTAAACAAAAAAAAAAAAAAAAATTTCTTTATGACCTTTATTGCATAATAGACCTGCCTTAAATATAATAGATAGATAGAATACTCAACTAGACCGAGTATAAAATTAAATAGATATTTTATATGTATAATTAAGGTTGCTTTTCAAAGTGAATTTACTTATTTTTTGTACTATCAGAAATTAAATTTGTCTGCCAACTATTTATCTTTACTATCTAATTAAATCACTGATACTTTTTTCTATTTACTTGAACTACGTGAGAAGGTAGAGAATTTGAACTTTTGACCTTTTGATTAATGTATTGATAATACCTTAAACAATTGAGCTATATTTAAGCTGACATTAAATTAAATTACTAGATTTGGTCTCTATGTATAGTTTTAAATGTTTCAATCTCATTTTTATGATTTGATTAAATTTTACCAATTATCTCTACACTTTTTTTAACCTATTTGAAATCCACTTTTTTTCCTCTTATTTTGTTTTGAGTTAACGGCAATAGCAAGTAGAAAAATGATAATTGTACTACATATTTAATATGGTATTAGTCATAATAATCCAATGGAAAATTTTAAGATTTTAGGGATCCAATTGAAACTAAATTTAAATGATGAATATGAAATTTAAAAACTACTATTGTTATAGGTAATTGGACCATTATGAAATTCAAGAACTAAGCAGGACAGAGCGACACCAACCCGAAAACATGACCAGGAAGCAGACCTCGGAGGAAGGTGAGCCGAAGGGCCCAATCCCATGCTCGGCCTCGGCCGACCACTCGGCCCACTTGTGTGGGCCAAGTATCTCCCCCTCCATTTGGTCTTTAGTGTCCTTAGATGCCTCGGTTCAACCTGGTTTAGCCTAGATCGGTCTTCAAGCGCCTAGAAACCCTAAAACAGGAAAATGTATATAAATTCTTCTCCAACCTTGTAGAGGGATCCCAGACGCTACTTTCTGAACTCTCTTCTGCCTCTAACACTCTGGTCTTGCTCATCTTCCTTCTGCTTTATGACTTAAGCATCAGAGACGGTATGGAAAGCACCATGTCGGTGTGCATGTTTCTTCTGTCTTGCAGGCCACATCTTCCTCCTCTCAAACAAATTTACCGTTGGTGTCACGTGAAGGTCAGGTGAGTTCTTCCTATCCGGATTTTGATATCAACAACAATTATATCAAATTAAAACTAAGTTCATTTATTTATTTATTATCTTAACCAAAATTTATATTAAAATATTTTTTTAATACTAATTTCTAGAAATAGAGGAAAATCGAAAGTCTTTTAGACCCAATTAAATAATAAGTCAATTAAAAGCCACCTTCGTAATACTTTAGCGCTTGCAAATAAATAAATCATAAAGTAAGATAAGATTTAGGGTGGGTTTGGTTTAACTTTTCGAGTGTTTAATTTTGAAAATAAGTCATTTTGCAAAATTTTATAGTGTTTGACAACCACTAAAAATGACTTATTAGAAAATGAGATTGATAAATAAACCAGAGAAACACTTGAAACCAACTTTTTAAAAAATACTTAAGTAAACAATAGCTTGTGTAGAAAAACATTTGTGAGGAAATACAACCAAACATATGAATATTTAAATTCTAAACAATTTCTATACAAAATGTTTTTTAAAAAGTGCATTCTTGAAAAACATTTAACTTAAAATGTATTCTAAACGGACCCTTAATTGTGAAGGTCATTTTTTTTCATTAAAAAAGGAAAAAAAAATTGAAACAAAGAAAAAAAAATGTTGTGGAGGCTATTATATTATTAATAATTAAGAATAATGTCTAGCTTCAATATTACACGATTTAATTTAATAAAGTTTGTAAAACCATATGTTAAAATATTAAATGAACATAGACCTGTTCCAACCTAATTTTCACTATTCTTGAACTCGAAGAAGAAAACCTAAATTTACTATTCATCATATTAATTAAATATGTAGTTGGTGGAATAGTTATTATTAATATAATTTATTTTGTCAAAATAAGCATAATCCAGTGATAATTGTTATCTATTCACATTTCCTTGTGGATTGGAAGTTCAATTCTACCTAGTGTTATAGGATATAAATTTGTGAAAACTTATAACGAGTAATTTTTTTTTTATTGATGAACTAAATATATATATATATATATATATATATATATATATATATATATATATATATATATATATATATATATTTTAAAGAAATAGTATTTGCTGACGATGATTTAAATTATATGTGATTTTTTTTTAAGAATTTAAATTACATGTGATTTTTTTTTTTTTGAAAAAACATGTGATTTTAGTTAATATACTGATTAATCAATGTAGCTGAATATAAACTTACTATTGGACGATGGTATAGCATAGTTAATTAAGTTTATATTTAAATTCTATAATTTTTACAATTTTGTGGCTTTTCTTTAATTAGAGTTGACCTTTTTTTTTTTTTCTTTGACAATATGTGGGGGGATTTAAACCACATACTATGTAGTTATCAGTACAACTTTATGACAGTTAAGCTATGTTCTGGTTGGTAGTTGACCTAATTCTTAAAATCATCTATTAATCTCTTTCAAAAAAAAAAAAAAATCATCTATTAATCTAAAATTTATTGCATTTTTTAGTACAGGCATGATTCACATATTTCTTTAACAAAATAAAACTGTAATGATAGAGGTTATGATATTGTCAAAAAAAAAAAAAAAAAAAAAAAACGTTATGATATAATATTATGAGAGATTTCGAACAAATCTTATAACCAATTCGAATACTATAATTATAATTACTTAAAACAAAAGACCACAAAAGTTGGGTTTCAATCATTTTCAATTGCCTCATCATTTTTTTTTAATATTTATAAATAAATTAAAAGAAAAAAACTTGCCTTATGACTCCACCAACCATATCACTTTGAATATTTGAAAAAATTCTCCCACTTTCATTTTCAAACTTGTTCATTTATCTAATCTTAATTCAAATCCCACTTACCTCATTAATTATAATCAAAATCCAATTAAATGAGTAAAACCATAATCTAACCCTTTTTTTAGTTCAATAACAATGAGGTTGGAGGATTTAAGCATCTAACTTCTTGGTCGACGATACATATCAATTATCGTTGAACTATATTCACTTTGACAACATAATGTAACTTTGCGTCAACATTTTTTAATATATACTATGGATTTCTTTTGTGAACTTAACCTTTTTTTTCTTCTTACATTTCTATTTTATATTGATGCAACGTCTTAAAGATTAAATATGTTCTCCATACAAAACATAAAAAAAAATATAAATAAATAAATAAATAAGAGGTTGGATTACAAATTTGTTTATCAGTTGTTAGACTTTAAGGGCCCGTTTGGTTTAAAATTTTATAGATGTCTGAGGATACATGATGTCTGGGAATCAAAGATAACCGTGTTTGGTTGTGCATGGGAATGCCATCAGGATTTTATGAGAACAAATTATGTCTGTATTTCTTTTTTAGAATTAATCAGGTAAACTTTATGTAATTTTAATAAATTAATCCATAAAATAATCAAAATTAATTCAGACTATATTAATAAAAATTAATGAAATAATAATCATGAAATAATTTTAATGGGATAAACTACGTTAATTTAACAAATTAATTTTTAATAAATATCTTTAACTAGAATAATTTAATATATTGTATCCATAAAAATTAATTAGATAAATATTTAATAATGATATGATTATTTATTTATTATAAGAAAATCCAAAAAAGTAATTAATTGATTATAAATAATCGATAAGTAATTAATTATAATTATTGAAAAAGGAATTTTTATACTAAATTCATTTAAATGATTTTAATTCAATAATTAAATATATTTTCGATAATATTAACTAATTAATTATAATTTTAGTAAATATGTAATTACATCCCTTTAATAAACTTGGACTAAGTATTTGTTTAAAAGTCCTAAAAAAAGTATTTGTTTAAAAAAAATTGAAATTCTTGAAAAATTATATTTTAATCTAATTAAATAATTTATTATATTATTTTTAATTTAGTATCCATTAGTTAATTAATTAACTATATTCAAAATAAAATTGCATATAAAAATAAAAAAGAAGAGATGGGAAAAGAGAAAACTCATGCTTTTGCAATGACATAGAAAACCCTTGCTTAGGGGCATGAATGATGCTTGGGAACGCGTTATTTCCTAGGCCCACCACAGAAATCTTGAAACAAACAAGGGTATTAGAAATTCTTGCCCATTCTCATCTCCAAAAACCTTGTACCAAACGGGCCCTAAAGAGATTAAATTATTATGTATCATAGACTTTGAAGGAAACTTATATTTAGTCAAACCCATTAATATTGGTTGATAAAATGTTGATTCTGACTCTTTACTAAATACAACTTTGATATTATTTAAAAAAAAAAAATACTTTGATAATAAGTTTTTTTTTTTTTTTTTTTTTTTTTGACAACATTTGATAATAAGTTAGTGTAATATGAAAATTACAGTTATACACTTTAGTCCTAACTTTAACCCATTTGACCCAACTATCTAACATATATAGTTTATAATCCTAAATCTAATTGAGCTCTAATTGATATTATAACGTGATAATGACCAAATTAAAAGATAAGAATAACTCAACAATGAGATATGTTTTCAAATATAGTTCAATAGATAAAACACCAATCGTCATTCTAGTGGTGGATGGTTTGATTCTCCACTCGCAATTATTGAACTAACAAAAAGAAAAAATCAATAACAAGATTTCCTTTAACACAGGTTATTAATTAATAGGATTTCAATAACAATAGAGTACCTTATATAATAGTCAAAACTGAGTTTATATTTATAAAATTAAAAAAAAAAACAACACGAGTATAATTCAATGGTAAAGTCATCTTCTCATTCCTACGAGGTCAAATATTCAAATTTCTATTTTTTTAAAAAAAAGGGAGAGATAAAAAATTAAAAAAAAAAAAAAAGGGAGAGATAAAAAATTTAAAAAAAAAAAAAAAAAAAAAAACTTATACGTGAGGAATATGATAAAATGTTTGTTTAGATCTCATTTGAGTTAAATTAATAAATAGAAGTTGCTCTCCTTGACTTGTTATCAATATATATATTAAAGTCCTTTTGTTGACATTTTCTTTAAAATATTTTAACATTTCTCAATATTATTAATATATTTTCCTATCAGTGTTGATCCCTGATAGTAACATCAAATATTTTTAAATTTTTATTACAAATATTTAAAATTATGGAGAGAAAAATTTACTTTTCATATTTACCTACCTTTAAATTTTATCATATTTAGACCGAATAAGCAATGAAATCAATATCATTAGTTAATTAAGACCACATTTGATAATCATTTGGTTTTTGAAAATTAAGCTTGTTTTTCTTCAATTTCCTTACCATAATTTTTTATCATTGTTAAGGACACATTTGAATTTCCAGTCAAATTCTAAAAACAAAAACAAGTTTTTTCAAAACTTAACTTGATTTTTGAAAACATGTGAAGAAAGGTACATAACGAAACCCAAGAAATTTAATGGTTGAAAGTAGTGTTTTTAAGCTTAATTTTCAAAACCAAAAACTAAAAAACAAATGGTCATCAAACGGGATCTATGTTTGTTTTTTTTTTTTTTTTTTTTTTTTTTTTTTTTTTTTTTTTTTAATTGGTATATGAACACACATTATAGGTATTAGCTCTTCTACTTGTGTGTTGGATATTATTCGGTCGGCTTTGAATCATTTGAGTGTTATTTTACTTAATTTTGCAACACTGTTTAAGTATTTTTCGTATTTGAATTTTGTGGCAATGTTTAAGCTATATTTTTACAATTAAATTTGACATAATCTATAAACATGTTCATGGGTAATTTTCTAAACTAACGACTAGTAGATATTGATTTATCTAAAAAAAAAATATTAAAATATATAAATAAAAGAAAGAAGAAACTCTTTAGAGAAATTTTTAGGTGCTCCTGCTACCATGAGACCGGTCGTTTTGCACTATTGGATGTAAGAGAGAGAAATGACAAAAGTACCTCAATTTTGTATCTAACGATTATTAGGGAATAGACAAATCTGATTTACATCTGATGGTTTTAAAAAGGAGGTCTCATTGCACTGAGAACACCTCATAATTTTCCATTCGATGATGCAATAAGATATCTATCTTTTTATTATTTTAGTTTCTATTTGTTTTTAACATCCTATCATTTTAATTTTTTTTGCATTTAAACAACATTCACTAATTAATTATATTCGTTGATCTTATGGAAATTAAGAAAAAAAAAAGACAAATATTTGATTTATTTGATGGAATAGGATGGTGATTGGTGCAGATTACTCCCGACAAACAAATTTATTTTTAAGTTTAACAACATTTGAAGATTGAATATTCAAAACTGTGAACTCTTTATCTTAAAAAAAATAAAAAATAAAATACTTTTCGTCATAGTTATTTGTCCCCTTGTCTTAAATAAATGTTATTTTTTGTCCTCATAAAATAAATTAAAGTTATTATATTTAATGACCATATTCTTTTCTTTTTTTTCGAAAGAATTAATGACCATATTCTAATACTTTATATTTACGTCAATTTCATTTTGGTAATATTAAAGTGGTTGGTTAATCTTCCATGTCATAATTTTTGTTTTTTCCCCTCAAGTCAGATCGTTCTTAACCACCTCTACGTCATTTCATAATATATTTAATTGTTTTCATTTAAAAAATTGAATTACTAAAATACCCCCCATAGTCAAAAGATTATCCTTATCTCTTTTTTTTTTGACACAAGAATAGGCAAACGTCAACGAGTAGAGAAGATCAAAACTAAGCAAACAACCTCTTGGACTCCCCTATCACAGCTCGTTGTCAACCCACGATCAAACACTCAGTCTAGCCACTAGCTCCGCTACAAACTGGCTCATATTCACCATTAAGATCGACGTTGCTTTAGGCCCGCTCAACATCAACATGAAGGAGGTTGCAAGCCCCCAAATAGCAGCCTGCAAAATTGCCATAAAATAAGGTATCTTGCATAGATAACCCATCAAAGCAACCCAGAAAGGTATGGACGGATACAATCTAGAACTATCATTCCCATCCCATCTCAAGGTTGCAAGCCCCGAACAACACAAGCAGTATAATGAGTCCTGAAAGCAGGTATAGAAAATGGAAATTCATCATGACAAAATTCTGTACACCAAATGCTACGCTTTTGCCTAGGAGAAGCATACTGCATGATAACAGAAATGAAGCAAGTCAAGGGTAACCAAAAAATTCTCGCGTGAGTGTGTGGAAAAGCCTTCCCTAGAACCGCCCTACTTACCCTGGCAAGGTTTATAAGCCCCATCCACCCATCTTCCCCCTACACTGGAACAAAGGCTTCACTCAAAAGACTACAGGAATCAAATCGGTGCTAACACGCACCCCATGCCCCTGGCCAAGGAAATCATTCTCTTTCCTTTCCTTCTGCTTTCATATTCAAACTCACCCTCTCTTTCATACTTTCTTTTTCCTCAAGACTTTCTTTTCTTTCTCAATCTTTCTTTTCTTTTCTCAACTTTCTTTTCCTTTTTCACAATTTTTCTTTCTCACTCTTACCTCAATCTTTCCACCTCAGACTCTCATTTTAAAAACACTCCCAAGCAGGGAGCTAGCTTTCGCACTGCAGAGTAGGGACCCCTAACCCGAGTTTAACTCTTGGCTGACCTAACTGAACACACTGCAGGCAGCTCTTTTCACCCCTTATTTTGCGCCTCGTGCAAACAACTCTAATCTGTATCCCAAATAGACTCTCTAGCTCCATCCTATATCATATCGAGGTGACAACAGACTTAAGGAACTCATAAAGCAAGCCTAAGCTTTCGAGACTAGCTAAAAGAAAGGCCGAGTGCATAAGGGTGCAAGAATTAAACCAGAAACACTTAAGACCAGGCTCAGATTATGCCACCAGCTAACACCTCAATCCCAGGCAAAGGAACAACTAACACAACTACACATACAGAGAAAATCACCAACCAAACCCACCACCAGGAATCAAACCACTGCACAGCTGTTTGGCCACACGCCAATTCTAACAGAAATAAACCAAACCAGAACCACCCAAAATAAAATACACTCATGCACAGAAACATCAACTCTATGCACCAAATTTTGCATTGTATATAAATTACTTTTACTCCTATATTTAGTTAACACACAAATTTAACCTTAAATTGAAATTTTCAATTTTAGTTGATCGGACAATAAGTTACGAATAATGTAGGTCATTTTGATTGTATAGGATTATATCTGATATTTTTAGTTGAGTTTATCATTTTATTCCTAAATTTGGACACTGAATTTATTTTACTTATTTAATTTTGTGGATAAGTTAAAGTTAAACATTTGCACACAAAAGTAAATAATTTCACCTCTAATCTTATTAATGAACAATATGAGTATTTATACAGAGGTGAATCATAATAATTAACATAAAGATATTATTTAAAATACAAAAAGCTCCTATATCCTTATAAAAGTAGTATCTATAATTTGATAACTATACATATATATTAAGAATTTAGAAAGTAATTTTTTTCAAAAAAAAAAATATTAGAAAAGTAAAATTTTTGGGTAGGTGGATGATATATATATATATTTTTTTGGAAACATCTATCACTTACTTAAAGTTTAAGGTTTTAGATTATGTGGAGATCTTTAGCTCCATAACTTGTATTGTTATCTCTCAATTTAAAAATAAAAAATATATATAAAAATAAAAAAAGTATTGTTCATCTCTTTGTAAGGAGAGATTCTTTTTTTTCTTTTTCTTTTGACAATAGATTCTTTTCTTAATTGAAGTATGCAATAATTCTATTAAAGGAGAGAAGGATATTTTCTTTATTGTACGTTTCTTTGTTCGTCGTTTTGTAAAAGGGACTTTCTTTTTTCATAATGATATTTCGATTTCTCTTTCTTTGTCAAGAATCTTACGTTTTTTCTTCGATTCCTTTCCTAAGGAAACAAGTTGTTTATTTTTGGAGGTATTTGTATGAGATTTTTTTAAACACTATTTTAATATCATATAATTTTTTTAATAATCTAAATGATCTAGTTAGAAATATTTCATTCAAGTAGAATGACACCACGTTCGAATGAGAGAGATTTTGAGACTATAAAAGACATGATTGAGAAATACTTAAAAGAATTGGTAGTCATTTTTTAAAACACTAAGGATTGTAAAAGAATTGTAAAAGGGGCTGTTTGGGGCGCTGAATTGGTTATAATATCTGGTGGTTATAATAATCTGCCAATTATAATAATCTGGGGGTTATAATAATCTGTGTTTGGGGTGCACATTATTATAGTCTGGGATAAAATAATCTGTGTTTGGAGTGCAGATTATTTTAATCTGGGATAAAATAATTTGTGTTTGGAGTGTTAATCTGTTTTAACATGAAGTTCTGAATCAAAGATTCAAACTGACTGTTTTCTTTTTCTAGTTTTTTTTATGATATACAACACTTTGATTTGATTTAGGGTTATGTTTTTTTTTTTTTTTGTTACAAAGCAAAAAAGTTTAGGTTTTGGTATAGAAAAATCATATTAGTTAACTTTTAGTATTGCCAAAATAAAAATTGTAAATGTTTAGTTCAAAAATCATATTAGTTTTTTTTTTTTTATCAATAAAATCATTTGAAATAAACTTGAGTGTGGTAAATATAATTTCGTTTGAATGATTTTTTTAAAGTTGATTAACCTTCGATGTTGTCAACGACTTTTCCGGCAACCTTTGATGTTTTTTTTCTTTATTTTTATTTTTTATATTTTTCAAAATGAAATTGAGAAGAAATATGGAAAAAAAAAAATTGGTGGCCGGAAAAGTCATCGGCGATCGCCGGAAAAGTCGTTGGCGGTCGTCGGAAAATTCGTCGGAAACTTCGCCGGCTGACGGCGGCCGGCGGTCGTCGGAAAAGTCAAGGAGTCGCATGGAAGAAGTGAGGAGATAGTTACTGTAGTGGGTTGAATAATGATTACTGTAGAAGATAAAATAATCGGGGGTTAAAATAACCCACCTCACTAATTATTTTTGTTGGTGCCTCAAACATTGAATAGGTTATAATAACCCCTTATTATAAGCAGTCAAGTCAAGTTGGTGTGATGTGACAGGTTGGATACACAAGAGTATCATTGACCATTAGGCGCAAATGCAGATTCCAAATCTTTATTTAAATTTTAGGCGTGGGGTGTTACAAGATGAATCCATAACTCAAATATAAGATATTTATATTGAGTTTGGTTCAAATAATTTACTTGAAATTTTTGTTAAAAATTAGTGTAAAATAATTGAATTGCGCCTTAAGCTCATATTTACTAACATTGAATTAAATTTAGTAGTTGAATATCTAAATTTTCAAAATTAATGGTACATAACATGAAGCTTAACTTAATTGGTTAAGATATTACAAATTTTTTAAAATGTTTGATGTTTAAATCTTGAACAATAGTTGGTTGCATAAGGGTTAAAATTTTGACAACTAAATAAGGGAGGAAGGTAGAAAATGAGAAGAAAAAAATTATCTCTTCTAGTTGTCAACATTTTAATGGAGAGATATGTAAAGTATCGGTATGCAGGGAGATTCTTTTACGATATGCAACCAAGTATTTTCATTAAATTTTTACTCTCTTACCCTCGTTTGAATTCAAAGAAAAGTCAACCTGAACATAATTTAGTGGATAAGATATTAATTACCATTATAAAGATAGATGGTTTGAGGAAAAAGTTTCCACCGTAGTATATAAATACTCCTTTCATTTCTTACCACTTCATCATCCTTTGAAAAATGATGTGGGGTCCATCATCGTTAAAGATATATTTATGAAAGCAAAATTATGGTGTGTGAACAAAGGAGTACGATACTATGGTAGTACTAGAAATTTTCTCATAGTTTGACCCCTATCTCACAATTATTGAACTAAAAAAAATGAAAGAGAAAACATATATATAATTGCTGGAAAGTAAAAATCTATTAAAAAGAAGTGGTAACAATTGATTTAATCCGAATTAATTATAGAAGATATATGAACCATTCAACCTAATTTAAACAAGTTTTTATTTTTAAAGTTTTTTTAGTTATATCTCAATCTAAGGGTGTGTTTGGTTTAACTTTTCAAGTGTTTAATTTTGAAAAAAAAAAATCATTTTGAAAAAAATTCTAATGTTTGGCAAGCACTAAAAATGACTTATTAAAAAATGAGATTGATAAATTAATCATTTTGAGAGAAACACTTGAAACCAACTTTTTTTAAAAAGACTTTTTAAGTATATGATAACTTGTGTATAAAAACATTTATAGGAAATGCAACCAAACATATGAGTGTTTAAATTCTAAACAATTTCTATATAAAATGTTTTTACAAAAATGCATTCTTGAAAAACATTTAAATTAAAATGTAATCCAAACGGACCCTAACCCATTCTATTTGAGTTGAGTTATCAAGTTTTTTGAATACCCTATTCATTTTTTGTTTTTTTTTTTTTTTCATTATCTACGACACTAATAAATATATAGAATCTTATTATGTCTTAAGAGAAGTTAAAATTATAGTACCTTCTTTTAAATGTTAAAGTGCTTGTTCAAGTATCTAATTAATTTCCTACATTATATACAAGAATTGTTGGAAAAGTGTGTACCTAGGCCTTTATGAAAGGATGGTGTGGTATTTATATAGGATCGATATTAAATTTACCACATTAACAATATGAAATGATGGTTCAAAACGTCTCTAAAAAATTGTATTATTAAACATAGATTAAATTAAGCTGTCAAATTTGTAGCTTCCTTTTTAACTATTTATTCTAACAAGTCTTGAATATCTAAATTCACTACAATATTCTAAACTAAATTAGTTCAACTAAGGCACATATGAGAGCATAAATATTACCTTAACTAAGAACTATTGTTCAAGCAATTACGTGTCATCTAAGACTATCGACCTACCGTGATCAAATAATTTATATAAGTAAGATGCATGACTGAATCAAAAGATAATCATATCGAAGGTCATTAAACAAATCAATCTCACCTACAATATTCTTTTTTTCATTTGATAGACAACTTCTTACTTTTTTTTTTCCTTCTTTTTTTTTTTTTTTTTTTTTTGTAATAGACAACTACTTAATAGTTAGAGACAATTAAAATCCCAACTTGAAAGTTATATAATTTATCCCACGTAGAAAATCACTCACTTTTTTTTTTTTTTTTGAGAGTAGAAACTCACTAATTGTGTAATAGTAAAGTGACTATAAAAATAGTAAGGTCAATAGTCAAACTTCCACTTTTTCTCTTAGTAATTAAACATTATAATATACATATATTATATATTATCACCTCCTTTCGACAGTTTCCTTCTCATTGGCGGTTTATTTTATTTTATTTATTTACTTGGTCCAATCTGTCCTTTTCTGGTTTCCTTCCATGAAATTAATACACATTTTTTTATTAATACAATATCACGTTATCAATAAATTAAATAATTAATGTAAAATAACACGAGAGAAAAGATAGTTATTTAGAAAACTTAAAAGAACTTTTTGGGAGTCGATTGACCAAAAATAAAATGAAAATAAATAGGAAAAAATACACTTTTGGTCCCTGAGGTTTGGGTTAAGTTACACTTTGGTCCTAATGCTCTGTTTGGAACCTCTTGATTTTGGGAGATTTCAAATCATAATGGATTTGAAATGAATTTTGTTGTTTGTTATCTCAAGAAAGATAATGATTTCAAATCCAAAATGATTTCAAATCATGTTTTGACGTAAAAAAATTTCCCAACTAAAACCATCGGATTTTGCAGGATTTCTAGGGAGTGAGAGTTAAATTACTTATTTATCCTCATCATATTTTAATTTTCTATTAATAACTCAAATTAAAAATCTATATTAGTAAATTCTTTTACTTTCTTTCCTTCTCCAACTACCATCCAAACACAAAATTTTAAATACATTCATTTTAAATCTTTCTTGTTCCAAACAAGACAAAGAATTTAAAATCATTTCTTGAATTTCAAATCATTTCTTGAATTTCAAATCACAAGATTTAAAATCATTTCTTGAACTTTCTTGGTTCCAAACGGAGGGTAAGTTTTCAAACTCAACAAAATTATACCTGAGGTTTGAGATAAGGAGCAATTTGGTCCCTGTTATCCATTTTTCCATTAAAAACTAACGGCTGGTTGACGTGGCGCTGTTTTTTATTAAAAAAATATTTTTAAAATTTTTAAAATAAAAATATATTAAATTAATTAAAATATATATTTATTATTATTATTATTATTATTTCTTTTTTACTTTCTTCTTCTTTCTTCCCAATATCCCAGGTCTCATAACCTTTTTCTCCATAGCCTCACCGTCGGCAGCCGCCGGCCTCCATCGACCGTCGCTCGCCGGCGGCCTGTCGTCGTCGCCGGCGTGATTGTTTTTTTTTCAACCTTCCTTCTTCTTCTCCTTTCTTCCTCCCTGACATCGAAGATATTTTCCTCCCTTATTCGTTTTTGGCGCCAAAACCACCACCGTTGACTGCTGGAAACAAAACGTCGTCGCTACAAGAAGCCAAGATCTGGCGTTCGTGAAATGCTGCAAGAAGGAACCACCGTTCGTGAAACACCGTTGCTGTCGTTCGTGAAACGTCCAGATCTGAAAAAAAAAACCCACGAACAGGCATCGACGTGGAACGAGCGTCCAAAAAAAACCCAGATCTGAAAACATCTGACGCGTCGCTGCCAGAAATCGAATGGATCTAGAAACTCTAACTTTATTTTTGTTGTTTCAGATATACCACTCCTTGCAGCTTCAACCATCTTGTCGTGTCCATGGTTATTTCCTTGACAGAGAACATGGTGGATCTGCTTGGTAGGTATGTTGGAGCTTGGTGAGGGGTGGGTATCGAAGGTTTGTTTTCTTTCCCCTTTTAGTCGGTCGATGATGAGTACATCGCATGCAAGCAAACCATAGTTCCCTTTTTTTTTTTTTTTGTTATCATGTCTTGGTTTTGTGTAGTCTGTTCTATCATATTTCTCTCTTTTTTGTTCTGTCAATGATTGTTGGTTCTGTTTACTGTATATTATCATATTTCCCTCTTTTTTGTTTGTTACCATTTCTTGCTTCTATTTCGTGGGTTCTATCACTTTTCCCTCTTTTTTTATGTTACCGACTCTTGGTTCTACTTAACCTTGTTACAATTTTGTTGGTTTTCAGGTACAAAATCATCTTCATTTTTTCTTGGTTCGTTTACTATTCTGTCTCATTCCCCCTCCTCCCATCCATAACCTTCTGTTTTCGTGGTGTATTACATTTTATTTCTCCATCTCTTCATTCTATTGAGCAACATGTTTTCGTGTTCAATTTGATTAGTACACTTGTTAGAGGTTCCTTTACTTCATTTTGGGTTTATTCGATTAATTCTGTTTTCTAATTCAATCTTTTTTTTCCTTGATTTGGACCATCTTTTTGGTCATTATTTTTTCTTGCTTCAATGTGTTTACTTTATCTAAGTTATTTTCGTACCAACCAAACAGAGGCAATGGTCTATATTTTCCTTTTTCATTTGTGGTTGTTCTTGACGTAGTTCTTTGGCATCTATGTTCCTATAATTTCCTTAACTTATTCTAAAAAATTGTGTTTCTTTCCATGATTTAATATTGTTCCTATAGTTTGCATAATATTGTTTCCCTTACATGCTTTTCGAATGTGGTTTCTATAATATTATGGCCTTTGTTTCTTACTAGTCACAATTTTTCCAAATTCGGACTTCCGTTAGCCCCTTAACTACCTGTTGTTGGCTTAGTTTTCTAATTAGTCATATTTCTATTATTTGTAGGGCCTAAACTAATACTTTTGGACACATTAGTTCTAGGTTTCGTGCTTTCGGAGTTCAAAATTATTTTTTAATGTATTTATATGATACATTCTATTATGTGTTTTTTTACACATGTATTATTGTTGCAATTGTTTCTTATTGTGCACAGTTGACTCAAAATTAATCCATGATATGATATTTTTTTTCCATTCTATTGTGTTCCATTGTGTTCTTCATTCGACATAATTTGGAAAAAAAAAAAAGTTTTCCATATTTTGTTCTTTTTAATAAAAAAAAAATACTTTTCCATACTTTGAATAAATAAAAAAGAATATAAAGAAATAATTGTATTCTATTTCGGGAAGAAATTGAAGAACATCAAGAAAATCTTTTTTTTTCTCCAATCTCCAATGTTCTATCTTTTTACTTTTAAGTTAAAAAAAAAAACAGACTCTTCAACAATTTGATTTAATTAAAAAAAAAAAAAAAGAAGAAAAGAAAAGAAAATCTCGTGTTGCTACTTTGAAAAAAATTGAGAAAACCGATAAAAAAAATAAGTTTTCATAATTATGTCTATTTTTTCATTATGTTCCACACGTTGAGTAGATAAATAAATAAAAAAGGGAAAAATACACTTTTGGTCCCTAAGGTTTGGGTTAAGTGACACTTTGATTTCCGAGTTTTCAAACTCAACAAAATACCCCCGAGGTTTGAGATAAGGAGCAATTTGGTCCCTGCCGTCAATTTTTCTGTTAAACCCTAACGGTAAGCTGACGTGGCACTATTATCTTAATTAAAAAATTAATTTTTATTTTTTTAAATAAAATATATAAAAATATTAAATATATTATTTTTTTTATTATTTTTTTAAAATTAATTTTTTTAATTAAAATAATAGTATCACGTCAACATTTGTCTCATACACTATGGGGATGGTGAGAAAAGATATATTTTACATCCCAGAGGGGCTATAATTGGAGATACCATTGTTTCTGGTACAGAAGTTCCTATAAAAATGGGAAATGCCCTACCTTTGAGTGCGGTTTGAACTATTGATTTACGTAATTGGAAGTAACCAATTAGGTTTACGACGAAACCTAGAAATCGATCACTGATCCAATTTGAGTACCTCCACAGGATAGACCACGAGGTATTTTTGTTGAGTTTGAAAACTCGAGGACCAAAGTGTCACTTAACCCAAATCTCAGGGACCAAAAGTGTATTTTTCTCAATAAAAAAGCATGTAACAAGTTTTGGGGAAAAAAAATAATTATATTCAAGAAGATCAGTTTGTAATTGGTGGTACACTCCCCAAACACAGACTTTCTAAGTCCAAACTTCAACTCTCCACTTCAAAACTTCACCTCATTGCCCCAAACACTCCCTAAGTGCTTTTAAACTAACTTTCGAAAAGCTACACTTTCGATGTGGGACAAAAATTATTTTTCATTTCCAACAACAACTTCTGATTTTAGCAATTATATAGTTCGATTTATAAAATTGTTGTAACTAAATCTTAAAAAAGATTACAATAAAAAAGAAATAATCTATTTGTATTGTATAATTTTAATTCATATAATTATATATCTCTCACACACAAATTATTCTTACATAAAAAAAAATTACAAAATTATATCTCTCTCACATGCGCGCACACGTAATCTAAATAGATTTTCGTAACACACACGTAATCTAAATAAATTTATGTAATCTAAATAAGAAATTTATTTAGATTACATGTTTTCTTTATATGTGGTAGAGAGATAATATGATGAATCAACATTCAATATAAAATATGAGGCATCCAAAGAAAAACATACCGTGTTAAGAGTATGTTAATATATATATAACATTATATTATATTTAGTGAGTTTAACAAAAATTTAGATGAAAAATAATCTCATATCTAAGAGAGAGAATTTTCTAATTTTTTCTTCAAATTGTAAGAAGTTGGTATAAATTTCAAATTTTCTTATCCAAACTATTTATTTCTCTTTCTAAATTTATATCAATTTACTGAGTATCATTTTATCTAATTTTAACAATTTACCAACCAAAAAGTATAGTTGAAAATTCTTAAAATGGAAGAGATTAAATTGATTTTTTTTTAACAAATCGAACTAAATTAAAAAAAAAAAAAAAACATTCAAATATCAGGATTAAAACATGAACTTAATGAGAATGGGATGGTAAAATAATAAAAATAACAAATAATAATAGTAATAATTGAGACATAAGAATTTAGAGTGGGAGAAGGAAAAAAAAAACATTTTCTAATAAGAGTATTTTTGAAATTTTTTTTGAAAGTTTAAGGGTATTAATAAAATTGAAAATTTAATAATTTTCATTCAAAAATTATCGGCAATGGTATTTATGAAACATTTTTTAAAATTCAGAGGTATTTTTTAAACTTTTCAAAATTTAAAGGTATTTTTGAAACTTTTCAAAGTTGACATTTTTGAAACAAACCCTACTTTACGGGTATTTTTATAATTTAGTCGAAAATGATTTTATAATTTCTAGAAGATCCTGAATTTGTGATCTTTGAATTATTGTTTTGTTCGAGACATTGGGTCCAAACTTTTTGGAAGACGGAACGCGTGAAACATGTGAATCACGTGCTTTTCTATTTTTAGAATATATTGTTAGATTTTCTTGGTTAAAATATTTTCATCACTGTTTTAGAAAATGATTTATTTTAATTTTGTTTAAATTTAGTCTATGTATTTTAAAAAACAATCCCAGCCAATACTTTGAGGTTAACTTACTAAAAAAAAAAGTTTGGTTAATATGGGCCCGTTTGGTAACGTCCTCGTTTCTGGTTTCCGTTTCTTCATTTTTAATAAAGAAAAATAGAATTTCATGACCCTAACACCTATACATTTAATAATAATAAACCTATATTCTTATTTATGTTTGGAAAAAATTGGAAACAAGAACAAAAAAGGAGAAACTAGTTTTAATTATTCCCAAACATCCTATACAAATTTTGGGAGTGTTTCTAAAAAATGAGAAACAAGAAACATACATATATATATATATAGTTATTAAATGTTTAGATTTCTTAATAATATTGGAAACAAGAAACAAGAAATGAGAACGTTACCAAACGGGCCCTATATGTCTTCTCTTTAGATATTTGAAAAATATAATTCGCGTTATCTCATTTCTTGAACCGAGGTTATTACATTTTTCTACCAAACTAGATGAAATTAACCCTTAAACTAGAAGTAAAGAGGAAAAGAAAAATTTTTAGTCTATCAATATGACAAATCTGCAAAACTTCTCATTAATTTTCAAGTGGAAAGAATTTGAGGAAGAAAAAACATTTTTCAATAAGGAATATTTTGAAATTATTTGAAATGTCAAGAATATTAAAGAAATTGAAACTTTAGACCTGTCTGATAACCATTTGGTGTTTTGTTTTTTGTTTTTGAAAATTATACTTATTTTTTCCTAAATTTCCTACCATAGACTTTCATCTTTGTTAAGAATCCATTTGAATTCCTAGCCAAATTCTAAAAACAAAAACTAATTTTTGAAAACTAATTTTTTTTTTTTTTTTTCAAAATTGGACTTGGTTTTTAAAACAAGGAAGAAGATTGATACTAAAACAAAGAAACTTATAGGAGTGGGTGTGTATAAACTTAATTTTCAAAAATTAAACTAAATGATTATCAAACGAGAGCTTAGTATTTTCCATCCAAAACTTAACGGTAAGAGTATTGTGAATGTTTTTTAAATGTCAAAGTATTTTTGAAACTTTTTAAAGTTTAGGGGTATTATTGAAATAAAGTATAAATTTCAGGGGTGTTTCCTATAATTTAACGTAAAATTAGCAACTAGACATTTTTACTGAAGGTTTTCGATTTTAAATTTTGAATTTATTTCATGAAATGGAGTTGATTTTATATTAAGACAAAAGTGCTTGATAAGATGGCCTCGAGTACTCCTTAGATATACAAAACCCTAAAGACACACAAAGAATACCCTTAGAAAGAAGTAAGGACGGAGTTACTTTATGATCAAAGATCTAGGTAAAGATAACAAGCCTTTTGCTCGAAGATTTAAAACACTCCTCAAGTTCGGTGATCAAATACTACACGAAATTCAAAATTAAAACATAGAATTACAAAAGGGGGTGCTCATCAAGAATATGGCCAAAATTAGGCCTAAGCTATGACCCTTACAAGAACATTAAAGGCCAAAAATAAGTCTTTGAAAAAAGTCCCTAAAAATGAATGAAAAAAAAAAAAAAAGTTTAATAAAATAGAGCTCCCTAGCATATGAGGCTCTTGGGCTCTAAGATTGCTCATGTCTTTTACCCATTTATGTTGAAGCTCCATAGCCATCAAGGGCCCAAGAGTGGATCTCAAGACCCCACTTTCATAATTTCTTTTTCATTTTAATTTATTTTATAAAAAGAGAAATTTGGGGGTATGGCAGGTTAGTGGGGGGCAAAACTGAAACATAGCCAAAAGAAAAAAATAAACGAAATATGGCCACACGTGAGGTAGGCGTGATCACCATCAATATTTTCTTTCCACATTTACCCCTATTGCATTTTCAAACACTGGAGAGGGGCCTACGCGCTTACTGTGTATCCAAACTTCCTCCCAACAGATTTTCCATTCTTCTCAGTTCAAATTATTTTGTTAGATTTTTCAAATCGTTTTCAAATTTAAACTAACAAACTTTTTCAAATTGTTTTCAAATTTTAACTAACAAACTTTCGTATATTAAATTAATATTAAGATAACTAAATACCATTTTTTTCATAATTAATAGGGGGAGATATAAAAAGTCTGGGTTTTTTCTTCCATCGATGAATTCATCGTTCAGTTGACACCAAAGCATTTTCAGTTTCTAGGTGCTGCATCTTCGATTTACAGAGGCTGCACACTGTATGCTCAATATACAGCAGGTATTTTCGGGGGCTTCAGATTTGTGCACGTTTTGGTTCACATCATACCAAATGCACTCCACGCCGCCAGTTGGTTTGCTGAATGTGGTGGTTCTATTATATGGGAGATGAGATGAAAACAATCGGTACAATGGGTTTAAGTCTGACAGTGTGCCAGTACTGGAGGGATGCACAATACAAGAGTTCAATGAATGCATCCGGAGCAAGGTATTTTCGTCGGGCGAGCACATGATCACTCGGTTAACCATGTACAGGAATGGTATCAACAAGTCTAATATAATCTGAATCACCGACGACAGGGATGTTACTTGGTTCATGTCCAACATTGGCGATGGGATGGCTAGCGACATATGCGTTGTGGCTGACCACTGTGAGGCAGATTCACATGCTGGGAATGCAATGCATTTACAAGATGGAAATCACGGTTTAACTTTGCAGCAGAACATCACAAAAAAAATCACGCAATTATTGATTACGTCGACGTTGAAGGATCAATATCTATTATGGAAGACTCAGTGTTTCAAGTCCTTTTTAAAAGTAAACGACAAGGTCCAGTGTCGCCCCCGTGATGTTATTAACTATATGAGGAGGAAAAACGGTGTCAACATCAGTTATGACAAGGCATGGGGGGTTGGGAACTTGCACTTACTGCCATCAGAGGGTCACCCGAAGCGTCGTATGCACTAATCCTTGCTTTCTCCGCTGTCCCGATCGAGAAAAAACCCAGGTTTGATGTTTTAGATAACGTTCAAAGTTAAGTTTAAGAAACACGCATACAAAGTATTTTTGATATATATACTTCGGGGCACATACATCAATGCAGATGGGGGAGAGACATGCATACAGTGTGTTTACAGTAAATTCAGGCTAACGCAGAGGAGTGTTGGGAAGACAAACAGTCTTTTCTGATTTACGTCTCTTCTAATAAATTCAGGCTGACGCAAGAAGGGTTTTGGGGAGTTGGATTTGTCTACATTCTTTTGGTTCTTCATTTAATTCTTTTGGTTCTTCATATTCTGTATATGGAAATACAAAATATGCAATTATAATTTTCAAACTCACACACACAGTAGATGCATATTTTTTTTAAATGCCCACAAATACCCAGTAGTCAAATTATGTGTGCACACACAGTAAATGCATACTTTTTTTTAATGCACACAAATATCCCGTACTAAATTCAAACTAACACACACTCAGTATTCTTTTTTATAAGTTCAAAACCTTTTTTAAATTTGATTTGACACTTGGGAAAATTGCATTGGGATGATTCAAATACAGTATCACTTTATATTTTGTTGGATTTCATTGTTTATTTTTGTTCTTGAAGAATGGGGTTCTGTGTGGTTTTCGTGTACAGATTTTTTCTTGGGGATTTTGATGTGTTTTTCTTTACGTTCTTTACTATAATGTTAGGTTTTTCCAGATTGTTGCATTAGATTTTTTGGATTGAATAGATTTAGATGGTTTTGAATTTTCAAAACTGCATCCTCGATTTGGCCAGTAACAGATTTAGATGGTTTTGAATTTTTAATATTGAGATATTAAACGATCATTTTTCTGCTTAAAACTAGGATTATATTGTTTTTTTCATTGAAGGGTATTTTGGTCCGTTTATAGGAATTAGCGAATTTCCTATTATATCCTTTTGCCATTTTCGCAAGAATAAATATTTTTGGCTTTTTTTCAAAACCACCTTCTTATTTTAGCCATTCCTGCGGTTATCCCCAAGAAAAAATTATATTCATTTATGGATTTTTCTTCCATTGTTAATTATTAATTTTTTTATTTATTTTAAAAATATATGTGTGAGAATTTATTTTTTGTTTATATATTATTATTTTTGATTTAATTTAGACTCTTTTATCTCTTTTAATTTAATTTGTGGACTATACATATATTTTTTTTAATAAAATTTAGTTTCTTGAAATGTTAAAATATATATATAATATTTAATTGGTAGATAATATTTATTAATTTAATATTTTTATATTCATTTCTTCTTTATATTTTGATGTATCTATTTTTTCTAGTCTAAGAGTATTTTTTGAATTCTTCATCTTCTAAATAGGAAAAATTGTGGGTGACCTCATGAACCAGTGAAGGACTTGAAATTATGATCTACATTTTTTATTTAAGAGTTTTGATTATTTTTCGATTTTACCCTTATAAGCATGTTTTTTTTAAAAAAAAAAAAAAAAAAAAAAAAAAAAAAAAAAAAAAAAAAAACCCCTTATAAGCATGTTAAGTAAGAGTATTTTAGGGTCGGTTTGAAATACCTTATAATTTATGTGTGTTTTCAAGAATGCATTTTTTTAAAAAAAATATTTTGTATAAAAAGTGTTTAAAATTTAAACACACTCATATTATTTGGTTACATTTCCTCATAAGTGTTCTTACACACAAGTTATTATATACTTTAAAATATTTTTTTAAAAAAAGTTGTTTTCGAGTGTTTATTTTAAAATGATTTATTTCTTAATCCCATTTTTTAATAAGTCATTTTTAGTGGTTGCCAATCACTAGAATTTTTTTCAAAAAATATTTTTTTTTCAAAGTTAAACACTTGAAAAGTTAAGCCAAACACACCGTTAGTCTTTTTGTTATGAGGATTTGACATCAAGTTAGGGTTTCATTTCTAGCCCGTTAGCCACTACTGTTGGGGTTAGCTAAAACATAAAATTGGTTATTTAAAGTCTAAGGGTCCGTTTGGAATACATTTTAATTTAAATGTTTTTCAAGAATACATTTTTTAAAAAACATTTCGTATAAAAATTATTTAGAATTTAAACACTCATATGTTTGGTTGCAATTCCTCATAGGTGTTTTTATACACAAGTTATAGTATACTAAACACTCTTTTTAAAAAAGTTGGTTATTGTATACTAAACACTCTTTTTAAAAAAGTTGGTTTCAAGTGTTTCTCCCAAAATGGTTTATTTATCCATCTCATTTTCTAACAAGTCATTTTTAGTGGTTGCTAAACACTAGAATTTTTTTCAAAATGATTTTTTTTTTCAAAATTAAACACTTGAAAAGTTAAACCAACCACACCCTAAGTTATTTCCATGTAAGGAAGTTAAATTTTGAATAAATCAGTGGTGATTCTACAATTGAGAGTCAGAAGCTTCATCACTTTACAACTCTTGTTCTAGGGTTGCACTTATGAACATTCAAGTAAGTTTGATCATCTCTACTCTTGGAATGTTCAAACCTTGAGTAGG
Organism: Luffa acutangula; assembly: GCA_036850905.1. NCBI lineage: Eukaryota > Viridiplantae > Streptophyta > Magnoliopsida > Cucurbitales > Cucurbitaceae > Luffa > Luffa acutangula. The sequence continues at coordinate 49,888,460 of CM072096.1, read as the reverse complement.
GAACTAGTTTTCCTTACCTCCTGGTGTTCGATCAATCAAGGTATCCTCATAAAATCATTCCTTTCGAATTGAAATTGAGTTGATTTTGGGTTTTTAGCGTTGGATAATTAAGGGTTCACAAAAAATCACAAGGCTAATTAAAAAAAAGTTTTTCATATTACCTTTTCTATTTATAAATTTTCCTGTGGGCCTTATGTGGGCTCATGATTGGTTTATTTTAGAGTATTTCTTCGTACTTGGGCTCATTTGAGCTTTGGGTCCAATAACCTTTTAAGTGGATTATTTGGAGGGGCAACAAGAAAAATGACTATAAATAAATAGGTGGCTTGAAAAATGGCTACGAACGTTTATAAATTAAATAGATGACTAAACAATTTACTGATTAATAAATCCCTATTTGTACAAGACAAAAATGCCCTCCCAACAAACTTCCTAACGTGTTCTTAACGTTTAAAACCAAAATCAGAGATTAAGAGAGATAAAATACACCCCTAAAAAATAAGTTGGAGACATTTTAGGAGGTTTGAAATTAAAAAATCCCTAAAAATAAGTTGGAGACATTTTAGGAGGTTTGAAATTAAAAAAAAAAAAAATCCCTAAAAATAAGTTGGAGGCATTTTAGGAGGTTTGAAATTAAAAAATCCAAGAACACAAAATTGTTTTGAAAATCAGACGATGTATCATATTGTTACTACAGGAAAGAGTTGTTCCCCATAAAAAGGAGTAAATACCTTTATTGGGGAAGGAGTACAAAGTTCAACCCCCTTCAGTAGAGAGAAACACCTTCGAACTCCATTAATTGGAAACAACGGTCCTGTCAATAGGAAGATTTACTACCTGCAACTAAGAATACCTGAAAATTTTTAAAAACAAATAAGAACACAGTAATTATGATACCTTAGCTGCTGCAATTATGAGTTGTCATAACACCGCCCACCCTCCCACCAGAACCGCCTTCATGCACCAGCCCGTCCGTCCATCTTCATCTTCCACAACCCTCCCTTCCCACCATTTCCCCCCTTGAAAGACTTAATCCTCTATTTCCCACCATTTTCCACCCCCCAACACAGAGTGTATCCCAATCCCTACCTCTCGCATCGCGCCGGCGACCCACATCCGCCGTGCCGACGACCTTCTTCCGTCGTGCCGTCGAGACTCTTGTTTGCCCCACATCCTCCATCGATTCTCCTTCTGCGCGAGGACTGTACAATTTCTCAGAAATTCAAACCAAGGTAACAACTTCATTCTCATTCCCTTATATTAGCAACAAACTGATACATTCCCCCAAGATTTTAGGGATTTCGTTATTACATTCCCCCGAGTGGTATGTACTGATAAATACCATTTCTATTAGACATGAACAACTTCATTCCCATTCCCTTATATTAGCAACAAACTGATACGTTCCCCCGAGATTTTAGGATTTCGTTATTACATTCCCCCGAGTGGTATGTACTGATAAATACCATTTCATCGTTATTACAACTTCTCTGGAAAAAGTGTGTTTGTGGTATACTCATATGTATGTGTGCGTACACATTGACATGTCTAATAGAAAAAATGCTTTGATTTGTCTGTACTATTATATACATCCATGGAATGGTCTAATGTGTCTACTTGTGTGTGTATACACTTAATCCCCATGTATTTGAGTTAATCACCCCCTTGTATCGTGTATGTCTGGAATGCCCAATAAAAATACACTTTATCTTTGTCTGTGTTGCTATATGCAACCATAATAACCCCTCGTACCATGTTCACCTGAATGCAAATACCTGATGAAATGTCATAACTGATATCTGTATATAGTATTACATACATACATGTTCTGCATGCATCCTATGTGTATGCATACTTACCCCAGTCACACCCACCATATGAGTTATATATACGCTGTAGTTTATATGTACTGTCATCTGTCTGTATGTACTGCTACTTACGACTTTTATTGTTGTTCTTTTGTAACATGGATAATGAGGGGCAAAATGTGAGGGATAAAATCTTTTTTTACCGTTGGAAACGCTGAACCTAAGCCTAAAAAATAGGTAGATCTTTTTATACACTTGAACACAAACCGCCAACTGAACTCCCTATAAATCAGGATTCATCCATCCCGAAAAAGGGGGGGAGAAACTGAATGAAAACAAAAAAAATCTGTTAACGGCGTTTGTCTATAGTCGTATATACTAGGGGTAAAAATGTAAAAAAAAAAAAAATCTAGAAAACAATTCCTGAAAATGCGGTGGCCACCCCTACAAATTCTGAACATTTGTAGCCAAAAAACAATAAGGCTTTTTTTTTCTAGCTATTTAGCACAATTCCCCTTATTTGGAAGAGAATTTTGGCATGATGGCAAGTTGAAAGATGTCCAAATTAAGAAGAAAAAAAAAAAAAACTGAAAAAAGCCCACACGTGATTTTTACATGACCAAACTTTTTTTAGTATCCCTTTTGTACTCCTACTACAACCTGTAAACCAACCAGCTCCTAGGATTACCTAAAATATTTTAGGGGTATTCTAACCAACTAAATCTTTTCAAATTTTAGATTATAAAAATATTTTATATTTATCGGATAAGATTCAAATTTCTAACTTCCTCTCCTCTATTTCTATCTTTTTCTTCCTCCGATAACTCACATTCTCCTCCAATCACGAATCGAGTTCCCACTCTTCGTCGGCAATGTTTGAGGCTATATTCTGGTTTCCAACTCCGACATAGAGCTGCAAATTCTCACTGTCACAAAACTTTCGATCCCGATAGCCCTCAATATGTTGTAACAATGCTTACACTAAGGCCCAAAACCAGCAACTAAAACCAGAAGAAAAACACAGCTTGAAGAACAAAGAACAAATTAAATACAGAGAGAAAAGGGAAGAGAAATTTGCACCCGAGGTTTATAGTGGTTCGACCAGGAATAGGTCTACATCCACTTAGTCCCTTCTCATTGATCAACGATTTACAGTATTGAGAATCACTCCCAAATCCAGCCACCAAGCTTCAATCGCTCCTCTCCCACTCTACAGCACTCAACACTCTGTATGATTTTCTCTCAAAGAAGAACATAATCGTTCACTCTCTTTTATACACTCAATAGGGGATTAAAAACTCTATTTTACACTAGGATCCAATCGCGTGGGAAGAAAGAGTCGGGCATAACGAATTCAACATCTTACCATGTGCTTTAGGTGCTGCTGTACAGAGTTGGTTGGAGAGGAAGCTTCGCTGTTGACGTGTACATCCCAGTAAGCTTAATATTCAGCTAGCTAATCCAGCTAGACACCACGTGGCTAACATAAAACTTAGTCAAATTTTAACACAATATAGGTACGAATCTTATCCAAGTGGTACAGAAGATGCTAGAGGATTTTATTTTTTATTTTTACTCCTCTTGTGTTGCAAGGTTGATTTGTTGTTCTCGAGCTGCAAAAACACTGTATTTGACACTCACCTATTTTGTTGTTCTCGAACTGTAAAGACACTGTATTTAACACTCACCCATTTTGTTGTTCTCAAACTGCAGAGATACTAATTCCAACATTCTTGACGACCTTAATTGAGAAAAATCCACACATTACACACACAACTGAATACTTGAATTATAAAGTAATTTTACATTTTGTTTTTCTTCATTTTTTTTTTTTTTTGTTGTTGAAAGATGTTTTTGTTGTATTCTTTGAATTAGGAAAATAATGGTTTTTTTTTTCAATCCAAGGGAATTTTGGTTAGTTTGAAGCAATTAATAAATTTCCAATTCTATCCTTTTGCCATTTTCACAATAAAAAAGATTTTTTTGTCTTTTTTCAAAATCGGCCTTTTATTTTAGCCATTCCTGTCGTTAATCCTATTTGGAATTTGGCTCCAAATTCCTTTTTTCGGACCTAGGCTAATTTGAACTTCGGTGCTAATTATCTTATATTAATTTAATATTATAATATGTATGGTTATGTTTGCAACTTAATGTATTATTTAAAAAAAAAAAAAAACCGATATATGTGGCTACAATGAGAAAAAATTTGTGTACATGCTATATACACTACAAGAATTAAAAGATTTTCAGACGGTTTTTCTCCCGATGGTTAAATAGTCGTGGGCACATGAAGGAATTGCCATCGGGTTAAGAAACCGTTGCCGTATATTTGTGAAATGGAAACGATGACTAAAATCGTTGGCGTATGTCAGGGGAATGGCAACGGTTCCCAAATCCGTTGGTATATATTCGAGATATCCCAACGGTTTAGACAAACCGTGGGCATATATCTCACAAATGCCTACGGTTTTTCAAACCGTTGGCAAATAAGTAGGAAATCTCAAACCGTTTGAAGTATTGGTTTATTTGATTCATTGGTATAGCCAACGGTGACTAAAACCGTTGGTGTATGTGATGGAAATACCAACGGTTTTTAACACCGTTGGGATATGTCCGAGAAAACCCAACGGTTTAGAACAACCGTGGGAAGATATCTGGAAAATGTCAACAGTTTTCATAACCGTTGGTAGATAAGTAGGAAATCTCGTTTGAAGTCTTGGTTTGGTATAGCCAACGGTTTGAGTAAACTGTCGGTAGTTTGTCTCTATTTGGCAACGGTTTGCATCAACCGTAGGGGTTAGGTTTTACTTCCCAACGGTTTATTCAAACCGTTGGTGATTCAGGGGTGTAACCCGACGGTAAAATTAAACTGTGGGTATATTCTGAATTAAAAATCCCCCCAAATCGGTTTCTTCTTCCCTCCATTTTCCCATTCTATCGATTTCTTCTCTTATTTTCCCTCTCTTCTCCAGACACCACAACCACTTTGATTTACCGCTCGAGTCCGCCATTTCTTCAATCGACGTCCTTCGTCGCTTCCGGTCGCTGTCGTGGTAGCTTCCATCTTGTCGCCTCTCTTCTCCAAACCATTTGTTTTTGGGTTTCTTCCACCATTTCGTTTTTGGGTTTTTTCTCCTTGCACGCGAAAAAAAGGCTTCTTCGTGTTTGGAAGGTTCTTTCTCTCTCAATCTTTGCTATTTATGAATTAATTATGCCTGCCATTGTTCAATTTCTGCATCGATGGAGCCTACTTTGACCATTTCTTTTCGAGGAATTTTGATGACCTAATCCCCTTTTGATTTGGCGGATGGCGTTTTTAGGGCTTCGTTTCGGAATCAATTTTAGTGCAAATAGAGTTTGTGGCTCGGATTCGTCATCAGAGAAGGAGAAATTTGCGTCGAGGTTCGATGGATTGAGATTCATTGAGACTTTGGTAACTGCTCATAGATAATAAAATCCATAAGGAGTCTGTCCTCGTTCTCTGTTTGATCCTATCTTTCATCCTCTCTTTTTTGTTCTTAAGGTTTTGCGGATCGTATTCTATTTCATATGATTATTAGAGAGAAATTTTGTTTTTACATTTTGTGGAGTGATTTTACTGACTCTGAAAGTTATGAAAAGGGAAAAATCAAGGGATTTTTTGTGAGTTCCTCTTGTTTGTACTCCTAATCGCATCTGAATTTGTTGTTTGATTCGTTGAGGCTTTCTAATTGATGTCTAGATCTATCTGTAGAGTGTTTGTGTTTTTGCGCGTATTGCTTTTCTAAGAATTAGGTCTTCCGATGAGGATGATTTTGTACTTGTGTTACTGTTTCTGAAGAATTTGGCGCGACTCGTGTTAACAATTTGTACTCTATTTCCAGTTGCTTGTTGTATGTTTTTGTTTTGTTTACTGATTATGAGCATCATCGAATTAATGTTGAAGGATGAGTTGGTTTTACTGTTCGAATTAGTTCATTCGTACATTACTATCATTTTTTTTTTATCCAGGATGCTAGTTCAATAAGTGTTTTTGTAATATACAAATAAAAAAAAAAACGAAAATTCGACGGTTTTAGGTAGTTGGCGTATACAAAGCGAATAGGTCAAAGGGTTGGAAAGTTGAAGGAAAAACGCTAACGGTTTTAGAAAAACCGTTGGCAAAACTAAGCAATGCCAACATGGGGTATAAAAGAAAACCCAACGGTTTAGGAACCGTAGCCAAGTATAATAAATACCAACGGCTGGAAAATCGTTGGTAGTTGTGGTGTTTCCCAACGGTACCCAAATCGTTGGTATATAGCAAAATGACAACGTTTCCCAAAACCGTTGGGGTTTCAGGGATATTCCAACGGTTTTAAAACCGTTGGAATTTCCTCCCGATATCCCAATGGTTTTTTGAAAACCGTTGGCATTAGCTGTTCCGACTCGGTTTTCTCGACGACCAGCCCGACGATTAAAAAAAAAAAAACCATTGACATATCCTAGAAATCTTGTAATGTATATAGAAATATATTTTTCTTAGTTTCTTAGTTAGAAATTTTTTAATGTTGATGACAAAAACAAAATTATTTTTAAAAAGTCATAATTGTTTAATAACTAAAAATTTTATTTTCTATAGTTAATTATTACATAGACCTTGTGGTTACAAGTACAATTTTATGCCAGTTGAGCTTAGCTCATGTTGGCTACTACATAGTGATTTAAGACTATGAAGATTTTTAATATTATATATATTATTGTTGTTAAGATTTTTTTTTTACAATATGTGGAGATGGGGGGATTCGAACCACAGATCTCGTGGTTATCAGTACAACTTTATGTCAGTTGAGCTATGTTTTTGTTGGCTATTGTTGTTAAGATATAAAGACTTATTATTGGTGGTTTCTCAGCCATTTATCCATGTTTTGTTTTATATATATATACGCACACATGCGTATGTATGTATATTTTTATGTCATGTCGTGTCAGTGGTGCAGGATGCCAACTTAGCAGTCGTGGTCCCGGTTCTGGTTCTGTTCATTTTTGTTTTGTTTTGTTTTGTTTTATTTTCCTCGAGGTTTTGGCCTCAATTCGTCGTTTCTATTGTATCGATTCAATTTTTATTGTTTTTTTCCTCTCCATTATTACTCCTTGTGTAATTTTTTTCTCTCGATAATTTATCCGTTTTTTCCTTTTTTTTTTCAAATTTCAATTTAATCTTAGAATATGTTTAACATAGTGTTCTAAGTGTATGTTTGGTTTAACTTTTCAAGTGTCTAATTTTGAAAAAAAAATTGAAAAAAATTATAGTGTTTGGCAACCACTAAAAATGACTTATTAAAAAATGAGATTGAGAAATAAACCATTTTGAGAGAAACACTTGAAAACAATTTTTTTAAAAAAAAAAGTTTTCAAGTACATAATAACTTGTGTATAAAAACACTTATGAAGAAATGTAACCAAACATACAATTGTTTAAACTGTAATTTTAAAGAAAAAAAATTAAATTTAATTCCATGACATTATGAGGCATTTGTCCATAATAAATAAATTGTGATAGGCTTAAAAAAATGTGATCAAAGAAAAGGAATAAAAGTTATTAATACGAAAAAAATAAATATTGAGGGCTAATAATATCTTGTTGGCTTGTTCAATGGCGACGTGGAGAATGGAATCTTTATTCTTTACGACGTGCAGAGTTATCGAGGTAACACCACGTCGTCAACACTATAGTTATCGCCATTTGTTGTTTGCTAGTTAATGGAGGAACTATTTGGAGTACCACTGTGGTACATACTCTCTTCATTCTGCATTTGACACGTCATTTAATAATTATTTAATGTTGTAATATTTTATTCTATGTGTCCTACACTATTTTTAAATACTTCTTTGGTGACAATCAATAAATGGAGGTGGTATGGAAAAATTCCCGTGCTGCCATAATATTAGAAATTTTTCTGTTAATGGAACCTCTTTGTTATTTATTTTTTTTTTTCATGTGGGGATAAGGTTTCTTTTTGGAAATTTCCAACATTACTTTACGATACTCATATTTAGTGCTTGTCACGTCATCATCATTTGAAATATGACATGAAGTCCACTAGCATTAATTTATGAAGACAAAATTACAGCATGAGCAAAGAGAATAGGACACACTAGGGTAATACTAGAAAAATTTCCATTCATTTTCTAAAAAGAATATACTTTTTTACAACAAAAGGAATATAAATTGTCTGAGCATAGATCAACTGACATAGATCAATTTTATCCTCGTTTAAAAGGTAGAAGTTCGAATATATCTCTTACCCCACATTATTGATTCAAAAAAAAAAAAAAAAAAAAGAAAGAAAGAAAGACTATATACAGCAAATAATATAAAATTTGGTCCCTATAAGATATTTTAATTTTGGAAAAAAATAATTTTTTTGTCCATAAAATTTGATTGCATTTAGATTTTTGAGTTTTCAAATCCAATAATTTTTGGAGTTTGAATTTAGTTTCATTTGGGTCATTCTGTTCATTTTTTTTTATATAATTCATTAACAGATTGCTAACTGTGGCATTGGTTTTTTTTTTTTTTTTAATTAAAAAAAATATATATTTAATTATTTTAATTAAAAATAATTTATATACTTTTTTAATTTTAATATTTCTTTTTATCTTCTTCATCTTTATTTTTTCTGGCGGCCTATGATAAGTGGACTGTAATTAGGGTCTAGGGAAAGAAGAGGAAGAAGAAAAAGAAAATTTTAAAGTATTTAAAATATGTTTGAATTAAAAAATATATATCTATTTTTAAAAATAAAAATTGAATTGAGGCACCAAAATGGAACCAAGTCCAAACCTAAGGATAAAATTGTTGAATTTGATAACTCATAGACCTAAAATACAACCTATCCCAAACTTTAGGGACCAAAAGTATATTTGTCCCTTTAATTTAATTTGAACATCTTTCAATAAAGCTAATCTCAGTAAGTTCATTGACACTTCAAATTAGTAGAGCAACTAAATGACATATATGAATGTGCAGCAGATGCTAAGAAGAAAACAATAATATGATGTATAATCAACATTTTTTCCTAAAACAAAACTAAATTGAGAACAACTTAGAAGATTCATGACTTTTTATTTTTTTTTTATTTTTTGAGTTCAATAATACATTTTCAGTTGAAGGATTCGAATTTCTAACATTTTGGTCGAAGGTACATACCAATTACCGACCAACTATTTGACTAGTAGATTAATGACTATAAGATCTATTTTTGGCAAAATGTTCTCTCTTCTTTTTTTTTTTTTTTTTGAGTTCAATTTTGGCAAAAAGTGCTTCCATAATAATAAAACTAGTTGTCAACAAAAACTTAGTTCAACTGACATAAAGTTGTACTGTTAACCACAATTGTGGTTCGAATCTCCCCCCACATATTATAAAAAAATAATAATAATAAAACTAGTTTAAGGGAAAAATGATTCGATTGCATAGACGGTTCCAAGAGAACCACGCCAATTTTGTCTCTTCCCCAAAGGTCAAAACCTCTCTCATGCATTTGTCTTTTCCTTCTTCTCCACATTAAAAAAATCTCACTTTTCTTTCTTTTTTTATTTTTTTTTTCCTTTTTAAATGAATTTGCAAGTCACTTCTACATTTTCTCACTCTAGATCTAAAATCTAAATACTATAAGAAGAAGAAAAAAAAAAACAGTGACCAAGGCTGTGTGAAAGATGATATTAAAAAAAAAAAAAAAAAAAAAATTATAGATGAGATAAAAACAATAATAAATTAGTGAAATTTACCGTGAAAAATTGACCATATTTTTTGCATTTGGATAAGAAGAGATAAGCTTTAGCGATCTTAATTGTTTTTTTCCGGCAAAATGTTAATAAAATTCATTTAATAATTGTAATGTGGTCCAAAAAGAACTACAATTATTACTAAAATAAAAAAGATTCCTTAATTAATTATTCGTGTCCCGAGGGAATAGAAAGTCACATGGGAAATATAATATAAAAATATTAACTCTTCTCGCAATTCCAAATCATTTTGGCATCTACGTGGCACGATTTGATTTGGTAGTTTTTTTTTCCATTGTCTCCTCTTTGCAATGTTGTTCACGTGTGGATAAGGTTTCATTTAAATATAAAATTACAAAAAAAAAAAAAATTTAAAAACAAACTTGCTCCTCATATAATATTTCAATCACCATATCCCTCCTCAATAAATAGGGAGAGCCATTGAGGAGATGAACAAGAGCAACAATTTGAGAGCAAGAACAACAGAAACGAGAGAGAGAAAGATGGAGGGAAAGAAGTTAGCTTTGGTGGCGGTGCTGGTGGCGATGATGTTTACGAGTTCTTTAGCGCAACTCGCCTCCGACGTCGAAGAAAATGAAAATGAGAACATTATTGAACTCGTCTCCGACGGCAGCAAGGATCGAATTGCAAGCTACGAGAAGGATAATAGTCCGAGGAAAATGATGAAAGGCGCGACGGAGTCGCCCGCACCGGCGCCAGGTCCGACATGTTGGGGAGATTTTTGTGGTGCTGGACTGGTCCAGTGTGATGAGCCATGTTTCTGCTTCATCCCAACAGGTCAAACACGGGGATCTTGTCTTTTGTTTTAGGCAAATATTAAGATCCATCCTTCCATTATCCCTTCCACGTTACATTATCATTATGTATGCCTAAGTATTTGCTTTCATGTGATGAAAATGTCAGCAATAATAAATAAAAGTGGAGGTCATTAAGAACTCTTGATCTCTTTTTCTAGTTTAATATTCATATATTGTTTGATCTCTATAAAAAAGTTTATAATATACTTCATTTCTCAAGGGGCCATGTGCCCTTCACGCCATGGGCGAGTCCTTCAAGAGAGAGGTTGGGAATAGTCACATGATTCGTTGCCAAATTAACCAAAAGTAGGAATGGATATTAATTGGTGGATAAATTATACAACAAGGTCGTCACATGTCTCTTTAAAAACGTCGTATATCTTCAAATTTTGTTTGCCTCCTAATAAATACAAAATCAAGGTACTTTTATAATTGGAGTAACTGCACAAATTGGACAATAGTAGCGCCATTTATTCCAAAAGTGTGCATTTTAGTTAGAATTTTACGTTTATGTTGGCTCACAACTAGATATTAAAGGAGTTTAAGAAACTCATTTACGTATTTTCCCTTACCGATTGACAGAAAAGAAATGAGCTTGGGAAAAACAGCAGTCGACTAAAATTGGAAAACAAAAAAAAAAACAAAAAAACAAAAATGAAATCGCTAAAGGTAAGAGAAAAAAATAGAAATGGAATGTTTAATATAAAAAACAATACTAAAATAAATTGAAAAAATAAGAGTTATCAAATTTGATAACCAGTTGGTTCATTGGAAAAATAAATCAATATTTATTAGAATATCAAAATTAAATAAGGGTATTTAGGGAATAATAAAAATTGAATTAATGGGTTAAAGGAGCCCATCCACCCTAATTTCTGTTTAGGGGCAACCAGACAAATGACCATTTTAAAATAGCTGTTTTGAAAAATGGCCATTCGTGTTTTCATTTGAGAAATGACCAAAAGCTAATTTTAGTAAATTCTTTTGGCAACAAAGTGGACGAAAATACCCAACATTCATAAATAAATTAAACCGAAAATACAGTATAAAACCAGGGAGAAAATCTAGGATTTTTAGGGATTAACTCAACAACCAAATAATTTCAAATTAAACAAATAAATCTGAGAACTTAAATTTAAAACAAAGAAAGTTAAATTCACATGCTAAACTAGGGAGAAAATCTAGGATTCTTACTGATTAATTCAACAACCAAATCAATAACAGAATTTCAAATCTGGTAACTTAAATTTAAAACAAGAAATCTAAGTTCAAATAACAGAGAAAAAACAGGAGAACTCAAAATTTAACCACAATATATTGGATTCAATCAAAAATCAAGAACAACTAATAACTTACCTGTTGCAACTAGGATTAAATAAAAAATGAAGAACAACTTCATGCATCTAAAACATCAGCTCAAGAATAAAATGCAACATTTGGTAGACATCATTAAGTGTTGCACCTAAAACATCATATGAAACATGAACAATTTCAAAAGGATCCAATTTCAAAAAGAGAAAATAAAAAGGTTCACCAATCCCATTAATATCACTGTAAATGAGAAAATAAAAGCAATTGACCAAAAACTCTTCATATTCTCCCTTTGAAACCCCCATTTCAAAAAAAAAAAAAAGAGAAACCGTACCATTCTTCGAAGGAAACCCTTTCAGCTTCTCGATTCTTCGTTCCTTCGAGAAAGACCAAAACTGATTCTTCTCCAACATTCCTCGTTCCTTCTAGCAAACCCCGGACGAAACCAAAACCCTCAACCCGATTCTCAAACCCCTTGACAGATTTACACTGTATTTACACAAACACTCGACATATTTACACTGTATTTACGCAGACATTCGAGAGAACATTCAGGAGTTTGAAGAGGTTGTGTCGACATTCAAGGGTATGCATGCTTCGATTCTCTTCTAACTTTTTGGTTTATATAGATATAAACCATTTTTTCACAAATAGGACAATTTGACCGAAGCTAGGACCCACCATTTTAATAAGAAAATGAAGAGAGAGAATTGGTGTTGTAAATTCTGAAAAACCAAAGCCAAAAAAGGTATATTTTGGGAAGACAAAAGGATTGATTCTGTAACTATCATTCCTTGATTCATGGAATTGGAGGTTACAGATTTTCATTTTTTTTTTAAATATCATCAGATAAGGCTGCACAAATATAGGGGAGAAATGGGGGAATGACTCAAGGGTAAAAATGGAAGTTCCAATCCCACAAAAATAGGTTAGAAAATCGATTTGGCCATTTTTCATTAAAAAATACAGTTTGGCCATTTTTCAGAAATACCTGTAATTTTTGACCATTTCTTAGGATATCCCTTCTGTTTATAATTTCTCTCTCTTACATCAAACTCTGCAAAACTACCTGGCTCATTACATTGGGCCTCATTGAATAATTTCTCTAATTGATTTTGGTTTGTAGTTGAGACTAATCTTTTAGTAACCGTTGGATGTGGATTAAAAAATCTGCATACACTGCCCTCTTATAACTATACAAATTCGAGGTACTATTGTAGTTTCTTTTTTATACATCCAATTGTGAAAATTGTTAGTCACATTGTGAGGACCTTCTCTAATAATTTCTCCAATCATTCTACTTTTGGTTTTCTATTTGAAAATTTTGTTTTGGAATCCAAATGTTTCTAACAAAGGTAAAAAAAATTCAAAGATTTTTTTTTTTGAAGCAATCATAAGTTTTAAAAACAAGAAACTATTTCAAACGTCTTAAAAAGCGAAGAGCGAATGATAGGGAAGAAAGACTTAGGTAAGTTTGGGTTTAACTTTTCAAGTGTTTTATTTTGAAAAAAAAAATCATTTTGAAAAAAATTACAATGTCTGGCAACCACTAAAAATGACTTATTAAAAAATGAGATGAAGAAATAAATCATTTTGAGAGAAACACTTAAAAGCCAATTTTTTAAAAAAAGTTTTTAAATATATAATAATATGTGAATAAAAACATTATGAGTAAATGTAACCAAACACACGAGTGTTTAAATTCTAAACAATTTTTATACAAAATGCTTTTTTAAAGCATGCATTTTTGAAAAAACATTTAAACTAAAAAGGTATTCCAAACGTACTCACATGTGTCAATATCAAAGGCGCACTTGCTCAAATAGCATGTAAATTTTTTCCTTAATTATTTTAAAAACACTTTATTCTTATGGTTTTTGTTTAGTTTAAAAAAGGGAAAAATACATTTTTGGTCCCTGAGGTTTGGGTTAAGCGACACTTAGGTCCCTGAGTTTTCAAACTCAACAAAAATACCCTTGAGTTTTGAGATAAGTAGCACTTTGGTCCCTGCCGTCCATTTTGCCGTTAAACCCGAACAGTAAGCTGACGTGGCATTATTATTTTAATTAAAAAATGAATTTTTGATTTTTTAAATAAAAATATATAAAAATATTAAAAATATTATTATTTTATTATTATTTTTTAAATTTTCTCTTTTTCTTCTTCATCTTCTTCCTTCTCATCTTCTTTCTTCCCTCTCCCAATTCTTCCTTCCCCCTCCCATCTTCAGTTCCGGTGGCCGGCCGCCGCCGGCTGTCGGCGAGCGGCGGCGGCGGCGGCGGTCGCCGATTTTTTTTTTTTTCTTCTCTTTTTCTCTTCTTCCCTTCTTCTTCTTTCTCTTACTTTTTCTGTTTTTTTTTTTTAAAAAGGGAATTTTGGAGGAGGAGGGTCCTCCCTCCTCCCGTCGCCAAAAAAAAAAAAAAAAAAAATTCCAGCGACCGCCGCCGCCGCCGCTCGCCGACAGCTGGCGGCCGGTCGGCCACCGGAACTGAAGATGGGAGGGGGAAGGAAGAATTGGGAGAGGGAAGGAAGAAGATGAAGAAGAAAAAGAGAAAATTTAAAAAATAATAATAAAATAATAATATTTTTAATATTTTTATATATTTTTATTTAAAAAATCAAAAATTCATTTTTTTAATTAAAATAATAATGCCACGTCAGCTTACCGTTAGGGTTTAACGGCAAAATGGACGGCAGGGACCAAAGTGCTACTTATCTCAAAACTCAGGGGTATTTTTGTTGAGTTTGAAAACTCAGGGACTTAAGTGTCGCTTAACCCAAACCTCAGGGACCAAAAGTGTATTTTTCCCTTTAAAAAATGTGAAGATGAAGATGAAAGCTTTTAACCTTTTAAGTAAAATTTATAGATGCCTTAATTTTTTAACTATCCTCCGACAATAATTTAGCCTTTTATTACCTTTTTTTTTTTTTTTTGAGAAAGCCTTTTATTACTTTTTTTTTTTTTTTTTGAAAAAAGCCTTTTATTACCTTGTTTGTCGAGATGTTGGGAGTTCAATGTGTTCTTTAGATATTGATTTTTTTAAGAAAAAGAATGAATTCGAAATCCATTGTTGATATAATTGATGAGTCGGTAATTGACATAGATCCTCGATAAGAAGTCAGAGGTTCGAATACTATTGCACTAAAAAAAGGAAAAAACTTCCCTACATACCGGTACGTAGGGATCTCCCTGCATACCACCATTAAAATGTTGACAACTAGGAGAGATAAAAAAAATTTCTCAAATTTTCTCATTTACTCCCTTTCTCTTTCTTAGTTGTCAAGATTTTAATGGGGTATGTAGGGAGATCCCTACATACCGGTATGCAGGGAAATTTTGTTCCTAAAAAAATACGGGTGAGTTTCGTGAAAAATCTCTTGCGTAGTTAGGTTTTTTTTTTTTAATGCTTATGTGCTATAAGAAATGTATATTAAAAAAAAAAAATTGCTGTTAGTGTGGAATTTTTTTAATTTTTTATTCACACCCACTCCCTAACTCTCTCTTCCTTGTTCTCCAATAAAAAAATTATATATATTACGACAAATCCCATATAAATTTATTCAATGCGGTATTAATTACTTCAAAAACATTTTAAATGTCAATATCACAATTTCGCTATTTGAAAACTAGGGACCAATTCTCAAAGGAAAAAAACAAACAAACAAGGGACCAAACATAGGTACGACAAAAATGAATAGGAAAGGAAAAAGGACAACTTAAAAAAGAGACAAACAGAAGGAATGTGATATCACATATTTAAATACAATTTTTAATAATTTTTATGGGTTGATATCATAATAAAAAGGTTAAATTATTAAAATATCTTTGAACTATGGGGTTGGTTTCGTTTTTTTTTTTTTTTTTTTGAAATAGAGACTTTATTAACTAAGGTAGTTCGGTACATTAATATCCTCGGTAAACACAAGGCAAACCAGGTGGGGAAAATAACCAAACAAGCCATTCGACTCAGCGGCTTGAGCTAGATTATGCGCCCAACTGTTCTCCGATCGTGGGCATTTGGAGACGTCCAGCACCCCTGCAAATCCTCTGCTATTCTTGATTTCATCCACGAGGAGGTTGAGCTCTAAATGGTCTTCCCAGACGCGGTTTAACGCTCTCCCACAACGTTGAGGGAATCAGATTCAACGAGCAGCGGTGGCTTGCATTTACTCCCTTCGGTGTCGTCGTGAGATCCGTAAGCTTTCAGACCCTCTAAAATCGCTTCAACTTCTAGGCATTTGATTGACCAATTTCTCTTGAATTTCTTGCAGCCCGCTCCGATTAGAGACCCGTTGGAGTCACGGATGGTCCACCCCAGCCCTCCCACGCCTTTTCCTTCGAACCACGAGGCATCGACGTTCAATTTCCAACAGCTTGAGTCCGGCGGCTTCCACAAATGGTGACTTGAAAAGTTCTCTCCGCGTGCTGCTCTCAAGTTTTGCTCTTGCTTTATCTTGCATTAATTCTTGAATTTGGTTTCAATTATAGTCATAAACTTAAAAAAAAAAATATTCATTTTAGTCATGAAGTTTGAAGTTTGTTTCAAAACAATCCTTAAAGATTTTTTTTTTTTTTATAAATTCATAAACGAAAAATGACATGTTTATTGCATATGTAATATTGGTTATGTACATATGTGAAAAAAAAAAACAATAAAAACGCTTGCAAACGCATCATTTTTCGCCCATAAATATAATGGAAAACGCCTTCAAGGATCATTTTGAAATAAACTTCAAACTTCAAGGATTAAAATAAAACTTTTGAAAGTTCAAGGGTACAATTGAAACCAACACCATAGTTCAAAAGTATTTTTTAATAATTTAACTTAATAAAAAACCCAATAAACACATTGCTAATAATTTACTTAAAATTCAGCTAAAAATGATTCACTTAAAATTATATTTATTAAAAACAAATTTTTATGTTGTAATGGCTAAATTAATCATGAAAATGAAATAAACTAACTTAAAGAAAACCCTAGTTTTTCTCTTTCTTCATCTTTCTCTCCCTCAGTCCACAATGCTAGGGTCCCCTCATCTCGACTGTTGAAACTTGTCGGTCCCGATCACCCAAGGCTCCCTCCGAGCAAACTCGACCGTTGCCCGAAACCGTCCATAGTCTTCTTTCGTAAAGAGAGAAGCTTTCGACTAGAACCCACTTTCAAGTGCAATGTAGGTCTAAGTCATAGATTTTAATTTCTCTCTTGCATTCTTAATTCAAACATAATTTATTGGATAAGGCACGCCTATTTACCATCCTATAGATCAATGGTTCGATCCTCCCATATCTTTTATTTGAATGGGGTATGAGAAAATGTGTCCTTCCATAATATCGTTCCACTAAAGAATAAATTATGTACCTTTATGTGTTTTATTGTGTGTATTTTTATTTTCTAGGACGGAGGATTTGTAACTCTAACCTTGTTCGAGACCACATATTTTATGTTAGTTGAGCTATGTTTAGATTGGTTTGTGTACTTTGATGGTGAGTCTATGATCTTTTTCTTTTAAAAGTATGTGTCGTGTCAATCAATTTAAGTGTGAATAAATTAAGTATTCTCTGTTTAGTCGCTAAGTTTCTATTTTTCTCTCACACACCACTAAATATGACATTTTTCCTTCTGTAGTATAATTATTCCTTTATCTTACTACCAATCTGAGGTGGAGAAAAAAAAAACTGATAGAATCACAAAAATAAACCAAATGAAAAGTTTAGAGATAACATAGGATCCAAATGCAACCTATCATCTCAAATAGATCAAAAATGTATTTTTCCAGAAAAAAATCAAAAGAATTGAATATCGTGATTTTGAAAGAATGGCAAAGAAAAAATAATCCTAATGAAATATGGCCATCCACCAAATAAGGACCAAATTTGATTGTCACTTTTCTATCCTATTTACCCTATTGTTAAAACCAACTTCTGTCTTTCAAATATCTCTTTTTTTTTTTTTTTTTTTTTTTGGTTTGGCAATATGGGGTGGGGAGATTTGAACGACAAATCTCGTGGTTATTAGTACAATTTTATGTTAGTTGAACTATGCTTTTGTTGGCTTGTCTTTCATATATCTCATTTCCTATATTTGTGATATAAAATTTCAATTTTCGTTGATATTATCAATCTTTCAAAATTAAATTTAACTTTGGGCATCGTTTCGTCCACGAAGGGTCATTTTGAGTTAGTTTTCTTCGATGTTTTCGTTCTTGAAGTTGTTTCGAAATTCGAACTCATTTGTCAATCGGAGTAATCCTGATACAAAGCTAACCCAAAAACAATCTTTGTGTGAGTGATACCCAAAAATAAAATTGAAACAGAGAACGTCAAAGATGGAATGTCGAGCGTCGAGGAGAAGAGAATAGTCGTTCAAAATTCTTTCGCAGAAAGGGATGGTGCAAGTGAGAGGGAAAGTGGAGTTTTTTTTTTAAATTTTTTTATACCATTTAAAACATAATTAAACAAAATTATATATATATATATATATATATAACAAAATGAGAAGCGAGAGCTGGAAACGAGATTTGGCAACGTGAGTGAGAGACGAGAGAGCAAAAATATATTAAAGAACTGATAAATGAGCGAGAGCCAAGAGCAGTCCTAAAAAATTTGCGATGACATCAACAGAAGGACATATCGAAATTTGGAATATTTTCTATTTGGACCTCTCAAAAAGGGCAATCCGTATAAATTTCCCTGTATATTTAATTATTTATCAGCCATTTCACTTTTTTTTAAAAGAAAAAATTATCTTTAAATTTCTTGGTAAAGGTGACGAGTTACCTTAAAAGAGGCACTTTAGTAATATTGGAATACAGAGGGGCATGCTTATAATTTGACAAGTTAGAGCTGACCTTCACTATTGAAGACACAGACCAAGAAAAAAAAATACAAAACTTGCACGTACATACCCATTAAAATTTTAACAAGTAAGAGAAAAGGAAGAAAATGAGAATTGTTTGTTATCTCTCTTAGTTGTCAACGCTTTAATGGTGTTATGCAGGGAGATCTCTACATACGATATGGAGGCAAGTTAAAAAAAATGGGTAAAGTACACTTTTAGTCCCTACTATTTCGAGACCGTTTCTAATAGGTTTCAAGGTTTCAAAATTGAACAATCAAGTATCTACTATTTCAGAAATAGTTCTATTAAGTCCTAATTTTTTTAACGTACTGACTTGACACGTTAAAATATTAAATTTTAAATAAAAATATTAATAAAATAATAAATAATAAAATAATAAAATAAAAAATAAAAAATAAAAAATAACCCCTTCTCTCTCTCCCCGATTCCCTTTCCCCCTTTTCCCCTTTTCCTTCTTCTTCTCTCCCTCTCCTTCATCTCATCGCCGGCGAGCAGCGCCGCCTTCATCTTCTTTCCCTCTCTTTCCCTTCCCCACAGCCATTTTTCTCTTCCCTTCTCTTCCTCCATTGCCGCCGCTCGATCTCCTCATCTTCCGCCATCGCCGATTGCCTCTCCAAGCTTTCCTTTGCCTTTCAGAAATGTCGGTGAGTTCATCATCTTCTTCTTGTTTTATCTGTGAATATTTGATGCCGCTCGATCTCCTCATCTTCCGCCCTCCAACATGCAGATCTGCCGTGTTTGCGTTCGGTTGTTTATTTTCTCTTATGGTGAATGTCTGCTGTGTTGATTTGGGGATTTTTAATTGTAATGTGGGAATAGGGCTTTTTATTTTGATTTTGATTTTCAAGATCTCTATTTCTGTATCCTTTGGTTTCTTCAATTTGCGAATTCTGTTTGGCTGCCCAAAATTCCACTGTGCATTTTTCTCCCTTGGGAATTTATCAAGAAATGGTTGACATCCTCGTTCTTTTGATGAAGGTGAATAGAACTATTTTTTGATAAATGGTTGAGATTCTCGTTCTTTCGATTCTGTTTGGCTGCCGCCACCATTATCGCCCAGGAAAAAAAATTGATGTCGTTAGACTAACAGAATCTTAACCATTTCTTGATAAAATTGCATATAGGCTGTGGGGAAGAGAAAAATGGTTGTGGGGAAGGGGAGGAGATGGAGAGAAGATGAAGGCGGTCCGCTCGCCGGCGATAAGATGAAGGAGAGGGAGAGAAGAAGAAGGAAAAGGGGGAAAGGGAATCGGGGAGAGTGAGAAGGGGTTCATTTTTTATTTTTTAATTTTATTATTTATTATTTTATTAATATTTTTATTTAATATTTAATATTTTAATATTTTTAACGTGCCATGTTCAAAAAATTAACAGTTGGGGGACTTAATAGAACTATTCCTGAAACAATAGGAACTTGATTGTTCAATTTTGAAACTTAAGGACCTATTAGAAACGGACTTCAAACAGTAGGGACCAAAAGGGCACTTTACCAAAAAAAAAAAAAAAAATTAAAGCAGCCATCAGTCGATTTGTGTCTCTTTCTTCTCGTCTGTGTAGCTGCTGTGAGTCTCGGTTCGGGACTGTTGCAGTCGCCGGTGTGGGTCTCTGTATTGCAGTAGCCATGGGTCTCGATTATGTTCAAAGATCGTTTTTTACTGGTTGCTTGGAATGTTGTAATATAAGTGAGAAAATTTATTGCAGGAATGAAGGCGAGGATCGTTTTGAGGAAGCTTTATGATTACATTCGGTATGATTTGAAGGAAATTGCATTTCCTTCGTCGTTGCCGGATCCTCCGCATGTAAAGAAGCGTCGAAAGCTTACATGGCATGAACGTTTCTTGGTAGATTCTTATTCTTTGATGTTCTCGTTTTCCTTTTGTTGGCTTTGCTGTTGTTTTATTTTCTTCTGTAATTATTTAGATAGGGATTGATAAGTTCCAATGAGTGATTTAAAGGTTAAGTGCTCGGGGATAGACTTACACGTCTTGTTCACTCGATTGCTTATTGAATGTCTGCTTATTATTTAATTAGCCACTGAAAATTTCATTATGCTAAGCTCTTTTTTTGTGTGTGTTCTTTCTATAAGTAAATGCTCTTATTCAAACGTTGATTTTAGGTGTTGAAGGAGGCTTCCAGGTTATATGCTGCGAGCTGGGTTCGGGACATTGGTCCTGACCTGCGACCAAATGACTATAAGGTGGAAGAAAGCGAAAACAAAACAAATGCAGCAAAAAGTGCACCTAAAGTGAAAGAACCTTCAACACTGGAAGACCTTGGTAACTGAATTTTGTGTTATAGTTTGATTCAGATGCTTTATATTGAAGTGAAATATTTACTAATTCTTATTATCACATATTCATGATTAGCGGGAAACTCCTTATATACTACCTTCTAAACAGAGATGTTAAGTGAATTTTACCTGTAACATGATTTTCAGTGCAATAGTGGTTGGTGTATTTTGTTTACTGATTTCTGGTTCCTGTTCAACCAAATCTGTTGATGCATGAGATAAAATTGCTTCAAGTTTAGGTGCTCAATATTGATACAGTTTCCTTAATGTTTAATGCTTGTGAAAGAAATAGTGATAGATGATGCTTCCTGGTTTTGTAACTCTTGTCAAGCATACCTTGCTACCGATGGAAAAAGCTGAAAATGTGAACCGAATGGTCATAAGTACATTCAATATTCTAGGAGAAGGTTCTAGTCATTGTTTTATGGTCTTCTTTGTTACCCTTGTTTTAAAGTTTGACATGGGATTGTGTTTGCAGAGAGGATTTTTTTTTTTTTTTTTTTTTTTTTTTTTTTTTTTTTTGATAGGAAACATAATTGATGTATGAAATAGATACAAAAAGAAGACCTTTCAATGGATATTACAAAAGATATCTCCAATGAGACATAAGGGAAGATAAGGGGTAATTACAGGGGGGAGTGACTACTCCAATATAAGGCTAGATAGGAAGTAGATTCTATGAAAGCACTGATATTTTGATGCTTATTAGTGAAGATTCTAGCATTTCTTTCTAGCCATAAGTTCCAAAAGAATGCATACAAAAAATTCCGCTAGAGAGACTTGGTATCTTTTTTGAATGGGTGGCCGAGAAGAGTGTAGTAAAGAAGGGATAGGATATCACCCTGTCGAACAAATTGCCATCCAAACGCATGTTGAAGGTAGTCCCAGAAGGCTGTTGCATATTCACAGCTGCTGAAGAGGTGGATTTGAGTCTCATTGATATCATTCAAAGGAGAAACCTCGAGACCTCTCTTTCCCATCCAAACACATGTGGAAGGTAGTCCCAGAAGACTGTTGCATATTCACAGCTGCTGAAGAGGTGGATTTGAGTCTCATTATCCTTGTTACACATGCTGCAACAGCTAGGGGAAAGAGAGGTCTCGAGGTTTCTCCTTTGAATGATATCAGCTGTGTTGATACAAGCATGGCTAAGCTCCCACATGAAGAATTTAACTTTTTTCGGCATAGTCCCTTTCCACAGCTATCCATAAAAGTCGGAGCTGACCGACTGCGATGTAGATGCCAATTTCTTGGTGAGAGATCTCGTGGAAAAGATACCATTATTTCCAAGCGGTCAAACCCATGAGTCTTCCTCATCTTTAAAGGAAAAGGAGGAGAGATGGTGCGATAACATAGCCCATTCAAGAATTTCAGCCTCGTTAAGATTTCTTCTCAAACATAGGTTCCACACCCCATTGGTAGGATTCCATAGATCAGCAATGTGAGCCTCTTTTTTGAGTGAGAGATAATATATAGAAGGATACTTGGACGGTAGAGTTGATCAACCCAGCCAAATATCTTCCCAAAATAACGTTTTGTCACATTTCCCAACTCTAGTATCAATGTTATCGTATATGAAATGCTTCATCTTGTAAATGGCTTTCCACTGGCCCTTGGAGGTGCTCATTGTGTGGTCACCCATCTTAAGAGAATTTCGAGCCACTCCGAATTTTGTGGCAATGACTTTCCTCCATAGGGCATCCGACTCTTGGTAAAATCTCCAAGACCATTTGGCCAATAGGGAGACATTTTTCTTGTGTATATCATATATTCCCAAGCCTCCTTTATCAACAGGGGATTGGATTTGGGACCACTTCAGAAGGTGGCATCCTTTCTTCTCTGTGCCTCCTCTCCATAAGAATGTTCGATACAGTTTTTCAATGGCTTTAGTAACCTTCTTGGGGGCTTGGAATAAGGAGAGATAATATATAGGGAGGTTTGTAAGGGTAGCTTGAATAAGAGTGTGTTTACCTCCTTTAGATATGTTGGTGGATCCCCAATTGATTAATCTTTTTTGGACTTTTTCTATCACTAGTGTCCAAAAACGGACCCTTTTCGGGTTGCCATTAAGGGGGAGACCCAGATAGGTAATCGGCCATGAACCATGCTTGCATCTGAACAATGAAGCCAAATGTGATGCCTGTTGTGAGTCTAGTTTGATGCCCATAAACTCAATCATTTTGCAGTTAATCTTCAGTCCCGATACCGTCTCAAAGGAACGAATTACATTGAATAGATTTGCAATGTGTGCTTGTTTATGAGAGGAGAACAGTATAGTGCCCTCAGCAAACTGTAAGTGAGTGGTATGAAGGGGATTGTGGGCCATCACCCACCCAAAAACCCTAAATGGAGCCATCCTTTTCAGCCGATAGAAGCATTCTACTAAGACAATCAGCCACCATGATGAATAAGAAGGGGGAAAAAGGGTCCCCTGTCTAAGGCCCCTAGATGCTAAGATCTTCCTTCTCGGTTTGTCATTAATAATAATCGAGTAATTAACCAATGATATGCACCCTCTAATCCATTTTCTCCATTGTTGACCGAAACCTTTGGCTTTTAAGATGTTATCAAGGAAATTCCAATCAACCGTGTCAAAAGCTTTCTCAATGTCTAGCTTGATGACCACTCCCTTGCATCTTCGTCTATTCCATTCGTCAATCAGCTCATTGGCTATTAAGGATGCATCCATGATTTGCCGGTTACCAACAAAGGCTGATTGGAATTCCGTGATTGTGTCAAGGAGGACTTTCTTCAATCTGTCTGAGAGGACTCGAGCAATCACTTTGTAGAGGCAAGTGGTCAGACTGATAGGCCTATAATCACCCACTGCTTTGGCTCTTATTTTCTTTGGGATAAGGCAAATGTAGGTCTCATTAAGACTAACATTAATGATACCATTCTTGAAAAAATCATTGAACACCCCCTTTATGTCATCCTTGAGGATGTTCCATGATTTTTTGAAGAATTCCGTTGTGAATCCGTCGGGGTCCGGAGTCTTGTTTGTGCCCAAATCTTGCACTACCTTATATATCTCAACTTCTGTAAAGCGAGATTCAAGCGTTGTTCTCTGTTCCAAAGATATAGGGTTCCACTCATCAATCAACGGAAAAGGGGCTCTACTGCTATTTTTCGTGTATAACTTATTGTAGAAAGCTAAAAATTCCTTCTCAATATCATCATCATTAGTGAGGCTGCTTCCAGAGTCGGATAAAATTTCTACTATGGAACTCTTTCTTCTATTGGCTACCATTAGATGGTGGAAAAATGCAGTTTTGACATTTCCCTCATTGAACCATTTTAATTTGCATCCTTGCTGCCAAATAATCTCCTCATTAGCCGATAGAGTGATTAATTCAGCCTTGATCTCAGATCTTCTGTTAATGTCTTGCTCGGATAATTGGCCATTTTCCTCCCTAATATCAAGTACTGAGAGTTCCTGACCTAGGCTGGTATTTTTCTCTTTTTGCTGACCAAACACATGCTGGTTCCACTGCTTCAGTTCCTTTTTAAGCCCTTTTAATTTCTGTATAAACCCATGACCTCGCCAACCTTATGAGGGAGTGTTTTTCCACCAAGATTCAACCGTGCAAAGGAAGGTATGATGGGCCAACCTTGCGTTTATGAATCTAAAAGGGGTCAGTCCCCACTTTTCTTTCCCCAATGTGAGACTAATAGGAAAGTGATATGAGGTGACTTTGTCC
The DNA here is from genome assembly GCA_036850905.1 of Luffa acutangula. NCBI lineage: Eukaryota > Viridiplantae > Streptophyta > Magnoliopsida > Cucurbitales > Cucurbitaceae > Luffa > Luffa acutangula. The sequence continues at coordinate 49,863,923 of CM072096.1, read as the reverse complement.
AGCCTACGGGTTATAAGTTATAACTGCTCCAAATTTGATGGGAATGTTATCAGTTAGGAGAAACCTGCCAGTAAGGGTCATGGTAGGATTTGGCCTAAAGCTGGACCAAGTAAATTTGCCATTAGTGAGAGGGATGGACCAAGTAAATTTGCCATTTGCAGAGAGGTTTTCTTACAACTAGATTATGATATCTATAAATTTATCTCTGTATCTATTGTAATTAAATTTAACACTCATCCCATTTCTGTTAATGTTGATGAGATATCCAACAATCAATCCTCAGGATAAAAATAGCAGCCATACAACATCAAACTATGATGCTGTGTGGTAGTGATATCTCATTTTCATTTGACTAAATTTTACACTTTATATTAATCATGTGGATCTTATGCTTGTCTCAAATGATCTCTCTTTTGCTCTTGTGCCATACCTCTGTATTGTGAAACTCACTTTCACTCATTGATTCAATTTACAATAGATATAAGACATGGTTATCTTTGGTAATTTAGAAATCTTACCATAATTCCCTATCAGAAGGGACAAAAAGTTATAGACTGCTCTGTTATGTGATCTCATTATTTTATCTACTAGGAGTTCTAGATGATTCCTAGTTGTGGATGGTATTGTAATCATTGTATTGTGTCAAAAAGTTGTTTAAATCTAATAAAGATTAAGTTCTTTCTAAGTAGTTAAGTTGTATGCCTTGATTTAGCAAGCTTGTAGTTCTACCGATGGTTGTGAATACGAGACCTGACTCGTATGGTGTTTTATTGTGGGAACTCTATTGAGTTGTAGTAAAGCGGAGTAAGCTTGAATGTTATAGAAGTGTTACTCTTGTGTTGGCAGGTCTTTGGAAATTTTTGGGTTAGACCTGTGTATGTCGTTATGCTGTCGAATCTCGGAGCACTCGGTTAGTTCGTCATAAGTTAGTAATGTCACTAGGTTAGTAGTTTATAAAAACATGCAGCGTTACAGTTTGAAACTACAAACCAATGGTTATCCCTGAGATTTTTTTAGTTGAGTTGAGTTGAGATGCATGTAGGGCAGTTTAGACCCTGATAGTGTGTATCTATCTTATTCCTTTTTTCTTTTTAGATTATATTGTGTGTGGTCCCTAATGTATTAAAGTTTGTTCTGTGCATAAAAATTGAAGTCTTATCATGGCAAACACCACACTAACAGGAGAACCATCGTTTTCTTTATTTAAGTTAATCATGAATTTTAAGTCTTCTTATTCTGTTATCTTGCTTATCTTCCAGTACATTGATTTGGGTGCATCTTCTGTTGCAATTAGATTTTCTTTACGTTGTCTTTTACTTTCAACCTGTTTTACTATCTTTTTTGGTATTTATTGAATTGGATCATTCCTGATTATTTCCATTTTTCTTTTGTAAACAAAAATCCAGCTGTGGCTGCAAGGGGAGGAATGGAGACACTAAAACCAGCTTTGCAGCGGGTGTATATGACTAGAGCTTCTGCATATAGAGACGCTTTAAAAAATTTTATAGATGGGTATCAAGAAGGTATTCAGCAAGTCGTGGAGAAAAAGGAAGTTTCTGATTCTCAAAAGGGAAGCGATACAAGCAAATAAAAATTTCTGATCGTATTTGTGCTTTATGTAAAAGCTACAGAATTGTGACTAAAGTAGTTTAGAGGAGCAGTTCATTTTGCAGTTGTAAAAATTGGTTGAATTGAGATTTTTAGTTTCAATTCCGAAGGTGCAATTTGAAATATATACAATTTTGAGCATCTCCTCAATATACATACAACCACACAATCATGAGAAAGGATAGCAATTTCAACCTTTACGTGTACTACAGAACTAGTTGCATTGCAAGACGCCTATGCTGATTTTCCACTGCTATTTGTCAGTAATTTTATAGTTCTTAGTGACTGTAGTATTTGCTAACAAGAAGGCATGGAAATGTCAGTGTGAAGGAAGCTGCTTTTGGCTGCTAAATGAATAATTCAATAGTTCTTTTCTTGTTTCTGCCTATGCAGTATTCCTTTGGAACTCTCAAGGTTTTTTTTTTAATCTTTGGTCTTTTGGAAATTGGATTGTTGATTCAAATTTACTCACGACACATTTGAGAAAGTGTGTGAAATTAGCAAGGCCCCAGGGAAATAACTTCTGCTCCCTTAAGGTCTGGTTTACCATCTGTCTCAAGTTGGATAATTTTTCCTCAACACTTCAGATGTGAATTGTACATTGCAGCTGGCCCCTGTGTTCACGTTAAGATCACTCTGGCTTTTTAATCATGTCATGGGGCATCTGCATGGTGGATTGAATTTCCAGTACAACCAGAACTCTATGATTTGAAGAGAAAGAGTTGGACGCTGATTTTGCAACTTGAGAAAGAAATGTAGTGGCAAAGTTAGGTCATAAGATGCTCAAGTACACTTTATCGTGGTGAGAGGGAAGGCTGAAAATGACTGGCATTACAGGGATTGAAGGGGCCCGTTTAGGATTGGGTTCATGCTACTAGCGGATGAGCTCCCAATGTTCGAGCTACCATTTGACTTTTCACAGCGAAGCCTGAATTGTTGAAAACTAATGAGGTATCAATTGCTCCATATTTTTCATTCTTATTTTGGGCCTAAAAGAAATAAGTGACCAGGTTGCTCAATATCATATTTACTGTGTAGTTTCATGCTTGGTGTTGCTTCTAATCTTTTCAAGCACATGGTTCTTCCTTTCAAGTCTTATTGTGATAATAGGTTAAAGTCCTTTTTTGGATAGAATAACCAGGTGATTTACCTAAAAGATAATTTGACCAGACCAGATATTGACTTCATTTATACGAGAATGTTCTTTTTTTTTTTTTTTTTCCCTTAAGTTATTTTCTGCTATGAAAATCGATTATGGTAGCATGAGCTTAACACCCATATTGTCTATGCTCATCTCAATTTATAATCTGAAAGAGATTTGTCCAAGTATCATAAGCATATATATATAAAAAAAAAAGTATCATAAGCATATAAGATCCTGACAAAGAATCGAGTGACTGTTATTTTTATTAATAAACTAATAATTGTTTGGTGTTGTAGTTTCACATAAAACTTATGCAGCCGTTGAAATGGTAATTACCTTTGGGTGAGTAGAGTACAAATATTGACTATGTTAAGTTTGTTATTGTTGCTTGTCTCTGTCTTCCAGGGTATTCTTGACACACAAAAGAGCATTTTTAATTCTCTATTGGGTGAAGTTTGGTTGGCCAGAGATCCTAAAGCAGATGATCTGATCGATGAAAAGATAAGGGGAATGGACCATGAACGAATTATCTCTTGCAGTTACTATATATGTGTACTGTACTTAGTCATGCATAATTGAGTTATGTTTGGCCAAACATATCTCTTAAGTAGGAGTCCTTTCATTCCTTTGATTAGCCATTTCTTCAATGCCAATGATAGCTTGCACACATATCTGGGGACCCCCCACTTCCAAAGCCACTGATGAAGATTGGAAAATCATCAACCAGGGAGGTCAATGGCTATCTCTCTTGTCTGAACATTTATGGGCCCCGCTAGCAAGATTTCCTAACTCATCTTTTCATCATTCACACAGGTAATAATATGCTGATATTCTGTTTAATTCAGCCACTAGTTAATGATATGTTTCTTATAATTCTGCAAGTTGTACTGAACATTTGCACCACATTTTAGATGCCTGTAGACAACACAAATACCATGCTAATCATCAATGCACGATCTCATTACTTGCTTTTCCTAAAAAAGTAAATAAGTTGACCAAAAAAAAGAGAGAGAGAGAGAGAGGTTATATTACATTTTGTTTAACCAATTCATATATAGACACCTCATCTTTTACTGTGCCATGTTTTCTTTTGTCCTATAGGCTACACTACAAATATAGAGACGAAATGTAACAAACAATATGTCAGCATACTCTAAACAGTTGATAGTCCTTCTGATTGGTACTGTGTTGTTGATTGCAAATGGACTAGTTGGTTCCTTTGAAGTTATGTGCATAACGTGTTGAAAAGAAACTCATTCTCTGTTTGAGAGTATAACAATACAACTGAAATGGACTCCACGTTGTTTGTTAAACCAATTACGATAGAGTAAGATGGAAGGGAACTAGAGTTTTTCTTTTTCTTTTTTATGTTACTGGTACTTGACCTGAAATCTGGTTGGCTTCTTCCTTAAGTCAATGGCTGAGACACTGCAAACTTTCTCGAAATATAGCCATGCAATAAATGGCCAGGGGGATTTGAATGCTCGCTTAGGTTGAGTTTGGTCTACTTTTAACACTCTTGATTGATATGTTTAATGACAAAACTTGGTTGTACATGTTTCAACGAATTTACTCTGTTATTTTCTTCTATAGTTCATCTGTAGTATTTTTGATAAATATCTAGATTTCACCATTTAATTGTCGTGAAAAAAAGCATGTTCATCACAAAGTTAAGTTGTAGGGTGAGAAAACATGGATTTTCTTTCAGATGTCCTTTCATCCAAAACTTATCTCAATTTCATCTTGATAATTGAATGCAGGGGCAGACGTGGCATGAAATTAACATCCTCTCGAGAAGCAGTTAAGATCAGATGAATTCACAGAAAAAAGGAAGAAAGGACAGGACAATTGAGAAGTAAAAGCTTTATATAAATGAGGTGAGAAAGAAAGGTTAGATTTTGCTAAAACTTATAAAACAAGAGTAGTAGTAGGAGCAGAGGGCAGAGGCTAGTACGACGGGGCTGTCACCGATCCATCCAATCCCACCCACTCAAACGAAGCCAGCACTAGCACAGCTCCATAACCCTCTTCCCTTCCCCCCTTTTCCACTACTGATATTTTGAGCCTCTCTCAAAAATCTTGAGCCAGAATCTCAACAGTTAGTCAGATTCCTCATTCCTGACCTTCAACGGCCCTAGTTTCCGATCTGCATGTATGACGTCAGCCCTAGGTAGCTTTCTTCTTGTTCTTGGACCCCACTTTTTCTCTCCCCACACCCACATCCTTATCTGTGATCTCTCTTCATCCCCACCCCTGACCTTGGGAAGTTGGCCAGAAAATCTGGGATTTCTTTTTTATTAAATGGGGGTGACTCTTCTCAAGTGAAGTGGTGGGAAAAAGTGGGTTTCACAGTACAGGGACGTCACATCCACACATCTCTATCCTTGATATTTCGTCTGCTTGACATCTTGTGGGAAAGTGAAATCCTGTTACAACCACATTTTAGAACCCCAATAAAAAAAAATAACTTGTTACAGTCTTATAAATCAACAGGGAAAGATATATAGGTAGATAATTTAGTAGATTTTGTTAGTTTTGAGAGAGAAAGAGTTTTATTTATCTGAACTTGGTAGTAGTTAAGTTAAGATGAAAAAGAAGAAGAAAACTCCAAAAATGGAGCCATAGATAAAAGGGTAGAAAAAACTGAAAAGGGTTTGGTCCATTTTGTTGTGTAGGTTTCTAAGAAGGGAAGGTTTTGAATTTCTTGTGGAAGTGATTTCTGAAAGTGAAGGCAGAGTGTGACCTCAAAGTTTCAGAGGTTTGGTTTATCTGTGCAGAGTTTTTGGTCTGATATCATTTCTCTCATGCTGTCCAAGTACCTTGTCCCCCTTACAATCTGGAAACCTCCCATTTTCTCTTTCTTTCCCTTTTCTTTTTCCTTTTGTTTTCTTTCCCTCCCAAAAAAAATAAAAATAAAAATAAAAAACCCTCAATTTGTATAGCATTTTCCTATTCATTGATTTGGGTTTTCTTTACTATTTTTGTCCCTTTTTTGTGTGGAATTTTGTACATAAGTTATATTTATTGAATTTGGTGTTAAAGGTAGAATTTAAGTGTAATGATGCTTTTTATAATGCTACTCACATATATCAGTTTGATGGTCCTATTTTAACTATTATTCAATGTAAATGAGTGAGCATATGACATTGAATCATATCATTAAAATGTGCAATATTTGCCGCTACAATTCTAGATTTCTTCACAGATTTTGTTGGCAAAAGAGGAGACCATTCAATTTAATAAATGCAGCAAGGCATTTTCATCACTGTTTTTCTTGCTTATTTTTTTAAACTCATTTTTTACTTTTATTGCCACTTTGACTCTAATCTGTCTGATTAGAGGAAACAATTCAAAAGGGAATCAGAGATGCAATTTTTTTTTAATGATAATATGAAGTTGAGTTGGCATACCATGTGATGAGGAAGTGATGAAGAATAATGTGTGTAGAAGCCGTGGCGGGTCGGATCTCGACCCGACAAACCGGACCCGCCCGTGAACGTCGATGGCGGTTCGGGTTCGGGTTCCGACACGTTGGTTTGGCACTCCAAGTCCACTCCGAACAGCCGCAGTATCTTTGAATTCCCAACCGACACTGTTTGACTCTGAACAGAGGACTCTGAAAACAATGCACATCCATCATGTTTTTCTATTTTTTTAATTCTTTCCTCAAATTAAAATTATAGATATATCATATTAATTTCTGGGTAATTAAAGGCATGATTTCTGGGTACATGAACTTGAAATCCGAAAAAGATCATAAATAAAAAAATCAACAGCCTTCTTCATGCGTTCTTTTGACCATATATTAAAACTACACTCCTTAGCCACATTTTTTTGGGGTTAGTTTTCACTTCTTAAAAAATACCCTATTGGGTTAACATTTTACCAGTCATTCAAACATAGTTCCATGAATAAGGTAAGTAGCTCTTTGCAAAAATAAGAAACGGGTAAAAGGTTACTAGTACCTTCCTATCCCAAATCCATTGAACCAAGTAAAACTTGCACATTCTTTTTGTAAGGACAAACAATTTTTTTTCTTTTTTTTTTTTTGAAAAAATGACTTATAATCCCTATACAATTGGATAAAGTTAACATTCATTTTTCAAGTCCAATTTAAAAACAACAAAACTTTGGCTGCATGCTGGTAGCGGGTAGAAATCTCCCTACATATCTCATTAAATTTTTGACAACTAAGGAAGAAGAAGAGAAAATGAATTTTTTTTTTTTATCTGTCCTTGTTGTCAACATTTTAATAGTGGTATGCAGAAAGATCCCTACTTCCTTTTCCATTTTAAAAAGAAAGTAGGGAAAGGGAAAGGGAAAGGGAAAGGAGTGAAAATATTTTTAGCATTAGATAATGTTGGGCTTCCATTTAAAAAAGAAAAATAGAAAAAAGAACAAAAAAAAGCGAAGAAATTGACAAAATAAGAAGTAGAAGAAAAAGAAGATACCTGCATGAGGACAATCAGAAGATTGGTATGGCGGTGAAGGAAGAAGATGATGATGATGATGAGAAGGATAAGGATTTGCAGAGCACAGCATTCTAGTCCAACCCCCACCGCCGCCGCCACCACCACCACCACTCGCTGCCGCCGTGGTCTCCGACGTGGACGCCGCCGGACGCCGCTTCCACCCAATGAACAGCCTATCCCCATCGCGGCGGTGGCGTTCAAAAACGACGACGTCGCCGGCGTCAAGGCGCTTCTCTTTGACGAAGCGGCTCCAGCCCTTAGTGAGCACGTAGCTCTGGCTACTATTCCAGTAAGAGTAACGGAAGCGCCAGAGCTTGCCGGAGTCGTCTTCGAAGGTGAGGAGCAAGCCCTTGTCGGCAGAGTCGGCGGCGGCCGGGGAGAGGGGAAAGTACTTCTCGGCATATTGCTTGGGGATGACGAGGCGGTTGAGCTTGCCAACGTCGCTGGGAGTCAAGGGTTTCTCGAACATGGGTTGCTTGGGGAGGTGGTCGGCGGCGGAAACGGCGGCAGTGGCGGAGGATTTGGGGTTGAGCATGATGGGATGGTGGTGGAAGTCGGAAGAGAAATGGTTTATGGACATATTGGATTGGAACAGAAACAGAGAGAGAGAGAGATATTAAGTTGAAGCTTTTAGGATTCAAAAGAGATGACAGTGAGAGAGAGAGAGAGAGAGAGAAATTGTTATGAAAAATATGAGAGAGAGAGAATTGAGGTTTTCGCGTGATCGAATGCATCAATCATTAATTTCAGTGAACAATAATATAAATAATAATAATATTAGTATTAATAATAAGATACAACTTTTTTTTTCTTTCTTCTCTTTCTTCACTATTTTCCTATTATTTTATTTTGTCCCTAAAATATCGATTTAATTTTTTAGTGGTTGATAGCTTGGAGTTATTTTTAGAGTCTAATATATAAGACATTTAGGGTGCCTTTCATGTTGATTTTGTTGGAGTTTGAAATGATTAGAAAAGAATCTTAACTGTTTTTAGCGTTTGGTAAAATAGATTCTAAATTAATTTTTACAAAAAAATATTTTTTCAATTACGCGATTTACAAAATCCATTATCCAATAATGGTAGGTTTCCAGTTTGACTTCTCTAAAAATCTAATTTGTAACTAATTGTTTATCTTTTACATGATTCATGTAAATTATTATTATTATTTTTTTTAACTTAAAGTTAAATATTTTTATTCTATTTATCTTATACTTAAGTTGAGTTTTATACCAACATGAACATATAGCCTAATTGGCATAAAGCTCGTACTAACAATCAAGAGATCTGTGTTTCAAATCATCTACCCTCATAGGTTGTGAAAAAAAAGTTTTATCACTATAATTAGCAAATTATATTTTAAATCATATGATATTTAAAATAATCCTCGTATATATTTCAAACAAACAATTATCTTATATATTATTTTAAAATTATCTTCTGAAACTTTGAAATTAAATATCAACATTAAATTTATTTATTAAAAAATATATAGTTAATGGGTCTTTGATAACCATTTCGTTTTCTGTTTTCTATTTTTGTTTTTCATTTTAAAAAAACAAAGTTGTTTGATAACCATTTCTGTTTTTTTAAAACATTTTTGAAAGTATAAGCAAATTTCAAAAACCAAAAAAAGTAGTTTTTAAAAACAGATTTCTGTTTTTCAAAAACTCATTTTTCTTCTTATGTTTTTTTTTCCTCTTTTACCTATTTCTTTCAGATAATTTTTTTTATATTTTTTCTCTCTCTAAAACATTTTTTTCTCTACAAATTTTCTTATTCTCTCTTTAAAATTTTCTCTCTCAAAACTTTTTTTCCTCTATAACTCATCTATTTCTAAAAATTTATCCATATATAACTTTTGTATTTATAATAAACATATTCTACATTTTCTTTTGGAAAAAAAATCTCCCAAAATTTTCACTCGCTACACCTTTTTTTTTTTTTTTTTTGTAATTTATCGTGATTTTTTTAAACATATCTTTTACTCTTAACCTCGCTATCTCTCTAAAATTTATCTTTCTATTTAATTTTTCTATCTGAAATTTATCTCTTCTACCCTAATTTTCTTTTTCTATAACTAATATCTTTTATGGAGTCTAATTAATATTCTCTCTCTAAATATTTTCTTTCTTTCACGTCTCTAACTTTTCTATGTTTAACTTTTCTCTCGAAAATATTTATATTTGTGTCTATAAATTTTTGTTTCAATTTCTTTACACATATTTCTCTCTCTAAAACATCTTTTCATCTCTCTAAATTTTTTAAAACTGAAAACAAAAAACAGTTATCAAACAAGTTTGGTTTTTTGTTTTTTAAAAACAAAAAACAAAAAACAGTTATCAAACATACATGGTTTTATTTTTTAAAAAACAGAAAACCAAAAACCAAAAACCAAAAACAGAAAAATCAAAAACCAAAAACTGAAATGGTTATCAAACGGGGCCTAAGTTGCAACAATTTAGAACATTAATTTACCAAACACGTCAACCTGTTTTTCATCTATAAAACTAAAATTTACCAAACACTAATTTACTTCATAGTATACTACTGATTCTTTTAAAAATACAGTTAACAACAATAATTTTAAAAACTACAACAATTCTAAACCAAGTCTTATTATCATGTCACAGATACATGACTCAATTTCTGCATTTGTTGAACTTAAAAGAAAAAATGTTGTGCTAAAGGCCATTTTTTTTAAGATCCATTTTTTATTTTTGAAAACTATGTTTGTTTTGTCTCAATTTTATTACCATGCTTCTCATTTTTTGTTAAGGAAACATTCTAATTCTTAGTCAAATTAAAAAAAAAAAAAAAAAAAAAACTATTTTTTTTATAAAATTACTTTTTTTTTTTTTCATAACCTGACTTGGGTTTTGAAAAAAAAATTAAAAGTTAGACAACAAAACAAATAAATTTATAGGTTGAATAAGAGTTTATAAGCTTTTTACATTTTTAATATTTTTCAATTGTACTCTTTTTGCAAGTGAATGTTGAAATTAGCTGGATTTTCATGAGGAGACTTCTCTGTGGAAGCGAGTCATTTCAGCAAAATATACAACCCAAAGACAGGGAGCTCTCCCAACTCAGACGCGATACACTTCCTCCCGAGCGCCATGGACATCAATTCTCAAGCAAGCATCATCTTTTCTGGCAAATACAACTTGGAATCTTAAGGATGGCAGTAAAATCTCTTTTTGGCATGACTCTTGGACCGATCATGGGCCATTACATCAAGCCCTCCCTCGGCTCTTTGCGCTGTCCAGTAGGAAAGATATGACTGTCTCGGATGCCTGGGACCACACCACTTCATCGTGGAAGCTTTATCCTAGACGCCCATTGTTCGACAGGGAGGCCTTTGCTCAGGCGGAATGTGCCTCCTCCTTTCCAATTCCTGCATTAGCTGGAGGGGCGGACCACATGCTTTGGAACCCGGACTCCAATGGATGCTTCTCCGTTGCTTCAGCAAGGCAATTCTATTGGAATCTGTCATCGCCAGATCGGCCTCAGCCTCATTCCATTATATTCTCAAACCTATGGAAGGCTCCGATTCCAAAAAAGATCAAATTCTTTATTTGGACGGTTATTTACAGAAGATTAAACACAACAGATAGGCTTCAACGTATTTTTAAATCCACTGCTCTAAATCCGAGCTGTTGCCCCCTTTGCCATGCAGGCTCGGACGAGTTGGATCATATTTTTATCCATTGTGGGGTTGCTTCTGACATTTGGCGCTCTTTTCATCTAGCTACTGGTATTAATATGCCAATTCCTCGACAGGTGAACTGGATTTGTTTAGAGTCCTTTGCAGCCAAGGCTACTTCGCAGAGGGAAATTCTTATTCAGTCCATGGCAGGAGCAATTTTATGGGTTATTTGGGGTGAGCGTAATAGGAGGATTTTTCATAACACATCCCGAACCTATATCAACATTTGGGAAGATATTATTTCGCTTGCATCCTTTTGGGCATCATCCACAAAAGCTTTCTCTAATTACCAGGCTTCCTCTATAGCTTTGAATTGGAAAGCTTTTCTGTAACTCCTTTCCGCATGTTACTCACATGCTCCCATTAATAAAGTATCTATTTTCAAAAAAAAGAAATTAGCTGGATTTTGAACTTACATGACATAGAGCTAGGTGAGTAAATAGAAATTTAGATGAGAAAGCAAAAAGATTCTAATTTTCGCATTTTCCACCTATTATTAAATAGAAATAGGGCTAGGTGGCCTTAGTTTTTTTTTTTTTTTTTTTTTTTTTTTTTTTTTTTTTTTATCATTAATTATAATAATTAAGTTCAACTATTATTTAGTTTCAAAAAAAAAAAGTTCAACTATTATTTTACACAATGTGATTATTACTCTCTATTGAGTTCAATGTTAACAATTTATTCTTATGTGATATGATTTTTATTTCAATAGTAACAAGTTGACATGTAGTATAAAGACATTGTGTAAGAATTCAATTGACTAATTATGTTAGAGTTAAAATTGGGTAAAATTGAAGGGACAAATGGGTTATTGGGTGCCAACAAGAACATGATTTAACTTACATAAAAGTTGTATCCAGACCAAGAGGTTAGAGGTTCAATCTCTTACCGGTCACCCCTACATGTTGTAAAAAAAAAAGTTACTAGATAGATTGGAGAAAAAACGACATTTTTCATAGGTATTAAAAAAAATCACACTCATCCCTCTACTTTTACCTAATTGAAATTCTAATACAATTAGTGTGATATGCCAACTTGACCTTCGCTCATACTACCTTATTTCAAATGTCAACTCATCACCCCGTTAATTTGTTACATTCAAGAAAAAAAAATGTCTTGCATATAAGCAACTTGTTAGCATCTTGTAATAATAGAAAAAATTTGAGAGATTTAACCAAACTATAAGAAACCAGACCCAACTTGTTGTTCCGATGTCATGAACTAGTCATGATGACTCCATAAAGCATAAGTGGACATGTTGCAAAGAGTTATAAATTTAGTCAATACCTAATTAAGAGACAAGACTCATCTCAATGTATAGGAATGGGATACCCATGAAGTTGATTGAAATGAATGTGAGTGTAGTAATTAAGAGCCTTGGCATAGTATGGAGGCAAAAACAACTAGAACCACAATAGAGATATATAGAAGCCTAACATGCATTACCATAAACGTCAATTCAAATGTAATATCAGTTGAACATTCCTATAATATGGCATCGATCACCAAACATAAAACACTAACAACGTACTATCTCTCCTCCAGTTCAACAATTTGCAAGGGTGGAGAATTTGACCTCTGGTCAATGATAAATGTCTTAACTAGTTGAACTATATTCAGATTGACAAATTAACAGAACTAATTAAAAGTGTCAGAGTAAGATCAATAGGATTATCATAAATTTGATCAATGTACACGTATGCTTGTGTTATAATCATAACGATTGTGTAAGATGGTGGGACCGTAACAACAAGGTACTCAAAATAAACAAATAATATTATTTTTTAATGGGAGAAAAAGAAATAATGGAAGAGAAATGGGAGGAGAGTACTGGCAGGGGAAGGGGATCCCAAATAATGAAAGAGAGGAATTTTGTAGCCAAATTTTCAGTCACGTGCATGACAGCATTATTGCTCTCCATTCCCACACATATATATTCAAAGCTATAAAACCCATTTTTCTGTAGAGAAATAAATAAATTAATTTAGTAATTAAAAAAAAAAAAAAACAAATCCCAATCTCTTCAAACTTCTTCCATTCCCAATAAAACCTACCAGAGATGAGATAAGATTTGATTGTCCAATTAAAAATCTCTATTTTTAATTTTATTATCAAATATATATATTTGTGTATATGCATTTATGTAATATTATTGTATAATCGTGTTTGAATTTCGTCCTTTCGAAATAATTTATGTGTGTGTTAACTGTTAAGGCACAAACACTGAGACAATTGCTTCTTGTTGGCTGCTTGCCTCTTTGTTTCTCTCTCTACCTGTCTCTCTGACTCTCTCTCCAGGTATCTCTCACTTAATTCTATCTCAATCAACCATTTATTTATTTATATATATATATATGCATGTATGTGTGTGAGAGGATTTGCAAATATTAATTTTATTACAAGTTTAGTCTTTGAACTTTTTCAGATTGTATCGTTTGAATTTTAAAAAATGTCTAATATAATAGGTTTTTTAAATTTTCAATTTTGTGTTAAAAGGTATTTCAATTTTAAAAAAGTCTAATAAATCTTTGAACTTTTTATTTTGTGTCTCATAGACCTCTAACACATCCGGGGTTTCCAATCCATTTGATATAAAATCGAATTTTATGTCCAAGATCCTAATTAAATATCCAATTTTGTATCTAGTAGACCTGTGAATTTTAAGAAAAATGTCGGTAAAAAACTTATTAGACACAAAATTGAAAGTTTAAGGACCTCCTATTAGACATAAAAGAGAAAGTTTCCTATTAGACATTAAGGACCCCTACCGAAAAGTTTTTAAAGTATAGGGACCTATTGAACACGAAATTGAAAGTGTGAGCGTCTATTTTTAACTTTTTTTTTAAGTTCAGACCAAATTGACATAATCTTGAAAGTTCAACGACTAAATTTGTAGATTAACGTAATTTTTATTTTCTTTAGTTCATCAAAGGTGTGGGGTGAAAGGATTTACCATTTGACCACAATTTAAGATATATACTTTCTATTTTTTTAAATTTTTTTTTTAATAGAAGAGGTCGGGCTGGTAAGCCATCTGGTCTAGGGGCTTTAGTCGGATGCATCTGTTTAAAGTTTCCTCCACCTCTTGTTACAAAGACGCGATCTAATGCATCTGTTTAAAGCTTCCTCCACCTCTTGTTACAAAGACTCGATCTAGCTGAAAGTTCTTCATCTCATTTGAAACTCTTGTTGGAGTAGCTTGGTAGGATTTCGTCTACCGCCTGCACATTTAAAATAGAAGACTTAAAAAGTTCAGAATAATATAATGAAGGAAAACACTTCAATATCTTCCCTACTTTATGTAATTAAACTATGCTTAGTTTAGTTTGAAAACTAATAATTTAATAAACAATGGATAAGTATATGCTTGTTTGAGTTTTTTTTTTTTTTTTTTTTTTTTTTTTTTTTGCTTCTTCCATTCATTTAAAAGTTATAAATGTTTTAACATTTTTCAATTTAGTCATTAATGTTGACGATTGTTAAAATTGACACATAATAAATTTGACATAATATATTTAGTGAATGAATGAAAATTTAGAAAAAAAAAACAAGTTACCTGTAAAAAAAATAAACCCAAAGTTCCGACTAGTTTTTAAGATATTTTGAAAGAAATTAGAAACTTTATTTTTCTTAAATCATCCTTAAAATTTATAAAGTATTAATACGACAAAACTTCATTTTTAACTAATTTTTACATTCACTAAAGACTAAATTGAAACTTTTACATTCAATTGAAAAAACATTCCAATAATAAGGACCAAAAACAATATTTATGAAGGAAAAAAAAAAGATATATAACGTTGTTGGAGTATATATTAAATTCATGCTATCTAATAATAAAATTGCCCTTTTGAAGAAGAAGAAAAGATAATGTATATAAATGATTGTTGAGTTGAAGACAAAAAGCCAACTCAATTTCCAGGTAGATTCAGACACCCTTAGCTTTTCCCCTTTTCTTCTTACCGAATGCTCGACCGGTCGTTTTCTTATAAGTCAGACAAATCTCTTTTAGTACATTTTCTTCAAAAATAATAATAAGTAAAGGAAAAATAAATTTGTGCGTGTTTGGTCTCAAAATTTTAAAAATGGACATTTTTAGTCATTGAATTTTGAGAAATAGACTTAAAAGTTTCAGGACCGTCCTTTACCATGTGTGGGTTGTGACGGGCACAAAAATTTAAGGCCCCAAATTGGAAATGTTGTTTAACAAAAAAAAAATCTTTAGTGGCTAGCGTGCATGACTCGAAACAGAGGTTGACCAAACTTTTCTCTCCTTATCAACTTCTCACCTCTTCATTTCACTCCCCTCTCCAACCAAGGAAAACTCTTCCAATTTCTCCTTTTGTCCATTCTCGACTAAATTAAACATCAAACATTTTGATTTTCTCCCTTATCATCTTAAAAATTTGATTTCAATCATTGATAGCGATTGATAATGATATTTTGGAGAGTGTTGGCTATAAAGAGTTGATTAACAATTTTGCTTCATAGAAGGTTTGAAGGATGATATTTTTTATTATTATTTTTTTTGTAAGAAACAATCGTATAATATGATAAATTTTGATATTTTACAATTTTGTCTTTGTTTTAGAACTTTATTTTGAAAAGTATCACATGACCCATCGGGACGGGCCTGAAAAAGCTTACTAAGTTTTCAAATGGAATATTTGTAGTTTTGAGTTTTGAGAGATAAGTTTAAAAGGTACCTTATATTATTATTTCAACTCTTTTAAATTAATATTTTTTTAATGATTTTTTTAATATTGAATGGTTTTTAAATTAAAAAATTAAAAAGTAATAATTTTTAAAAATTGAAAAATTAATATGAAGGACTTTTGAGCTATTTCTCAAAACTAATGGATTAAAGAGGTTCATTTTGAAAATTTAGAGACCTTTTAAATTTATTTTTCAAAACTCATGCACTAAAATGATCAATTTTGAAAACTGACTAAACACACTCATTTTTCAAAATTCAAGAATCAAAAAGATATTTTCTGCATAAATAAATAAATAAATAACACGCTCCCATTATTCAGCAGCTTGTAAATGTAATGGAACAGAACAATTTTTTTTTTCTTTTTCATATATTCTTATCAATAATATGTCCTTCTCTTTTTTTCTTTTTCTTTTTTTTTTTTTAAAAAAAGAGAATAAAGAGAATAATTTTTTTTAAAAAAACCTGTGACTTCCTTTTCTTAATAGGCTGCAAGTTTTGATTTCAATCATGGTTTGATTGGACAACTCCCGGAATTCCATCCAAGAAAACCAGACAGTAAGTGGAAAAAGGGAAACTTTTCATTTTTTCTTTTTCATTTTGGGGGTTTGAAATTTTTGTAAATGATGGGACTTTTTTTATTATTTTTTTTTTTTGGTTGAATTTTGAAGTTTTTTGTGGTAAAAAGCCTGAAATTATATATTATTTGTGGGGTTTTGTTAGCATGGTGTTTGGCCAAGTTGGAGAGTCCTGACCACAAAGAAATACAAAATTATTTCAGGTTAGGGCTAAACAAGAAACTGCCATGTTGCTTCTTGGGTTTCAAAAATATTCTTAAATAACATAAATTATTATTTTACCAGACGAGTTTTGATAAATTCTTTTTTTAAAAAAATATGGTCTATGTTTATCTAGAATATATATATAAAAAAATGATTAGTTCATTTATTTCTTGAAATATATTTGAAAATAACAGATATCTTTCTTCATGGGGAGGGCTTATTTTAAACTGTATTTAAAAAAAAAAAAAATTACTAACCCATTTGATATTTAAGGAAATTGCTTTTAATGGAGTGATCTTCTTCTTCAAAAAAAAAAATAAATAATAATAATAATAAAAACAAGAAAAAGTTTCTAAATATTTAGGTATTCTCTATTCCCAAAGTCAAAATCACACCTGGCTTTCTCAATTTTAGGGTTTTTGTTTTTCCTTTTCTCTTTCTTTTTCAGTTTTGTCATGTGATTTTTCCAATGAACAGTGTATTTATTTCTTAAAGTTTGTTATTTGACAACTAAGTTTGAAATTTAGTTAGATTTTGGGAGTAATTTTAAATCATAGTGAATAACGAGTTAAACAATTAAAAATGAATACAATAGATAAAAGAAACTACAAAATAAAATTTTATTTTCAAGAAATAAAATCTAATTTGATATTATTGGATTAGAAAATTAGTTCAATTCAAATGCAACTACATTCTTTAAATACATTTGTCAGCAAATAATTATGTATTTTTAATTAGCTAAAAAAGGACAATTTCAAAACATTGGAAAGTTTCCAAGCAGATTAGAAGACTTCTATACTATTTGAGTGTTTGATGTATGTATGAAAATAGTTAATTGTTCAAAGCTTTGCATTTTAAAGGAACAAAACAATGTTTGAACTCCATTATTAGCGATACAATAATTAATGAATGAGATTAAAAAAAAAAAGATTATGTCTCTAAACTTTATTAAATCTATTATGGATCATTATCAATCTCATTTTACATAAAAAGATAGGTTTAATCCAACAAGTCAACATCAGCTTCTTTTTAAATTTTGACAACATGTGAGGAGAAATTGAACCACAGATCTCTTGGTCATTAATATAAACTCTATGTATACTTAAGTCAACATCTTCTACAAATGAATGAGTGCCCTATTCATTAATATATTTTATTAAAATAACAACCAATTAATCAATGTTAAAATTAATCATAATATATAATTGATTGGCTCAATAATTTTTATTTATTTTTCTCATTTTTTTTTTTTGAGTACATCAACATTTAGGGTGGGGGATTCAAATCTCTGACCTCTTGGTCAAGGGTACATGCTGTACTGCTGAGCTATTTTGACATTTATTTTTCTCAATTCAAGCAAGCTTACACCTTTTTCTTTACATTTTTTCTTTAATACGTAACTTTAGTCATTTATTCATCATTCATTATTTATCAAAATCAAGTGCAACTTTCAAGAAATGATGTCATAGAAGTATAAATATATATACTCTAGAAACTCCTACAAATTTCTCACATAGTTACATTTAATGCATTCTTTATTATAAGATATCTGATGACTTCCATGCCCAAACATCAGAACAAGCCATACAGAGAGACAGAGAGTGAGAGAATAAGCTGGCATTAGGGTTTTTTAGGGGTTATTTTTTTAGGGTATAAGAAAGATGGTGGCATTAGGGTTTTTTAGGGGTTATTTTTTTAGGGTATAAGAAAGATGGTGGCATTAGGGTTTTTTAGGGGTTATTTTTTTAGGGTATAAGAAAAGGTGGCATTAGGGTTTTTGAGATTTGTATCAGTTCAATGAAACAAGACAAGGTTAGATTATTGTGTTCTAAGGGTAATGTATCAAAATCCAATGGTGATTCGAATTTTTCTCTTTGTTCCCTAACTATACTCTACGAATCAAACATTTGGAATATAAAATTTACAATAAATAATGGTTTTCCTTTCATTAAAAAAAAAAAAAAAAAGCATACATTTTGGAACAACCCGTCTTAGTACATTGTTGATTTTCATTAAAATAATAAGATTCTTTATCTTATGTTTTGAGTCAATGAATATGCATACGAACTTGTTTTAATTAACCCATCAATAAATCTAATCTCATAGAGAGGATTGAAATGAGATGTCGTAGAATGAGAATAAAATTTTTGTGAAATTGTGTTTGCTAACTTTATTTTTGTAATTAGAATCAGAAAGGAAATTATCAATATTGATATTTTTATAAACTAATGTGGGATGAATTTGGAATTAGAAAAAAAAAAAAACTTTCAACCTCGAGCATAGTTCAACTGGTTGAAGAAAATATATCCTCGACCAAAAGGCTGGATGTTTTTAATTTTCATCCCCACCATATTGTTTGAACTAAAAAAATGAAAAGTTTTAAGATCCAATTTAAATTATCATGTGATGTTAAAAAATATTAAAATAGGTTTAGAATAGAATCAAGCTCAGGATAACTCACAGCTGATTAATGCATATATCCTTGATTAAAAAAAAGTCAGAGATTTAAATCTCTACACCTTGCATGTGGTTGAACTAAAAAAAAGAAATCAATTTCAATGACTTAAAAAGCTTATATTTTACCAAAATAAAAAGAGGATAAACCAAAATTACTTAAAATTATTAAAATCAAAACATTAAACACAAAAGTGATAAAAGGAGAATCTTAAATTGTTGGGAGAAAAATGCGGAATACCAATAACAATAATATTATGACGACAATCAATAATATTATAACTATCTCCCCTTCCACAGGTTAAGCCAACACAAGCCAAAAATAATAGTCACGAAAATAATAAAAGAGATAGGGAAAAAGAAACGACACCGAAAAATATACTGGTTCGCCCCAAACTCGGGACTACGTCCAGTCTTCTGCAACTGCAGGTTCTACTAGTATTTGGGAAATTACAGGAAGCCTTCAATAACGCTACAAACCAACCTTCAATAGCCCAACAAAAGCTATTGACTTCCAAGTATCACAACCCGATAGCTTGGGATCAACAAAGAAACAAAAAACCCTCAATCCCAATCAAGAGAAATAATCTAATCTCTCTCACGAAAAACTCACGGCTGCCCCTCAATTCTGCTCTCAGCCACAAAACTCTGAAAAGCCACTTTCTGCCGTCCTTTTGAAAACCACACACAACACATATATATAAGTTTGCAAACCTAAGGTAAATGGGCCTTAAGGCCCAAAACCCTTCTTTTATTTTTTATGCACGACAATATGAGATATTAGGATTTTTGTATCCACACTCCCAGCAATTTCCCACTTGGAGACAAAACAACGATCTCGTCTCCCACTGCAACAAAACTCTAAACATCTTGGCAAACTCCAAGGATCTACTCCCACTACAACTGTTATCTCTGATCTTCTTGGTAAACTCCAAGGCTCAAAATACCTGAAAACAACAAACTCACAAAAACAGGCAACTATCAGAATATAACTGTAGCTCATCTGTGCTCGTCCTGAGGTATGGGCTAGCTACGTGGACCTGTCTCCCAGACGAAAAAGACAGACACGTATTCCCACTTCAGCTAAGTGGTATCACCTGTCATCTTCTTCCAACCCGAACAACTGTTCCTGAAGAAGATACACTCTGAGAATGGCTTGAATCCTCTGTTCAAACCTGTTACCAAGCTAGAGACCTGACCTTTAACCTTAGCAACTGCCCTGGCCTTCCACTTTGATGCCTCAACTCGCCTAAGCGACTTCTTCAATTCATTTGACCGTCTGACAACTGGGGATTCACGATAGCCATCAACTTTCTCTCCTAGACTTCCCAATTGTTTCTGAACTGAAGGATCTTGATCGAACTGATCGAAATTGGCTATCCTTGCTGCTGGCTCAACTGTACCTCTACAACTACCATCTGCAGCTTTAACCGGCATCCACTGTCTCTCTGAACCTTTGGCAACATTCAACTGACATCTGTACAGTGTAGATCTCCTGTGACCAACTGCCACCACCTGGGATCCGAACTTGAGTTTACACTGGCGACTGCCAAACTCACACATGAAACCATCATCTGTCAACTTACCAATAGAAATAAGATTCATCTTGATATTAGGCACGTACCTGACATCTTGCAGTACCAATTTACCTCCACATTCTGTCTTCAGACTAACATCTCCAATCCCTCTAGTCTTGGAGGTTCTACCATTCCCCATCCTCACTAGGCCATGATGCCCTCCTGTGAATGATGTGAACAAACTCCTATCTGAAGCTATGTGAACAGAAGCTGCACTGTCTAATATCCAATCTGATAAGTGGTTACTATACTTTGTGTCACTCTCAACACAAGCTAAGACAACCTCTTCCACTATATTTGCCTCTGGTTTTCTTTTCTGATCCTCTTTAAGTTTCCTACACTGATACTTGAAGTGACCTTTCTTATGGCAGTAATAACATTCTACCTCATTCCTACCTTTCCACTTTTTCTTACTGCTACTCGGTTCATTATCTTCATCAACCTTATCTTTACCTTTAGTCATAACCAAAGCTGACCCTATAGTAGACTCTTTATTACTACCCTGCCTACGAATTTCCTCAGCTATGGCTAAATCACAAACTTCTGAAAATTTTAAAGTGTTATTTCCAGTCGAATTAGACACTGCTGTCTTCATCGTTTCCCAACTATCAGGTAAAGACGTTAACAACTGAATAGCATTCACCTCATCAGAAAATTCTATCTTAACAGATTTTAACTGATTAATCAAAGTGGTAACCTCATTAATATAGGAATTCACAGAAGCATCCTCAGACATTTGCATGTTGAAAAACTTCTTAACTAGGTAGACCTTATTATTTGCAGAGGGTTTTTCATACCTGTTTGTAAGCGATTCCATCAACTTGACTGCAGTTGTCTCATGGGCTACAAGACTTGCCACATCCATCGACAAACACATCCTAATGGTTGCAACTGCCTCTTCATCTAGAGCTTCCCAATCTTCGTCATTCATATCTTTCGGTCTCTCCTTCAATGCCTTATGCACTTTCTTGCAAGTTAAATAATCCTTGACTTGCATCTTCCAATATCCAAAATTTTTCCCATCGAACTTCATGACTCCATCGAAACTTTTTGGCTCTACAAAACCCATGACTCCTGAACCAAAAGCTCTGATACCAATTGTTGGGAGAAAAATGCGGAATACCAATAACAATAATATTATGACGACAATCAATAATATTATAACTATCTCCCCTTCCACAGGTTAAGCCAACACAAGCCAAAAATAATAGTCACGAAAATAATAAAAGAGATAGGGAAAAAGAAACGACACCGAAAAATATACTGGTTCGCCCCAAACTCGGGACTACGTCCAGTCTTCTGCAGCTGCAGGTTCTACTAGTATTTGGGAAATTACAGGAAGCCTTCAATAACGCTACAAACCAACCTTCAATAGCCCAACAAAAGCTATTGACTTCCAAGTATCACAACCCGATAGCTTGGGATCAACAAAGAAACAAAAAACCCTCAATCCCAATCAAGAGAAATAATCTAATCTCTCTCACGAAAAACTCACGGCTGCCCCTCAATTCTGCTCTCAGCCACAAAACTCTGAAAAGCCACTTTCTGCCGTCCTTTTGAAAACCACACACAACACATATATATAAGTTTGCAAACCTAAGGTAAATGGGCCTTAAGGCCCAAAACCCTTCTTTTATTTTTTATGCACGACAATATGAGATATTAGGATTTTTGTATCCACACTCCCAGCATAAATTAAGTAATCAAACTCTTGGTCCTTTGTATGAAGAGAGGGAATATCATACTCATACACATGTTGAAAGATGCATTCAATTTTTTTTTTTCTTAAAATAAATTGTTTGTAAGAATTTTTAAAATGCATGTAGCTGGTCATCCCAACTAGATTGATATAGCTCTTAGAATCTTCATCAACTAAAAATTATCTCAAAACATTATTAAAAATGGAAAATATATATATATATATATATATAAATGTATACAAAATTAATGAGACATAAAAAGAAGGCCCTACCATAAGTATCACCTATATTGAAATTTGGATGAGAACGAGACTACCACCAAAGTATTAAAAATGAACAACATTAATACTCACATGTCAAAGGATTCCGAAAACACGGTTGTCTCAACTTGACAATGTCATAATTATACAGACATGACCAGAATTACTTATTCAATTATAAATGTTGTCAACAACCAAAGCTTTCCAAGTAAATGAACAAAGTGAATACAACATATTCGAATTTAATTTCAAAAGTATAATAAATTCTGAACAAACAACAAAACAACCAAAGAAGATGAGAGAACGCTTAAGATCATATGTATCGATGCTCGGCTTTTAAACCGAGTTAGAGAGAATGAATAAGTAAACCAAACTCAATACATGTGATTAAAAGAATGGTAATGGTAATGGTTGTTGAAGCAAAAGAATAGTGTGAGTGTTTTGTAGCTTTTAATTTTTTTTTTTTTGTTTTTTTTTTTTGTGCAATTTCTCATGAGTCGTCACATACGTCTCGTCTCTTCCAACAGAACCAAACTCTGACGTGGACTCCACGCGCCAATTGATTTTTTAAAAAAAATTAAAAAAGTGTAACAAAAACAATTTGAGAAAAAAAAAAAGAGTTGAAAAAAAATAAAATAAATAAAGTAGAAATGGGCACGTCAACTGTAATTCAGGGCCTGCGGCTTGGCCCGAAATGGCTTCTTTCCCGTTCCCACCCGATCCGCATGCGGGTCACCGGCCACTCTCGGGTCCACCCTTTCTGGGCCCACTTTTTAATGCAGTTGGGCCCACCAGATCCTTTGAGAAAAAAAAAAAAAAATTAGTATTACTAATCACACTTTTAAGTTTGGAAAAAACTTTGTATATCGGATCTCCCTACCATTAAAACGTTGACGACTAAGAGAGAACAAAAAAAATCTAATTTTCTCATTTCTTCTTTCTTACTTGTCAAGATTTTAATGGGGTATGTAGGGAGATCGCTACATACCGGTATGCAGGAAAATTTTGTTCTTTTAAGTTTACGAATTTGTTGCAATTAAGCTCTTAAATATTACAAAATCATAAAATGCTCTTAAATTATAAACATTGTTTTTTATTAGATTCTCGAAACATGAGATTGATACCATCGGACCAAAATTCTTTGTCACTTTTTTTTCCTCAATTTGAGATGGTAGGTCAATTTCGATCTAAACACTAAGTTTGTTTAGGGGTTAATAAATTGAAATTTTTGAAAATATTATTGCAATAACTTCAATCATTCAACGATGGTTTTTGTAGTTAAAGTGAACATAACTCTGGTCATGTACCATCGACTAAGAAGTCAAAAGTTAAAATCTTAAATTGGAAAAAAGATTTTTGCAAGTTTTCCATAAAATTATATTACATTAAAAAAAAAAAAGTTTTGTAGGTCAAAACAAGAGGCGAATGGGCAATTGGGTTAATGACACGTGGCGAATAGTGGATTTGAAAGTGTCTATGATGTAGGGTTGTGATGAAGTGGGACCATTTGTGATAATAAAAGGAAAGTAATGAAATGGTCCCTTTTGCGTGTGCCGAATTGATTTTCCTCTTTTTCCTTTTTCGTCAATTCCCAATATATGTACAATAAATAAATATATATATATATATATATATATATATATATATATATATATATATATATATATATTATTCGAATGATGTAATTTCATCTCCTATATATATATATATCAATATCTTTCAATCAAATCCTCATTTCAATAATGCATATAGAATTATGGGGAAGGAAAATGACCTGACATTCGAAGGCATCTCATGATATAACGCTTAATTAGGTAAGATATGAAATTCCAATAATGATATTGATATCTCACTAAGTGAATTTTAAATTCAAGTAGAACTAGTGGATTTTTAAATCAAGAAAATAAATATTTAACATTAAAAAAAAAAAAAAGCCAGAGCTATATAAAAAGTGTAGGTAGTTAAAGTTTCAATGATGATAATCACTAGGTCGGTTTTTTGGATGAAGACATGCAATTTTTTTTCTCAACCCTATAAAAACCTACATGTCCCTTTGTTTTGTTCAAAATCTAAATTCTAACATTAGTATGGTCTTTTTTTTAGAATTCAACACGTAAAGTTGAAAAATTCAAATCTCTAACCTTTTAACCAATATACATGTCTTAACCAGTATTTAAGACTCACACATAACCTTTATCTCATCACGTCTTTCTTCCATCTCAAAAAACATGTCAAACATAGAAAAAAGAAACTATTTAAACATCATTTTCAAATGTTGAATCAAATCGAAATTTCTAAAGAGCTACAATGTCAAATTCAAATCCAAATTCAAATCAAACTCAAACCATGAAACCTAAAATTATCATTTAACGAAAGTCGTCTATTTGATGAATGAAATGATGCATGGTCGTTACTATTTAAGATAAAATAAGATATATATTTGGTAAGATGAGATTGTTTGGATTGAGACCTAAGTGTAAGTGGAAGAGAATAAAATAAAGGAAAAGGTAAGAGGCCACAAAGTTGGACTTTTTTCAATGAAAGAAAAAGAAGAAGAAACAAAGAGGGGTTGTCTTAGTCTTATGCCTAACTTGGCAGAAGGATTTTAAGAGTCATAAAAGTGATAACCACCTGAAAGTCACTTTCCCATAAGAAAAAAAAAATGTCATTTTTTTCCAAATCAATTTTCAGCACATTTTATATCTTCTATTCTATCATTGTCCCATTTCAATTACATACTTTTTATCTATTAGGAATTATTTGTTTATTAATTTATTAATGGATAACCATTTTTTAAATAGCTATAGTATAGTTATGGTTGGCCTTTTTAATTATGGTCCCTTAAGACTCTTAGACTTTATGTTTAGAAGCAAGACCTAGCGAATTGGATATATACTAGTTGTTATAGGCAATTTTGGACCACCCCGATATACAAGGAGCTGACGAGGACAACCGGGGAGTAATCGGGGCTGAAAGATGGACCAAGGGGGCAAAACCGGCAAGTGAGACGAGCCAAGACCGAAGGGGTCGGGTTTTAGGCCCGACCCCCTGCTTGGCCTCGGCCCGCTCGCGCGGGCCGAGCCCGTTCGGTCTCGTCTGGTCCCCACCGCCTCTGGATGCCCCGATTTCGCCTGGTTTGACCTAAAACGCCTCCGAAACCCTAAAAAGGCTAGGAGGATGAACAAGTATTTATATCCCTCTTCGCCACTGAAGAGGGGATCCCGAATTCTATCCCTAAACTATATTCTCTATTCTCTGCTTTCTCCTTTTGCTCTTACTTTTCCACGCCCTACCGTTCTGCTTGCTGACTTAAGCATCGGAGCCAGTGTGGCGAGCACCACACCGGTGTGCAGGTTTACTGTCTTGCAGGCCACGTCTTCCCCCCTCAACTACAAATTTACCGTTGGTGGCACGTGAAGGTCAGGTGAGATCCTCTGGCCAAAATCGACCATCAACACTAGCCTTTTTGAAAAATCATAGGATCAACATTATTTGATTAGGATTATGGTTTACAATATTATTTTAAGGTCTCTTAATCTTCTTCTAATTCTTCTTTTTGCCACATGGGTCGTTGCACATCAAAGAAGGACAATCCGTTTGAGTTAACACGTTCAAACCAATTTGAAAAAATAGACAATCACAAAAGAGAATAATATGAAGAGATTGCTTTTTGAGTCAAGTTGTAAGCGAAATGGTTTGCTTTCTTGCAAATATACCAAACAATCCCGTTTGCAAATTAGAAAGAGAGAGTTATCTATTTAAGATGTGAATGAGGAAGACTAGTTGATCATATAGAATTTCTTAATGTACATTTTTCATTTTGACCTAATCCATGGATTTGGATTTTATTATTTCTTTCATAGGATTTTTTTTTCTACCATGCCATGCATGCATGTACCCTTTCTTGATTATTTTTGAATTAGAAGGCTTCTTGTTTTTTTTAATAATTCTAGACTTTGTAGTCTATGACGAATTTAATAATTTTTTTAACATCATTTATTTTGTATTTTAATTGTTAAGGTCTCGTTTGATAACCATTTAATTTTTAATTTTTTGTTTTTGAAAATTAAGTTTATTTTCTCCCAATTTTCTTAGGACTATTTTCATTTTTGTCAAGGACACATTTGAATTCCTAACCAAATTCCAAAAATAAAAACAAGTTTTTAAAATCTATTTTTTTAGTTTTCAAAACTTGACTTGAATTTTGAAAACATGAGAATAAGCTAGGTAGATAACAAAACCAAGAAATTTATAGGTGTAAGTGTAGTGTTTTCAAGTTTAATTTTCAAAAATCAAAAACCAAAAAGTTATTCAACACGTCTAAACTTTCCAAATTTTTATTAGCAAATTTTTATTCTCTTAATTTTGGTTAGATTCAATGTTTAGTTCCTATTTTAAAACTCGTGTTCTTGGTAATTGAAAAAGTGTTGTAACATCATTCAATCATTCATATTGTCACTATGATGATGAACTTGAGTTGAAATTATTATTATTATTTTTAAAGAAGTGGTTACATGAAATTCGACTAATTTCATAAAATAATAGTTTTCTCATCTTACAACATATAAAATACGATTCTTCAAAATAGTTTAGGTGAAACTCGACTATTGTTTCTCTTACAAAAATAAGAAAGCTAGACTTCGTGAAATTTTAGATCAACTGACTCAAAGTTGATTAATCTTATAAGACAATTATCTCATTTGACAATATTATCACGTAATTATTTTGGGTTAAATATAAGATATATAACTAATTTTACATTTCACCTCGATGAAATACACAATAAAATTAAAAGAAAATATTCCAAAATACATATGGAATAAATTCTCCTACAAAGGATCATAGTACAAAATTTCTAAAATTATGATCTTGAAATATAGTGATGATTAGAGAGAAATGTTATTCAAGCTTTTCTTAAATTACCAATTTAAAGAACAAAATCTTATATTTGTAGATTTGATTAAAAAAAAGATACCAAGCTAATGATTGCAATGTAAAAGTAGCTCTAAAATGGGATTGAAATAGTTGACCAAATGCATCATTAAGAAATAAAAAGTGATTTGACTTAGAGCATAGGTGCTTCATGACACCCTCTTTAATTTTTTGGAATATCTATAACAAACTTATGTTATTAATTTTCAACCGTTCAATTTTTCTTTTCATTTGCTAGAAAAAAATATATATATATATATATTGTTTTTAAAATTGTCTTGACATTGATATAGGATCTTGTAAAATCCAATTATAATGGAATGAAGAATCTTCGAACGGAGAAAGATGTCATCCAAGTATATTAAAAATAAGGTTAAATTACAAGGTTTGCGTTTAATAGATTTCTGAATTTTAAAAAGTATCTTAATAAATTCTAAAATTTCAAATTTAAGTCTCATATATTCTAACATCTTTAAAAACCAGGCCAGTTTGTCCCTGAAACATATTTTTTCAAGTTTATAGATTTTTTAAACACTAAAAAGTTTAAGGATCTATTTGATACAAACCTAAGAACAAACATAAACTAACGAAAAAGTCAAATTGAAACAAGTCAATCATTCAAGCGTGTTTGATTATGTCAAGTGTACCATAAATTCTCTCAATTGGATGCTTTAGTGTGGCACTATGTAAATAAAAGCAACTATTTCAGGGAGAGTTACAACATTATTGCTTGTACAAACATTGTAGAAGCCTCAACTACTTCTCCAAGCACCACTTTTCTTTGGTGGGAAGTGCTTTTGGAAACTAAAGTAATGATTTTTTTTTTTCAAAAAAAAAAAAAAAAATCTCAAATGCTTTGCTGCCACGCATATCTGTTACAAAAGACGACTTTTTCCAAGTCAATTGTAAATTTATAACACATCAATTCAATTATAACATGAAATTCAAGTCACAAATAAGTCTAAAAAGATGAGTGTTATTCTTTTTAAATTGGTAGCTTCCTTTGGTGGGGTGGGGGCCTTTTTGATGATTTCAACGTAAATATAGTCCTACATCGATTAGGAGAGAAGAGAAAGTAAAAATTGAAGAACGTCTCAATTAGTTTGAGATTTTATGAGAAAAGTTCATAAATAAAATCATATAAGCTCATCTGAGAGAGGATAATATCTTACCATTGTGAAAATATGTTGCCACACACATTATCTTATTATTAACAATATATCATTGTTTAAAACATTTAAAAACTTGAAGAATTCAAAGTAATTTATGCCCAAAATTATTAGAACATCATTTGGTGGTTTACCTGGACCTGAATGTCTTAGTCTTCCTTTGATAAGCATTTGGTTGTTTGTTTTGGGTTTTTAAAAATTTATATACCTGTTTTTTCTCCATTTCTTTACAATGTTTTTCATCTTTGGTAAGGAAACATTTGAAATTTTAGCCAAATTCCAAATTCCAAAAATAAGTTTTTGAAAACTTTTTTTTTTTTCGTTTTCAAAACTTGATTTGGTTTCTTAGAACATAGGGGAAGAAGGTAAACAACAAAACAAAGAAATTTATAGATGATAGTAGTGTTTATAAGCATAATTTTCGAAAGCCAAAAACAAAAAGTCAAATGGTTATCAAACGAAACCTTAATTATTCTTTTGAAACATCACACCGTAGAAAACAACTTTTTCTCCCATCTTTTGAGTGGGCTATGTGTTTGGGCCTATTAGATGAATATGGGCTGGAAAATAGGGGATGGGCTTACCAGTGTAATAAGCCCAACAGGATTAGTATTGGGCCAAATCCAGGTAATATTGGGAAAGCCAACCCTGAATGATGTTGAGCTGCTGCTTTCTCACATCTTTCAGCCATTTTGGATCTTCAGGATTTGAGAATCTCAAGTCTACATGATGAGCTCCTGTTTAATTTACCAATATAAATTTTTATGATTGTTCTTAACAAAGCAATAAAGTGAACTAAAAAAAAGAAGCAATAAAGTGAGATAATTATGAGGTGTCTCATTACTTAAGAAAGACAATATATAAAATTGTTTCTACTTCTAGTGAAAGACGCAATTTTTTTTAGAGGTTGGAGATAAAGATTATGTAAGAACAATGCAACTTGGACAATATGCAAGTTTAAGCTGAAACGAAGCTATAAACGAAATTAAGTCCATGTTTGATAACCATTTCGTTTTTTAAAATTAAGCATTTCCCTTATTCATTTCTTTAGTTTGAACCTACGTCATTCCCATGTTTTAAAAAACCCAAGTCTGATTTTGAGAAAGAAAAAAAAAGTAGTTTTCAAAAACTTGTTTTTGTTTTTTGGAATTTGGCTAAGAACTCTAATGTCTCTTTAACCCAGATGAAAACCATGGTAAGGAAATTGAGAGAAAACAAGCTTAATTTTGAAAAACCAAAAACCAAAAACCAAATGGTTATCAAACTGGGCCTAAGATATTATTTTTCGTTTATATTTCGTGTAGAGATCTTACATTATTGATAGGGAAAAGAATAAATTAACAACGATGATACTTCATCATATTGTTAATGATTCATTTTGATATATTGAAGTTTTAGAGGAAAAACAAAAACCAATTTTTAACCCTAGGCTTGTTGAGTTCCATCTTTTCTTTATAAATTTTCAATTTCATCAAATTGGACCATAAACTAGACAGACGTTGCAGTTTTTACCATCTATTCAAATTTTGCTAAATTTGCCCACTAATTTTAACAAAAAAAAAAAATTAAAACTTTATAAACTCACTAATTTCAGTAAAATCAAACTTGGTACAAAACTAAAATTGACCAATGTGCAATTAACCAATTGAATTTCTGGGTCAAAACTCACCAATTTCAACAAAAATGTAACTCTAATATTATTTTTATTTTAAATCTTAAATTTTGTGCCACACATACATTTTATAATTCATTAAACACATAGGACAATATTCCAAACAAAAACTTATGAGAAGGTTAAAATCGCAACACTTTTTAAAACTTAAGCTTAAGATTGCAAGATTTATCTTAGTTGAAGGTGCAATTCGATGAAATTAAAAGTTTAGGGTAAAAATGTGGCTGCCTTTTTTTTTTTTTTTTCGGGTTAAAATACTAGAAGTTTAAATTGTAAAAGTATATATATGATATGATGGATGCTAACCTTCCTTTGCCACAATGGCTATTATACTTGAGGATATGTTTTTCAGCACCCTGAAGCAATCATCAGAAGAAAAATGTTAATATTAATTATGAGCCAATGCAACTAAAAATAATATTTGCCATAAGATTTAATTTTGAAGGAAAAAGTTGAATATGAAGAAAGAGAGAGAGAGTACCCTCCACCACTCCAAGGATCTCTCAAGCCATTGAAGAAGATTATGTTGCTTCCAAACCTCTTCAAAACTCTCTCAATATTCTGCACCAAATCACTTTGCCATCTAATTTATTATCTGTCCATTTTTATAATCTAGTTTGGAATTCTACAATGAATAATTCAATCTAAATCTAATTTAAAGTTTAGTTGAATAATTCTACAAAAAAGTTATTTAGGATCAAGTTTTTCTTGCACTATCTACCCTCAATTTCCATCCGAAATGGGATTGAGTTTTCTCGACTTAATTTTGTTGAATTAAAACAAACCCTACTCAAAATTTTTTAAACATTGAAGCAGGTTAATTGGGATTGCGATCAGAGTCCCACATGAACATATAAGTGAGCGACAACTATCTCTATCAATATGAAGCCTTTTAGGTAAACGTGAGGTTTATGCTGACAATATCAGATATGTGGAAGGACGTTTGTTATCGTCCTTGACAAAACTAAAACCAAAGACTATAATACAAATGTATAACTATAACAGCATGCGCTCATCGTCGATATTTGATGGTTTTGTCACGGGGACCCCGATCGAGAAAGAAGCAAGGATTCTCCGACCCCAGTCCCGATGGATCGAGATGGAGACGGAGACGAAGGGGGGGGGGGGGCATTGCATGATGCATGGGTAACATCAGATGGAAAGAAGAAAGAAGAGAGAAGAACAAGTGACTTACATGGCCCCCAAAGTGTGTGGTGATCCAAATACGGCGAGGCTCCACGTCAAAGAGACCTTTGCAGAAACTCACTCGATCCGCATACAGCCATGTCGACGCTGGAAATATACTCTCTTCTGTATTGCCTCCTGTTGGCAATATCATCTCCGTACAAGCCTGCCATTTTTCCAATTTCCATCATATTTATTATTATTATTATTATTATTCATTACTTCGCCAAACCAACATAATTACAAGAAAATTTCTAGTGTTACGGTAGCGTGAAAAATTTTCTCATACTATATTATTAAATGATCATCAAATGACGTGTCAAATGCTTAATGGAGGGAGTATGTAGTATCGTAATACTAGAAATTTTCTTATTCATGAGGTAAATAATATCCTAGTCCATGCCCTATTTTGTTATGATAAGAAGAAAATCCTAATTAAATAAATAGTTCGAAATGAAATACAATAATCAATAAGATGGGAAAATGAATCTAAAAATAATAATAAAAGCTTTCCTTCTGCTTCAAAAAAAGTGTAGTCTTTGGAAACTTTTCTTTGGCAATAGATTGCGTAAAATCTCATTTTCAATCAATATTTTGACCAATTTATAGCACTTTTTGACATCGGATTCACCAAACATCACATCATTTCCATCCTATTTTAATTACTTAATTTATTGATTAAGCTTATCAAATTTAGGGGTTTTTTAAGTAAAAAAAAAAAAATAGAAAAAGGTATAGTTTTAAAAGCAAAAGAATTGATGGCATTGACTACTAATTTGGTAAAATATTATATATGGATAATATTTACTATTTATTATAATAAAGAGAATGAAATCAAACAATGTCAGTCTCAAAAAAAAAAATCAAAATCAAAATCAAATAAAATATATTCTATTTTAGCATTGAGAATGAGAACTTAGAAATACCTGCCAAGTCCAATCTCCAAGATCGTGAGGATCCGAATCATCGTCGAGATCAAAACACGTGGCAGTTCCACTGTAGTTGTAGTAGACGTTAGCCGCACCATACAACTTTGCAAACGTGTCGTTCCCAGTCGTCGGATCGTCAATCGCCTTGCACATCTGCACCGTTCGATTCCCACAACTTTTTTCATTATTTATAAATATTAAATTTAAATTAAAAAATAGTTTTTTAAAAAAAAAGGATTAAGGAAGGAATTATGTTAATTGTTACCTGTTTAACTGGATAAGCTGGCAGCGGATTTAAAAAATTAGATGGCGTCGGATAATCGCTCATTGCCGTATATAAAATTGCAGTGTAGAGCCAATTTTGAATCGAATCCGAGTCCGCCTCTCTGAATTTAATTTTAATTATTACATATTTAATTTATTTTCTTCTTATAGATGCTAGGCCCTCCCTTTTTCTAAAAATAAATCAGTACAAATTTGAAAATTCAAAGCTAATTTAGTAAAATATTTTTTAATAATCAAAATGAGCTTAGTTAAGCGATAATTGATATCTAAAATATTAGAGGTTCGAATCCTCTATCCAATTGAATTAAGAAAACAAAATACGAGGTAGAACTAAAAAACACACAAATTTAAATTTAAACATAAACAAAAAAAAAATCATGAAAACATAAAAGCTTTGAAGAAATGAAAATTGAAAAGAGAGGGAAAGAGAAAAAGTACGGAAAAAACAAGGTTTTAAATTAGGTTACAATATCATTTTGGTCTCTGAACTTTCAAATGTCCAATTTTAGTCTTCATACTTTCAATAAAACTTAAAATTGGTCCTTACCATTAAGTAAAGTTATTTTAACCATTTCTTAAAATTGGTTGAATAATAATAATTTTCATATAGAAAGAGACGATGTGAACATATTTCTAAAATTTAGAAAAATGAAGGCATTTTAATTTTTTTAATTAAAAATATATAGAGATTAAAATGGAACAAAATACAAAAAATATGGACCAAAATAGTATTTTAACTTTCAACTTACTTGCAAAATTTGAATGACTTGCGAAGCAACTCGGGCCCTTCGGGTTGGTTTGCAACCATTTCAATCTTCTGCCATGACTCTTTAATCACCCTGTAACAATTCTGACTCTCACTCTGTAAAAAAAAAATCTCCCACAAGCAATCACATTCAAATTATAAAGATAAAGTTTTTTTTTGCGCATTTATAAAGGGGTCGTTATTTAATTATTATAATAATTGTTATTGTGTTTTTATAGTTGTTTTGTTATTTGTGTCGCAATGTTGTTGGCTTGTTTGTTGGTTAATTTGTTTGGTTTGTAGAAAGACACAAGGCATGTGGGGTTGTCCTTACTTACATCAAATATTATCTTTAATTATTCAACCTCACCCCCTCAATATAACATTTTCATTATTCATTTCAAAAAAAAAAAAAAAAAAAAGAAAAAAACATTTTCATTATTAGGGGGCCACGTTTCATGTTTTCTTCTTTACATTATCTACTTTTTTTTTTCTCCCCTCAAAATTCAACTTTAATTTTTTTTTCAAAAAAAAAAAAAAAATCAACTTTAATTTCATTTTCTATTTTCTTCTGTGTTTCATTTGGTTTTAACATATTTTATCTCATTATTTTTCGTCAAATTTTCAAATTTCTCGTTTTACTCTTATTGTCTTTCATTGAGCTAACACCATGTTTTTTTTTTTTTGGGCAAAAATTAAATTATAAATTTTGTTCCAGAACATGAGGTTCTCTCTATTTGGTCCCTAAACTTTGAAAATTAAAAATTGTCCCCGATTTCTTAATTTTTTAAAATTCACGGACTTAGTAGATACAAAATTGGTAGTTTAGAGTTCCATTACACATAAATTTCAAATTTATATCTAATAGACTTTTTATTTTTTAAGAGACCTACTAGATGCAAAATTGAAAGTTCATGAATTTATTAGACATAAAATTAAAACTTTAAGGACCTAAAATCTCAAAATTCAAGGACTTAACTTGTAATTTAACCATTTCTTTTTTTTTTTTTTTTAAATAGACTAATTTAAAAGCTACTTTTTAAAGAAATTCTTGAGTAATAGATTATCCAAAAACGACTTTTGAGTGCTTAACTGAAATATAGGTAAGAAAAAAAAGGACATATTTGTAATTAATATAAACACTTAGAAATATAGTGCAACCAAAGAAAGTTATTTAAAGCAATTTCCTATTATAGAAACAACATAAGGTACAAAAACATTTTCATTACAAATATAAAAGTAGTTCAAACTGACACTAAGTTTATTATTAGTCAATTTTAACATCCACTATTAGTGAAAGACTTAAATTAAAAGAATCTTAAGAGACTAAACTGAAACTTTTTAGACGATAGGGACTGAATAACATTGAAACTAATACATATATTTAGCATTAATATTAAATTGAGTTGATTTAAGGTTTTTATATAGGTCTAATTTTTTTTTTTTTTTTTTTTAATGATATTCCAACATGTGTGAAAAAGGAAATTAAAAAGGAAAAGGAAAAGTAAAGAAGAGAGAGAGAGAGAGAGACCTTGAAATCTTGGGTGATGATGTTGTTGAAGGAATAAGGAGAAGTAATGTTTTCAAATTGGAGAATGGGAGCAGATGATGCTACACTTCCAATTGCAATCTCAGGGTATTTCAATCTAAACCATGCTGCCAGCACTGCATCACCCACCAACACCATTCTAATTTTTTTATTCATCATAAATTATCTAAGCCAAAATGATATTTTAACTAAGTATCTAATAGATTCCTAAGCATAAATAGATCTACACTTCATGAATTTACTAGACACAACTTCAAACTTTAGTCCCTAGTGTTGCTTTAGAGTGATTTTGAAATGACTAAAATCACTTCTATAATGTTCAAAATCACCATAAGTATGTCTTTAATAATTTCAAATCACTTTACACTGATTTTTAAATGAACACACAATCAATGTATTAAATTTTCGTCAACATGTCAACATTTCCATGACATTTTCACATGTCCATGGATTCGACATCGACATGACATGAGAGTTGAATCAACATTTCCATTATACCATACAAAAATCGATTAAAATAACAAGAGATAATATTTATAATAAGTATTTAAACTTATTTTAAAAATGTAAAACGTTTATTTATTACTTTAAATATTTTTTTTGAATTTTTTTGTTGTTGAACATTTTATCAAATTTCCATCAAAATTTTCCCTCTTCCTAAAAAAAAGAAAAAGTCAAACTTATCCAGCTCCTAAAAACTTGAACTAAAGAAATTAAACAAAGGAAAAAAGAAATCAATAGCGACGAGAAAATCAAGAAAGTGGAAAATAAATGAAGAATGGCGATTGACTTACTTCCTCCATAAGAGCCACCGAAGACCAGAACCGGCGAATCAATCGCCGTCAAATTGTTCTTCAAATCGGTGATGAGAGTGGCGTAATCCGCCAACGCCTGGGTGGAGCTCAAATATCCAAGCGTGCTCGAATTACTGTTAGCCACATCTTCTTCTCCCCCGAACGGAATCGATTTCCCGTAAAACCTATGCTGCAACACTTACACTACCAATCCATCACAAATTCCCCACTCAATTCATCAAATTAGGGCAAAATCGAATCCGCACCTCGATGAAAACCACCAGCGCTCGGAAACGCGGAGCCGATTCGATCAGAAATCCAGTGTTCTGTGCGAACCATTCGATGTTGCCTTCGTTGCCGGTGTAGACGAAGATCGGCGCATTCTCGGCGCCGCCGCCCCAATAGGTGTCGTTGATGAGATACCTCTGCTGGAAGGATTGGTAGCTTTGGGGATTGAAATTGAAGTGGTCGAGGATCTGAGTGAAGAACTTGGTGCGGTAGCGGTGGAGTGAATCGGAATCGGTGGGGGGATTTTGAGGGCGGAGGAGGAGGGAAGAAGAGAATGGAATGGAGGAAATTATGGAGAAGGAAGAAGTGAAATGGAGGGAAAGGAAGAGGAAAATGGAAAGGAAAGTGGATGGAGAGGGAGATGCCATTGTTGCAGAGAGTCAAGTGTGAGGTTAGTGGAAGACTTGGGAGTCAGAACACAAGTGGGTGTCTTTATTTGCACAAATCATCATGTGCTCTCGATGTAACGAAACTTCCTCTTTGAAACCGTTGGATGCACGTCTTTAAATTTGTGTGTCTCTATTAACCATTGGATACAAAATCGAAATACCTTCGTAATTTATCTCTTACATCCAACAGTGTAAGATTATCTGTCTTATTGCGCATAATAATGTCTCATTTATTTGGTCGAGAGAGGGAGAGAATCTAAAAAGGTTATCGTCCTCTCTGCTGCTGACATCATTTTGGGTAAAGTACATTTTCATTGTCTATGTATTTGAAAATTGGTTTTCATTTGGCTCTTAAATTAAAAAAAAAAAAAAAGAAAAAAAAAAAGTTTAGTTTACTTCACCAATGGAAAGATGGTTTGCACATGATACCAATTTGTTTTTAATTCGTTAAGATCGGTTGGATAACTAATGATTTTCATCTTTGGTAAGGACACATTTAAATTTTCAGTTAAATTTCAAAAACAAAAACGAAATTTTGAAAACTATAGACTCGTTTGATAACCATTTGATTTTTTTAAAGTTATAATTTTTTTTTTCCCTCAATTTTCTTATATTGGTTTTTATCTTTGTCAAAGACATATTTGAATTCCTAGTCAATTTTTTTTTTAAAAAAAAGTTTTTGAAAACTACTTTTTTTTTTTTAGTTTAAAAAAATTCACTTGGCTTTTGAAAACATGTGAAGAACATAGATAACAAAATAAAGAAACTTATGTGGAAGTATGTTTATAAGTTTATTTTTTAAAAATAAAAAAATAAAAAACCAAATGGTTATCAAATGAGGCCTACGTTTTTAGTTTTTAAAACTTACTAAGTTTTTGAAAATATGGAGAAAAAGTAGATAATAAAATAAATAAATTTATAGGTGAAAGTAGTGTTTATAAGCTTAATTTTTAAAAATTTTAACAAAACATCAATAGGTTATCAAAAGGGACATTCATTTTTGTGATTTTAATAGTTTCTCAATTTGAGTCTAGAGAGGGTCTTCATTTTAGTTAATTTCAAATCTTGTCCCAAAATTATTATTTGTCCACTTAAAGACTCGCTCCTTTTATTTTCTTATCTTTCATTTAGCCTTAAATTCTGATAAGTGTCAAATATGCTAGGTTTATGAAGCTAAAAGTTCTTCTAGAATCTTTGTAAACGGTCACAAATAAGACCAACTTACCAAATGATTTCAACTAAGAAACTTAAGGTGTGTTTGGTTTAACTTTTGAAGTGTTTAATTTTGAAAATAAATCATTTTGAAAAAATTTCTAATGTTTGGCAACCACTAAAAATGACTTATTAAAAAATGAAATTCATAAATAAACCATTTTGAGAGAAACACTTGAAACCAACTTTTTAAAAAAGACTTCTTAAGTAAATAATAACTTGTCTGTAAAAACATTTGTGAGGAAATGCAACCAAACATATGAGTGTTTAAATTCTAAACAATTTTTATACACTTTTTTTTTTTTAAAAATGCATTCTTGAAAAACATTTAAATTAAAATGTATTCCAAATGGACCATTAGTTAGAAGATGAATCACTCTTAGATCAAACTTAGAATCTATGATGGTCACTTTTAGATCCCAAGACGACTCACCAAAGATTTGAAAGAAGACAACACCAAAGAGGTTTTAATAAAACACAAGCTTTCAATATCAATAATCTTCCATTTTGAGAGCATAACAAGCTTTTAAAAAGGCCAAAATGTTGTTCACAGAAGACACAAAGTCTTCAAAAGTCATTAAATGCAAATTGGAGAAATAATACATAGTAACTTAAAATTGGATTGCACGTCAAACGAGCAACCATAACTCATAATTAAAAAGATAGAATTACTTTAAATTGTCTTAAATGTCTACTATTGGAGGTGCTTAACTTAATGATCACGTTTGACAAGGTTTGCTATCACAAAATTCCAAGAGAGATGAAATCTGGACAGCCACCTATTCACAAATTCTGCACACTTTTTTCGTCTATGTGCCATCTTTCAAATTACATGACTTTTCTCGTGTCATCTTGACTCCATTCTCTTCTTGACTTGTTGAACTAACATTATACAGAAATTTGGGTTCAAAATTTTTGGTCTCTTGTTGTGAATTTGCTAGCCTTTGAACATGTAATGTGAAAGTCTCTTGGATCTTCTTTGCTTTGTTTCTTGTAATTGGTCCTTTAGGCACGTGCAATAGATTAATGGTTGAATATGTTGAATCCGTATCAAATTCTAATATGGTTATTGTTGCATTAAAAAAAAAAACGTGTGTATTTCTATATGAAATGACATGGATGATTTGTTAAGTTTAGATCAAATTATATTAGCTAAATTAAAAGTTTTAAAATGATAGGAATCAATTTGAAATTAGATCCAAATCATGAAAATGAAATTAAAATTAAAGTTTAATGGGTAGAGGCTATATTGATAATTTAACTTACATTTTTTTCTTTTTTCATGTCGAGTTTGTTTGTTTTGATCTATTTATATTACTAATAGTGGACCAAGATATTTTTTGATCATTAAAAACAACACAATGAATATGGATGTTCACGAGGTGAGACAGAAATAGGATGACTTTCCCATGTCTCTATTCCATCTCATTTTCCGTCCTTGCAGAATTCCTTGTTTAATTTTACAGAGAACGTGGTTTGAATTCCCCATGGAGAGTTCGTGGAGATTGAGTTTTCTATGAAAAATTATTCTCTGTTTATGATTATTATTTTCTCAATCTCAATTAAATCAAATAAAATTATTTTGAACCATTTCTATTTAATTGGTTAATTTCTGATGAAAATTTCTCATTTTAAGATTTTTTTTAGTTTCTTAATAAAAGAAAACAATATTTCATAAAAAGTTAAAATTTAGAATTTATTATTATATAATTTTTTAAAAGGAATATAATTGTTTAAAATAAAAATATTATGATTTATGACATGATTTAGCATTTTATTGCGACATTTACACCATATTTCATTAAATTTGGCAACGAGGTCCAACTCCATATATATAAATAAAGAGTGTGATAGCTAACATGAGCATAGTTTAACTGACTATGACCAAGAGGTCTGTCGTTTGACTACCTATCCTCACATGTAAAAAAAGAAATGTTCTAAAAATTCCTAGAAAGAGTGTAATTATAAATGACAATTTTAAAACAGATATGATTGGTTTTTTTTAGGGGGGAAAGTCTTCTTTATCTTGAGTTTTTCTCAATATTCACAGTAAATTTTCAATTTTCCCTTAGCATTTCCCCCCCCCCCCCCCTTTTTGTTTGATTTTGATGAATTCAACCACTCATTCTAACCAAAAGGAAACTTCAAATCTTTCCAAAGTAACTAATTTTAATGAAAATCAGTTTTCTACAAAATTAAATTACACAATGAACAAGATTAATCATTAATAGCTAGAACTTAAAAAAAGAAAAAAAGAAGAAAAAAAAAGCAACCTTCATTTCATTTTTTAATTTTAATTTCATTTTCATCAACAAATATAAGAACATTTGTTTTAAATTATTCTAAGTTTAAAAATCATTTTTGGTTTCTTAACTTCCATAAAAATTTAGTCCATGAACTTTGATTTGTAATGATTCCGTCAGTGTACTTTCAATTTTGTAACAACTTAGTCTCTAAACTTTAATGAGTAACAATTTAGTCCCCTATACTTTCAAATTTGTAACAATTTAATCCTTGTCTAAAAAATTTTTCATCAAAATTAAATGTCGATTTTTATTTTTTAATGATTAAAAATTGTAGCTTATAAACATATTAGATTCTAAAGTAGATTATTAATTTATCTATGTAAAGAAATTTTACTAAACCTTAACATTAATTCTCATGATAGAGACTGAATTGTTACAAATTTTAAAGTACATGGGTTAAATTGTTATAAATTTTAAAGTACAGGAACTAAATTGTTACATGTGAAAGTTTGAGACTAAATCGTTACAAAATTGAAACTATAGAGACTAAATTGTAACAAATAAAAGTTTAGTGGTTAAATTGTTACTTTCATAAAAGTTCAGGGATCAAAAGTAATTTTTAATCTTCTTTAAATGAACACCTATTAGAGGATAAAATTTACCACATCTGTTCAAGTTTTAGGTAAATATTACGACACAAAACCAGGTTCAAGCTACAATGTGATGAAATTGAAAGTTTAAAGTAAAAAAATTAATAAACTTGGAGTAAAAATTTGATACATCCTTTTTTTGTATATTTAAAAATATATGTGTATTTTGAAATATAAATAGACCAATAAGTCAAATTAATCATTTATGTTTTAAAAAGAAAAAAAAAAAGTCAAAATAATCATATTTTGTATAATTTGTAGGTTGAAAGATTTGCAGGCGAGGTGGACCCAAATGGAAAGGGTGATGGAATAGGGAGGGTGGCCTGGAAGCCATTCTCAATCATTGGAAATTTGGAATCATATTGCTCAACACAACATCCTACTATAATTAAAGGGGTCTTCAAATCAATTTAAGTTTTTACATCCATTTAATTATTATTGATTTTTTATCATTGGTATTGTGTATACATAATCTAATCAAACTAAATAATAATATTTTTTTTAAGTACATTAACATTTGGAGGTGGAGCCAAAATGAGCAAAGCTCCACGGTAATTGATATGTACCCCTGATTAAAGGTTAGGGTTCGAATCCCCCTCACCTTCAAATGTTGTTGAACTAAAAAAAAATATTTGGAGGTGAGGAGATTCGAAACTCTAACCTCTTGGTTGAGAATACATGCCAAAACTAATTAATAATACAAATTGAATTAAATATGAGTTTCCTTGGCAATCAAATGTAGTAGTGTCCCGTGAGATTAGTCGAGGTGTGCGTAAGCTGGTCCGAACACTCACGGATATCAGAAAAAAAAAATAGTATATGTACATAGACGTGCTATGAGCATATATTGAAGCTATATATCAAAAATACATGATCCAATTTAATAGACTAATTAAGTGGACATCTTTTTTTTTTCTTTTTTCCTTTTGCTTTTTAATGGGTATGACTTATTTCAGGTGGATATTGGTGGGAATATTCAAAATTTTATATTTACTAGACAAAGAAAAAATCATAAAGGAGTCATATTTACTGACATGAGGTCTTTTATGTGAAACAAAAAAGAAAGTCACGACATTGATATCTAAAGTGGAAAATGTTGATATCTAAAATGGATAATGTCATATAGTAGAAATGTAGAGAAACCTATGGTCCCTAATAGATGTCCATACATTTTTAATTAAAATAGTAGACTTGATAAGAATTCTAAATAATGAACTCTAGTGTTAAATGTTAGCAAAAATGGTTCATTATCTTTAAGGTAATTCTTAATTTTGTCTTTAATCTTTTAAAATTCTTAATTTCACGCTTGAAGAATTGAAACTTTTCAATTAGACCTTCTTAAAAAATTATTAAAATTTGTTAACAAAAAGTTGAAGTGTCATTAAATTTTGTTTTACTGGCATATTTGAACACGTTGACAAGCCAATTAGATCTACCGAAATCGATTTGTTAATGGAAAAAATCGAATTTTGTTGATAGGTGGTAGGTCAGATTTTGCTCATAATCCGCTTAGGTTGGAGAGTCGTCTGAGTCAAGGGAGTTGGATTCCTCCTCCGAGTGGTTGCTGGAAGATCAATTCAGATGTTTCATGGTGTGAAGACAAATGAGCGGGGGGTTAGGCTGGGTCGCCCATGACTCAAATGGGTCTCCAATTTTCGCCAGTTTCAAAAAGATTTGCAAAAAATGGCAAATTAAATGTTTGGAAATGGAGGCCATGCTTAAGATTCTTACGTGATCGTCTGGTCTGGCCGTTCCCTCGGATTTTTCTGGAATCTGATTCTTTGGAAGCTGTCTCTTTGCTGAACAAGGAATCGGCTGACTGTTCTGAGATCCTCTTGCTGGCTGTTGAGGTCGAGGCTATGGCGGCTTCAATTGGGGGCGTTTCATTCTCCTCGTGCCGGCGGGAAAGCAACGAAGTAGCGCATTCTTTGGCGCGTTTGGCTATCTTCCACAGTTGCGTGGATGATTCTAGCTCTGTTTTTTTGGATTCTCCCAATTCGGGAGAAGAATGTTTGTTTGAAAATTGTTTGCCTTCTCGGCTGAACTCTTCGCCTGCTTTGAAGAGTTGTTTTGGAGGTTGTTGTTTGGATGTTCCTAATTAATGAAGTTCTGTTTCAAAAAAAAAAAAAAACATCCAAATGACTTGTCAATGTAATCACATAGGTTAGTAAATACAATTATATTTAATGATACATTAATTTTTGTGAGCAATTTTTTTACAAAAATAACCTAATTAAGAATGTTTAATACGCTCGAAGTAAAATTGAGAATTTTAAAAGATTAAGCAACAAATTCAAAATCACTTGAAATAATACCGACATTTTTGTATGCTTAGCCAAATTTCTCCAAATAACAAAATTATAGATTTGTATCAATTCCCTTTTCTTATTATCTTTGCCTCAAAAAAAAAAAAAAAAAATCTTTGATTCTAATAATCATCATAATATACACTTTACTTTTGGAATATGTTTTATGGCCAATATATTAAAATATATTTGATGTAATAAAAAGAAATCTATATTTTTAATCTTTTATGCTATTAAATTTTTGTGATAGCCAACGTGAGCATAGCTAACTTAACTGGTTAAGTTACATATCCTTAGCCATAAAGTCAGATAACTGAATTTTCCACCCAAAAGTGGCCTAGAAAACATAGTTTGGGAGGGCAAGATTTTGATTATGTTTTGGAAGCCAACAACATTATTATTCTGTCATATCAACTCTACTTATGACCATTTAGAAATCGTTTTTAAACTTTAGGGACCAATTGAAAATAAAATTCAAACTTGGGGACTAAACATATTACTTTTGGAACCTTGTAAACTAAATATAAACCGTTCAAATAGCAAGGACAAAAAATGTTAGTTTCTAAAATCTAGAAACCAAATAAAAACTAGTTTAAATCTCACCAACCAAAAGTATTTTTTTCTTTTTTTTTTAGAAGACCAACCAAAAGTATTTATACAGAATTATAGACCTAGAAAAATATCATCATATGTTTTCAATGAATTATAAAACATACAAATGGTACAAAATTGATAAGATTTCAAAGAAAAAAGTTGACATATAGAGCAACACTTTTGTTAAAATTTGTGAGTTTCGAAAGAGTATTATTCAATGATTAATTTTTGCATTAATCAAACTTAAATTTATGTGGGAACTTGATATCATTCAAATTAGTGATATTTTATAAAGATTTTTATATTTCTTTTTGTTAAAATTAGTAGGTGAATTAGCCAAAATTGAAGGGAAGGTGGAAATTACAATAATTAAGTCTATTGTCTAAATAATGATATTCAAAGTTTTAAGTGAAAAATAATAAGTTGATGTACTAAACAAAAAAAAGTAAAAAAATAATACAACATGCAAATTTAGAAAGGACAATTTTTATTAATATTATAGTTTTAAAACTCATTAGTAAAATAAGGTTGTTTGGAAACTTATTATTTCTATATTGTAGTTTTTAATCCACGTTAACAAGTCGTCTCTTGCTGAAGTGGCAAGTTACATGACCATTACCGCTGAACTATGCTCGTTTTGGCAACTCTAAGGTCATGTTTGTTTCATATTAGTTTTGAGATAAGTTTTGGTAGTGTACTAATTTGGTCTTTTACGTTTTTTTAAGAAGAATTTCATTAATCACAAACGAGAAATGGGTACAACCAAATCCTCCTCAATAATGGAGGTTAGCGATGTAGTGTGACACTGCATTTCCTGGTTGATGGCAATGCACAAACGAAGCACCACCTATGTTCTTGGCAACTGAGGTGATTTCCTCGATAATGTTCTTAATCTCAGTCACGTCTTCATCTTCTTTCATTGATCAGATTAACCATGACCAAGGCATCAGCTTCCACAATCAACCAGTTCGACAACTTCAGATTCTTGCTCGACATAGATTTCACTTGAGAGCCCATCCAAAATTGCGAAACCTTCTAACGTCTTCACATCCCAACACAGA
This sequence comes from Luffa acutangula, assembly GCA_036850905.1. Taxonomy (NCBI): domain Eukaryota; kingdom Viridiplantae; phylum Streptophyta; class Magnoliopsida; order Cucurbitales; family Cucurbitaceae; genus Luffa; species Luffa acutangula. The sequence continues at coordinate 49,819,498 of CM072096.1, read as the reverse complement.
TGGGAGAGCCGAGAGAGTACTACTAATTTCGTCTTTATATTATACCTTTCATTTCATTTTAATTCCTATATTTTCAAATATCTAATTTTAGTCTCTTTACTTTGAATAAATCTTAAAATTGGTTCCTACCACTAATTTTAAGTTAATTTTTTTTCGAATTTGGTTAAATAATCACAATAGTTTTCCAACAAGAAAATACACAATGTAAACATATTTATTCATGGTCAGATTTGGTCAGAGGGAACTCACTTGACCTTCATGTGCCACCAACGGTAAATTTGTTTGAAATGGGAGAAGACGTGACCTTGCACACCGGTGTGGTGCTTGCCACACTGCCTCCGATGCTGAAGTTAGAAAACGGAAGGAGGAGGGCAAGAGAGCAAGAGGAGAGAGTAGAGAATACAGTTTGAGATCCGTTCTTCAGTGATGAAGAATGGTTTAAATACCTGCTCATGTTCCTAGGGTTTTTAGGAATTTAGAGGCGTTTCGGGATGAACCAGGTGGAACCGGGGCGACCAGAGGCAACAAGGATCAAACGGAGGCGGTCGAGCTCGGTCTCGGCCCATGGCCTTGGCCTTGGCCTAAGGTCGAGGCCGAGCACCCGTTTCGCCTCCAGCGTCCATCCTCCGTTCCTATTTTTGGGCTCGTGTCAGGTTGTCCTCGTCAGCTCCTTGTACATCGGAGTGGTCCAAAATTATCTATAACAATATTTATAAAATTTATAGAGGGAAGGCTAATAGAAACTTTAAAAAAAAAACAAAAGTTAATTATAAACCAACGAAAATGACCAATTTTAAGCTTTATGCAAAGAATAGAGACTAAATTTAAACATTTGAAAGTACAAGGACTAAAATAGAATGAAACCCAAAGTACATAGACTAAAATAATATTTTAACCTAATTATTATCCAAAGATAAAAATATCCTTCCTCAAAGAAGAAAAGAAGAAAATATCCTATAAACTATGAGATCTTATTATTTTTCTTGGATATAACTTTTTACCAGAGATTTTTTTTTCTTCTCTCTCTTTCTTTCTTTTGAAATGAGAAGGGGAGACGAGAGAAAAGTGAGAATTACTCATTACTTTCTAAATGAGGTATAGATTAATTTTATTTATTTGAAGTTATTATTTATTTATTAACTAATTATCTAATATAAGTATTTAAATTAAATCTAATAATAATTATTTTTTTCATAAACAAAACCTATAAAACAAACTCAAATATTTAACTCTCACAACGATTCCTAAACACAAATATTTTTTTTATCTTAGACTTTAAGTCCAAAGTTTTTAACTCCGAAATACTAGACCGTAAAAGAATTGCGAAGATAAAGATTTTAGGTTGAGGCTTATTAAAAAAAAAGCTCCACTTAAATATGGCTCAATGACATTATTATTTATTTTCAATTCAATAATGCTGATTTTTTGGGATTTTATTAGATTCATGTAATAGTATTATTGGAAAATTTCTTAAATATTGTGGCCTAGAAGATAACTCAACACACCTTTTTCCAGATGACCTAATAAATTTGCATCTGCCTTGAAATTGCATATTGATTGCATGATTTTTGTGCACTTATTGTATTGAGTACGTGACTTGAATTTTCTAAGTACTGTGGTGTGACTTTTAAGTTAGAAGATTCAAGATTTTATTTTGACAATCGAGTTTTATATCGGTATAATAAAAGTACTTATCATTCTCGTTTGAGAGATGCTTCATTTTAATTCTTCTAAGTGTTTTTTTTTTTAATTTTTTTCTTCTTTTTGCTAAAAAGAAAAAAAAATAAAAATACTTGCACTACACTAATTTGTGGGTTTTATTTATTTATTTTTATTTTGTATTTTGTATTTATATTGTATTTTTTTTTAGCAATGATCATCTTTGTACTGGCTTTTAATTATAACTAGCTAGTTAGCATTCAAAGGCACATGCTTTTAAATGTTTGACAATAAATTTTTCTGGTAAAAATTGAATGTTATTCAATAGGATGTATAAATAATGAAAAAAAAAATGCGAATTGTAGTAATGATCAATGTTTGGAATAAAGAATTTTGGCCAAATGAGATTAGTTCAATGGTAATTGACATGTATTTTTAACCAGAAAGTCAGGAATTTGAATCTTTCACTCCAAATGTTGTTGAACTAAAAAAAAGTAATAATAAGTATTTTGTTTTTGTTAAAATTGTACTTTTCAATATGGAAAAATAAATTGTAGTCTCCTATTAAGTAAAAAGTAAAAGGGAAACATACCTTTTTGGTCTCTCAGTTTTGAGGAATAGGTGCATTTATGGTCCATGAGTTTTCAAAATATAAACTTTTAGTCTTGAATTTTGAGAAATAGATTTAAAAGATCCACAAGTTTTCAAAATGGACCTTTTTAGTCCATGAATTTTGTGAAATAGACTTAAAAGGTCTCTCATATTATTTTTTTCAAAAATTTTAAGTTAATACTTTTTAATTTAAAAAACCATTCCATATTAAAAACTAATAAAAAATATTAATTTAAAAAAGTTGAAAAAATAACAGGAGGGACCTTTTAAATCTATTTCTTAAAACTCAAAAACTAAAAAAGATCAATTTTGAAAACTTAGAGACTTTTTAAACCTATTTCTCAAAACTTAGAGACTAAAATGAAAATTTGGAAACTTAAACACACCCATTCATTAAAACTGAAGGACCAAAAAAGTGTTTTTTTTTTCTAAAGTAAAACAATAAAATGGATGGATATGTTAAATATTTAAATTTTCAAATAATTTAATGTCGAACTTGAAAGCAAAAAATTCCACAATAATAAGTGAAAATTAAAAAAAATAGGCTAAAGGGAGTGAAAGTTTTTTTCACCTAACCCTTTCATACCTATAGCATATATTAATTAGTTTTATTGTTAAATTAAAATTAAATCAACATTTTATAGATTTAATATTTAATATAAAAGAGTAGAAATGTTTAATGTAAAATTGAGTTTAATACATTTTAATTATTTCATCTAAAGAACAAAAAGAAAAGGAGAAAAAAACCATTACAAAAGTGAAAAGAGAGGATTATGTGGGGGTCTCAAGTCTTTAATAATATAGATTGGAAGTTCTTTTTTAGTTCAAATTTATAGATTGGGAGTTGAAAGACCATAAATTCAATTGGTTTAGTAAATTTGGAAACAAAATATAATAAAATCTCCTCTTTTTTCCGATGGACAAGATTTTCATGGATACTTCAACATTTAATTTGTACGTAGTTTATGAAATGATAAAATCGACATAAATTTTAAAAGAAAAAGGTAACGACAACACATAAAAATTCTCATTTATTGTGACTTTTATATATACTATATTTGAATAATTAAGTAACGACCAACTACAACTATACCCATAAAGTTGCTCAGCACACGGGTAGAGGAGAAACCTCAATAGTTGAAGTACTTTAGAATCTCTTTCTTGAAGAAAAAATCTACAAAATATATATAGATTGCTATTGCGTATTGAATATTGATTAAATTAAATAATAGATATTTCAACCGATTTTCTTTTCCTTATATACTTTTGCAATTTTAGATCTCTATCTAGGGTAATAATTTTGTATCATTATTAGCAGCCTTAATCAAGTTTCTTTCATTAGAAATAAAGTTAGATGCAAATAACTCCAAATTTATTCATTTATGTAGAATGTATACCAATAACACTATAGCACAAATTTAACATTTTTAGAACTAAAGTCACTTTTTTTTATAAAAAAAAATATTTCAATTGTAATGAATTTGTGGTACTATATATGTTAAAAGCGTTAAAAATCAACGACCACTTAAATTTGAATTGGAAATTAAGAAAAAGGAAGAAAAAAAAATTAAGTCTTAGCATATGTATTTGTGGTACTATATAGTCAAATCATTTTCAATGGGCACATTAACTGTTTAAATGGAAAAGACAAGGCGAACGTTGTATTATGCTTAGATCTAAACGTTAAATCAACAATACTTTGAAATGATTTTAACGATGACTAAATAGTGCACAGTAACTCTTTTTTAAAAAGTTGCTCATATATATATTCTCTCATCGGTTGAGCTTTTCAAATATTTGTTTTCTCTCCTTTTCCTTTTTCTCGAAAACAAACAAAATCTAGCAAGTTACCATGATGATTTCATTGCTTGTTGAAACATGGCGTGGGTACTAAATTTTCACTTAGAAGATTTTACCATGTAAATCTCTCTCTCTCTCAAAGAATATAATAATTTGGGGAAAAAGGAAAGTACTTTTGTAAAAGTATATTGATGGAGAAGAGATATGTGGTAAATTAATTAGAAAAATAGGAGGAACTTAGCATGGTATTGAGGTGTTCTTAATTATTGCCTAGAGCACCAACAATTATCATTAGAGCACTTATTAAACCCAAAAGCCAACTCTAATTTTTTATTCACCAAACCACCACCTAATTTGCTTCCTCTCTTATTCAATTTGACCAAAAAAATTCACTCCTTTTAATTCCTCAACTTTTCTGTTATTTATATCATTTCATTACAACATGGAAAAGAAAAAAAATTATTGTAGATAACTTGAGCATAACTCAACTCATTTAGACATATACATTCGACTAAAAAGGTCAGATACTTGAATCTCTTCATCCCGTATGCTTGTGTAAATGTAGAAACCAATTTTCTTTTGGAGAGGTGTGATATCAATTGATTCTATTAGCTTAATTAAGATTGAGAAACTTGTTTGTGTAGCTTATAAATTAGGGTTACATAAGGAAACGAGTTATAAAAACTTAATTAGAAATGCAACCAAAGTTTCACATTGATTAGCACATGGGAAAGATGATGAGTGTATAAAGTGTTAGGATGACTATCTCCATTAATAGTATGAAACACTTTGGGTGAAACCAATGCATGGTAAAGTCACAAGGGGCTTGTATGCCTCAAGTAGACAATATCATATTATTATAGAAATTATTGAGAAGACAGTTGTGCTAACAATTTTTTTTTTTTTTTTGAGGACATCAATATTTGGGGTGGGGGGATTCGAACCTCGATCTCTGACCTCTTGGTTGAGAGTATATGCCAATTATCGCTGAGCTAAGCTCGTTTTAATAAACTTGAGTTTATTTATCTTACTTTCAAGTTGTGTATGATACTTTTAATTCCGGTCTATGTAGTTTTTTTTTTTGTAATTAAGATACTTGTGTTAGCATGGAACAAACAAATCCCCTTTGTAATATCAATTCTAAATTGAGACTAAACAAATCCAACTCAAAAGTCAAATATCTCTTGAAAAAATTATCCATCAAGTTGAATTAGTTTAAACTTTAAAGGAATAAAAAATATATTAAAGTATAGTTCCACTAAAGTTTAACCATTTTTTATTTGGCTTATAATCTTTTAAAATTATATCTTGACCCCTCATGTTTTAGTAAATTACAAATGCAATCTTTTTGTGATAAAACTTTTGACATAATTGGACTCATTTTCTTTTACTACGAGTACTTATCTTTTCTTCCTTTCTCTTACCATTAAAAAAATTAAGCAATTGATACTGTTAGAATATTTGTTATGGAGCTCTTGTTGTATTATTTCGTTATTCTCCTTTCCTGTTTTCTGTTATTTTCTCATCCTCTTGTATAGCTACACGTGTCCTTGTCTTTGGCTATTTATTGCAATTCACTATTGCTCAGTGTGTGCTGAGCCTTTCTCCATCTTTCACTACTCTGTAAAACAGCTATATGGTATCAGAGCTTAGGTCACCTCTTCCCTAAGCATTATTTTCCTTTCCTGTTTAATCGTTTCCCAATGGCGTCAACATCCAGCTCCTCTTCGGTCTCTGATGGGACTTTACCTCCTTTGCCCAATGTCTCCTCCACTGTGTCGTCTCCCCTTGCGACACCTGTTCCCACCCATAGACAAAATCCTTCTTCAGCGCCTTCGAATACACCCTCTCGACCGTTAAACCCTAATCTACCCCCATTTCAATCGGCTTTTCTTCAGCACCCCAATCTCCACCAATATCCCCCATCGAACCCTTCTTTTCCCGCTGGATTTCAATATCCTCCAGCCTCCTCAACTTCTCTACCATTCTTCTCGGCTTTCAACACTGCTGCCTCAGGCTTCCCGCCGACTCAGCCTTCTTCGTTCCCTTACCCATCTCTGACCCCGCCCCTAAATATCAAGCTCACTGATTCGAACTATCTCCTTTGGAAGAATCAGTTATTGAACCACATCATAGCGTTTGATATGGAGAACTTTATCAACGGAACCCCTGCTCCGGCGAAGTTCCTTGACGCTGCTCAAACCCAGGTAAATCCTCATTTTTCGATTTGGCAAAAGTTTAATAGAATTTTAATGAGCTGGATGTATTCCTCCCTCAACGAAGACAAGTTAGGCGAGATTATAGGATGTTCCTCTGCTTATGAAATCTGGGAACACCTACGCGCTGTCTATGAGTCATCTTCTACAGCTCGAATCATGGGGCTTCGATCTCAGCTTCAGAAAATTCGGAAAGACGGTCTCTCTGTCTCGCAGTACTTAGCTCAGATTAAAGACGTTGCGGATAAGTTCTCGGCCATTGGAGAACCCCTATCATACCGTGACCATCTTGGTTACATTCTCGAAGGCCTTGGCACTGAGTATAATCCCTTCGTCACCTCCATTCACAACCGCACAGACCGTCCTTCTCTTGCTGATATCAGAAGCCTCCTCTTGGCATATGAAGCCCGACTTGAAAAACAATCCTCAGTAGACAACCTCAATCTTGTCCAAGCCAACATAGCAAATCTTTCCTCCTCAAACCAACGTCGTTCCCAACGCCCCCCATCCAACTTCAGACAACCATCCAACCCTCGACCTCCTTTTTCATTTCAATCTCCTCAGCTGTCATCCACTCCCTTCCCTGGTCCTGGTGTTCTTGGCCGCCCCCACACTTCCCTTCGTCCAAACAGATGGCCATCTCAAACCTCAAACCGACCACAGTGTCAGATTTGTGGTAAGCTTGGTCACATTGCTTTAGTGTGCTACAATCGGCACAACCCAATGTACCAAGCCCCTGTTACATCTTCTCCCCCTCAAGCATTCCTTCACCAACTTTCTCCTTCTGTTCAGCCTTCACCAACTCCCTCTAACACCTCTGATACTACTCTCACTGGACCTCAAAATCATCCTGACGAAGCCTGGTTTATGGACTCTGGGGCCACTCACCATATGACCCCTGATATTACCAATCTTCAGCAAACATCTCCATATTATGGCAGTGAACAGGTCGTCGTTGGCAATGGTAAGTCGATTCCCATTCTCAATATTGGTTCTTCTTCTTTTCCGTCTACTCCTTCCAACTCTCCTATTCATTTGAATTCTGTTTTGCACACTCCTCACTTATCACACAACCTTATTAGCATCGCCAAGTTATGTCATGATAACAATGCTTTCGTTGAGTTTTACTCTAGTTATTTTTTTGTGAATGACCTCTTATCCAAGAACATACTCCTCACGGGTCTTCTTGAAGATGGACTGTACAAGCTGACCATATGCCCTTCCACTGCTCGTGTCAAGTCTCATTACTCTCACCCTGCTGTTTTCCTCTCCACTTTACAAGATGTTTCGTTGTGGCACCATCGACTCGGTCATCCATCTTTTCCCATAGTTAGGAAAGTTTTGTCTCAATGTAATCTTAAATTTAGCTCCACTAATGAGCAATTTTGTTCCTCTTGTCAATTGGCCAAGAGCCATAGATTACTGTTTTATCCATCCCCTTCTAAATCCCTTGTTCCTTTTGCCTTAGTATATTCGGATGTATGGGGTCCTTCCCCGATCAAATCTATAAATGGTGCACATTATTTTATCCTATTTGTTGATGACTATACCAAGTTTACTTGGCTTTACTTATTGCAATAAAAAAGTGACGTTCTGCCTGTTTTTCTCAAATTCAAAGCTATGGTGGAAACTCAATTTAACACAAAAATTAAAGCCCTTCAAACTGATGGTGGATCAGAATTTAAACCCTTAATACCAATTTTATCGTCTGGTGGTACCTTGCATAGAATTTCTTGCCCTTACACCCCTCAGCAAAATGGTAGTGTGGAGAGGAAAAATAGGCATGTGGTAGAGGTTGGACTTTCCATTCTTGCTCACTCTTCTGTTCCACACGTTTTTTGGCCTTTTGCTTTTCAAACAGCAGTCTACTTAATCAATCGTCTGCCCACCCCCCTTTTAAATCATGATTCTCCATATTTCAAGTTGTTTCACAGCAACCCTGATTACAAATTGTTAAAGTCATTCGGTTGTTCATGTTTCCCCTTCTTAAGGCCATATAATGATCATAAACTTCAGTATAGATCTCGTGAATGTCTTTTCTTAGGCTACAGTTCAAGTCACAAAGGATACATATGCCTAGATTTGTCCAGTGGTCGCTTGTATGTCTCTAGGCATGTAATCTTCAATGAATTATCTTTTCCTTTCCAAAAGTCCTCACCATCAATCCCTATGTCTGTCAAGCCTACTTTTTCTGACCCCTTTTATCCATTAGGTACTCTACTCCATTCCGTCTCCTCTTTCCCACCTACTGCCCCTGCTTTTCCTCCATCCAGTCCTTTGGTGTCATCTACTACGTCCACTCTCTCATTGCCAACTACACCTGCCACTGCACATATCTCCCCTCATCCATCCCCTACGCCTCAAACCTGTGCTACGCCCCTTAATCCCTCTCCTTCACAACTCTCTCTCACCTCGCCATCCCCTGCTCCAGCCTCTTCCCCTTCGGATGATGCCCATTCCCCTCCATCTTCTTCTGTTTCTGCCTCCCCTGACCCACCACCCGTCCCTCAGCCTCCCTCCCATCCAAATGAAAACTATCACCCCATGATAACTCGTTCCAAGGATGGCATTTTCAAACCAAAGGTGTGGTTGGTGACTAAGGGAAATTCAGTTGTCAATGCCCCTTCCGAGCCCACAAACTACAAAAAAGCTTTGCAAGATCCAAAATGGAAAGAAGCAATGGTTGCTGAGTATGAGGCGCTTATCCGCAATGGAACATGGTCCTTGGTTCCTTTACCTGTTGATCGCAAGATTGTTGGTTGTAAGTGGGTGTTTCGCCTTAAATTCAAGCCTGATGGTTCGATTGACAAATACAAAGCTCGCTTAGTGGCTCAAGGTTACACTCAGGCCTTTGGAATCGATTATTTTGAGACGTTCAGCCCTGTTGTTAAACCAACAACAATCAGAATTGTCCTATCCCTGGCTGTTTCTTCCGGTTGGTATATAAGACAGCTTGATGTACACAACGCCTTCCTTCATGGAGATCTCCAAGAGGAAGTTTATATGAAGCAACCAGCTGGTTTCGAAAGTGTCTCTCACCCTGACCATGTTCTAAAATTGCACAAGGCGTTATATGGTTTGAAACAGAGTCCTCGTGCTTGGTTTGCAAAGCTTAGTTGTTGTTTGCTTGCTTGGGGTTTTGTTGCATCAAAGGCCGACACCTCTATGTTCTATTATCGTGATGGTTCTCATATTGTTATTTTTCTAATTTATGTGGATGATATTTTAGTCACAGGAAGTTCTCTATCTCTTATTCAGCACTATATTTCATCTCTGCACCTTCGTTTTGCTCTCAAAGACATGGGAGATATTTCCTACTTCCTTGGCATCCAGGTTTCTCGCACATCATCTGGCTTACATTTATCTCAGCAAAGGTATGTCTCCGATTTATTACAGCATGCTGACATGATGTGTTGTAAACTGGTGTCCACTCCCATGGCCGCTGGAGTCCCCTTATCTTTGAGCGATGGTATGTCTCTTGAATCTGCCTCTGAATACCGTAGTTTAGTTGGGGCCATGCAATATTGTATCATTACTCGGCCAGACATAAGCTTCTCAGTCAACAAGCTTTGTCAATTCCTTCACGCCCCAACTACCGTCCATATGCAGGCTGCAAAACGACTCCTTAGGTACCTCAAAGGTACATCCTCTATGGGCATTCTATTTTCTCCATCAGCCCCCTCTATTACCTGCTATACAGATGCAGATTGGGCAAGCTGTCCGGACGACAGACGAAGCACAAGTGGATTTTGCACCTTTCTTGGCTCCAATCTCATCTCTTGGAATTCATCAAAGCAAAAGGTTGTTTCAAGATCCAGTGCGGAATCTGAATATCGAGGCATGTCAAATGCAGCGGCTGAGATTGCATGGATTCAGTCCGTGCTCCACGAACTAGGGGTTGTTTGCTCTCCTCCTCTTCTATTATGTGATAACATGAGTGCGACCTATCTTGCAGCGAATCCTGTTATGCACAACAGAACCAAACACATAGAGGTGGATCATCACTTTATTCGCGAGAAGGTTGCTCGCAAACAACTCATCGTTCGGTTTGTCCCCTCGGAAGATCAGTTGGCAGACGTTTTCACAAAAAGCTTGCCCTCTCCTAGATTCATTAGCTTAAGGACCAAGCTCACATTGGTTTCTAAACCGTGTTAGCTTGGGGGGGGGGGATGTTAGAATATTTGTTATGGTGCTCTTGCTGTATTATTTCGTTATTCTCCTTTCCTGTTTTCTGTTATTTTCTCATCCTCTTGTATAGCTACACGTGTCCTTGTCTTTGGCTATTTATTGCAATTCACTATTGCTCAGTGTGTGTTGAGCCTTTCTCCATCTTTCACTACTCTGTAAAACAGCTATAGATACATATTCATACTATCATTATTCATTTCCATGACATAAACTACTGGAAACTATATACGAATGTTAACCTACAATTAAATTCTTTATACAGAAGATGTAACATTAAAACTTCTATAATGAATATACAACTTTTATACTTAAAAAGCAAATTAAAAACAAAAGAAGACACAAATTTATGAAGAGACAGGAAAAAGAAAAGAATGGCCATTGGGGTGGGGGTGTTTCCTAGTAAGACAATCTAAACAGTGACACTTCTTTTCAAACCACATTTAATTGGTCGGTGATTTTGCCTTTCAACCATCTCCCTATCCGCCTCCCTAAACTAAAATTCCCTAAATTTAAATCCATCTAATTAATTAATTTAATTTACCCTTTTTCTTAAACAATTTTATTTTTCGAAATTCTCCATTTTTTTTTTTACCACAGAATCCGAAATCCCCTGACGACGCCGTTTCCACGAAGGATATTTAAAAATTCAATATTTTATTTCTCTTGTTACCCTAATTGATTGCGCCACGTTCTCGTGCGTAGGCTGGTCCCGGCCGCACCGGATTACTCCCTCCCTCCCTCTCCGTTCTGTCTTCTTTTTACCCTATTGCCTTCTTCTTTTTTCTTCTTCGCTTACAGTTTGGATTACGCTCTATTTGAATTGCTTCCTCCTTCCATAATTCTCGCACTTTCTTCGTGGGGTTTCTTTTAAACTTCGTTTTTCAGTGTTGATTCGTAAACCCATTTCAGCGTTGCTCTGGATTTTGGCTCTGCTATGATTTGAAAGGGTACAGTGAACCAAAAAAAGTTGAAATGGAAAAGAAAAAGAGAAGAAAAGAGAGATTGTTTCTTTGCTTTTTCAATTGATTTATGAACTGTTTTGCCTTTTTCATTCGAGTGATCAAGCCGACGAGGAGTTTAGGGTAATTGTGTCTGATTCTTGCTTGTTTGATCATATACAGATCTAGCCGGTTCGAGCTGACGATGCCAAGGCAGAATCTTGCGGCGGAATTGATTCCAGGGAAAATCAGAAAGCGAGGCTGTTCCTCATCGGCTTCTTCCTCATCTTCGATTCTTCACAATTACAGGTTTAAGCGAGCGATTCTGGTGGGTAAAAGGGCTGGATCGTCCACTCCATTGCCTTCATGGAGGCTTATGAGCTCGCGATCGAGATCCCCTGCTTCTGCATTTCGTTCCACTGAGTCCCCCAATTACGAGCTGTACCAGTGCGGCAGTGGCCGGTCCAAACAAGCTCCGGTGTCGGCGAGGAAGCTGGCGGCGACGCTGTGGGAGATGAATGAGTTGCCGTCGACGAGGGTGAAGGAGGGGCTGGCCTTGGACGAGAGGAAGTCGAGAAAGGAAATGAAGGCCAGAGAGAAAACGACACGGTCTGTTCATTCAGGTTCTTTGCCTCCTCATCTCTCCGATCCGTCGCATAGCCCTGTTTCCGAGGTGGGTTTCTGATTTTTGGTACTGTTTCCTCATTTGGGTTCTTTTTCTCTTGTTTGTTTGATCTGATCTTCTGCATCAAATGTCTAAAACTCTGTTTGCTGATTTCTGTCTTGGGTATGCTTCTTCTTATCTGTTTGAGGGAACTTTTTGTATTTGATTTGGAAAAAAGAGATGGATGGATATTCAATGTGGGGCTGTGATGAAAGGCCTCTACTCATCAATATGATCTAACATTGTCTTGTTCCTTTCCGGTGATCGGTTGGAATTGGATATGGAAGTTGTATCTATCATGTATGTTAAGGATTTGGGTTTGTACTTTTGTAGAGGGCGGATCGTTTGGGGACGGGAAGTCGCTGTCGAAGAACTCCGTCCATGTCTCAGAGGCTAAAGCTTGCTGATCATAGTGTTGGTGTTCTTGATTCTGTGAGCAATGCTAGTTTGATGGAGGTATGTTGTGTATTAGTCTTATATGCTTCTTGGAGAACTGCAAAATGTGCTTTAATTGTACGTCTTTGTTTGATATCTTGTATGTACGACCTTCCCTTAGTGAATCATTAAGCTTATCCCTGAGTTTTTCTACTTCTCATCGGATTTTTTTTTATACCAATGGTGAAAAAGAGTGTTCATGTATGAAAGTTTGATGCTTGTGATATAGATTGAGACAAGATCGAGGGTGCAAACTCCGAGTGCATCGAATGCTGGTGTTAGGTCGCGGTTGAAGGATGTTAGTAATGCTTTGACAACTTCTAAGGAGCTTCTCAAAATTATTAACCGTGTTTGGGGCCATGAAGATCGTCCTTCGACCAGCATGTCCCTAATCTCGGCCTTACATGCTGAGCTGGAGAGGGCTCGATTGCAGGTCAATCAGCTTATCCAAGAGCAAAGGTACGAGCAGAATGACATAAGCTATCTGATGAGGTGCTTTGCTGAAGAGAAGGAAGCATGGAAGAGTAAGGAGCAGGAAGTTGTGGAGGCTGCTATTGAGTCTGTGGCTGGAGAGCTCGAAGTTGAAAGGAAACTTCGGAGAAGGTTCGAGAGCTTGAACAAGAAGCTCGGAAGAGAACTGGCTGAGACGAAGTCTTCGCTTCTGAAAGTAGTCAAAGAGCTCGAGAGTGAAAAGAGAGCAAGGGAAATTATGGAGCAGATGTGTGATGACTTAGCAAACGATGTCGGGGATGATAAGTTAGAAGTCGAGGAAATGCAAAGAGAATCTGCCAAACTATGCGACAATGTCAAGAAAGAAAAGGAGATGAAGCGACTTGCTGCTGCGCTGCGTGAGGAACAAACTCATATAGATCCCTCGGATGCCAAGTACGATCTCGAGGACAAAAATGCCGCAGTTGATAAACTGAGAAATCAACTCGAGGCATTCTTGGGCATCAAAAGGGCCAAAGAGAAGGAGTTTGGATCAAATGACTTGAATGATGTAAAATTTGCAGCGTATTTAAATAAAAACGGGGTTCGTTCGTTTCAAAGCGAGGAAAAGGAGGAAGGGGAAGTTGTAGATGGAGTTGAATGTGAAGAAGATTTGGCTGAGAGTGATCTTCATTCTATAGAATTAAATATGGACAACAACAACAAAAGCTATGATTGGATTCACTCTTCTGGCATTCCTCTTGATTCTAGAAGGCCTTCAATAGATGATGAACTCAAGGCAAGAAAGTCTACTTCCAAGAAGGGATCAAGAAAAAGCACTTCTTTACAAAGAAGCATATCTGATGGAGTGGAATGGGGAAACCAAGCTGAAAACCTTCCAATTTCAGGAGATCATGTCTTAGATTGGGAAAGAAACTCTGTACTGGAGAAAGTAGCTTCTGGAAAAGCTTATGGAGATCACTTCCAGGGATACAGTTCATCAAAGAACCTCAGAGACCAGATCTTATCCGGGTCGAGGCTTGGTTCGCTTAAAGTCACCGCCAGCCCGACTAGGCTGTGGGAACAAGCACGACCCTCAAGAGACCTCGCCGATACAGTCACAGAGAGAGCTTCCATGGTGCAAGGTAGTAATGGTTTGAAGTCCAGGCTGATGGAGGTTAGAGGCGACGGTCTAAGTTCGAGGAAGTACAAATGACTCGACAACGCGAATCATTGGATCGCTCGAGCTTGTTTGCATAACTTATAAGGCAAATGCTTGTTTGCATAACTTATAAGGCAAATGCTCGTTTCGGATTAAAGCTGTTGCCTGCCATCACTGAGAGCTGCTAAAAAGTTGCAGCAGCCCGCTGCTCAAAAGCTCAAGGCAAGGGTCCCAGTAGATATGTATTGTGAAATAGAAGACTGCTCATGTTTTGTAAGATTCCTGTAGAAAAAGAATTGCTTTGAATTCATTTTTTCTTCCTTTTTGGTTTATTTCAGTACAAAAAATTATTCAAAAATATTTTCTTTTTCTTTTTTTTTTCTTTGCTTGTTTCCTTGCAATTTTTCATGCAGTGGCCCATCTGGAACTGGATAATGTTGCAGGTTGTGTTTGAAAAATTTTCAACCATGGAAGAGCTTTTTTTTTCAGCACTTTTGTATATTTGTACATAAAAAAGAGGCGTTCTCCCAAAACTTGGCTACATACCTATATGTAGAGAGATATACCGGTATGTAGGGCTCCCTACATCAACTAAGAAAGTAGAACGAAGAAAATGAGAATTTTTTTTTCTCTTTCCTAGTTGTCTAACATTTTAATGGTGGTGTGTAGGGAGATCCCTAGTATGCAGCAAGTTTTTTTTTTTTTTTTTTTTTTTTTAAGCTTCCTTACCGTGAATTTTATCTTTAGCTGGAATCCAAACCAAAATAAGCGGTAAAATCCATACTTTTCAAACTTCAATTAAATAATTGTTCATGAATTAACTAAAGAAGTTCAAATTTTCAAATAACGCTCAAAATCAATCCAAAAAGAAAAATGATAGACCAAATCGAACACAGTAATAAAAATTTATACCCATTGTCAAAATAAATAAATAAATAAAAATAAAAATAAAAATTTATACCCATAAAAATAGTTTCATCACTAATGGTTAAAAAAAAAAACTGAAATACATATATATTTTTGAGAGAAACTTCAAAAATATTAAACTTCAGCTAATGGTAGGATTTCAAGAGTGTAGCATTGATTACCTTGATCAATGCATTGTTTGGAGCAATCCAGCAGGATTCTGCAGAGCTCTGATACCATGAACAATCTCACGCTTGTGAGAGATATTTCTCATTCACAAAATTTACATTGAGCAAGAATATATATACATTTAAACAGATAATACACTTGATATAACTAATACTTTCTTCAAATATATATATATATAACTAATACACAACTCCTCTAATAACCAGTACTTTTAAATAATAATAAATAAATGAAAAAGGTTATTAATAGCTTCCAAAGTAAGACAATCAATGCTATTGTATCAAGGGTCCGTTTGGATTACATTTTAATTTAAGGATGTGTTTGGTTTAATTTTTCTAAGTGTTTAATTTTGAAAATAAATCATTTTGAAAAATTTTCTAGTGTTTGGCAACCACTAAAAATAACTTCTTAGAAAATGAAATTGATAAATAAACCATTTTGGGAGAAACACCCCAAACCAACTTTTTAAAAAAGACTTCTAAGCAAACAATAACTTGTGTATAAAAACATTTATGAGGAAATGCAACAAAAAATATGAGTGTTTAAATTCTAAACAATTTTTATACAAAATGTTTTTTAAAAAATGCATTCTTTAAAAACATTTAAATTAAAATGTATTCCAAACGGACCCTAAATGTTTTTTAAGAATGCATTTTTTGAAAAACATTTTGTATAAAAATTGTTTATAATTTAAACACTCATATGCTTGGTTACATTTCCTCACAAATGTTTTATACACAAGTTATTGTATACTTAAAAACTCTTTTTAAATAAGTTGATTTCAAGTGTTTCTCTCCAAATGATTTATTTCTCAATCTCATTTTCTAATAAGTCATTTTTAGTGGTTGCCAAACACTAGAAAATTTTTTCAAAATGATTTTTTTTTTCAAAATTAAACATTTGAAAAATTAAACCAAACACACTCTAAAGCATACATTATAATTAATTTGTCTAGGTTCTCTTTTTTTTTTTTTTGAAATATTGTCTAGGTTCTCTTAAAGTTTCATGTTAATTTCCAGACAAAAAAAAAAGTTTCATTTTAATTAGAAACTAGAAAGGAAGAAAATGACGAATATACCTTTTTGAAAACAAATTTTCTTTTTAAGGAAAAATTCAATTTTGACCCCTGAACTTTGCAAGTTGTAGCAATTTTAACCCTAAACTTTCAATTTTAGCAAATTGAACCCCAAACTTAACAAATTGTATCAATTTGAACCTCCAACTTGCATAAATGTTGCAATGTAGACCTTTTGTCAACTTTTCATTTGAATTGCTATTAAAATATGTAATTGACAATTTCCTTTTATTTTTTTTTAAATTCACATTGCACCTGAGTTAGTGTTTTGTAAGAAATTTGTTGGAAAAACTTTAGAAATCAAATATCTCAGACAATTCTTCTCATTATTATTAACAAAAAAAAAAAAAGTCAGAGTTATTGACAACAAGAAAAATCTAGCAAATATGAGAAATAAAAAACTCGAAATTTCTTTATTTCTTTTTCCTAGATTTGTACATTCTTCTAATTAGCAAGAAAAAAAATCCATATGTTAAATATGTGTTGGACTTCTTTAATCCATATGCTAAACAGAATGTGAGAGCTAAATTTTCCAATAAGGTTGGATAATATTTTTTTTTTTTTTTAAACTAAGGTTGGATAATATCTTTATTGATATATTAGTTTTTTTTAATTATTTTTTTTTATAGATAGTTGAAGCCAAAGTGAGCTTAGCTCATCGATAATTGACATGTATTCTTAACTAATATATCAAAGGGTTGGATCCTCCGACCCCAAATGTTGCTGATAAGAAAAAGTTGAGAGAGTTGAATTATTAGAATCTAACTTACTTCCTCTCTCCAAAAAAAAAAAAAAAAAATCTTGAAATAAATATTGAATATATTGCTATGATGTTTAAAATTACTTTATTTATGTTTGATCTATTATTGGGATTGTGAATTGTAAAATTTAAATTCAAAGGTTTATTGTTTTATGAGATATTGTTAACTTGTGATATGTTTACCTTTTAAATTTATTTGTAGGGATAATTTGATAAGATTTATGCCAAAGTGAAAGCATAGCTCACCGATGATTCCCAAGTCATTTTAGGTTTTTCATAATCAACTCAGGTCTTTCACAGTCAACTTTACCCAAAACACACATCATTGAATTTAATATTTTCATTCTGCCAATAGATTATGTATGCCAATTATTTCCTCTTATGTGTTCAACAAAATAATAAAAAGAATTATCGCCTTTCATTTGATTATATATGATCCTTTGCCTAGCTGTAGTTGCATTAAAAAAAAAATAGTGATGAGCGTGTTTACTTTTTTTGATGTATTTCTTTCATGGTAATCTGAATATAGTTCAACTAATTAAGTTATATAACTCTCGACCAAGAAGTCAAAAGTTCAAAATCTCCAACCTCCACATAATTTTGAACAAAAAAAGGGTGATGGTGTTGACGAGGTTCCCAAAGGAGGGGCTACGACTCCAATGAACCTCATCGTCATCAATGGAAGAAGGAGGAAGTAGACAAAAGTTTAGGGAAGAGATGAAAAAGATAGCCACCTCATTGTATAATCATGTAACAAACAATATAAAATTAATATATTTTACCAGGAAGGGGTAGATTCAGAAAATATAGTTTGGAGGTCAAATTTTGATAAAGTTTTCGAAGGCAAAAACATTACCAATGGTCAATTCTACTTAGGACTTTTTAAAAATCATTTTTAAACTTTAGGGATAAATTAAAAATCAAATTCAAAGTTTGGTGACTAAACATGTCACTCTTGGAACCTCACAAACCAAATATAAAATAAGTTAGTATTAGTTTACCAAATACCTTAACTAGTTTTTTCTAATTGAAAATTGAAATTTATCAAACACTATTTTACTTCATTTCAAACCTGATTTTTCTAAAAGAAAAATTAATAATAATTTTAAAAGTTCCATAATCCCAAACTAAACTAAACCTAAATTGTAAGAACCAAATTTAGTTTGAATACATTGATATCTAGTAATTACCAATCTAAGAGAAAAGAACAAACCACTCAGCAAAGAATATTTTATGAGAAAAAAAAAAGAATATTTCTACTATAATACCTATTCTTTTTTCAAAATTCACACATATATATATATGTATATATATATGTGTGTGTAAAAGTTTGGAGCGGCCAATCTGCTAAATCCACCCCTTGATACTATCGCATCATTTTTTCTATTAGATCAATGAATGTAATTGACATGTACGCTCGACGAGAGATCAGAGCTTCGAATTTTCCAATCCCAAATCTTGTTGAATTAAAGAACACGGTAAGAAATATTAAAAAAAAAAAAAATCCATCCAGATTGTATGTTAGTTTTTTTTTTTTTTTTGGTTAAATTATTAAAAATATGAAGTATGGAGTTGATTTAAAAATTTTCATTTTAGCACTTGAAGTTTATTTCAAAAATACTTTTGGAGACATTTTCCATTAAATCAACGGATGAAAAATAATGTGTTTACCAGTGTTTTTATTGTTTTTCATGTATATGTTCAAATCTATTCACAAACAACAATATATATGCAAACACGTCGATGAATCTGACCAAAGAAAAAAAAGAAAAAAAAGCCTTTCGAAACAAATTCCAAACTTTAAAATGGTAGGGATATAATTCAAACCAATGATATTTTTCTGGATGCTCTCCAACTAAATCATGAATATAAAATGAATTCTCTTTCTTGTTCAGAATCTCTCGAATAAAATAGTTGACAGTTCGTGAGGTTTCTTCATCAGATTATTCAAGATCAACAGCCATTTGATTACAGGAAGATCCAGTGCTTCTCTCCCATGGAACAAATACTTCTGTGGGCGTTGTTTTTCATATTCCCGTTCTGTGTATCATCGGGCCAGCAAACTGAACCGCCATTGGAGTTGACTCATCTAACTCGGGAGCTTTTGGAATCGGCAAGAAACCCCGAGTTTTTCCACTGGTTGGTTAGGGCTCGAAGGAAGCTGCACGAGAATCCAGAGCTCTCGTTCGAGGAATTCGATACGAGTCAATTCATCCGAACAGAGCTCGAATCTCTTGGGATTAACTTCACTTGGCCCGTCGCTACCACAGGGATTGTCGCCTCCATTGGATCAGGTGCGCAGCCCTGGTTCGCTCTTAGGGCTGATATGGATGCTCTTCCTATTCAGGTTTCTATCCGTTAACATAGAATTTCCTCTTTCGAATCGGTACTTCCATCTTAACTGGGGCCTAGTTTTGTTACCGTTTTTTGTGAAATTGGGAATGAACTCAGTTGGGTAGAGATTACGATTAGATTTCGGTTCTTTATAATCGGGTCAATTACTTTTCTGTTCTATTCTGTTCTTGGGAATTTTAGGTTTCAATATTTGGCCCCCTTTGGTTCCATTGGCACTCTGAAATCTAAATGAGATGATTTTGTTTTCATTAACTTTAGCTGATAATTCAACATTCCCATGTTCAAAGGAAATGGTTGAATGGGAGCATAAGAGCAAAAACAATGGAAAAATGCACGCTTGTGGCCATGATGCTCATGTCACAATGCTTCTTGGAGCAGCTAAGTTACTTCAGCAGAGAAGAAATGAGCTAAAGGTAATATACAAATACGTATATCAACCTTCACATTTCACAATTAGGGGAAACTAAGGATTTAGTTGAACGGCTTTTGTGAGTTCATTTTCTTGCTTTGCTTTGATTGATATGATTCATTTTGGAAAGTGTTTGTGAATTCTGAAAGGGCACAGTTAAGCTTGTTTTCCAACCTGGGGAAGAGGGACATGCAGGGGCTTACCATATGTTAGAAGAGGGTGCTCTGGACAAGTTCCAAGGCATATTTGGTTTACATGTTGCACCAGATATGCCAACAGGGACAATTGGTTCAAGGGCTGGTCCATTTATGGCTGGTAGTGGTAGGTTTTTGGCTACAATTCAAGGAATTGGTGGTCATGCTGCAATGCCTCATAACGCAAGAGATCCAGTTCTTGCTATGTCATCGGCTATCATCTCTCTCCAACACATAATATCTCGAGAAACAGATCCTCTTGAATCCAGGGTATTCTTATCTCTCCAACAGAACATGGAAAATATTGTAGAAATTATTTCTGCTTTGTCAGTCCACAAATTTTTTTGATTCAATCTAAGTTTTCAACCATTACTTTGCTTTGAATTGATTTTTCCTTTTTTTTTTTTTTGTGCATAGAAGAATCTCTTTGCAATTGTCAAGATTGATTACTTTTTGTTTATGTCGCAAATGTGTTCTTATACGTGCATCTATTAAATTTCATTGACGAAAGATCAACTTGAAATGAAGTATAATCTTAAAGTTATATCTTGTGAGAAATGGTTCAGAAACAGTCAACAGACAAAAAAGTATCGAAGTATGTTAAATTAAGCGTGTCCTTGGTTTTACGTGTTTTTTAAAGTGTTTATGGATGACTAAAAATGTTTTTTTTTTTCGAAGTTTGTAGTGTTTGGTTAAATTTTAGAGAGTGATTTTACCAATTAAAAGAGATTTCAAAACTTTTCCATTATCAAAAACAGTTCGAAAAGTTCTAAGAGTACTTAACTAATTTTCTTTTCCTGAAATGCTTATATATTAAGCATCTCGCTTAGAATTTTTTTTTTACAAAAAGCATGTCAATCCAGGGTAATCTTATCTCTCCAACTGTATCTCTGTAGGCATCGGTTTCTTAGCTCTTTTGTAATTATCAGCTAGGTCTTATTCTTTTGGATTGGGACCCGTTCATGTAGTGTTGGTGGGTGTTTTTGGCGGACTTGTTTTTTGTAGGCCCTCTTGTATTCTTTCATTTTTTTCCCAATGAAATTGTGGTTTCTTGTAAAAAAAAAACAGGTCAAAGACACACTAAGATTATAGTTTAACCATATTCAATATGTGCAATGTTGTTCTCAATGTTAGCTGGAAAATTTAGGATGAGTTCTTGGAACATTTTAAAATTTACCAGTAATCATGTTCTTCTTTTGTAGGTGATCACTGTGGGGTTTGTTAAGGGTGGCCAAGCAGGAAATGTGATCCCAGAAACCGTAACATTTGGAGGTACTTTTCGAAGCATGACTGTGGAAGGTCTTTCCTACCTCAAGCAAAGAATTCAAGAGGTACCTTCACTTTTCAGTTCCTAGCTAGAAAATGTTTTATATAGGGATCCACACTACCCATAACTCATCACGAGTTCTTCGTGAATCGATGAACTTTTCATCAACATCGAAAAATAAATAAGGAAAAAGAATCATTCAGTCAATCAGTTTAGGAATTATGATGCAAGAAACTGTGTTGGCTTACTGGGATCATCCCACCAGGTCATAGAGTTTCAAGCAGCTGTACATCAGTGTACTGCCACGTTAGATTTCATGGAAAAAAAGATGAAGTTATACCCAGCTACTGTCAACGACGAAGCTCTGTACAGCCACGCAAAGAAGGTGGGAGAACATTTGCTAGGAGGAGAATCAAATGTGCATCATCTTTCAAAGCTTATGGCAGCCGAGGACTTCAGCTTCTACTCACAGAAGATGCCTGCTGCATTTTTCATGATCGGAATAAAGAACGAAACGATGAAATCTTTGATATCGTTGCACTCTCCATACCTCGTGCTAGACGAGCAAGTTCTTCCAGTTGGAGCTGCTCTTCATGCTGCAGTTGCAATTTCTTACCTGGATGACCAATCTGTGCGCAGTAATTAGGAAGTTTCAGCCAAATTTATGGGATAGTTTTGATATCACATCTGATGGATGCTTTGTGCAGAGGGTAGAAGAATTGTATTTGCCCATTTGTCAAGCACTTCAAATATTTACCATATTTCTTGTTTTACTAGTGGGGGCTTTGACAGGAAATGTATTGTAGATGAATTTATATGCTTTGTCTGAAATTTGGATTTGCTCTAAATAAATGATAAGGCTCTGTGGGGGGTTTAGCACATAGTAGAAGAAGGATGCATTGTTCTTATGCAGTTAAGTTCATAGATTTTAGAATTTTTAGTGCCTCACTTAGTTGATATGTGTTTTAAAGTGCTTATACAGGAAGAAAAGCATTAAGAAATCTGCTGTTTGGCAACTAGTATAAAACTAAAAAGTGTTTTTCAAAAATCAAATTCATTTATAAGCATTTTTCTCCCTTCTCGAAGAAATATTTAACAGTTTAGCTTACTAAGTTGCTTGGGTTACAGTAAATTTAATTATATCAGGACTCGATTGGACACATGATTTTTAACTTTTTAAATTTTATTTTTTTGAGTACATTGGATATAAATAAAAAAAAAAGAAAAAAAGAATTAAGAGTAATGAAGAGGTATGTCCCTGAGAAGAGGATTGTTCAACAAGGGTGGGTGGTCTTCAATCCAAATTTTCGATACTTAGACCTTTAGCATATTGAGTAAGGTCATGTGTAGTCGTGTTTTGAATTCAGCTAGTGAAAAGGAAGCTCTTAATTAAACTTGCGTTGTGCTTTGTTCATAGGGCATCAACAAAGTTCTAAATTTCATCCAAGAATCTATTCTTTCCTAATCAGCAATTTCCAGAGAACGAGACTCCCTCATGTAAGGCGACTGCTTCTACTAGTTCAACTGATCCTGCCAAGTTTTTATAGTGTTCTACCACGAGCATCACCTCTGTGTTAGAATTGAACAACCTCGATTCTTATAGAATTTCTCATCACAGCAACATCTGTGTTCAATGTAAAATCTTGAGTAGGGGGCGAACACCAACGTTGTAATGCTTGTGAGAGCGGTGGATGATCACTATCTTTGCCTCGATTGAGATTTGCACCACTTCAGCTCTTAGGCACATAGGTGTGCCATCTGTTCTCATTAGTTTTTGGTTGGCAATCTTCTGCAAACTACATGGGTCGTGTTGTAGTTCTTGTTGAAGCGCAGTAAATTTTTTCAATTATGTCACGTACCCCTATTATGATCTCGTGCTCTCTTATACCATGTTAAATCACCACTAAATTCAAAAATTTAAGTTGATATACTATGGTAAGTGCAATCTACCCTGTGAACAACCTTAAGTGTATAATTTTTTTTATTCTACTTTTTAAATAAGCCTAACCTAGACATAGGACTCTCAAAGCACAAGAAGATTTTTTTTTTTTAATCAAAGATGATATTCTTAATTTGTCTGTACCAAAACCGAAATTAATTCTTACAAAATAAATAAATTTTCTCGTTTTCTATTTCTTTTTTAAAAAAATAAAAAAAATAAAAAACCTTTTGTCTAATCTTTTCATTCTTTTTTCTCTTTACGAATTGACTCCATTCATATATGATTTTTTTATTAACTAGTTTTTTAGCACCTGCGTTGCACGTTTGTCCATCAAATTATTCATATTTTTTATAACAATCAAACAATTTTATGAAAAATACAAATGATAGATTAATTACTAATATAATATGTTATAATTTATAATTTTATAAATGATTTAAATTAATTTATGTAATTTTCATTTCATAAACTTGTTAATCTTTTATGTCAACATACCTATCACATTTTTATTTAACAATATCATGTATATTTTATAATTTTATAATTTATTTTTATAATAAGTTATATTTAGAATAAAAAACAATTATTTAAAAATTTCATTAAAACAAAATGTGTTAAGGCATTTTGTAAGGTCGTAGGATAAAAGGTCAGAGGTTCGAACTCCCACCTTCAAATTACAAAAACAAATTAAAGCATGTTCAAACATTTTAAACAAAAAATACAATAATAAAAAATATAAAAGTAATTAAAAAAAAACATGTAGTAACTAGGTATAAAATAACATTAAAAAACAATAGTTAAGAAAAATCAAAACTCTCTATACACATCCTTAAAATTGCATGTTAATTTTTACTAAAAAAATGATTATTATATTTAATTTCATCAAATTAAAATTATAACCTTCCAAACTTATAAATAGCGATGTAGATTTGATTTATGCATACTATAGACTTGAATGCATAAGGTAATGTCATCCTAAAAAAATGTATAAGGTATGTTTAGAATTGCTTTCAATATTAGAGAGGCTTTGAGAGTAAGGAAATTAGAAATAACTAAAAATAAAGAGAAAAATTGTGGTTTTTTCTTAAAAAAAAATGTTACAATTTTTTTGGAATTGCAAACTTTTGAATTCTATTACTCATTATTTCTAGTGAAAAACATTTAATTTTTGAGAAATAAATAATACCAACTTTTCATATTCTAAAATTTTAGATTCCTTTATTTACTATGGGTTTTTTTAGCATTATTTATTTATTATAGTTGATAATGATTTACTTATTATTGATAATTATTTAAAAAATTAACAATTTATATTTAATCAAGGGGGAGATATATAGTCAAAAAAAATAAAATAAAATAATCAAGGGGAGAGATTTTAGGGAGGTGGTGAGGATGAGAGTTGAAAATTTATTAAAATGTTTTTAATGTTTTGGTGGTTACCATTCTTTCTTTTTTATTTTTTTAATCCTTAGAAATGACAAAAAATTACAGGGTACTTTTGAAAAATGGCCAAACCGGATTCTTTAACAAAAAAAGGGCCAAACTGATTTTCTAACCTATTTTCGTGTGATACCAAATACCATTTTTACCCTTTAGTCATCCTCACGTCTCAACCGTATCTGATTATTATTATTTTTTAAATAAATCTATAACCTCTAATTCCATGAATCAAGCAACTAATAGTTACAGGATCAATTTTCTCCCTCTTCCATCTGTAATCTGTTTTCTAGAAGATTTTCACTGTGCAATTTCTCCGTCTTCCTCTTTTCTTCAAAAAAAAAATATACGTTTTTTGGTTTTCCAGAAGATTTTTACAGCATCAATTCTCTGCCTTCATCATCTATCCGAACCAGGTTGATTGAACATTGTTGGGCGACCATAGAAAAATGGTCAGATTTACACTGTCTTTTTGAAAAATGGTTAGATTTACACTGTATTTTTTAAAAATGGCCAGATTTACACTGTATTTTTGAAAAATGGTCAAACAGATTTTTTTTAATGAAAAATGGCTAAATCGTTTTTTAACCTATTTTCGTGCTTGAGTCAAGTTTCACGTTCACACCCAGCCACTATTTGATTTAATTATAAAAAAAATTATCTTTAAATCAAGGAATTACAATATCTATCTTCTCTCTCCTACCTCTCAAAAATCAAAATCAGATTTTATTTTTATTAAAAGTGAAAGATTACATAGAAATTAGGTTTTCATTTTTAATTTTCGATTAGATTCTTAGATTTTAATTATCTAATTAGCATATTCATCGTTTTTCCCAACTTTTTGTCATCCATCGATTGTTTGCTCTGTCATTCATATCACCATTGTAAGGGTTATTGATCTACATCATAGGTATGTTAAATATTGTATTTTGTATTTATCTATCATTATTTTCCTCTTTGTATCTTATTTTTCAACACAAAGTATTTTTTTTTAATTCTTTTTCAAAGTCTTCAATGGTTTCCAAATGAAAGCTTTGGAGGAGGAATAGAATGGAGAAAAGTGTCCAAAAGAAAATCGAAGGTTTCTCAATTTCTTTGTAATGGTTGAAAGAAGATGAGAATGGGAAAGACCGCACAAACTGAAGAAAATTGGGAAGAATCTCAAGGGTTTCAGATTTTTTTTTTTTAAAAAAATAAGGTGAATACTAAATCCCAATTTTCAAATTAAGTTGAAGGGAAAGAGTGAGTAATGATTTCTTCTCGTTTTTTAAATGATTTGATTTTTACCATAGTAAATTATTTGCATATTGTCTAATATGTTAGTTTACTATATACACTGTATTTGCATAATTTTTTTACTGAATATATTGTATTTGCATAATTTTTCTTTTTATAAACTTGAATGTTTTTTTATTGTTCTCCGTTGTTCAAGATTGAAATCATTTGCAAGTTTAATGATTACACTTTGAAGTTAGGTTATTGAGGGTTTGGAAAAGAAAATACGGTTTTTTTGTGTAAGTGAATTTATTAATTAATTCAATCATTTTCGTGCCGTCCCTATTTTGGTACGAGTTAACAATCCCTTGATTTGTGCGATGTTTGTTATCTTATTTGTTAGGAAATCCTCAGATATGGCCAGGAATTACAGGGTAGTTTCGAAAATTATCCTCCTATTTTTTCTCTCTATTTTTTGAATTCAAATCTTTAAATTTATATTCCATTTAGTTTGAATTTCTGTTATTATTTTGCTAAATGTATTAATAAGCTAGATTCTCTCCCTTATTTATGGTGTATTTGGTTTATTTTATTTTCTGAATTGAGATTTGGATAGGGGTATTTTTGTCCACTTAGTTGCCAAAAGAGTTTACTAAAAATAGCTTTTGGCCATTTATCAAATTGGAATTTCGAATGGCCCTTTTTTCAAACCAGCTGTTTTTATTTAACCATTTATCTGGTTGCCCCAAAAACAAATTATGGAAGTCATTTTTTTACCAAAGATAGTAGAAGAAAATTAAAGTTAGATAATAATATTTCAATCCACAAATTTGTGAACTCTAGTACTCCTCCAACTTAAGGGGGTCAATTTTTCTTTTTAATTTTAGATATATATATATATATATATATATATATATATTTGTACTAAATTCAATTGTTAAAGAAAAGTTGCAATCATAAAAATCTATTTATTATTATTAATTAATGTCGATGACATGGTTGTAAATTTAGAAATAAAGGTAGGAATAGAGTAATCCAAAAATGTCTTTTTAACACACTTCATTTTATATATATAAAAAATTAATTATATGGATTAAAAAAATTATCTAACAAAATTAGCATGTGTTTTAATTTTAAATTTAAAAAAGGTTCATAAGTTCCTTCTATATTATAAATAGATAAATTTATTTCATTATTGAATGTTAATGTAATGGTAAAAATGACAAAATTAAAAGAAATCGTTATTAATAATAAAATCAAATTAATTGTAGTTTTTATATAAATAGTTATTATTATTAGTTTACAATTATAAAATGATATCAAAATTAACTTATGCATTTCTTATTCGTCAATATTTTATTATTCACCCCATTAAAATATTAATCATATTCTTAATTATCATTTTTTTACAATTATTCTTAATTATTAACAATATATATTTTTTAATGTTCTTAGTTATATCCTTAATTTTCTTAAATTTGAACTTCCAAATTGTTGTGTAAAATGAGTAGAAGAGACAAATTTAGGGTCGAAGGAAATAAAATCAACATAAAACTTTTGACCTTCTAAAAAATTTATATTCTATCATTAAATATAATTAGATAAAAATATTAATTTTATAATTTAATTTATCTACATGGAGGATACTTTTTACATTCTACCTTTTCACATTTCATATATGCATTTAATTTTTATGGGTGCATTTAAATTGCATTATCTCCTACACCAAAATCTTAGTAAACTTTAGGTTACATTTTATTGTTTTTAATATATCAATTAAAAAATATATAGTTATTTTCTTTTTTAAAAAAATGAAAATTTTATTTTACCTAAGTTGGACTAATTATTTTTTTTTTATTAAAAATTCTAATTATTTCAATGCTAACTTTTTGTTATGTATTTTTTTTTTCAACCTTAATAAAGATAAAATTAATTTACTAATTTGATTTCATATTATAATTATAATCAAAGAAAAATTATTTAATTTCTTGGGAATGTGGAATGAGAAAACTTTTTTGTATTCCAATCATTCATATTCCATATAAATTATGGTGGACAAATAATTCTTAATTTATTATTGATAATTAATTAATGTATTGTTTATAATTAATTAAAAAATTTGTGTGACATTAGGTACATGATTATTTTCTCAACAAAAGAAACATACTTTGTAATTGTTCAATAAGTTCTTATTTTTTCAACAAACATTTTCAATAAAAAAAAATACACGAATTATAAAAGAAAAAAAAAATTAAGAACTTAGCTATACACTTGTTTCTTCAATAAAAAAGAAAACATGAATTATTAATACACTGTTATTCCAAGTTCATCAAACTTGAGTTGTAATGTCGCAACTCTTGGGGTTTGGGATATAGATAATGACACAAGCATCCTTTGCATCTTGAATGTAACACCAACAACCAAGAAATTTCCCTAATGTTACTTCGAAGGCGCATAATACTATTACCTAGGGGGTTCATCTTCAACTGAGATTTTCTTGATCTTTCAAGAACCCTTTGTAGAGCTTCTGGACGTCCTCTTCCTATCTTGGATTTGAAAAGTATATCATCTTGAGATGTTTTAAAGATTGGAGAGCTTTTGAGAGCAAGACAATGAGAGAATAAAAATAAAGAATAAAGAAAGAACAAAGTTGAAGGTGTGTGGTGAAAAAATGGTGAAGAAAACCCTTTTTTATAGTAGTAGAATGTGGGGTTATAAAACTTTTTGAATTCTAAAACTTTTAATTTTACAGTTTGAATTAAATTAAAGGAAAAAATCATTTAAGTGGTAGGAAAAACCTTTAGTATTCCAACCTTTAAGATTCTATAAATTTATTATTGAGAATTAGTTATTAATTAATTAATATACTATTTATAATTAATCGTTAATGACATATCTTGTAATTTAGTAAATCAAAGAAAGGACAAAAGTGTCCAAAAATGTTTTTCCAACATCCAAATAAATTACTTTTAAAACTTATTATTTTAATATTGTAGTTGAAAATTTAGGTCTAGACGACCTGCTAACGTGGCAAGTCATATGTGAAATACTTTTTTTAAAAAATGATTTTTAGAGACGTTTTTTATTTTTTATTTTAGTACTGATACATTTGGGGGTGGGAGAATTCGAAACTCTGACCTCATGGTCGAGAGTACATGCCAATTACCGCTGAGCTAAGCTCGCTTTGACGATTTTTAGAGACGTTCTATGTATGATTATGAGCTGGAGCACCTGGTTTAGGTATCTTTTTTAATGTTTTTAAATAAATTGAATATTATATTACAATTTATTCTTGAGCTGGAGCACCTGATTTAGGTATTCAAGGTCTAGAAACCGTCGCTTTGCGAGCTCGAGCTTGATGAAACACAATTTTTCTCCCTTTCCTGCGGTTTACTTTTTTTTTTCAAAAAATCAAATAAGTAATTATATTTTTAAAAAATGTTTTAAACAAGTTGAATTTTATATTACAATTTATTTCCTTTTAGCAATTGAAACTTAATTAAGTATTAAAATCAAATAAGTAATTGTACTTTTTTAATGTTAATTTATTCTCTTTTCTTGATGTAATCAAATCAAATGAGTAATGACATATCTTAATATTTTAAATAAATTGAATACTATATTACACTTATATTCATGATGTAATTGAAATTTAATTAAGTATTCAAATCAAATAAGTAGTTGTATCTTTTTTAATGTTTTTAAATAAATTTAATATTATATTAAAATTTATTCTCTTTCCTGGAAGCAACTGAAATTTAATTAAGCATTTATTATTTAAACATTTTTTATTGAGTTCACATATATATTGATTCAAGATAGTAACCCCTTTGACATCTCTTCATCGACAAAGAATTCTCAATGTGAAAACATAGAGACAAAAGGTTGATCTCTGAATATGTATTTTTTTTTTTAAAAAAAAGAAGATAGATATATGTATTTGTCAATTAAAATTAATTCTACTAATAAAAATATATAATGATTAAATTTAAATTTAAATTTAATTTGAGTAGTATTACTTTTATTTTATTTTATAAAAGAGAGTGTTTAAATAATTAACGCTTAATTAAATTTCAATTGCTTCTAAAAAAAAGGAGATAAGTTGTGATATAAAATTTAATTTATTAAAACGTTTAAAAGAATACAATTTGTTATAGGTAATTTTGGACCACCACAGCGTACGAGGAGCTGACAGGACAACCGGGAGGAGATAGGACCAGGCAGTGGCGGATCCAGAAATTTCACATAGGGGGGCACAATATACATAAAAATGTAATAGTTTTTTTTATCACTGATAAATTCTATCAATGATAAAAAAAAATTATCATTGATAGATTCTAAATGATATAAAACCTTCTATCACTAATAGAAATCTATCTTTCTATCACTGATTGTAAGATTGATTTCTATCCGTGATAGAAAACTATCCTTCTATCATTGATAGAACTAGCAAAGATATAAATCTTCTATTACTGATAGAAAACTATCATTTTTGTTTTAAAACGTATTTGTTTTTGTAGATGTCAAAGCAAAACAACATGAAAATTGAACCCGAAGAAAAGAAAAGCACAAAGCGAAAGTTGAAATTTAAACAATGGGAGCCCTCAAAAAAAAAAAAAAAATGTACAAAATTATCATGTAATCAAATACAATGTTGAAACAAAAAAAGAACCCAGCATCCCGTGTGATTTGATCCCTGGCCTGTTAGGAACACAAAGTGCCCCCACTACCATTGAGCCAGAAACCAATTCTGATGTAAAATATGATTTTTATTTATTAATATTATAAACGTTCTTTTATATTATATTAAAAATATAAAGACGGGATAATTTGAGGGGGGGCACGTGCCCCCCCTGGCCCCTTCATGGATCCGCCCCTGGGACCAGGAAATGGACCCAGAGGGAGACCATACCGACGGGCCGGGCCAACGTGGCCCGACCCGTACGGTCGGCCTCGGCCCAAACGGGCCGAGTCCGTTTGCCTCCGCTTGGCCCCTACCGCTTCCAGCTGCCTCGGTCCAGCCTGCTTTGTCCCAGAACGCCTCCAAACCCTAGGAGTCCGAGCAGGTATTTATACCCCTCTTCACCATCGAAGAAGGGGGCCAAAGACTCGATTCTTGACTTCTTTCTCTATTTTCTAGCTGCTCAGTTTCCTGACTTAGGCATCGGAGGCGGTGTGGCCTACACCACACCGGTGTCCAGTGATTCTTGCTGGTCTTGCAGGTCACGTCTTCCCCAGCTTCTACAAATTCATTGTTGGTGTCACGTGAAGGGCAGGTGGATTGCTTGGCCAAATTTTGGCATCAACACAATTACTTATTTGATTTCTTGAGAAACAAATATCAGAAAGAAATAGAAGAAAACAAAAAGGAAAACACTGCATAAAAAAAAAAAAAAAAAAAAATCCAAATTCTGGTTTCACGAAACTCAAACTCAGAAAGCTTCAATTTTTAATGTTGTAAGATGTTGTAGCAACTACCAATTTGGTAAGAGACGATTTTTTTTTTTTTTTTTTGAAAGTGCTGAAGAGATGGTCTATATTAGTGTGCATTTTTTATATTTCAAAATCGTTGGAGACAACCTACTTAAAAATTGTTTTTTCATTTTTCATTTTTATTTTTTAATCGTCCACATGCGACTTAGTCACGTCTTGAACCGAGAACCTGCTAATAAACTACAAGATTAAAATAATAAGTTTTCAAAGAAACTTTATTTTACTAATAATTTTTAAAATATATGATATAATATTAATAAATAAAAAGTCGCATGCACACATGATAATATTCTCATTTTATCTGTATCGAAATTGAAATGAATTCTTAGAAAACAAAAAAACAATTTTTTTTTAATTTAATCTTCTAATCTTTTCCATTATAAATTTGACCCCCTATAATCACATCTCTCTCTCTCTCTCAAGAAGAAGAAGAAGAAGAAGAAATGGGAAGCAGTGAGGCAAGGAGGTAACACACTGGAACATTTGGCTAAAACTTTAATATCATTTTCAACTTTTTCTCTTTAATTCTTCTCTCCCTCCCTTCAATGGTTTTTTTTTTTTTTTTGAAAAAAAATAGTTAATATAGTACATCATATAGGTAAGAAATAAAAAACTCGAAATTATAACGACGTTTTACATCTCTTTATCGCTTGAGTATGTTCATATAAACCTCTCTAATAGATATTTGAATTTATACAGTTCTTTTTCAATAGATCACATGTGATTGAAGTAGGATACTTTAAGTGCTACAGATTTATGCTAAGATTGTTTTGCATTAATTTTCATAGAGGAAAAATTTAGGTGAGAGGAGGAAGAGGAGGACAAAAAGAAGAAGCTTTTTTCAAAAAGGTTTTTTTTTTTTTTTTTTTTTTTTTTTTTTTTTTTTTAATAATTTAGCCTAAGTTTTATATCTCAATTATACATATCAATTGCAAACATGAAATAATGCTGAACTTTATTCTTTCTTCTTTCTTAGTATTACAAATTTACAATTGCAGCGTTAATCTGATGCAATTTATTTTGATTTTTTTAAAACAAAAATAAAAGTTTGAAAAATATAAGGTAGCTTAGAAATTCAATTTAGGAAATTATAGGGATTTTTGCTAGTATATGATATTGAGATGTATATTGAGTGGACTTTAATAATGTGAATTGATGATGTTATGTCTAACCAATAATTAAGGTTTTTTTTTTATTATTTATTTATTTATTCATTTATTTTAGTACAGGACCAATAATTGAGTTAATAAACCAACCTTAGTTCCACGCCAATAAACATTTTTGTTATATGTTTGTTTTTTTTTGGGCATATCTATCCATCAATCAATGACCTAACAACATTTTTGTCCAAGAAAGTACACAAGAAGAAGCCCCTATGTAATTTCCATTTCCTAAAAAAAAAAAGATAGTCATTTCCATCAGCTTGTTTATGTTATATTTAACTAATAAATGGATTCAATGTTAGAGATGTTTTATTAGTTTAATAATCATTTCATTTTTCTTAGTTTTGTTTTTAAAAATTAGGTTTATAAATACTATTCCATCCATGAGTTTTTGTGTTTGTTGTTTACTTTCCAAGAGTGTTTTCAAAATCCAAGTAAAGTTTGAAAAACTAAAAAATGAAATGGTTTTTGTTTTTAAATTTGGTTTGAAATTCAAATGTTTTTTTTTTAAGAGAGTTGAAAACTAAGTAAATTATAAATAAACAAACACAAATTTCGAAAAAAAAAAACTAAAAATGAAAGGGTTGTCAAATCATATCTAAATTTTTTTCCATAATAATGATATCTCGTGTTGACCACTATTATATTTTTGACAACATGAAGAGATGAATGCAAAAAAAAAAAATAGAGAGAGAAAAAAGAGAGATATATAAGGTAGATTTTTTCTTTTCTTTTTTCAACATGATAAATAATTTATCAAATTTTTAATAGTGACAAAATAGGTATTCATCTGCCTAGATAAGCATTATTATTTGGAAAATACTTGACTGTGTAGGGATCTCCCTATACACCACCATTAAAACATCGACAATTAAAAGAGATAAAATAAAATGAACAATACTTGGCTGCATATTAGTATGTAGGAAACCCTACATACCCCATTAAAATCTTGACAACTAAGAAAGAGAGGTAGAAATAGAGAAAAAAAAATGATCTTTCATAGTTGTCAACATTTTGATGGTGGATCCTTACATACCGGTTTGCAGTCAAGTTTTTTCAAATAAAATTTTTATTTTTATTTTTTATCTTTTTCTCTCTTAATTGTCAAAATATTAATGGAGTGTGTCAGTAGATCCCTACACACTGGTATTACACACTGGTATGCAACAAAATATTGTTGTTATTATTTTTCATCAACATTTACAACCCCTACAAAAAGTTTGCTTTCTACTTTCTCCCTCTCTCTTGTTCATACAAAAATGTAGTGGCATACATCAAGAATTCTCACTCAGCTTCAGCAAAACATTTGTTCTTAAATCTCATACACTTTCATCCAAAATCAAGTTTCCTTTCCTCTCCTTTGCATCTTATACTATTAAGTATCGACTACTCTAAAAAATTTCCTCCTATGTCTTTGAACAGGCTAGAGGGGAAAGTAGCACTAATAACTGGAGGAGCAAGCGGAATAGGCGAATGCACAGCAAAATTGTTCGTCCACCACGGCGCCAAAGTAGTAATAGCCGATATCCAAGACGACCTCGGCCAAACACTCTGCACCACCACACTCGGCGGCCCAGCCAACTCCCTCTACATCCACTGCGATGTCACCAACGAATCCCACATCCAAGCCGCCATTGAAACCACCCTCAAAACCTTTGGCAAGCTTGACATCATGTTCAACAACGCCGGCATAACCGGTCCCAACAATCCCCGAATCATCGACAACCTCAAAGACGACTTCGAACGAGTCCTCTCCGTCAACGTCACGGGCGTGTTCCTCGGCATCAAACATGCAGCGCAGACCATGATCCCAGCCAAAACCGGCTCCATAATATCGACTGCAAGCGTGGTGTCGTACGTTGGAGGTGCAGCGTCGCATGCTTATACGTGCTCGAAGCATGCAGTGGTGGGGCTGACGAAGAATGCAGCGGTGGAGTTGGGGCAGTTTGGGATAAGGGTGAATTGCTTGTCGCCGTATGCATTGGAGACGCCTTTGGCTACCAAGTTTTTTGGGTTGGAGGGTGAGGATTTTGAGAAGTCTATGAACGCTGCGGCCAATTTGAAGGGGGTTACGCTTAAGGCTGAGGATGTGGCTAATGCGGCTTTGTTTTTCGCAAGTGATGAAAGTAGGTATGTCAGTGGCCATAATTTGTTGATCGATGGTGGGTTTGGTATTGTTAATTCCTCTGTCAAAGTGTTTCAATATCCTGAAATGTAGGTCGATTGGCTGATTACGACAAATTATTTGAGGAGGTTGATGCAATGTGATCGGGAGTTTTATATCACTGGATGTGAGAGAAATTAAAAATTTTGATTTCAACCTCCATTCAATTGCTTAGAAGATAAGAGCTACAATCGACCAAATTAAATAGTTTTCTGGTTAATCGATCACTATTTACTAGTTTTGCGTTGCTTTTTTAAAAAAGAAATATTGGTCTTTTTCTTTTTCATGTAATTTGTGTGTAATAAGGCTCTATTCAAGAAATCTATTAGTGATAGATCTTGAGTAGTGGCACTTCCTCATTTTTTTTTTACAATAATGTGGGTTGTTTGTTTATTTATTTTATATTTTATGTATTAATAAATCTTATAGTATATATATTGGATTTTAGGGGTGTTTAATTTGGTTAGTAATCCAAAAAGAAATAATTTGATGAGAAACAAAGTTTTTTTTTCCTCTTCTCTTCTTGATAATAAATGAGAAACAAAGTTATATTTTATGTTTGGAGTATTTTTCGAATATGTGTTTGATATAACTTTTTTAAAAAGCTTATTTTAATAGGATATAAGTTGTTAAACGTGTGTCCGGTAATATTTATAAATAATAAAAATATTTGTGGTTATTATCTAAATATTTAGTTTGAATTTCAAATGGTATATATTAATTAATTTATTAATATACTTGATGTTATAAATTTTGTATAATTATTATTTTACAATATTAATCTGAAAACAACAAAACAAACCTTGACGACTTTTTAATTGTTATAATTTTATTTAGGGTTATTTAGAAAAATACCCTCAAACTTTATACCTTGTTTCAACATTATTTTTGAACAATAAAAAGTTGCATTAATATCCTTGACCTTTAAAAAAATTCAAAAGTACCCTTAGCTCTATTTGGAGTGATATGGAAAACCGCATGGTTAAGGTTTCTTCTTCTTCCTTTTTGATAATTCCTTCCTCCATAGCCACTTTGATAAATTCTTCCTTAGCTAACATGGTTGAAAACTCTATGAAAGAATGATGGTATTGGTGGAATTGTGGAACACATCCCTTGAAGCTAACTCATTGATTCTAGAGACCCATAAAGAAATACATAATTTGCAAAATAGAGAGTTTGAATCAACAAGAAATGCACAACTCCAAATATGTAGTCATTAAAGGAACTTAACCATAAAGATAAACTTGAAATAATATAACCATTTGGGTTTGGTCATCTTCTTCATTGTTGCTCCTTCACTTCCCATGTAAACCCAATAATGCTGTCCAAATATCAAATTTTGCCATTATTATAGGCAATTTTGGACCACCCCGATGTACGAGGAGCTGACGAGGACAATCGGGGAGAAATCGGGCTGGAAACCGGGCCAAGGAGGCGGAGCCGGTAAGCGGGACGGGCCAAGGCCGAAGGGGTCGGGTTTTTGACCCGACCCCATGCTCGGCCTCGGCCATGGGCCGAGGCCGACCCTCGGCCCGCTCGTGCGGGCCGAGCTCGTTTGGTCCTGTCTGGTCCCCACCGCCTCTGGATGCCCCGGTTTCGCCTGGTTTGACCTAAAACGCCTCCGAAACCCTAAAAAGGCTAGGAGGATGAACAGGTATTTATATCCCTCTTCGCCACTGAAGAGGGGATCCCGAATTCTATCCCTAAACTCTACTATCGATTTTCTCTTTTCTCCTCTTGCTCTTACTTTTCCACGCCCTACCGTTCTGCTTGCTGACTTAAGCATCGGAGCCGGTGTGGCGAGCACCACACCGGTGTGCAGGTTTACTGTCTTGCAGGCCACGTCTTCCCCCCTCATCTACAAATTTACCGTTGGTGGCACGTGAAGGTCAGGTGAGATCCTCTGGCCAAAATCGACCATCAACAGCCATCAAACCATAAATAAATTCACAAAAAAAAAACCATGTGTTTTGGTAATTTCTATACATGAAAATAATGTTTATTTTAAGGAAAAAATACACTTTTGGTCCCTGAGGTTTGGGTTAAGTGACACTTAGGTCCCTGAGTTTTCAAACTCAACAAAAATACCCCTGAGTTTTGAGATAAGTAGCACTTTGGTCTCTGCCGTCAATTTTTCTGTTAAATCTTAACGGTGGCTGACGTGACAATATCATTTTAATAAAAAAAATATTTTTTAATTTTTTTAAATACCAAAATATTAAAATAATAAAATATTATTAATTTATCTTTTTTTTTCTTTAATTTCTTTCTTTCCCTCTCTTTTCTTCTCTCTTCTCTTCCCTTTCTTCACATTTTCTTTTCTTTTTTTTTTTTAAATATAGAAGAGGGAGAGGGAGGAGGCTCCTCCCTCCCTTCCCGACGCCGGCGACGGGAGGAGGGAGCCCTCCTCCCTCCTCCCGTTTCGCGCCGGCGAGGGAGGACCCTCCTCTCGTTTTGCGCCGGAAAGGGAGGGAGGAGCCTCCTCCCTCTCCCTCTTCTATATTTAAAAAAATAAAGAAAATAAAAGGTGAAGAAAGGGAAGAGAAGAGAGAAGAGAGAAGAGAGGAGAGGGAAAGAAAGAAATTAAAAAAAAAAACTCGCCGGCGGCCGGCAGCTGCCGCTCGGAGAACGGCTGCGAACGGCGGCGGCGGCCGACCGCCGGAGTTGAAGAAGATGAAATTGGGAAGAAGAAGTTAGGAGAAGGAAGTGGGAAAGAGGAAGAAAGAGAAAGAGGGGAAAAGTATTAAAAAAATAAAATAATAATATTTTATTATTTTAATATTTTGTATTTAAAAAAATTAAAAAAATAAATTTTTATTAAAATAATAGTGTCACGTCAGCAGCTGTTAAGATTTAACAGAAAATTTGACGGCAGGGACCAAAGTGCTACCTATCTCAACACTCAGGGGTATTTTTGTTGAGTTTGAAAACTCAGGGACCTAAGTGTCACTTAACCCAAACCTCAGGGACCAAAAGTGTATTTTTTCCTTATTTTAATTATTTTGAGGAAAAGGGTTTTGTAGAGTAAGAAGAATTTGCGCAAAAAGAGAGGAAGAAGAAGAAACTCTAAAACACGTTGGTTTTTCATCACCTCTCCTTGCACTAATGATACTTTTGGAAATTTTGAAAAGTAGGATACTAATGCAACTTTTTTAAGGTTTAGGGATTTAGGGATATTATGAAACAAGATACAAAGTTGGGAAGTATTGTAGCAACCAGCGATTTAAAAAAAAAAAAAAAAAAAAAAAAAAAAAAAAAAGAAAAAACGGGCAGAAGTTGGTCAAAGAAAAAAAAAGGAAATGGGGGGAAACTTTCCCCCCAATTCGGTCATTTGACCGTGAATAAAAAAAAAAAAAAAAAAAAAAAAAAACTGAATTCATTTTCTCTCCCTCACGTCCGTCTCTCCCTCCCTCTCTCTCTTTCGGTTCTCTCTCTCTCTCTCGCTCCCTCTCAGCCGCAGTACCGCCCACCGCCGCAAGCCGACGCCGCCGCCTCACGTCGCCGTCTTCAGCCGCACGCTCCGCCGCCGCCGGTAACGTTCTTCTTTTCTCTCTCTCTCTCCTTCGAGTTCTCTCTCTTTCTCCCTCGAATTCTCTCTCTCTAACTCGTCTCTCCCTCGCAGCCTCTCTCTCCGTCTGCACCGTCTCTCTCACCTCCGCGCCGCACGCCATTGTCTTCAGCCGTGAGCCGCCGCCGTTGTTCGCAGATCGCCGCCGCCGCTGCCGTCTTCATCTAGTGGGTAAGGAGTTTAAAAGTGTGGGTTATTGGTCGATTTAATGTTAAATTAAGGATACCCACTGGTTTTAGTTTTCGTTTTCAAGGTGCCCGTGGCGTTGGAGGCCGAGTTGTCGAATCGGAGCGAAACTTGGAAGTTGGACAGCAAGTAGTGTTACTGTTTTAGGTGAGTTTCCGACTTTGGGTAAGTGAACTAAGTTAAGTTTTGAATGATTTAATTATGTTAAAAGAGTACCCATTAATAGTAGCTATTGATTTCTAGTTACCCACAACGTTTGAAGGCCGAATTGTTGAATTGGAGCGAAGTTGGAAATTGGACAGCAAGCAGTAGCTTCATTTGGGTGAGTTTTCGGCCCTCTCAAGTCTTGTGCTTTAGGAAATTTGTTAAGTTTGGTGTGCCAATGGTGTGTGAATATATATTTATGTATGTTTTATGTGTTAATAGACGAGTATTTCGCATCACGTGGTTGGTGTTGTATCGAGTCGTTGGAGGATTTTCGATCAAGCGTAGTATCTCAAGTAAGTAGCCGTTGGAATAGATTCTCTGCTTTAAACTCATTTAAATTGAGTATGGTTGCTATAGCGTGAGTTGAACTTAAACCTTAAGTTGTCCCTTGGAATGTAAGTAGTCATTTGGATTTAAGCTCTAAGTGTCGTCGTTGGGATTAAATCAAGCATGGTTGGTCTTTTTTTTCTTGAAAGCATGGAACTAGTTAAGAATGTCTGAGTTAACGGTCGCATATTAACCTTTGTCGTTGTGTAAGTAGTTATTTGGGAATAAGGATTTTTATTATGTTATGTGGCGTGTTAGTGGATTGAGTGAGTAGCTTTTTGGGCATGAAGTTGTTGTTTTGGAATCATGGTATGCTTGTTGGTAGCGAATTTAAGTTTTGGTTAAGTTTCATGCTTTGGTCAAATATCCCTTGGAACGTTGTATGCTTGTTTGAATATGGTTTAAGTGTCGTTTACTTGGACATGCATTAAGTGTTGCTATGCTTGTAGGACTAAGTAAGTATGTTTGGAATGTTTGATTTATGATTGTTCTGGATTGTGTGCATGTTATGGAGGATGGGTTAAATGATCGATGGAGTGGTGATTGGAGTTGGATTGTGATTCTGACTTGATTGTGTTCATAGAAGTGTATATTCTTACTTCCAGGTGCAAGGAAAAATTTTGGGTTCCCTCTGCGTACGTCGTTATGCTGCCGAATTTTCGGTAGCCTCATGACGGCTTAGGAATCATAATTACCTTGAGGGAAAGGATTAGGAAAGAGAAGGGTATAGGCTAGTGCCTTAGACAAGGGTCGTGTCAATTAAACACCTAGGACTGAGATGTAATAGACTGAAATGAGGGGCTTAATGGGCGGGACTTGGCTTCGCAGTTTAGGTGCCATTTACTAACTGTGGAAGTAAATTCCTGACTTAAACCCATGAACGCCCTACCAGTGAAATGGTAGTTTAGAGCGCTACGCGCCTATTAGTGCCTTGGGGGATGAGACTTAGCTTCACTGACTGGGTGCCATCTACCATCAGTAGGAGTAGAGACCTTCCAAAACTCCCACTTGCGCACTATCAGTGAGTTGGCAAACCTATATATACTTAAAGGTGTACTAATTGAATGCGAGACCCGAACTGAAATGAAATGAAATGGAATGAAATGAAAAGAAATGAAAAGAAATGAAATGATATGAAATGGGATGACCCTGAGGCCTTTAACTCGAATAAGATGTTAAAACTTTTATTGCTACTTACTGAGTATTTTCTTAAATACTCATTCTTTTCCCTTACACACAACTGCAGGTAGAGGCAAAGGTGTACGGAACGCGTGACGGAGAGCTGCTGAGCCATGGATCTCCTTTAGTTTAAGTCTTCCGCATTTTACGTTTTGAAATGTCCCTTTGAACTTGTATTGAACGATTTACGTTTATTCCGCTTTTAGTTTGTTTGATTTTCTAAAGCTGTTGTTTGTTTTGTTTTAAACTGGGATCCCAGATTGAAATGTTTCGCAAATTTCTAAGTATGGTTTCTTTATATGGAAATTTTTCCGCCGTTCTTAGAAGTAGAATGAAATGCATGTAGTAACGGCCTTAGGATCTAGGCATGAAAAGTAGGGTCGTTACAGTTGGTATCAGAGCTCTAGGTTATAGGTTCTGTAGACTGGTTTACATCGTAAACCTTAGGTATGTCCATGGCTTATCAGCAAGCATCCGGTCACGCCAGGTACACGTTTGATTACTTTGTAGTTTGGAAATGTTATATGTTATACATGTTCTTAAAAGATCCATGTTGTGGGAAAGATATGCATAGGGTTTAGTACCTATGATTTGTTTAAAGGATTCAAGCCTGTTAGTAAGATGATAAAATTTTTGTGAAATAGATCATGCCTCCCCGAGCACAAGGACGTGGAAGAGGTCGAGGAAGAGGACGTGGCAGGGGTCG
Organism: Luffa acutangula; assembly: GCA_036850905.1. Classification (NCBI taxonomy): domain Eukaryota; kingdom Viridiplantae; phylum Streptophyta; class Magnoliopsida; order Cucurbitales; family Cucurbitaceae; genus Luffa; species Luffa acutangula. Next base: position 49,778,653 of record CM072096.1, on the reverse strand, counting down.
TACAGCCCCTGAGCAAGTCGTGCCGCCAGTAGAGCAGGAAGGAAACCTACCAGAAAACCCACAAGTGGAACAACCGGGGCCTGCGGTAGGACCTGTCCCGGTGGATATTCAGGCAATAGTTCAGACCGCAGTGCAGGCTGCAGTTGCAGGCGTGCTTGCAGGGCGACAGGCCCAAGCGCCTCAGAACAACGAAGCCGCCTTATCACGGGAGGCTAGGTGCTTAAGAGATTTCAGGAAGTGGGACCCATGTCCGTTCGATGGAGCCTCAAGGGATCCCACAGTAGCAGAGTTGTGGCTGTCCTCCATCGAGACTGTTTTCCGCCACATGAACTGCCCGGAGGACCAGAAAGTGTATTGTGCCGTGTTCTTGTTACGAGATAACGCCCTGATTTGGTGGCAATCGATTGAAAGGACCTTAGACGTCAGCAACGGACCTGTCACATGGACTCAGTTCAGGGGGGAGTTTTTCAGGAAGTATTACCCTGCCGCCTCCCGATTCAAGAAGCAATCAGAGTTTGTGGCTCTTACGCAGGGAAACCGAACGGTAGAAGAGTACGAGACTGAATTTGCCAGACTGTCACGGTTTGCCCCTGCCCTGGTAGCTGTAGAGGCTGATAAGGTGGAACGCTTCATCACAGGCTTAAAGGAAGAGATTCAGGGCAATGTGGCAGCCCATGAACCCCAAGACTATGCCACAGCAGTTAGGGTGGCACAGCTAGTTGATCGACGACCGACAGCTGTCTCTTCAGAACATTCCTCAGGTCATAAGCGAAGGTACGATCAGATGAGCTCGAACACACAGAGGGGTCACCGTTACCCTAGACGAGGTCCGCCCCAGGACCGTCGACAGAGAGCACAAAATCAGTCAGGGCCTAATCAAGATAGGCCATTATGTCAGACCTGTAGGAAGTACCACTGGGGTCGTTGCTTGGCAGGGACCCGTATTTGTTTCAAGTGTGGACGGGAGGGGCATATCGCTCCGAATTGTAATCAGAAGAAAGCTAATTATGCCGACCAGCCGTCCAGTTCGAATCAGGCATCTGGGGTGAGACCAGCACAACATCAGGGCAAGATATTTGCCACCACCCGACAAGAGGCCGAGGACCTTAACGCAGTAGTGACAGGTACCATCCCTATCCTCGGCCACTATGCTTTTGTGTTGTTTGATTCGGGTTCTACGCATTCTTTTATTTCTGCATCATTTGTAAGTCAAGCCAACCTAGAACTAGAACCGCTAGGCTATGTTTTGTCAGTCTCAACCCCTGCAGGGGTAACACTACTAGCTAGTGAAGCGGTGAAAGCCTGCCAAATGTTAGTGTCTGATCGATCGATGGATGTGACGTTGATCGCCCTGGATATGAGTGATTTTGACGTTATTTTGGGAATGGAATGGTTGGCTTCTAATTATGCCAACATAGACTGTCATCGTAAGGAGGTGATCTTTAACCCTCCGTCAGAGGCAAGCTTCAAGTTTAAAGGATCGATGATCAAAGGTGCTCCTAAAGTGGTCTCTGCAATAAAGGCGAGAAAATTGATTAGCCAAGGAGCCTGGGGCTTATTGGCTAGCGTGGTTGACACCAGGAAAACCGAGGCATCAATGACCTCAATTCCGGTAGTAAGGGAGTTCACAGATGTGTTCCCTGAAGATCTGACAGGACTACCACCAGCACGAGAGGTTGACTTCTGCATTGAGCTTGAGCCAGGTACTAGTCCGATTTCTAAAGCCCCATACAGGATGGCTCCAGCGGAATTGAAAGAGCTTAAGGTCCAGATTCAGGAGCTGTTGGACAAAGGTTATATACGCCCCAGCGTTTCGCCGTGGGGTGCTCCAGTTTTATTCGTGAAAAAGAAGGATGGGACAATGCGTTTGTGCATCGACTACCGGGAACTGAACAAGGTAACAATAAAGAACAGATATCCTCTGCCCAGGATTGATGATCTTTTTGATCAGCTTCAAGGTGCAGCAGTATTCTCTAAAATAGATCTACGGTCAGGTTATCATCAGTTGAGGATTAGAGAGGACGATGTACCCAAGACAGCTTTCCGAACCAGGTATGGGCATTACGAATTCACTGTGATGTCCTTTGGGCTTACTAATGCTCCCGCAGTTTTCATGGAATTGATGAACAGGGTATTCAAGGAATTCCTAGATTCATTCGTGATTGTTTTTATCGACGACATTCTTATCTACTCCAAGACAGAAGAGGAACATGAGGATCATCTCAGGAGAGCTTTAATTACCTTAAGAACGAACAAGTTGTATGCCAAATTCTCTAAATGTGAGTTTTGGTTACAACGAGTTTCCTTCTTAGGGCACGTGGTTTCGAAGGAAGGTGTCACAGTAGATCCATCCAAAATAGAGGCAGTGACCAATTGGTCTCGACCTACTTCAGTCAGCGAGATTCGGAGTTTCTTGGGGTTAGCAGGCTATTATCGTCGTTTTGTGCAAGGTTTTTCCAGTATAGCCGCACCTCTAACTCAGTTGACTCGAAAGGGTATTCCCTTCGCGTGGAATGAAGCTTGTGAGGCAAGCTTCCAAGAGCTTAAGCAGAGACTAGTGTCAGCACCAGTACTTACAGTACCTGATGGTTCAGGAGAATTTGTTATTTACAGTGATGCTTCAAAGAAGGGACTGGGTTGTGTGTTAATGCAGCATGGTAAGGTCATTGCTTATGCGTCTCGTCAGCTGAAAGATTATGAGAAGAACTACCCGACCCATGACTTGGAATTGGCAGCAGTGGTCTTTGCGTTGAAGATTTGGAGGCACTATTTATATGGAGAGAAAATCCAAATCTTCACGGACCACAAAAGTTTGAAATACCTCTTCACCCAGAAAGAGTTGAATATGAGACAGCGGAGATGGTTAGAGTTAGTAAAAGATTATGATTGTGACATCCAGTACCACCCGGGTAAGGCAAATGTGGTTGCAGATGCCCTCAGTAGGAAGACCGCTCATTCGTCTGCTTTGATTACTACTCAGGCTCATATATTGGATGACTTGGAACGTGCAGAGATTATGATTGCAGTGGGCGAAGTTACAGCACGCCTAGCTCAGTTGACAGTTAAGTCGAGCTTGAGACAGAGGATCATAGATGAACAACCAAGTGACCCTGACCTTGTTGTTAAACGCAGTCAAGTAGAGGCGGGGCAGGTGAACGAGTTTTCTGTATCTTCAGACCTCGGCTTGTGTTACCAGGGTCGCTTATGCGTACCTGAGAATGCCGAACTCAAACAAGAATTATTAGCTGAGGCACATAGTTCACCTTTTTCAATCCATCCAGGAAGTACGAAGATGTACCATGATTTGAAACAGTATTACTGGTGGCAGGGCATGAAAAGAGAGATAGCGGATTTTGTCAGTAAATGCCTTGTTTGCCAACAGGTGAAAGCCCCGAGACAGAAACCAGCAGGCTTGTTGCAGCCGCTGAGTGTTCCAGAATGGAAGTGGGAGCATATATCTATGGACTTCATCACAGGATTGCCTAGAACGGTCAAGAGTTACACTGTGATTTGGGTCATTATCGACAGACTCACCAAGTCAGCGCACTTTCTCCCTGGAAAGCCTACTTATACTGTTGAAAAGTGGGCACAGTTATACATGACGGAGATAGTCAAGCTTCATGGGGTGCCGGTATCAATCGTGTCAGATAGAGACCCTCGGTTCACATCTAATTTTTGGAGGAGTTTGCAAAGAGCCTTGGGTACTCAGTTACGTTTCAGTACAGCTTTTCACCCTCAGACAGATGGTCAAACTGAGCGATTGAACCAAACTCTAGAAGACATGTTGCGAGCATGTGTCTTGGATTTCTCAGGTAGTTGGGATGCACACCTGCACTTAATGGAATTTGCCTATAACAATAGTTATCAAGCAACCATCGGTATGTCACCGTTTGAGGCCCTTTATGGGAAGAGATGCAGGTCCCCTGTTTATTGGGATGAGGTCGGAGAACGTCAGTTGTTGGGACCTGAATTGATCCAAGCCTCCAGCGAGGCTATTCGCACAATCAGGTCGAGGATGTTAACAGCTCAAAGCCGACAGAAGAGCTATGCTGATACAAGGAGAAGAGATTTAGAGTTTGACGTGGGTGATCATGTTTTCTTGAAGGTAGCTCCGATGAAAGGAGTATTGAGGTTTGGAAGGAAGGGCAAGCTCAGCCCGCGTTTCATTGGTCCGTTTGAGATTTTAGAACGGATTGGTCCGGTAGCTTATCGTCTAGCGTTGCCGCCTTCGCTTTCGGCGGTACACAGTGTTTTTCATGTCTCCATGCTGCGAAAGTATTTGACAAATCCAACCCACAGAGTGGACTTTGAACCCTTGCAACTCAGCGAGAACTTGTCTTATGAGGAGGAACCTGTGCTAATTCTTGACAGAGAGGTGAAGGTCCTTCGCAATCGCGAGATAGCTCTCGTGAAGGTCCTTTGGCGAAACCATTTGTCTGAAGAGGCAACGTGGGAGAGAGAAGATGAAATGATGGCCAAGTATCCAGAGTTGTTCCAGTACTAACAACTTTCGAGGACGAAAGTTCTTTTAAGGTTAGTATGATGTAGCAACCAGCGATTTAAAAAAAAAAAAAAAAAAAAAAAAAAAAAAAAAAAGAAAAAACGGGCAGAAGTTGGTCAAAGAAAAAAAAAGGAAATGGGGGGAAACTTTCCCCCCAATTCGGTCATTTGACCGTGAATAAAAAAAAAAAAAAAAAAAAAAAAAAAACTGAATTCATTTTCTCTCCCTCACGTCCGTCTCTCCCTCCCTCTCTCTCTTTCGGTTCTCTCTCTCTCTCTCGCTCCCTCTCAGCCGCAGTACCGCCCACCGCCGCAAGCCGACGCCGCCGCCTCACGTCGCCGTCTTCAGCCGCACGCTCCGCCGCCGCCGGTAACGTTCTTCTTTTCTCTCTCTCTCTCCTTCGAGTTCTCTCTCTTTCTCCCTCGAATTCTCTCTCTCTAACTCGTCTCTCCCTCGCAGCCTCTCTCTCCGTCTGCACCGTCTCTCTCACCTCCGCGCCGCACGCCATTGTCTTCAGCCGTGAGCCGCCGCCGTTGTTCGCAGATCGCCGCCGCCGCTGCCGTCTTCATCTAGTGGGTAAGGAGTTTAAAAGTGTGGGTTATTGGTCGATTTAATGTTAAATTAAGGATACCCACTGGTTTTAGTTTTCGTTTTCAAGGTGCCCGTGGCGTTGGAGGCCGAGTTGTCGAATCGGAGCGAAACTTGGAAGTTGGACAGCAAGTAGTGTTACTGTTTTAGGTGAGTTTCCGACTTTGGGTAAGTGAACTAAGTTAAGTTTTGAATGATTTAATTATGTTAAAAGAGTACCCATTAATAGTAGCTATTGATTTCTAGTTACCCACAACGTTTGAAGGCCGAATTGTTGAATTGGAGCGAAGTTGGAAATTGGACAGCAAGCAGTAGCTTCATTTGGGTGAGTTTTCGGCCCTCTCAAGTCTTGTGCTTTAGGAAATTTGTTAAGTTTGGTGTGCCAATGGTGTGTGAATATATATTTATGTATGTTTTATGTGTTAATAGACGAGTATTTCGCATCACGTGGTTGGTGTTGTATCGAGTCGTTGGAGGATTTTCGATCAAGCGTAGTATCTCAAGTAAGTAGCCGTTGGAATAGATTCTCTGCTTTAAACTCATTTAAATTGAGTATGGTTGCTATAGCGTGAGTTGAACTTAAACCTTAAGTTGTCCCTTGGAATGTAAGTAGTCATTTGGATTTAAGCTCTAAGTGTCGTCGTTGGGATTAAATCAAGCATGGTTGGTCTTTTTTTTCTTGAAAGCATGGAACTAGTTAAGAATGTCTGAGTTAACGGTCGCATATTAACCTTTGTCGTTGTGTAAGTAGTTATTTGGGAATAAGGATTTTTATTATGTTATGTGGCGTGTTAGTGGATTGAGTGAGTAGCTTTTTGGGCATGAAGTTGTTGTTTTGGAATCATGGTATGCTTGTTGGTAGCGAATTGAAGTTTTGGTTAAGTTTCATGCTTTGGTCAAATATCCCTTGGAACGTTGTATGCTTGTTTGAATATGGTTTAAGTGTCGTTTACTTGGACATGCATTAAGTGTTGCTATGCTTGTAGGACTAAGTAAGTATGTTTGGAATGTTTGATTTATGATTGTTCTGGATTGTGTGCATGTTATGGAGGATGGGTTAAATGATCGATGGAGTGGTGATTGGAGTTGGATTGTGATTCTGACTTGATTGTGTTCATAGAAGTGTATATTCTTACTTCCAGGTGCAAGGAAAAATTTTGGGTTCCCTCTGCGTACGTCGTTATGCTGCCGAATTTTCGGTAGCCTCATGACGGCTTAGGAATCATAATTACCTTGAGGGAAAGGATTAGGAAAGAGAAGGGTATAGGCTAGTGCCTTAGACAAGGGTCGTGTCAATTAAACACCTAGGACTGAGATGTAATAGACTGAAATGAGGGGCTTAATGGGCGGGACTTGGCTTCGCAGTTTAGGTGCCATTTACTAACTGTGGAAGTAAATTCCTGACTTAAACCCATGAACGCCCTACCAGTGAAATGGTAGTTTAGAGCGCTACGCGCCTATTAGTGCCTTGGGGGATGAGACTTAGCTTCACTGACTGGGTGCCATCTACCATCAGTAGGAGTAGAGACCTTCCAAAACTCCCACTTGCGCACTATCAGTGAGTTGGCAAACCTATATATACTTAAAGGTGTACTAATTGAATGCGAGACCCGAACTGAAATGAAATGAAATGGAATGAAATGAAAAGAAATGAAAAGAAATGAAATGATATGAAATGGGATGACCCTGAGGCCTTTAACTCGAATAAGATGTTAAAACTTTTATTGCTACTTACTGAGTATTTTCTTAAATACTCATTCTTTTCCCTTACACACAACTGCAGGTAGAGGCAAAGGTGTACGGAACGCGTGACGGAGAGCTGCTGAGCCATGGATCTCCTTTAGTTTAAGTCTTCCGCATTTTACGTTTTGAAATGTCCCTTTGAACTTGTATTGAACGATTTACGTTTATTCCGCTTTTAGTTTGTTTGATTTTCTAAAGCTGTTGTTTGTTTTGTTTTAAACTGGGATCCCAGATTGAAATGTTTCGCAAATTTCTAAGTATGGTTTCTTTATATGGAAATTTTTCCGCCGTTCTTAGAAGTAGAATGAAATGCATGTAGTAACGGCCTTAGGATCTAGGCATGAAAAGTAGGGTCGTTACAAGTATTTTCTATAATTTAGTTTTTTTTTATTTAATACAAAATCTATGCAAGAGAGAGAAAAAAATAATTCTATTTAATACAAAATCTTCAAACCTAACCTCTTTCAAGTTCTCTTTATTAAGTGTTGTATCTTATGACCTGTTTGATAACCATTTGGTTTTTGAAAATTAGGTTTGTTTTCTTTAAATTTCCTCCCCATGGTTTTTCATTTTTGTTAAAACACACTTGAATTCCTAACCAAATTCTAAAAACAAAAACAAGTTTTTGAAAACTACTTTTTTTAGTTTTCAAAAGTTGGCTTGTTTTTTAAAAACATGGGAAGAAGGTAAGTGAAAAGCTAAAGAAACTTAGAATTGGAAGTGATGTTTATAAGCTTAAAAACAAAAAACAAAAAACAAAAAACATAATGGTTATCAAACGGGACCTTAGTGAATGCATAGACATTAATTCCAACCGATAAGTACTGTTAGGGATAACAAATCCTCCACATATCTCTACAATGATATGATTGCAGGGACAAAAGCCCTTGCGCAGTGGAAATTTACTAGACCATTTACTCAACTTTAATTAACAAACCAAAATACCAGTACGTTGGGAAAAATACAGAGACATACATCAACATGGATGAATTCTGCTGTAAGACGACTAAGTTAAGCATGCTGAAAATTGATAATTAAAGGATCTAATCCTAATTATTTAATTTTTTACAGATAAGAAAAATGTCAGAGCCTTACTCTCGTTGACGACTCTAGAGGGCTTCACCAAATCTCCTTTGGGATGAAATCTTCTCTACAATTCCACAGCAGCACCACCAAAAGATCTTTTGAGAATTGTGGGATTCTCTAAATTTTGGAAAGGGAATTGGAGAATTCTGAGAGAGCATTTTCTTCTTCTTCTTCTTCTTTCTTCTTCTTCTTCTTTGATACGAACCGAGGTGTCTTAATCAAGCTACAAGAACCCAAAATGGTTACAAACTTTAGAGTATGCTGATTGGAAGATGAATCTAGAAATTCATGTTCATTCACATGTTTAATGTATAATGTATCTTGTGAATTCATGAACTTGTATTTATGAAGGTTCATGCATGGATTTGAAAAGTTGGGGGTTGAATTTAGACCACATAGATGAAAGGTTGTGTCCTTTCATGATGTCTTTTCATTTAGTATAAATAGGGATGTAATTTGTCATTTGAAAAAAGTTGAAGATTATGAATTAAAAAGCTTTTGCTTATTACACCCTTTGGTGGTGTCTTTTCTTTAAAATCTTGTTTTAGATTTGATGTTAAAAATCAATTCATTGGATTAGTCTTGATCAAGCTAATTCTGGAGTGAGTTGTCTTAGGATTTATGAGTGACCATCATAGATTCTAAGTTTGATCTAAGTTAGCTTTCTTTGTGAGTGTTTGCAAGGATCCTAGAAGGACCTCTAGCTTTGCATCTAACAAACAAGTGGGCGCTTATCAAGTTTGATCTAAGAGTGATTCATCTTCTAACTAAACTCTTGGTTGGAATCATTCGGTAAGTAGTCTTATTTGTGTCCGTTTACAAGGATCCTAGAAGGACCTCTAGCTTTGTAAACTTAAAGCATATTGGACGCTTATCATTTTTTCTTTTCTTCTCTAACCTCAAATGATCACAATGTACTTCATATAGAGATAATGGCAGCAAAGTATACTTCTTCCCATTCAAAGTAAAGGTATACTTGTTGAACAACCCATTATATGTAACCTTTCTATCATATTGCCAAGGTCGGCCTAACAAAATATCTCACGCATGCATAGGTACAACATCACAAAGAACTTCATCCTTATATCTTCCCAAAGTAAAAGAAATAAGAACTTGAGAGTTTACCTTCAATTCTCCTTTGTTGGTCAACCATTGAAGTTTATATGGTTTTGGATGTGGACGAGTAGTAAGTTGAAGCCTTTTTACAAGAAAACTACTTACCACATTTGTGCAACTTCCACTATCAATCACCAAGCTACATGGGTTTCCTTTAATCAAACATCTTGTGTGAAACAAGTTTTCCCTTTGATCTTCAACTTTCTCTTCCTTGATTTGCACATTAAGTACCCGCCTTGTAATCAAGGATATGGAATTACCTTCTTCAATATACTCGTCATCATCGGGTGTTTCATATTTTTCCTCAAGTTGTGCATCATTTTCCTCACATTCATCTTCCGAATCAATCATGCCATTTCTCACCACCGTGACTCTTTTATTGACACAATCTTTACTCATGTGTCCAAACCCTTTGCACTTCCAACATTGAATAGAGCTAGACTTCTCCCTAACCTCCTTTGAAGTTTCAACCTTCTTAGTATTAGAGCTCTCGGCCTCCACTTTTTTGGCAGCCACAAATTTCCCCTTTGATTGCATCGATTCACTGATAGATTTTGATTAATCGGAGTCTATCAACGATAGACACTGATAGACTTTGAATAATCAGAGTCTATCAGCGATAGACACACTACTACAAAATAGGCTTTTAATGACGGTCAATAAAAAAAAACGCGGAGAAATAATGACGGACGAAAAAAAACGCGCTGAAATTTTCGGAAAAAGTTGAAATTAAGAGACCGACGTTGTAAATGGGCTTTAACGGCGGTCAAAGCCCGCCATCAAAGATAACTTTACCTTTACATTTTTCAGCCCTAAATCCCTTCAATGTCTCTCCCTGAATCTCTTCTCACTCACTCTCTACTCAGTACTCTCTCTCCCCAAATCTCTTCTCTCTCACTCTCATCGTCGAACAAGAAATCAACATCATCCTCTTCAATCTTTGGTTGCAAAATCGTCAGCTTGGTCAAGGGCAACAATATCACAGATTCAATCCACCAGGTCCCGAGTTCCTTTCAATCTCGTGATTGGTTATATTCACCGCCTCACAATCCATTTAAAAACCCTTCACTTTCTTTCTTCTTCTTCTTGCTTTGCGAAAGAGGATAGAGCGTCGCCTCACAGCTCTCAGTAATGTCAATCGCCATCTCAAGCTCAATTTTTTCATCGAGCCCTTTGGTAAATCCTCTTCTTACTTTACTCTTCATTTATCTCTTCACTCAAAGCTCTAGGCATCAGTGTTGCACTTCTTCTCTCTCTCACTCTCATCGATGTTGCAACTCTACCTTCGTGGGTAGCATTTTTTCGAAGCCGGAAGGTGGCGGCGTTGGGAGAGACGATGAAGTGTGGTGACCACGAGTTTAAACTTGAATGTTGTGTTGCCTTCTGAATATCTGATTTTAGGTTGCTTAACCTTCGAGAGATTTTGTGTCGAGCCTTAGTTTTAGTGCGAAGGCCAACACTTGGTTGCCACTTGATGGGATAATCAGGTCCTTTTCTCTTCTGCCTCTTTTGTTTTCACATTTTTTTGTGCTTTTACTTGCCTATTTATGCAGTTTCAAGATGATTTTTATGATATTAAGGAAGGTCTGCTCACTATTTTTAATTGCTATTTTGGATGTTAAGAAAATCAGTTAAGAGAATGTGAAATTGATGTGTAGCATTCGATGTTTGCGAGTTATTCTATAATTAATTACATGTTTAATGGCTTATATAGGTTCGTTGTTGGGAAATAATGCAAAATGCGGGTAATGTTGTCAGTACACCGAAAGCTTCAATATCTCACGATCAAATGGTATATAATGATTTGGTTTTTTATTTTGTGGTTTAATGAGAATTTTGATTTTATGGTTTAATTAGAATTTTGTAGTTATGTCAATGCGGTGCCTTTTTATTCATTTACTGTGAGCATGTTGATTCCATTATGCATTTTGTTAGAGATTTTCTTTTCAGATTCTTTCTTCTGCTGGATAACTTTATCAGTGCTTGGATTTTTATGGGTTAAGTCTTTTGACATCAACCATTTTTATTTAGAAAGTTGGAAGTTCTGGGAGACATATAAAGAATAAATGATTATTTGAAGTTATGCATTTATGCTAATCTTATGGTGTTTTGAAAGAAAGTAGTAAAATGAGTTTTCAAGCCGTGCTTTTACGAGCCGCATTTAGTGTCTGCAGAATTCTGTCTCTCTTACATCTTTATGGGTTCCTCTGCTTTGTTTTTGTTTTTGTTCTTGTTTCTCTTTTCCTTATTCTACGAGAATTGAATATTTAATGCCAACAAACACACTTTTTTTTATGTATGGATACTATTATATTTTGTGCTTGTACTCAATATAATTTATTTCTTAAAAGATAAAAATAAAAACAAATAAATAAAGAAAGGGCAATAAATGATTGATCATATATCTTGAATTTTTGTACTTTGAAGTATGCTTCTTTAAATGATTGATCATATATCTTTAATTGTTCAGTATCTTGTCTTGATTCAGTATCTTGGCAAGAAGTAGAATCTTATATAAGAAGTTTATTTGCTTTGAAGAAGATGAAGACTTCATCTCAGAATGGAAAGCATTGTGGTTGGATAGGATTTAAAGATTCTTTGAAGATTAGTTTCTCCCTTGGTTTGATCAGTAGATTTCAAGTTTCATCATGTTGTTCTTTCTCCAAGTCTTATGCTGATTTTCCATTTATTTTGAATGCTTTCATTTTCCCTTTGTGTTTTCTTTTATTTATTGTCTTATGTTTTCACTTCCTTGTGGAGTTTGTATCCCTTGAGCATTAGTCTCTTTTTAATTTTTCAATGAAAAGTTTTATTTCTTTATTTCTTTTTTTTTTTTTTTTAAAAAAAAGGAATTAGGAAGAGAGTGCCTATGAGAGGAGTGCTTATAAATGGTGTCACTGAGGTGGCACGTGAAGATCTAAGTGAGAGGGGGGTGAGTTTCATAGTTTTGTTGGTACTGTAATTTGAGACTTGTTTGTTTTTACTGTCATGAAATTGTTGACAAAGATGTCATTCAAATAAGTGATGGATTGTATCATATTTGCACTGAAAGAGAGTGGGATTGTGCCCTTATCAAAAGTAAGCAACATGCAACATATGTTGTCAATCAAGCTGCTAGTGTGAGCTTTTACATAAGGGCCAAAAAAGAAGGTTTATTTTTATTTTATTTTATTTTTTATGTTATGAAAAACTTTAAATGAAGGAGTAGTGCACTAGAAACCCAAAAGTAAAAAGTCAAAATTGAGGTATTACAAATGAAAGCTAATACGAAGTTTCATAATTGTAAACGAATCCACTTTACTTTAGTTCTGGTCTTCAAATTATGCATGTGTAATTTGTATAAGTGATGTTATAAGAAGCAAGGTTCTTCAGTTAGATACATACATTGAGGTAAGTGCATTTAGCTCTCTCTTTGCTGTCTCTCGTTAATTACTTTTTTTTTTCCATTTACCTCTCTCTTTGATGTGTTTCCTTTATAGGCTGAAAAAGAAGTAGACAATATACATGCGGATGCATCAAAAGTTGTTTGTTCAAAAGAAGTTGTAGCCAAGGGTAAGATGCAAAGCTTTAACTTCATGATACATTAGGAATTGTTGTTTTAGATATGTATGTATACCAAAGAAATGAGGAAAACCCAAGCTAAAGGAATTACGAAAGGCTTCAATTCGATAAAAGTGAATTAAGAGGAGATGACAATTTACACCAAACGATAGCAATGAATTCCTTAATAATTGATGTTGTCTATTCCTATAGTCATTTTCTTGTGGTCTGAGTGTAAAATGTTTCTTGACAAGATGATGTTTCAGGAGCTGCAGATGAGCAAAGAGGACTTGAGGACGGTGCTCTAATAAAGTTGGAGCTGATGGCCTAGAAACCAGTGTAGGTTCTCATTTTTAGTGGCCAAGTAGGTTTTTGTTGAGTATTTGTCCACACTAGCTGACCTCTGTTCTGTTTTTAGCATTTACCGAATGTTAATTTATAGCTTTTTCTTAAAGTTAATATAAATTGGATTGCATTTCTCTAAAATTGGGATGATATTCTGCCTTCTAATTTTATTCCTTTCTTATATCTATAGTTATTTTCTGGGTCTGACTATCAATTATTGTAAGTAGTGAATACACTATTCCTTGTGCCAATTTTATTAGTATTACAATGGAATGTAAATAGGTATTTTCTAGTAGTTTAATGAAACTTGAAAGAGAGACTGCATGGAAGGATTATTATTGATATTGTATGAGGAGTTGGGAATGGGACTCAGTGAAGATGCTTCTACGATCTGCTTGTTGTTGATGATCTTAAGTTTAACCGCATATTGTTTTTATGACAAACCTCTTCTCTTTGTCGAGAAATAAGGGCAGTTGGTTTTAATAAGTTTCATTCTCTTTTGTCTGCATCTACCATTCGAGAGCCTATTGCTAGCCTTTGTGTTCTGATTATTGTATCTGCTGAATGTATGGATTCAAGTTCAAGTGAGCCTCATTTTTTCTATTTGTGGCACATTAAATTTGCAACTTAGTTTTAGGATATTTGGGGTCTTGTTGTGAATCTAAAGTCTTGTGAGGCTGTAGTTGGGTTATTTTTTTTTCATATAGAAGTGTGTTTCTCTTGTTTATCAGGTTTAAAAGTTTTTGGGTTAGTCATATGTATGTCGTTATGCTGTCGAAATTTCTAGAGCAATTGGTTAAAATTAAGATAGATGCTTTAGTAATGTCTCTAGTTGGGTTCTACATATGTCTCTAGTCATATGTAGTCACATTACCTCCAACATTTCGTGAACAAATCAAACATATCAAACTCACAAAGGGAGGGGTTTTCAGTACTGGAAGTGATATGTGGGCAATAGATGGGGGAAGCAGTTGACATCTTCTTGGTTGAATAAGAAAAACTCATCACCAAAGATAGAAGTGCATAATTCTTTGAAGCAAGAGGTATGGACTTAAATTTGGAAGTTCTTCGAGTTGATGGACGTATGTTTGTTATGTGAGTTCTTGTTTTGGCGTTGTATCGAACCTAATTACAATTTGTTTTTCTTAGGTTCTTCAAGTTTGATGTACGAGCAAGATTATGGTGACAAGAATGAAAGTAATTTTGAGGCTTTTAAGTGTAAGTGTAAACTTTTAATCATAGGTGTTTAGTAATTTTGAGGCTTTTAAGTGTAAGTGTTTGTAATTTTATTCATGTATCAAACTTATTCATGTATCAAACTTATATGAATAAAAATTGTATGAACAAATTTGGTTCATTGGTTTATTGAAATGAAATTTGACAAATATTTGATTTCAATACAATTTTGCACATTTAAGATTAAGATTACTTTCTTTACAGTTTGACAAATGAAGAAAATATTGTTCGTATGCCACCGGACAACCAATAATTTATTTTATTAAATTATGAACAAAATGATGACGGGCAATGTCTGTCATTAATAAAGATATTTAATGACGGACATTTAATGACGAACACCTTTAATGACGGACATTTTGTTGGAAAATACCCTTTCAATGACGTATTTTTGATGACGGACGCCTTTTAATGACGGGCATTGCCCGTCATTAAAAATGTCCTCAGTTGGAAAATAACCTTTAATGACGGACTTTTCATGACGGACGACTTTTAATGACTGGCATTGCCCGTCATGAAAAACGTCCGTCATTGTACCTTTTTATGACAGACAGCTTTTAATGACGGGCATTGCCCGTCATTAAAAGTCGTCCGTCATAAAAAGTTACCACGACACTCGTATAGACGACGGACGCCGCCCGTCATGAAAAGTCTTTAATGACGGGCAATGGCCGTCATTAAAAGTGATTTTTGTAGTAGTGACATGAATAGAATATGACTACAACTTTTTGGTCTTGTACAATTAATTTTGCTATATATGCAATTAGTTTGCAACTGTGCTATATTTGCTATTAATTTGGTCCAATTTGACATCTATGCAACTGCCCCAATTTGATAATTAGTCCAATAATAGCCACCAAGCTGCACAATTAACTTAAAATCAGGTTGCCCGATGCAAATCAATTTAACATGCTAAGGGTATGTTTGGTTTCACTTTTCAAGTGTTTAATTTTAAATAAAAATCATTTTAAAAATAATTCCAGTGACAACCACTCAAAATGACTTATTAAAAAATGAGATTGAGAAATAAATCATTTTGAAAGAAACATTTAAAAGCATTTTTTAAAAAAAGAGTTTTTAAACTGGTGTATAAAAACACTTATGAGGAAAATGTTAACCAAACATATGAGTGTTTAAATTCTAAACCATTTTTATACAAAATATTAAAAAAAATGCATTTTTGAAAAACATTTAAACTCAAAAGTATTTCTAAGGGCCCTAAATAAAGACATTCTACATTTTGTCTACTCATTTAAGATTTTAGATACTATATATTCACTCATAACCATCCAAAACATGAAGTTCAATCTGTTCATATTTAGGTCTAAAAATAGTCGGTGACCTTATCAAAATCTCTTATTTTTCTACAAAACTTTGATTATTCTTTATTTATTTTTTTTTTTAATTTATGAAACTGTTGAAGGAGAAATTTTGTCCAATCACAAATTGTCACGTCATTATCTAAAATTAATGACAAAATTATGAATAATTAAATTTGAGACCAATTATAAATTGACATGTGTCCCAAATTTAATTTGAAGACAAAGTTGGCCAATTATAAATTTAAAGAGCCAAATTTCGATTTGATCAATTAATTAGAAAATAAATTATTTTGATCAAATTAATTAACAAAATAATTAATTGGATCAAATTTGGGTCTTTTAAATATTTGGGTCATATGGTTTTGGGTCAAATATGAACCAAACCCAAGACTAAATAGTTGAGCCCAAGATCAATAAAGTCCGAGCCCAAGACCAATAAAGCCCAAGCCCAAGTTGTTAGCCCCAAAAGCCACCGGGGTCCATCCAGCGAGAACTCTATAAATAGAGAGGTCCTCCTCCATATCAAGGGTTCAGAAATTCTACACTCTCACAAAAACGAGTTCAGAGTTTCAAAGCTCTCAAGCAGAACTAGAGAATTCAGAGAGACTCCACCAAGTCTGAAGACCGAAAACTCTCTGCAATCCATAAGTCCAAGTGTTGAACACTTCTTGAAGCCCAAACACTCTTCAAGACTTCAACACTCCTTGAAGACCAAACACCCTTCAAGACTTCAACACTCCTTGAAGATCAAAGACTCTTCAGGACATCAACACTTCTTGAAGACCCAACACTCTTCAAGACTTCAACACTCCTTGAAGATCAAAGATTCTTCAGGACATCAACACTTCTTGAAGGTTGAAGACTCCTTCAAGACTGGAAGACTTCAAGCTCCAAGAATCCATTGCAGTTCAGACTCGAGATCAAGCGTTCCAGCCCTCGAGTGAAACACACTCACACAGTTAAGAGGGAGAATCAGAGGATTAAAGTTAGAGATTGTACATCCACACGCATACAAACATCAATTCAATATATTATTTATTCCACGTGTCTCCACCTCTGAAGTTACGTGTGAACAGAAATATTGAATGATGAACCTTGAAACTTTCTTCTAATTTATAGAAAAAGTCTGAAAGTTTATTTATTCTTCAAGAATTTAAGAAAAATAGTTTTCCTAATCACATCTTATATTTCATGAGATCAAGTGTGAGAATAATCTTTATTTGATTTTAGAAAATGTTATTAAAGAAAGTCTAAAAACCAATACATTGTAAGAGAGTGTAAAAAGATAAATCAAGTCCCGTTTGATAACCATTTGATCGATTTTTTGGTTTTGGTTTTTGAAAATTATGTTTGTTTTCTCCTAACTTCCCTACTATGGCTTTCATCCCAGTTAAGGTTATTCCTGGCCAAATTTTAAAAACAAAAACAAGCTTTTGAATTTTTTTTTTTTGTTTTCAAAATTGGACTTGATTTTTTGAAGCAAGGTAGAAGATTGCTACTAAAACCAAGAAATTTATAAGTGGTAGTATGTGTGTATAAACTTAATTTTCAAAAACCAAAAACCAAAAATTAAATGGTTATCAAACGAGACCTAAATTGTTTGAACTAAAAACTCAAAAGAAAAAAAAAGATGAGTTGAACGCTAAAAATTCAACATCGCTATTACAAGCATTTTTTTTTTCAATCAAGGACCTTACGTGATTGTACACAATTTGAAAACTCTGCAAAAGTAGATTTCTCAAAATCTTAAGGAAATTATCTGTCTTTCACATGTCCACAAAAAAATTGACTATTTTTTTTAGTAAAAAAAAAAAGTGACTAATTTTGTGGTCATAAACTAGAGTAAATTTTTACACCCAACTTAAAAATCACATAATAAAAAAAGACATGATTTCACAGTGCACAATTTGAAAACGAAAATAGCAATGTGATTATAAATCAAGGAAGAAAAATTACTCAAAAAAAAAAAAAAAAAAAAACCAAGGAAGAAAAGAGAGGCAAGTGAAGTGACACATGCAATTGCATAATGCAGTGAACCTAGTTGACAAGGAAGACTTTGAGACGTTACAGGAGAAAATCAATTTATACTCTTAAACTTTGGGTTTGTATCAACTAAAACCTTAAACTAATAAATTGTATCAATTTGAACTCTAAACTTTTATAATTGAATCAATTTAGACCATCTGGTAGTAAGTTATAGACATTTTTACTTGGTTCCATTTAATATTAAGCTCAAAATCATCTGAATAAAATTATTCCTCTCTCTCAAAATTCTACTAAAGTAGGAAGAAAAATGAGCACGCTAAATAAGTAGAAAAAAATAGAAAAAAAAAAACGAGAAGACAAAAAGCCACTCATATTAATGTAAAATCTCTACTACCTATTTGATTCCAACATTTCTCTCTTATGTTAATTTTTGCATTTCAAGAGAAATCTAACTTATACGCGTGGAAAAGTTTTGATTAGCGATTTTAAAATGAAATTTTAACAGACTCTAAATCAATTCACTTATTTGTTTAGAGTGTTTTAATTAATACAATTATTAGTTTGAAGTTTTAAGTAATACAACGTTAAAAGTTTAGAGATATAAACTGATTTTTTTCCCTTAAAAATATATATACCTTGAAGAAACTTTTTATGATATTTATTTGCATTTAAGTTCTTTTCAAACACGTTTTATTTTGAGTTGTCAAGTGGGCTAAGAAACCAAATTTAACTTTCAACGAGAACTTTTTTTTAAAAAAAAACTAGACATAATTTTTGTGACCACAAGTATATACATAAGAGTATCAAAAAGCAATATTTCAGCCCTAAATTACGAAAGTTTTTGTGACCACAAGTAAATATGAAATAAAGTTTTCTTAAAAAAATTAAAAAATAAAGTTGGAAACAAGAAACCAAGTTCAAGTCGTTATTCTCTTGAAATAAACGTTTTATGAATGAATTTCAATGATTATCTTTAAAGATAGGATTAGGAAACACTTTTCAATATCTTCAACTAATGACTTTCATTAGTGTGTAACAATTTACTATCCTTTAATTCCTAATGTCAATTTTTATTACGTAATGAGTGAAAACTTAGTTCTTAGGTTCCTAACAAGTTTAACAACTTACTTATATAAAAAATTCTATTAAATCTTATCAAACATTTTTCACGATATAGATTAGATTGACCGTGTTACAAATTTTAAAATATATGAACTAATTGTTGTATAATAAAGTTTAGGGACTTGATTGTTACAAAATTGAAAATACATGGACTAAAATGTTACAAACTAAAATTCATGAATTAAATTGACCATTTAAATGAAAGTTGAATTAACCATTTAATTAAAACTTTCTTTAAAAAACATTTAATTGATTTTTTTTTAAATAAAAACACACCCACACACTAGACGGAGAATAATTTTCCATAGAAAATCCGATCTTTGTGAATTCCCCTCCCGTAGGGGACCAAAATGGGGTCGGATAAGGGGAATGTCATCCTTTCATTGCTTCACCCGTGACCATTCTTAATGAAAATTGGTATACTTTTTTTTTTCCTTTTACTTTTTAAATAGGGACAATTGCATAGATGACAAATTGGACCAAATTAATAGCAAATATAGCACAGTTGCAAACATAGAAAAATTAATTGTACAAGACCAAAAAGTTGTCGTCAGATTCTATCCATGTCTATCATTGATAGACTTTGACTATTCAAAGTATATCAGTGTCTATTGCTGATAGACTTCGATTAATCAAAATCTATCACGGTCTATCACTGATAGATACTGATAGATTTTGATTAACCAGAGTTTATCAGCGATAGACACTGATAGACTTTGAATAATCAGAGTCTATCGCTGATAAACTCTGATAATCGAAGTCTATCAGATAGGCTCTGATAGATTTTGCTATATTTGTAATGCAATTTTCCTATAAACCTAATCTAAAAATCAAAACCTAATCTAAAAATCATTCTTAATTGCTCTGATGTAATGCAATTTTCCTATTAACCTAATCTAAAAATCAAAACCTAATCTAAAAATCATTCTTAATTTGTTCATTGCGGGGAAAAAAATAATATAAATTTGTCTATATTGAAATTGAAATTAGTTTTTACAAAATAAACAACTTTTTGTTTAATCTTCAGATTTTTTTCCATTATAAATTTGAACTCCCCCTCTAACCCCATCAATATTCTCTCTCTCTCTGTGAAAAAGAAGAAGAAGAAATGACGGGCGGAGCCATTGTCGGTGACCTAATGAGGGCAAGGAGTTCTCTCTGTGAAAAAGAAGAAGAAATTGCAAGCACTAAGCTTATCTCTGCTATAACAGGCCCAAGGAGGTAACCCACTCAAACATTTCACGAACTTTATCCCTACTCAGTATTAGCTAAGCATTGTTCTTAAATTTTTCATCCAAAATCAAGTTTCAATTTTTTTTCTTTGCTTTGTCGGCGGGTTGATCAGGCTAGAGGGGAAAGTAGCACTAATAACTGGAGGAGCAAGCGGAATAGGCGAATGCACAGCAAAATTGTTCGTCCACCACGGCGCCAAAGTAGTAATAGTCGACATCCAAGACGACCTCGGCCAAGCACTCTGCACCACCACACTCGGCGGCCCAGCCAACTCCCTCTACATCCACTGCGACGTCACAGACGAATCCCAAATCCAAGCCGCCATTGAAACCACCCTCAAAACCTTTGGCAAGCTCGACATCATGTTCAACAACGCCGGCATAACCGGTCCCAACAATCCCCGAATCATCGACAACCTCAAAGACGACTTCGAACGAGTCCTCTCCGTCAACGTCACGGGCGTGTTCCTCGGCATCAAACACGCAGCGCAGGCGATGATCCCAGCCAAAACCGGCTCCATAATATCGACCGCGAGCGTGGTGTCGTACGTCGGCGGTGCGGCGTCGCATGCTTATACGTGCTCGAAGCATGCAGTGGTGGGGCTGACGAAGAATGCAGCGGTGGAGTTGGGGCAGTTTGGGATAAGGGTGAATTGCTTGTCGCCGTATGCATTGGAGACGCCTTTGGCTACCAAGTTTTTTGGGTTGGAGGGTGAGGATTTTGAGAAGTCTATGAACGCTGCGGCAAATTTGAAGGGGGTTACGCTTAAGGTTGAGGATGTGGCTAACGCGGCTTTGTTTTTCGCAAGTGATGAAAGTAGGTATGTCAGTGGCCATAATTTGTTGATCGATGGTGGGTTTGGTATTGTTAATTCATCAATCAAAATGTTTCAGTACCCTGAAATGTAGATGGATTGGTTGATCACGAGTAATTATTCAAGGAGGTTGGTACGATGTGTGTTTGGAAGTTTTACACCGTTGTTGTAGGGGAGAGATATTAAAATAAAATTATGGTTTCATTGTACATCCAACGGTTTAAGTGTGGTAGTGGCAATAATGTGGCATTCATATTGAATAATTTTCTAGCTAATCTTTATTCACTAGCTCTGTGGTTCTTTTTTTTTTTTTTTTAAATAAAGATTAGTCCTTTTTCTTTTTCATGTAATTTTTTTTTGTAATAAGGTTCTATTCAAGAAATAATTATGGTTTCATCGTACATTCAACACATGTTTCTCGTCCATTAAATTTCATCACAATTGCAACTCATTTGAATAAACATGGCCTAAATTTAAATAGACATGGTAGGATGTGTGTTTGGAAGTTTTATACTATTGTTGATTGATTTTTGAATGATTTTCTGATGTGTAGCTGGTGATTGATTGAGGAATATTTACTAATTAATGTGCTGCTACAAGTAGGATTATTGATGATTGGGTGTTGTTTGCTGAGTTGTCGGGTGACTAGACGAGCTTGTTGAGTTGTCACATGATTGGGTAGTGCTCACTTAGTTAGTTAAATAAGTAGGGAAAAATAAAGGATAAATAAAAAGATGAAAATTGCTGATATCTATTTGATTCCCTACATTTCTTTCTAATTTTACATTGATGCTTACATTTAAAGAAGTCTGGTACACACATGAAAATGATGCATTACTGATTTTAAAACAAAATTCTAATTGTTGTAAGAAAAGGCTAAATTATTAAAAGGCTAAGTTTGTTTAAAAAATGTCTCTGAACTTTAAAAAGTATTAAAAAATACTCTTGCCGTTAATTTTTTTTTTATGGAAACCATTAAAGTTTCAGTTTTATTAATACCCTTGAACTTAAAAAAAAAATAAAAAAATATCCTTCTTCTTTTTTCCTCATCTCACCATAAATTCTTATTCCATGAAAATTAATGCAAAACTTTGCTTGTAGGGTTTAGGGTTTAGGGTTTAGGGTTTAGGGTTTTTGTGTGCAACACAACACCAGATGAAAACACAACACCAGATGAAAACAGATTGGCCGCTCCAAATTCACACACACGCACACGCACGCACGCACGCACGCACACGCGCGCACACACACACACACTTTCTACTCCCTCTATTTGTATATGTTAGTGATAAGAAGAAGGAGTGTCTATAAGACTGCAATAGTTTACAAGATTAATTAATCAAAAGTTTTATATATGATTTTGTTCTTATTAATATTTAAGAAGTGTTAGAACCACTATACAACAATAGTTTCATTTATTTTCTCCTCAAAAAAAAAAAAAAATAGTTTCATTTATTTTTCCTAAAATGAATATAGAGAAATTAGTTTTTTTTTTTTTTGATACATAGAAAAGGTATAGCCACCCAAAGAATAAAGTCCAGAACTAAGCAAAAACAATAAGCTCGGAATCTCCAATGTAGCTAGCCGCCAAAACACGATCATCTTCCTTCCAAACTAGCCATTGACTTGTTTGGCTTGTATTCAATGCCAAAATAACCACAATTCATAGGCATTGGACCCTCAAACTTTGGCAAGATGTGGCAAAGGTGGTACACTGCTATGGTCCATCTTATCCACACACCCATCTACCAATTCTCACATCTAGCTCCTTGAGCTCCTCGGCAAGAGACCATAGAAAAAGGTAGCATTTTAGCGAAAGCATTCATACACTCATCAGGCCATCTTCGCAAAGCGTGCACAAATAAGCCTGCATAACATTACCCTCAGAAAGTGAAGCAAAATGCATAAATAAATCATCAAAACAACTCAAAAAGTGTAAAACAAACAACTTAGGACTATTATTACACATCCAGCCACACAACATAAAAGCCCCAAGCAAGTCTAAGTAGTATACTTTGCCCTGAAGGGGCTCTGGAGTTGGAAACCTTCATGGGTAACATCCTGCATGACGAATGCTAAACCTTGCCCAGGAGAAGCGAAACTTACATGGTAACAGAAATGAAGCAAGCCAAAGTTATCCAGACAAATTCTCGCGTGAGTGTGTGATAAGTCTCACCTAGAGCAACCCAAATAACCCTGACACAAGATTTATAAGCACCCACCATCTATCTTCCCCCTACACTGGAACAAAGGTCTCGCCTAAAAGCTAAAGGAAACAAATTAGGGAGGAAATAATATTGAAAAGACTGTCAACAAAATGAAGTCAAGCACATGTAGAATTTCAAGAACAAAACAAAAGTCATTTTGAAGTTTCAACACGAAAATCTAGTCAAACTATTGGGTTGATGTGTTGAAAGAGAACAAAAACTCCTATTTGTGAATACACGACAAATAAGTAAAGTTTATCATTAATTTTCATGGAGAAAGAATTTACAACGAGAGAAGGAAAAAAAAAGTATTTTCCAATAAGAGTATTTTTGAAATTTTATTGAAAGTTCAAGGATGTTAATGAAACTTTAACTATTTCCATCCAAAAATTAACGGTGAGAGTATTTTTAAACATTTTTTTAAAGTTCATAGGTATTTTTTAAATTTTTTAAAGTTCAGGGACATTTTTGAAACAAATCCCATAGTTCAGAGGTATTTTTTATAATTTAGCAAAAAAAAAAAAAAAAATTATGACCGAGGGTTACATTGATTCACTTATGAAAGTATAGAGTTTTAATTGATACAATTATTAGTTTGAGGTTTTGAGGGATCAACACCCAAAATTTGGGGGTATAAATTGATTTTTTTCTAAAATTAATTTGATAATCCTTATCCTCAGGTTTTTACTTGTAGTCTATAGACCCTCTAATAAAAACTTTTCACTCTTCTAAAAAAAATAATAATAAAAAAAAACTTTTCACTACATCAATGAAATTGTTTAAAATAAAAGACAACTACATGTTATATTTTAGGGAAAAACACCAATTTATATATACTCGTGGACTTGTGGTTAAATAATCACTTGATCTCAAACTAAAAATTGTGTATAAATGAAAATCTTAATTGTCAAAGCGAGCATAATTCAGCGGTAATTGACATATACTCTCGACCAAGGGGTCAGAGATTTGAATCGCTCTACCCCCACCAAATGTTGTTGAACTCAAAAATAAAATAAAAACCTTAAACTTTCATAACTGAATTGATTTAGAAATTTAAAATAGTTAATTTTCATAATTGAATCAATTTAGATTCTTCATTAGAATTCCGTTTTAGAACTATTAATACATAATTTCACACATATAAGATTTCTTCATTAGAATTCCGTTTTAGAAATGTTTGTACTATGAGGTTTGTTTAAAAAATGTCTTTGAACTTTAAAAAGTATTAAAAATACCATTGTCGTTGATTTTTTCCTAAAATTAATTTGATAATCCTTATCCTCGGGTTTTTACTTGTAGTTTATAGACCCTCTAATAAAAACTTTTCACTACATCAATGAAATTGTTTAAAATAAAAGACAACTACATGTTATTTTAGGGGGAAAACACCAATTTATATATACTTGGGGTTAAATAATCACTTAAAATCTCAAACTAAAAATTGTGTATAAATGAAAACCTTAATTGGCAAAGCGACCATAACTCAGCGGTAATTGACATATACCCTCGACTAAAAGGTCAGAAGTTTGAATCTTCCACCCCCACCAAATGTTGTTGAACTCAAAAATAAAACAAAATAAATTAAAATAAAAACCTTAAACTTTCATAACTGAATTGATTTAAATTTTTATTTGTAGGGATAATAAAAAGTGCAATTGAAAAAGGAAAGATGAAACTCATCCAGGAAAATTGTCACAAAGTCTCAACTCACCAAATTGCAACTAAGAGGCACACTTAGTAATCATTCTAGCTAATGTAGCAGCAACACACACTTCCCTCAGATTGATACATCAAAGAAATTGCAAGCTTAATAAGAGTGAAAATTGACAATTCCATTCAGAAATTTCAACAAAAACTTATTGTATAAAGCCTCATTCATCACTCCAAATTCAACTAAAAGGCAAACCTTGTAGTCTATACACCAAATGTGACAGCAGTAATCCATTGAAATCAACACATCAAATATTCAAAGCATTTGGAAGCTCATAGTAGAGTGAAAATTTGACTGTTGATTCCATTCAAGAATTTTCATCAAACACATTATATACTCTCCACAAAAAAGGGACTTGATGAAAACTCACATCGATTTTCATCACAAGAGCAAAAAATCAAACCAAACCTTATAAATTTCTATGAAACAAAGAAAGGGAATATTATAATTTGGGCGATTTAACACACCTATGACCATAATGAACAACTATAGACCTGGACAATGTCGAAAGAACTAGTGAAGGGTGGAGAATGAAACCCACAAGCGACGGAGAACAAATGGCGATGCAAACATGAGTAGACTGAGACCTAAACTAAAACAACCAAATTTAACTCCCCTCATAACTCTCTATTGAAAGTATTTGAAGACAAAGATTCATTCCATGTTTGCTCCATTTCATTCCAGCGTTCACAATAAAATGCAGCCTTGTGGAGATTTTATAAATATCCGGAAAAAGGAGACTTATTGGGGAATTATGAATTTAAGCATCCTCCTAAATTCCAGCCGTATATTCTCCTCAAAAGCTCTATTTTTATTAATTTCCACCCAGGACCCATAACTTCTTTCACTAACAAATTCTTTCATAAACCTTTCATTACTCGAATCAATAGACAGTCGAATGGAAAACAAAACAAATGCAAATTAGGAACTGAAGAATGTAAAAGGAATTGCAAGAAAGGGGTCAGTTCTCACCGAGTTTATGAAATGCAGAAACTAATTCGAACTAATTTCGCCGGAGATGAGGAAACGAGTTGGTCGATGGTGAGGGGAAGAGAGATGGTCAAAACCCACGCGAGAAACAAGCAGACGAAGTTGTCGAGGGTTGAAGACAAGTCGCCAACGGTGAGGGGAAGAGAGATGGTCGAAATCGTCATCCAGTCGCCGACGGTGAGAGGCTGAGATTCGGTAGAAACCCACGCGAGAAACGGGCTTCAAATCGCCGTCCAGTCGCCGACGGTGAGGGAAGGAAGGTCAGAATGTCGCTGTCCAATCGTCGTCCGTGAGGATCCAGCTGTCGTCGGTGAGGTTTGCTCGTCGTCGAGGGTTGAAGACAAGAAGTTGTGGCTGTCGAGGGTTGAAGTTTGAACACAAGGGTTTTGGGGAGAGAGACAACGGCAACGAAAAGTTTTCGGGGAGAGAGAAAAAGCAATTTCTTTTTGCCGATTTTTAAAAAATTAAAAAAAAAATCTTCTAATGAGGGGCATTGCCCGACATTAAAAGTCCGAATTTTCGGAAAACGTGCGTCCGCCATTAAAAGGGGCGCGCGTTTTTCGTCCGTCATTAAAGGGTCCGCGCCCCTTTTTCTGTCCGTCATTAAAGCCTGTTTTTGTAGTAGTGTTTAGAAATTTAAAATAGTTAATTTTCATAATTGAATCAATTTAGACTCTTCATTAGAATTCCGTTTTAGAACTATTAATACATAATTTCACACGTATAAGATTTCTTTAAATGTTTGGAATATTATAAATGAAATAATAGGGAGAAATGTTGGAATCAAATAGATAGTAATGCTTCATCATCAAAATGAGAGGTTTTTTGTCTTCTTGTCTTTCTCTATCTTCCTCTACTTAGGGTCCGTTTGAAATACCTTTAAGTTTAAGAGTCCGTTTGGAATACATTTTAATTTAAACGTTTTTCAAGAATGCATATTTTAAAAAACATTTTGTATAAAAATTGTTTAAAATTTAAACCCTCATATGTTTGGTTGCATTTCCTCACAAATGTTTTTATATACAAGTTATTGTTTATTTTTTAAAAAGTTGGTTTCAAGTGTTTCTCCGAAAATGGTTTATTTATCAATCTCATTTTCTAATAAATCATTTTTAGTGGTTGTCAAACACTAGAATTTTTTTCAAAATGATTTATTTTTAAAATTAAACACTTGAAAAGTTAAACCAAATACACATTGGTTCGTTTGGAATACTTTTTAGTTTACGTGTTTTTCAAGAATGCATTTTTTAAAAAATATTTTGTATAAAAATTGTTTAGAATTTAAACAACTCATATGTTTGGTTACATTTCCTTTCCTTATAAGTGTTTCTATACCCACTACAAGAAATCTCATCTTCAGCGACGAAAAAATTTCGTCGCTAAAAGTAGAATTTCGACGCAGTGAAGTTTCAGCGACGAAAAAAAAACGTCGCACAAAAAAGTCGCTAAAGCATAGTCGCAAACTAACTTCAGCGTCGAATTTAGAAAAATCGTCGCAACGTGCGACGAAAAACTCAATTACGTCGCAATGTGCGACGAAACAAGAAAAAGCGTCGCAAACAGCTATGCGACGAAAACTTCAAATTTGTCGCAAGAATCATGCGACGAAAAATGAAAATATGTCGCAACAAAATCGTCGCAACTTGCGACTAAATCATAAAATCGTCGCAAGTCCCCCATAAGAAATTAATCATTTCCTTGCGTCGTTTTTTGTTTTTTCGTCGCAAAGTTCGATTCCTTTGCAACAAAAACCTCATATTCGTCGCATATATTTAGGACATTAAAAAAATTTATTGTTCAAATTAGATGTCTAAAAGCTCAATTTCGTATTCAAATTGTCCTGATAAACATTTTATACAAATAATCAAATAGTCTTACAAAACAAAACATTCAACATTAAGAAATGGTCATCACTACATCCAAAAGTTGTTTCATATATGAATATTTTACTAAGCATTGATAAGTTTAGAAGTTACAAAAAATAAATACCAAAGGAAGTTTATCCAATTACAAAAAGAGTATTAAGTTCTATGTTAGCTCAAAAAAGATGATGTTCCTTTGACCATTGTTGTCGTTAGCAAAGTTTACTTCAATCCTGCAAATAAAAACAAATTACATATACATTAAGCACACATGAATAACAAACCATCATTAACCCATTCACAAAAAGTATCATAATGATGGCGTATAAAGTCACATTTCCAATGAGAAGAACAAATACCATTCCCCCTATCCTTAAATCATCTTCAATCTCATAGTTGTAAATTTTTCTACCAATCTACATTTTATAAAAAGAAAAACTCAATCTACAAGCACATGGACGACTTAAGTTAAAAAGACATTTCTTTTAAAAAATAGAACATCAACCACAAGCCTCATCAAATCATACTCTCTCACAAACACTTCATAGTTAAAATAAAACCTCTCAACCACAACCACATGAACAACTTAACCTACAAATAGAACCTCAAACCACATGTACAACCTATGCTAAAAAGTCATAGTTCAAAAAACAATCACCAAACCACAATAAAATTACAAATAGAACCTCAAATCGCCTTCATCCTCAAACCACAATAAAATTACCTCAACACACATTTTCTCAAATTATAGACAATGTCAATCAATAAAACAATATTTGTCAGTCTATAATGAACAACAAGAACACCCCCCCCCCAACCAACCAATCAACCAACCAAAAAATATATATAACATCCATTCTCATTGAGAACATCACACGTACACAGACATGAAACATATGAAAACAGAATCTCAAACAGTGTAATCAGAGTCCCAACCTAAAAAATGAACTTAAGTTCCAGGTTTTAAAAATTATACCTTACGAACTGATGGTGTGCTCCAATGAATCTTTCCATAAATTCACCCATTTGTTTAAACCTTCTTTCATACTCATCTTGCTGCATTTCCATGACTTGATCTAATTGTTCTTTCATTCTTGCTTCCATTCGTTCTTCTACTCATGCTTCCATTCTTGCATTTTCTTCTCGTTGACTTTGCAATAATTCTTGAGTCTTTTCATAAAGAACGACTTTTCATTAACTTAATACAATAAATATAACAATGTTCAATAACCTTATAATAATTAAACCTTCATCACATTCCCCCGTCCCCCGTCCCCCTTCCTCTTCCCCTTCCCCTTCCCCTTCCCAATATTCAATCAAGAAGCCACATGAACATATGTAGTAACAAAAAAAAAAACCTCAACAGTAGACAATAAAAATTTCAATAATCACCTAAATTTGAACCGACAATATAATATCTAACAATCACAACAATAAATATATACACCCCCAACCACATTCACTAAAAAACAAAGCATGACAATGTTCAACAATAAATATATAACCACACCATAATTTACATCTAAGAGAACAATAACAAACAAAACTTGAATATAAACAACCTCCCTCCCACCCCCTCAATTCACAAATATAAACAACTAACTACTCTCTCAAATCCACATTCAACAAAAAAGACCAAGCTTCAACAAACAAAACAATATATACTTTTTCTCCATAATGTTCCATTAACGAAACAAATATTTAATAGACCTTAAACAACACACTTTCAATGCACCTATTTTAATTATCTCTAAATTTTTCACCAACTAATCAATATATGCATATATGAACAAAATTTCTTAAAAAATAAAGAAATTTAGTGTAACACATACCTATTACAGTGAATCCCACAAATAAAAACTGTAACGACCCGACTCAAGAGGGGATAAAAACGTACAAAGGAGTCGCTACTACATGCATGAGCACGAAAAACTTTGTAAACTTTAAAGCGGAAAATAATAAAGTTTTTCATATAATTCAAATAGGGCCCAAAAACATAAAAGAGTTTCTAAAAACAAATAATGAAATGAAAGCATCTGAATGAGTTCCGAATGAAAACAAAACAATCGTTTAAAACTACAATTCAACATGAAACTGTTATTGGAATGAAAGGAATTGAGTTCCTAAGGAAAATGACAAAAAAACTTGCAGCTGCAGTCCCATAGCCAGCCAAGCCACGACTCTCGCCAATCGCCAACGCTCTCAAGTACCACCTGAAAAGGAAAGAGGAGTAGCATGGGTGAGTATATAAGAATATACTCAGTAAGTAGCCCACTTAAGGGTCGAAACTGAAATCATGAGATCTAGTAACTTGAAACTGAGTTCCTGAACTTCTGGGTCTCTAACTCTAGGGCCACAGCTGATCCCATAAACATGCTATGTCTAGGGTGTTAACCTATCCCCAACCTGGTGCCAACTAGAGTGTTGTGTGGGTCAGTCGGTTAAGGTAAGTAACTAGAGACTAGCTGGCCACCTCTAGCAGAACTACACCTATCCCAACACAACACCCCTGAATATAAAGATAAAAATACGGTGGAGCAACTGACGCATGTAAACATGCCTGGTGCCAAATGGCGCACGAACAACGTGCCTGATCATAAGCTCAACACCGTCCTGAACTGAGAGAGCGCACGCTGGCGTGCCTGAAATTGAGCTCTAACAGTCAACTAATAGAACACACGTAAACGTGCCTGGGTTCTATCAGTCCTGAGATGGGGAAGGTGTTGGGTTTTATGCCCTAAAACTCGTAGGTAGTGAATGGTGACAAATTGTTCACTTGTATCAATACGTCGTTATTGAGGTTTGTACAATAAAGAGTTATTGTTACTAAAATTGCACAATTTGACCCAAATCCAATAAACTAAGATCCTAGGTTGTTTAGATGAAACTTGAACTAGTATGTGGGGACATACGGGGATCAGTGTTCAAGTAACAACCTAAATGGTCTATAGTATAGGGATAAGGCTGGGTACCTTATCCTGGTAACACTATGTGATACGGCCCATTTTGTATTCGATACAGATGCAATGATCCAAAGCATCCATGTAGGAGACATGCGAGTGGGGGTATCCTGTGCAATGAGTTTGCATAAGACCGGACCGCGAAATAGTAACCACTAGATGTAACACCGTTAACTAGTTTAGGTTTCTATTTCAATAGGATGACCTAGGTAACTCAATCTCAATCCTGAGTCTGTTATGAACTCCTTTTCAGGAGGGATTGTCCTTAGATCTGTATGGGTGAGAGTGGCCAGTTCGCCGACTCAATAATCCTACCATTTCAGGGGCAAGACCGAATGGGGGCTGGGAACATAACAGTACAAGATGGAATTCACTCCTTCTCCTATTGGGGTAAGCAGATGTGTGTTCCCTTAAGGGCTGATTCCGGGTCTTGAACAAGGGCGCCCATCCTCTCCTGGCCCGAGAGGAACTGCTGTTTATTGATTGGATCATAAACAGATTGTTCATTAGAGGAATCAGTGGTACTTAAGGATCCAGAGGTAACCCAGGGGTAAAACGGTAATTTGACCCAGCTGGCGTTACGAACACTCGTGAAGGATTGACTTACTGTTATTGGTCGATATCCGTGGACACAGAAATATTCTACAGTGAGAAGAGTGCAGCTGTGGGTCTTTAGTGGAGTGACTCACAGTTAACGAATGTTGACTAACTTGGTTAATGAGTTTAGCCAATTAGTCTCGTATCGTTGGAGCTTCTGATCTGTAGGTCCATTAGGTCCACCTGCTAGCTCGTAAAGGGTTCTGAGGTTAAATAGTCTTGAATAGAATTTGAAGGGTGTTCAAATTCATTAAGGGAATTTTATTGTATTTGATACAATTAACATAATGTATAAAGATACATTATAATATAAGTTTAATTGGTGAATTAAACTTTATATTATAAATTAATTTTGGATATGATTCAAAATTAATTAACGAGAGAATTAAATATTTGAAGGAGTTCAAATATTAAATATGAATTAGATTCATATTGAAACTATAGGTTAAATTTAATGTGAATGAGATTCATATTAAAACTATAGTATATGAGAGAATTATTTGAATAATGATTCAAATAGTAAATTAATTAAATATATGATGTTTAATTAATGAATTAATTAATTGGAGAATTAATTAATTTAATTTAATTAAATGTGATTTGATTAAATTAATTCTATAGTTAATATTAATGTACATTATGATGCACATTAAAACTATAGGTTAAATGAGAGAGATTAAAATTGAATATGATTCAATTGTAATTAAATATTGGATATTTAATTAATGTGGATTCAATTAATGAGATTAATTGAATGGCCAATTTAATTCAATTTAATATGATTCAAATTGAATTAAATACCTTATGTTATAATTGATTTAATTAATATTGTTTTAATTAAATTAATTATAATTAATTAATTAATTAAATGATTATTATTATTTAATTAATAGACGGCCAAGATCGTTTGGATTAGATCCAACGATCGAGATTTAGTAGGGTAATAACTCCCTCCCCACTTATCGTACAGGGGAGAGGGGGTTGCCCAACTAATCGCTCATTCTCTCCTTTCTCACGCAGAATGACAGAGAGAAAATTCTCTCTCAACTCTCTCACTCTCTCAACCAAAATCACAGCAAGGTGATTCCCTTCCAAGATGTTTTTGGATCCCACAATCCAAATCTCAGCGATCCCAAGAGTCATAGCGGGTGCTCTTTGATGGTGGTGTTCGTTAAAGAGATCGTTGACGAATTGTTCGTTAAGGAGCATAGTGCTGTGAAGAACGGTCTTCAACAAGTAAGTTCCAAAAACTCTAAATCGTTTAGAATTAGTATTGCATGCTTAATCTAGTTTTAATTTGAGAATAGTTCTAAAATTAATTTTGCCCAACGTACCGGTTTTCTTTAATTGAAATTAAAATCACGATCGGTGAAAACCGCTTCCGCTAGAGGATTCAATTCCTTCAGAAGGAACATACTCTAGCTATGTAAGACTTAAGGAATCTAATAAGTCTTCTTGAGGCCCTGAAACGTGGTCGAGGTCCCTATTCTAAGTCTTTCCTCAAGGGTAAATATAATTCCTAAACCATGAGGCTACCGAAAATTCGGCAGCATAACGGCATACATATAGGGAACCCAAAATTTTTCTATTTACCTGAAAGGAAAAATAAACACTTCTACGATCTTCATTATCCAACCACAAGCCATAAGGCTCTACAGATCACCACAAACCAGAGCGAGATGGACCTCGCTTCCACAACCATTCAGACATGCAGAACCATCAACCATACGATCAAAGCAACTAATAATTATAAATCCACCCCCAAACATTATCAGACATGCCAAAAGAAACTCCACTTTCATACCCGGACATATTTTACCATGCAGTACTACTAAACGCATAGGAATCCAAAACGTGTTCAAGGCTCACAATTTAAACTCATGCTAGCATGTCCACATCTCAAAGAACTAGTTCAAAACTTCGGCTAAGCATTTATCAAATCCAATAACACGCAATAGGGGCTAAACTTGCAATAAAAATCCAATAACACCAAGTAGGGACTAAACTTGCAATAAAATCCAATATCTACTTAGTAGGGACTAAACTTGCAATAAAATCCAATAACTACTTAGTAGGGACTAAACTTGCAATAAAATCCAATAACTACTTACAATAGATAGGAAACTTGCTCGACAACACAGTAAAGTGTCCCTTAGCTTCCAAGCCCCTATCCAATCCAACTAAGAACCGAATGAAGCTTGCTGTCCGGGTTCACAATTTCACTCCAAAACGACGATTAAAGCGCTGAACGTGAAAAAGACCTTGGAAACACAAACCAAAATTAATGGGTAAGCCCCTAACACCATGAAACCAACAAATCTCAAGCTTAAAACACTTACACACCACCGTTAATGCTCCACGACACGGAAACTCGAAGACCCACTGCGATAACCGCCGAAAACGGAGCAAAAGCTTGCTGAACGGAAAGGAAAGTGAATGGGTAAATGCTTAAATGCAGGAACTAACCCACATAAGCCTCAACCAACTTACCCAATGAGAGAACTCACCTACAACACCCGAAAAACGCAGAAAACGTCCCCTGAAGAGCTGCTGTCTGCACCTATCTGACGGCTCACTGGAAAACGCCGCTAAATCCGACCACGACTATGCTGAAACCGCACTAAAACAGAAGAAAAGAACCAAGGATGAGAGATCGACGAGAGGTGCAACATCCGCGAGAAAACGTCCACGAAAAGGAAAGAAAACGGGAGATTACCTACTGGCCGAAGGGACGGAGCCGCCGCCGCCGTAGTGGGTATCGAGCGTCACCGGAGGAGATCGTCGTCGGCGCCGGTGTCGAGGCGTGTCACTGGCGGTCGAAGAGGAAGGAAGGGTGAGCGGCGACTAGGAGGAGAAGAAGACGCAAGGAAATAAAGAAAGAGGCTTTTCGGCTGCTGCACGCGCGTGAAGGAGGGAAAGTGGAGGCTGAAGAGAATAAGTAATTGATTAGGGTTAGGTCTCCTTCCAAATTCAAGAAATTTACCAAAAATACCCTTCCCTCACAATACCTTAAATGAAGGCGTTACAAAAACAGTCCCCTAAGTAATCTAACAATGTGAAAAAATAAAGAAAAATTAGTGTAAACGTAAAAAAAAAAATGAAATCAACCAAAAAGTTCTTAAAATGAAACCC
This sequence comes from Luffa acutangula, assembly GCA_036850905.1. Classification (NCBI taxonomy): domain Eukaryota; kingdom Viridiplantae; phylum Streptophyta; class Magnoliopsida; order Cucurbitales; family Cucurbitaceae; genus Luffa; species Luffa acutangula. The sequence continues at coordinate 49,744,562 of CM072096.1, read as the reverse complement.
ACAAGTGCTTTTCGGCGTTCCCTAACTGTAGTTCCACGAATGTAAAAGAATAGGGGAAGAACACTCTGTCACGACCTGTGAAAGAAAACAAAAATGTATGAAAACGGGTTTGGGAAGAAGACACAACCAAAAAATGATGAAATAAAGAGCAAATCACGATACCCACGTCGTTTGTGACGTTTTTTGACCCTCTCTGACGCCAATTCCGACGACAATGGCGTTTTCCGACAGCCCCACGTCGTCTCCCAACCTTCTTGCACTCCCTCTCTGTTCGAAGAAAGAAAAGTGGTTTATTTCTCAATCTCATTTTTTAATATCTAAGTTATTATATATCTAAAAACTCTTTTAAAAAAAACGGGTAAAATACCTTTTTGGTCCCTCATGTTTTAGGGTCGTTTCCAATAGGTCCCTAGGTTTGAAAATTGAACAATCAAGTCCCTACTGTTTACAAAATGCTTCTATTGAGTCCCTGGACCGTTAATTTTTTTAACGGTGATGACGTGGCAGTAACGGTGCTGACGTGGCATATTTTAAAAATATTAAAATATTAATTTTTTAATTAAAATAATAAAATATTAATATATTAAAATAATAATTAGTTTTTTTTTTTTTAAAAAAATACTCTTTCTTCCTCCCACCCACCCTCCCACCCGAATCCCCTTCCCCTTTCTTTCCCTTTCTTTCTCTCTCCTTCTCCCCTCCCTTCCTTGCCGGCGATGTGCGACGGTGACGGCGACGGCGACGGCTCCATCTACTTCTTCCGCCAACTTCTCTTCTTCTTCTGAATTTTTATTATTTTTAGATTTCAAGAGGTGGGTTATTAATTTTTGTTTTTTGGGTTTAGATTTGAAGAAAAAAAGGGCATGGGGTGGGGTGTTAGGATTCTGTTTTGGGGGTTTGATTTGAAGAATGGGGTGGGTTTAGGCTTTTGAAGAAGAAGAAGAAAGGGGTGAGGTGGGGTTTGAGGTTTTGAAGAAGAAGAATAGTAGGGTGGGGTTGGGTACTGTTTTGAAGTGGAAGAAGAAGATAAATGTATGGGTTCGTTTTGAAGAAGAAGAAAAGAAAGGGGGTGGGTTTGATTTGGAAAAATTGAAGAAGAAGAAAAAGAAGAGGTGGGTGGGGGTGGGTTTGGTTTTGAAGAAGAGGAAAAAGAGAAGGAAGGGGGTAAGTATTTTGAAGAAGAAGAAAAAGATAAGAAGGAGAAGAAGAAAGATGTGGCGGTGTTGCATGGTCATCGGCGGCGTCGACGGCGGCGATGGTGGTGGGTCATCGGCAATGACAGCGGTAGGGAAGGGAGGGGGAAAGGAGGGAGAAGGAAATGGAAAGAAAGAAAGGGAGGATTCCGTGGTGATGGAGCCGTCGTCGTCGCACATCGCCGGCAAGGAAGGGAGGAGAGAAGGAGAGAGAAAGAAAGGGAAAGAAAGGGGAAGGGGGACGGTGGGTGGGGGAGAAAGAAAGAGTATTTTTTTTTTAAAAAAAACTAATTATTATTTTAATATATTAATATTTTATTATTTTAATTAAAAAATTAATATTTTAATATTTTTAAAATATGCCACGTCAGCACCGTTACTGCCACGTCATCACCGTTAAAAAAATTAACGGTCCAGGGACTCAATAGAAGCATTTTGTAAATAGTAGGGACTTGATTGTTCAATTTTCAAACCTAGGGACCTATTGGAAACGACCCTAAAATATGAGGGACCAAAAGGGTATTTTACCCAAAAAAAATTGCTTTCAAGTTTGTTCTCTCAAAAATTGGTTTATTTCTCAATCTCATTTTTTAATAAGTCATTTTTAGTAGTTGTCAAACACTAAAAAAATTTTCAAAATGATTTTTTTTTTCAAAATTAACACTTGAGAAATTAAACCAAACACACCCTATTTTTCAATTATCTCATTTTTTAATAAGCTATTTTTAGTGGTGGCCAAACACTAGATTTTTTTTTTCAAAATTAAACACTTGAAAAGTTAAACCAAACACACTCTTATTTAGGAATAATTATGTGATAGTTTTTCTTGCTAATTTGGTAGGATTTTGAGAGAAGACCAATTTTTTTTAGTTGGTTTTGAGTTGATTCTAAATGAAATCAATTGAAAATAATTATGAATCACCAATATATTGTCTAAATTAATTTAGATATGAAACTTTAGGATTTAAATTGATATAAATTATTAGTTTGGAGCTTTAATTGATACACTGCTCTAAGTTTAGGGTAATCAACAATCCTATAATTGTACATATGGTAGAAAGTCGAAAAGTCTACAAAAGCACATCCCTCAAAATCTTAAATAAAATTTCTGTTTTTCACTAGTCCACAGGTAATTGACTAATTTGTGGTGATAAGTTAGAGTAAATTTTTAAATCCAACTTATCACATAATAATACACAATCAATCCGAATATAACTCAACTGTCATAAAACGTACTAATGATCGAAAGGTATATGTGGTTTGAATTTTCACCTTCCACATGTTAAAAAAAACGACAAAAAGGCACGGGATAATGAAAACGAAAATAGTAATGTAATTATGTTAAATCAAGGAAGAAATTTTACTCAAAAAGAAAATAAGAAAAAGGGGCAAATGAAGTGACACATGATATAATTGCAAAAGGCAGTGAACCTTATGTCAACAGACGAGAAGGACGAAGACTTCTTAGACTAACCAAACCTCTATGATATTTATTTGCATTTAAGTTGTTATCTTTTGTGGCGTGTTTCAATTGAAAAGGAGAAAAAAGTTCACAGAAGAAAAGTTTATAAAGATTACTCAGATGACACTAATATGATCAACATAACTCAAGTTACTCAACTAGCATAAAATATTTATACTCGATCAAGAGGTCAGAAGTTATCGAGTGCGTTTGATTGGTGATCTGAAAACAGAAAATTGAAAACAAATGATTCAATGAAAACATAATTGTATTTCATGTTTTCAGATTTGTGTTTGGTAGCAAATTTATAAATTGGATTCTAATTTAAACAATTGTTCAAAATGTGTTTGATTATAAACCATAAACGAGTCGTAGTTATCAACTAAAAATTAAGTTAAATATAAACTATTATTATTATTTTTTTTTGTTTTTAGTTCAACAACATTTAGGATAAGGGAATTCGAACCTCTAACCTCACTACTATTAGCTAATTTATAAACATGTTATATATTATAAATTTTGTATCATTAGTTTACAATATCATATAATTTATAATATATTATATTACAATATTTTAATTTAACAAAAATGAATTGAGTTTATAACATGAAATACTATATTTTATAAACGTTTTTATCTTTTTTAATTTAACTCCATCTTTTAAAATTTCAAATTCGATATCTGTACAAAACATGAAAAAATTGTTTTCAAAATTTTCACTATTTGAATCATAGAATCTGAAAACAATTTTCAAAAACACATATGTCAAAAACATATTCACTGTTGATGGTCGATTTTGGCCAGAGGAACTCACCTGACCTTCACGTGCCACCAACGGTAAATTTGTAGATGAGGGAGGAAGACGTGGCCTGCAAGACAGTAAACCTGCACACCGGTGTGGTGCTCGCCACACTGGCTCCGATGCTTAAGTCAGCAAACAGAACGGTAGGGAGTGGAAAAGTAAGAGCAAGAGGAGAGAGTAGAAAATATAGAATAGTGTTTAGGGATAGAATTCGGAGTCTCTTCTTCAGTGGTGAAGAGGGGTATAAATACCTGTTCATCCTCCTAATGTTTTTAGGGTTTCAGAGGCGTTTTAGGTCAAACCAGGCAAAACCGGGGCTGACGGAGGCGGTAGGGGCCTAACGACATCGAACGGACTCGGCCTGCGCGAGCAGGCCGAGGGTCGGCCTCGGCCCATGGTCGAGGCCGACCATGTGCTCGGCCTCGGACATGGGCCGAGGCCGAGCAGGGTGTCGGGCCAAAAACCCGACCCCTTCAGTCTTGGCCCGTCCCACTTGCTGGTTTTGCCTCCTTGGTCCATCTTTCAACCCGATTTCTCCCCGGTTGTCCTCGTCAGCTCCTTGTATATCGGGGTGGTCCAAAATTGCCTATAACATTAAGCCCCCACTCTTGAATTGGGATTCAGGGTGACTTATTGTTATAAGTTGAGCTCCTTAAGCCCGATTTAAGAGTAATGACCCTTGCCCTGGGCTGGCTTACGTGTAGCTTTGTCGTCATCTAAAGTGGTGTTGGTCGGCCTCGGCCTCGGGAGGAGGCCGAGCACAGCTACCTCCCTTTTGCCTGGTCGGCCTCGGCCTCGGGAAGAGGCCGAGCAGTTTTCTAATTTTGCTTAGGGGGCGTTGCCCCCGAACCCCCACTGGGCGCTTCACCCTTGGACCTCGACTCGCTGACCGGTCAGCGAGACCCCCGTGCTGGGTCATTCGGAGTGCTTCATTTCAGGTTCATGTCTGCAAGAGAAAAGTTAGGGAAAAGGCTAGGGTCGGCCTCGGCCTCAAGCCCCCGTTAGCCTAAAATTTGGCTCCCTGCATCCATATATTAGTCCTTGTAGGAAAATAATAAGAGAATAGGTTTGAACATGTAAATTTTAGTAGAACATGCTAAACATAGGTGCTTTTTGTTTAATAGGGAGTGCATATCCCCTCTGTAGCCCCCAATCTTAAGTAGAACTTCACTGAAACATAAAGTATAGTTGAGGAAATAGGAGAATACCTTTAAAGTTTGTGCTTGGCCTCGGCAAGAGGTGCTCGGCCTTGGCAAGAGGTGCTCGGTCCCGACTTCCGTAGGGTGAGCTTGACTTAGATGAAGTGTATGGACTCATGCCAGGTGAGGTGAGGTAGACTCGTTGGTCCAGGCTCACATGGTTTCACTCTGGATGAGGTGAGGTAGACTCGGTAGTCCAGGCTCGCATGTCTTGATGCTTGAGTCGGTTGCCTTGCGCACACTCCTGAATAATGATAGAATGCAATAAACGAAAAATCCTAAAACTCCATAAGTTCAGATTCAGTGTTGGTGGAAGTGTGTGCTGCTCGGCCTCGGCTCATTCTCTGGTCGGCCTCGGCCCTCTGTGGCTTGACAGCTTTTAGTGCGGTCCAGTAACACTTGACCTTCTGCAGGGTTGAGCTCCTTAAGCCTTATTTAAGAGTATAACTCTCGTTCCATGTCGACTTATGTATGATTCCTTGTTATCCTGCGAGATAGGACAAACTGGACAAAGTAGACACTCCCTGAAAAAGGGTTAGGTGAAATGGAAATGAGAAAAGTTGAGAGATTACAACAATGGCTCTGGTCAGCCTCGGAAAGAGGCCGAGCACAGCAATCTCCCCCTTTAGCTTATCTGGTCGGCCTCGGCCTCGAAAAGAGGCCGAGCACAGCAGCTTCCCATTTTGGTTTATCTGGTCGACCTTGGGAAAAGGTCGAGCACAACAGTTAGACCCCTGTACTTGGTCATTTAGAACGCTTCATTCCACATCCGGGGCTTATCCACAAATAAAAAATAGGATAAGCAGAAGATTTCACAATCCTGCATTGAAAAGTTAATCTCTGCAAAAGAAGAATGAGGGAAGAGGCTAGGATCGGCCTTAGCCTCTGGCCTCTGGCCTTTTGAAGGTGGATGGTCGGCCTCGGCCTTGGCATGAGGCTGACCAGCTTCTCTGTACTGTTTGTTCGCTCGACAGCTAGACTTATGTGTAGACTTGCCTGACCCTACCTTAAGCATCTCCTTGCAGCTTTGAGCGCTTCGGTTGTACTAAAAAAGTAAAGTGATTGAGAACTCGAACTAATCATGCTGCTTTGAATGTGCGCCTGAGGGTTGGCTTCGGAACTGGGATGCCCGGCCTCGGCCTTGGCATGAGGCTGAGCATTTCTTCTGTATTGGATTCATCCCAGGGGTGCGTACACTCTTTTGGGGAAAAAAGCTTGGGGAGGTTGAGGGCATGTGTCAACCTCTCTGCAAGAATTTAGTCTCTTTCCAAGGGAAAGTACGGAAGTTTGGCCTCTGCAAGAGTCACCACATCCTATGGAAAAATGCTTTACACAAACACGGTATAAAGAACTTTATTAAATTTGCAAGTGTCAACATTGTACCATGGAGAAAAGTTGTGGACATATGTTATACAAAATGAAAGTAAGTAATTGCCCCAATAGCTCCACTGATATTCATAACGTTATCCTAACTTGAATAAGCAAGAAAGGAAAATCAGAATTATCGCAACGTGACCATGATTATGATGGACTCGGTTTGTCCTTACTCCCAACCCCCCACTCAAAATATGCATTCAATACCTTGGACGTGCATTTTTTGAGTAAGGAGAAACTAACTTCGTACTTGGGCCTCTAGGGGCGGAGCTCGGCCTTGGCCTCTGGATGGTCGGCCTCGGCCTTGGCATGAGGCCGACCAGCTTCTCTGTGTTGTTCACTTGCTTGTTTTCCATTCCAAGGGTGCGTGCACCCAGTCAGGGAAAACTTGGGAGGTCGAGGAATTTCCCGAGCCCCCACTCAAAATATGCATTCCAGATTTAAAGAGTTGCATTTCTTTTTTTTAGTAAGAAAATATAATGTCATACCTGGTCTTTTGAGGACAAAGTTCATTCTTGAAGCTGAGGCAGCCGACCCTGACCTTGGCATGAGGTCGAGCCTCGCTTCTCCATCACTTGTTTGTTTGCCTCATAGTTGGACTCATGTGCAGATACTTTGTCTGCGAAGTGACTACCGGACTTAGTCGAGCCCCATTCCTTGTCTAATGGTCGGCCTTAGCCTTGGCATGAGGACGAGCATTTTCCCTGCATGGCTTGAGAAGTTTGAGGGAAGCTTGGGGAGGCTTTGGGATTTCCCCGGGCCTCTCTTCAAGCATCACGGTCATCCCAGGGGTGCGTACACTCTTCTGGGGAAAAAGCTTGGGGAGGCCTGGGAATTTCCCAGGGCCTCTCTTCATGCGTCGTGGTCATCCCAGGGGTGCGTACACTCTTCTGGGGAAAAAGCTTGGGGAGGCCTGGGAATTTCCCGAGCCTCTCTTCAAGCTGCATGGTCATCCCAGGGGTGCGTACACTCTTCTGGGGAAAATGCTTGGAGAGGCCTGGGAATTTCCCGAGCCTCTCTTCAAGCTGCATGGTCATCCTAGGGGTGCGTACACTCTTCTGGGGAAAATGCTTGGGGAGGCATGGAAATTTCCTGAGCCTCTCTTCAAGCGTCGTCGTCATCCCAGGGGTGCGTACACTCTTCTGGGGAAAATGCTTGGGGAGGCCTGGGAATTTCCCGAGCCTCTCTTCAAGCGTTGTGTTATTCCCGAGGGTGCGTACACTCAGTCGGGGAACAAAGTATGCTCAAACTGTCTTTTCGTGACCGAGCTCTTTAAGGTGGTGTTCGACCTTAGCCTCTAGGTTGTCGGCCTCGGCCTTGGCATGAGACCGACCAACTCCTCTGTGTCATCTGCGTACTCAGTCCGTGACTCGACTTATGTGCAGAGTATCTCCCTTTCGGCTTGAACCGCTTCAGCTACGATAACAGGTCAAGTGTTGTGGTCTTCCCAGGGGTGCGTACACTCTTATGGGGAAAAGCTTGGGGAGGCCTGGGAATTTCCCGAGTCTCTCTGCAAGCGTTGTCAAAACTTGATCTGCCGACAGTGACCTCTTGCTTCTGTTGTTCCCCACGAACCCCTTGGGGTAACCTTCTCGGATTAGGGCTTCTATCTCGTCCCTCAATTGTATGCATTCCCGGGTCGCATGACCGTGGTCTCCGTGGAACATGCAGTATTTGTTTCTGTTCCTCATGTCGGGGTCTGATCTCAACTTTTCTGGGCGTTTCAACAGATTTGTGTCCTGTATTGCGGCCAAGACCTGACGCTGTCTTTAGCGGCGAACTTCTGCGGGCCTTTTTGCGATTGGGCTTCTGCTCGGCCTCGGCCATTGGCCGAGGAGTGCTCATGTCGGATCTGGCCTACATCTTCTACCCGACATCCTTTTCCTTTGTCTTCTTGATGCTGGTCGGATATAGAAGCTTCCCAGCTTTCTCTTTCCTTCTGCTGGTTGTCCTCTTGGGTTAGGTCCATAGCATCGTGGGCACACGGATCCTTACAACAGTCTCCGAAGTTAGGGTCGACCTTTTCCATACCGAGGTCGACCCCAGTCTGGCTCGACGCTTTCTGCTCATACCCGAGGCTTCTCTCTGGTTTCTGAACCCGATCCATCCTGCAAACTACCACCGATGTGCGATCCAAACTGGCAAGCATTCTTCCCCACAGACGGCGCCAACTGTTGATGGTCGATTTTGGCCAGAGGAACTCACCTGACCTTCACGTGCCACCAACGGTAAATTTGTAGATGAGGGAGGAAGACGTGGCCTGCAAGACAGTAAACCTGCACACCGGTGTGGTGCTCGCCACACTGGCTCCGATACTTAAGTCAGCAAACAGAACGGTAGGGAGTGGAAAAGTAAGAGCAAGAGGAGAGAGTAGAAAATATAGAATAGTGTTTAGGGATAGAATTCGGAGTCTCTTCTTCAGTGGTGAAGAGGGGTATAAATACATGTTCATCCTCCTAATGTTTTTAGGGTTTCAGAGGCGTTTTAGGTCAAACCAGGTAAAACCGGGGCTGACGGAGGTGGTAGGGGCCTAACGACATCGAACGGACTCGACCCGCGCGAGCAGGCCGAGGGTCGGCCTCGGCCCATGGTCGAGGCCGACCATGTGCTCGGCCTCGAACATGGGCCGAGGCCGAGCAGGGGGTCGGGCCAAAAACCCGACCCCTTTGGTCTTGGCCCGTCCCACTTGCCGGTTTTGCCTCCTTGGTCCATCTTTCAGCCCGATTTCTCCCCGGTTGTCCTCGTCAGCTCCTTGTATATCGGGGTGGTCCAAAATTGCCTATAACATTCACTTTATCTGAAAACATAAAAGAGAATCCAGATTTGTACTAAGGAAAAAAAACAAAGAATCCTGATTGTTTACGAAACAAGCCTATGTGTTGTTTGATATTCAATTCGTTTTTTTTTTTTTTTGAAAATTATATTCATTTCGTTTTCTTTTTCTATTAAAGTTTTTTCTCTCTATAATTGGTTGCTTCCCTTTTAATTTTTTCCTTTTTCTCTAGCTAATATTTTTTATGGAGTCTATCTAAAGTTTTAATAAAAAGAAAAATCACACATGTATTAAAGCATATGTGTTTTTTTTTTTCGCCAACAAAAACATAGCTCAATTGACATAAAATTTATACCTTTGACCAAGAGATTAAAGGTTCAAATCTTCCACCCCACGTGTTGTAAAAAAAACATATATGGTTTTTGTTTAAAAAAAAAAACCAAAAACCAAAAATCAAAATGATTATCCAACGAGAATTAAAATATCCAATTTTTAATATAAATTCAACAATACAAAATTATCGGAAAACAAACAATAATTACACCATTGAAGCCACCATTTAATTCCTAAATAGCATATCAAATCAAACTCGGCTACCAATAAAATGAACTTAGCTCTTTTACAAAAATAAATAAAAGTTATTTCAATCCTATAAAGTTCAAGGTGTATGTTGTCCAAAAAAAAAAAAAAATTCAAGATGTATAATTTGATTTTTGTTTTCTAAGAAAACACATCCGTCTTTGGTTGCACAAACACAACAAAAAGAACGGGAAAATGTGGCTTTAACTCGACCAAAAAGACCATTTTGACCCGAATAAAAACAATAAAATGTTTGAATTATAAGAGAACGTAAAAAAATAAGACCCCGTTTGATAACCATTTTCGTTTTATATTTTTGGATTTTGAAAATTGTGCTTGTTTTCTCTCAATTTTCCTACAATGGTTTTCATTTTTGTTAAAGAGACATTTGAGTTTCTAGACAAATTCCAAAAACAAAAACAAGTTTTCGAAAACTACTTTTTTTTGTTTTCAAAATTGGCTTGGTTTTTGAAAACATGGAAATGATGTAGAGAAAAAACAAAGAAGCTTGTGGATAAAAAATAGTGTTTATCAAACGGAGCCTAAATAAATTGTTTGAAACTCAACGTCCTAAAAGATAAATAGGTCCCGTTTTAGACCACGGTTTTCTTCAACTATGGTGTAAAGCTAACTTTCAGACCTTGATTTTGTAAAGGCTATAGTGTATGGTTAAATTTTAGACCATGATTTTTTTTTTTAGATCGTACTGTAAAGCTAGATTTTAAACCATGGTTTTTTTAACCCATTGTGTAAAGATAGGCTTTTAGACTCTGGTTTTTTTTGTAACTGTTGTGTAAAGTTAGATTTTAGACTATAGTTTTTAAAAAATGTTGTGTAAAGCTAAATTTTATGTCACAATATTTTTCAAAATTATAGTCCATACTTGGTTATAGACCACACTTAAAAAAATATAGTCTATAAACAAGTGCATTTATTTTAGACCATGGTTAGGACAAACTACTAACACAATAATACCCTTGTTTTTTTTTTTTCTTTTTTTGAGAGACCATGGTTTTATATATTAAATTCATAACCGTGCTTCATTGTTTATGTGTTTGTTTTCATGTTTTTTTAACATGTGTACTAAAAAAAAAAAGAATGAACTATCCAATTTGAATTTTGAAATGGACTACTTTAATGAGTAAAACATTTTTTTTTTCTGAATCTTTCGTGTCTCAATGTAAATATTTGAACCAAGTGATTGAGGCTGCATGCCATTTTATAACATGGCCAACATATTAGGACAAGATGTATTATCCAATTTGAAATTGGTTACTTTATTAATGAACCTTACTATTGTTAATCGCTAATTAGAGCAAGTCGCAAGGCTAAACTTTTGATACCAATGTTTGATTAATGGAATTGCAATAGAACTCAGGAAAAACCCTTTCCATTTCTTTTTTTCATTCATCACAATGAAATACCAGTACATGAACTGAATATATACAAGGAAGGTATTAGAGGGTTATTATTAATTCTGTTATTTGTGATTATTATTATTGTTTTAATTCTTGCTTAGTCTTTGGTAATTATTTTGTAATTGGGCTTTGTTGGCCTATATAAAGATTCTTTGTAACAGTATTCTAGCAAGAGAGAATAATATTTTTCTTCACTCTCTGAGGAAGGAAATTTCATGGTATTAGAGCAGGTTGCCTAAAATTTCTCCTTGCCCTCCACGTTTTGTCTTCTTCCTGAAATTCCTTTTGTCCTCTTCTAGTACTCTCTCATAATTATGACGTCTGAATTGTAGAAAGACTTTAGCTCTCCAATTTTTCTTCTCTCTAATATCTGTAACCTAGTCTCGATTCGACTTGACTCCTCCAACTTCGTTTTCTGGAAATTTCAATTGACCTCGATTCTGAAGGCCCATAAGTTCTTCGGCTTCGTGGATGGGTCTTTACCAGCTCCTTCGGAAGTTCTTTTGCGTGAATTGCTTGTGGATTCTGCTACCTCCTCTGCTGCTGTTGCTGATTCTATTCCACCTCCGTCGAATCCGTAATTTATTTTAACATTAACAAAATAATACATCTAAGAAAACAAAGAATAACAAATACAATAAAACAGAAAATACACATCACATGAGATACATTTAATGAGCTATCTTTAGATTGACCCATTTTGTAACATGATTAACATATTATGAAAAATATTGTAGAATCCTATGTTTCTTTTAGAGAATATCTCAAACAGTGTTTGATTTATGGATTAAATTTATAAGATCTAAAATTAGGGGAACTTTTTCATTATTTTATAGGAAGTTTTGTTGATTTCAGAGTATTTGTTTAAATATAGAGTACTAAATATTTTATTTGATAACTTCTCACTAAATTGAAATGACCCTAATGTTTGCGTAAATAATGTTTTAGTTTCATTTCTATTTATATTAATTTTTTTAAATGTTTATTCTCTTATTTAGCACTAAATTTCATTAAGAACAAAGGACTCGAAATTAAATTTTATTGTATTAATTGGATTGGGATTATACATTCTATATTTTATTTTAAATTTAACAACTTTGACGTACCAGCTTTCTATATGACCCGACTTATAATAATTTAATCAACTTGTAATAGGTGGCTACCCTACTAACTACAGAATTTTAAAATAACACTACGTTAACAAATAGTTACTCATTAGAAAAAAAAATGATATCATTTTTAAACCTATCAAGTCATTATTATTTTAACATCTATTGGACAAATAGTTACTCATTATCCTTTCAAAAAAAAAAAAAAAAAAAATAGTTACTCATTATCCTTTCAAAAAAAAAAAAAAATAGTTACTCATTAAATAATCATAATAATAATAATAACAACATTTTTAAACTATCAAGTCATTATTTTAACATCGTGCTTGACCTGGTAAGGATTCAATTTTTTTTTCTTTTTTTTTTTGAAACTTGGGAAGGATTAATCAATTAAAATAGGTAATGCATACATAATAATATTAAATGAGACAACGTTAGAGTGAGCATAGCTTAATGGTAATTGACATGTATTCTCGGTTAAGAGGTCAGAGATTCGAAATCCCCTACACTCCCAATTTTTGATGAATTCAAATATATATATATATATATATATATATATATATATATATATATATATATATATATATAAGGATTTTCTGAATGTGCTATACTAATAATTTGTTATTTCTTTATCCTCTCAACTTGTTATACATGTCATTATGCTTTTCTTTATATTAGCCTTTGTTCTCTGTATTTGTATAAGAGAGAATTCTTTACAAATTTATATAAATCGCCTAATATCTTTATGCAATTCTCTATGGTATCAGAGTTTTGAATTCATCTTTCCCTTCTTTCCAAAAATGGCAGATGATGAATATTTTTCATCCTCTTCTGATCCATTAACCACTTCGGTAGTATCTCCCAGCACTCCGTTAACAACTTCGATTTTCACTCCTATAAAAAATCCAACCCCAAAATCTGGACCAGAATTCTTTACCTCGTCCTCCTCAAAATCCAAACCCAAATTAAACCTCAATAATCAACCCCCTCCTCACCTTAATCGGATTTCTCCCGACAACATTTTATAATCATCCTTATCCACCTCAATAAAATTAATAAATAAACTATTAAAAAAAAAGAAAAAAAAACCGAACATAAGAAATTGTATAGGACAAAAACCGGCCTTGCGAAATTGTTTGTATCGAACAAAACAGTGATGTCTAAAAAAAATAAAATAATGAAATAAATAATAAAAATTAAACTGTATCGGACTTAGACATATGACTATGACACCAACAAAAACAATAAATAAAGTTCGTATTTTTTTATTTCATTTACTTTTTTTGAAAAAAATATATTACATCATTAAAACGCCACAAGGACTAAAGGTGAACAGTCATTCTCGAGCAACAAAGATAACCAATTTGGAAGATTATTATCCTAGAAATCACTACATTTGGACAATTTAGCTCTTTTAGCTAGATAATCAGCTACTCTATTCCCTTTCCTTGGAACAAAATGAAATTTAACTTCCTTGACCCATCAGCCATGATCCAAATTTCTTCTACAAGGCCTTCTGCAATGCTCCAGAACTTCGGATGTTTTAGTCAGGAAATTAATCGCGATTCGACAGTCTGATTCAATAATGTTGAGGATCCCACATCGGAAAGATTGGTGGAGATCTCACAACATATAAGCTACAAGGGTCACTCCACTCATTGCCAATTGGTTTTGAGATGGAAGCCCATATAATATAATAAATAATGATTTTATTACAGCCAAGGCTTGAGCTCTTCTAATTCCCATCAAAATAGCCTTTAATTCAACACAGAGAGCTTCTGGAACCAAGGAGAAAAACGAGCTTAAGGCTTCAATAATGGCCCCTTCAGAATCTCTGCAAGCTAACCCTATCCCCATCTTGATCTTCCAAAAGTCAATTGGAGGCGGAGACCAAATTTCGCTCGAAGAAGGGAAGGATTGATTCACGAAAGATTGATGCATGCTTCCAACTTTTGAATTTGCTTAAACGAAGGATCTCAGGTACTCTAAAATCCATTGACTTCTAATGTTAGCCGGGGGGAATGGGATGTTCATGAACAAATTTGTTTCTGTCCATCCAAATTGCCCAACTTTATTGCATTTACTTTTTTGTCTTTTTCAATTTAGGGTTATGACATTTTTTTTTCTTAACTATGTATGTTGTCTAGCTTTAGGTGGATCGTGGATGTATTCTTTAATAACTTACAAAAAAAGAGTTGGACAAAATAAAATAAAATAAAATAAAGGTTGGACAAAGCGGCAAATGACAAGTGTTTATTTATTATTTTTTCTTTTTTTGTATCCCATGCTTAAAAAATATATAATTTGGGAGATTTATGTCATGTGCCCTTCAATCTGCGCTTCTTGATATACTTTTGTGGAAATTTTGTTTAAATTGGATACCAAATGTTTGGAAGGTGTCCAAATAGCTTTTCCTGAAGCCAGTTTGTTGAAGATCCCACATTGAAAAGAAAAGTGGAGACCTCACAACTTATAAACTACAAGGGTCACACCACTCATTGCCAATAAAGAAGGATCCCACATTGAAAAGAAAAGTGGAGAGCTCACAACTTATAAGCTTAGTCACACTACTCATTGCCAAATGGTTTTGAGATGGAAGTCCATGTTATTTGAACTCAAATTGGTATAACAAAAAGGTTCAAAAATACCCTTGAACTTTAAAAACGGTTACATAGGCGTATTCTGTCGATGCAATTTTCAAACGTCATCGATAGAAATTGTTTTTCTCGTCGTGTCGGCAGAAAAACAGTTTCAGGCCCAACCGTTTCATGCGTTGACAGAAAGGATTTCTACCGACGCCATCTTCCATGCGTTGACAAAACCCCATCTACTGACGCGAGTACTCATGCTTTGGCATGATATCCATTTGATAATTTTTGCTAACTCCATACACTTGACATGCAAAAATCCTATTTGTCGATGCCTGTTTAAAAACGCGTCAACATTTTTTTTCAGAAAAAAAAAAAAAATCAATTTACTATTTTAATTCTTCACCCTCTGTTTTTTTTCCTAGATGAACACATAACACATTATAAAATTTAATTTGCAAACTATCATTAAAAAGGGAAAAAAAAGTTACATAATATTGTCAAATTAACCGAAAAGTTCAATACATTCATACATAAATATGTTCATAATCAATCCTATCGTCATACATAAGTTATATACGTTCATACATAAATAGTTCTTAACCCCATAAGTTAAATACATAGACATTAAATGTAGCAACCGGTGTTTTTAAAAAAACAGAAAAAAAGGGGGAAAAACGGGCAGAAGCCCGGTCAAAGAGGAAAGAAAGGAAAATGGGGGGAAACTTCCCCCCAATTTTCGGTCAAAATGACCGTTTGTAAAAAAAAAAAAAAATATCAGTTTTTCTCTCTCTCCCCGACTCTCTTTCTCTCCCTCTCGGCTAGCTCTCTCTCTCTCCTTCGGTTCTCTCTCTCTCGCTCCCTCTCAGCCGCCGCTCGTCCGTCGATGCCGCCGCCATACTTCCGTCGCCGGTACTCTCTCTCTCTCTCTCTCTTGCGTTTCTCTCTCTCTCTCTCTAACCCGTCTCTCGGCTCTCTCTCTCTCAGCCTCTCTCTCTCCGTCTGCACGTCAAGCCGACGCCCACGCCGCCGCACTCCACCGCCGCGAGCCGCCGCCGCCACTAGCGTCTTCGGGCTCGTTCGTTTTTCAGATCTGTTCGCCGCCGCCATTCGAAGCTTCAGCTTTGTTTCTAAAGAACTATTTGAGGTAAGGGAGTTGTAAGTCATAGTTATTGGATTTTTATGCCTTAGTGAAATACCCATTAACGTTGGATCTTAATCTAAGGTGCCCGTAGCGTTTGGAGGCCGAGTTGTCGAATCGGAGCGAAGTTAGAAATTGGACAGCAAGCAGTAGCTTCATTTGGGTGAGTTTTCGGCCCTCTCAAGTTTAGGAAATTTGTTGAGTTTGGTGTGCCAATGGTGTGTGAATATATATTTATGTATATTTTATGTGTTAATAGACGAGTATTTCGCATCACGTGGTTGGTGTTGTATCGAGTCGTTGGGGGATTTTCGATCAAGCGTAGTATCTCAAGTAAGTAGCCATTTGGATTTAAGCTCTAAGTGTCGTCGTTGGGTTAAACCAAGCATGGTTGGTTCTTTATTTCTTGAAAGCATGGAACTAGTTAAGAATGTCTGAGTTAATGGTCGCATACTAACTTTGTCGTTGTGTAAGTAGCTATTTGGGAAATAAGGATTTTGATTATGTTATGTGGCGTGTTAGTGGATTGAGTAAGTAGTTTTTTTGGGCATGAAGTTGTTGTTTTAGAATCATTGTATGCTTGTTGGTAGCGAATTGAAGTTTTGGTTAAGTTTCATGCTTTGGTCAAATATTCCTTGGAACGTTGTATGCTTGTTTGAATTTGGTTTAAGTGTCGTTTACTTGGACATGCATTAAGTGTTGCTATGCTTATAGGACTAAGTAAGTATGTTTGGAATGTTTGATTTATGAATGTTCTGGATTGTGTTCATGTTATGGAGGATGGGCTAAATGTTCATTGGAGTTGTGATTGGAGTTGGATTGTGATTCTGACTTGATTGTGTTCATAGAAGCGTATATTCTTACTTCCAGGTGCAAGGAAAATTTTGGGTTACCCACATGCATGCCGTTATGCTGCCGAATTTTCGGTAGCATACGAGTGAATTCAAGAATATGAGTGTCGGTTGTCACCTCCAATTCTTATTCTGGTGATATAACTAGTTGGGAAGATGCATATTAGTTAGCCTGTCAGTAAGCTAGGAAGAGAAATCGTTTGTGTTAAATAGGTTGTAGATAAAGATCAGTAAGTGTTAAGGGGTCCTAAAGGGAAAAGAATTAAAAAAAAGGGAAAGGAATCGGCTAGCGCCTTACAAGAGGGTCGTGTCAATTAAACATCTAGGACTGAGATGAAATAGACTAAAATGAGGAGCTTAATGGGCGGGTCTTGGCTTCGCAGTCTAGGTGTCATTTACTAACTGTGGAAGTTAATTCCTGACTTAAACCCATGAACGCCCCACCAGTGAAATGGTAGCTTAGAGCGCTACGCGCCCATTAGTGCCTTGAGGGATGAGACTTAGCTCTTCTGACTGGGTGCCATCTACCATCAGTAGGAGTAGAGACCTCCCAAAACTCCCACATGTGCATTACCAGTGAGTTGGTAAACTTTCATGTATATACAGGTGTACTAATTGAACACGAGACCTGAACTGCCGATAAATGAAATGAAATGAATGAGATTGAGATGACCTAACCCTTAGGCCCTTAACTCGAATAAGATGTTAAAACTTTTATTGCTACTTACTAAGTATTTCCTTAAATACTCATTCTTTTCCCTTACACACAACTGCAGGTAGAGGTAAAGGTGTACGGAACGCGTGACGGAGAGCTGTTGAGCCATGGATCTCCTTTAGTTTAAGTCTTCCGCATTTTACGTTTGAAATTTCCCTTTGAACTTGTATAGAATGATTTACGTTTTATTCCGCTTTAAGTTTGTTTGATTTACTAAAGGTTTTGTTTGTTCTGTTTTAAACTGGGATCCCAAATTGAAATGTTTCGCAAACTTCTAAGTACGGTCTCTTTATATGGAAATTTTTCCGCTGTTCTTAGATGTAGAATGAAATGCATGTAGTAACGGCCTTAGGATCTAGGCATGAAAAGTAGGGTCGTTACATTAAATTACAAACAAAAACACGTTGGCAATCCTTCGTAACTCTTGTGGTCGACGTACGTAACACGTTCATACATCAATTCAAATCACCAACAAAAAAAAAAAAAATGAAACATAATAACTCATCTAAAATAACTATAGCTAAAAAATATTACCAACAAAACACCTATAACTAAAACTTATAACCAACAAAGCTCATAAAGTAAAACTTATCTCCCAAATAAATCACTAAATGAAACACAACTAAAATGCAAGCAAATAACTATAATAAAGCTCATAAACTAAAATTTACCTCTCTCACCACCCAAATGAAACATAATAACTTATCAACTAGTCATGCTTATCTCTCTTACCACCAACTAAAAAACAATAACTATAAACTCAACCTCAAGATTGAACCATAATATAACCAACAAAGAACTTAAAAACCTATCACCATAATATAGCCAACAAATGACTTAGGACCCCCTTCCCCCAATTCTCAAAAAAACGAAGAACGTATCGATCAAATATTGAGACATAAGAACATAATTAACCTCCCAACTCTCAAACAAATCAAAAACCAAAGAACATAACTAACAAATCAATGTTCCAAGACACTTAAGAGCAAAGTTAGAGTCAAACTTATGACCCCATCCCACCAACTCAAAGTCATTTAAGAACAAAGTTAGAGTCAAACTTATGACTCTCCCAATTTAAAGTCATTTAAGAACAAAGTTAAAGTCATTTAACAACAATCTAACTAAATGTATAAGAAAGAAAACATAAGCAAACAATCCCACCTTAAAGAACTAACTAAATGTCAATTGTTATCATAACTGCAGGATAGCAACAATATATATTGAAACGAACAATTCAACTTAAAGAAGCAAGAGTTATATTCATCGTCCAAACAATCCTAACTAGTCCTAACAAAGAATTCTAGCTTGAAAAAACTAACTACAGTATCATTTTGCTACCATAGATGCAGGATAGCAACAATATAAATTTAAACGGAATATCCAAGTTGTGACAACTAATCGATCCTAACTAAAAAAAAATTGTAACCTAGGGGTATACCTAAATTTTGTGTATCTCCTGGTTGTGATTCCATGAAGTGTGAAAACGATACTTGTGAGTCAATGACTTCATAACTCCCTCAAACAAAACAATTCCAGATTTCATAATTTCAACTCTTTGAGCCAAACGGTCTCTTAAATAACTTTATCCTTTTCAACTTTATCTCTTTAATTCTTTTGATCCACATATATGCTTCAACACATAGACGAATATTTGACAAGTCAAAGTGAGCATAACTCAATGTACCTTCAATTGGGAGGTTAAAGGTGACCTTCCCACTCTCAAATGTTGTTGAACTAAAAATAATAATAATAAAATATAATAAATGAAGATTTGATAAGTCCATAAAGATGGAACAACCCTAGTTAAAATTAGGGGAAATACGAACATCTAGGGATAGGCGCAGCTTTCACAACTATGTACCGAATATGGGTTTAACTTGCCTAAGTATTTTCTCACCTAACAACACCTCTAATCAAATCGCCTTTTAAGTGGTTCATGTTATGACGAAAACAGTAACAACGTAACAAGAACGAAAGGGCGAAGAGAAACAACACACAGATATACGTGGTTCACTAACGGTGTGTTAGCTACGTCCACGGACAGAGGGAGAGAACGATCTTATTATGTGAGGAGTATTAGAATACAGAGATGAGGGCAAAAATAGGTTAAGAGGGTTTATATATGACACCACTCATAACCCTAACATAATAGACCCCTGTACTGGGTCGTTCGGAGCGCTTCATATCAGATTCAAGGCCTATCAATAGTTAAAAAAAAATTGAACTCTTAATTATAAATTAAAGAAAAAAAATCTTAATCATACAAATTTTTGCTTGTATTATTTGAGCAAGTAAATATGAAATAAAGTTTGAAATCATTATAAGAAATACGGTTCCAATCATTGTTTTCTTCAAATATATATTAACGTATACAATTTTTTTTTTTTTTTCCTAATCTATAGATAAGATTCTCGAAGCAGAAGATGATATTCCTAATTTGTCTGTACTTGAACCAAAATGAATTCTTACAAAATAAACCTTTTTCAAATCTTTTTGGTCTAATCACCCCCAGCACATGATGATATTCTCATTTTGTCTTTAAACAATTTTTTTTTTATTTATTTAATTTTCTAATCTCTTTCATTTCCATTATAAATTTAACCCCTTTAACCACATCAATATTCTCTCTCTCACACACAAGAAGAAGAAGAAGAAATGGCAAGCAGTGAGGCAAGGAGGTAACCCACTGGAACATTTGGCTAAAACTTTAATATCATTTTCAACTTTTTCTCTTTCATTCTTCTCTCCCTCCCTTCCTTGATTTTTTTTTTTTTTTGTTTGTTTGTGTTTTTTGTTAATATAATTCATTAGATGGAGTAAGAAAACTCGAACCTACGACCTCTTAGACCTTTGTTCTTGTAAACCTCTTATAATTCATTAATGGTTGAAGTTTGTTCTTGTAAACCTCTTATAATAGATCTTTGAATTTTATGGTCCCTTTTCGATACATCACCTGTGGTGTGAGATAATTCAAATATACAATATTTAAAACGAAACTTGAAAATACTTTTAACGCAGACATGTAGTGTGAAAATTTTTTCCCTCTCCTTTCAATTGCAGCGTTAATCCATTGCAACTTATTTGAGATTTTTTTAAAAAAAATAAAAGATCTAAAAATGTCCAAAAAAAAATGACCTAGTAACATTTTTGTCCAAAAAAGTCTTCCCATCAGCTGAATACGAACGCTACAAATATCATATTTTTATAAAACAAAAATCAAGCCCAACAATAAATAAATAACTACAAATCTCAAAAAATACTCCTAACTAAATATAAATAAATAAATATGGTTGCCCAACCATTAAACTTTTCACATAATAAAACTTATTTTGGATTGGTCGATAGACATCCCCTACTCACCGCCATTATGTTTTTGCGAACTAAAAAAGAGGAAGGCAAGAAGGAAGAGATATAAGATAGATTTTCCTTTTTACAAAAAAAAATAGTTATCAAATTTTTAATAGTGATCGACAAGAAAATACTTATAATTTCTCATATGTTGTTGATTAGGCTAGAGGGAAAAGTAGCACTAATAACCGGGGGAGCCAGCGGAATAGGCGAATGCACAGCAAAATTGTTCGTCCACCACGGCGCCAAAGTAGCAATAGTCGACATCCAAGACGACCTCGGCCGAGCACTCTGCACCACCACACTCGGCCCAGCCAACTCCCTCTACATCCACTGCGACGTCACAGACGAATTCCAAATCCAAGCAGCCATTGAAACCACCCTCAAAACCTTCGGCAAACTCGACATCATGATCAACAACGCCGGCATAGCCGACCCGAGCAAGCCCCGAATCATCGACAACCTCAAACAAGACTTCGAACGAGTCCTCTCGATCAATGTCACGGGCGTGTTCCTCGGCATCAAACACGCGGCACAAGCCATGATCCCAGCGAAAACCGGCTCCATAATATCGACCGCGAGCGTGGCGTCGTACGTCGGGGGTGCGGCGTCGCATGCTTATACGTGCTCGAAGCATGCAGTGGTGGGGCTGACGAAGAATGCGGCTGTGGAGTTGGGGCAGTTTGGGATAAGGGTGAATTGCTTGTCGCCGTATGCATTGGCGACGCCTTTGGCTACCAAGTTTGTGGGGTTGGAGGATGAGGAGTTTGAGATGGCTATGAACTCTATGGCGAATTTGAAAGGGGTTACGCTTAAGGCTGAGGATGTGGCTAATGCGGCTTTGTTTTTGGCGAGTGATGAAAGTAGGTATATAAGTGGCCATAATTTGTTGATCGATGGGGGATTTGGTATTGTTAATCCCAATATTAAAATTTTTCAATACCCTCAAAATTAGGTTGGATTGTCTAGCTTTTTGGTTTTTCATGTGGTTTGTGTAATAAGGATCTATCCAGGAAATCTATAAGGATAGATCTTGAGGAGTTGCTCTTCCTCGATTTTTACTTTCTCGTGTGGTTATGATGTGTGTTTTTGGGGTTTATTTATGTTTTTTTGTGGGTTTATTTATTTTTATACTTTATAATATACTATGTTATATACGTGTTTTAACATGGAAAATAGTATATTTATTAAAGTTTATGTTGTTTGCGAAAGAAAAGCAATCATATCCGTATCAAACGAGGTGTCCAAAGATAACAAATTTCATAGTCAAACCAGTACGTACAAATGAGACTTCTGCCCCTTTCAATTCTCATACACTACCTGATATGAGCGACTCTCTTCATATTGACTTGTCATTCTCTCCTGTAAGCCAAATATGAGACTAGAATCAATTATCTAAAAATCAATGGTGATTTGGTTGCCAAAGTTAGGGATAACCGACATGTACTCCTTTTCCATAAAGTTGGAGGTTCAAATCCTCATACTTCATATAGGAAACTCCAATATTAGACCTAACACAGCAAGACAACCAACTTTCTAGGCCATCAAATTAATCACAAGAAGAAAATTGGCCTTGAATTCACACTTGGACTCTCACCTTTAGCAAGAAGTTCAAAATCTAAAGAGTCAACTCCACAAATCATAGTCTGACTACTTTAGAAATACAGATCACACCCAAAGGATACCTCATTGGAAAACCCACCATGGAGGAGAAAATACAAAGTCATACATAAAAACCAAACAACCTTAACACAAATATATATCATTGGTTCAAAAGTGAATCTTCAACACCAAACTTCTTAAGTGTTATGACAGTAATCGAAAATTCAACAAAACAAGAATGAAAGAGAGAAGATCGACAACACAGATTTATGCGATTCACTAACGGTGTGTTAGCTACATCCACGAGTAGAGGGAGAGAATAATTTTATTAGTGAGGAGAAAACATAAGCAGATTACAGAGATTAGGACAGATTACAACGAGAACCCGCACTTGGTCATTTGGAGCACTACATAACAAATTCAAGGCAAATCAACATTAAGGAAGATGGATCCATCTTATACAAGACTCGACTTGTGACTCATGGATATACGCCAGTCAAAGGCCTTGATTATCGTGAAACCTTATCTGTCTGGTTATCCAAGTTCTCAACCATTAGATTTATCTTTGTTTTGGCTATTACTTCAAGTTGAACTCTTCTTTGGCTAGATGTCAAGAATGCATTCCTACATGACATTTAAACGGAACAAGTTTACATATGACTTTTAGGTCGATTGATGATTTAATATGCCATCAGACCAGAAAACCCTGTTTCAAAGACTATGTTGTCGATATCTTGACCAAACCACTTCCAAAAGTTCCTTTTCAATAATTATTTCGGGCCAAACTTAGAGTTGAGCGACCACCCCACCCTAATTTGTGGGAAATTAAGACAAAAGCAACTTCATTCCTACCAAACCCATGTGTTAAAAAATAACACATCCCACAGTCAAACACGCAAATCGTGACAGGAGTGCAAGAGCACATGTGTATTTCGTCGAAATTATAACCAAATTTTAATTTCCTTTCCTTCCTAAATTTTCGTACCCTTGATATTATTTCTCTATTTTTAGTACCCTTAAAAGTTATGAATAAGGGTTAATCTTGTTTCTTTTTGCATTTCTTTTCATGTTTTTTTAACCTGTACTAAAAAAAAAGGTTGAACTATACAATTTGAAATTGGTAACTTAAATGAGTTAAAAACAATCTTTCATAGAGTGTGGTGGCCATTTTGTAACATGATTAACATATTATTACAAGATGTAGAATTCTATGCTTCTCTTTTTTTCAAAGAAAAGGCTATGTCTCTTTTAAAGAATATCTTTCGATTTATGGATTAAATTTATACGATCTAAAATTAGTAGTTTGTCTTCATTTGATAGGAAAATTTATTGATTATTTCAAAGTATTTGTTTAAATATAGAGTACTAGATATTTTATTTGATAACTTCTCATTCGATGGAGGACTCTAATATTCATAGGATCTTTTAATTTCATTTCCATTTTTTGTTTGGTTCTATCTTTTTTTTTCCTACATGTTAAGTTTTTTTTTTCTCATTTAACATTAAATTTTAGTAAGAAGCAATGACTCTAAATTAAATTTTATTGTATTAATTGGATTGGAATTATACCTTTTATAAATTAATTTAGTGAGTTTTTGACATGTTCATGGTCCATATCACATCCAATTTATAATAACTTAATCAACAGGTTGCTATCCTCAAGTAAAAGAATTTTAATATAATACTATGTGCTAGCAAAGAACAAATAGTCACTCATTTTAAAAAAATCATTTTTAAATTATCAAGTCATTATTATTTTAACATTGGTTAACATAGGTAAGGATTTAATTAAAATAGGTAAGACCAACTCAAAAAATAAAATAAAATAGGTAATTCATAGATAATATATTAAACGATGGAGATGAAGACAAAATTGAAAAATATTACATGTTATGGGTGGATTTGGACTTAACTCTAAGAAAATCAGGATAGAAATTACAGAAATTATAGGAGATAGACCATTTTGGAACCAATATTTCACAAATGTTCAATTATGAAAAAAATTTCAGCTTTGTCTTGGCTCAAGATTTTCCAATTAAATTTTCTCTATTTTGCCCTCCAAAACTCTGCACATCAAAAATTGGTTTGTATTGATTCTTTCCATAATAAAAAACTACTATTAAGATTTATCAATACTCTACCCTAACCTTAAATACTCAATTGAAATCTTCAACCAATTGCCGTAGTTCAATACTCTACCCTAACCTTAAATACCCAATTGAAATCTTCAACCAATTGCCGTAGTTTAAAGGACCATTTTGCGGCTCCATTAGCGTGGTCGACAATCAAGAATTTCTCTATGGCTCCATTATCATTCCTCTGAAGCAATATGAGTATTATGCCTTTTTTTTTTTTTTAAATAGCATGAATAACATAGCTTATATTTGTCAAACTTTTTTTAAAAAAAAATCTTCAAACAGTATGAATAGCAATTCAAGTATATAGTTTTCATTTTTTTTTCAATTTTTTATTAATATATATTTTTTGTTATTAATATCTTATGTTATAAGATGTTTCTAATTTTATCTATTAGTTCACACTAACCATTATTTACATTTAATCACTCATTTGATTTTTTTTTTTTTTTTTTTTGACAACATGTGGGGATGGGGATTGAACCTTCGACCTCTTGGTCAGAATACAAGCTTTATGCCAATCGAGTCATGCTCTTGTTGGCTTAATCACTCATTTGATTGTAGAATGTAATGTTTCTTCAAATAATAAAATATATACCATGCATTATAATATATATAATCAATATATCGAACTCATTATATATTATATATTCATCCTTGTGTATTTTAGTTCATAAGTAAAACGTCAGAATGATAAATATATACTAGCTTGTATATTGTATCATAAATATATACTTAGAATTATATTATACAAACCTTTTTATGTAGTATATATACGTCATGATTTATAAAATTCATAAATGAATTTTCAGAATTATAAATATAGGTTATGCACCATATTTTATCTATAAATATATACCTAGATGTATAATATATAATCCTTATTAAATATTCGTCATACATTTTATATAGGTAATAATCTCATTCCCATACGGATGTTGTTTGACAGTCACTAGAATGATATTAATAACTATATTGATTACAAGTTTTTCAAATTTGTATTCATGAAGGAATGTCATTCACTAATTTGATTGAAGTTGTAACCCAAAAGTTAGACAACCCAAAACTATGTTTTAGTAAATAAAGAGCATGCAATACCTATATTTGTACCTTTCTATTATTCAAATACAATTCTCTAAATAAATTTAAATTTAAATAATGCACAATTCTATATTATTATTGACCATGACTAGATTCAAATATAACATTCATATGAAATATATTTTCCCTAACATAAACCATTTGATATATATAAATCATTAGTTCAACCATTTGTTCATTGTATATATATAAACCATGTAATATATTATATAAACCTCCAACTAAATGATATATTATCCAAATTATATAATTTTTTATAAAATCACATAACAAACCCAAATATACCAAACTAACAGTATATTTTTTATAAACCCAATAATCATGACTGGAATGATTTTGATAAATCCACAACTAATTAGTAAATTTGCTTTATTACAATTTTATATATCAAACTAACAATATATTATATACTACTTGGAATGATTTGTATAAACCCACATCAATATTTTATGGAAAACAAACTAAACAGTATATTTTATATAAACCACGTAACAAACCCAAACATATCTTCAAATAAACTCCAATAGGCAACCAAGACGTACGGATTGAAGACGATCTGTAAAAAAAAGGGAAAAGGAGTGCCAACCGGCAGAAGCGTCGTCGAAGACCAATGCTGGTCAACAACGCTCAGAGGACAAGACGACACAAACACAAACACACTCGGAGGAGGAACACCGATGGCGCTCGAAAGAGGAACACAGGCGACGCTTGGAGGATGAGATGGCGTGAGCGTGAAGCAAAAAGACATGAGGAGGGAGACCGACGTGAGAAGGGAGGAGACAGGCGTGAGGAGCCAGCACGTCTATGAAAAATTATATTTTGGAGATATATTATGGGAATTTGAAAATAAAATCTGGAGAGAATCGAGGAGTTATTTGGGAGAGATATGAGATGAAAAAATTTTGCAGCAAGTAATTATTAGATGAGATATTTTATGAAAATATATGGATTATTTTATTCAACCATGTTTATTTTCTTAATTATACTATAATGGGCATTGATGTAAATTAACTTCTATTTTAGCTCGGCTTAAGACAAAGCTGAAATTTTTTTAAAGATTAGACATTTGTGAAATTTTGATTCCAATTTGGTCTATTTACGTAGTTAACCCAAGAAATTATGGTGGATGGGCTTCTTTAACCCATTAATTTCAGATTTGTCTAAATCTTTTAAAATTATCAATGGTAAGATTTCATGTCTTAGTTCAATTGTTATTCTTCCCCAATTGCCCTTATTTAATGATGAAATTCTAATAATTTAATTTTTTTTTCCATTAAACAATCGGTGGGAGACATTTGGAAACTTTCCCTTTTTTTTCATTAAATTGTCCCGTGGTCATATAGCTTTATTCTTTAAAAAAAAAAGGATTTTTTTCTATTAATATTTCCTTGTCAGTTTTATTCCTTTTATGTAGCAATTTCCATTGATTTCTCTTCGTCGGAGACATTCTTTTCAATTTTCAATTTTGGTCATTTTCTTCTTCAATCTTATTAGTTTCTTTTGCATTCCAATTTTGTTCAATTTTACATATTTCTTTTGCATATGTCGTTTACTTTCTCATCCTCATCATTTTTTTCCCTTGTCCATATCTTTATTTTCTTCTTTGTTTGGTTGCATCCTCCAGTTCACGTATGGATATATAAGTTGCCGTTCAATTTTTTCTTTTTCTTTTTCTTTTTTCTGTTTTTATATCTTATAATTTTTTGGTTTTATTTCTCATTTATTCCATTGACCTAATATTCTTAGTAATATTATATTTTCATTCGGTAAAATATAAGTTGTTCCAACCATTTGTTAGGTTCCAACTTAATTCTCGTCCGTATGTTTCATGGTGGTAAATGAGACGATAATATTCTTAGTAATATTAAAGTCGGTATGTATTTTGTTGTTTTTGCTTGTTCTACGGATTCATATCATAATGGGAAAAATGTCTCATTTTTCATCTGGTCCAAAACGGTCCCTAGAAGTTTTTGGCTCCTTCTTACATTACTATCAACGATTTGTTTTATCTTCTTCATCCTTCGATATGGGGTAGTATATATAACACATCTAGAATATGAGGCAGTATATATAGCATATAATTATATATGAGAAATTATATTTGTTGATGGTCGATTTTGGCCAGAGGAACTCACCTGACCTTCACGTGCCACCAACGGTAAATTTGTAGATGAGGGGGGAAGACGTGGCCTGCAAGGCAATAACCTGCACACCGGTGTGGTGCTCGCCACACCGGCTCCGATGCTTAAGTCAACAAACAGAACGGTAGGGCGTGGAAAAGTAAGAGCAAGAGGAGAAAGAAGAGAATAGAGAGTAGAGTTTAGGGATAGAATTCGGGATCCCCTCTTCAATGGCGAAGAGGGATATAAATACCTGCTCATCCTCCTAGGGTTCTTAGGTATTCGGAGGCGTTTTAGGTCAAACCAGGCGAAACCGGGGCAGCCAGAGGCGGTGGAGACCAGACGAGACCGAACGGGCTCGGCCCGCGCGAGCGGGCCGAGGGGCGGCCGCGGCCATGGGCCGAGGCCGAGCAGGGGGTCGGGCCTAAAACCCGATCCCTTCGGTCTTGGCCCGTCTCACTTGCCGGTTTTGCCCCCTTGGTCCATCTTTCAGCCCGATTCCTCCCCGGTTGTCCTCGTCAGCTCCTTGTATATCGGGGTGGTCCAAAATTGCCTATAACAATATTCATTCATACCCATTAGTTTATAAATAAAATACTGCTAATGAGAATGGGTACTACTGACGACAGAACTTTTCATACGACTTCATATGGTAAATGGAACGATAGTGACAATTACATTGAATTCAAAGTTTCTGAGTTAAAATTTGAGGCAGAAAAATCTAATTATGGAGAGGTTTAGAGAAATAGTCCCCTTCATATCGGGTATTTAAACTACTTAACTATAGAATAATTAACCACATCAATTTCTCTATTGGAAATGGGTCTTTTGGGTATTTTACCCAGAAAAAAAACAAAACATGTGAAATTTCTCTTGAAGGTTGTTCAGAAAGATAGCTTAATTAAAATAAAATAATGATGAGGGTAACGAAGAGATGAGAAATAAAATAAAATGGTTTAATTGATTAGTTGATATTGATAAATGGATGGCTGCAAGCTGGTAGGGGACCGATAGATATGCCTTGAGTTGAGCTTGGCCCTCCTAAATTTGGCGTAGAGTTTTCTTTCTCCTTTTTACGGTTTGAAGAAGGAAGTGCACAATTTTAAGATTTATTGTTTTTCAAATTCGTGAAGCTAGAGAGATTCTTGACTTCTTGGTTTTTTTCTTTTCTTTTTTTTTAAAAAAACACATGTCAATTAGTAAGGACAAATAAGTAAATGAGGTTTTTTTTTAACTAGCTCCTTTAATATTAGTTGTGAGCTAACATAAATGTAGAATTATAAGAAAATGGACACTTTTGAAATAAATGGGCTACTATTGACCTATTTATATAGTTACCCCAAGTCAGAATGATAGGAGTCCATAGGAGAAACAAGTCCACAGAGGTCCATTGGACCCGAATCAATCTCTAGGGCTATTCCCTCTCCTAAAAGAAATGGGGAAAACCATAATTTACCTGATGGTTAGTGGTCCGATAATCTCTGCTCGACAGGGTGATCGTTTACCTTATGTGCGTGAATATAGAAATGTTGTTGGAGCACTTCAATATGCAACTTTAACCTGCTCGGAAATCTCATTTAGTGTGAACAAAACATGTCAATTCATGCATACTCCGACCTTTGCTCATTGGCATCTCGTTAATTAAGAGAATTTTGTGTTACTTAAAAGGCACTCTCTCTCACTGTTTATTGTTGAATGTTCCGAGGATTTTGGACTCTTCAAGGGTATGTTGATGCGGATTGGGCGTCTGACCCCGATAATCGTAAGTCGACTTCTGGATTATGCATCTTCTTTGGTGGCAACCTTATCTCATGGGGATCAAAGAAACAAACTATCATCTCTCGATCCAGTACAGAGGTCGAGTATAGATGCCTTGTCACTGCTGCCTCTGAGTTGGTATATGACTGCATTCTTTATTTTGTGATCTACATATTTCTTTGTTGCAGAAGCCCATTCTAGGTGCGAAAACCTGAGTGTCGTCCACCTTAGCGCGAATCCCATACTTCATTCCAAGACCAAACATGTTGAAATCGACATATACTTCATTCGGGACTTGGTTATATAGAAGCAAATTTTTGTTCAACACTTACCTGCTACAGACCAGATTGCGGACATCCTTACAAAGCCTCTCTCTGGTACAGCCTTTCATAATCTGACTTACAAGCTCAATGTTAGAGATCCTCTCACCATTGGCTTGAGGGGGGTGTGAAGATAGCTCACTAGCCATGTGCTTGGCACGTGTTTATTTCAGTTTTATTATCAGTTGAAAGTTAGTTTGAGGTGTTATCCTATGTTTTCATTTATTCTGTAAAAGTCATGTACAAGAGTTTTTCTCCCTTTCCTATAAATCTTCTTATGATTATCTGTTGAAATCAGTTGAGGAAATAATAAGAAGTGAAACAGTTTCTCCGGTAGTTCTTATTCTTGATTCTCTCTGTTAATATTTTTTTTTCTTTTTTTGATTACATGGTAAATCTCAAAAGTAGGTAAGGATATAAGACCATTACCAGCTGCCCTTCCTATATTAGAAATTGGGTGGTTTAGATCCATGGATGTAATTTATCTTACCAATGTTGAACCATTTAGAGTTTTTTAAATTCAACACCATGGGAAGGTTCGACTTCTAAGCTTTTGGTCAAGGTTATGATGTCTGAACTACCAAAAAGAAGTTTAGCTTAAAAAATTGGTTTAAATCCTATTTTAGTTTTTAGTCTTTGTACTTTTAAAATGTCTATGTGAGTCTATTGTATTTTTATCTTCAATATTTTTAAATTGTCAAATTTATTCTTAATGTATTAAAAGATTGGGACAACAAGAAAAATGACTATAAATAAATAGGTGGCTTGAAAAATGGCTACGAACGTTTATAAATTAAATAGATGGCTAAACGATTTACTCATTAATAAAACCCTATTTGTACTAGACCCCCCAACAAACTTCCTAACGTGTTCTTAACGTTTAAAACCAAAATCAGAGTTTAAGAGAGATAAGATACACCCCTAAAAATAAGTTGGAGACATTTTAGGAGGTTTGAAATTAAAAAATCCAAGAACACAAAACTATTTTGAAAATCAGATGTATCATATTGTTACTACAGGAAAGAGTTCCCCAGAAAAAATGAGTAAATACCTTTATTGGGGAAGAAGAACAAAGTTCAACCTCCCTCAGTAGAGAGAAACGCCTTCGAACTCCATTAATCGGAAACAACAATCCTGTCAATAGGAAGATTTACTACCTGCAACTAAGAATACCTGAAAAATTAAAAAACAAATAAGAACACAGTAATTATGATACCTTACCTGCTGCAATTATGAGTTGTCATAACACCGCCCACCCTCCCACCAGAACCGCCTTCATGTACCAGCCCATCCGTCCATCTTCATCTTCCACAACCCTCCATTCCCACCATTTTTCACCCCTTGAAAGATTTAATCCTCAATTTCCCACCATTTTCCACCCCCAACACAAAGTGTATACCAATCCCTACCTCTCGCATCGTGCCGACGACCCACATCCGTCGTGCCAACGATCTTCTTCTGTCGCGCCGTCGAGACTCTTGCTCACCCCACATCCTCCATCTATTCTCCTTCTGCACGAGGACTGTACAATTTCTCAAAAATTCAAACCAAGGTAACAGCTTCATCCCATTCTCTTATATTAGCAACAAACTGATACATTCCCCCGAGATTTTAGGGATTTCGTTTCTTCCATGCATTCCGAGAATATTACGCTCGATTGTAAGCAGAGACCAAAAAAGACTAAGCCCGTGGAGGTAAGACTTTGTATTTACTCTTTAGGTTGTGTAAAACATGCTATAATTACCCCCTTGTGAATTACAAATTAGAGAATTAAACTCCCTAATTAACATCCAGGATGCGAAGAGACCCAAAGGGAAGGACAGACGGACAAAAAAGGATGAAAGTGAGGAGGTCGAACCCACCAGAGCGGTATGTACTGGTAAATATTATTCCATCATTGTTGCAAACTCCTCTGGAGAGTATGTTGTGGTGTGGTCATATGAAAGAGTGTGAGAGGAGTTATATACCCCCCCAACACCTTGCAATCTATGTATTGACAAGCCTGTGTACATTGTCTGCCTGTGAACGTGTATATGTATTAGTATATACATCCATGATCTCATACATTTATATACTGATATGTACAACTACTATCTCGTACATCTATATACATACATGATCGTACGTACGTGTGTTTGAACAGTTATATACCCTTCATTGACTGTCTGTGAACGTGTATGTATTAGTATATACATTTATGATATCGTACGCCTGTTGTCTGTGTAGATTAAACTGTTACATACAACTATGGAATTGTTTGATGTATTTTTTTTTTTGGGTAATCCATCTGTTGACTGCTTCATGTCGCTGAAAAAGATAATTTTTTACCGTTAGAAAGCCTAAGCCTGAAAAATAGGTAAATCAGGATCAAAACAAACCGCCAACCGATCCCATGTAAGTAGGGATCCATCCACCACGCAAAAAGGGGACGTTTGCAACAAAAAATACGGTTAACGACATTTGTATATAACCGTATATACCAGGGGTAAAAACGTCCAAAAAAAGTCAAGAAACGGTTTCTAAAATTTTAGTAGCCACGCCTACAAAATCCGAACTTTCGTAGCCAAAAATCAATAATGTTTTTTTTTTTTTTTTTTTTTTTTTTGTAGTCATTTAGCACAATTTCCCTAAAAGATTTCAATAACGTCATTTGATAAAAGACAAATGGTAAAAGTCAATTTCTACCTCTAAACTTTTGACTCGATTGAAATCATAAACTAATAAGCATGTCAATTAAAACTTTAGAAACAATTTACTAATTTAGATCCTTTACAAGAATTTCATTTAAAAATCATTAATGTTTAATTCTCACACATTTCTTTAGATGCCAACATAATATTAGAAGAAAATATTGAAATCAAGTGGATAGTTCACACGTGTATAAGATCTCTTTTGATGCATGAATTAACCTAATATTAAAGAGAACGGTTGGAATCAAAGGACAATAACCATTTTTCGAGTTTTTTATTTATCTTATTCCACCCTTTTTTTTTTTTTTTTTTGAAAAATTATCTTATTCCACCCTTTTTCTCTATGGTTAGTTAAAATTACAAAATGGTATTTAACCTGTATTTGTTTAGAAATGATTACTGTATAATTTTTCAAATTTTCTTTCAGTCAATAATTTTATTTAAGTAATATTGAGTTGATTAAAAATAAAATAAAAGGAAAATAATAATAATTAATTACTGATCATAGTCTAAATTGATTCACCTCTTGAGCTAAAAATTGATTCACCTCTGAAATCAAGAACTATTCTGTATATTTAGGTCCCGTTTGATAACCATTTGGTTTTTTATTTTTGAAAATTAAGCTTATAACACTACTTCCATTCACAATTTTCCTTGTTTTGTTATCTATATCCTTCCCTTGTTTTCAAAAACCATGTCAAAATTTGAAGAAGAAGAAAAAAAAAAAAAAAAAGTTTTCAAAAACTTGTTTTTGTTTTTGGAATTTGGCTAAGAACTCAAATGTCTACTTAACAAAATATGAAAACCAATGTAAGGAAATTGAGGTAATGCAAGCATAATCTTCAAAAACCAAAAACCAAATGGTTATCAAACGGACGAGATTTTTTTTTTTTTCTTTTTCAGGTTATAGTGAACTGGTTGCTGGGCTATAACCTGTGGGATTTTTTTATTTTTTTTTTTATTTTTAAGAAATGAAATGGAATTGGATTCAGTAAAGGCTGGAAATACATTCAGATATGGAATAGGATGGTCCAAAATTTTCTTTACTTTCAAACAATAGGACCAAAAAGAATGAAACTACCATCCATATACTACAACAAAAATTGTGTCATTAGAACAAACATAATGACTCTCATTTTTTACCACGAACTCTGTTTCAAGACCTGATCGCTCTATACAGTATCGGTAAAAATTCTTCTATTTCTCTCTAACCAAATATATCTTTTCCGAAGTTATCCTCTTCTACCACGAAAAGGAGGGTGAAGAACGAACTCCTCAACTTCTATCATAGCCCGACAAACTCCGAAACTCGCCAAAATTCAAGTTCTTGTCAATGCAGATAACAAACTCTTTGACAAAAAAAAAAAACACAAAAATCCATGAATGGAGTCTAAGTAAAATCATTTCTTCAAGATTGCAATCATTCTGAGCTCTAGAAATCACATTCCCATCTTCAGTTTGATTCAATTCTCAAAGAAAGCTCAAATATTGTTAATGGAATCCATGTAAGCTCCTGAGAGCAGCAATCCCAATCTGGATAAAAAGCTGTTCATCTTGTTCTTTGCAACATCAGGAGAAGATTTGATTGGACACACAGAAGCAATCACAACAAAGTTTTCACTATTATCAACATCAATCTGGAACAAATCATCAAAAACTGATCTGAAATTTTCCACCAGTGTCTCGAAGAACATCTTGTCAGGAGGAATAATCACGTTCATTACAAGAATCCCATGTTCAGAAAGAACTGATCTAGCATTCTTGAGAAAATCTCTCCCAACAAACTCCAATGGCGGAGCTCTCGTGCTTTTTCGAGCATCGCTCGAATCCAAATCAACCATGATCACATCATATTCAGAAGACATGAACGGCATCAAAGGATTCCGGGTTCTGTTTCTTATCTGACTTCGAAGCGGTTTTGAGAAATTCAATGACACCTCCAATGGAGATGTGAAGAAATTCTGTTAAGATACCAGGTAGTACTTTTATAATTATAGTCAATAGGGGTACAAGCAAACACCGATTCGAGATGGTGAATCTCCCTAACTCCCTTCCAGACAGTGAAAGGATATTACAAAAGACAGTGAAAGCATACCCTAGAACATCCCAAAATACCATATATATAATCCCACGCTAAACCGACTTCACACACCGACTAACTTGCCATTAATCGACCGCCTAAACCCTCCACTAACGACCGATTACAAAATAAACTATTAATTTAACTTCATTACGGAGATGGTGAATTCTCTTGTCTGCCGCTACGAACATAGGTGTGAATAATTGGAGGCCTGACAAATTCATTCTCTGCTAATCCGAAATACTGCTGTGCGATTCTGTGAACTTCCAGAGTGAAAGAGAAGGAGATTGAAAATTCTTGTTTGCTTCCATTTTCATTTTCTGGTATGCAATTCAAGTATACTGTACTATAACTGATATACAACAAACTTTCTGCAGTAAGCTCTTATTCTTTGTTCTTCATTTTTTTTTTCTTCACAACCATACAACACAATAACTCTCAATGATCACTCTCCTTAAAAAATAACCAACTTTTTGTTGCACCAAATCAAAACAAGTAAAGCTCTCCCCCAAAAAATATGTATGTAATAAGTTAAGAAAATGAAAAACTTCCCCCTCTGATGATTTCTTCTTAACACCATTTTTCTTTCTGTGGCACAGGGAAGTGATGTGTGGTATATAAATAATTGAGTGAGGTTGTGCATATTGAGTCTGCTAAGAGTTGGGAACCAGAGTACCAACATAGCCGACCCCGGCGATGAAGAAAGCAAACGATTGAAGGAAGAGGTAGATGAAGTATTGGTTCTTTCCAAAGTTGAGATCGTAGCAGCCGCAGAAGAAGAGGTAGGCTCCAACACAAAGCTCAAACAGATGGAGTCTGTTCATCCACAATCAGAAAGAAGAAATTGAAAGTTACAAATCCAGAAACCAACTATGATCGTATGATGTTCTATACTCACTAAAGTATACACTTCGGTAATGTATCTTGACGTGCTTCGATTGTTCGATTTCTATAGTTCTTAAAAATAGACAATGTTGAGGACTTATAGAAACTAATAAAACAATATATTTCTTATAGCTAGGAATGCATGTGAATGATTTCTTAGCAAGAACAGTGCAATGAGAACTCTAGTTTAGTGTCATATTAGTATGTCATTTATGAAGTGGAGATTATCTTTGCACATAGTTGGGTTTAAATTTCAGTGTTCCGGTTGAAGCTTAAGTATGTATGCTATGGTCTATTGATTTAGGGTCACATATGCTTTATCTTTACCTTTCCCTGATTCTAAAACGAGGTTTTTGGGGAGCTTTGGAACTCGGTTTAGTCTTTAGTGCATCTCCCAATTTCTCAGTGACAACCCATTCGTTTACTCTCCCTGCTTCCAGCAGACCGATGAATGTTGCCTTCGTTCGGTGCAGCGACATGACGTTCTCGAAGAGAATCCAGAAAATGATCAGGTGGAATGATCTGCAAAACAAGATTATCAATCAAAATCGCAAGTTTCGGTGTAGTGTTTTTCTTATTCATCAACTTGAGACGAAATGCTAAAAACTTCTAGTTAAGAGCTAAGAATCGAATTTCAAACTTCTGCAGGGTCATCATAATGCTATGCTCATTTTCCTTCTTTTTCATTCTGAAAAACTGGAGAAAACTTTGTTTTTTCCTTCCCTCTTACTTTCTAACAAATGAAGATGGGATGAATGCTTGCTATGCAGACATCAAAAAACAAAAAGGTAAGAAGATGACCTTGGAGTTCCAACTGCATTAAGGAGGGTGATCGTCGAAGGAATATAAACGGTACCCCATTTCGGTACAGATACTTCGGGAACCAAGACTGTAGCTGGCAAAACAACACAATAGAAGACAAACGTGACGATAGGGGCAACGATCTTCCGAACAAAGAAGAAGCTGTAGATCAGGTAAAACTTCTTCCACAGGGAGACTTTCTGCAGGCACATAGAAAGCTAATGGTGAGAAGCATAAAGAAAATCCAACCATTGGAAGCAACTCATCTAAGGACTACTAAAAACCATGCCTTGTTCCTCATGATTTCCACAACCATCTTCTTGAAGAGGTTAGCCGAGCCGCAAGACCATCGGTGTTGCTGATATCGGTAGGCTTTGAAGGTACTTGGCAATTCATTCTTCACCTGAAACAACTCATTTACATTTACTATTGCTTAACAACTGAAAAAGCTAGCAAGATTAATCCCATTTCCCACAAAAGACGGTCCTAAGATTCAAACTCCCAAATGAAAACTTAGCCATTTAAAATCTTGTTCTTTCCTAGAAGAGGCCTTGATGTGAATGATGCCTTTCAAAAACTAGTGAAGGCTGAACCATGAGCATAATGCAAAGAGTGAGACACTCGATGCCCGTTGTCAAAAAATGAAAAGTACCTTGAGGTCGCCAACATAGACAAACTTCCACCCTTTGAGGCTAGCTCGGACAGCCAAATCCATATCTTCAACGGTGGTCCGATCCTTCCATCCTCCAGCCTTATCCAGTGCAGCAATTCGCCAAACACCTGCTGTGCCTGCAAAAACTCCATCGTTTTCGATTATTTCCAGAGCCTAAAACCTTCATAGATTAAAGCCATTACTATATCTCACAATCAAATCTTACCATTGAACCCAAAGAACGCATAAGTTGCGGACCCAACCTCTTGCTCCACTGTGAAATGGTAATCCAATGACATCTCTTGCATTCTCGTCATCAAACATTCATCTGAGTTCACTGCAACAGTCCCAACAACAGAATCACCAAATCTAAACTAGCTTCTCCATCTTATCGTCTTTCAACCGTTCAAGTTTCAGAAAATTTACAGGAAATCAAGAACATTAGGAAGCTTACCGAACTTCCAGCGAGCTTGAACAAGACCGATTTCAGGATTTTTTGTGAGAAATGGAATGGTGCGCCAAAGAAAATCAGGCTCAGGTTGGAAATCTGCATCGAAAATAGCGACGTAATCGCAGAGCTTAACGTAATTGTGCTTCATTCCCTCTTTTAGAGCCCCAGCTTTGTAGCCATTTCTGTTGTCTCTGACCTCGTACTTTATGTTTATGCCTTTGCTTGCCCATCTTTTGCACTCTAATTCCACCAGATCCTGTTGGTTTTTGGTCAAAAATTTCACAAACCCACATCAGAAATCCTCAAAAAAGTGGTGGGTTTCAACCCAAATCTGTGTTGGTTACTGATTTTGATGGAAAATTTTGTAACTGAGAGAAGAACCCAGAAGAGAGAAGTTTTTAAGTGCTGGTTTTCTATCTGAAAAATTTCTTTGTTTCCATTCCTTTTCAATCGTTAAAATTGGGTTGAAGAAGGAAGAAATTTTAACAGTAATGAGTTAGTTTGTTTTTTTTAAGGCTAAATTATAAAAAATACCACTAAACTATAGGGTTTGTTTTAAAAAATGCCCCGACTTTAAAAAGTTTCAAAAATATTCCTGAATTTTGAAAAATGTTTCAAAAATAAAATACCATTGCCGTTAATTTTTAGATGAAACCGTTAGAATTTACTGTGAGAGGAAGAAAAAAGAAAAACATTTTTTAATAAGGGTATTTTTTAATTTTTTTTTTTAAGTTCAAGGTTATTTTTTAAACTGAAACTTTAACGGTTTTCATTCAAAAATTAACGACAAGGGTATTTTTGAGACATTTTTCAAAATTCAAGGATATTTTTGAAACTTTTGAAAGTTCATGAGCATTTTTTAAACAAACTCCATAGTTCATGGGTATTTTGTATAATTTAGCCTTTTTGGAAAAAATGAGTTTGTTTGTTTTTTTTTTTTTTTTTTTTTTTTTGAAATTCTGAGTTTGTTAATTATTGCATAGACTAATTGATTGGTGCTTAGTTTTTGTGAATTTGTTTATTTTACTGTTTTTTTTTTTTTTCAACTTTCATAAATCTAATTTCTGTTTTTTGTCTTTTGTTGTACTTGGTGGCCTGACCCTTGGATAATTGTAATGGGTGGCAACATGAAGGTAAATAATTACAAATATAGCAATTTTTAAAAATATTTGCAAATATGGCAAAATTTTTGAATTAATTTTTTATATTCCTAAATTGCCCCTATGTGCCCATCTTCTTCTTCCTCGTCAGTTTTTTTTTTTTTTTATACTGATAGAAAGTCTTTTTATTACTGATAGAT
The DNA here is from genome assembly GCA_036850905.1 of Luffa acutangula. Lineage (NCBI taxonomy): Eukaryota > Viridiplantae > Streptophyta > Magnoliopsida > Cucurbitales > Cucurbitaceae > Luffa > Luffa acutangula. The sequence goes on along the minus strand of CM072096.1, from coordinate 49,706,115 downwards.
TCTATCAGTGGTAGAAAAATTTTCTATCAGTGATAGAAAGTTTCTATCACTGATAGAATAAAGTTTCTATCAGTGATATTTCTATCACTGATAGATTCTATCAGTGGTAGAAAAATTTTCTATCGGCGATAGAAAGTTTCTATCACTAATATTTCTATGACTGATAGATTCTATCAGTGGTAGAAAAATTTTCTATCAGTGATAGAAAGTTTCTATCACTGATAGAATAGAAGATTTCTATCACCAATAGAAACTTTTTCTATCAGTGATAAAAGATTTCTATCACTGAGATAGGTTCTATCAGTGATAAAAAAAACTTTTTATAGAAAATCATAGAAAAACTTTTGATAAAAAATCTTTCAATCTCTGACCACCCATAAAAATCTTTCTATCACCGATATAATCTATAAGTGATAGAAAAACTTTCTATCACCGATAGAAAAGCTTTCTATCAGTGATAAAAGATTTCTATCACTGATAGAAATTTTTACTATTCTATCAGTGATAGAAAGATATTCTATCAATGATAGAAAACTCTTGATAGAAAATCTTTCAATCCTTGATAGAACCTATCAGTGATAGAAATCTTCTATCACTTATAGAAATTTTTTCTATGAGTGATAGAAAAAATTTCTATCATTCATAGAAAATCTTTCTATGAGTGATAGAAAAACTTTCTATCTCTATCACTGAGACTGATAGAAAAACTTTTCGTGAGTTATAGAAAATCTTTCTATCACTGATACTTTTCTATCAGTGATAGAAGATCTTTTGTTTCTATCAGCGATGATGATACATGGTGAAATCGAGCATTGAAAAATAAAGCAAAAACGAACGATTATAGAAATCAAACACTGAAAAGCAAAAACCAAACACTGATAGAAAATCAAATAACAACAACCAAACACTGATAGAACACCGAACAAGTGATAGAAAAATATCTATCGCCGATAGAATCTATCAGTGATAGAAAAATTTCTATCACTGATAGAATCTATCAGTATAGAAAAACTTTCTATCAGTGAAAGAAAATTTGGAGGGGTATTTTAGTAAATGCAACACACAAACTATTAGATTTTGCCATTTTTGCAATTTTTTTTTGTGGGTTGCTAGATTTGCAATTATTTTGGTCCATATTGCTATTCTTGCAACCGGCCCTATATATTAACTAACTTGGAATTTAAATAATAATGAAGCCAATTTAAGAAAAGACTCAGCTTTTCCAAGAGTGATTATATACTAATTAAGATTTGACTCCTAGGATAAGTCTAATTAGTTTTATAAAGCTTTTAATTTTTTTTTTTTTTTTTTTGAGTTCATAAAGCTTTTAATCCTTTATTAATAAAATCAAGTTTTTTTCTAAAGATAAAAAATCAAGTCATATTCTCATGATGAGTGAAAAAAAAATTATTTAACGAGGCAGTGGTGAGGGAGGACTCAAACCTCTCATAAGGGTAAAATATTTTAACCAGTTGAAATTTTTCAAGATTAAAAAATATATATAGTTTTGTGGTGCACTTAATTACCTCGACAGTAAAAATAATATATAAATTTATATTTCAAGTCATTTCAAATTAGATTTAGATCTAAAAAATTATTAACAAAGCTCATTTTTTGAAGCTGTCTTAGAGTTTGTACTAATGACTAAGAAGTCTATAGTTCAAATTCTCACTCCCACATGTTGTAAAAAAAAATGAAAAAACCTCAGCTTTTAACATAGAATCAATAAATATAAAGTTCAAAAACTGAAGTGAGTTTATGGTTTAAAGAATCACTTAAAAAAAAAAGACCAAACCTTGATAGAAGGATCCGTAGAATCATCAAGAACTTGAATTATGATCCTATCAGATGGCCATGAAAGCCCACATGTTGCTCCAATTGATAATTGATAAACCTATTCAAAACAGTAAAAAGAAAAAATTCACTCAATACAGAATAGTTCAACTGGTTGAGGCATATATCTTCGACCAATAGGTCTGAAGTTCGAATCATTCCACCCGACACATTATTTAACTTTGTAAAAAAAACGAGAATGAAGTTGACGTAAGTAGCAGGTATCAAATCTCATTTCACCTCTCTCTCATTGTACAAAGGGATTTGGACCAAAACCATGGGATAGGCAGAATGAGCAAGCTCAAGATCATATTTAATGGGCTCCCACTTGTAAGTTTTGTGGGATTTTTTTCCAAAGAGTTTAACAAAGAGAATGACAATGCCCATATAAACTCTTTCAAAGAAGAGCATTAGGGACATGCCCAAGCAAGCAGCCACAGAGAGTTTCAAGAGAGGAACAACCAAAGGGGCTGTGGTTTTTTGCCAGAAAAGCCCCATTTGGAAAGTGAAGAGCCCTTCCTCCATTGATGAAGGTTTTTGAAGCTTTTAAAGAGATGGGGTTTGAGAGAAAAAGCACTTTTGAGTTCAAGATAGGCCTATTTTGAAGTGATTTTTGCTTGTGGCTTACGTGAAAATCAAATGGGGGGAGTGTGTTTAATTTGTCTGTAAGAGTGTCAGAATGTTTGCTTTTGTTTGAAAACAGAGCTTTTGAGATGAAACAAAACCCAGTTGGAAGTGGGTTTTTTCATTGGGATTTTAAGTGTATTTATATCATGAAATTGTGATTGTGAAATGTGAGAAGGAAAGAGATTAAAATATATAAATATTATTATATTTCATCATAAGAATCATATGATTGTTTAAAAATGAATATAACATACTGTCACCGTCAATGTTAATGTTTATAAATGTTATAAATGTTATTGTCAAACCTTAGATAATAATATATTAATTAATGAGCATTGCTGAATTATAAATTAAAACGGCTCCCGAGAGGGGTGCACTGCAAACTAAGTATTCACATTTAATCTTTTGACAAATTTTGGTTGCAGGCACGTCTCCATAATAAGCAACCTAAATATTATTATGATGTTGTTAATATTATTTTCAGTAAAATAATATAAAACTTGATATGGATGGTGCAACTAATTATTCTCACATTTGATAAGACTAGTGTGTTACCACGTGTAATCAACGTTTTGAGTAAAATGATATTAAGTATTATTAGGATATATATCCTTATTACTCTTCAGCTTTATGAAATTATCAAGCTGTTAGAATGTTAGTTAGAAAGAAGTTTAGTTTCTGTTATCAACTCCTTAGTTCTCTGTATATATATACCTGAGATTTGTTCTCTAATATACAATTGAAGTATTCTTCTCAATTCATAATATGGTATCAGAGCAATAAGCTCCCTGCGTGCAGATTTCTTCACCCTTGTTTCTCCTTATTCTTTTCTTCTCGTCACTATGGCGGACAAAGGAGCTAGTGAGGAAATTTCAGCAATCGATGCACAGATGAATCCCTACTCTCTGCATCATTCTCTCACGTCAACCACTGCCTTAGTTACTCAGCCATTGTTAGGAGCATCCAATTATGGTTCTTGGAGTCGGGCAATGATCATGGCGTTGTCAGGGAAGAACAAAGAAGGGTTTATTGATGGAACAATCCAAAAACCCGAAGGAAATCAATCAAGATCAATAGCTTGGAAGTGCAACAACGATATTATAGCTTCTTGGATACTTAATTCTGTAAGTAAAGAAATTGCGGCGAGCATAGTTTACGCTGGTTCTGCAAAGAAGATCTGGGATGACCTGCGGAAACGATTCAAACAGTCTAATGGGCCTCGAATATACCAGTTCAGAAAGGAATTGGTGATTATGGTGCAAGGAACGATGAGTGTAGAGGTTTTCTTTACTAAACTCATCACAATCTGGCAAGAACTTATTGATTACAGACCTGCCTTTGATTGTTCTTGCGGAGGCATAAAACCCCTTCTTGAACATCTTGATTCCGAATTCATTATGATATTCTTGATGGGTCTGAGTGATCTTTATGCAACCGTCTGCGCCCAAATTCTTTTGATGAATCCACTACCATCAATCGATAATGTTTTCTCTCTAATCATCCAAGAAGAACACCAAAGGTCTGCTGCTGCAACTACATCGACAGAAGCAATTACGTTGGCCGCTCCAGCTGTTGATAATTCGAAGAGATACAATCAAGATCGCTCTCGGAAGCGAGAAGGACAAAGACCATTCTGCACCCATTGTAATATCAAGGGTCACTCGGTAGACAAATGTTACAAAATCCATGGATATCCCCCTGGATATAAACAACGAAATCAGAGTACCAGCCCTGAAGTCCCGAGAACCGTTCCAGCTAATTCAGTCTCACAATCTTCACAATCCAATTTCTTCCAAAGTCTCAATGCTAGCCAGTATTCTCAACTGATGGATTTGCTGTCCAGCCATGTTCAAACGAGCAAAACCGAACCAGTGGCTGCTACTGTCACCCACACAGCAGGTATTTGTGCTCTAGCTTCAAACTCAGTTGACTATAGCATCAATAATTGGATTGTAGACTCGGGAGCTTCTAGGCACATATGTAACTCACTTTCTCTGTTTAAGAATTGGCGTAAAGTACATGATATCACTATTATTCTTCCAACTGCTTACCGTGTCAAAGTTGAGTTTATTGGGGATGTGCAACTAGCAGATGACTTGCTATTGAGAGATGTTTTATTTGTACCCAAGTTTGCTTACAACCTGATTTCAGTGAGTTGCCTTTTGCAAACCGAGAATGTTACACTCACCTTTCATGCTGATTCTTGTGTCATACAGGACAAGTTTCAATTGAGGATGATTGGCAGGGCTAATTGTTCTAACGGATTGTATTTGTTCCAGCTAAAAGATAAGTCAGCCATTTGTTCATCAGTCTCTTGTGCAGTCAGTGTTGATACTTGGCATTCTAGACTAGGGCATCCATTTCTCAAACGTTTGTTGTTGTTAAAAGATGTTTTGAGTTTACAAAACCTCTCTTCACATAATTCTCCTTGTCATGTATGTCCTCTGGCTAAGCAGAAGAGGTTATCTTTCGTATCAAACAATAATATTGCTTCAAGTACTTTTGACTTGGTACATTGTGATGTCTGGGGTCCGTTTAAGATGCCCACTCATGCGGGATATAGGTATTTTTTTACTATAGTTGACGACTGTTCTCGCTTCACATGGACTTATCTCATGAGAAATAAATCAGATGCTTTGTACATCATACCTCGTTTCTTTGCACTTGTTGAGACTCAATTTTCCAAAACCATCAAGATTTGTCGTTCGGATAATGCACCAGAATTGCGTTTTGTTGATCTCTTTGCTGCAAAAGGGACTATACATCAATTCTCGTGTGTGGAAAGACCACAACAGAATTCCGTTGTCGAGCGGAAGAATCAACATTTGCTCAACGTTGCCCAAGCCTTATTTTTTCAGTCTAAAGTCCCTTTGAGGTTTTGGGGTGAGTGTGTTCTTACTGCCACATACCTGATCAACAGGACTCCAATGCCATTATTGACGAATCAGTCTCCCTTTGCTGTATTAAACAACAAAGATGTTGATTACAACTTCATGAAAGTATTCGGATGCCTATGCTATGCATCCACCTTAGCTGCAAATCGATCAAAGTTTGATCCACGTGCCACAAAGTGTGTTTTTCTTGGATATCCGGCTGGTATTAAAGGATATCAACTGTACGACATCAGCAAAAGACAATTTTTTGTCTCCCGAGACGTGATTTTCTTTGAGGATGCTTTTCCCTTTCATACTATATCAGATGATGTTCATTCCTCTATTGACATGATATTTCCTGATCATGTTTTGCCATGTCCCATTTCAGATAGTTTTTTGTCTAAAGATCATGTTGTTGATGACATTGAAATTAGTAATGTTGCTGGCAATGGCAATCCAAACGCCATGCCTACTGATCCTTCAATATCTGAGGTACTTGAGCATATACCTACTATTGATGCTGATAATGATCATCCTGCCGATGTTGTTCAAACCCCTGATGTTGATCCTGCCGATGCTGATGTTGTCCAAGCTCCTCTACGACAGTCAAACAGGCAACACCACAGACCAAACTTCTTACAAGATTACCATTGTAATCTAGTCACTAATTCTGTTCCGATGGTATCAAACAGTCTATATCCGTTGAGCAAGTACTTAGCTTATGATAGACTGTCTGCTAATTACAAAGCTTTCATTTTGAATGTGTCTACTATCTATGAACCCACTTACTACCATCAAGCAGCAAAATTGGCACCTTGGAGGCTTGCTATGGATGATGAGATCGCAGCAATGGAACGTACTCATACATGGAGTATTGTTCCTCTTCCCCCTGGACACCAAGCAATCGGCTGTAAATGGGTCTATCGTGTCAAATACAAGGCAGATGGGTCTGTTGATAGATACAAAGCCCGCCTTGTCGCAAAAGGATACAATCAGCAAGAAGGAGTAGATTTCATGGACATTTTTTCTCCCGTTGCGAAGGTTGTTACTGTCAAATTATTTTTGTCCTTAACTGCTTCCTTCAAATGGGCGCTTGCACAAATGGACATAAATAACGCCTTCCTAAATGGAGACCTTTTCGAAGAAGTATACATGACTCTTCCCTTGGGATATTATAGAGAAAAGAGAGAGTCTTCTTCAACTCCTCATGTATGCAAGCTGAATAAATCGATATATGGCTTGAAACAAGCCTCAAGACAATGGTTCTCAAAATTCTCTTCTGTTCTCATTGCGAATGGTTTCTCTCAGTCAAAAGCGGACTATTCGTTATTCACAAAAGGTCATTTGTGGCGCTTCTTGTCTATGTTGATGATATTCTCATCACTGGACCGTCATCTCAAAATATTGAAGCAGTAAAAACCATTTTGCGCACAAACTTTATGCTAAAGGACTTGGGCAATGCCAAGTATTTTTTGGGGCTTGAAATTTCACGCTCGAAAACTGGCCTTTACCTCAATCAAAGGAAATATTGCCTCCAGATTATTGAGAATAGTGGTTATTTAGCTGCAAAACCTGTGCCTCACCCAATGGCACCCCATTTGAAGCTTTCTGCTACTGCTGGTGATCCTTTGTCTGTTGATGATGCTTCACACTATCGTCGGCTTGTTGGAAAACTACTTTATTTACAAATATCAAGACCTGATATTTGTTTTGCAGTCCACAAGTTAAGCCAATACATACCAAAGCCATACAGTGAACATTTGAACGCTGTCCAACATTTGCTTCGGTATCTTAAGGGGACTGCGGGACAAGGCATTTGGTTAAATACTACCAATTCCTTCCAACTCAAAGCTTATGTGGATGCCGACTGGGGGTCATGTCCTGATTCAAGAAGATCTGTTACGGGTTTTTGCATATTCCTGGGTGATTCACTCATCTCTTGGAAATCGAAGAAACAGGCAACCGTATCAAGGTCTTCGGCTGAAGCAGAGTATCGTGCTCTAGCTGTTGTAGCAAGTGAATTAACGTGGATTTCTCATCTTCTAAAAGATCTTCACATTACATCCCCTTCACCAGCTTTAGTATATTGTGACAATGTTGCGGCAATTGCTATTGCTACAAATCCTACTTTCCATGAGAGAACGAAACATATAGAAATTGACTGCCACTTCGTCCGAGATCTTATCAACATCGGGAAACTTAAAGTTCTACCAATTCGTTCCTCTTCTCAGCTTGCCGACATGTTCACCAAGGCCTTGACAGCTTCAGACATCCACAACTTCATGTCCAAGATGGGAATCCTCAATTTGTATAGTCCATCTTGAGGGGGGGCATATTAGGATATATATCCTTATTACTCTTCAGCTTTATGAAATTATCAAGCTGTTAGAATGTTAGTTAGAAAGAAGTTTAGTTTCTGTTATCAACTCCTTAGTTCTCTGTATATATATACCTGAGATTTGTTCTCTAATATACAATTGAAGTATTCTTCTCAATTCATAATAAGTATAGTCATTTTTTAAATTATTTAAGATTGATTTTTATATCTATTTGTTTCATAATAACACATATTTATTTGAGATATACAACTCACAGAAATTTGATAAAATAATATTTTTGGAGTCTAATGTATTATAGAATTTAATTAAACTTTAGTTTATTTACTTATAGGCACGTTTATATTTATCAATTTGTTCAATTTAAAAATAAATAAATTTTATTATATTCATTAAAAAGAAAGTATGTGACAAAGTTGGTATAAATATTTTAGGTTTATATTTAGTTAGTTTTTTTTTATATATATGTATGATAAATGAAAATTTTATTTTATGTTGGACAATTTTTACCACGATTTAAATGACTTTCAGATGTAATTTATGTTTTATTTTAAGTTACTACTAATAGATGTATTTTTACTTTGAAATAAAATGTCAATATTTGAATAATTGATTTAAAATAAAGTTTATATGTGTAATAATCATGGAAGAAAAAAAAACATAATCTAACGAAAAATTTAAAAGTTTAATTAAGAAAAATTAAAAATAAAATATAAAAATTTTAAGCATGTGTAAACATTTAAAATACCAAACATAATTATCTTAAGATTAATTATAAACTAATCACTAAAAAATATTACTCTATAAAACTTTTAAAAAACTACAAAGGCTAGTATTCTAGTATATTTTAACTTTAGAAGCCTCAAAGATAAAATGTAAAGAAAGGAAAAAACAATCAAATTGTTATAGATTATGAGTAGAAGCTAAAATTTTTTTTTGAGTAATTATAGTATAGTTTTTTTTTTTTTAGTTCAGCAAAATTTTAGTAATTATTTTTTTTTAAGAATGAAATTTTAGTAATTAATAACTTTAATTTTAGAATTAATTTATAATATTGAAGGCTAATTTTTTCATATCTCCTTCATTTATCACCTTGATGTACTTAAATTTTATTTATCTAAATTAATTTTTCTACCCGTCTAATTTGTTTGTTGTAAATATTTATAAAGTTTAAACTAATTTGAAATTTATCAAAAGGTAAACTAATTTTAATCTCTCAATCTAAAAATACATAAGTGGTCATGCTTTCATTTTCTAAAGATTATTTTGCTAGTTTTGATCTATATTGTATTTATTTGCTAATTAAAATTTACCCTTTTCATTATCATTATAAAAATAATGTTTCAAACTATCAAATAATATTTTATTTTACCATAGACTCATAAGAATATCTTAATTTTGTGTTATAGTTTAAATTAATAAATAATAAATTGACAAAAAGAAGAGGGTATATAATTTCCTAACTTGCTAAATTTCTTACGAAATATGAACCTACGTGAAATTGAATTAACGAATTCAAAGATATGCACAACATTTTTAATAACAAACAATGAACTAATTATCAAATGACAATAAAAAAAATAAAATAAAATATCCAATTCAATATCCATATACACATGCTTTAAAATAAATATACTCACTTGGTAATTGCAGCATCGTTATTTGACTTCATCATTGCGGAACTTTAACATCCGAAGCAAATTCTAGCATCCAAGATATATGTTTATCACATGCATCTCTTACGACTTGAATCTACCAAGTAAAAGATAAAGTTGATTTCAAGATAAGAGACTTTGAGAGTAAGGAATAGAGAGAGTTTGATGAAAAAATGGTAGAAGAATACCTCATTTTATAGTAGTAGAAAATTAAAAGTTACAAAACTTTTAGAGTACCAAAACATTTTAAATTCTAATATTAATTATAATTAAAATTTAATTAATGAAAAACCTTTTGTATTCTAACCTCTCATATTACATAGGATTATTATTTTATTTTTTTTTTTTTTTGAATTAACATAGGATTATTATTGACAATTAATCAATAATTTATTATTGATGATTAATTAATGAATTTACTATTTCAATTTTAGTTTTGAATGACATATTCTATAAATAAAGAAATTAAAGAAGGATGTCATCCCACTTTTTAAATATTTCATATTTCCATCAAATGATATATTTTTTTTCTTAAAATTAGATGATAATTTTGATGCACTATACATTAAATAATAAAAAAAATATTAAAAAAACTAAACTTATTATTTGATTTTTTCATTTTTTTTTCTAAAAATTGTATGATAATTTTGTTTCAAAAAATTATATGATAATTTTGATGCACTATAAATTAAATAGTTAAAAATATTAAAAATTTTGAACCTATTATTTAATTTTCGGAAGTGAAATCTCATTCGTTTATTAACTGATATTTAAAATTCATTGTATTGATTTTAATAAAACTGTAATTAATTAGAAAATAATTACACTTTTAGTATATAATAAATAAATAATTTCTTCATTATTAATAATTGATAATTAATGAAAATGACGTGTTTGTAAATATATCAGTTAAATAAGGGATATAATTGTCCAAAAAAATTTTTCAAAGATTGTGACTTTTTAATATATAGTTTTTAACACGTGCGATGCACCTGATATTTCCATCTTTATTTAATCATATATTAAATTTAATGATGTTTCCTTACTTTTATGTTTTATATTGTAAATTTTTAAATTTTAGACAAAGACAATTAAGAGAGTAAGAAAAAAAACACTGCAGAAGACAGTTTTCTCTTTTCATTTCTCATTAAAAAGTAGAAGAGAATATTCTTTATATAGTGGTAGGAGTTGGAAGTAAGTTACATAATTATTAATATTTCAAAACTTTTGAAATTCTATAATTAATTATAATTAAAGACATCTTTTTAAAAAAAAATTGTAATTAAAGACATGACTAACAATTTTAGAATTAATTTTCAGAAATAAATTGATTAATCTTTTCTTATTCTTGTTAGTTCTCTAACTTTTGTATAAAATATTATTTTTCGATATGTTATTTTTATTAATTATATGATATATATAGATAATTTGAATATGTTTCCAAATATATATATATATATATATATATATATATATATAGGACTTTTCACAGTCCATTTATTTTTCTTTTAAAAATCTCATCTTCTGTAGATCATTCCTAGTTTAGGTTTTCTTTTTTTAAAAATGAAAATCTTTTTTTTAATTTTAGTAGATCATTCCCACGTTTATGTTTTCTTTTTTTTAAAAAAAAATCTCATCTTTGGTAGATCATTCCCACATTTAGATTTCCTTTTAAAAAAATCTCTTTTTTAATTTTAGGTTCACATAATCCGTCTATATATAGTTCTCCTATAATTTTTTTTCCATACTTCCATACATTTCTTCAAACCATTTGGATCACTTTTGAAATCATGTCTTCCAAAGTGATCCCAATCAACAATCTTCAACTTGCCAAAGTGATCCCAATCAACAATCTTCAACTTGGTCAAAGAGAATGGACGATTAAAGTCCTCATTCTAAGAGAAGGAAAATTCGAAGAATTTCAAAAACGTGTAGGTCATAACTCTTCTTTTATTTTTATTTATTTTCTATATACCAATTTTATTCCAAAATAATGAGTTTTATCTCTATTTATTTTTAACTTTTCTTTATTTTTTATATGTAAATTTTATTCATAATAATCATTTACTTTTATCTAATTTTTCAGGGTACAAAGATTCAAGCAGTATTGTTTAGTACTATTGAAAAATTATGTCACATGCTTAAAAAGGATAAAGACTCATATTATAACAAATGGTAATATAAAGTCAATCAACAATCAATTTATAAATGTCCATGATAAATTGGAATTAACATTATCTGTTGTCACTGAAGTTACTAAAATTGACGATTTAATTCCTATTGTGTCAATGATTCGAAGTTTGAGTGAATTTCCCCCCAAAGAAGAAAAGAGCATGTTAGGTAATGTATCTTAACTTTTTTTTAGATTTATTTAAATGCATTGATATTGAATTAATATTATTTTCTTAACCCTTAATTATTTATTAATCATTAATATTATTTTTTGTTTTACCACTTGATTGGGATGGTTATTTTAGTAAAATCTACTTCCCATATCAAACAAAGGCCATTAACAAGTTTTTGCAAAAAAAAAGAGGTTATTCTTTATAGGATTGAAAAAATATTGAATGGCAAAAACATTAGACGAATGATATCTCCTTAAAAAATGATTGATGCACTAGAAGTTCCATTGGAGAATATCATTTTAAATAAAAATGATCATACATTTTATTCATTCAAAGCAACTGTTATTGAGGTCCTGAACAAAGAAAATCCATGGTTTGAAGAAGATCACTTATATTGTAATCATTGTGAAAAAAGATGTATATTTCATTAGAAAATACATGTTGAGGTTAGTTGTTTCAAATTGAGAGATTGAAGCTAATGTTACAGCATTTGAGGCTGCTGAAAGGTTGACAAAATGTGGTGTTTCACAATATGCAAAGAAGATTTTCAAGGCAAAGGATATTAATATTTTCACAATAGACAATTATTTATATATTTACATTTTAATTATTATTAAATTATTAAATGTTTTTTATTCTTATTATTCTTCATGTAGAAAATAAAGAAAAGCCTATATTTTATAACAACCTTATCTTATCACAAAATAAAGATTATAAATTTCTCATAAAGATGAATGAGAGGAAAGAATAAGACAGAGGAAAAAAAAAAAACAATTTGTTGCACAAGAAATCATGGAAGCATACAATGGAGAATCTTATTTGGAATTTGAACTAGGTCACTCCATTAAAAAGATCAAAGTTGAAATTTTTTTTAGAAGAAGTTTAACAGTAGTTATACATTAGACATATGTTTATTTTTTCATTCTTAAAATTTTGTTCAGATAGGAGATTGGAGAGTATGGATTTAACTCTTTTTTTACCTGATATTCCTTTTAATAAAATCGAATGATCAATAGCCATAATATTGAAATTTCATTTTAAAATAAATCATAATATTGAAAGAAAAATTTATTATGTTTCATTAAATATTCACATAAATAATAAAATTAGAATTTCATAGTTTAAAAAATTAATTAAAAATATTCATTCAACATTTAAATTTCACCATAAAAATTTATGTTATGAAAATTTTTAATCACGTGCAACTAGTATTTATTTATAAAGGTGCAAATAGAAAAATCAAATTTGTTAAAAAATATATTTTCTTTCGTAGAAGTTATTCTAAACACACTTTTTTTTAGAAAAAAATGTTAAATCTAGTCTAAAATGTTTAGAAAATTTTCTATTTCAAGCGTTTGAAATCTAAATTTAAATAAGTTGTGTAATAAGTATCTCCTAGTTTTTTTTTTTTTCTTTTTTTCTTTTTTCCAAGTAGTTGTGGCTAGTCCTCACATTCTTTTGACTGGATGAGACTTTTTCTTTTTCTTTTTCTTTTTTCTGCCAAATATACCAAATGTTCCTATTCTTTTAAAAAATTATTAATTTGATCCTTCAATCTTTTTAAATTCTCATGTTTACCCTTAATGTACTAAAAATTTCCAACTAAGTCCCTTGAAAAAATTTTATTAAAATTTTTTAATAAGAACTTATCGTTTTATTTAATATATTTAGGCCTATTGACATGCTCCTTAGTCATGCATTTGGTAAAAAAATAGAATTTGTTAATTGTTGGTTCAGATTTTAAGGATGAATGAGTTGGTCTTGTGTGTCAAATAGCATTTGAATGACAAGTTTATGTGTTTAAATATGTTAATAAAACCATAATGTAACAACTAATCAATTTTTTCCTTCACAAATGACCTAATTGATAGTTTTGAAAAATATAGGACAAAATTGAGAATTTTAAAAAATTAAGAACCAAATTGAAAATAACCAAAAATTAGAGAGGTTAGTTTGTATATTTTGTGCCTTTTTTTTAGGGTACCGGTTCTTTCAACTTATCTGCTTTTAATTGGGTTTGAACAAATGTAAGCTAGAGAATTAAATCTTCGTATAATGCTTTGTTCGCTAAATGGATTTGGTAGGAAATGATTTCAAATTCCAAGATTTTAAAATATGAAAATGACTTTAAATTCATATTTGTGTTTGGAACCAATATGATTTGAAATCACTAAAATTAAAATCTCATGTTTGGATGCAAACGAGAAATGAAAAGAAATATTAACATTTTACTATTATGCCCTTATAATTTTGTAGGAAATTATTGTAGCAGTCGGTGGTTTGAAAGAAAAAAAAAAGGAAAAAGGGAAAGTGGGCAAAACTGCCCGGTCAAAAGAAAAAAAAGGGGGGAAACTTCCCCCCAAAATTCGGTCAATTGACCGTAATAAAAAAATTAAAAAAAAAATTGAACTCACTCTCCCTCTCACGAACTCTCTCCCTCTCTCGGCACTTTCCCTCTCTCTCTCCCTCACGCTCATCTCTCTCGCTCCCTCTCGGTTTTCTCTCCCTCCGCCGCACGCCACTGCCGCCTCCGCCTCCCACTCGCCGCTCGCCGTCGCGCCGCCGCCGGTAAGTGCTTCCCTCTCTCTCGTTTTCGTTTCTCTCTCTCTCTCTCTCTCACTCGGCTCCCTCTCGTTCCCTTCTCAGTCAACCGCCGCGAGCCATCTGTCGACGCCGCCACTGCCTCTCACCGTCGAGCTCCGCCGTCGCCAAGATGTCGCCAACCGTCGCGAGCCGCCGCCGGTAACGTCTCTCTCTCAGATCTTTCTCTCTCTCGGTTTTCTCTCTCTACTGTGTTAGTAATGGTCACACTTTTTCCGTTCCGATTGAGCAGCCACTGCCGTCCTCGGGCTCGTTCGCCTTTTCAGATCTGTCCATCGTTTCAGACCTGTTCGTCTCTGTCGTTTGGAATCGATCGTCACCGCCACCGCCTTAAGATAAACAGCCTCACGCAACTTGTATGTTCGACGATTTCAGTTAGTGGGTGCCCGTGGCATTTGGAGGCCGAATTGTCGAATTTGAGCGATTTGGGACTGTTGAACAGCAAGCCGTGGTTCTGTTTTGGCTTGCTTAAGAACCTTGGAGTTAAGGAATTTCTTGAAGGTTAATCAAGTATCTCCTTCACTAAAGTAAGTAGCCCTTTGGAATAAATTTTGTGCTTTAAAACTCATTTAAGTTGAGTGTGGTTTATGATAGCATGAGTTGGATTAAATCCTTAAGTTGCCCTTGGAATTTAAGTAGCTAATTGGATTCAAATTCCATGTTTTAAATGCATTGTATGGTAGCTGAACATGGTAAGTAACTTGCTGGATTAAACTCTTAACCCTAACATAATAGGCCCAAAATAAAAGCCCAAAACAGAAATATCATATCTAATCCCTATACATAATTTAGCTTAGGGGGCATTGCCTCCGAACCCCCACCGAGCGCTTCGCCCCTGGACCCCGACTCGCTGACCGGTCAGCGAGACCCCCGTACTGGGTCGTTCGGAGCGATTCATATCAGATTCAAGGCATATCAACACAATCAATATGGTCAAATTCCCCCCCAGATGGCTGCAATGATGGCGGCACATAACTTCAACCAAGACTGCAATTGGTATCCCAACTCAGGTGCCACGAATCATCTCACAAATAATCTGGATAATCTGTCTGTAAGCTCTGAGTATCTTGGAAATAATCAAGTTCAGGTCGGGAACGGTACAGGTTTACCTATTACTCGAACTGGATATGCTTCTATTACTTCTCCATCTAGTCATGTGTTTCATCTTCATAATCTCTTACATGTTCCTACTATTACTAAAAACTTGATTAGTGTCAGCCAGTTTGCTAAAGATAACTCAGTCTTCTTTGAATTTCACTCCAATTTTTGTTTTGTGAAGGATCTAGCAACTGGACAAGTTCTTCTCCAATGGACTCTTCATGAAGGACTCTACAAATTCAATCTATCACAACGTCAAACGCCTGCTACCTTAGTTTCTTCTGCTTCTGATAATGTGCTTTCTGGTTTACAACATTCTTCTGTTCAATCTACTGCCTTAAATACTTCTTTTTCTTCTCAAAATAATGTGTCTCTTGATATTTGGCATCAAAGACTTTGGCATCCTGCTCTTTCCATTGTTAAGCAAGTTGCTAACAATGTAAACCGCAAATTCCTATTAATTCTAATGTTTCTTTTTGTAATGCATGTGCAATTGGAAAACATCATGCTTTACCGTTTTCTCCATCTGTCACTTCATATTCAGCACCTTTTCAACTAATTGTTACTGATATTTGGGGGCCTTCGTACAAATTATCTAGGAATGAATTTCGATATTATATTAGTTTTGTTGATGTCTTTTCTAGATATACCTGGATCTACTTTCTTCAAACTAAATCAGAGGCATTTCAAGCTTTTCTAAATTTCAAAACCTTTGTTGAAAAACAATTTAACATACATATTTTAAGTATTCAAACTGATGGAGGTGTTGAATATAAACCATTTGTTCCATTTTTAAAAGCTCAAGGCATTAATCATAGGATTACTTGCCCTTACACCTCCCAACAAAATGGTATAGTTGAGAGAAAGCATAGACATATAGTTGATGTTGGCTTAACCTTGTTATCTCAATCATCTATGCCTTTATCTTTTTGGGATGATGCTTTTGCTACAGGTGTGAATCTTATAAAAAGATTGCCTTCTAAGGTACTTCATGGATTGAGTCCTTTGGAGAAACTTTTTCAGAGGCAACCCGACTACATGTTTCTAAAGGTATTTGGCTGTAAGTGTTTCCCTTGCCTTCGTTCTTATAATTCTCATAAATTGGATTTTCGATCTCAACCTTGTACTTTTCTCGAGTATAGTCATTCTCACAAAGGATATAAATGTTTAGATGCAAATGGTAGAATTTATGTATTTCGGCACGTCATATTTGATGAACAAAGTTTTCCATTTGCTACTTCTCCCTTGCCTAAGTCTAAGTCACCGTTGTCATCCGTGTCTTTACATTTACCTATTGTTTCCTCAGACAATCAGCAAGACAGTTCATCACCAATTTCATCACCTGCTGAGGTTCAACCACCTTCCCCCTCTTCATCTACTATTCAGTCCGTTTTTCCTGATAATCCACCAAATACTCCTACTGATGTCCAGCCAAATACTATTTCTCCTGATCATCCACAGAATAATCCTCCTCCTACTTCATCTGCTCTAAATCCTCCAGGCACACATCACATGATAACTAGGAGTAAGCGAGGCATATTCAAACCGAAAGTTTTATTGGCTACCTATACTGATGTTGAGCCTCCCAATGTCCATGAAGCTCTTAGATGTCCCCATTGGAAGAAAGCTATGCAATCCGAATATGATGCTCTTATTAAAAACAAAACTTGGGAACTTGTTTCAATACCTTCTGATCAAAAGATTGTTGGCTGCAAATGGGTATTTAAAATAAAAAGAAATTCGGATGGGTTTATATCTAGGTATAAAGCACGATTAGTAGCGAAGGAGTTTCATCAGTCCGCTGATATTGATTATTTTGAGACCTATAGTCCTGTGGTGAAGCCTATTACTATCCGTGTATTATTGTCTCTTGTCATTACTTACAATTGGCATGTTAGAGAAATTGACATTAATAATGCATTCTTACATGGTTTGCTAACCGAGAAAGTCTATATGGAACAGCCTGCAGGATTTCAAGTTCAGGGTACTTTTCCTCTTGTTTGTCGGTTACATAAGGCAATTTATGGACTTAAACATGCCCCACGAGCATGGTTTGATAAGTTAAGTATATTTCTTCAGTCTCTTGGTTTTCATAGCTCAAGGGCTGATCCATCTCTTCTGTTTAGACGTGCTGGTAATCAGTGTTGCTACATTTTGGGGTATGTCGATGATATTATAATTACTGGTAACTTAGCTACTGTTATTTCCAGTTTAATTGCTGAACTTCACAACAGATTTTCTTTAAAAGATTTGGGGCCTTTACACTATTTTTTAGAGATTGAGGTATCCTATCCCTCTTCAGGCGATTTATTCTTGTCTCAGGCCAAGTATGTCCAGGATTTACTCTCTAAAACTAAAATGGCAGAAGCCAAGTCTATTAGTACACCTATGGTTAGTGGTTCGTTAATTTCTGCACATCAAGGGGAGACATTTGCTGATGTTCGTTTATATAGAAGTGTTGTGGGTGCACTACAGTCTGCTACTTTAACCCAACCTGAAATCGACTTTGGAACATTGGAAGTTAGTTAAATGTATCTTGAGATATCTTAAGGGCAGATATAATTATGGTTTATTACTTAATAAGGCTGCTAATTTCTCTCTTCATGGCTTTGCTGATGTTGATTGGGCTTCTGACCCAGATGATCGTAAGTCTACATCAGGTTTTTGTATTTTCTTTGGTGGTAATCTGATTACTTGGGGCTCAAAGAAGCAAACTGTTATTTCGAGATCCAGCACTGAAGCCGAATACAGATGTCTTACTTTAGCAGCTGCTGAATTAGTGTGGTTGAGGTCTTTGTTTGCTGATTTATGTATTCCTGTGGCTAATTTACCTGTTTTGTGGTGTGATAATCTCAACATCGTTCATCTTAATGTTAATCCTGTTCTTCATTCTAAAACCAAACAAGTTGAATTGGATATTTACTTCGTTCGTGACTTGGTTCTTGCTAAAAAGTTGTTTGTGCAACACTTACCGGCCAATGATCAGATTGTTGATGTCTTAACAAAGCCTCTATCGGCTGCTAGTTTTATTCATTTAAGGTCCAAGCTCAATGTTCGAGATCCCTCTACCATTGGCTTGCGAGGGGGGTGTTAAGAGTGCTCATTCAGAAGTATTCCAGAAGCTTGTGGAGTTAGTCTGAGAAGAAGATTTTTCTCATTTTCTGTTTTGTAACCACTGCCCAGATTTTCTTCTTATGGTTATTGAGTAAGTTGCGCATTTTCTGTTTTGTAACCAATGCCCAAATTTTCTTATGGTTGTTGTGTAAGTTTTCTAATGTAACCATGTGTAGATTTTCAGGAGTTTTTTCACTTCTTTCATCAGCTTATAAATACAGTTGCCCTCTATGTATTTTTGCAAGCAATTGGAAATTTATAATATAAGAAAGAGGTTTTTCTACTGGTGTTTAATTTTCTGTGCAACTTTTTGTGACCCATGATGTAGATGAGATTCCTTTTCAATTTGATAACTATTTTGTTTTTTTGTTTTCTCTTCTTTGAAAATTAGGTTTGTTTTCTTATAATTTTTGTTAAGTTTTTCACCTTCCATGGGAATTCTAAACAAAATTTCAAAATCAAAATCAAATTTTAAAAAACTATTTAAAATTTTGGCTAGGTTTCTAAAAACATAAATGAGTAGGTTATAAAGCAAGAAAAAATATCTATACTATATATAACAGGGGCTAAGGGAGGAGAATATTTACTTTCCTCTTTTGTCCTTACAATTTTAATAAATTTCTATTTTGCCCTTCACTCTCTGTTGATGGGGTATGACTCTTTGGGTCAAGATGTCCGTTGAGATAAATATGTACAATAAAGTAGTTTTTCAAACATGACTATTCGATAAAAAGTGAATTTTTAAGCAACTTTATATCATTATATTGAATAGTTGCAATTTATTTTGTCCTTCACTCTTTGTTGATGGGGTATGACTCTTTGAGTCAAAGTGTCCATTGAGAGAAATTTGTACAATGAAATAGTTTTTCAAAACATGACTATTTGATAAAAAAAAAATGAACTTTTAAGCAACATTATATCATTAGATCGAATAGTTGCAATTTATAAGCCGACCAAATGTGATTATTCGGGTGGAGGTGGTTACACGTTGAACCAGTTTATCCATTTTTGTATAGGTGCATCTATTTAATGATTTAAATTAAAATATATTTTAAAAAAATGGGTCATTAGTCACATCTTTCCATAAAGCATCAATCGTATATATATAAAATAAACATATTAATGTAAAATTGTTTTTTTTTCACTTTTTCTTAGAAGTTTCCTATTATGCTTCTGCCACTTCACGTAGGGAAATCGAAATCAACAAGAATCTGTGATCACATGAAAAATATAAGTCTTCAATCATTTGAATGTTTTAATTTCTTTTTTAGAATTTTGTAATTTATCTTCTACGACTCCTTTCT
The DNA here is from genome assembly GCA_036850905.1 of Luffa acutangula. Lineage (NCBI taxonomy): Eukaryota > Viridiplantae > Streptophyta > Magnoliopsida > Cucurbitales > Cucurbitaceae > Luffa > Luffa acutangula. The sequence goes on along the minus strand of CM072096.1, from coordinate 49,686,329 downwards.
TCAATTTCATTCCATATATAATCTTCATGTTTAACACTCAAATTCAACAAATCCTTTACATTAAATATAGAAACAAAATATTTAAACAACGAAAAATCATTTTGCTCATTTATTATACTCAAAATATTTTCGATTATGTTAAAAAAAATAAAAACTTTAGTTTCTTCTCAACAATTAAAAAAAAACATAATAAATGGACATATAACCTATCTCTTTTGTAAGGTTTAAAACTCTAATTTCATTTGTAAAATTATGAGCAATATATGGGCAGAGGAGATACTTTATTACGTTTTACTTAGTAGTGAGATAGAAGAGAAGAGAAAGCAATAAAGTTGTGAAAAGAAAACATTTTAAACATGTGAATTAGTAGATAGAGAATAAAGAAATCACAAAACAGATGGGAGAAATGTTCATAAAGATATATAAATAATAAAGTATATTTAAAAAAAAAATATTTTACATAATTTCAAAATAGATCTAAAAAATAATTATATAAGGAAACCCTATTAAAATTCTATTACATTTAATAAATATTTCATAGATATCCAAAATTAATTTGTTTCTTTTGTCAAGTGTGATTGACATGATATGATTGTAATATTTCAAAAAATTTCTTAAAATATGTCTAATGGATAAATAAATAAGGTTTAGTTTTGATCAAATATATTATTTTTGCTATTTTTTTTCAAAATTTTATATTGTGTACTTATGCTTTCTTTTCCAACAAAATAACTAAATTAAATTAAAATTTATATAGTTAAAACAAAATCAATGGTTAATAAAACAAACAAAGTAATAAAAAAACATGATATACATAGTTTTGGCTCTGAAAAAAAAAAAGATATACTTAGTCTTAACTTTCATATTCATTATAAATTAACCTAATAAACCAATGAAATTTCACGTGCATTGCACGGGTTTTCTGACTAGTATGTAGAAATAGTGCTTACAAGCTGAATTTTAAGAAACCGAAAATATCAGGAAACAAAATCATTATGAAATGGGGTTTAAGTTCAAAATAAACATAAAAAACCAAACTTTAAGTTCAAAATCCAAATAGAAACAACATGATAAATGTTGGTATTTTTCGGACTTTTTAGAAACGCAATACAGAAAATAAAAAAAATTAGAAAAATAGGACTGTTGCAAAATTATTTCGTAAAACCATGTGTCGCGCCTCTTGAAGAGGCGCGACCCTCCTCTACGCGGGACCCACAGAACTTTTTTATTTTTATTATTTTTTTTTTGTCTTTTTTTAATACATAAAAAAAATTTATTTATTTATTTGATTTTTTTTTCAATTCGACCTATAGAGATTGCTTTTTTTTTTCTTTTTTAATACGTAAATTAAATTCATTTATTTATTTATTTATTTGCATTTTTTTTCAGTTCTAGAGTTTGTCTTTTCTTTTCTCTTTTAATACATAAATTAAATTTATTTATTTGCATTTATTTTCAAATTTTTAGTGATTATGTTTTTTGTTTTATAAATATTTGTTTTCAATTTTTTTTTAAAAAAAAATTAAGTTTTTATTTTTTAATATATATATCTATAGTTCACATGGTTTAAAGTTTGCTTGTTTTTCTAAAAAAAAAGATTTTGTAAATTTATAGGAAAGATTTTGTTGATTAAAACAAAAGCTAAGTAATATTGTAAATTTAATGTTATTAGATTTAAAAAAAAAGATTTGGTTGATGGAGGATATTTGAAAAAGATTTTACTTAGAAAAAATTGAAGTTGATTTTGTTGACGGTAGAATAACGAAAAAAGGAAAATGAAGGAAGAATTGAAACATTTAGTTATTTTTCAAAATCAATTACATTTTCCTATAAATTGTAAATATAGACAACCAGAAAAAAAAAAACGCAAACTTTAAAACATGTAATTTATAAATATATATTAAAAAAGGCAAACTTAACTTTTTTTGTTTTTAAAAAAAAAACTAATCTTCAGCTTCAGAATTTGGAAAAGAATATTGAAAACTAATATTTATTAAAAAAAAAACTTAATCATTAAAAATTTGAAAAAAAATGCAAATAAATAAATAAATTTAATTTATGTAATAAAAAAGAAGAAAAAAACAAGAAAAAAAAGGTCGATTGAAAAAAAATCAAATAAATAAATAAATTTATTTTATGTATTAAAAAAAGAAAAAAATAATAAAAAACTTATGTGGGTCCCACGCATAGGAGAGTCGCGCCCCTTCGAGAGGCGCGACGCATGGTTTTACGAAATAATTTTGCAACAATCCTCTTTTTCTAATTTTTTTTATTTTCTGTATTACGTTTCTAAAAAGTCCGTATTTTTCCCATAAATTTAATTTTATTCACTTCAAAAGTCAACAAAAATAAACATCAAATATTCCATTCTATAAAGATAGTCCATTCATGAACTTAAACATCAAATATTCAAATTCCCGAAACTCCCAAATTCTAAACAATTCATTATGATTAAAAAGAAACCCATTTTACATTTTCACTCCACGAACTTAAGAGCCTTAAGCATGGAAGGATTGACAACACTATACCCACCATCCACGATGAGATTGAGGCCACTCACATAGTTGGCCTCATCGCTAGCCAAGTACAGCGCCGCCTTGGCTATGTCGTCGGCCTTGAGGACACGCCCCTTGAGATTGGCCCAGCTGCTCACCATGGTCTCCAGCATTGCCGCCTGTGCCGCGTCTCTCGGCCCTGCAATTCCCGTCGCCACCGTGTACGGCGCCACGCAGTTGACTCTGATCCCGTGCTGCCCCAGCTCCGCCGCCAGGTTTCTGACCAACCCCAATACGGCGCATTTCGACGCTGCGTATGGGTGCGTTGACAGCCCTGCGATGCTCGTCGTTGCGCTGCTTGTGAACACAATGCAGCCTTTTTTCTCCGGTATCATCACCCTTGCTGCGTGCTTCGCCGCCCAAAATGACCCCATCACGTTCACGCCCAACACCTTCCAGTATAGTCCATCATTAAAACTCGTAAGATATTTAATCCTTGGTCAGTCGCCACCATAAATGAAACTCATTCTCTTTAAACCTTTTATTTTTTCTATGATCCTTATTTGACCACTAGAGTCAACCCATAAGGATTCTTTAGTAGTTTTAGTACCTAAAATTGTGAGGATAAATATCTAATGGGTTTATGAAATTTACAAGTATCCAATGAGTTTTGAACTTTTAATTTTATGTAGAAATTTATTAGATGGAATATCATGGTACTAAAGTTAATTTTTGTATTTAACAAGACCATTAATTAATTTAAAATGTAGGATTTATTAAACATTTTTAAAGCTAAGCAGCTTATTATACACGAGATTAAAAATTTATAAATTCATGCTAGACACAACTATTATTAGAGAAGGAATTTGTAATTTAACTTCTTGTTTTTTTTAAAAGAATGTCTTTATAAATTTTCGTGTATAAAAATAAATTATAAAATAATTTGATGTTATTTTAGAACACAACTTCATACATGTGAATGTGAGAGTTTAAACATTTTATTCTTACCAAAAGTTATTGATGACTTAACATTATAATCAGTTGTATAAAGTTGATTATTTCACAATATAATCTGATTCAAAAACTAGTATAAATAAAAATAAATGTGTGTCTAGTTTTTGAATCAGATTATATTTTGAAATAATCTTTTGTACACCGATTATAATGTTAAGTCATCAAAAAACGGCGGTTGACTAAAAATGAAAAAAAAAACGAAAAATGAAATCAAAAAGCATAAAATGGAATGTTTAATATATATAAAAAAAACACGACACTAAAATAAATTGATAAAATAAGAGTTACCAAATTTGATATCCGGTTGGTTTATGAAAAAATAAATCAATATTTATTAGAATAAATGGACTACTATTAACCCATTTGTGTAGTTAACCAGTTTACAAAAATTATGGTGGATAAGTTTCTTTAACCTATTAATTTCAAATTTGTCTAAATCTTTTAAATTTATCAATGGTAATTTTTTTTTTTTTTTTTTTGACAATCAATGGTAAAATTAAATAAGGACATTTAAGAAAAAATAAAAATTGAATTAATGCATGAAATCTTATCCTTGATAAATTTAAAAGATTTAGACAAATTTAAAATTAATGGGTCAAATTAAAGAAGTTCCTCCACCGTAATTTTTGTAAGGCTAAATTATAAGAAATACCCTTGAACTATGGGGTTTTGTTTCAAAAATGCCTCTGAACTTTAAAAAGTTTCAAAAATACCCTTGAACTTTGAAAAATGTTTCAAAAATACCCTTGCCGTTAATTTTGGATGGAAACCATTAAAGTCTTAGTTTCAAAAATACCCTTGAACTTTAAAAAAAATTCAAAAATACCCTTATTGAAAAGATGTTTCTTCTTTTTTCCTCCTCTCACCGTAAATTCTTTCCCCATGAAAATTTATGCAAGACTTTACTTATAAAGGTTGTGTGCAACACAATACCAGATAAAAACAGACTTTGAAATCGAGTTTTCTCTTTTAAAAAGCGTAAAGTAAATAAGATAGGTGTGAGAAAACAACATATATATGTATATATATTATTTCCTTTTTGTTTCCTAAAAACAATTATTTCCTTTTTCCTCTCTTTTGTTTGTGTATGTTAGTGATAAAGAAGAAGTTTATAAGATGTATATTTGCTCAAATTTATAAGATTAATTAATCAAAAGTTTTATATATGATTTTATTATTATTGATATTTAAGAATTGTTAGAACTCGTAAACAACAATAGTTTCATTTATTTTTCATAACATGAATATAAAGAAAGCTAATGGGTAATAGTTGGTGAGAAAATAATATTGAAAAGGTTACCAACAAATGAAGTCAATAGGTAGAATTTCAAGAACAAAACAAAGTCATCTTGAAGTTTCAATACGAAAATCTTGCCAAGTTCTTGGGACGTGTTGAAATTAAAAAAAAAAAAAAAAAAAAAAAAAAAAAAAAAAAAAAAACTCATAGGTTATGAATACATGATAGATAAGTAAAGTTTCTCATTAATTTTCATGAAAAAATAATTAATTTACGGTGAGAGAAAAAAAAAAGATTTTTTTTTTCAATAAGGGTATTTTTTATTTTTTTTTTTTTGAAAATTCAAGGGTATTTTTGAAACTAAAACTTTAACGGTTTCCATCCAAAATTAACAACAAGAGTATTTTTTAAACTTTTTTCAAAGTTCAAGGGTATTTTTTAAGGGAGGTGAAATGATGTGAATTGTGAAATGGAGTATGTAAAGGATGATACATAGGTTATTCATAGTGGGTGGGACTCAAAAAAAAAATCACCTTTTTACTTTTTACCTTCTTTACTTAAAAAAGAAAAAAAAATAAAAAAATAATAAAAGGAAAAAAATTTGACTGCATACTCTCTCTACATACCACCATTAAAATGTTGACAACTAGGAGAGATAATTTTTTTTTTTTTCCATTTTCTACCTTCCTCTTTTTTAATTGTCAAAATTTTAATAGAAATACCCGTATGCAGTCAAGTTTTGTTCCTAATAAAAATGTGGAATTCGTGGCTCAGAGCCAGGAATGTTCACCCATCAAATTGACCAATCTTCTTGTAAAGAATCTGTGGATTCATACTTGATTCCGTGTACTCGACACACAAAATCTATTTTTCCTAATTTTTTACAAACCACTTTATTTTTTCAATTTTTTTTAAATGTATTTTTAATCGCTTACAACTATCACAAAGATATGACAACTTTTTTTAAAAAAGAAAATATCTCTTTATTCTTTTTCTCTTACACGTTAAAACTTAGTGGTTAGTCGACCTAATATTTTGTTGCCTTTTTTTTTAATGTAATATTTTGTTGACTTAGCAAGTATTATAATTTCTAAAAGTTTGGATAAAATTAGGGTAACTACACAAATGGGCCAATAGTAGCCCATTTATTCCAAAAGTGTCTATTTTGTTATAATTTTACATTTTTGTCAGCTCGCACAAAGATATTAAAAGAGTTTAAGAAGTCCATTTACGTATTTGCCCTTACCGGTTGACAGAAAAAAAAATATAATACTAAAATAAATTAATAAAATAAAAGTTACCAAATTAAATAAGGACATTTAGGAAAGAATAAAAATTGAATTAAGGCATGAAATGTTACCATTGATAAATTTAGAAGATTTAGACAAATTTGAAATTAATGGGTCAAAGAAGCTCATTCACAAACTTTCGAAAGTTGAAGGAAAAAAAAAATAATCTTAAAAATTTAGGATTAAAACGGAATTTAAAAATAAATGATGTTTGAAGAATACCTTGTCCATGTCAGCTTTTGTAACGTCGAGTATGCCACCCAACGGACGGTCGATGACACCGGCGTTGCTGTACATGATGTCGAGCTTGCCGTGGCGGGAGACGGCGGCGTCGACCAGATTGCTGACGTCTTCCTCCTTGGAGACGTCGCAGTGCACGTAGCTAACGTCCTCGCCGAGTTCATCGGCGATTTTCTGGCCGGCTTCGTCTTGGATATCGGCGATCACCACTTTCGCTCCGTTTTCATGAAAAATGCGAACTGCGCTAGCTCCGATCCCGCTTGCCCCGCCGGTGATAATCGCCACCTTCCCTTCCAGTCTGAAAAAGCCCCAAATTAATAATCAAATGCCTTTATATTGGGTTCTTTTAATTTAGTAAAACATATATATTAAAGTTAAATTACCTTGTAGGAGGAGTTGCAGAGCCATTAAGAGCCATTTTGTTCAACAAGAAAAGCAGAAATGAAGGAAGCGGTGGAGCTTTGGAGAGAGAAACAGAGAGCTTCGTTGAAGGGTGTGATTTTCTGATGGTGGCCATTCACATATTTATACAACGAGATCAAGTTTATTTAGGTTTTTTTAAACAATTAAAAAAAACAAATTTTATTTATTTATTAATGACTAGCTAGCCAAACTTTCTGGTTATGGCATTTTGATTATTATTGGAATTAAAACTCTACCTACTTTATTTTAATTCTACGTAAATTTTCATTAATGTATTAAGAAATTGTTTTCACTTTTTTTACAATAAAAAATCGTTGTCACACATTAGTGACATCAATTTTTGTTAGCATATAATTTTGATCATACTTTACATTATTTTGATAAGAGGGACAAGTCAACAAGAGTATAATTCAACTACCTCCAACTTGTTGTAATTGGACAGGGTATTCTGTGTGTGGAGTGAGTTAATGTGTGTTTATTTTTCTGTGCTAATTGTTGTAATTGGATTTGTGAACTTTCAGGCCTAGAGTGCAAGGATGGGGGCTGGCTTGAGACGGGAGTTAAGGCATGCGGGAGCAGAACTAGTTGCTAGTCTGGGTTTAAGATGGTTATTGTGTAATGGGTTTGCTAACGGTGTAACAGTTTAGCCCATTTGGATGTCTACTTAGTGTGTTGATCCTATTCTTTTATTGATGGGAATGTATCAAAAAAAAAAAAAAAACTGCCTCCAACTTTGTACCTCGACCAAGAGGTCAGAAATTCAAATCTCGTGGAAGGGACAATTAAATTAATGAATTAATGTACAAGAAATTGGTTGAGGTTTTAACTAATGATAGGAAACAAAGTTGAGACGCAAATATACAATTTACTATAAGCTTGGGTGGATATAGAAAATGGAAGGAAGTTTTTTATCTTTTATTTAAAGGAAGAATCGTTGGAATTTTGAACATGGGTCTCTTATATCAATTAAAACTGAGAAAATTGAATATATAGATAAAAACAACATTATTTAATTTTAATTAGTATAAGATCTCTTGAATAGACTATATTCCAACAATAAAACAAATGGAAATTTTTTCTTTTCACACTAAATATTTAAATTAAAAATGATTGGGTTGTTTTAGAAAGTTAAAATTTTGTGTTTAAGTTATATGTGAATAGACTTAATATTATAAAGAAATTTTATTTATTTTCTTCCTTTTTCGGATCATATATGAATTGGGTGGGAGGGGGAGTGTGTGTACCAAAATTTTATAAATTAATTCCGGATCAAACTTGAGTTAGTGTGTATTAGTTCAAACTTGAGTTAGAGTTAAGTGTGTATTCAAAATAGTTTTAAAAAAAATAACGGTTTGATAACCATTTGGTTCTTGATTTTTGAAAATTATGCTTGTTTTTTCACAATTTCCTTTTTCATCTTTATCAATGATACATCTGAATTCTGAGTCAAATTCCAAAAATAAAAACAAATTTTTGAAAAATACTTTGTTTTTAAAATTAGAATAAGTGAGTTTTTTTTTTAAGTCAACTCTTTAAATAGCTTAAAACTTTGCCATATGTCCTTTCATAATTAAGACTTGAACTTGAAATCACCATATACTTTTTTTTAAAACTATCCCTTTATAAATAGTCCCAATGTTATTTATAATAATAATGATTTTCACCATTTTAACCCAAGCAAAATTCAACCCATTAAATTGTTAGCAACTTTTTTATATGTTTAAAGGTCCTAATTAATTTCGACCTTACCGTTGCAATTCATATTTTAAAAAAAATATATATATATATTTTGACCATTTCTTTAAGATTCAATCTTTTTAAAAGAATAAAAATACTACGGTCTTTCGGTAGCATATGTAGTGACTTACAAATTTTTTTTAAAAAAAAGAAATGTCTGAGATGCTTAAAGACTAATATTTAATGTAATGTTTATATACTTAGTATAAGTAGGGGTGTAAGAAACCGAACCGAACCGGTGAACCGAACCGAACCAAACCGAACCGGCCCGGTTCGGTTCGGTTTCCAAGTTTAATTCTGACCGAACCGAACCGAACCGAACTCGGTTCGGTTCCCTATTTTGCCCCACATATAAGATACGCGTTTTTCGTCTAAGGTTTTTCTTTTTCGTCTTCGCTTCGTTTTCTTTGCCCCACAATAGCTCGTGGTCTTCGTCTTCGCCGCCTCTCGTGCTCGTGGTCTTCCGTCTTCGCCGCTCATCCATCTTCGTCTTCGCCGCCTCTCGTGCTCGGGGTCTTCCGTCTTCGCCGCTCATCCGTCTTCGTCTTCGCCACCTCAACCTCGTCTTCGTCTTCGCCGCCTCAACCTCGTCGTCGCTGCACGTCTCTGGGTTTTCGTCGTCGTCGAAGTCGAAGTTATGCCCTGATTTAAGTCGCCGCGCGCCATCGCCATCTTAGGATTTCAACTGAGATTCAATGCATTGGAAGAGTTGGATCTGAATGAGAAGGTCATGGGGGTTGTGAGGGAGATGGACATCGAGGTTCCAACTGAAATTCATCATTTTAATTTTCTTTTGGTGCTTTTCTTTGTATGAGATATGAGATTCAGTGCATTGGAAGGAAAGAGTGTGAGTGTGATGGCTGATTACTTGTTCCAATCTTCTGGTTTCTGATTTACTTTGTTTTTGTGTTCCCCCGATCATCTGGTATATAAGTTGTGTTTCCCCTGATTTTGATTTACATGTTCCGATTTTGATTTTGATCTTCTTCCCAATCTCTCTAATTCATCGTCGAGTTCTGGTTGTGTTTGATTTTGATTTTGATTTTTTTTTTTTGTACTTTATTGGGTTTCTCTCTTGGGTTTCTGGTTGGTTTTTCTCCCTCTCTCTTGCTTGATTAAAAACTGACCCGACCCGACTCTCGATCGGGTCGGTTTGTCCGTACAATCAGGTCGGGTCGGGTTGTCTGTACAACTGACCCGACCCGAAAAATTTACACCCCTAAGTATAAGTAGGTGTTTTAACTTTTTGAATTATGTTATTTCAAAAAAAAAAATGTTGAATTATATATGCTCATATTAAATTATCAATTTGGTTGAGTAACTATAATTAGTGGAAAGTTTGCATGGTTTATATATGTATTCAACCATCTAGAAAGAAGAGATATTAATATATATTTAATAAGGATTAAAAAATTAATGTCAATTAATCCCAGCATATCACAATTGATTAGCACATTGTTCATTTCAATCAAAAAGGCAAAAGTTCGAATTCTCATCTCATATATCGTTGAACTCAGAAAGAAACGTGGAAGAAAGGGTTTCTTATTTGGATTTCCAACAATAGTGAAGGCAAATTTGGATGAATTATTAATTGAGAACTTTCTTAAAATGGTATGCTAATTCGTAATTATTGTCAAAGTTGCAAGCCATTGGTTAGTTAAGTGTTGTTAAAGAAAAAGTTTTTTTTTTAAAAGTAAATTACTTAATATAGGCATTAAAAAAAAAAGAGTAAATGCTTCCTCTAAAACTCTAAAAGTACTTATCTTTCAAAAAAAAAAAAAAAAAAAAAAAAAAAAAAAACTCTAAAAGTACTTAAAGTATTTTTTTTCTATCTTTTAAGTATATCAAAATTTTAAGAAATCACTTTTAAGGGGTAAAATCACTCTTTAATATAATATGCTAATGAGTTTATGGTCGGTTCAGAATACCTTTTAGTTTAAGTGTTTTTTAAGAATACATTTTTTTAAACATTTTATATAAAAATTGTTTAGAATTTAAATACTCTTGTGTTTGGTTATATTTTCTCATAAGTATGTTTAGTTAAAAAGAGTTTCTAATTTTTTTTAGATGAGTTTCTACAAATTTTGGTTTCCAATGTTTTTCTCAAAATGATTTATTTTTCAATCTCATTTCTTAGCAAGTCATTTTTATTAGTTGTCAAATACTAGAATTTTTCTTTTATATAATTTTTTTCTAAAATTAAACACTTAGAAAGTTAAACCAAATATACCATTAAAAAATATATATTCTGAATTATTGTAAACACTTTAAAAGACGTGTTAAACATGCACAATTACCTCAAGTAGTGCTTTAGTCATGCTCTCATCTTGGATCGACACTTGGAACCAAAAATACATGCATTGGCTTAAATTAATAATTATTGCTCAAGTACATATTGATCCTTCATATGAAATGAATTGTGTCAATTATTGTAACCATCTTTGTAGCTAAATATCAAAACGAGCCTAGTTCGGCGGTAATTGACATATATTTTATTCGACTAAGAGATTAGGGGTTCGAATCTCCCACCCCAAATGTTGTTGTACTAAAATAAAAAAATCTTCGTGGTTAAATAATGTCAATTGTTTGGAATACCTTAACACTTATAAGAAAAAAATAAAAATAAAAATAAAACTTTCAATAAAAATATTATTATATCTTTCATTTTTTTTAAAAAAAAATACTTTAAATAACATTTAAATAACAAATTTGTTTCATATATTCAAAAGCGGTTCTATTAATTATAAATTTGAGTTATACCGAACAAATTTAAATTATTAAATTTTACAAAGATGCAAATAGAAAAATTAATTTTGTTAAAAAAAAAATATACTCCCTTTCCGAAGTTATTCCAAGCACACTATACTTATAGAAAAAAATGTTAAATCTAGTCTAAAAATTTTAGAATAAATTTAAATAAGTTGTGTAATAAATATCTCCTAGTACTTTTTTTCCCCAAATATACCAAATGGTTCCTAATCTTTTAAAAAATTATTAATTTGATCCTTCAATCTTTTGAAACTCATGTTTACCTTTAATGTATTGAAAAATTCCAACTAAGTTCCTTGAAAATATTTTTTAAAATTTTTTTAATAAAAACTTATTGTTTTATTTAACATATTTAGGCACATCGACATGCTCCTTAGACATGTATTTGGAAAAAAAAAATAGACTTTGTTAATCGGCAGTTCAGATTTTAAGGATGAATGAGTTGAGTCTCATGTGTCAAATAGCATTTGAATGACATGTTTATGTGTTTAAATATGTTAATAAAACAATATTGCAATAGTTAATCCATTTTTTCCTTGAAAAATAACCTAATTGATAAATTTGAAAAATATAGGATAAAATTGAGAATTTTAAAATATTGCAATAGTTAATCCATTTTTTACATGACAAATCACTGATAGTCATTAATACACCACTGATAGACTCCATAAAATTCTTTCTATTAGTGATAGACATTGATAGACTCTGATTAATCAAAGTCTATCAATAACTATCAATGATAGACACTGATAATCCTTTCTATTATAGTTGCAGATAAAAATAGTATTTTTGTAACTTAACGTCACTTTGTGCTATTTTTGTAAATAATTTTACTTTTTGCTATTTTTAACACATGTTTAGTGTTTTTTGCTATTTGTGCAAATGCTCCTTTATTTTACAACTTTTAATACTAGTATTAATGCATGTATAAAACAACTTGTCTACACACTTGTATTTTTATTTAAGAAAATTTATAATTTATTAGTTGACGAAGATAACTTAAAATGGATACTTTAAATTAACTCATTTATTTTTTGGTCGATTAGTCTCTATGAAAATTTTTAAAGAAATAATTTATGAATTTTGTTTTGCTCAATGCCATAACAACTTGTCTAGACAGTTGGATGTGTTAATGGCCTTTGTTGTTTTATTAATGTCCTTTTTGACTTTTAAAATGGCTTTATCTTTAGTGTACCAAAAAACAAAACACAAAAAAAAAAAAAAAACAAAAAAAAAAAAAAAAAAGGAAAACAAAACTCCGGATAAGATGTAATAGAACTTTTTTTTTTTTTTTTTTATATAACAATCACCTTTCATGAAAACAAGGTAAATCGCTCAAAAGCCAGCATTACAGGAGACAGGAACAAGGAAACCAAAATCTATACACCCTAAGGAATGTACTCCCTCCTAGCCAAGCACGTCAGCCAGATAGAAATATTGTCCCCTCCCGAAAGAGTTTGTACTGAGAACTAAGCAGACAACCAGTGGGATTCATCTGGGCTTTAGCTAGATTCCAAGCCTCAATCATCTTGACTTCAATCTAATTGCTAGTTTGTTCCGCGTAATAGACTTTTTGAAAATTTATTTTAACCTTGTTATGTTTCATTATTGTGTTTAATTTCAATTCTTAATTTCAAATTATACAAATTTAGATGGTAAGCAATTTACTCGTATATATATACCAAATCAACCAAAATACGTTTGTATTCATCAACATGAGCATAGTTCAACCGATAAAAACTTCAACTTAGCTCATCTTCAATTTTATGTCTATTTTTTTTATTTCATGCATAAGAGGAATATTCTCTTTCTTTTTATAAAAATAATTCAAGATTTAAGAACCCGATGGTAGTTTTTTATTATTATTTCTAGCCTTACAAGACAATTAATTAAAGTGAAAACATTTTTATTTAAGAAAAATTTTATGGGAAAATTTTTAAAAATATTTACAAATATGTACGTTTTCTGAAAGTAGTTGCAAACATATCATTTTTTAAATAATAATTAAAAATATAGTAATTTTTAATGCGATGAATTATGTTTACCTTGACTATGTTAACTAGTCATTCTACTCACTAACATATATCAATAATTAAAATTTAAAACTAGGGTATTGATTAATGCTTATTGTTGATGGTCGATTTTGGTCAGAGGGAACTCACCTGACCTTCACGTGCCACCAATGGTAAATTTGTTTGAGAGGGAGAAGACGTGGCCTGCAAGACAGTAAACCTGCACACCGGTGTGGTGCTAGCCACACCGACTCCGATGCTTAAGTCAGAAAACGGAAGTATGAGGGCTAGAGAGTAAGAGAAGGGAGTAGAGAGTTCGGGTCCCCTTCTTCAGTAGCGAAGAGGGGTATAAATACCTGCTCCTCCTCCTAGGATTTTTAGGGATTCGGAGGCGTTTTAGGTCAACCCAGGAAAAACAGGGGCTAGGGACCAATAGGAGGCTAACGAGCTTGGCCCGACCCATTTGGTCCGGTCTTCCTCTGAGTCGATCCTTGGTCCTGCCTCCGCTCGGTTGTCCTCGTCAGCTCCTTGTACGTCATGGTGGTCCAAAATTACTTATAACGCTTATAATAAATCACCTATTAACTTATATTATGATTAATGGTAGTAATAATTCATATGTGTATTTTGATTTTGCTATGTATATTTCAACAATTATAGGATTGGCCAGAATGAGCATAGCTTGACGGTAATTGGTATATGCTCTCGATCAAGAAGTCTGAGGTTTGACGAATCCTCTCACCCTCAATGGTTGTTTAACTTAAAACAAAAAAAAATAAAAAATAATAATTATGGGGTAGGAGGATCAGGGTTTGGATGATCAAACCATTACTTTTGAGATGGTAATTGATGTCTTACATCCATTGAACTATGTTCAGATTAACGATTTTACTATGTTTTTTTTTTTTTTTTTTTTTTTTTGGAAAGAAACGGTTTTACTATGTTTTTAATTATTGTTTCCACGTGCTACCTTTTTGATATTTTATTCAAATTAAGCTAAATACGTTTACTACCCTTTTATTTAATTGTTATTCCTTTTTTTTTAAGTAAAAATTCTTCGAACACAACACCCTTACTATTTTTTTTTTTTTTTTTACGAAGGACGACCCTTTAATAATGTTTGGGTCTTCACGATTTAAACAAAATCTTTTAGCAGCTTCTTCAAGCAAACTATATCTTTACTCATGTTCATTGTTTACAAAATTAAAATAACAATAATTTTAAATTTTAATTAATTAAAATTTAAAATAAGCTTCAAATCATGAGATAAACCAACTGACCAAGCACCATGGTCTCCAAAAATTTCTATTATAAATTTGTGATGATGGAACTAGATTCAAATAAATTAAACAGGCGTGAGTTATGCTGGTTATTTAATTTCACAAGTTTTCTTAAAATTAGTTTTGAATTGCATCTAACATACTTGAATTTATAATCAATTGAAAAATATTTATCTTTTACTTTAGAATTTTTCATCAAATAAAATTTGAATTTAAGCTACAAATCCTAATTCAGGAATTAACACATTTTTCGTCGTCTTTTTTTTTTTTTTTTTTTTTTTTTGACAGCGTGTAGGATGAGATATTTGCATCACAAACCTGATGTGTTGACCTTGTCTCTCTTATTAGTTTATTTCCTCGTATAAAAAGTATTCTAAAAAATAATATTTGCGTGTAATAATCTTTTCAAGAGACCTATTCTCAGTCAAAAGTCAAACTCTCTCTTGTCAGTTGCCACCTTATGAAACATCACCAAACTATAATAAGGTTTGATCATGTTGACCTTGTCTCTCTTATTAGTTTATTTTCTCGTATAAAAAAGTATTGTAAAAATTAATATTTGTGTACTAATCTTTTCAAGAGACCAATTCTCAGTCAAAAGTCAAACTCTCTTTCAACATCACCAAACTATAATATATGTTTTTAATTTATTTACTACACTTGCTAGTTTATAGTGTCCTGGTAAGCATATATATTAGAAAACTATGTGATGGTTTTGGTTAATTATTTGATAAAATTTATACACCAGTGGTTTTTCTTTAATCTCAAAAAAATTAAAAGAACACACACATTTTCTTTTGTAAGTACACAAGAACAAACACTTTAATCCTTGTATCCTTCAAGTTTAACTAAGAATTCTTTGTTCAATAACGTGTGAAATAGGAATTTCCAAACTTCTAACGTTTTGGTCAAGAATATTATACCTTAATTTTTAAATTTTTTTTTTAAAAAATACCTTAACCAATCGAGCTATGTTAAATTTGGTAAAATTACTAACTTTTTAGAGTTAATAACACTAGAAAAAATGAAACTACTAGATTTGTTAGATGAGTTTTTTTTTATTAATATTATAATTATTAGAACTTTTCATTAAAATATATCATTTTCAAACATATTATATTAATATTGTTGTTTTAAATATAATATTATGATTATGAGAGGCGAGAAGTCAACTATATCAATACATGTCAACAAGAGCATAGCTCAACTGATATAAAGTTGTATTGATAACACAGATCAGATCTGTGGTTCGAATCCCCCACCCCACATATTGTCAAATAAAAAAAAAACTATATCAATACATGAGAAAGGCCGGCTTTATATCTTTAATTGGACTTTGTAATTTTAATCCATATAAATGAATTTATTAATTAGTTTCATATAATAATCTAATCTTTATTCTAATATGCTAATCATGTAATATTTATTTAAGAAATATAATTTTTAAGACAACTGTTTATTTATCAATAGTTTTTTTTAAATGTGAAAAGCTTTTTATATCTTACATTACACTGTTTCTTTTAATTGAAATAACTTAAATTTAAAATGATTTGGGTGAAGTGATATTAATTATAAAAGTTTTTTAATTTAAATTATGTTTTTTTAGTTTTTTAGACTGTTTTTTGAAAAAAAAAAATTGAATATTTTTATTTCATTAGTTTTTGTTTTTCATATATCCATACTTATATGAATTGAATATTGTTGCATCTATTTTTTTTATTTATTTATTTTTAAATACTTAAACAACCTAAGATAAATTTGTACCATAAGAAATGTCAAATTTATGTTATACTTATAATTTAAAAAAAAAACAAAACAAAACAAAAGCTAAAAGTAAAAGATAATTGTTAATCTCTCAGTTTGGAAACTTAGATATTGAATTGAATTTAATTAAATTTATGCCAAAGAGTAAAATCTCTTAGTCTTTAGGGCCGTTTGGAATACATTTTAATTTAAACGTTTTTTCAAGAATGTATTTTAAAAAAAAAATATTTTGTATAAAAATTGTTTAGAATTTAAACTCTCATATGTTTGGTTGCATTTCCTCACAAATGTTTTTATACACAAGTTAATGTTTACTTAAAAAGTCTTTTTAAAAAAGTTGGTTTCAAGTGTTTCTCTCAAAATGGTTTATTTATCAATCTCATTTTCTAATAAGTCATTTTTAGTAGTAGCCAAACACAAGAAATTTTTTAAAAATGATTTATTTTCAAAATTAAACACTTGAAAAATTAAACCAAACACACCCTTACATTACTAAGGGTCTGTTTGAAATACATTTTAATTTAAATGTTTTTCAAGAATGCATTTTTTAAAAAACATTATGTATAAAAAATGTTTAAAATTTAAACACTCATATGTTTGGTTGCAATTACTCACAAATGTTTTTATACACAAAGTTATAGTTTATTTAAGAAGACTTTTTTAAAAAAGTTGGTTTCAAGTGTTTCTCTCAAAATGGTTTATTTATCAATCTCATTTTCTAATAAGTCATTTTTAGTGGTGGTCAAACACTAGAAATTTTTTCAAAATGAATTATTTTCAAAATTAAACACTTGAAAAGGTAAACCAAACACACCCTAAATTTAATTGATAAAATTAATTAGTTTTTTTTTTAGTTTAACAATATTTGGGTGTGGGGATTCAAAATTCTAACCTTGGTCGAGAGTATATATCGATGGATTATACTCGCTTTGACATTTATTAATTAATTTTCAAATAAAGGATAATTTTTTTTATTATAACACATTTTTGTTTAATTAATATTTATACCATGTTTATTATTGAATATCAAACAACTTTTTAAGTTAGCTATCTTTAAAAAAAAAAAAAAAAAATAGGATTGTTTTATAAATAATTTTAGTCAAATGGATTTTCAATTATTACCTTGCTTTGGATGTTTGTCAATAGATCTTTTCAGTTTGGTATCTTAGAAAGAATCTAAATTCGAATACTCTCATGCATATGTAATCTTATTAATTGAATTGAAAGTTTGGTTAGTTAGTCAGGTTGATTTATTCAAATCGAACATAATTAAAGATGGTTCTAAATTGAATTGAATGATGGATATAATTGTTCATTATTATTTAATTATACAATAAATAAATAAATAAATAAATAAATATATATATATATATATATATATATATATATATATATACTATATTAAAAAGTGAGGAGGTTGGAAAAACTTTTTTGGACACTTTTGTCCTTTGTTTAATTTACTAATTTACAAATATACCATTAACATTAATTATATAAATAGTATAATAAATAAATTAATTAATAATTAATCATCAATAATAAATGTGTAGGATTTACTAAAATGTTAGAATACAAAAGGTTTTTCCTACCGCTCTTTTTAATTACCTTTCAAAAAAAAAAAAAACTCTTTTTAATTATAATTCATAATGAAATTTTATAAGTTATAGAATTCAAAAGGATTGTAACTCTCATCTTCTACTACTATAAAATGGGTTCTTTTTCCACCATTTTCTTCACCAATACTTGAGTTTTCATTCTTCCATTGTTTTTGTTCTCTTTATGTTTTCTTTGCTCTCAATACCTTTTCAATCTTCTAAATGTTTCAAAGTGTTGGTCGGTACATTCAAATAGCAAGGGATCCATGTGCCGAATCTATATCCTAGATCATATACTTTTGAGGTTACAATTTCACTTTGTTTTTTTTTTTTTTTTTTTGAAAAGAGATACTTCATTGAATTTGTATTTGTATATCAATATTTGTCAAGTGAGCAATTCTATTTTAAGAAATGAGGGTATATTTAGATCTTGATTTTTTTTTCTTGCTATTTATTTTTTTATTGTTCTTTTACAATTTGTGTAATTTTTTAATTTATAATATTTGTTGAAAAATGAAATTTTTGTTGCATCAAGCTTATATTTCTTTTGTTCAAAAAATAAGTAAAATAATGTGCAATTTAATGTCTCACAAATCTATAATAATCTATAATCTATACCTATAATTTATATTTATATTTATAATTTATAATCTTCTATTAAAAATCCCCCATCTTTAAAAAAAAAAAATTGGACTATATTATCCTCTGTCAACTTAAATTTACAAAGCATATCATCTACAATTAATTACTAATATTTATTAAATTATATATTTAATTGAACTTTCCTAACGACATTTAAATAATTGAAATGTTTCTCCTTATTTACATAATTACTAACTTTAATTATATTTATTAATTAAAACATATCAAGTAATTTCAAAAGTTTTTCAGTTTCAATAATTTTTTTTTAGTACATAAACATTTGGGGGTGGAGGGATTCGAACCTCTGACTTCATGGTCGAGGATACATGTCAATTACCGCTGAGCTATGCTCAATAAATTATATATTTAATCTAAAACATAAAATATCACATAAAATTATAATATGGTTTTTAAAAATAAATAGAATATGAATATTCCCCTTCAAAATATGATGTTTGTTATTAAAAAAAAACTACTCGAATATGATATTTTTTTTCCACTCAAAATATGAATTTTTGAAAAAAAAAAAAAAAACTAGAATATGGATCTTTCCCCTCAAATTTACATGAAAAAAACAAACTGACAATTTACACACAAAATAAAAATTATATTTATGTTAAAGGTTTTGACAAAATTTACAAAGCATGCACCTAGAATTTTTTTTTTTTTTTTTTTTTTTGTTGAGAATATGTGCACTTAGAATTAATTAATAATAATTATGAAATTACATATTTTAGTTAGCTCATTTAAACATTTAAATAGTTGGAATATTGGAATATATAAAGGTCTCTCTAGGTGCATAATCACTAACTTTAATTATATTTAATTTAATTAAAAACTATCAAAACTCTTCAAATTTCAAGAGTTTTATAATTCCAATAATTTATATATTTAATTTAACATATCAAATATCACATAAATTTATAATATATTTTTTTAAAGAAAATAGAATATGAATTTATGGGGTTTGTTTTCGAGTTGTGAATTTATGGGAGAAATCAATTGAGTGGGGTAATTAAAAAAAATGGCATGAAAATAAAGCAATTATTGATGAATAGACAAATATCATAAAATTAAGGTCGAGATGAAAAGTTTAGCAAACAAATTAAACATATAGAAAGAACTCATAGAACGAGTGATCAACAATAAAGATGAAAGAAGTCAAACATCATCAGCATAAACTGCAACCTCAAACAATGATAGACAAAAGGTAATGACATACAATAGTGAATCAAAAGCGACAAAAAATAATGATGCGGTGACGAGAACAAACAATAATAATGTTATTTTTGCCTAAATTAATTTAAAATATGTGCTACTATAAAATAATTAATTTATTATTTGAAAACTAATTGATACAAAATTTTATAATTTCAATAATTTATATATTTAATTTAAAACATCAAATATCACGTAAATTTAGAATATGGTTTCTTTAAAGAAAATAGAATATGATTGTTCACACGTAACTTCGGGAATGGAGACATGTGGAATAAATAATATATTTGTATTAATGTTGTATGTGTGTGGGTGTACAATCTCTAACTTTAATCCTCTGATTCTCTCTCTTGTGTGTGAATGTGTTTCACTCGAGGGCTGGAACGCTTAATCCCGAGTCTGAAGCTTCAATGGATTCTTGGAGCTTGGAGTCTTCTAGCCTTGAAGGAGTCTTCAATCTTCAAGAAGTGTTGATGTCCTGAAGAGTCTTTGATCTTCAAGGAGTGTTGAAGTCTTGAAGAGTGTTTGGTCTTCAAGAAATGTTGATGTCCTGAAGAGTTTTTGATCTTCAAGAAGTGTTGATGTCCTGAAGAGTCTTTGATCTTCAAGGAGTGTTGAAGTCTTGAAGAGTGTTGGGTCTTCAAAAAGTGTTGATGTCCTGAAGAGTCTTTGATCTTCAAGGAGTGTTGAAGTCTTGAAGAGTGTTTGATTTTCAAGGAGTGTTGAAGTCTTGAAGAGTGTTTGGTCTTCAAGAAGTGTTCAACACTTGAACTTATGGATTGCAGAGAGTCTTCGGTCTTCAGACTTGGTGGAGTCTCTCTGAATTCTTTGGTTCTGCTTGAGAGCTTTGAAACTCTGAACTCTTGTCTTTGTGAGAGTGTAGAATTTCTGAACCCTTGAAATGGAGGAGAACCCCCTATTTATAGAGTTCTCGCTGGATGGGCCCTAGAGACTTTGGGGCCTAACAACTTGGGCGTGGGCTTTTTGGTCCTGGGGTTCAACTATTTGGTCTTGGGTTTGGTGATCTCTTGGATCGGCCTATTGGCTTGTTGTTCTTCTTGGATGATCGGCCTGTTGGCGTGATGATCTCTTGGATCGGCTTGTTGGCTTGTTGATCTTCCTGGATGATCGGTCTGTTAGGTTGATGATCTCTTGGATCGGCCTATTGGCTTGTTGATCTTCTTGGATGATCGGCCTATTGGCTTGTTGATCTTCTTGGATGATCGGCCTATTGGCGTGATGATCTCTTGGATCGACTTGTTGGCTTGTTAATCTTCCTGGATGACCGGCCTGTTGACTTGTTGATTTGTTGGATCGGCTTGTTAGCTTGTTGATCATCCTGGATGATCGGTCTGTTGACTTGATGATCTCCTGGATCGGCCTGTTGGCTTGTTGATTTGTTGGATCGGCTTGTTAGCTTGTTGATCCTCTTGGATGATCGGCCTGCTGACTTGTTGATCTTCTTGATCGGTCGATTGGCTTGTTGATCTCTTTTTAGAGTCTTCTAGTCTTCAAATCTTCTGAGTCTTGAATCCTTTGAATTATGAATCTCGGATCTCTGAATTCTCTGGACTCTTTGAATTCTGACGACTCTGGATCTTGGGAGAATGCTCTGGACTCTGCTCTCTCTGCCTCTGGCTGAATCTCCCCTGAATAAATGGTGGCCTCCTCTATTTATAGAGTTTGATGGACCTCATATGGGCTTGGGCTTGAGTCCAATTGCCACGTGGCATAATCTGATTGAACTTGGCTGATGTTATCTGATGGATCACTAATAGACAAGTGGCATTCTTTGATTTGCCGAATTTTAATGTCTATTAATTTAATTTAGGCACACGTGTAAATGTGTAACTGGTCCCAAATTTATTTTATCATTAATTTATATTAATGACGTGACAATTTGTGATTGGCCGAAATTTCTCCTTCAACAATGATTTCCCCCTCAAAATATGATTTTTACAATAAAAGAAAAAACTAGAATATGCTTTTTGAATCTCAAATAACAAATAAATAATTTTTTTGTTATTTATTTTTTAAGTTGTGAGTTTCTTGGATTATACCAAATTGTGTTTTTCATCGGTTAAAATTTCCAGAGTGTTTCTATTCGAGCCATGAATTTTTGGGAGAGATCAATTGAGTGGGGTAATTCCAAAAAAAAAAGCCACAAAGATAAAGCAATTATTGATGAATAGAGAGAAATCATAAAATCAAGGCTGGGATGAAAAGTTTAGTAAGCAAATTAAACATATAGAAAGAACTCAAGGAACAAGTAATCAACAATAAAGATGAAAGAAGTCAAAAATGATCAACATGAGCTACAAACTCAAACAATGGTAGACAAATGGTAATGACATACAATAGTGAAGCAAAAGCGACAACAAATAATGATGTGTTAATGAGAATGAACAATAATAATGTTATTTTTGCATAAATTAATTTAAAATTTGTGCTACTATAAAATAATTAATTTATTATTTGAAAACTAATTGATAAATTTATTTCTACAAGATCATATTTAATAGGGAGATAAATTTCCCTCCCTATCTTTAAATTTAATATTTTTTAAATATTACAACTCTTATTCTTATTTTTATTTTAATTTTTTACAATTATAGCATGAATTAGAAAATTTTACTCAAGTCATTGAAAATTAAAAAATAAAAAATAAAATCACGTGCATTGCACGTGGTAAGACACTAGTATATATAAAAGAGAAAAAATTACTTTTGACCATAAACTTAGTAGGTTGTATCAATTTAAACTTTGAATTTTTTATTTCATCAAATTGAACCTCAAACTTAATATGTTACATCAATTTTAATTTTTAACCCTAACTTTTAATTTCATCAAATTGAACTTCAAACTAGTTACTACAAAATCTATCTTACTTGACATTTGCAATTTTTAATCACTTGACATTTTAATAAAAAAAAAATGTCAAGTAACATGCATTTTCTAAAAAAAACTTATGACAAGGACAAACAGAGTTGTTTAAGGGTTTATTTTGATGAACTTTGCAATTTAGTATTTAGTTTTCATTCATTGGATTGTTTCCAGGATTATCTTCAGCTTCTTTGGAGGTCACTAAAACTGGAAATGAGCTACGTGGTACTATATAGCAGATTGTCTCTCTTCATTTAAGTGCAAATTATCAACTTTGAGGATTGTTGGTATTGCTCTATGTTATACATTTTTGTCTCTCTAAAACATATACTTCATAAATGCATTGTTATCTCTCATTAAATCAATGTTTCCATGATTAGAAGAGATACATTTTCCGGAAGCATTGTTGTAGGCTTTGCGAGGTCCTATTTTATGACATACATGATTGGAGAGTTTGTCCTGGCTAGTCTTGTTCCAAATTATACAGTTCCATTGCCTCTGTTTGCAACGTTAATCAGTTAGGTAAAAAAAATTCAGAACAAGTTAGAAGGGAGTACGTACTATTTACTAATTCAGTAGCAAGTTCAGAGAACACACAATAATGACTCTCTAATTAAGGAGGCCCAAGAAAATCTTTCAATGGCAAAAATCAGTTTACTTGCTGTGGAATGATATTTTCTTTCTCCTACATTCATTCCAGAATAAATGAGAAAATCATCACTTTGTATTCCATCAAATTCATTTCTTCTATCAACCTTTTATCTATTAACTTCTATAGGAATATTCTCTGGGAAACTCTCCTTGGATGTAAGTGGTAATTCAAAATGGAACATAACCAGGAGTGGTTTTTGTGGAATGCGCTCCAAAAAGGTGAAAACAAAGAAGGTTACTTATCTATTTGAAGAAAAGGATTGTTAAAAGTACACTATGTAATGACAGAAATTCTTGAAAGTACACTGTTAATATTAATGGTAGTTTTTAAGTTTGAAATTGACAGTGTGGACTCTGGTCATTTAAGAAAATTGTGAATATTTGTGTTGATTGTCATCATCACTTATTTTAGGAAGGTGTTGGAATGAGCATTAATAAGAATCTATTTTAGGAAATAGAAAAAGAGAAATTGAGCTGACACTAAGTTGTTTATCTTTTCAGTTAGCAAGATTAAAGGCACAGAACTCACAAAGTCCACTCGAAGGTTTGGTTTATTCCCCATTTCTTTGAGTTTGAAATCCTTTAAAATCTTAATCAATTAGAAGTTCTATGAACTAGCACTTGCATTAGTATTTAGTAGTGATAAAATTTAAATGTTGCATTTTTGTTCTGGTCATCTTCTTTGTGGTTTTGGTTGGATTTTATGTGTAATTTTTCCTTTTTTATTTACCTTTGGTTACTAAGCAAAAAGTTGGTAAGATTTGGTTGTTTAGGTTTGTTATAAGTTTTGATGTTATGCTTCTAAAGCTTGGATTGTTTTAGCTTTATTAGTTCACTTGCTTACCTTATTTGTTTCTTATCTGTCAAATTTGTTGTTCCTATGCATCGTCAATGGCTTCAAGTACAAATTGCACTACGTTCAATCAACCTTCAAAGAGTTATGTGGGTTTTTTGTTTTTCCTTTTTTTTTTTGCAATCGACAATATTGTACTTGACAAACACCATACTGTTATGGAAATTATATGTGACCATGTTATACTTATTTTATTGGGTTAATAGTTCTTGTAATTTTGGAATTGTCCATATATGAATTTTGTTAATGTTATTGGTGGAAATTTGGTTGATATATCTTGAGTGTGTATTATTTATTTGGTTGACGAAATTATGTCCTTCTCAATATATCAAATTGTAGGAGATCCAAGATAATAGGGAACGACTATTATAATTGAAAAAAAAAAAATCACAAACAAACATGACATGTAAAATGTGTCAAAAACTTTTTAAATTGACAATTTTAAAATGTCAAGATAAAGTATCATTTGACGCGTTAAGCATGTCAAGTTTTAACAAAAATGATGTTTAATAAATGTCAAGAAATCCATACACATGACGCTTTAGAAATGTCAACTCTGTTAATATTCTTGACGTTTAAAAAATATCAAGGAAAGAATATCTTGACGCTCCATTTTCGATACCTTATTCTTGACAGTGGCTCTCTCTACGCTTTTAAAAGCGTCAAGAGTATAAAAATTTGACATTCCAAAAGCGTCAAGTAATACTGTTTTTGTAGTAGTGACTTAGCAGATCCATATCAATTTTAATCCCAGACTTGTATAGATGTTGTAATGTGAACCTTCAATTAACTTTTTGTTTGAACCACCCATTAGGTGTAATTGACTATTTCTTCATTTTTCTTATTTTAATTAACATTGCACACCTAAGTTGGGTTTGTTGTTAGAAATTTATTTGAGAAACTTTCATAAGTGCGAAGTTATACATGAGTTTTCTCTCATTTTCTTCCTATTGTGTTTGTCAGTTTTGTTACTTTTTTTTAGATACTTGAAAGAACATGCAATTATATGATGATGGGAAAGCAATTTTGATATTTTTTTTTCTTTTCATTTTAGACTCTTTTTTCTTGTTATTGAGAGCATTTTTTTTATTAATAAGTAAATAACATTCAATAACAATTTCGTAAATGGGAGATCATATGTTTTCAAAACTCTAAGTGTAATTCTCTCTCAAATCTCAATATTATCATTTCATATTTTCTTTCTCTGTCATTTTTATTAAAAAATGTTTAACTCTTTCCTTCAATCTCTCCTCGCACTACCAAAAAGATATAATTTAGGAAAGAAGTTGTAAATAAAAAAGATCTAATCTAGTTCTAAGATATCCATCAACCCAAAAAAAGAAAAACGTAAATATTTATAAAGTTATCAAATTCATATTTGATGTAAAGTTTTGTTCTTCCAGCTCCTTTGAAAATTGAAGTTGATGTTTCCATATCTCCACAAAACTCAAGCACTTTTTCTTCTTGCTTTTTCTATTGGTTTCATTGGAAATTCATTTCTATGAAATGATCTTTTCAATCTAGTTGAGCTATATAGTAAGGAATTGACCTCAAATGGTATTTATGTTTTTAATTTGGAAAGAATTTGAAGAGTTAACTGTTTTTTAGTAGGAATAGTTAAAATTTTTCTTTTTAGAAACATATAAATTTGTAGTTGTTTTCTTAAAAAAAAATAATAATAATAAATAAATAAAAAGAAAAAGAAAGAAAATGTAATTTCCCTTTTTTTTATTTTAATACATCGTAATTTCCCATCTTTTATCATTTCAATCATCATCCTCATTTTCAAATAATTGAAAATCATAAAATTATTTAAATCAAAACCTCATAAATTAAATTCAGCTTTTTTTTTTTTAACACCGTAAGTTTACCATTCTATTTAGGGCCGGTTGCAATGATAGCAATATGGGCCAAAATAATTGCAAATCTAGCAACCCACAAAAAAATTGCAAAAATGGCAAAATCTAATAGTTTGTGTGTTGCATTTACTAAAATACCCCTCCAGATTTTCTTTCCTGATAGAAAGTTTTTCTATCACTGATAGATTCTATCAGTGATAGAAATATTTTCTATCACTGATAGATTCTATCAGTGATAGAAATATTTTCTATCACTGATAGAAATTTTCTATCACTGATAGAAAGATTTTCTATCACTGATAGATTCTATCCGTAATAGAAATTTTCTATCAGTGATAGATTCTATCATATGATAGAAAATTTTTCTACTACTGATAGATTCTATCAGCGATAGATATTTTTCTATCACTTGTTCAGTGTTCTATCAGTGTTTGGTTGTTGTTATTTGGTTTTGTTTTTCAGTGTTTGATTTCTATAATCGTTCGTTTTTGCTTTATTTTTCAATGCTCGATTTCACCATGTATCACCATCGCTGATAGAAACAAAAGATCTTCTATCACTGATAGAAAAGTATCAGTGATAGAAAGATTTTCTATAACTCACGAAAAGTTTTTCTATCAGTCACAGTGATAGAGATAGAAAGTTTTTCTATCACTCATAGAAGAATGATAGAAATTTTTTCTATCACTCATAGAAAAAATTTCTAGAAGTGATAGAAGATTTCTATCACTGATAGGTTCTATCAGGGATTGAAATATTTTCTATCAAGAGTTTTCTATCATTGATAGAATATCTTTCTATCACTGATAGAATAGTAAAAATTTCTATCAGTGATAGAAATCTTTTATCACTGATAGAAAGTTTTTCTATCACTTATAGATTATATCGGTGATAGAAAGATTTTTATCGGAGATAGAAAGATTTTTATGGGTGATCAGGGATTGAAAGATCTTTTATCAAAAGTTTTTCTACGATTTTCTATAAAAAGTTTTTTTTATCACTGATAGAACCTATCAGTGATAGAAATCTTTTATCACTGATAGAAAAAGTTTCTATTAGTGATAGAAATCTTCTATTCTATCAGTGACAGAAACTTTCTATCACCGATAGAAAATTTTTCTACCACTGATAGAATCTATCAGTCATAGAAATATTAGTGATAGAAACTTTTTATCGCCGATAGAAAATTTTTCTACCACTGATAGAATCTATCAGTGATAGAAATATCACTGATAGAAACTTTCTATCACTAATAGAAACTTTATTCTATCAGTGATAGAAACTTTCTATCACTGATAGAAAATTTTTCTACCACTGATAGAATCTATCAGTAATAAAAAGAGTTTCTATCAGTAAAAAAAAAAAAAAAAAAAAAGATGGGCACACAGGGGCAATTTGGGAATATAAAAAATTAATTCAAAAATTTTGCCATATTTGCAAATATTTACCTTCATGTTGCCACCCATTACAATTATCCTTCTATTTATTTCGATGGCATTATTGTAAAATTGCCATAGATTTAAGATTGTAATTTAATTTTTAATTCAAAATTAAAAGGGCATGAAAACCTCAAATTAAATATAGTTTTCTTTTTCTTGTGTAAAATCATTTTTGTCGTAATTATTTTATGGTGTCATGGTAAAGAGCATGATGGTTTTTTTTTTTTTTTTTTTTACAATACGTGGGGAAGGTGATTCGAACCACAAACCTTATGGTTATCAGTACAACTTTATGTCAGTTGAGCTAAACTCTTATTGGCATGATAATACTTTGTTTTAATTATTTTTTCTTATTTAATACTTAAAAACGTTAATTAAAAAATATATTTATTATTATTATTATTTTTTTTTGATAATATGTGGGGTGGGGGATTCAAACCACAAGTTTTATGATTAACAGTACATCTTTATGTCAATTGAACTATGCTCTATGGGTTACCATATGAAGAAAAAAAATATTTATTTTCTATGGTTAGAATATGAAGATAAAATTTTGATTAATTATATAAAAATCACGTAGGAAATAAAAATTTTAAAACTAAATATACAAAACCAACAATATCATTAAGAGAATTAATTATAAAATAATATAAAAACATCGGCAAGATATTGATATCCATCCATACAACTATTTGAAAATAGGTTCGCCTTAGATTGATGTTTGAGATCTAATCATTTTTTTCAAGTTAGAAGGACACATCCACAATTACTATTGGTTACAGAGTGCAACCAAAGTCCCACATTGGCTAGACAAGGAGATGATCATGGGTTTATAAGAGATGACAAGTATCTCCATTGGTACGAGGCAATTTGGGTGAAACTAAAAGCAAAGTCATGAGGGCTTATGCTCAAAGTGGACAATATCATACCCCAACCTACAATGTAATCTTCAAAATCTAAAAATGGAACTAATGCACCGTTTGATAACTGTTTTTTTTTATACATTCTCACACTCTAGGCTTGTAACTTCACAATCCAATTGTAGCAAATTAGCACAGGAAAATAACCACACATTAACTCACTCCACACACTAGAATATCCTGTCTAAACACCTCAACATGCAACCTGATAAAACTCAATCAAGCCTAGAATTATATATTCAATATAGATGTCAGGAACTCAATAGCTGAATTTATTACAATCAAGTTTGTGCGCTCCAAATGCTAAAACTTATGCCTGAGAGAAGAGCTAAAGCATACAAACAAATTCATAAACAGATCAAAGTTAACTCCGCGAGCAAGTGCAAAGCCCAGAAGCTAAATGTCACAAGAGAGGGTGCGTTCTCAAACCTAGGGCCTGCAAAAGATAAACTCATTTACTAATTTTACCACCCTCTAAAGGTGAGGTACTACAATGTAGGGACCCATACCCGAGTTTTACCCTTGGTGGCCTAACTGAACACACTGCAGGCAACTCTTTTTACCCCTCATTCCCTGGCTGTAAGAGCATGCTTTTATTGAGGAAACAAAGGAACATATTTAAGTATCTCCATGCATGCTCACGCCTCATTTTACCACTCATATTTTAGCAGGACTTGCTAATCTTTCTCTTTTCTTTTCTTTTCCTTTTTCTTTTCTTTTCTTCTCTTTCCTTTTCCATTCTATTCTTTTGTATTGATTTCTTTTCTTTTCCTTCTTTAGCAAATCACACACGCTAGATTGCAGCAATTAGATAACTATTTAAGAGACTTTTTATGTATATAATAACTTGTGTATAAAAACAGAAATGCAACCAAACATATGAGTGTTTAAATTATAAACAATTTTTATACAAAATGTTTTTTTAAAAAAATGCATTCTTAAAAAACATTTAAATTAAAATGTATTCCAAACGAATCCTTAATGTAAATACTAATTATATTTAAGGTATTTTAGAAAGAAATTATAAACTATTGAGAATAAAAAAGATTGGACGGTTAAATAAATCTGATATACTTGTACGCAACAAGAATTTTTACTTTTTTCGAAAATGGTTGGAAGAAGAAAAAAATGCTTCAACACACAAAAAGGCATCAGGAGAGTTTCTGCCAACATTAGTAATAGATGAAGAAAAAAATGAATCACGAGGTATCGGGCCACCTCAGACCAAACGAAGACGGAAGACCTCAAACCAAGCGGGCCGAGGGTCGCCCTCGGCCTCGGCCTAGCAGGGGTCTGGCCAAGGCCTGGTCCCTCCGACCTTGGCCCGTTTCGCCTCTGGAGTCCATTTTTCGATCTTATTTCTGGATTCATGTTGGGTTGTCTTAGTCAGCTCCTTGTATATCGGAGTGGTCCAAAATTTTGATAGCTTTTTTAAATTATTGACTTAGTATTGAACATATTTAAAAATTATTTTTTAGGTGCTTCAGGGTTGATGTATAAGTAGATCATGCTGACGACATTTAGGTCGTCGGAAAATACCCACGAACTGCTGTTACACCAACGTCTTCGTGGGTTCAGTGCTCGCGGGAGAAGATAATCAGAGATGAGGAGATGCACTGCTAGCCGGCAGATCGTTGAAGACGAAGATGAAACAAAAAAAACTTGTTGTGGAAGGAGATGAATGATACCAATCGGGCAAGAGAGGGGAAGACGAAGACGAGTAGGCGAACATAAAAGAAGTCTGAAATGGCGGAAACGGCAGGCATACCAGGTGTTGGCTGGAAGACGAAGACGATTAGGTTGGAAGACGAAGAGACGGAAAAGTGAAAAGGCGGAAACGAAAAGGTCTGAAACGAGAAACCCTAAAAACGATTAAACGAAAACACTTACATTTAAGTTTTTAACATTTTAAAGGGGCGAGGACCGAACCGAACCGACGAATTACATTGACAACCGAAGGTTCTTTTCAGGGGCAACGAGATATATGACTAAAAAAAATAAGTGGGATTTGAAAAATAGCTAAAAAGGTTTCAATACTAACTAAATGACTAACGTGATTTTAATTAATAATTTCCCAAATTAAGGGGACAAAATTGCCCCTAACAAAACGTCTAAAAACTTCCTATCATTTAAATCAAATATTAGGAGAGAGACCTACAGCTAAAAAGTTGGAGATTTATTAGGAATATAGAGAAATATAAGATTGCAACACCCTAACAACCTATTTTGAATTTCCTACGACAAAATCTACGACCTGGGAAAAAAAAATGAAACCATGTCCCCGTTTAAATAAACACATCGTTCACAAAAAAACAAAAAATAAGACTGAGTAGACGATAAAATGGGATAACGGAATACACATAATGAAACACTCAATAACGTATTTACATGGAATTACCC
This sequence comes from Luffa acutangula, assembly GCA_036850905.1. Lineage (NCBI taxonomy): Eukaryota > Viridiplantae > Streptophyta > Magnoliopsida > Cucurbitales > Cucurbitaceae > Luffa > Luffa acutangula. The sequence goes on along the minus strand of CM072096.1, from coordinate 49,655,609 downwards.
CACGAAATTGAACTTTTAGCTTAATTCTCATGTATAGTATGAAAAAATGAATACTCAATGTAGGTATTTAAAAAAGTGAATTTAAATCTCACCTCATTTATTGCATGTCAAATCAGCAAAACCCTCCATCTCCCACAAACAGCCCTCTTCAAGACAAGCAAAACCCTCCATCTTCCCACAAACGCCAGTCCTTCTTCGTACAGACCGCCGACCCCCACCTCCTGCCGATCCAACCTCCAACCATCGCCTTCGTGTAGACCTCCTCCCGCCGACCCATCAAATGTGCAGGCCGTCAAAAAGGTGCCACTGAATTTATTCTTCAAAGATGTACCATCTACCGAAATAACTGGGAGACAGTGTTTCCACCCGTTTATGGATGCTGCAATACTCATGAAGAAGAACTTGAACCTGTCATTTGAATCAACTTCCTGGGCGGTGTACGTACCTGTAATTTTAGGCAGTAAATATTATTATACACTGTGACAGAATGTTATAAAATGAAAGTACAGATGGTAAATACCTGAATTCCTTTCGATCAACCTGGCAGCAAACAACGGAATTTGCGCATAAGACACTTCAGGAGATCCTCTCAACTCATTTAACGCATTTTCTCTACCCCTCCATGCTTTGTCATAACTGATATTGATCCCGTGCGTTTTCCTAGCATACTCTATTATGTCCCGAGGTGTACAGTTGCATCCTGTTAGTTATCCTCATTATAGTCTTCGCATACTCACATGCAATACTCGTTGTCGCTTGCCTGTGATCATTATAAACGACATCGAAAGAACAAGTGTGGTCGTTGATAAACTTCCTCACAATCCACAACTGCCCCGTGCAATAGGTAGATGCGCGCATATACCATTGGCATGAGTCGTCTATGCATGCCACTGTATACTGTATGCTATTGGATTTAATTGTCTTGAATTGGAAACTCCCTTTCAGAGCCAGTGAAGAGACTACCTTCTTGAGATGTTCTTTGCATGAAAATACGCACCCCTCTGTTACGGATACTATGTCGGTCAATGCATCAATCCCATTTGAGTTGACAAACTCAAAATTTTTCTCCCCCGGGATGAACTTGCAACTGCCCCTCCCCCGTTGTGTATATTAGTATCTACCCCCTGCACGTCGACAACTAAGCAACAATCCCTATACGTGCCATTCTGAAACCCGTTTACCATCCAAAAGACATCCATGTCTTCTGAGAGGACTATATTTATCAGGTTGCTTGACCAATTCCTAAAGAGTGTCAACCTGCAGATACTACTACTGTCCGCCAAATTGAGGTAGTTCGCAGCACATACCTTTAGTTGGGAGAGGTTAGCATCACAGGGGCATGTCACAATGTCGGACTTGAACCCACTGTAGACTCCCGCCACATCCCAAACACCCCCGAACAAAATCATAATTTGATGTCCAGCCATTTTGTGTTAATGGTATTGAGAGAGGGCTTGGAGATTTTTGTTCCTTAACTTAATAGAATAAGCTATATATTTGAATTAATTGAGAGAGGGCTTGGAGATTTTTGTACAAATTGAACATACCAACAAAACCACGATTTTTGCTGTTAGATGGAGAAGAAAACGGGATCTGGTGAAATCAGTTATATGAAATGAGCGGATCCCATAAAATGTGGAACAAAAAAGACGTTATACATTTAACGGTGCAGTAAACGGCGTCTGTATATGCACGGATATACCCAGGGGTAAAACTGGAAAAAACCTCCTGTCTGCAGGTCCCTTGATTTACGGCAGCCACAAATGAAAATATGAAAGTTATTTAGCCAAAAAACTTAATGGCCTATTTTGTTCTAGCCATCTAGCACAATTTCCCTTCTTTTCACCCTATCTCCATTTGCGAGGCCCAGCATCCCAGCCCAAAACACAGGTCCACCAATTTCAGGCCCAAAAGAATTCACTCGGGCCGCGTATGCTAAATCTTAAAGCCCAATTCATTCACTAAATAAAGATATATAATCCCCAAAACCTAGTCTTCTTCTCTGTAGGTAAATTTCTGCACATAAATCCGCCGCCTCTTCTTCCGCCGTCGCCTCCACTCGCCGCCGGCCTGCAGACGATTTTTCCGGCAGCAACATGGGACGCGTTCGCACCAAAACAGTGAAGAAATCTTCCCGTCAAGTCATCGAGCGCTACTATTCGCGCATGACCCTCGACTTCCATACGAACAAGAAGATCCTCGAAGAGGTCGCCATTATCCCTTCCAAGAGACTGCGAAACAAGATCGCCGGATGCTCCACTCACCTCATGAAGCGGATCCAGAAGGGACCGGTTCGCGGCATCTCTCTGAAGCTTCAAGAGGAAGAGCGCGAGCGCCGCATGGACTTCGTTCCCGACGTGTCCGCCATTAAAACCGATCAAATCGAGGTCGACAAGGAGACTCTCGACATGCTTTCTACTCTTGGAATGAACGATATTCCGGGGATTGTTCAGGTCGATCCGACTGTGCCGCAGCAGGTTGGATTTGGATTGGCCGGTCGCGGTAGGAGGTACTGAGATTATTGACTAGGGTTTTGTTTTTCTTTAAACTGATTTTCTGTTGGGGTTCAATACAATTTTGTGATTTAGTTTTGTTTATGAGTATTGTTACTTTCTGCTATGCCAAAGGATATGAAATTGTCATATTGATTTTGAGTAACCTTCATCAATAGAGAGATTTTCTTTCGAAGTTCTTGAGGGATTTGTGTTGTTTTAATCTGATGTGTTGCTTCGGAGTGATGCTGGTTTCTGGGCTCAGTTTGGTTCATTTCGTATATTGTTTAAAACTTTGTTTGATGAGGTTTATGAAGTAGAACAACGCCATTGCATGGATTAAAAAGCTCGGTGCTCTAAGTCTCAAATTTATGGAAACACATTTACTGAAAACTAGGAAATTTGTAAAAAATTATGTCAATTAATAAACAAGTATTTGAGTTATATATTTGAGGTTAAAAACACTGTTGGTCGATGGAACTCTAAAGTCTAGCAGTTTAGTTTTTTTTTTTTTTTTTTTTGAAATATGTAACAATTTAGTATTGTATTTTGAAATTTGTATCATTCTAATTCAGTGAAAATGCCTATCAAATGACTTATTAGAAAATAAATCATTTTGAAAAAAATTTGGCAACCACTACAAATGACTTATTAGAAAATGAGATTGATAAATAAAGGCAAAATGCACTTTTGGTCTCCGAGGTTTGAAGTTAATGTCTATTTGGTCCTTAAAGTTTCAAAACATACACTCCCGTTCTTCGGGTTTGTAGAATCATTCTAAATGGTTTCTCACTCAACTTAATGCTGACTAGACCGTTATGTGCTGATGTGGATATGATGACAAGGCTCATTTGCTTACTAGGCACATTAATTAAAAAAATGAAATAAAAAACTAGAAACACTTGAAATCAACTTTTTTAAAAAGAGTTTATAAGTATACAATAACTTGAGAAAAAATGAAAGAATACAAGGGCATACAAAAAACAAGTTTGAGAAAGAGGAATTCCTTTAAATGAAGGGACTCCAATCCAAAATGATGAGACCTAAGGAATAATTACAAAATAACTCAAAGAGAAACATTATATTTAACAAGGGACCAAATCTCAATAGGATCCCTTTTAACCCTATAAAAGTTCTATTGTTTCTTTCACCCCACAACCCCAAATAATAGCACAAATCTCAGCTTGCCACAAAAACTTTCCTTCTCCCTAAAGGGAGGATGGGGAAGGAACTCCTCGATCGCCTCTCTGAGGCCTCTACGTCTGGCAAATTGCAACCCGAACGAGCCAAAGAACTCATCCCACACTGTTCTAGCAAAAGCGCAGTTCCATAACATATGATCGAGGTCTTCATCCGCCATCCGACAAAGAATACAACAAAAAGGCCCAAACAAACTAGGAATCTTTCTGGACAGCCGATCAAGAGTATTAACTCTTCCATGTATCCCCTGCCAAATAAAAAATTGCACCTTCTTTGGAACTTTCACCTTCCACAATAAAGAGAAAATGGACGGCTCAGAGGAAACAGGGTCCAAAAGGCATCGGAAGAAGGATCGACAAGAAAACCCGAGGGAAGGGTCGGGACTCCAGACTCGAATGTCTTTCCTAGTGGTACTAAAAGCGATTTCCCCAATCAAAGAAAGGAGAGTCACGAGGTCCGTTGTTTCACGATCAGACAACGGAAGTTCTCAAGGAATCAGAACCTCGGCCACAGAATGATTTTTCGTAGAAGAAAGATGATAGAGCCGAGGAAAGGTAACGCAAAGGGGTCTATCCCCTACCCATCTGTCCTCCCAAAAATAAGTGTCCTCCCCATTCCCCACCGAGCAATGAATAAAAGAGGCCAAAGAAGGGAGCTCACGCGAAATTTCTCTCCAAGGGTTTCTGGAAGTGCCTTTGATCCCTCCCCTGTTACCCATTCAGAAGGGTGGGGCCTATGTTTACTAACAATAATCCTATGCCATAGGGTGTTGGAATCAGAATAGAACCGAATAGAACCTCCAAAGCCATTTAGCCAGCAACAGATGCGTACTCTTACCCTCATCCACCCCTTCCCATAAAAGGTCCCTCATCAACTTCTCAACTTTACAAATCGAACAAGGGGCTCTAAAGAGGGAAAAGAAATAAATAGGGATACCACTTAAAACAGAACGATACAATAACTTGTGTATAAAAACACTTATGAGGAAATGTAACCAAACATATGAGTGTTTAAATTCAAAACAATTTTTATACAAAATGTTTTTGAAAAAATGTATTCTTGAAAAACATTTAAATTAGAATGCAAACGGACCCTAAGTGTGTGTGTGTTTTTTTTTTTAAACGGAACAAAACTAAGTGTTTAATCTCGATAAAAATTATATTAAAATTCTGGTTTCTAATCAATTTTAATAATATTTTTCACAATAACTATGTCATTCAAAGTAGATGGATTAAATTGTTACATATTATAACTAAATTTTGAGAGCTTTGTTACTTTGATGAAAGTTTAGAGACAAAGTAACTTTTTAGGGTTAACTACATAGATAGACCAAATTGGAATCAAAATTTCACAAATGTCTAATCTTAGACAAAAATTTCAGCTTTGTCCTAAGCCAAGCTAAAATAGAAGTTAATTTACATCAATGTCCATTATATTATAATTAAGAAAATAAACATGGTTGAATAAAATAATCCATATATTTTCCTAAAATTTCTTATTATAATAATTACTTGCTCCAAAATCTCTTCACCTCCCCCATCTCAAATAACTATCTCCTCGATTCTCTCAAGATTTTATTTTCAAACCCCCAAAATATATCTCCCAAACATAATCTCATAGCCATTTGCAGTAAATCTTCACCCTCCTCACGCCGGTCTCTGCTTCACGCTTGATTCACGCTTATGCCGTCTCATCATTCCGAGCATTGTTGACCAACGTTGGTCGTCAGCGACGCTTCTATCGATTGACTCTTCTTTTCTTTTCTTTTCTTTTTTTTTTTGGTGTGGTTCTTCTGTTATTCTTGTTTGGACAGACCGTATTTAATTTGAGCATTGTCTTGGTTGCATGTTGGAGTTTATTCGAAGGTATATTTGGGTTTGTTATGTGGTATATATAAAATATACGGTTAGTTTGATTTCCACATGGTTATTGGGTCATTGTTTTCTTAGCTCTGAGTTTATAAAAATCATTATGTGTAGTATATAAAATACATTGTTAGTTTGTTATATAAAAAATCATTTTGCGTAATAAAGCAATGGGTTTATAAAAATCATTCATCATGATTATTGGGTTTATGTGGTTTGGTATATTTGAGTTTGTTATGTGGGTTTATAAGAAATTATATAATTTGGATATCATTTAGTTGGAGGTTTATATAATATGTCAAACGGTTTATATACAAACTGATGGGTGAATTGACGATTTATATATATATCAAATGGTTTTTGTTATGGAGATTATATTTTATATGAATGTTATATTCGAATGAATGACTTTCATGTCTTATTAATCTCATATATTCATGGTTAGTAGTAATATAGTTATTAATCTCATTCCAACAACCGTCATACATCATTCGTATGTGAATGAAATTATTACCTATGATGAATATTTAATAAGGTTCATATATTATACATATTTACAGATAAAATATACTACATGACCTATATTTATAACTCTGAAAATTCATTTATGAACTTTATAAACCATGTCGTGTATACTATATAAAGAGGTTTATATAATATAAGTCTAAATAATATTTCAAAAAATATATATAATTCTAAATATATATTTACTATACAATATACAACCTAGTATATATTTATCATTCTGATGTTTTACTTATGAACTGAATACACAATGATGAGTATATATTATATAATGGATTCAGTATATTGGTTGTATATTATAATACATAATATGTATTTATTATTTGAGAAATATCACATTCTATGATCAATTGAGTTATTAGATGTAAATATATAAGAGTTAATGTGAACAAAATAGTTAAAATTAGAAACATCTTAAGTCATTAGATATTAATAACAAAATTGAAGAAAAAAAAATATGCAAACCATATACTTGGATTGTCATTCATATTGTTCGACAAAATAAAACAAAAAATGAAAGAAAAATTAGGTAAAAGATTACTATTCATATAAAAGCTGATGTAACAATTGAATAAAAAAAAAATAGACAAATGGAACATACTCATATTGATTGATAGAAGAAACTGAAATAAAATTTTTGTTGAATTTTTTTTATGGCCGACAATGAAAATGGAGTGGCAATTGGTTGAATTTTTGTATGAAATGTATTTAGAGTTATGGTTGAATATTGCTAAATTAATTATTTAATAATTTACCTTAATGATAGTTTTTATTATGGAAAGAATCCATACAAACCAAATTTTAAATGTGCAGAATTTTGAAGGGCAAAATTGAGAAGATTTAGCTAGGAAATCTTGAGCCAAGACAAAGCTGAAATTTTTTTCATAACTGCACATTTGTGAAATATTTGTTCCGAAACGGTCTAATTGCCATAATTTCTGAACTTTTTACCTATATTTTAATATTTTTATTAGATTAAATTACAATTTTTGTTTTTTTTGAGTTCATTAAATTACATCTTTTTCAAGTCTTGACATGACATAAATATTGTTACTAGTGTTTCTAAAGTTTTGATCTTGTTCATGATACAATTATATGAATCGTTCTTGACACTTGCAAGGAAGCTTTTAATTTAGTTGACAATTGTGTTTTAAGAAACAATGGAATAAAGAATCAAACAGGAAGGGTAACAAATTTCCCATAGAGAATTTCCGTCCCGATCCCTCAAAATTAAATGAAAAATTTCACAAGAATGGAAAATGAAATGAGGGTGGTGACAGAGACAGAAAAGTCAACGATGTGCCGGTCTTACCTGGTCTTGGTCACCGACTCACCTCTTCCTATTTCCCCTTCTTTGGTCCATCCCCAATTCCCAATCATTTCTTTTGCAAATCAAAAGTTCATTCTTTATTTTCTTCAAAAAAAAAAAAAACAAAAAAACAAAAAAACAAAAAAACAAAAAAACAAAAAAACAAAAAAAAAAAACAAAACAAAAAAAGCTTAAATAATTTCGTAACAATATAATAGTATCTAAGTATAGTAATTGGCATAACTCAACGGTAATGGTAATTGGTATGTACTTTCGATCAATAGGTTAGAGATCCGAATCCTCACCCCAATGTTGATGTTACATAAAAAGTAAAATGAGCAACAAACGTGAGTTATATACGATACCATACACTCCATAATAAAATCAAAATGCATGGGCAACGGTTTCTGAATTCTAATCATTCACTTGAATTGGCGAGCCCAACCATGTTGAGCATATGCCGGTCCTCTTTAAACCTCTCCAACACAGTTCCCTTCACTCCATTGTTGTTATTACTCCCACTCTGCTTTTCCTCTTGTCCTACTCCCCAGCATTCTATCACTTCCGGCTCTACTCGGTTCGTCTTCGACAGGCACGGGCTCCCAAACGTCGTACATGTGAATGTTTGCCCCTGATCGAAGCTTGCTGACACGAACAGACCGAAGTGGTTCACCCGTCCTCCGAAGCCAATGCCGTTTGGGATGCTATCTGAACTGAAATTTACAGCGCACTGCCAAGCAACAAGACTAATGAAAAAGTCTGAAAGGTGGGATGAAAGATTCAGAGAGAGAGAAATAAAGAAGATTAGAAGTGGAGAAGTTACCCATTGAATGTTATTGTTTGCTCCAGTTGGTTTGAATATGGCAGCCTTTGGATACAGCTGAAATAGAAATGATTTCAAATCTCCATAGAAATCACCGTGCCTCTCCCATGCCTGAGAAGCATATCCTCCATATATATAACCTTCTTTATCCTTGACTATCAGCACCGTCGGTCCTCCATCGTTTCTGCAAAAAGATTTAACCACCAATTATTCTAAAGCAAGCTCCTTCTTTGGATTTGGTTGCAGTCAGCCAACTAACAAAGAAATGAAGACTAATGGGACAAGAGTCAAGACTACTAAGGAATTCCCAAGCTTGTTTGGAAAAGTTTGATTGATCATGAATCACAAGTCAAGCATTGGTTGAAAATAGTTCCTAGTCAATCGGATAATCTATTTTACATATCGTACTTTCTCCTTATAGCAACGAAGTAGAGACTCACCCTACGAGTATGCATTTCTATTGCCTGGGAGATGAACTGAACCCAAAAGTCTAAAGCTAATTGGTTATATTTGGGTTTGGCTAATTGGTTATGGTATATATAATCTTTCACGCATATTCTCAACATATACCATGGTTCTAATCAGAGAAGAAAGGCTCCTTCCTTAGAATCCAAGTCCATAAGAGAAGCTTTGTAGTGTTCTTTCTTAAATTTTTGGAGGGGCTGCTTTACTGGGTCCTTGGCATCTGGGACCTTTCTGTATGCTTTTATTTTTTTCCCTAATGAAATTTTTGTTGCTTATAACAAATTAAAATGGCTACAAAAAGAGAGATAAACAAAGTACACGTACGTTATGTTACCCAAAAATGTAGTGAAACTCAGCCCATTTATTGAACTATGGTAAAGTAACCTCCACTCCTCCAGTTCATGCTGAGGAAGAGCTCCTCCTAAATGCCAAGCATATTCCTTCTTCAACAACACAAAATTAGAGTCTATATTTTCCCCATATACAAGCCTTGGAACTTGACAACCAGGTCTCCCTACACAACCACCACAAAAATGCATAAGAATTATATAACCTTTCTTTTAAGTTTCAATATCTAGACCACCATCAATATGGTTTGGGACTCGGGTCAAAGAGTGAAGTACTTAAAGCACAAATAACAGGATAATACTCGGTTCTAGCACCAGAAAAACAAAGGAAAGAAACAAATATCTTAAAGACAAACAATTATTAATCTAATGTGATTACAGTGATGAAGAAGAAAAGTACATTGAATGAAATCAGAACAATGCATGATTGTATGTTCATTTCAAGATGTGAAGATTCATCATGGACAAAGAGAACTCAGATATAAGAATGCTATAGCTTTTTGTAGATAATGAAGAAAACTTCAAATGAATGTATTAAGACAACACCTAATCAAAATCATGAATAATCGTGCATGAAAGAAGACATGGGATCATTTAAGAATAAGAAAATAATAATTGAACTCCAGTGAACTTATGGGACTAACTTAAATGTTAAATCTAACTTGTACTGGATAGAGATTGATGTATACATAAGCAAATACCTATATCAGGTGGCATCAGTAGGCTTCCAAGAAACTTCCTGACCGATGGAAGCAGGGTACACCAGTTTTTGAAATCTTCATAAGTAAATCGTTCATTATTCTCTGAGAAATTCGCTGCACGAACAAATATTTGTACAGCGTCCTGATGTGAATCCAATCCGGATTCATAATTGAAAATTGCTATTAGAACCGATTCCAGATCAGACCTGACATTGGCATGAAAGCTAAGACGGCACATATAATCATGTCCAATCACATCGTAAATTATAAATCTAATTTTTGGGGTTTGTTGGGTCATAGAACTAGTAGCCTTTGTTATTAAGAGTTGATCATTGAAAAAAGTAGAAGAGATTACCTCCCAAGGACACCATCATCTGACACATCTAACAACTGATAAATAAACTCTTCAATTTCTTCATTTGTTCCTTTCTCATAAGTGCCCTTCAATGAAAATGATGACAAAATAAGAACAACCATCACAACTAGAATTAAGAATATTGTATGGATGTCAAAGATCAATAATAATAGATTGACCAAAAACCAGCTGCTCAAAAAGTTCATTTCCTTATGCCTTGACACAATCTTTTCTAGTGATGTTAGTTTTAAACAAAGCAAACACCAAAACTCAGTTGCGATATGAGCGGTTCAATATTAGTATTTCCCTCATCAGTAGTAGATTCGAATCCATAGCCCTTGAAATTCAAGAATCGCCTATCAGGCTATGAGCTTAGAGAACTAAACTATCCCATCAATGAATGGAAATATTGAATATGCAGCATTGATATTTGACTAAAAATGATAACAAACAAACAAACAAGAACTATGTTCAGAATGCACATTGAATTTGAAGAATAGGGTAAACCCCAAATGGCTTACTTTAGCTATAACGAGGTCTTCATAAGTGAGCTTCTGATCCTTGCGCTTCTGAGTCACTAAATCGAACAATCTTTCTCCAAGAGGACCAGGAAGTCCAAAAAATGACTACCCAGAACAAAACACAGAGAATCGGTGAAGGGAAAATTCAGAAATCAACCGTGTGGTCAATAGAGGAGTTTACAAACTGACCTGGAAAACAGAGGGCGATACGTATTTGCCATTGCTATTCGATTGAGAGGCAAGGGAGATGAACAGTGACTTGAGATCTTCGAGTTCCTTCTGAGAAAAAGCTCTGCAGCGACAATTGAATTCGATCAAAAGCTTGATGCATAAGAATCTGTGAGTGCGTGAAGATAGTAAGAAGAGAGAGACCTGGAGGCTGTGGCGAAGCGAGAATTTGTTTGAGGCGATTGAGCGTTGCCCATTTACAGAAAATCAGAGATGGCTACGTTTCTTTGATTCTTTCTGCTTTATTCTCTGAGAGATAGCTCAGCCTTACCGAATGAAAATTGAAATGTAGCCCAAAAATTAAAAATTAGAACTTGTGAGTTTTGAGAAGACAGAAATAAATAGATAAAAAATTGGAACTTTGACCCAAAACTTGTATTTAAAGAAAAACAAGATATAGGTTAAAATAACATTTTCATTTAATTCAAAAATAAATAAATAACATTTTCACACCTTTAAATTTAGATTCCATTCCATTAATTAGAAGCACCATAGAGAATCGTATTATAACAATCGTATTATAAGAGTAATAAAAGACTCAACACACTGTGGAATAGACTCCACCCACACTCGATCACACTGGGTTGCGAAAGCCAACTTAGCTAGATGATGCACCACATGATTCCCTCCTCGAAAGGTAAAGCTGAATTTCACCGGTCAACCTTCCGACAGGTCCTCCAACACCTCAGAAATCACCACGCACAAGTATGATAACTCATCTTGGTCCCGCCTAGCAATCTGGAATACTCTCCATGAATCCGTCTCCACAACTATCGCCCAAAACCCCATATCTACCGCCGGCTTCAGACCATCCACCACAGCTAGTCCCTCTGCCATATCTGAATAGCCCACATGCTCGTGCACCTCGATAGTCGCTACCATCACTTGGCCCATACGATCTCGAACCACCACCCTCGTCCCTGTCTTCCTCACACCCAACTAAAAAGAAGCGTCAACGTTGACTTTATATCACACATCCTCAAGCACCTTCCACCTCACATACTCGCGACCTTGCCTCACCACCTCCCCCCCCCCCCCCCCCCCCCCGACTGCCTCCCGTTAGCCAATCGGAATGCAGCCAAATAACTAGTAGCCCACTTTGCAGTCTCATGCTGCAAAACCTCCCCCTTCCACACCAACCAGTTCCTACAACACCATATCACTCATAGCAAGACCACCAGCTCCTCAAACCTTCCTCGATCTAACTCATCTTTAATATCTCTAAGGATGAGCATGAAATCATTTGCTTAGAATCTAGTCAGAAAAAGGCCAAAGCCCGCATCAACAAGAATACCCCTCGTGACCTTACATAACCAAAAGATGTGGATCACAGACTACCCCTGCCAACCAGAAAAAGGACAGAGATCCAACACATCAACACCTTGCCTAATTAAATTATCCAGTAGTCGGAAGTCTATTAAGACATAAACGCCAGAAAAAGACTTTAATCTTACTAGGAATTAACATTTTCAAACAATCCCTCCACCAATTATGAATAGAATCAAAAGAAGAAGACAATGGACTCTGAAACAAAGACAGTGATTGGCCCACTCGATACCTACTCTTAATGGTGTAAATACCAGACTTCTCAAAATGTCAAAAATACATAATCATCTATAACAACACGTCTAAATATTAAAAGTAATATTTTTTAAGTTAATTATTGAAATTAATAATAATGATTTTCATGAAAAAAAAAAAAAAAAAAAAAAAGACAATGTAAATGAGTTTAGTTTATACTGATTTTGGCCAACTCTCAATTTGATCCTTATAATAAAAAAGTTTCAATGTGGTTTCTTTAGATGAAGTTTAGTTTCAATTTGGTTATAATTTTGTTAAAATTTTAAAATCATCCCTAAATAGTGATTTACCCACTAAAAATCCATTTATGTTTTTTTTTTCTTTTTTTTTTCTTCCTGAGTCCCAAACTACGAATAGTCCAATTGAAAACATTTATGCATTGACACATAAAAAACATGTTAATATAGAAATGGTAAAGACAATTGGTAAAATTTGACTAAACTATAAAAATCAAATTGAATCTTTTAAAAATATAAAGATCAAATTGAAATTAGTCTAAACTATATAGAACTAAAATCAAAATTTTTAAATCTATACGAGTTAGATGGAGATTTAAATTCTCATTGTCCAAATAAAATTGGCAAGATAATAACAGTTATAATTTCAAATTAGAAAATTGTCGGATTTAATAGAACAAAGTAACTATTGTTAAAAAAAGAAAGAAAAAAAATCAATAATGTTACAGTTTCAGGTTAAATTTTGGACCAATAATATTTAAGAAAGATTACTAATATTTTAAGTAATTGAATTATCTGGAAAGTCATATCATAAGTCTTCTAAACTCTAAAATAATATATCAACTCTATAACCTTTGCCAAAGCGCGGTAATTGATATATACCTTCGACCTTGAGGTCAGATGTTTGAATCCCCCACTTCCAAATGTTGATGTACTAAAAAAAATAATAATAAAATAAACTTTTTTTTTTTTGTTTGTTTACCTAAAACCAAATATCAAAAGAATTTTTTTTTATATAGTTCATATCGAATTGACCAACATCATTTAACACCTTAACATAAACTACATCAAATTCATTAAATGGACAATCATCATTAAATACTCAGATTAAATTAGTAATTGTAATTTAACCATATTAATATTAATACACAAAATGACAAATGAGACTCGTAAATAATGGTGGACACGTGCGAGGCTCAATTTTGCTCAACCGAGCTGATTGCGACGCGATGAACAGCTTCAGCTCGAAGAAACACGACTCCAACTAAACTGAGATGCGCTGTTCGATCAGTGGGTTTCTTCGATGCTTCCAACTCTGTAATATTTCTTACAATTCTTTGCATATTCATCATTTTCGCATTTTGGGTTTCGATATCTTTGAGGGTTTGGTGTTCTTAGCTTTTCTCAGTGGTTCACAATCTGCAAGCAACAGTGGATGGTAATTTCGGGGAAGATTTCTGCTCTTATTCCTGGGTTTTCTGTAGATTCTCAGGTTGTGTTTGGAAGGTGAGAAAATTGAATGTCAAGTACTTTTTTTTCTGTCGTTATTTTCGTTTTGTTGAATTATAATTATCTGAAAGAGAGGGATAAACGAAGGGGAAAGTGGAATTCCTTCGAATGCTAGGGTAAACACTTGAAACCATTCACGTAACCCGCGAATTTTCATTCTGGAGCTTTCAATTTTTTTGTGTGTGTGTTGAATTTTAAGTCTTGATTCTGGGGTAAAAGGCCAACCCTTTTTAATTTGGTGGAGAACATTGCGGAAGTTAATCTCAGTTGTTTCTTCTAGATCTACTAGGAATTGAATTCAGCTTGGTTATGTTCTTTCTAACTTGATTCTCTCTTCTGAAGTCTGTTTCCATCTGTTGTTTCTAGTTAATTATTTTTTTTAGAATATATCAAGTTAACTAATTTAACTTATAATCATCAAGTTATAGTCATATATATGCAGATATTGGGTAGGACTGAATACTTGCTTGGTTTTTGGAAAACAGGATAGGACTATATTAAAACTTGGTTGTAATAATGTCAAGACCTTGGGTTCTTCTCTGTCTGCTTTTACTGATCGTGTTCTCCTCACAATTTGAGTGGAGGCAACAGTATGAGAACGAGCTTGAAGCAGGACCAAACGCTTCACAGAGAGAACCACATGTGTCTGAAAGAGAGGAAGCTGTAAAAGAAAAGGTGAGATTTCAGTTATCAATCTCTTTATCCCACATGTTTGCCAAAGCACTTGAATATTTTAGGCGCTTAAATTTTGTCGATGCTCTAAATGATTAGATGTTCCCTAAAAGGGCCTCATTGCTTCGGTGTTCCCTAAATGGTTGTGGTGCTCCTTTAATGAGCCAAATGCCCTCTGGTGGAAGGTGATTGAGAGCATGTATGGTCCGCACCCATTCAAGTGGGTTTCTGGTGGTAGGCTGAAAGGATCTAGTAAAAATCTCTAGTTTGCTATTGCTTCGGGATTTCTTCTCTTATTTTAGTTTGTTAGTTGTTTTATTGGGGATGGTTCCATTACCTATTTCTGGGAGGATTCTTGGGTTGGGATAAACCTTTGAGTGTTCTATTTCCCCCCTCTTTACCAGTTGGGAGAACAGGCTTCATTCGGTAGCTTTGATCTTCCTCAACTCTGATTTCTCTTCTCCTTCCCTTGGCTTTTGTTGCTCCCTCATCAATCTTTTCGTCCTGAGAGAAGGGACACTAGGTTTTGGACTCTAAATCCCTTTGAGGGTCTCTCTTGTGCCTCTTTTTTTGTTCTCCTCTCCTCTTCCTCATTTGGGAGCCTCCATTTTCTCCTTTCTGTGGAAGGTCAAAATCTCCAAGAAAGTGAAGTTCTTTGCATCGGAAGTTTTACATGGTCAAGTGAATACTCAGGATCGGATCCAAAGGTTTTCCTCGTTTGGGTTGCGACCGCAGTGGTGCTTCCTTTGTAGGAAGCAAGAGGAAGACTTGGATCACTTGCTTTGGGATTGTCCCTTTGTTTGCTCTATTTGGAGCCAGTTCTTCAAGGTTTTTGGGGTTGCTTCAGCTCATAACATTGATTGTTCCTCTATTTTTGAGGAAGTTCTTTGGCATCCCCCTTTTCGTGACGGTGGGAGAGTTCTTTGCCAGTCTTGTTTTTTTTTCTATTTTGTGGGGTACTAGAATTTTTAGAGGGGTGGAGAAATCCATGAATGAGCTGTGGGAGATGATTAAGTTTAATGCATTTCAGTGGGCTTCGGTTTCTAAGCTTTTTTGTAATTATTAGCTAGGGCTTTATTCTTTTAGATTGGGATTTGTTCCTATAGCCTCGGCGGGTGTTTTTTGGTGGGCTTGTTTTTTGTATGCCCTCTTGTATTCTTTCATTTTTCCTCAATGAAAGCATGGTTTCTTATTAAAAAAAAAATGATTAGATGTTCAATTGTTATTATTGTCATTCTCATGTATATAAGTATTTATTGGATCCTCAGGGATTGCTCTTGGGGTTTTATAAAACTCCCAAACCTGAGAAACATCGAAAAGGTGGAAATTTTGAGGGTTTGATAGGGTGTGCGAGTGAGTGGTATTTGTGCTCCCCAATTTTGTAATAGGTGGGACATAGCCATAGGCCATGGAAGGGGAGTATATCTTGTGTAGGGAGCACTCTTGCATGGACATGTGAACATTTTGGTATTTTGGCTGATAATTCACTTTAAATTCACTTTAAAAGGGAGAGTTCCTGGTCTCTCAATGTGCTAAGGTGTTCCTCGTGTGTGATTTTGCTATCTCAAGATATTGTGGTTGTGACTTATAGGTCATCTAAGACCTATCTATTTTATCAATGGGACACCATATTGTGAGCACAACATTCAATTAATGATATTCAAGATTCCTTTCCAACAGTTAGGATAATTAGAGAGCTCTCCAAGCATTATTCATTAGGACTTTTCATTACCTTGAGGGAAAATCCAAGCAATCTTGAATGAAACTTAAGATGTATAGATGGCATCATCGAGAAATACCTAGTATCTCTAGAAGTAGATTCAATGGTTGTAGGTAAACAATGCATAAATATTAATCGATGTTTTCCTCTGCTTTTGTACAGTGGAAACAACAATTTGGAGAAAATGTTGCACTTGGATTTCTTCTTTTGATCATTAGTTTTGTTGCTTTTGCAAGCTTAGAGAAAACCTAAACCTTCTGCAGAATGCAATCCTTCCATAAACCCTTAGAGATGCCTCCATGGGGTATCCTACTAGAAGAGTTGAAACTATGATCCATAGATCTACATTAGAAATTACATAAATTTTCCCATCATATGCTTCTCTTATATCACTGTAATGACTAATGAGTAAGCAGTAAGCACGGTACTGTCTGAAATAGAAAACAGAGGTTAGCCAATCTTCCAACTTGCTCTCTATGAAGGGCTTTCTACAATCAAGACCCCAGCAACTAGATGCCTCATAGCAGTCCTTGATATCAAATTCAAGGAAATTTTCATAATTCCCTCTATAAAATGTTCATCGGGTCTCATGTGCCAACCATTTGATCGTATTTCCTTGAAGAGCATGTGGAAGTGTGCATATTTCTCCAAGCTGGTTGCACAGAACTTCAACATTAATTAAAGTATCTATTTGATTCTATCTGTAGCCAGGTTCACTTGTTCTTCACATGTTTCCCAATCAGAAAAGTAGAACTATTATCTAACCTGTAACCTCTCCACACTACTACATCTGAAATACGAGACTTATGTGTTGTTTCTGCTTCTTTTAAAGCTCTTGTGTTCATTGTTATTCTGATGTGCTTCTTTGACTGAATGTGAATTGTTGAACTACGTGGTGCCTGAGATTTTAATCCTATATGATCCAGGAAACCATCATGGGTTGGCCCTAATGATCAAAAAAGGACCACAAAAAAAATAAAGGGCTTAGAGGGCATGGGTTCAATCCATGGTGGCCACCTACCTAGGATTTAATATCCTACGAGTTTCCTTGGCAACCAAATGTAGTAGGGTCAGGCGGTTGTCCCGTGAGATTAGTCGAGGTGCGCGTAAGCTGGCCCGGACACTCACGGATATCCAAAAAAAAAAAAAAAAAAAAAAAAATCCTATATGATCCAGGAGATGACAGTATTGCATGAAATACATACCTTGTAGACTCTGTAGTCAGTCATCTCTAACTTGCAAAGTTCTCATTCTTTAGTGAAATGCTTCAATGATCATTGGTTGACCGTCTAACCAAACGGGCAAACTGTGAACCTGGATGCTTTTGAGGCTAGGGTTCAAATCATGGTCATAAAACTTTTTTGCTATTAAAATGTTTTGTGATACTTTTTAGTTTCTTGACACCAGATGTTATATTAGGACTTGGTAGTTGTTATTTGGGCTAGTCTGAGGTGTGAAATGTTTTTGGTATTAAAATGTTTTGTGATACTTTTTTTTTTTTAATACTGAGTTTCCAAGTCAACCTACACATACCTTGACTTCACAAATCACTCCACCAAACCCTTCAATACGATGTTGTCAAGAAACTTAAAGGATTTTAATATCTCAGGTAGGCTGTCAATGTAAAGTATGAACTCACTCTCTTAGAAGTTGAAGGGCAATCAAATGATGCTTTGAATTGATCAATCATAGGTGAAAAGGAGTAATGCAGCGACCTTAGTTTTGTTTTGTTTTGTTTTTGTTTTTTTTGGAAAAGCAGCCACCTTAGTTAAGACACTTACAGCGAACATGCTACATCCTTTTTTTTTTTTCCTAAAGTTGATTCGTTTAGACCCCATTTGATAACCATTTCGTTTTTGGCTTTTGGTTTTTTTAAAATTAAGCCTATAAACACTATTTTTACCCACAAGCTTCTTTGTCTTTTATCTACATCCTTTCCCATGTTTTCAAAAACCAAGCCAAATTTTGAAAACAAAAAAAAGTAGTTTCTAAAAACTTGTTTTTGTTTTTGGAATTTGGCTAAGAACTCAAATGTCTCCTTAAACAAAATGAGAACCATTGTAAGAAGATTGAGAGAAAACAAGCACAATTTTCAAAAACCAAAAATAAAAAACGAAATGGTTATCAAACGGGGCCATAAGTTTCAGTTTCCTACTTGCACTTTGCAGTGGGTCCACATTGACGATATCTAAATTCTAGCTATTTTACTCTTTTACTCTGGTTTCTTGTTTCGTTTCTCCATTTAATTCATGATCCAGGCTCTGTTCATTGTCTTCTCTTTTTGAATTGCTCTAGTAGAACCTCAGTCGTAAAGATGACCATGCTCTTC
Source organism: Luffa acutangula (assembly GCA_036850905.1). NCBI lineage: Eukaryota > Viridiplantae > Streptophyta > Magnoliopsida > Cucurbitales > Cucurbitaceae > Luffa > Luffa acutangula. The sequence continues at coordinate 49,637,010 of CM072096.1, read as the reverse complement.
TTGGTTTCTAATAAGTTCTGCAAATATAATACTGAACTTCTCTCAATGCTACTGTAGATTATCCTTTCCCAGGAGAAAAATATCCGGAGATTGAATGAGCTGGTGCAGAGTCTTAGAAGACAGTTGCTCCAGTGTAGGGGTGAACATGAGGCGGAGAATAGCACGGTGACGCCCATGACCGAGCTTCTAACAGTCCTCGACCAGCAGCCGATGTTAGACGATTAAATCACATGGTACTGACCACCACTCTTGCTGTTTGCAAGCTCCAATTCTGTTAAGTAGTCAGTAATCAATAATCTAGCTTCATGATGAGGTTGAGTCTGAATCATTTTTACATTTTGATAGGACTTAACTGTAGATGTAGAACATTTTCTTCCTGTTCAACTCTATCCATCACTGATAATCATATTAAATATAAGCTCTATTATAAGTCATTGTAGATGCTGCTACTGTGAACTCCTTCCCTATTCTAGTTGTTTTTTTGTTTTGTTTTTGTTTTTGTTTTTTTGGACCTATTCTAGTTTTTGATTTGTGATTTGTCAGTATAATTCATTGGATTTCATCAAAATATGCTACTGTGAATTTACTTCATTAGTTTTCAGGAGAAACTATTTAGTTTTAAATTGAAAATAATAAACTATAGACAATTGTTGTACAACACATTTCTATTTATGTACATATTTTTTTCTCTCTCCTCTGTGTATCCAAATTTTATGGCTGGTTTATAGGTGTGCTACTAAATGCACTTTACATACATTCAATGGGGATTGGTTTCAATATTGAAATTTCAAGTTTCACAGTTGAGGGGCTTTGAATTTCTAGCATTCAATCAACCTTTTGAATTCCATGCTTTTTTTTTTTCTTTTTTTGGCATACTTTTCTTTCATTTTCCAAACATTGAAAAAAAAAACATATCTTTTCTTCTTACCCATTTAAAAAAAAAATGTTAAATTCTATTGGGACACATGACAAAATGACTTGTAAAAGCTAATGTCGACTTATTATATGTGACGAAGCTCTTCAATATCTCTATAATAATATGGTATCGCCTATTTAGACCTAAATCATCATGGTATGACTCCTGGAGTTTTATGTCTGAACAACCTAATACCAACATAGATCTGGTTCTGCCAACATGAGCATAGCTCAACTGACATAAAGTTGTATTGGTAACTACGAGGTCTATGGTTCAAATCCCCCAAACCCACATTGTCAAAAAAAAAAAAAAAAAAAAAAAAACACATAGATCAACCATTTATTTGAAAATATTTTCAAAATAAACATCAATTGATAAAAATTATAAAGATTCGTACCGTTATATATCCAAAGTAAACGATATCATACACAACGAGAAAAATGAGTAAACATCTGGAGGTCCCAAATCCTTATGAGAGAAAAAAAAAAGGTTAGGAGTTGACATTATTGGGTAACGACCTATCAGAAAAAAAGAGGCATAGGAAGTGAATATGTGGTTGGGCTCACACACATTTATTGAATATTCATTTTATGCACTAATTGGATCTGCATATAATTAATATTCTTATTCATTTTTATTTTTCTCCATTTACTTTATTTTTATTCATTCAACTGTGACTCTTTCAATATTCTGATTTCTTATTTAATTCTAGGGTAGTGGTAATAAAAAAAACAGCCATATTTAATATTGGCAACTTCCCATGGCTTCTTGTCATTATTCTAGAGTGGAAATTGATTTACCCCCATTTTAAGATTCTCAAATCAGTTTGAGAATTAATGAGATTTTTTTTTTTTTTTAATTTTTTAGTTTACAAATAGATTTAAGACTAAAAAACCAATTTAGTTATGAAGTGTCTAATAAGTTCATGAACTAAAAAGTATCTAAACTTTAAAAATGTCAATTAAATCTTTAAATTTTTAAATTTGTGACTAATAGATCTTTGATAGATATCCAATGTTTTTTCAAAATAACAAATTTGTTAGACATAAAATTGAATTTTGTATCTAGTAAGACATTAAACTTTCAATTTTCTGTCTAATAGATTCATGAGTTTAGCGGACAAGAACATGGCTCAACTTATATAAAACTTGTACTTTTGACCAAGAGGTTAAAAGATCAAATCTCCCACTCCACATATTGTAAAAAAAAAAAAAAAGATTCGTGAATTTTAAAAAATATCAAATAGGTCAAAATACTTATTAGACACAAAATTGAAAACTCAACTTATTAGACACAAAATTAAACCTACCTAATAGACACTTTTAAAGTTTTGGAACGAGAAACATATATTTGACACAAATCTAAAAGTTCGGGACTAAACATGTAATTTAACCTATATTCAAATTTGTTTGATCACCCGACTCGAACAATTTCTCACGTAGCCAAAATTTAACGGGTCGATTTCACTTTTCGCAGTCTTTAAATTATTTTAGAAATAAAACAAAATATGTATGTTAAACGTGTGTGCAAGTAGAGGTCTCAATTTGAGTGGAAAATAAGAGAGATGTAAAAGTGAAAATTAATGAGATGTGTTCTGAATGGGAATATATTGGTGAGGGCTTTGATTGGGATATGAGAGTGTGTGTGTGGATGCCTTTTCTTTTGGATTGTAATAATTATAAGAAGAAAATCCTTCATTTAATTTTAGATTGGTTTGATCATTTATTCTTTTATCAAATTAAGGCAACTTTTGAACAAAAATTCAAACAATTTTTTACCTACCATGTCCCAACAGTTTAAAGCTTATTTGTGAGGGAAGAAAAGGATCGATTAAATTTGACTGTTGTAAATTTTTACAACCAACAGAATAAATCAAAGCATCAATCAAGGAAATCTTCCTGTTTGAGAATTTTTTTTTTTTTTTTCTTTATATTTATATATATTAGAAAGTGAGTCTATTTGACAACCATTGGTACAAAGGGAGGTAATTCAAAAAGAAAGAGAAAAAAAATACAAAAGGAGGAAGCTAGAGACCACTCTCCTAAAGCTTTTAAAAAATTAATAGAAAAAGAAAACCTACCATTTTACTAATACAAAAAAAAAAAAAAAAAATGTTTCCTTTAAAGAAGTTATAATAATACAAAAAAATATTCGAGGGAAAAGAAACTTCTAGACAAATTTGAATATAATTTAACTGGTTAAGACATATGTCATCAACATGAGTTTTTAGAACGAGTCTAGTTCAATATATGATGAAAATTTCTTTCTTTTTATCTTTCATAAAAAAATTTCAACATAGAACCATTAGAAATTAAAGTTCCTTCAAACTAACATCAAAACATCTAAATATGGTTTTTTTTTTTTTTTAGACAAGCGATTAGGCATATAGGCATAATCAGACAAAGGGCAACCAAATCTAAGCAAAACAGCCAAGAGACAGCATCATGGATTTCAGCCAAGCCTTCAATTCCTCAGTCATGCATGGGGTGCTCCACGCTAGCTACTGGTTTTGCTTCGGGCTAACTCATTATCAACATCAAAATCAATCCCGAACTCAGAACGTAGGCCTGCAAAGGTACCATCAAAGAAAACATTTAGCACATTGCAATCAACATGAAAAGTACTTTAGGAATGAATAGCAGAAAACATTTAGCACATGACAATCAACATGAAGAGTACTTTAGGAATGAATATCATAAACAAATTAGCTCTATCCATTCACACCCAAACTAACTCTTGCAAATCCTCATGCAAGCCTAATCCCAAATGACATGACTGGAAGAGATTCAGATGTTGGAATATATCATGATCATAAACCTGCGCTACATATGCTGAAACTTTTGCCCAAGAGAAGTTACTGATAGTTACCAGATAAGAGACAACTCAAAACTTTCCAAGAAGGTTATCGCGTGTGTGTGATAACCTCTCCTAAAGTCGCCCCTAATAGACCGGGAATGATTTATAGGGACCCTCCACCTATCTTTTCCCTATACTGGAAATAAGGCCTCACTTAAAAGGCTAAAAGACCAAATTAGAGATCATTCACAAACCCAGATGCCTAAAAAAGAAATTCCCTTTCTTTATGTTTTATTCAAAAAAAAAAAAAAATCGTATTTTTACTTTTACCAAAGTGTCTTCTTCTAAAATACATAAATTAGATTTGATTTTTTTTTTAGAGTGTTGAGGATCCCACATTGAAAAGATTGGTGGAGACCTCACAATATATAAGCTTCAAGGGTCACTTCACTCATTGTCAATTCGTTTTGAGATGGTACCCCATATAATATAATAGAGAGATCGAGAGAGGACTTTTTAAGACATGATCCATCAAATTTTCAAACTACCCTAAATTGAACCATTAGCTTTCATCTTGATCATCAATTTATGGCTTAAAGTCAACAAATATTATTCTATAAATAGGAAAAAAGTATTACAACGAAAGAACTTGTTTGGTATTTCAATATTATTTCGTCCATTCGTAATTGATAGTTAGGCTTTAATATTGATTACTTATCTTATTCTTTTGATTAATATTTAAGGTATATGATGTGATAGGCATTAAAAAAAAAAAAACTTTATTCCATCTAACCAAATATAAACAGATAAAAGTTATAAATGAATTTAGTCTCCATAATTTTGGACCTAGTTTCAATTTAGTCTTTATGTTTGAAAAATTCAACTTAGTCCTTATAGTTTTAACTTAATTTCAATTCAATCCTTATAATTTAAAAGGTTTTAATTTAGTCATTAAGTTTAATCATATTTAACAAATCATTTATATCATTGTCTGATTGAATATAAATGTGTTACACTTTTATTTATTTATTTTATTTGTGTGGTAATAAGGTTTTATTTATTTATTTGTTTTTTTGGTTCAACAACATTTAAAGACAAAGAAGTCCAACATCTAATCTCTTGGTCAAAAGTGCATGTCAATTGTCTACTCACTTGGTGAGCTTCTTTATACAATCTTCTTTATACAAACTAGGTGGCTTTTCAGGTCGTCAAAGAATGGTTTAAAGATGATTTTTGGGATTTAACCAAATTATAGGGACAAATTAGAACTTTAAAATTATAGAAACCCAATTGAAACTAAAGTTGAGATGATATATATAATTCTCACGTAGATTATATCTGAATGGAATAAAATCTAGCTATTAATGTTGTAGCTACGTGCGCAAGTAATTATATTATATAATTTTAATAGTTTATTATTATGTTTTTAAAAGAAGAAATGAGTAGATGAGACTAGTAAGTGGTAAGGTAAATAAATCAAATTGATTATTGAAACAAAAGAGTAATATTTTAATGTTGAAAAAGTTGACTTGAAGAAAGAAAAAGACAGAGAAAATTAATTCTCATTTGAGAGATCCAGAAAATGAGGGTCAACATTTTTGAGAGATGATTATTATTATTATTATTATTATTATTTTTCTTTTGGGAGATGATTATTAATGTATAGTATAGTATTCAAGAGATATATAAACCTCTATTTGTGTGACACGATTTAATATCCTTAACTATTTTTTCTATACTGTCTCCCAATTTTATGAGCCTACTTTTAACCTACCTCTCGTTTCCATTAATAGCCTCTCCTTTTAGAGCCAAGACCATTAAATTAGTTTAACCATTATTAAATGGGTTAAATTACAGAATTAATTTTTTGTAGCCCTTGTATGGTTCAATTTAGGCTTAAGTTTTATTTTGCTTTCATCTACTATATACTTTTCTTTTTAATTGTTTTTAGTAAAACAACAAGTAAAATGGAGGATTTGAACTCCTGACAATCGAGAAGGTTGAATTATGCTCTAGTTGAGCCATAGTTCATAACTTCATTTTAAGCTCCTAAATATTCAAATGTTTATTTTAGTGTATAAACTTAAGTCATTTTAATCTCTTAATTTTCAAAGTATATACGTCGTCAAAGTATCATTTTGATCCCTATAATTTGGGACTTTGTTTTATTTTAATCTATATACTTCCAAGTAATCACACAATTAATTTATATTGTTAACTTTTACTTTAAAAAAAAATCATTATCAAGTTTTCCTCTAAAATTTAGGACAGTGTCTTGAATTATTATTAAATTCAAACTTAGGATGAAGATTAATTTTACATATTTTTATCAAATATGGACTAAAGTTGGACATTTAAAATTACAAGGACTAAAATAAAAGTACTAAGGTTGAAATGATATTTTAACCGATATGTATATGTTGGTCCACCTAAAATTCACTCATCTTTTTTTAAATTTAAAAAAATTTTAATTACATCATTGAACTTTGAGCGGTAATTTTATACCATTTTTAATCTAAAAGATGATATAGTCATATAACATATATATATATATATATATATATATATATATCGAATAAATATTAACTAATTTGACATAATTGGGAAACAAAATGGTAAATAATTGAACAAATAAAGTGACATATCCGACAGATTCTATCGTACGTTTGAAGCAATACATCAAATTCCATTAATCACAATAATATGTCTGCTCCAACCAGCAGAGAACATAATACCAAAGGAACAGCCTTAGACATCGGGCATTTAGCATGCAATAATACGAACAACAGAATTTAAATTACTTTGAGAAAAAGGAAAGAAGAAAAAAGAAAAAAAAGGATCTTTTTACTCATACACGGATTAACAAGGTGAATATTAATCTTCAAATTATAGTTTTATTAAATCCAACTCAATTTTACTTTGATGCATGGAAATCTCAATTAAGTCCTTTCATAAATAATTTGTTAACAAAAATTTTGATGGATAATTAAATTCGTGTTTTGTTTTATCACTACACATGGATACTTAGACATGTCACTTGTGGATGTTACTTGTCACACAAAATCCAACCTATTGTTAAACTAATAACTCTCCATAGTTATTTTTCAGTTTATGTCATCTGTTGTAAACTGTTATGGTTGTTATCTTCTATGGCTATTTATATGGCCTTGCATCAATAAAATGGGTGTGCAAGTTATTTACTCTCATGGTGTAATATGGTGTCAGTTGAAAACTTAGCCTTCTGAGAGTTGTTTTCCCCTTGCACCCTTGTACCGTGAGCAACAAACCTTTGCGCGCCATGGCTGATGATCCTGAAAATGGCACTGAAACAAATCAAGTTTCACCTTCCGCCCCAACTTCCCCTTCTTCCACGGTACACTCTTCCTCGGTTGTAGACCTTTACGTCAACCCTATTATCTTCACCATTTCGACGGAACCAATTTGGTTCTAGTTTCCAAGCCGCTCACTGAATCTAATTACGCCTCCTGGAGTCAGGCGATGATCATCAGGCTTACTGTGAAGAATAAAATGGGCTTCGTTGACGGCACCTTGCTACAACCAACTGGAAATTTACGGCGGTCTTGGATAATTTGCAACACTGTGGTAACAGCATGGATCTTGAATTCCTTGTCGAATGAAGTCTCTGCCAGTGTTAACTTCGCTGAATCCGCTCGAGAGATATGGCTTGATCTCCAACAGTGGTATAAACGAAAGAATCGTCCACGAATCTTTCAATTAAAACATGAAATTTCAAATCTTGTCCAAGATCAACAGTCCGTCACTACATATTTCGCCAAATTGAAGTCTCTATGGAATGAACTATCTGCATATCGTCCTTCTTGTTCCTGCGGACAATGCACCTGTGGTGGAGTCAAGGAATTGGTAACCTATTTTCAAACGGAACACGTTATGGCGTTCCTCATGGGTCTCAATGAGTCGTTTGCTCAAATTCGGACGCAATTGTTACTCATGGAGCCCGAACCTACCATTCAACGAGCTTTCTCTTTAGTGGCACAAGAAGTTGAACAACGGGCCTCTGTAACTCCGCCTCCTGCTACACTTCCGGCTGCTACTGCCCTCCTTGTGAAGACCAATTCGAGCTCTAACACATCCAATTCCTCTCGGAATTCAGCGAATACCACAAAGAAGAAGGTGCGTCCCTTTTGCACTCACTGCAATATTCAGGGTCACACAGTTGACCGTTGCTACAAAATTCACGGATATCCCCCTGGATATCGTAATCAAAGAGGCAGTTCAACCAAATCAAAGACTTCGACAACTGCCGTTAATGTCACTCTTAATGATCCTCTCTCTGGCCTAAATGCAGAGCAATGCCAAGATATATTAACTCTTTTACAATCGCACCTCAACAAAGTCAAGTCTGGGTCTGATTCTGTTGAATCCTCCAGTACTACTCATGTAGCAGGTACTCATTCTGACTTATCCTCTGTTGACTTGCAAAATATATGGATACTTGACTCCGGTGCTTCCGCTCACATTTGTTGTTCAAAAGAGTTGTTTGTTTCCCTCAAGAAAGTTTCTGCTATGACTGTCTCCTTGCCCAATCATGATCGATTATCTGTAAATCATGTTGGTAATGTTCACATTAACTCTGATATTATTCTTCATAATGTCATGTTCATCCCATCCTTCCGGTTCAACCTGATTTCTATCAGTGCCTTAACTGCCAATTTGCCTGTTATGATCAAATTTATTGTTGATTCTTGTCTCATTCAAGACAAGTGCTCTTTGAGGATGATTGGCAAAGCTAAAATCTGGCAAGGCTTGCATCTCCTCCAAACTGGTGATGTGTCTGTTGAACAAAATCTTTGTAATTCTCTATCTGTGAACAAAAAACATACTGATTCTACCAATATTGCTGTTTGGCATGATAGATTAGGGCATCTCTCTGATAAGCATCTGGATGTTCTTAAAGGTCTCTTGTCTGTAAAACAAGTTAAGAGCAATCTCTCCCCTTGCTTAGTATGTCCTTTGGCTAAACAACGTCGTCTTACTTTTCAATCCAATAACAATGTTTCTGCGCATATGTTTGATCTCATTCATTGTGATACCTGGGATCCTTATCACATACCTACTCACTCGGGTTACAAGTATTTTTTGACTATAGTGGAAGACCACTCTAGGTACACTTGGGTATTTCTCATGAGGACCAAATCAGATGCCTTAACCATTGTTCCAATTTTTTTTCAGTACATCAAAACACAATTTGGAACTTCTATCAAAAGTTTTCGATCTGATAATGCTCCTGAGCTATGGTTCCATGATTTTTTCCTCTCCCAAGGAGTTAATCACCAGTTTTCTTGTGTGGAACGTCCCGAGCAAAATTTGGTAGTAGAACGCAAACACCAACATTTACTCAATGTTGCTAGGGCCCTGCTTTTTAAATCTCGTATACCAGTCCAGCTTTGGGGGGAATGTGTGTTGACAACAGCCTATAACATCAATAGGACTCCTTCCCGAATTCTCAATTGGCAAACTCCATTCTTCAAGCTATATCAGAAGAATGCTGATTATCATGCCTTAAGGACTTTTGGCTGCCTTGCTTTTGCCTCAACACTACATGCTCATCGTTCAAAGTTTCATCCAAGGGCCATCCCTACTGTCTTCATGGGATATCCACCTGACATGAAAGGGTACAAACTCTATGACATTGAGAATAAAAAGGTAATTGTCTCAAGAGATGTTATTTTCCATGAGATTGTCTTTTCTTTTCACACAATTACCTTGCAAGGAGATGTCACAGATCCTTTTCCAGATCTAGTTTTACCCATTTCTCCAAACTTCTCTGGAATTCCTGTTGTTGAAAGCCCTGATGTTGCTTGCACTGATGCTCAAATAAATGAGCCTACTGATGTTGCTTGCACTGATGCTGATAATCTGATTCATCCTAGTACTGATATTCATATCAGTACACCAACTGACACGGTTGTACTGCCTGATGTCCAATTTTATGCTGCTCAGCCTTCAACACAGTCAACTGCTTTTCAAACACAACCCTCACTAGCAGATCCTCGAAGGTTTTCCCGTGCTGTTAAACAACCCTCTTACCTTCGTGACTATCATTGTGCTTTGTCTAAAACCATGTCTCTGCCTGAGAGCAAATCAAAGTTTCCCTTGCACAAAGTACTTTCTTATGATGCCTTGTCAAAACAATTTCGTAACTTTGTTTTGTCTGTGTCTTCTGTCTATGAGCCTCAATTCTACCATCAAGCAGTCCCACACTTACATTGGCAAGAAGCTATGCATACTGAGTTGCAAGCAATGGAAGCAAATAACACCTGGAGTGTTGTATCTCTTCCTGTTGGTCATCACTCGGTTGGATGTCGATGGATCTACAAGGTGAAATACAAAGTCGATGGGACTATGGAGCGTTATAAAGCAAGGCTCGTTGCGAAAGGTTACACACAACAGGAAGGTCTCGATTATATAGAGACATTCTCGCCTGTTGCCAAAGTAGTAACTGTCAAAGTTTTGCTCACTCTTGCTGTGTCCCATAATTAGTCGCTAGTACAGTTAGACGTGAACAACGCTTTTCTCCATGGGGATCTAGTTGAAGAGGTCTACATGGATCTGCCTTTGGGGTATAAACACAACTTTGTTGCGCCTCAGGGGGAGCGTCTCGTTTGTAAATTGCACAAGTCTATGTACGGCTTGAAACAAGCATCTCGCCAGTGGTATGACAAGTTCTCACGCACACTCCTAGCTCTTGGATTCAAACAGTCTAAGTCAGATTACTCACTGTTTTTCAAAGGCAGTGGTGCTTCCTTTCTAGCTCTTTTAGTTTACGTCGATGATATTATAATCACTGGTGCTTCATCCACGGCCATTCATGAGCTAAAGGACCATCTGAATTGTGCGTTCAAACTAAAGGACTTAGGATCCTTGCGTTACTTTCTAGGAATAGAATTGGCACGGTCCTCAAAAGGTATCCTTCTGTCACAGAGACATTATGTCCTCCAGCTTCTTGAAGACACAGGGTTATTGGCTTCTAAGCCTTCTCCTGTTCCCATGGATCCAAACATCAAGCTAAATGCCTCTGAAGGAGCCTTATTAGTAGATGCTACAGCCTACAGGCGTCTCATCGGCTGTTTGTTATATCTCACTATCTCTCGACCTGATATAACCTTTGTTGTCCACAAGTTGAGTCAGTACGTTGTTGCTCCTCGTTAACCTCATCTGATAGCAGCTCACAATCTCCTTAGATATTTGAAGGGATCTCCTGGTCAAGGTATTTTTCTTCCAGCATCCAGCACGATGCAGCTACGTGCCTTTGTAGATGCTGATTGGGCATCTTGCCCTGACTCCAGAAAGTCGACATCCGGTTTTTGTGTCTTCCTGGGTGATGCCCTTGTCTCCTGGAAATCGAAGAAGCAAAGCATCGTGTCCAGGTCTTCAGCGGAAGCTGAATATCGAGCCCTCGTTGCTGTAACAAGTGAGATAATTTGGCTATGCCAGCTCCTTGCTGATCTCCAAGTTCCATCTCTTGATCCTGCTCTAGTGTTCTGTGATAACAGTGCAGCTATCCATATTGCCGCTAATCCTATTTTTCATGAAAGGACGAAACATATTGAGCTCGATTGTCATTTTGTGCGAGATCATGTGGCTCGTGGACATGTCAAGCTCCTTCCCATCAGAACACATCTGCAGCTAGCTGACATTTTTACCAAAGCTTTGTCTCGTTTAGCTTTTGAAACCTTGTTATCCAAGATGGGCATTAAGAATATCACATGTCCATCTTGAGGGGGAGTATTAAACTAATAACTCTCCACAGTTATTTTTCAGTTTATGTCATCTGTTGTAAACTGTTATGGTTGTTATCTTCTATGGCTATTTATATGGCCTTGCATCAATAAGATGGGTGTGCAAGTTATTTACTCTCATAGTGTAATACCTATTCATCGATAAAGTTTGACTCATCGTCTATCAACAAAATCCATCAATAATTAAATTCCTACATGTTCAAAATATACTAATTATAAAACAATAATTTAAAAGATTTAGAAGGAAGAAACATGGACAAAGTAACCTTAACATTATCATGTTGTTGTTCCATTGACCGGAAAAAAAAAACTTAAAAAATTAAACTTAACGAGAGATGATACCAACATTTTTCACAAAGGCACAAGCACGTGGGTCAGGAAATTTCTACTTTTACAAGTCACGAACACAATACAACACAGAGTGTCTCATGTTGGATTTATGAATAAAATTATTTTAATAAAATAAAGACTCACAACTTTACGTGAAAGGGTATGTCTTTTGATAAATGACACAACCCTATGTGAAAGGGTGTGTCTTTTGGTAAAAGGATACAACCCTATGTGAATGGATGTGTCCATTTATCAAAAGACACAACCCTTACACGAAAAGATGTGACTATTTGAATGACCACAAATAGTCCATAAATATGTGATTCATTTTGATTTTTGGAAACAAGGACAAGACACAAACTCTTCTTTCAAAAACTTTTCTCCTACTTTTCTCTGTACGATTACTTAAATACCAGTGTTCGAGAGTCCTATGATTGGAGTGCTACATTCATAGGTGGGTAATTCGTCCTATCCTGGGAGACAATTGTTCATGATACCTTGAGCACCATAGAGGGAACAAAATTGTCTTAAGGAAACAACACTATCGTTGGGTTCGGATTGATTTGGTTTTTCGTGTTTCCTTAAGTGTTTGTGAAAGGGTGTCAACATCTCAGTGTCTTATCATCAATTGAAATGAGTAGTTGTCAAGATTTTAATGGAGTATATAGAGATCCCTACACATAATTATGTAGTCAAGTATAATTTACCATTCGATCGTAATATCCACCTCACTTTTTAGGGTGAAGTTAGGCAGGTTTCGTTGAAAAGCCTAACTAAGTTGACTGCATACATGTTGTTGTTGTGTTTTGATATAGACTATAGTTGATTTAATTTTGACAAATTTAATTTGTTTGATACAGTAGAGTAGGTGCGTCTTAACTTCTTTTGGTCTAGAAGAGATCACTTTGTACTTGGTTGGGTCATAATTGGGTGGCCTCTTTGCCACATCTAATGTCTTTTAATGTCTCTTTGTCCCACTATGTTTTGTTTAACTTTGACAATTACTAGAAATAAATCATTTTGACAGAAACCCTTGAAAGCAAATTCTTTAAAAAGAAAAAATGACACATAGAGTGTTTAAGTTCTAAACCATTTTTATACAAAATGTTTAAAATAAAATGCATTCTTGAAAAACATTTAAACTAGAAGGTATTCCAAATGAACCCATCATCTAATAGCTTAAATTATTATCAAATATGAAATATCTAAACATATTGGCATGCTTAACCACACGTTTTTTTTACCGATCCTATTCCAGTCACCAAATTTGCACATTATTTAAGGTTCAATTTGGAATACATGTTAGTTTAAGTGTTTTTCAAGAATGCATTTTCTTTTAAACATTTTATATAAAAATTGTTTAGGCCGCGTTTGACAACCATTTCGTTTTTTGTTTTTTATTTTTGAAAATTGTGCTTGTTTCCTCTCAATCTTCTTACAATGATTTTCATTTTTATTAAGGAGACATTTGAGTTCCTAGTCAAATTTAAAAAACAAAAACAAGTTTTTGAAAACTTTTTTTTTTTTCAAAATTTGACTTGGTTTTTGAAAACATGGGAAAGGATGTGATAAAAAAACAAATAAACTTGTGGGTAAAAATAGTGTTTACAAGCTTAATTTTCAAAAACCAAAAACAAAAAACGAAATGGTTATCAAACGGGGCCTTAGTTATTAAACACTCGTATATTTGATTACATTTTCAAGTGTTTTTATACGCAAGTTATTATATATTTAAGAACTCTTTTTAAAAAATTTGTTTTCAATTGTTTCTCCCAAAATGATTTATTTCTCAATTTCATTTTTTAATAAGTTATTTTTAGTGGTGGTCAAATACTATAATTTTTTTTAAATGATTTATTTTTTTTCAAAATTAAACTCTTGAAAAGTGATGCGCAAATTGCTAACCGCAAGTGTACGGGCCCAAGTTATAATATAGTGATTTAAAATCGAATGTCGTCCTCTGGATTGGTTTTCTAATTCCCCTAATTATTAAAGGTATATTTGCCCAATTTTATTTAGAGAAAATAAACGAGAGATATGTAAAACAATTAAAAACTAATAAAAGCAATAAAATGTGGAAACTCAATGGAGAAAGGCCTTAGGGAATTGATTTCACCTATTAGATGCATGAATCAACTAAACGAATAATTAAGAACAAATTCATAACAAGTTTATAAACCAAGGATTATAAATAATTAAAAGCCTCTCCCGAGTGCAATTAATCCTTTAAGCAAATTAAGAAATTGATATCCCTATCTAATTTCAACAATAAGCCTAAGCAATAAGAACAACCCTCATGACGGTTTCTCAAGCAATTCCTAATCTCCCGATTTACGAATTACCTAAGTCATGCAATTGAAAATCTAATCTAAACTACCCTCTCCCGAGCGATTAGTTCAGAAACAACAACATACAATCCGTGATCAAGAGATTATAAGCATTAATCATACAATTGCATAAATAAACCGCGTTACGAAACGTCCTAAAAAGCCGTAAATTAATCCATACAAACTAATGGCTACATCAAGCCCCTAAGAAACGAAATCTAGCTACACATGGTCTCTAAAATACAATCGAAATATGTCCCAATCATGCTACAAATCAATACAAGAAATCAGGGAGAAAGATTAAACTCGTTGGTCGTGATTCCCGTGCGTTCCCGTCACGAACCTCTCGATCCAAGCTCCTCGAATCAAGCTCCCTCTCTCTCTGCCTTGTTCTGTCCGTTTTCTCTCACTAGAAATCGTTTTTTCCTCCCCAAAACAGCTCCCTCGTTCTGAAAGCATCGCAAAATATATATACTGCTGATTCTGCGTGACAGCGTCGAGGCGCTGTGGACATAGCGTCGCGACGCTGTCGCGCGTACGCCCTAATTAAATCTGGAAAGCTGGCAGCGTCGAGACGCTGTGGAGGTAGCGTCGAGACGCTGCCCCGAATGCGCGCGTGTGCTGCCTTGCGCCCAGCGTTGAGACGCTCCAAGGACTAGCGTCTCAACGCTAGGCCTTTAATTGTTCTTCCTTCACTATTTTCTTGGCCCGAACTTATTCTTTAGCTCCTAAATTATCGGTAAAGCTCAGAAATGTCAATTTCCATTGAAATACTTGATTCCTACCAAACAAAACCAAATGGAGATAAAAATGTCTAAATAATACTCAAGACTAACGATAAAATTATCTAAAATATAGCCCAATAAATTGGGCTATCAAAAAGTTAAACCAAACATGGTGGGTTAAGTTAGATCGTGCTAACATGACCCGATTGTTTATTTATGCTAAAAATCACAACCATTTTTTTTTAAAGTAAAAATCAAAACCATTTTAAATAAACTTAATTTCAACACAAATTTACATAATAACACGTAAGATTTCTATTAAATGCATAATACGTTAATTTAATCAATAAATTTTAAAATTATAATCAACAATAATAATAAACATTTAAACCTTGCCTTCTATAAAATTTTTTGGATATTTCAAATTTGGAGACCATATTTTATTTATTTTTGCCATGTGCAATTAACTCACCAGAATCCTCATTAAACTGTTGAAGGTCAATATAAAGACTATTTGACCAAGTAAAGCTGGACTGGACAAGAGAATGATAATGAGGGAGACAGGTAACAAAAACAAATACAAACATAAATAATTTTTTTTTATTAAAAAAGAATTACTGAATTTTCAGATAAAGAAATTAATTAATTAATTAATTAATTAGTATTGACTTATTTGGCTAAGATTGTCGATATTTTTTTCTTCCACGATTTCCCTTTGCATGCATGCGATTTGGACGCAATAGAAAATTTTAGACCCTAATATTTGACTTATAATAGAAAATATTTGAATACCATCTCTCTTCATTTTCTTCCCCAATTAAATGCCATCATTATTTTCTTATTTATTCACCATTATTACAAGTCCATCCAAATACACAGTTCAAGTACTTAAATATTACATATTAATGTTTCATACATTATACATTTTTGTTGATGCCAAAATCTGGTCAAGCTACACCTTTACGTGACAGTGAATTTGTTGAAAATGGGAAAGACGTGACCTGTAAAACCAATAAGAACCGTTGCACATAGGTGTGGTGTAAGTCGCGCCACTACACTCCGATGCCTAAGTTAGACCAACGATCGAAAGTATTTTCTTAGCTAATTTTCCGAACCCTTTTTTCAGGTGCCAAGGGCGGAATTTATACCTGTGTCCTCTGCTAGGGTTTTTCCGTTGCTCAAAGTCATTTGGGTTCGTTCGAGAGCTGAAAAAGGGTCGAATTGGAGCACACGACACCCGTGGGAGAGAACTGGCTCAGCCCACATAAGTGGGCCAATGGTTGGCCTCGACTGGGATCGAGCCAAGGCTCGATCCTTCCGACCTTGGCCTGGCTCCCTTGGTCCGTCCTTTTCCCGGTATTTGACTCCCTGTTGAGCTTATGGATTGATGTTGTGTTGTCTTTGTGGCTTAGATGTCCTCCTGACACAACACATTTCTGAACAATAATTTAAAGAAAATCAATATATATTTTTAATATGTCTAAATAATTAAAACAATTTTTAAAATTTAGAATAGAGAATAAAACAAGATTTGTGAAATTTTAAGGGTCTAGGATAGAATTAGATTCAAACTTATATATAATAACGAAAATTATAATGGGTCCATTTTATTTCCATATTTTAAAACTAACGTGAATAATTGAATATGTGGCAGTTGTCATTCCTTCATTAAGTCGCAACAGACATTAATTAAGGAGTTTAATTCAATTTATTACAGCAGTTCGATCGAATTTATTTAGACCCCGAAAATTATCCTTTTTCTATTATTATTTTTGTTTTTAAATGCAAGTCTTTTTTAGTTATAGCTATTTAATGAAAGAAATATATTCTAAGATTTTTGTGTTATAAAAATATTATCAAGTTAAAAAATTTTGCACTGAGTACTACTCTCATTAATCGGTTATCGTTAACATCCTCTAAAAATAATGTGAGGACTAACAATATTTAATAATTATTTTGGGAACAGAAATTTATAGAATGAACACAAGGAGTAGGTACTATGGGAGTACTAGAAATCTTCACATATGGTAGGATGTAATTTCAATTTCGCCCTTAGTATCGTTTTCTTAAAGACCTTTTAGTTTCAATTTGGTCTTTATGATTTAAAATTTTCAATTTGATCATTATGCTTTGATCAAATCTCGCTGGTCATCTTCTATCAATATCATTACAAGCCATTATTGTCATATTGAATACTTGAAATGTTTTGTTTAGTTGGCTATGTTAAAATTTAAGACTAAGAAAAAAAATAGGGAAAAATATATGAGTTTTCAAAGTAGATGAAAATTTTGAGATAATTTTGTGAAATTTAACTTAAACTTGACTAAGATAATTAGTGTTTTCTTTTACAAATAGCTTCTATGTTGTAATTTATTTTTAAAAAATATTTCCTTGAAACAATGATATAGTCTTACATAATTGAATAAATTCTCAAATTTGAGGCAATTTTTAAATTAATTGTCTTTTTTAAAAAGAAATTTAATTTTGAAATGAATATGATTCTTGTAATGTACATAGGCTTCAACCTTAGGCATCTGGGACCACTAATAGCTATATTTTGAAGATATTATTGATATTTCGATTCATTTGCATAATGAAAAAAAAAAAAGTTAAAAATAATCTTTAAAAAAAAGTTAAAAATTGTGTGAAATTAGTAAATAAAGGGAGTTTTTTTACCTGCATTTTTTAAAATTCCAACTCCTTGCCATTTTTTTTTTTTTTTTTAAAGAAAGTGGATAATAAAAGGTTTAAAACAAGAAATGGAATTTTACAAAGGATTTGTGTTGGCTTAGAAGAGTATATAATTGTAGTAGTTTTTATTAGCAATTTAGGCTTTCTGAGTTTATAGATCCAAGATTTTTTTTTTCATAAAATATATATTTACCGAGTTGAAAGAATTTGAACCTACCTAGTGTAACATCCAACTGTTGCTTAGGAATTTTTTTAGATGTTTATCATGTTTCATAAATCGAACCAAGTCGATGCGTACATAATTTTGATTAACGATTTACTTTGAATTTTTTTGTATTATCGGATTAATTTTTTTTTAATTTGAGATAGGTTATAGGATTTCTACCCATTTGATGCTAAAATTTAGAGAAAAATTAACATTGAAATTATTTGTTTATTCAAATCATTAATGTCATAGAAAGATATACTGTTTTTTTATTAATAAATGAACAAAATATTTAATAAATAAATTAAAAAATAATAAGAAATTTGTGGAGAAAGGCGAAGGACAATACATATATTCATTGTCCCATGTCCAAATTTGAATTGGGAAAAAAATTTCTTCCATAACTCCATCACCCATTTGGGGTGCCATGAAAAAAATTGGGCTAAATATATATTATTTTTTTTTTCATTTTGGTATCTAATATTTAAAAATTTTCAGTTTAGTCCTTATATTTTAAACATTTTTTAGTTACCCTCAAAATCATAAAATGTTAAATTTTGGCTTATGATGAACATATATGATATGATATATACTTAGTGAAGTTATTAGAAATTTGGGTGAAGTTTACTAAAGAAAATTTAAAAAAAAAATCTCATTTTTGAAAATTTTGAGGATAAATTAGAAAATTTTCTCACTTAGGTGACCAAATCTCTTCTCAAAATTTCTACCAACTCAATCAATATCATGTTATTTACGGTTATCACAAGTCATTTTTAATGTTTTTCAATAGTGAGAGTATAATTGAAAAATGTAAAAATATAAGAGATTAAATTGAAAATTTTAAAACATTATGGACTAAATTAAAAAAAAAAAACTCAAACATTAGAAATAATATACATTTAACCAAAAACCTGTCATCCCTGATATCGATATTAGTGGATAAAACACTTATTACAATCACAAGAGTTGAATATTAAATCCTCATCCTACAATTATCGAGCTCAAAAAGAAATTATAAAAATAAATGCATTTATTTTCACATCTAACATTTGATTTATAGGAACTAAAAAAAATACATTTGGTTGATGACAAACTGGACCGGTAGAAGTTTTCTTGCACAAGAATAATTAAACCAATGACCAAACTAAAATTAAAGTGAATATCGCATGATTTTTCTTAATTAAAAACAAATCTTTTTCTTTTAACTAATCAGCCCATTTTAACATCAAACTCTTAAATTAATTAAATCCAACTCAAAATTAATATCAGAGGTAGAATTTTTTTTACCATTGATTTTTCAGCGGATATTGGCATGGATTGAATCTGAGTTGGCGACTGTCATTAAATTTGGCAGTAAAAGAAATTGGGATTGTTTTAATTTGAATAATAATAATAATAAAAAAGACATTTAAGTTTCGCCGAACGTAGGCAGCTAATTCTTGGAGTTTAATAAAAATAAATACCCGTCGGCAAACTTTGATTTCTGCAGCCAAAAATTACATTAAAATGTGTTCTTTCTCTCTCTACAAATTAAACACCGACTCTTGGTGTAATCAATGAAAAGCAAAAACCCTTTGCCTTTTATTTCTTTTTAAAATCCGTAATTACTTTGCTGCAATTTTTTAATTTCTCACATTAATTCATTTCCCTGCCCCCCCCCCCCTTTCAAATTTACACTCTCTGCCACCCATTTCTTCAAAATTCAATTCTCTCTCTCTAAATTAATGAAACCCAATTTTTTTTAAAATAAAATAAAAATAAAAATAATTGCCTCCCACTTTCCCACCTTCGTTTCCTTATATAAATCATTCCCCGGAGTCCTATGTTTCCCACAAATCCACTCGCATTTTCACACCCTCCTCCGCCTTCCTCCGCCGTAGCCGCCGCCGCCGTCTGATTTTCCAAATTTTAAGGTATGTACATATACATACTATAATGTTTCAAGTTCTGTTTTTTTTTTTTCGTCCATTGCTCTTGTAGGGAAGAGCTATGAATTGGGTGTTTTTTCTTTGGTGTGTTTTGAGATTATAGGCTTGAAAATTTGTAGAACGTCCTATAAGTAGACCGTTATATGGAACAGGGAGAAAATGACACTGCAGAGATTCTAAGTTCAAACTAAGAAATAAAGAGGAAATATTATTCTGTCTAATTTGTATTAGACGAAGGAATTTTAGAATTAGTATTAATTTACACGTTTAAATTGATAGATTACGATAAATTTATTTATTTATTTATTTATTGTAATAGAGGAGAAAAGAAAAGCAGAAGAAAATGAGCAGAAGAAGCAATGGAAGTGTCCCAAAGCTTGAGTTGAAGCTGAACCTGTCGCCGCCACGACCACATCCGCTCGTGTCGTCGCCGAGCCGATCAGCGACGGTGTCGCCCACATCGCCGCCGAGCTCTTGCGTGTCGTCGGAGCTAAACCAGGACGATGGCGCGGCGCTCCGATACTCGAGCAGCCCGGAAGCCACCTCAATGGTGCTGGTGGGGTGCCCTCGGTGCCTCATGTACGTGATGCTGTCGGAGAATGACCCCAAATGCCCCAAATGCAAGAGCTCTGTTTTGCTTGATTTCCTCCATGACGGCGCCGCCACCGCAGCTCCGCCGTCCACGGCCGCCGCCAGGAAGATCTAGAGACAGAGAAAATTACCAAATCTAAACTATCTTCAACTTCCATTTGCCTGTTAAATGTGTTTTTTTTTTATATAATTATTTTTTTTTTAGATGTGAAATTGAAAAGAAAAATGTGTAGCTTTTGTTGGGAGAAAATGGGAGCTGATCTTCTTATATAGCATGAAAGTGACCATTTTTCTTTTTCTGAAAATAGAGTTGAGAAGAAGAATTAATATTAATTTATTTAGATATTGAGCTGAACTTTATGGTCCCTTTTTATTTTATTTTATTTTATTTTATTTTTTTGCTCCTTTTTATTCTCTGTTTGGTTTCAGCTTCCTTGGTTCTGTCTTCTGCAGAACACATTGTTAAACCATAGTTTAATTTGTACTTGTTCTAGAATCTTTTTTTTTTTCCCTCATTTTTTTCTGAAATTCCAATGACATGTCCAAGGTAGTAGCAATTATGTTTTTAAAATTATATCAAGAGAAAAGCCAATTACATCATAATCTATCTAGTTAATTTAAGGAAACAAAAACATTTTTAACACTCTTATGAATAGTTTAAGTGCTCAATTTTGTGAGTCAAAATTAATATTATAATTAAAAAAAAAAAAATATCCATTGGCGTGTTGATTAATAGGATTGACTTTTAATAGTTAAGAAAATATGAATGAAATTCACTTATCAATTAAATGCAATAAAATCAAATCAATAAAAATATGTCATCTCAAAGAGTTAAGAACTTTCCTTCATCAATATATCGATGTATTTAATGAATGGTGTTGAAAATATTGAATATGATTAAGCGCACTTCAATCTGATTAAATTTAAAATTTTGAAATCTAATAATTCAATGTAGTTAAAGTAACTTTTCAAAAAAAAAAAAAATGCAGTTAAAGTAATTTAGTCAAAAACTTCATTTTTTTTATTTTTTTTAATTTTTAAGTTTGGTCTCTCTTTTTTTTTTTTTTTAAGCACACTTCAATCTGATTAATGCATTCCTTCCTTTCTTCAACCTTGTCTCACACATTAAAAAATAATAATAAACAAATAGTGTAAAACCTTAGCTCATTTAGGACTCTATTTTTGTTCAAACATCACATATTAGAATGCTAGTTGATGTGGCCTTCACATCTTACCTATAGATTTTAAAGATATGTCTAAACACAAGTGTGAAAGCGATTTTAACGAAAACGGTTTGTATATAGAAATTTATTAAAAGTGTTTTTCATATAATCATCCTAGTGTTTGGATTATACACTTTCAAAAGTTATTTTCATTCATTAAAGAAAAGGTGGTTTTGAATAAGTTAATTTTAAGATAGAAATTATAATTTTGGATGCATAACAAAAATTCGATTTTGATCATTCTAAAATTACTCTGAAACATGTCCTAAGTATGTTTTTGTTTTGTTGTTCCCTTCTTCTCTCTACAAGAACTAAAATTTAAAGATATGATGGTAGGTCGACAGGTACTTAAGGAAACTTCGATTCAATGTAGCTCCCGATTGGGAGGCATGTACCTCACATCTCGATTTCACAAGGAAAATGTTTCATTGTGGTCCATATGATGGGGTACTTTTTTTTTTATTTCCCTTTAGAAAAGAATGAAATGTGTAGGAAAACAACCTCCTTCTTTGTTGTTTCCATTTTGAAAGGAATAATGAAATTCATAGAAAAACAACTCCCTTCAATACACATAAAAGATAACTAATTTTTCTCATAATTAATTTTTGGACCCACACAAGAATAAGTTAGATAATTTCAATGCACAAAGCTATAAAGGTTTTCTTTTTAAAAAATAAAATAAAATAAACCACACCTTTTTACCAAGTTTGAGTAATTGTATCAATTTAGTGGTTGAAGTTTGAAAAATAGTTTCAAATCATTGCTGAGTTTATTTTTATTAGTTCAATTAATGATCAACCTAAGTCTAGGATGACCATTTACCATCAATATTTTGCAATCTTCATAAACTAAAATATATTTTTGAGATTTCAAGGACCAAATAGACATTAAACTCAAGTGAGGAACGAAAAAAGTAATTTTCCCAAAAAAAAAAAACAACTAACAACAGTAAAATTCCTCTTGTTGAACTTTATTTTTTAAAAAAAAAACAAATTTATATCATACATAAAAATATAAATTCCAACTTACCATTCATGATGTTAACTTTTTAAACTTAGCTTTTCTTAAATGAATTATTAAATGAAGTCAAAATTAACAACTTTGTATCTACATGTCAAAGGAAAATTATTAGGTGCTCTTTGTGCAATGAAGCTTTCTCTTTAAAACTGTTAGATGTATATCTTCAAATTTATCTATTCCTAATAACCATTCGATACAAATTAAAATTGAGGATCTTTTACAATTTCTCTCTCGTACATTCAACGGTGCAAAACCAGGGGCGAATCCATGAAGGGGCCAGGGGGGCACGTGCCCCCCCTCAAATTATCCTGTCTTTATATTTTTAATATTAAAAAAGGGAAAGTATATAATATTAATACATAAAAAATCATATTAAACATTAAAATTGGCGTTTGCTTCCGTGGTTGGGAGGGGCCAGGGTTCAAAGCACGTCATACGTAAGGATTTTTTTTCGAATTTCCTGTAAGGTTTTTTTTTTCTTCGAATTTCCCTTCCTTCTAAGTTTCTAACACAATTCAAATTTCTTTGCTTAATTAAAAGTCCAAAACCAACCATTAGATTTTGTTAAAAAAAAAAAAAATCAATCATTAGATTAAAAATTATAGGAAAATTGTAATCGATGGCTAAATTCTAATGGTTAATTGTACTAATAGAAATCAATAGTGTATTTGATTAAATTTTATACATATCTTTTGTTTTTTTTTTTTTTTTTGTTTTGTTTTGTTTTGTTGAGGTCTTCCCTTGTTTAAATTTCAACTTCCGCTTTGTGATTTTCTTTTCTTTCGGTTCAATTTTCATGTTATTTTGCTTTGACATCTATAAAAATAAAATTAGTGACATAGTTTTTAAAACAAAAATGATAGTTTTCTATCTATGATAGAAATAACTTTTCATGAGTGATAGAAGATTTATATCTCTGATAGTTCTATCAGTGATAGAAGGATAGTTTTCTATCACGGATAAAAATCAATCTTCCAATAAGCGATAGAAAGATAGATAATTTGAACTACAACCAACTACCATACTAAATCTATCTGTGACAGAAAACAATAGCAAATTCCAAACAAAACACAGAAATAACTGATAGAATTCTATCATTGGTAGAATCTATCAGGAATCTATTAATGATAGAATTTTGTCACTGATAGAATCTATCGTGATAAAAAAAATTATTACATTTTTATGTATATTGTGCCCCCTATGTAAAATTCATGGATCTGCCACTGTGCAAAACTATTTGTCTCATTGCACCAAAAGTATCTAATAATCTCTCCACGCCAAGAGGTGGGGATTATACCAAAGAATCCACAAAAGGGAAAGTTTTGTTGATATATTCTTTGGTTCCCTTGACCTCTTGTAACAATATTATTCAATTAGATGGCCAATACAATTATATATATGTGTAGGAAACTTTCTTTTTTTTTTTTTTTTTGTCAAGTTGAATCAATATTTTGATATTTTTTCCTTGCCAAGATGCTAGAAAATATTGGACTTATATGGCATATAGTGTATTATTTGGACCTCTTTTTCAAACTTTCCTTTCATTTAAAAACATAACTTGCTCTTTTTTTTTAAAAAAAAAAAAAAAAAAAAAAAAAAAAAAACTTGCTTGTCTATTCTAACTTTTGCATTAAAAAAGATAATGATGTTAGTCCATCCCTTAATTTTTATAAATATTTTAGTTGACAAATGTATTTATTTGAGTCATTTACTTTTGATAAGTAATGAAAGTTAAGAAAAAAAAAATGATGAATATATATAATTTTAAGTAGAGTCATGAGAGTACAACAATATGTCAAAGTTGGACATAGCTCAGGACATGTACTTTCGACCAAAAAGTCGGAGGTTCGAATCCCCCACTCCAAATGTTGATGTACTAAAAAAAAAGAGAAGAGTACAACAATATTCTCAACTAAAAGGTCTAAAAATCAAATCCTTACCCTTATGTAAAGTTGATAAATTAAAATAAGTATGAAAATTAAATATTCTAATAGTAAAAATAATTATAATTAAGAGAATTTTTTAAAAAATTATAATTAAGAGCAAAGGGTCCCATCTTCTGAATGAATATTTGTTGAATTTATTCAAATTTTCTAAATAAAGAAGGGTTGAGTACAATGTTTAAAGAACTCTAAAAACTTGGGATAAGGAATTCACTCTGACTTCATCTACTATCCTTTCACTGTCATTCCCATTTTTCAAAGATCTTCTACCTTAAACATGATTCTTAATTTTATAAAAAGTTATTTGCAGAGAATAAATTATTTTAATTTTGTTAGAAAAAAGGTGAGAATGCACACCTACCACCTATACTAGGGAGATGCAAATGTTTTTTCTTTCAATGTAATATTTATAAATTATGGATGTGAAAATTTGAATATCAACGTGTATCAAAAATATTTAAGAAAAGAAATTTGAGTGGCGAGAATGAAAGAATTCTCGTGTGTAAAA
Source organism: Luffa acutangula (assembly GCA_036850905.1). Taxonomy (NCBI): domain Eukaryota; kingdom Viridiplantae; phylum Streptophyta; class Magnoliopsida; order Cucurbitales; family Cucurbitaceae; genus Luffa; species Luffa acutangula. The sequence goes on along the minus strand of CM072096.1, from coordinate 49,612,026 downwards.
TTTAAGAATCAAAACAAAGTTTATTTTTCCCTATAGAATCACATTTCAACCAAATGGGTAAAGATTCAAACTCATGATCTTTAATTGAAAGGAGGTCATTAATACATTAGCCAATTAAATTATACTCAAATTGACATCAAAATGAAGCATTTTGAAACAAATGCATAGTCTTTGTGTCAAAAAAAAAAAAAAAAAAAAAACAAATGCATAGTCATAAGTTTTATTAGAAAGGAGGAATGTTGATGTGAGAATCTAGATGTAGCCTACAAGTTCACGTCATTCCTTCAAGCCAAGGTAACGAGTCGATGCGTCGAGCTGACTTGCAAGGAAAATACTCATACTAATGTGATCATGTATCCAACACACTTGGACGCTTAAGTTAGTGCTTAGACGAAAATGATGTCGATTCTAAACTAGGATGGTATAACTTATCTTTCTAGTTAGATGTGTCCGCTCTCTATTTATATTGCCCCTTATTGTCCCATTATTAGGATCTTACCTAGAATGGTAGCAAGAATTAATGAAAAAGGTGGCACGTGCTTCAGTTTGTTTATATTGAACTCAATACGCTTTGCGCCTTATCATCGCTCATTCGATTGTTTATCTAGAATTGGCAAGCATGGTGAGCCTGATCATCAAGTTACTTCATTGTGTGCATGGTCTACATGCCCTCTAATGACTTATATGTTGACCGTGGACTCTTAAAATCCTAACCTCAATAGGAAAAATTCTTCTAAAAATTAAACTTAGGAGAAGAAATTAGGGAAAAAGTTACAAAATCTTAAATATTTTATATGTACTTCTCCACATCCTCACCTCAAGATGGTGCCTTTTTGGGTTTACCATTCTTGGATTGAATCCCAATTTTTTTCTTGGACTGAATACTCGTTTAGATTTTATGAGTTCTGATACCATATCAAATAACATAGAGTTTCCCCTCAAAACCAATTGACAATGAGTGTGGTGACCCTTGTAGCTTATAAATTGTGAGGTCTCTACTAATTTTTTCAATGTGGATCCTCAACATGCCTCCTCAAGATGGTGTCTCTTTTGGGTTCACCATTCTTGGATCAGATCCCAATTTTTTTTCTTGGACTGAATACTCGTTTGGGTTTTATGGACTCAGATACCGTATCAAATAACATGGGTTTCCATCTCAAAACCAATTGACAATGAGTGAAGTAACTCTTTGAATTTATAGTACTAGGGGCAAGTACGGATCTTCCTTCTTCCTTTCCCTCTGTTCTTGATTTGTTAGTATAGATACGAGATAACAATCCGCGATAAACAGGAAATCCCATGACCAAAGTGGATTTAAAATTGAAAATTGAAAAATAGGAAGTGAGGTGGGGTTATTTTATTTTTAAAGAAGTTGGAGGATGAAAAAAGGAAAAAAAAAATGAAGTTGGGAGGGTATTTATATAACAACAAAAAAGAGTGTACATTAGAAAAGGGCATAAATGCAAGAGTAATTGAAGGAAGGCAGTTGAGGACAATTGGAATGCGATTGGCGTCAGATTGAGATAAATACGAATTAAAATTCTCAACCTTCCAATTAATTAAATTTATAAAATTTATGGAAAATTTTTAATTTTTTTGTTCTTTTTTATTGGGAGTGTTATTGGTGAAACTGCATTAATTTTGCATTTAAGTGAATTTTTATTTCTCTTTTAATAAACTTATGCAAAAATAATACATGAATTAATTGAACATGCAAACATTTTAGGCTTCTATTTATATGCTATATTTAGGTCAACTCTATTTGATTTCCATCTACTTTTTGCTCTCTTTCATTACCCATTAAATGTTGTAAATATATATGTTCAAATTAATGGAAGCTCTTATTTCTTAGTGTATTTATTATGTATTTTTAATTTGAGTACAGTTGTATTTAATATTTGAGTTCCGTTAATGAGATTTTAGTTTTTGAAAAAGATATTATTGCATCAAATCTAGAACACACGCATTAATTACCTTATAATGTTTACTTCCTTGTAATAATTAAAAAAAAAAACTGACAATTAAAAAAATGTCCTTTACTTAGCTATATAGTTAAAAAAAAAAAAAAAAAAAAAAAAACCTTGGCTGTAGTTTTTTTTTTTTTTTTTTTTTTTTTTTGAAGACAAGAAACCTTAGCTGTAGTTGTTTAGATAAGTTTTCGGCTCCTCTTTTAATTTCAATTTTCAACTAATCAAATTTTATTTATTTATTTTTATATAACATCAACCTTTCATTGCAAACAAGCAAATCACTCTAAAGCAAAACATTACAAAAGACGGTCAACAGGGAACCAAAATCTCCACACACTGAGAGGCGTCCTCTCTCCAAGCCAAACCCGTCAGCTAGATAAAGCACTCTCCCCTCTTTGACGAGTGTGTAGTGAGCGCTAAACAGCAAGTCAGTGAAAATCATCTGGATTCAGCTAGCCTTTCAAGCCTCCGTCCTCTTGCCTCATATATAATTTTTTGTTTGTTTGGCTTGTAGCCTTAGGCTTGCCATCTGCATCAAAATTCACCCAAATAGAGCATCTTAAGACATCAATGAAGTAAGCAGTTTAGTGGGAGATACACAACCCAATCACCCCTAAACTAAAACTCATCAATTCACATGCATTCCAGATCCGCTGAATGAGACACCAATAGCAGAGATTCAGGGGGAATTAATCATACTCACGATCCTGCACTACATCTACTCAACCTTTAGCCTAATAGAAATTATCACAAGCTAGCAAAATATGAAACAAATCAAAATCTACATTTGCTAGTAATAATTTTAAAAGTTCTTTTATAAAAAAATAATAATAATAATTTAAAAGTTCAATATCCTTGGATATTTATAACTTCAAAAGAAAGGTTAAATCTCCTCAATGATTTTTTTTTTTTTTTTTTTTTTGGTAATTCTCAATTTTACTTCTAATGTATTAAAAATGGTAGATTGGATCATTCCAAATTTTTTTTTAAAACTAGTATATTATTAAATTATTGTTTTAATAACACATTTAACTGTAAACACGACAATTAACATCTCATTTAAAAAAATATATAATAATAAAGGAATTTTATTGTTGAACTAGTCAGATTTTGTTAATGAACATGTTGAGATTCTGATTCTTTTAATCAGGTAGGCATTTGAGATCTTATCCATAGATCTACATATGTTATTAAAACAATAATTTAACGACAATATTTTGTTGATTATTTTTTACTTTTTTTGTGTGCAAATAATTGAGAATTTCCGTTGAGAGTTAAAAAAAGATTTAAGGACCCATTTAGAATTACTTAAAAGATTAGAGACCATAGGCTAAAAAACAATTTTAGTCATTGAATTGTCAATTTTGTAACAATTTAGTTCATGAACTATAGAAGGTAACCATTTAATATCCATATTTTACAAATGGTAACAATTTGGTTGTTAAGATTGAACAAGACTTTGTACATACGTAGATCAATAAATTGATTAAGGACCAAATGTATTTATGAACTACCAAGATTAATTCATTGCATAATAAAAATTGATACTTAATTTTGATGGATTTTTTCACAATAGTTGATTAAAATGTTTCAATTTGTGAAGTGCATGAACAAATTGTTACATACTAAAGTTTAAGGACTAAATTGTTACAAATTTGAAAGTACAAGGACTAAATTGTTACATACTAAAATTCAAGGACAAAATTGCTACTTTCATGAAAGTTGAAAGACCAAAAGTGTATTTTAACATAGTTTCCTATTTGGTAATTGATAGTTCAAAGGTAACATGTTGAGTCCCTCAAGTTTGAATTTGATTTTTAATTAGTCTCTAAAGTTTGAATTTGATTTCTAATTAGTCCAGAAAACAATTTCTAAACGTTCCCGAGTAGAGTTGACATTAGTTGACCCAACAAAATGATGACATGATAATTAACATATGCTAACTAGACTTTGACTATATGTATTTTTTAAATGAGTCGTGAATTTTTGTATATATTTTTTATTTTTTATACTTAAGGACCAATTATCAATTTCAATCTTTAGAGACCACTGAAAATTTCATTTCATAGGAACCTATTAGAAATCAATTTCAAATCTGGAAGATCAACAATCAAATAGAAACTAAATTCAAATCTCAAAATAAAAAAAAATGTTAGTTTTGAAATTCCAATGATGAAATAGAAACTAAGACCAAATCCAAAGATAAAAAATGTAATTTTTTTTCTCTCTTATTTTAAAAATTCCATTCTCACATTTTTCTCTAAAAATGTCTATATTATGGTAAATGCCCAAATGTATTGAAACATAATGGGCTTAATTGTTCAAAATATGATGGCCCAATTGTCTAAAGGCTCCTTAGATAACAAGGCCCACTAATTTATGATATTTATAAGAAAAAGGCCCATTAGAAAATTATTGCATGGTCATTTATTCCAAAATAATCATTATTTTTTTCTCTGCCCCTTTTTCTAACCTATCGATTCCACAAGCCTTCAAGTTTTCCTCTTTATTCCCCTCGTTCTGTCCTTTATCTTCTTAGATTCTTCTTCTTCAAGTGTTCCATCTTCGTTCACTCTTCGATCAGATCCTTGCTTGCTGTTCGTAATTAACCATTTTTGATTCATCTATGACGCTCGGTTCAGGAGGCTCGAGTGTTGTTGGTCAGTCTTTTTAATCTGTTCGTCTAATTTTGATTGATCTCGTGTTTTCTCTTTCACATCCTTCAAATTTTGTGCTGATTTGACTATTTCATTTGTATTTGTATTAATCGTCGATGGGCTTGTGTTAATTATTCAATACTTTTGTTTTTATTTGACCCCTTTGCATATCCGTCGCATTCCTCGCCGTTGATTGATTTTCTTCTGATACTCACGATTTGCTGTGTATATTCTATGAGATTCGTTTTGCTCTAAAATCTAAATGCTATACTTGACTTTGTAGGTCAGGTTAGTTTTGGTATGAATATAATTTTTGGACCTTCATGATTGAACTCGGCTCACTTTATTGTGAATGATCTATCTGCTACATCGGTTCTTCTTGTTTCTTTTTTGGGATGGGTTTTTGCTACTGGTTACTGGTTACATGTGTTTCAGTCTTCTTAGTTATATAAATACTTGTATCTCTAAGCTGTTTTCATTGTACATGAATTCACAGTGCTCTTCTAATAATATGATTTTTATTCTAAGCCTGTAAGGTATTTGTGCTACATCATCAGAATATATTGGCTAGGGTCTTTATCCAAATTGTAATCATGAATTCAAGGTGAATTGATTTTATTAATCATCTCAAACATCTAAACAAGAAGGAAAAAAAGTTTACCTTTGACTGTTCTAGGTCTTTCTTGTTTTTTTTTTTTTTTTTGGTCAAATATGTACCGTACTTTAAAAGACTTTTGAGGCTTAGGCAAGAGGCTCGATTTGGGCGAGGCTCAAAGGAACTCTGAAAACAAAAACGTAAATAATGAGTAGAACTTGTCTGTCATAATAATGATGATCATGATATTAAGAATAGCATTTTTTGAATCTTTTCTTAAGAAAGTGGAAATTTGGGATATGAGTTAACTTTTTATTTTCAATAATGATAATTATTAATATGTTTAGTCATGCTGGACAATGCAGTTTTATGGTTTTTATCAATGCTTTTGTGTGTTTTTTTTTAGTAAAAAAAAATCAATGCTTTTGTATTTAGATTGAGGCTGATCCCTTATTAATTTCGAGGCCTGTGCCTCACCTCTGTAAAAGAAAAGGTCTCGTGGGTGTTTTTTACTCTTATAACATTGTTTGGATATCACTTAAGCTTTATACTTGAAAGTTAACCCAAACTCTTTTTCCTCGTAGGATGAACAATAGGATTTGCAAATGATTGAACATGCTTCTATGCTGCTATTTAAGTGTTTACTGAAAATTGTGCATTTTTCTTACAATGAAAATCGTTAATTTACAAATGTAGACTGTAATTTATATGCCACACGCACAATTAGGATGTTAATTTTTTTTTTCCAAATTCTCATTTTAGGCTGATATGTGGTTGGGATATTATTCTGCTAACTTTCTTTTTTCCCTTATCCTGAATTAAATATTTTGGAGAATGATGTTTTCAAAGGTGTCAACTGTCTCCTAGGCACTTGCCTTCAGTGAGAGGCAAGATGCCTAGAGTGATTATGATCTACTCACAATAAGTCGCCCATTTGGATTGACGTTTGGTACCCACAAGTATGAATTTGTGGCAATGGCAACCAATGTGAATGCTTTACTCAAGAGATTTCAGCAGTCAGCTCTCATTTTCCCTCTTTGATAGCAAGCAAGGCACTTGCTTTTCCGTATATTTTGACTTCAGCCTTTGCCTGTTGTTTTCCATCTTGTACTGAGCTCTTCTTTCGTCCTAAAGCTATTGGTTTCCCCCCACCCCATAATTTCCTCATACTACATCTTTTTCTTTTCATTTCCCACGTTTTTTTAAAATTTATCTCCTCCTCCTTTCTAATTCAATGCTTCTTCTTCCCTCTTCTTTACTTACTTTCCATATATTTATTATTATTATTTTTGAGTTCATTGACATTTGGGGGTGGAGAGATTCAAACTTTGGACCTCTTGGTTGAGGGTACATGCTAATAACCATTGAGCTATGCTCACTTTTGCAGTTTGGTTTTTTTCTTTATTATTTATTTCTAGTGTTCTAACTTGATAGGGTGATACCTCTTTTTCTTCCTCTCCTTTTCTTTCTATTTATAGTCTGACTCCCTCTCAAACTGTCAGCAACTGATTGAAATTCCAGTCTCTTTCTTTGGGCTAGTTAATTATACTTCAACAAGCCTACAGGACAACTGCCTATCCTAGAAACTTAGATATTGTAAAATTCATAGTCTATTTACTGGTTTGTTTTGTCCGTTGAGCAGTAGCTCACCCTGGTTCATCTAATACTGCTGAAGAATGAACATCTGATAGACAAGTGGTTCTTTCCATTTGAACGATGAGGAATTTAAAATGAACAAAGAAATGGCTCCATTCTGTCTGCGCGGGGTTGTGTTTTTGAGGTGTCTTGTTTTTCCTAATTTGGTTGACATGCTTAATCACAATGTTATTCCTGTCATAATGTTAGATGTGCACTGATTTATGTGTTGTTGGTGAAATAAAAAACCTTTTCTGATTTTCTTTTGTATAAACATATGAGAATCTGTGCCTTAATTTTATTGATAGGCAGTCCGGCACAGTTTTCCTGCTTTGTAGAAGAATTTCAGAACAAGAAACTTGATGTATAGATGTGCTTAATAAACGTGGAGTTGGCATGATATAGATAATCAAGTCAAAGCTTCAATATTGCAATATATATATATATTCTTTGGACAGAAGGAAAATTGTAATAGATACAAAAGTGCAGGTTAGTTAGTGGGTTTATGTTATAGAGTCTGTTAGAGTGGTTAGGTAGAATTGCTTGTAGCAAATAATATTTTAACAAAGGGAGTGGGAAGAGAATGAGGTTAGCTAATATTGAGTATTCCATGTAGCTTGAGAATGGAGAGAATAAGGGGAGGGATCTCAAATTTCTTTCTTGTTTTGCTGTTTTTATTTTTATTTAACACAAGTATCTAAGGGGCAGTTCTGGTTATAGATGAAAAGAACCTTGTGGTGCAAAGGGAGATTTTGGAGGAGAAGATTGACATTTTTGAAATGTGTTTGTTGCAAAAATTGGTTGAATGGAGGACTTTAGTAGCTCAAAAATCCAATATGTGATTGATAAGATTGAATAAATTCAAAGAAAGATGCATTTGTTGGGAAAATCACTATGAGTAAGGTCAATATTTGGGCCATTTGGCTTACTAAGGCCCCATTTGATAACCATTTGGTTTTTGGTTTTTGGTTTTTGAAAATTATGCTTGTTTTCTCCCAAATTCCCTACAATGGTTTTCATCTTTGTTGAGGAACCATTTGAATCTCCTGCCGAATTTCAAAAACAAAAACAAGTTTTTGGAAACTACTTTTTTTTGTTTTCAAAATTTGACTTGGTTTTTTAAAACAAAGAAGAATGTAGATATTAAAACAAAGAAACTCATAGGTAGGAATAGGTGTGTATAAGCTTAATTTTCAAAAACCAAAAACCAAAAACCAAATGGTTATCAAATGGGACCTAAAGTTTTCATAATGCGAAGTTGGACTTGTGCTAGACTGGGACCCAAGATGTCAAATTTCAAGGGTCTAAGACTAAGACTAAGGTGTTTGAAGTAATTAGTTGTGGGATTCCTTTTGTGGCCTTGTTATTTTGTATGAGGTACATTCTTTCATTTTACTCAATGAAAGCTCAGTTTCTTAAGAAAAGACCAAGGTGTCTGAAGGGAGTTGGATCGGGGTAAAAATTATAAATGTAACCAAATGGCTATGAAGTATGGTTGTAGTTTGAAAATTTGTGCAATTTGGGACTTCATTATTTGAGTTTACATGCATGCGAAGGAATTTCCAAACTATTACTATCACAGCTCATCAAATTGGGGACCGCAGATCCTTTTGAACTGGACAATTTTGATGTGCTGGTTATGATGTATTCCAAGATGGGCACAACTCAGGTGGTGTTGGATCTTCAAATTTTATGATTGATATGCTAAGTCCACCTCCTGCTCGTTTGATACTCATTTGGAAGGCCCTACATAGAATTGTTTAGTGGAAATTGGAAATGGCCCTTACTTTTTGATACCAGCTACCTATAGAACTTTTGCTTCCTTAAAATATGGGGCTTGTTTTATTGTGCTGTTAATTTTTGGCATATGCTGAAATAAATTCTAAGCACTTGTCAGGATTTGGGCAGTCAAATGGGAATGTTAATGTATTCTTTTCCTTAAAGGTCAAGGAGATTTCTAGGGTGACTATTGTTACGTACTGGAGTATGGGTGAGTTAGTGGATATATGGAATGATTAGAGTTTATCAGAATGGTTGGAGAGATTAGTTTATAGCAAGTGGTTCTAAAAATAAATGGAGAGGAAGCAGGATGGGCAGGCCTGATAATGAGCGAGAACTCCAAGTAGCTTGGAATTAGGAGAATAATGGGAGAACTCAGATTTTTTACTTCTTTTCCTGTCTTTTCATCATTTTAGTACAGACACCAAATTTGTTCATCAAAGTGATAGCATGTGAAGCTTTTGATACAGGAGATAGTTTTGAAAGCACCCTGATGGCCTGATGTACATAGGAGGAATGTCTGAAGGGACATTCTTGAATATTTTAGTCCAAATATCAATATGATTATATTTCTCTCTGAATAAAATTAATTAATGTGGAATGATTTTAAAGCAGTCGATTGGTCCACTCTTTGTCTATGTTGTTGCTCTTTGAGAGGGCAAGTCTATTAAATAATTTGTACATTGCAGATTGTGGAATTGAATATGACGTAGATGTTTTGTCAATGGCAAAACTTAAGCATCTTTTAAGTGTTTGCTTTCCATCACAGTTCCTAGGAACTTCAGGTTGCTGGAGGAACTTGAACGTGGAGAAAAGGGCATTGGTGATGGTACTGTGAGCTATGGAATGGATGATGGAGATGACATTTATATGCGTTCATGGACTGGCACCATTATTGGTCCACACAATGTAATGGCTTCTGCCCTTCTTTTCAGGACTTCAAATTTAATGGCTTGTTCATGATGAAAATTTGAAAATTTATAGTTTATTAACTACCATTCATAATTCAAGGCACAATTTTTGCTCTTTGCCCAATTGTGATTATCATAACATGTTTCTCTACCCGATGTTTGGAGAAGAGCTCTTATTATAAAAAGTTGTATGAACACCTTGAGGGGGTTGGTTCTGTAAACGGTTGAAACAATAAGTGTTATTATGAGTTTTAAGCCAAACTTTTTTTTACAATTCCTATTTTATGGCGACGCATCCAGTGCAGTAAAAATTCATCATGCTTCTTTTTTCCTTGCAGACGGTACATGAAGGTAGAATTTATCAATTGAAGCTGTTCTGTGATAAAGATTACCCTGATAAGCCCCCAAGTGTTCGTTTTCATTCAAGAGTCAACATGACATGCGTGAACCATGAAACTGGAGTGGTATCTCTGATTTCATTCACATATAATTGTATATAGTGTTTTCAGAATTTTAGCTCCGATAGCAGCAAGTTCATCGACATATTATCATTTACCTACCTAGATGATTTTGTTAACCAATTTTGATCTTCTTCTCTTTGAAGCTGATTATGTTCTGTTACGTGATGATTGATTTCCAACAGGTCGAGTCAAAGAAATTTGGACTTCTTGCAAATTGGCAGCGAGAGTACACCATGGAGGATATACTCACACAGCTGAAAAAGGAAATGGCAGCCCCACATAACCGAAAGCTGGTCCAACCTCCAGAAGGCACCTATTTCTAGTCTCAAGATCATGTACACATGATCATATGGTGTGCAATACGCAAATATAGTTTGCAATGCTCTGTGTAATCCTGTGCAAGTTGAGCACATTTCAGGAAAGAACCAAAATCTTGATGATTTGCATTGCTTCATCGTTGATCAATAGTCTTTTCTTGTCAATCTGTGTTAAAGGGATGGTCTTTTAATGATGGAAATGTATCGAGTACAAATTTACCCAATAGTATTATCTAATTTGAGCGTTGGTTGTTTGCTGCAATACTCCTCTCTCTCTCTCTCTAGTCAAGCGTGAAAGACAAGAAAGGTGTCTCCAAGGAAATTTGTTCAACATTCTTCAGTTGACAATATGTCTGTTTTTCTTCAAGTCAGAAGTGGAATGTTTTTATCAACTTCAATTTTACTTTAATGCTCCCAGATTCATTGGAGTTAATGTTCTATATGCTTGTTGGTTGGAAGTAACAATTTTGGAATAACAGGGACGTCTCCTGTGTCGTGCTGCCTAAGGCGATGAAAAGTGTGGCTTTGATTCTTACAGCCAACCAATTTGGAATGTAAAATCCAACGTCCACACTCCATAGCCTTTCAAGAAATCGGCAATTTGCCTTATAACACATACAGAACAGTTCCAGAATGTCGGTATGGTTTCAACTTTACATCTGTTATATATCCTTTGATTCATGAAAAATGCTTTTTTAATTGCTACAGTAATCTCACTAGATTCCAGTCAAATCTAAATAGTCTCATTGGATTATTGTGCTATAAGTTTCTTATATCCATTGCTGCAATTTTTAACTAGGACACCATGACTATTCTGTTGTCAGCCTATTATCTTTCTCAATGAACTGCAGAGATGTTGACTTGAATGAAATGTTAGTGTTGTTTAACTCTATAAACTTTTAAGGTCTTTCATTTACATTAGAAGTAGAAGGAGAAAGGTTGATATCAGTTGTGTCCCTACACAAATCTTGACGGGGTGGGCACGGTGGTCCTTTCCTCGACTTGCATTACGAAAAAAGATAGCATCTTTAGTTATCTTCTCTTCTTCCATTGTATGCATAAGATGATGAGAAATCTTCAATACATAAACGCCCAAAAGCAATAGCATATTTGACTAGAAGCTATTAAGCTACAAGTTAAGTTCTCATGTCAATCAGAAGAGAGACCAAAGAAAAGTGCCTTTGGACAGTAGAATACTGCAAACTGATGCAGAGTAGGACACCCCCACCAAGCTGTAATTTGTTTGCTACCCTTATGGTTTCAAATGCTTACTGAATCTTATTATTAGGATCTTTTATACAATGTTTTGAATGGTTTATTAGGATGACAAGGAAATATACCCTATATTTTGTTTGGATATGGTGTAATCTGGACCACCATTAAGGTTAGCAGAGCCATGGCCATGGTCCCCAAAAATTAATCATGGCTTTCTGGTATGGCAAGTTGGCAACAGAAACCCATTTGCTTGAGGCATGAAAACATTCCCTTTTTTATTTGCTTTTGGTTTGTGAATGTTTGGACATATAGGGAAATAGGAACATTTTCATGTAATGCAGATAGGGCTGTGTTTAGTATTGAACATGAGCCTAGGATTGACCAAAAATTGCAAAAATACTATGATGTTTGTCATGAAATTGTTGGAAAAGTTGAGGGGAGTTGTCAAATGCATCAAATCAAATAATTGATTTGGTGGACAAGTTTGTCAGTTGTATCAAATCTGTTTTTGATCATCTGCAGTTCTTTCGTTGGAAGGATTTTTAGTTCTTTAAGATAGAACTCTTTAGATTTCAGAGCTTCAAATATTTCCATTTGTTTTTTTTTTCCTCGTTCAATTCTTCATGAAATTTTTGTTATCTCAAATACTATCACATGAATATGTAATCTAAAAAATTGATATTTTCTTCTATATATTTGAGTTGTTTTCTTATGTATAAAGTAGTCCCCACTCTAATATAGAGAACCATTGACAAAAGGGAGGCTGTAATACACAGTATATTACACATTAAGAAGACTACAAAACAATTTCGTTTCACGAGAATAGACTAAATTGTCCACTTGATATTGACCTAGTTCTTCCCCATTGGACATTTCAACTCTAGTGTTTTTTACCCTATTTTGATACCATAAATTGATAGACTATTTCGGGAATTGAACAAAAAAAAAAACATTTTTGATTTTGAGATAATTTGTTGATGTGACCAAACAAATTACAAGGCTTTTGACTAGCAAGTTCATGATTCTACATCTATATCATGCAAAATTAAACTTAAAAGGACTAAGAAGTTAAACAAAATTCAAAGGATAATACTATCCCTCATTAGTTGGTAGAAATCCATCCACTATTATGTTTTTGATAACTAAAAGAGAAGAATGAGAAAGAAGAGATTTTTGTTTTTTCCTAAAAAATAACTGTCAAATCTTTAATGGTGCAGAGTAAGTAGATTCTCATATCATTTTGTGTTAAGTAGTGTCCATCACGTTCATTGCAAATTAAGAGTCCTTATAAACTCTTAAAACAAATCCAACCTAATATAGTACTTAGCAATCAACCAAAACGTTCATCGGAGAATAACACAAAAACACCGGTCCATGGTATTATTATCTTCAACTTTATGGTAATTCTATTTCTCTCCTATCTTTTTGCATTCCCACCTCAAAATTGAAGTCTAAGCAAAACATCCAACTTCATGAAAACTAATGACTTCTTAGCAAAACTATAGTATGTTATGAATGTATAAAATATAGTATGGAACCACATGCCATAAAGAAAGAACATGACTCAAATGGGAATCCATATGAATCACTTGATATTTAATTAATTTCAAAGAGAAAGAGAAAAAATGAAAAAAAAAAAAAAAAAAAAAAAAGGGGTCACTTTCAAAAAGATGTAAATCCATTGGGTTGGGGTTGGGGGAGGCTCGTGATAGAGGGTTGCTTGTAGGATAAATCCACCAAATTTTGGACCCACAAATTTCTCCATTTGATTGATAGGTTTTGAATCCCAATCCCTTCTCTTCAATGCTCTTTCTTATTCTTCAAATTCTCAAACCAACACTAATTTCCATAATTCACCTTTCAAATTTTTTGACAAGTCTTTCACTAAGATTTTTTGTGACATATGTATGGACACTGCATGCCCTTATTACGATAGATTCTTTATTTTTTTATACCAATATGTTGGGATCAATCGTGGAGCGTAGTGTTAAGAGGAGAAAACTAACTACTGGATCGCCGTTGTTGTGGATAGAACGAGACAAAATTTTTAAGGTGTTTATGATGTGTTTTAATTCAAGAAGTGAAAGGTTAAATGAGGATCTCAAAATATAGATTCAAACGAGACCATGTTAGCAAGGCTAGAGTTCAGAGAGAAGATGGGTGAAATACTTGAGATGGTGTATGCCTCTTTCATGTTTTTTAGAAGTAGCAAAATTTATTTTAATTACAATAAATTTGTCTAAACTTTATGGGCTTCTTTTTTTTCTCTATTTTATTTTCTAATTTGTAAAAGATAGGAAAATCTATTTACCATTCTAATATAAAATAATAAAGATCAAAGATAGAAACTTTAGTATAAGAACAGCTTAAATGTATGAATATTAGTGTAGAGATTAAACAAAATCTTAAAAAAGAAAAAAAAAATCAACCAAAAACATTTTTGCTTGGGTAATTCAATTTATGGTACTAAGAACAAAAACTGAAAGCAACAAAAAGATTCCTTCTTTATCTCTTATAATTTCCTTTATATAAAAAAAAAAAATGGTCCTTTAGATAGTTCATGATATTTTAAAATTTTATTCTATTCAAGATAAATAAACTTTAAATATATTTGAATTAATTTTTGTCAAACTAATCTAGTAATCATCACAACAATACTTGGTCTCACTCAACTTTTTTTGTATATACAAATTTGAGTTATACTTAATTTAAATTGATAAGTACAAACTAATTAGACATAAAATGTCATTTTATAAATTCATAAAAGGGAACTATAAACAAGGATAAATAAATAAAAAAAAATTATCATTATTGTAAGTTGAATTCCTAGTGACATTCAAGATGTCACATCACTCTTTTTCATGCCACATGAATTTCTCTCTCACACCTCTCTCTATCTCTCTTGACAATTTTCTAAAATAAATTATATAGTCCCACTCTTGACAATTTTCTACCAAATTTAAATTTTATTATGAGTATTTCATCCAATTTTTTTTTCTCATTTTTTTTCTTGTCTATTACATTATTAAAGTTAGTTTGTGAATATTATGTGCTTAACATTAATATATTTTTTTTTCCATTTAGATTTTGTGCTCTTTACATTAATCTATTAAAATTTTTAAGATACTATAATTACATTTAAAATTTAAATATTAAGCATAATTCAACCCAAAAAAATAACCTTTTTAAAAGAAAAAAGAAAAACTCAAAACATAAATTGAAGAAGGGGAAAAAGGAAAAGGACAACTTGGAAGAAATTGTTAACAAGGGTATGAGTTTTAACCGTTATTTAATATATATATACACACATCACATGTGATTGAGAATTCAAATATAAATTTTATATGCTTGAATTGTCATAAGCTCATATCGAAAAAATATAGATGATTAATCTTATATGCTTGAATTGACATAATATAAATTTTAACATTTTATGCACTTAAAGTTTAATAGTTAAGACAATAAATTATTAGGGGCAGTTGCAAGAATAGCAAAAAATAATATGGAATTTGCAACCATGTCATCAGTTTTTAATGTTGCAAATATAGCAAAAAAACATGGGCCCGCCTAAGCATTAAAGTTGAAAAGTCAAAAAAACCCCTAAAACACGCTGGAATTTTAAAAAATATATCAATGGTGTTATTGATATACTGTATATCAGGTACACGCTGGAATGATGTGACAATGATGTGGTGGTGTTAATTTCAAAATTTAAACACCACCACATCATTGTCACATCATTCTTTAGCAACTCTTCTAGGCCAAAAAAAAAAAAAAAAAACATTCAAAAGTTTTGAATTTTTCTTGTACACAAGTTATGACATATCTTTTTTATTATATTTGTCTTTTCTAAAAATCATATGTGGATTGCTTCAAAATATTTAATGGCTTTTATTTATTAGACAACTTACTTGTTTGGATTTTAGCCATTATTATTGATGTTGTTATAATTTGAAAAAAAAGTTTTATGATATATATATTCTTACCTTAACCAATTCTAATTACTTTAAGTATTTAACTTCATCAAATAAATCAAATCTTAAACTTGATAAGTTGTGAAATGTAACTAGAAAACCTTACAAAATTCAACCAATAAAACATACTCACACTTAAGCTATAAACGGAATCAAATTAGGTGAATATTCAAATTATTCATGAAATTAAATAGGTAAAAAGAGTTGCCAAAAAAAAAATAATAATAATAATAACATATACTCACAAAAATATTTTTATCTTGTCAAAAGAATGGTTGTATCTAAACACAAATTAAAAAAAAAAAAATATTAGTGTCACCATCTATTTAAGTTGGTTCAATTTGATGATGAAAAAAAAACTTATGGTTAAAATTATAGTTGTTTAGCCAAGTACACGAGTAAAAAAAAAAAAAAAAAAGGTAATATTTAGGATCGGTTGCAAGGATAGCAAATATGGGACAAAGTAATTGCAAATCTAGCCGTCCGCAAAAAAAAATTGCAAAAATTAAAAAATCTGAGGGTGGGCATGTTACATTTACTAAAATACCCCTCCCTAAGATTTTCTATCACAAGATTTCTATCACTAATAGATTCTATCAGTGATAAAAAGATTTTCTATCACTGATAGACATTTATCAGTGATAGAAGATTTCTATCCGTGATCGAAATCTTCTATCACCATTGAAAATTATAAATGATAGAAGATTTCTATCAGTGATAGATATTTTTCTATCATTTCTATCCGTGTTTGGTTATTGGTTATTGTTGTTTGGTTTTTGCTTTCCAGTGTTTGATTTCTTAACGGTTCGTTTTTGCTTTATTTTTCAATGCTCAATTTCACCATGTATCACCATCACTGATAGAAACAAAAGATCTTCTATCACTGAAACAAATCTATCCGTGATAGAAGATTTTTTTTTTTTTTTTATATAAAACTATCAGTGATAGAAGAAGATTTCTATCAGTGATAGAAATCTTCTATCAACAATAAATTTCTATAACTATGTCTTTATATGTATATAAAAAAAATGAATATATCACTACATTAGAACAATATTCTATAGCTGATAGATTCTATCCGTCAGCAATAAAATTCTATCACTGATAGATTCTATCACAAGATGACAGAATTCTATCGTTGATAGATTCTATCAATCAATCAACTAGAAAAATAATTCTATCACTAGATTTTTATCACTAGATTTCTATCGATGATAGATTCTATCAATGATAGAAATCTATCATTGGAGACAAAATTCTATCGGCGATAGATTCAATCTCAGCCAGCGATAGAATTCTATCACTGATAGAACTTCATCGCTGGATTGACAGAATTCTATCGGTGATAGATTCTATCAGCCAGCAATGGAATTCTATCGTTGATAGATTCTATCAATCAGCGATAGAATTCTATAACTGATAGATTCTATCAGCCGGTGATAGAATTCTATCGCTCTATCATTGATAGAAAATATCAATATCGAACAAATGAAGAGAAGAGAAGATTGAAATAGAGGAAGGACAAAGAAGAGGAAGAAAACAATGAAAAAAAAAGGAAAACGAAACAGAAGAGAAGAAAACGATGATGGAAGGGGAAAAAAAAGAAGAACAATCGAGAAAAAGAGAAGACAACTCTGTAAGGGCCGAAGAAGCTGATCGAATCTGAGATCCACGAGAAGATGCGAAAAATTCTCAGACCGAAGAAGAAGACGATTGAAATCGATCCACGAGAAGAGATGATCGAAGCTAATGATGATCGACTGAAGAAGAAGACGACGACGACGACGACGAAATCAAAAATGGGCAAAAAAAGGGAAAAAATTCTCAGACCAAAGAAGAATACGATTGAAACTGATCCAAGAGAAGTGATGATGATTAACTAAAGAACGAGAAGAGGACAAACCTGATGATGATCGACCAAATCAGAAAAAAAAAATGAAGAAGAAGAAACCAGATACAACCGAAAAAGGAAAAAAAAAAACAAAACGGAAAAGGAGGATGCACGCCAAAATCAAAACAAAGGCAAAAAAGGAATTTAAAAAAAAAATGATTTAAAAGCTTTGCTATATTTGCAATTTTTTATAAAACTTACTATAATTGCAATTAACCATTAGAGTTTTGTCATCCATTACAATTAACCTAATATTTAAGAGCTCTCATTTCAACTGTTTTATTATTTTTTAAAAAAAAATCTTTAAGAATAAACTCATTTACTTTTTTTTTTTTTTTTTTTTTTGAGTTCCATTTACTCATCATTTAGAGTAAATAAGTTTATTTTTAAAAATTATAGAACTAAAAAAGAATAGTTATCCAGTGGCCCATCATGAAACCATTTTTAAGAAGGTGTTTTTATTTTTAAAAATTTGGCTATGAATTCGAAAAATACTTTTTAAATTAAAATTACAAATATAGCCCATAGAATTTGCAGCCGTCCATTTTCAAATTTACAGAGAACTAACAATAGTAAGCTATCTCACATGTGTTAAAAAACACATATATTATTTTATAATAAAATATAAAATATTGACTAATTTAAAACACACTGCTTTACCATATTATTGTGTAAAAATTCTACCTCAGAAACAGTAAAAAGAAAAGAAAAACAAAACAAATATAGTATAACTGACTATTGATTAACATAAACTTTGATTTTTGGATTTTAGTTTTTGAGAATTAAACTTATAATTTTTTTTAATCTACTCTTCTTTTCATGTTTCCAAAAATCAAGTCTAGTTTTCAAAATCTTGTTTTTATTTTTGAGATTTGGTTAGAAATTCAAATATATCTTTAACAAAAATAAAAATCATGGTAAAAAATTTAGAAGAAAACAAGCATAAATTTTTAAAATCAAATGATTACCAAATGAGTATTAGTTTTTTTTTAAAAAAAATAAGGGTCTATTTTATCAAAGACAATGTTTTGAAAATTTTAACTTATTTATCACCAAAACTTTCCTAGTCCTTTTCATTTTTAAACTTCTAACCAAATTTCATTTTTTTTTTAAAAAAAAAAACGTTTACCTTATTCTATTTCAAAAATTCAGTTTGGATTTCAAAAACTAAGAAAAAGAGATTAAATTTTTTAGAGAACAATAAATGATTACATAAATTTGAATTATAGAAAAGTGAAATGTTAATTAGCACCTAAGTTTGTTTCGATTGAGTTGATATGACTTAAAAAGTTTTAATTTAGTCTCTATACCATAGTTTTTTTTTTCCTTTTTTTGAGTTCATCAACATTTGAAATGGGAGATTCGAACTTCTTAGTCGAGATTACATACTAATTACCGCTTTAATTTAGTCTCTATACCATAGTCAAACCTCATAAATTATACGAGAGGTATAACATGTTTAAATTCATATTACAACAATTAATATTTTCTATTTAGTTTTTTTTTTTTTTATAGAAATATTTTCTATTTAGTTGATAGTATATTAATTGATAGTATTAAAGTACTAACTTAAACATAGTTGTAACCTAAAGATTAGAAATTTAGATCTCTACCTTCACATATAAAATTTAATTATATCATATGAACCAAATTGAAAATAAGCTAAAATCAAAGGTTGAAGGTGTGGTAGATTCCAAATTGGTAATTTAACTTTAAATTTGTTTTTTCTCAAAGGAAAACAAAAAAACAAAAACAAAAAAGTGAAATATATTTGTTTTACTTTTAGTCATTAAATAACCTTAAATAAGCCTCCTTTATATTTCACCTTCCTCCTCCATCTCCTCCATCTGCCTCCTCAAAATCTCTCTCTCTCTCACTGACCCGCCATTAATGTCCCTCAGACAAAAGCTCAAATTTTGAAGCTCCAAATCAAATTCGAAACCCTTTTTCAAAGAAAGCCCAAATCACAAAACCAGTTTCAGAGACATTATGTTAATCAACAAGAAGAAGAAGACGATGATGATGATGAAGCTGCCGTCTCTCTTCAAATCCTCTCCAGACGACAAGTCGACCTGGCCCTGGCCGTCATGTCGCCAGCCAAGAACCCTCTCTTTCCGAGCCAACGCCGCCGTCGCCGCCGCCGCTGCGGCGGCGACAGACTCCTCGGATTCCGTCTTCACACTCTCGTCCGAGTCCTCCGGCAGCCTCTCGACGGCGTCGGATTTCTCCGGCGGCGACCCAATAGAGAGAATGATCCGAGGCCTCCGGTCGGAGAGACTGCTGTTCGAGCCGGCCGGAAAATCAAGCTCGATTCTGAAAGAGGAGGAAAACGGCGGCGTGTCGGCGCCGTTGAAGGAGGGGACGACGGTGCTGTCGATGGATTCCGACGACCCGTTTTCGGATTTTAGAAAATCGATGGAGGAGATGGTGGAGGCGCATGGGATGAAGGATTGGGAGAGCTTGGAGGAGCTTTTGAGTTGGTATTTGAGAGTTAATGGAAGAAAGAACCATGGATTTATTCTTGGAGCTTTTGTTGATTTATTGGTCACTCTTGCAATGGCGGCGGCTTCTTCTTCTTCAAAAATTTCTGAGAAATTTGTAATTTCTCCATTGTTGGATGTCGGTGTTCGATGTTCTTCATCTTGTTCGTCGTTATCGTCGTCGTCATCTTCATCTTCTTCTTTCTTACCTTGTGTATCCTCATCCATGGAGATTGAGGAGATCACTTCATTAGATGAAGAACATCATCATCATCTTTTCTCTTGATTTTTTTTCTTTTTTAAAAATGTTTAGTATTGTTATTAGAAGTAATTAGATTATTTCTTTGAATCAACGTATCCGCTAAATTTTGTTAGTGTTACATATTTGCATATTATTTTGTAGGAAAGACTTGCCTAGTAAAATCTACTTATCAATTAAATGTAATATAAACGTACTAATGAAAATTTACGGATATTCTTGATTGATGTGTAAGTAAGCTTTTTTTTCCTTATTTGGTACTTTGTAAATACGTTTTAAATAGAAATGAAAAATAGTAACATCTTTTATGGGGTTGAATTTTATTGTGTAGATGGTGATGGAATTTTCAATCTTAAAAAAGTGTCTTATCTATTAAATTATATTTAAATTAACATAAATGGTCTAATTTTAAATTTGATACGAGTAATATAGTTACATCAAATCATCAATAAAATCTAATTTTAAAAAATTAATGCAAAAAAAGAAATGAAATAGTTATGGAATTTTAAGATTAATATACATATTAAAATATTTTATTTAACAGTGATGTACGATTAACTACATGGTATGAATTTATAAAGCTCAACTTTCAAGTTTTAAAAATGTTGGTTCTCATTTGAATAAATATATTCTACATTTCTATCCTCAAAATAAAATATGATATATAATTTAAGTAATTGTATTGTATTATTTTCTTATGTTTTGTGTGCGGAATTATTTTAAGATTTTTTTATACGGGAATTATTCATGGGAATTTTTATTTAGATTAATATTATATTTGAAACATTAATATTAATAATTGATTTAGTAAATTAAGGTCAAACTACGCCAAATTAATTTTTCAAAAAAAAAAAAAAAACTACGCCAATTTATTTATTTTTTAATTTTATTTTTCGTAAAATTGATATTTTGCTTTAACGGCATTCTGTTATTAATGCAATCTGATACCATCAAATCTATAAAAACGACCAACTCTTATTCATTATTAAATTTCATTTATTTAAAGTGAAGTAGTTGATCCTCTGCAACACGTCTCATTCTATAATAAAGTATGAGTAATTAATGCACCAATAGATGCCTTACACGTGGATGATTGGACGGACAGGATTTCTGAAGTCATGGAGCGACGAACAATCATAGCCATTGATTTTTGAAATTGGAAGGTCGTTGTCAATTTTGCAGTTTCAGCAGACCCTTTGGCACAATCTCTATTTGTATTATAATATTTATATATATATTGATTTGTTTGTCAGATAAAATTATAATTTCAAATGTAGTTGTGGTCATTAATTTTTATTACATTTTATTTTTATCGTTTAAAAATTTAAAATTTGAATTTTATCCATCAAATTTTATGAAGTTGCACATTTAGTTCCTACCTGATTGTTGATGGTCAAATTTGGACGGGAAGAACTCACCTGACCTTCACGTGCCACCAACGATAAATTTATTTGAAGAGAGGAAGACGTAGCTTGCAAGACAGAAGAAACCTGCACAGTGGTGTGGTGCTTGTCACACTGCCTCGATACTTAAATCAAAAAGCTGGAGGAGGAGAGCAAGAGAGCAAGAGGAGAAGTAGAGTCCAGAGAATAGAGTTTGGGATCCCCTCTTCAGTGACGAATAAGGGTTTAAATATTTGTTCCTGCTCTAGGGTTTCTAGGGTTTCGGAGACAATTCAGACTGAACCAGGTAGAAACGGGGCGGCCATGGGCACTAGGAACTGAACGGAGGCGGAAGGACTCGACATCGACCCAAGGTCGAGGCTGGCCCTGGGGGTTGGGCCAAGGCCCAATCCCTCCGGCCTTGGCCCAACCCTTTGGCTTGTTTCTCCTTCTAGGTCTGTCTTCTTGTCGTGTCTTCGAGTTTGTACCGTGTTGCCTTCGTCCACTCCTCATATTTCGGAATGATCCAAAATTATCCATAACAATGATAATATTTTGTCTATAAATTATTTTCATGTGGAAACCTCTATAATGAAATTAAAAGATTAAAATTTAGATTTTAAAGAAGAAACAAAAATAGATGGTGAATTGAAATTAAAGGACAAAATGTAACTTTCACAAGTTTGGTAAACAAAGTAGGTTTCATTATTTCTAAGAAGCAACCATAGTACCTATTATTTTTAGGCCAAAGGTTAGAAAATATAATTTATATATAGCTTTAAATATACAACAACCATTTAAAATTATTTATATAAAAATAGTAAAATTTACTTAATAATCTTGAATGAATATGGAAGTTTACTCCATAATCGGAACATATAAATAATTTATTCTTTATGTAATTATTAGCGTGAGAAAGGGATTAATGACATGGTGAACAAAATTAAATCATATTCAAGAATTTATGTATTAAAAAGGATTTGATAGGATATTAAAAAGAGGAGGGAAAAAAATGAAAGATGGGATAAAAGAGAGAGAATAATATGTGAAAAGGATAAAGTTTTTATAGGACCATAAATAAAAGGTCCAATATATACGATAGAACAAAAATCCATAGTTTTCATTTGGACCATGCATTCAGATTTCAGATTTTCTAATTGGCTATAAATAATAAATTTGAAATGAAAATGAAAATATTAATGTTTTTTTTAAAAAAAAATAAAAATAAAAAAAGGGGATATTGCAAGGTGGGCAAATGAGCTACATGTTGAAAGAAAAAACAAACTGCAGGAATTATTCTTAACGTATGATAAGAAAGTCCCTATCTTTCTATATATGAATATCTTTAAATTTATATTTTTTTAAAAAAAAAGCATGAGGAATTTAAGATAAAGTTTAAATTAATAGCAGTAAGGGTTTGAATTTTGAATTATGTCCCACGATGTCATTTTAAAATATGGATATCCTCTCTCGTTGGAATATGTTGTACATGCTCTCATTAGAGACTATGTTTGGATTTACAAAAGAACAAAAGAACATTTCCAATATAGAAAAATCCTAAACTTTAAGATAGTTACTTGTACAATCTCATATACAGTACAAATTTCATAACTCAGATTGAGGTAACAAACAATCTCCTCGAGATTCATCGGTGATCTCTTCTAAACACGATGAGTCTTTTTTTTAATTTTTTTCCACTTCAACAAAATTATCAAACATCATAAAAAGAAATGTCAAAGATGTCTACAATAAGACTATTCTAAAAGCTAAATGGATATATTATATCATCTCAAATATAAAAAGTGTTTTACATTAAAAATTAGAGCTAATTATATAGTAAAGACATGATTTTTTTTTTTTTTTTTTTTTGAGTTTTAAAGACATTAAAAAAAGGAAAATTGTTTCCCTGAAATATGGAGACCATATTTAGACAAAGACAGCCACACATCTAATAACATGGATTTCATACCATAACATATAAAAAAATCAAGAATCTTTTATGAACATTATAATTTGAAGAAATTTTTAGACACAAATTTAAAGAAGAAAAAAAAAAGTAATCAATACAATGAGCTACTTTTAGTGTGAATGAAGATTAAATATATTTTTTAAAAAAGAAACATTTTATAAATTTAATTAAAGTTTTTTAATACCGCCAAAGTTGAAAATAAGAGGGAGAAGTAATTTTTTTTTTTTTTTTTTTTTTGAGAGAGCTTCGAACATGGGAGATTGTAGGTTGAGCGGCGAAGCTTCTAATCCCTGTGCTCATTGAAATTTTAAACAAAAATTTTGATATTTTAACACCATGATTTATGCAAAATATTAATTATTTATATCAATATGTTAATTTTAAATAATCATAACTTGTGCTCTTTTTTCTAGGTTCCTGCACTTCCCCATGTGCAACATATTTTCTTAATTACATATCCAATTAATTACACTAATCCAAATGATTATATGTATTATTCAACTTCACCACCCATTCACCAAACTTCTTTTCTTAAAAAAAAAAAAAAAAAAAAAAATTGTCTTTATTTATACTTGACCTAGATTTGAATAATTCATGGTAAAATTATACTTATATTGAAAATATATCAATTTGCTCAAACATCATAATAAAATTGATGAAATTGAAAATCTAAAGTTAAAGTTGGAACGAAGATGATTTGAAAGGATTAGTATACCAACTAATTAAATTAATTAATGAAATTAGAAAATATTAATTAACAAGTGTAGAAGGAAGTTGGTAATTGCAATTAAGGGTAGTTGGAGGGTAGTTGTTGGTATTAAGCCTAAAAGAAAAATAGTCCGGAAATTTATGTCCATGTTTTCCTCTTCACAAGTTTTCACTAATCCATGTAAGAGTTTCCAATTATATAATTTTAAAATCTTATGAGACAATGTTCACTAAAAGAAGCTTTTATAATAATATAATGTGGGGTTTGATGCTCAATCTTATTCAAATCCACACTTCAAAACAAAATCTTTTTTTTTTTTTTTTCTTTTGTTGACAGGGAAAAGAGAGAGAAATGGATAACATAGGTCCATTATTTGGATTTTAATTTAAAACTTAGTGCAAATTACATACCCAAAAATCATTGACCTTAAATTTTCAATATACTAATCCCAAGATGGGTGATGAATAAAACCCATCACAATTTATATATACTTTTCATTAGTGATAAGAAAGAGCAAATCATCTTGCAAGGAATGAAGAAACCTTTTAATTATGTAGAGCCATAAGGACTCCAATATTGATTGCTTGCAATCTACCGAGTGTGTTTTTGAGTTAACTACATTCTATACTGGGATGTTCTTTTTCAATGTGGGGATTCGTCCCTTAACCAGCTAAAGAATCCCTGTTTAGGAGGGAAACAAAGAATACATAGAATGGAGGAAAAAAAAAATCCTCAAAAGTTAAACAGGGATGGAGAATATATTTTCGTCTCCAATTCTCACCCCTACCCCATTTCCCAACCCCACCTTGCGAGTTCCTCACAGGGAATCCCTATCGAAGAATTTTGTGGGGACTGGAAATTAAATGGGGGACAAGGATGAGGATGGGGAAGTTATCCCCATGCATGCCCCGTGAACGTCCCTACTATACAACAAACACCTAACTTGAGCATCAACGCCTCTTAAGTCGACATCACAACAGTGTCACTAACTTCTTAATCTTTGTACTTGTTTTCTTAAAGCGAGACACTACATCTTTTAGTGTATAGTATTATATTAATTTAAACGACTATAGGAGCTTCTACCCACATGAATAAAAATATTAATAGTGTATAGTGGGTGAAGAGATGATTGGTTAGGAGTGTAAGGGGAGGGCAAGGGCATGTGATAGTTTAGATATTAGAGACAAAAGAAGCAAACAGTCTGCAGGAATTTTAATGATACAGTGATAGTATAGTAATTAGTGAGGGAGAAAGAGAAGAGAAGAGAATCCCTCTCATTTTCCAAAGAACATTATTATTATTAATATTATTATTTATTTTGGTATTGTTTTTTTTTTTTTTTTTTTGAATGAAGTGAAGAGATTGTGACCAAACAGCGTAGAAGGCTGTGTGTGTTTTTACATTTTCCAACTTATGTTTTGTGTTTTTGTTTTGCATTTAATGCTCTTCTCTTTCGCCGATGAAATCGAATCATCATCTCGAATCCTATCTTTTTTTTTTTTTTTTTTTTTTCCCTCCATCTTTACTTTTGAATCCTTTTTCTTTTTAATTTCCTTTCTTCCAAGGAAAAATTTAACCCTCCCTTCATTTAAATTTTTAAATTAATATTTGAAGGTGGGTATAGAAAAAGAAATAATTAACAATTTCATTGTTGATGACAATCTCGAACATAGCTCAATTGGTTAAAATATATATTTTCGAGTTTTTGAATTGTTCCATTTCAAACTTAATGTTGAACTCTAGAAGAAAGACAACCAACCATCGTCATATATCTAGCTACAATGTTAAGGTATTGTCTAATTTTAGGGCATAAACTATCATGGTTTTGCCTTTTGGTCGTTTCACAAGATCTCTTATTAGTGACAATATTGTCTCTATCCCCTATCTTTATATCATGGATAGTTCAATTTCCTAACCAACAACAATCTTTCCCTCAAACAAAATACCACGGAGCGTTCTCTTAAATAGTCATCCATTTGTTTAACTCTCAAGCTTCACCAAGAGTTTGCTCATATTCAGACCCAACTTCTCTTTTCCAAAGTACACTGTCTGTCTGGTAGATATCTGGTAGAGCTTCACCACAAATCACATCGTAAGATTTATGGTGTTGACACCTTTTTATCATACCTTTAATAGTTTTCTCCCAACTAATCATACATGTTTGACATTTGTATACCAAGACCAAGAGTTTGTTGTTAACACGATTGATAATAAGTTAACGTGACTATAAATTTTGGATAAAAATAGAGACAGGTAACAACTAGTCGAACAACTTACAAATTTAATGAAGAAACATGAATAAAAATTTATATACCAACTCAATAGCTAATTAGTAGTTGAGATATCTATTTCTTTTCCAAAGGTTGAAGTCCTAAATTTGTTGAACTAAAAAATAAATTATACTATAATAATCCTAATTTTGACTAGGCTGTTTAATTTGATTGATTGTTAGTCTCAAATCTAATTCAATTTAAGCTATATTTTATCATTTGTTTGTAATTTGTAATTGCAAGGGATTGTTCCCCAAGCACAACATAACAAGTGACAATTATACCCCAATAAATAATAAAATATCAACAATTTTTTTCTTCATTTTAATTCCTAACCATAAGGGTAAAAATCATATCAACAAAGAGAAACTGTAATCAAGGGGTATTATTATTATTATTGAAAGAGAACACCAGCAAAGGGTAAAACTGTAATATGGGAGAAATTGGGTTATGAATTGAGTTATAGTTATACGTAATTGGGCCTACTGAAATATTTGAAGCCCATCTTAAACACATGGGCCCAAAATTGAACACAAAGTCAAAGTGGGCCAATGATTGGTATGAGAAACGAAGTACGAACGTCAGATATGTCTCTACAAATTATAGTTACGTCATAAATTTCGTTTTAAACATCATTTATAGCGATCATTTTAAATGTCAAAAATGTTTTCAAATAGGTTAAATTTAAAAGAACCTTCTAACTCATACTCAAATATTAATGTTATTAAAGAATATTTTTAAGAAAAGTAATAATATTTAGAAGTGATTTTTCAAAAAGTAATAAATAAATGTTTCATTAAATACTTTTAGATTTAGATAAACTATAACATTTTCATTGACATATTTCCATCTATATTGTATCAAAATTTTCATTATATTATAGAAAAATCAATGAAATATAATGAAAATAGGAACAATATATCATTAAAATAAAAATGATCTTAATAATACGAAATTTTATCAAATTTAAAGTGTGAAATGCTTATTTTTTTTTATTAAAATATTTTTAATGAATATTTTCTTTTTACAATTTTCTCAAAAGTATCTATTGACATCGATATTTTATCAATATTTTCATCCGTTTAAAATTTTGGTTTTAAGCTTAACTTTATCTTCCACACCTTTTTCACCTTTAATTACTCTCTTATAATATCTCACTCTTTCACCAACTTCTTTCATTTTTTGTTAATTAGTTTTGAAATGAAACCTCATATTATCTAATAATAAGTAATTTCGATTAAAATACCCATCCAAGAAAAACTTCATAGAAAAAAAAACTATTTGCACCTTTAAGGAGTTGAAAGTATTTTTGAAGTGCTTTTCCACGACGTAGTTGAGCCAAGAATTTTATACAAGTTCTTTAATCGATTAAAAAAAAAAAAAAGGCTTTAAGGTACTCTTTTAACCATTTAAAAAATATATTTTTACCTTATTATTTGGAAAATAGCTAAAAAAGTAAAAGAGTACTTTAGTCTAAGGAACTAGAAGAAGAAGTGTAAGTTTAGCCCCCAAAGAAATTGAAAGAAGAAGAAGATGAAAGATGTAGTTGGTCTAGCCCATTTAATTTTAGTATGTTCAAATTTCTTTTTAAGGTTTTTCAAAAAAAAAAAAAAAAAAAAAAAGATCTTTATTAAGGAAGAGGGAATTTTATTGAGGTTGAGTTTGAGAAGTACTTGGCCTTCGAAAAATGATTATTATTTTTTTTAAATAAAAAAAATGTATTAATTTTTAAGTTAAAAGCATTGATTTATTTTGTAAGCTATTTTTAGAATTTGTCGAGCTGTTTTTATTTATAAAAGAAAATTTTTAATTTTATACCACAACCAAAGACTTAGGTCTGTTTGATATCTATTTGGTTTTTAGTTTTTGACTTTTGAAAATTATGTTTGTTTTCTCCTAAATTTCTTACCATGATTTTCATCTTTGTTAAGGATACATTTGAATTTCTAACCAAATTTCAAAAACACAAAAACAAAATTTTGAAAACTACTTTTTTAGAGTTTTAAAAAATTGGCTTGATTTTTTAAAACATAAGGAAGAAGGTGCATAAAAAAACAAAGAAACTTATAGGTAAAAAAAAAAAAATGGTTATCAAACGAAACCTTAGTTTTTGGGTTTTAATAATGGTTAAGAAACTCTTTACTTATGGGCTCTTATATAATTTCCAAATCCACAATTGAGCAAAATATTAAAAATAGGTATAAATGATTAACTTTACCTTAAGCCATAACCTCATCTTAGACCTGGTTAAGATACTTTTTAGTTTAAATGTTTTTCAAGAAGGCATTTTTTTAAAAAACATTTTTGTATAAAAATTGTTTACAATTTAAATACTTATATGTTTGGTTATATTTTCTCATAAGTGTTTTTATACACACAAGTTATTATATGCTTAAAACTCTTTTTCAAAAATTTGCTTGCAAGTATTTCTCTCAAAATGGTTTATTTCTCAATCTCATTTTTAATAAGGCATTTTTAGTGGTTTCCAAACACTTGAATTTTATTCCAAAAGATTTTATTTTATTTTTAAATTAAACACTTGAAAAGTTAAACCAAACATATTGTTAATCGTTTGGAGACGTTTAGGAGATTTTATTAAAAGTACCAACAGGTCGGAACATAGTAACCCACTACTCAAAGTTCCCCCACACAATTTTCGTAAACCTAAATCCCAAACACAAACTCGTTAAACCCTCGACTTAAACTTAAGATGTCAAACCCATGGTCGAAACGAGAGGGACATTGGAAGAAGAGAAAAGAGAGTAAGTAATGATGAGAAGGACATAAGGGAAGAGAAGAGGGAAGTGGTGATTGACATTGAGCAAGCTAAGGCAAGCAGTGAGTTAAATGCATGGCACAGAGGCAGTGAAGTCCAGCTATGTTTGGCTTTGGTGTGGCCATGGAGGCTTCAATTTTCAACATTTTCCAATGAAATCTGAATCTCTCCTTCAACTCTCTGCTGCATCATTCATGTCTCACTGTCCACTGCCATATCCATTTCTTTCAAGTTTCAACTCAATGCTCTTTGTTTAATACACTCTCCTACTCATATTTATGTTTCTGCATCTCAATTTGTGCCACCTTCTCTCACTATTAGGATGTGTGCAACTCATTTCATTTATAGAAACTTATGATTCTCTACCTTATGTTTCTAATTTTTACATTTTTGTTTCTATCACGCGCCTATGTGTTTGCTTTGTACCTAATAATATTAGGAAATTTAGAGCGTGTTTGAAAAGATTTAGGTCCTATCTTCTTTCCATATTTTCAAAAATCAAGTCAAGTTCTGAAAACTAAAAAAAAAAAAAAAAAGTAATTTTCAAAAGCTTGTGTTTTGTTTTTGGAATTTAGCTAGGAATTCAAATGTATCCTTAACACAGATGCAAATCATTGTAAGGAAATTAGAACAAAACAAGTTTAATTTTCAAAAAACTAAAAATCAAATGATTATCAAACGAGCCTTAGTTTTTTTAAAGGAAAAATACTTAGCCACTAGTGTGCAACCATCTTTTTACACACACCACTATTAAATTTTTTACTCTTAGCTAGGAGAAAAAAATAATAAAAAGTTCTAAATTCTCATTTTCTACCTCTCTATGGTGGTGTGTAAAAAGATACATACATTGGTGTGTAACCAAGCAATGTTCTTTGAAAAGTTGCGCTTGTGTTTCACATATTTTCTTTATGATGATTTTCATCTTTCTTTAGGAAACACTTAAAGTCTTAGTCAAATTTTAAAAATAAAAAACAAGTTTTTAAAAACTTAATTTGGTTTAGATTTAGAAAATATTTGTAAAAAGTAAATAAAAAAAAATCATAAGTGAAAGTAGTGTTTAAAAGTTTGGTTTTTAAAAACTAAAAATAAAAAATCAATTAATTATTAAAAGGGATTTTTTTTTTTTTTTGATAATTTATTGAAAGGGATCTTAGTTTCCAATTTTAAAGAGTAGAAATGCAGTCCTTGTAAGTCAAATATTCTCTAATTAAGAGTTTGTTTGTGGAAAGGGGAAGGTGGGAATGTTCATGGTTAGGTTGGATTGGATTTTGTGATATTTTAGGCTCAACCCAATCATTTGGATGGTAAATTCCTAAGGATTGGAGTTTAGGAGTGAGTTTGAAAACTAAACAAAAATTCCACAAAAAAAAAAAAAAAATGTTTTTGAATAAATGTTTTTTTTTTTAAAAAATAAATAAGGGAATCTTCTTTTAGTATGCATTTCACAAATAGTTTTTTTTTTTCAAATTTAAAAAAAAAAAAAAAAAAAAAAACTTATTTTTATTCTAAAATTATGAATTGGTAACGTATAAACCAAAGACAGGTATGAAGGAAAAAGTGATTATTTAACTAAACATTATATATAAAAAAAAAGTTTAATAATAACCTTAATTCTTTTGTTCTAAACTCTTAAATC
Organism: Luffa acutangula; assembly: GCA_036850905.1. Classification (NCBI taxonomy): domain Eukaryota; kingdom Viridiplantae; phylum Streptophyta; class Magnoliopsida; order Cucurbitales; family Cucurbitaceae; genus Luffa; species Luffa acutangula. Next base: position 49,581,140 of record CM072096.1, on the reverse strand, counting down.
CAGTTTTTTTTTTTTTTTTTTTTTGATAATGTAGGGTGGGGGATTCGAACCACTGATCTCGTGGTTATCAGTACATCTTTATGCCAGTTGAGCTATGCTCTTGTTGGCAACTCACGAGTCTAGTAAAATCCAGTTGAACTGATCTTTTATGAAACATTCTAGTAAAAAACACTCTACAAGTACTTCCTTCCAAAACACTTTAGTGCTTTTGACTCTTTTCAATAGTTCCTTTATATTACTCCCAAACGTAATGATTTTCAACCATAAGTGTTTCTGGTCACTGCATACGCTCCTTAACTACATCAAAAGCATTCTCAAACATGGTCCCGATCAATCAATGGCAACTCACGAGTCTCAAAAATAAAGTTATTGAAAAAAGAAAAGAGTTTCCCAAAATAACTTGTATTTTATGATTGAAAGAGAAGCGTACGATTTGGCCATAGAAATTGAAGCAATGAAGGAACATGTATATCTTTTGTTGATATGTTAAAAAGAAAGATAGAAAGAAAGAAAAAGAAGATCTAAAATAGCATTCATTCCTTAGCCTGACACTTCTCAGCCTTTTATTTTCTTCATCCAAGCATTGTCCTCTTCTTCACTCAACTTTGTCTTCACCCTTCCCCATTCATACACAACTTTGTTTTTTTGAAAAGGCAAGTAATTCAACATTTTTCAATAGTCTAGAGATATTATAATGACATCAATTTTATTTGGTTTAAATTAAATTAAATTTTTAGTGATCTTGATTATTTCTTTTTTTTTTTTCGAGAAAAAAGAAATATTATCAAGCCACAAAGGTAGAAGAAAGCCGGTCAGAATCGACCAACGAACAAATTCAATCCAGGATACAATTAACCCAAGTCTAACATAATCTCAATGCTCTAGCTCGTTTAGCAATTTCATCATCAACTTAATTATACCTTCTAAGAATATAAGAAAAGGAAAAAACTTGGTTGCAAAATGACCTACATACCGCCATCAAAATCCTGACATGTAGGAGAGATAAAAAAGTTTTCTCATTTTCTCCCTACCTCTTCTTTAGTTGTCAAAATTTTAATGGAGTATGTAGGAAAATCCTTACATATGGATATGCAGCCAAGTTTTGTTCCTAAGACTCAGATTTTTTTTTTTTTTTTAGTGATCTTGAATCCTTGATTACTTCTTAGACGGTTAGTTTGACCAAATATATTTTTATTTGGATTGGTTTAGTTGTTGAAATTGTTTATTTTAAAATGTTATGGAGTAGAGGATAGTGAACTTCATGATAAAAAAATACAAAAGCGTGAGTGGCGGTTTTATTAGTCAAGAAATGTTTTATTAATAATAAATTTAGAATGGTTTAGTTCAACTTGAATTAACTTATTTAAAAAAAAATAAACCAACCTAACTAATTTATATCAAATTCCAGCTTTTTTTTTTACTTATACTAATTCATACAAGTTTATAATTCAACCCAATCCAAAGCTGAATTTACGTTTTTATGCGTGCCCATTACTCATTATAAAGAAATTACTTATAAAAGTAAATATAAATATGGGGATCACATCATTCTAATTTCCTTAAAATAAAATATAATTCACAATTGACATCAATATTATTTTAACAGCATATAAGGTGAAGATTTGAACTTCTGACCTCTTGATGTATTGGTATCAAAATATAAATGAAGATTGTCTAGTAATGTTTGGGTTGATATACACATAATATAAATGATTTTTTTTCTCCCACCATTAATAAGTAAAGACTCGTTTGAAACGACGTTCTAAGTGTTTTTAAATTCAGACATGTTCTAAATTAAAAAATATATATAAAGCGTTTATGCGAAAGAAAAGGAAGAGAATATTAAAAGAAAAAAGATACCTTCATGTATTTGACAATTAGCAAAAAGAAACAATTAACAATAATTACATCTTGATCATTCCACTCCATCAAGATCCCAAAAATGAACCTATCTTGAGAATTTTAACCAAAAAAAAAACTAAAACTAAAACTGATCGAGAAATGCGAAAGGCATGATTAGGCGACGGTTAGAAGGCGCGTGACCGGACAGCGCGTCTCTGTTTTACAGGCGCCGTCGTGGCCGCCGTCGATCTGGCACAGAACACGCCGTCCCAGATCTCTGCAAAAGCTCGAATTATAATCCCATGGTTACAAGGCGAATTGAGATGAAGAAAACAGCTAAGAAGCTCTCGAAGCCCTTCCTGAGTGTAAATTTCGTTCTCCAAGATCATCTGCAACATCGACTGCCGGAAATCCACATACGGATCGTTGGAATCCTTCTCCACCGCCACGCTGACGCCGCCGATCTTCCAGAAGCCGCCGCCTCCGCCTCCGACCTCAGAGCCATAGGCCACGTCGGCGTCGCTCAGCTTCTTCTCAGACGAGCTCGAGGGCGAGCGGAAGAGGCGGCGGTCGGAGTGGGAGGCTGGGGACTTGGGCTTGGGGCGGAAGATCTGTGAGAGAATGGATTTGGGGTTACGGCAACTGCTGCAGCCAATGTCGACGGAGATGGTGTTGAGGAGGAGCTTTTTTTTGGCGGCGGCCATTGTCGTCGACGGAGGAGGAGGAGGAGGAGAAAATGGAAATGGGAAGTGGCTGGTTTAGAGCTCTATAAATCCTGCACGTGAGCTACGACTGGTCCTACGTGATATGATGACCATGTCTGAGCTTTTTAAATAATCCAAATTTTAATTATTGTTTCTTTTTTTAATTAAGATAAAAAAGTTGTAATTTCCCTCTCTAGTCTTAGTCTTAATTAATTATTGGTGGGTTCGATCAATTCATTATACAATAAATTCATCTGTTCAGTTTTCAGAATATATGAATACATACACTGATTTTTTTTACTTCTTTTTCTCCAAATTTTAGATTTTATTTTGATATTTATATTAAATTCAAACATAAAATCATGGGTTAGCTATTTTGCTGCAATGGATGGATAGTTAAATTAGTTAATGTTTTTTTTTTTCTAATATCAACTGCATAGCCTTCTTTCATTCACAAATCAAGAAGATCGCATTAGCGACATTACATAAAGATTGAAAAATAGCAAAAAAAAAAAAAAAAAAAAAAACCCAAAAGACCACCACACGCTAAGAGGACAGCCTCGTTTCAACCAGAAATTCATCATCAATCGGAGCCAAACACTCGCCAACCAAGCGCTCAACACTAATCCTCCACCCAAAAACTATATCCTCGATCATCTCATCACGAAGCTAGCTTCAAAAATTGCTCCAGTCTCACTCATTTCCAGTTCGTCTTTGCCCCGTGCTCATACTTTAAGCCTGCAAAACAATATTACCATCATGATAAAGCATCTTGCCTATAGAAATCACCACTAGTAAGCAGAATAGGGAGAAGAAAAAACCAAACAACAATTGTTCCACCAAAAACCCCTGCCTAAACTTGCTATCCCTTGAAACACTCCTAGACTTATGCAATATAGATATCAAATGTTAAGATGTTGAAATTTGTCATGCTAAGTCCCTGCGCAAACATATACTAAGTCCAGTGTCTAAGAGAAGTTACACAAACTAGCAAATTAGTTAATGTCTTGTTAAACTTTGTTTTAAAAATTTATTAGTTTTTTTTTTTAACGTTTGGAGATCTATTATTTTTAGGAATAAGAAACTAAATTTGTAAATTATAAAATTTTTATCAAATTTACATCAAATTATAAAATATAGTAAACAACTCAATTAAATAGTCGATCCTCCAAGATTTTATTTTCAGACAACTTGTGCTTATCTTCATTTATTTATTTATTTTCGTAAATATTAAAATTACGAAGTCTTTAAAGATCCTGCAAACTTAATTAATATTTAGCATTGGGAAAGCACAAAGTCATGGTTTAGAAAAATGATATTTTAATTGTTTTCCAAAGGAATACAAGCTTCCATTTCAGAATTAATTCTGGTTTCAAACTTCTATGAAACTTATTTCAGATCAATTAATATTAATTTATTTCTTTATATTTTCAAAGCAATTAATTTAATTTTAATACTCGAGACCTTCAAAGTTGAATCTCATTATGACTCGTGGTCTATCTTAAACATTATCGACATGATTTTGTCACAACATTAGCCAACTATTAATTATATCACAAGCTCCAGCTCAGATTAAAGTTTGGGTTTAACAAAAATAAAATTACCGTTTTTTTTTTTTTTTGGTGATTTATGAAGATTAAAGTAAAGAAAAAAAAATATTTCAACGATTGAATTTTCTAGATTTTTTGTTTTAGAAATATTATGTCTATAGTTTATTTAATTATCTATTTTTTCTGCTGTCTTGTGATCTACTTTTATAGATGGTTACAAAATTCTGGTCAAATCTTGGAGGTTTAAGCCCAAACAAGTACATAATAAGGAACGTCATGAATGATCCAATGTGGAAAAAATAATTGATATAACTATTTTATTTTATTTTATTTACATACTGACCTCATAGTAAACTTTAGATTTAAGTCTCAATTTAACTGGTACCTAAAATTATTCTATTTTTATCTTTAAAACTTTTAAATATCTATTTTAATCTTTCTATTATTCCTCCATTATGTTTTTGAAATTTTTTTTTAATAAATTAAAATAAAGTAGCTTCAAATATGTTTTTATTAGTACATCAACCTTTGGGGTTGAGAGATTCGAATCTCTAAACTTTTAGTGAAGGGTACATGACAATTAATGCTAAGTTATGCTTGCTTTGATATATATATATTACCATAATGATTTGAGCATATATAATACCTAATAGATTTGTTGAGGTGGTATTAAGTGGATAAGCATTAGATTATAAAATAAAGGGAAAAAATACACTTTTGGTCCCTGAGGTTTGGGTTAAGTGACACTTTGGTCCCTGAGTTTTCAAACTCAACAAAAATACTCCCGAGGTTTGAGATAAGGAACAATTTGGTCCCTGTCGTCAATTTTTCTGTTAAACCCTAACGGTAATCTGACGTGGCACTATTATTTTAATTAAAAAATTAATTTTTAATTTTTTTAATTAAAAAATATAAAAATATTAAATATATTATTATTTTATTATTATTTTTAAAATTCTCTCTCTATCTTCTCCATCTTCTTTCTCCCTCCATCTTCTTCCTTTCCCCTCCCATCTTCTTCAGCTCCAGTGGTCGGCCGCTGCCGGCTGCCGGCGACGGTCGCCGGATTTTTTTTTTTAACCTTCTTTCTTCTTCTTCTCTTCTTCCCTTCTTCTTCTTTCTCTTCCTTTCTTCTGTTTTTTTTTTTAAAGAAGGGAGAATCGGGGAGGAGGAGCTCCTCCTCCCCGAAACTCCCTTCTTTAAAAAAAAATTCTGGCGACCGCCGCCGCCATTCGCCGGCAGCCGGCGGCAGCCGGCCACCGGAGCTAAAGAAAATGGGAGGGGAAAGGAAGAAGATGGAGAGAGAAAGAAGATGGGGAAGAAAGAGAGAGAATTTTAAAAAATAATAAAATAATAAAATATTTAATATTTTTATATTTTTATTTTAAAAAATTAACAATTAATTTTTTTAATTAAAATAATAGTGCCACGTCAGCTTACCGTTAGGGTTTAACAGAAAAATTGACGGCAGGGACCAAATTGCTCCTTATCTCAAATCTCAGGGGTATTTTTGTTGAGTTTGAAAACTCGGGGACCAAAGTGTCACTTAACCCAAACCTCAGGGACCAAAAGTGTATTTTTCCCTAAAATAAAAGTTAAATTTTTATTAAAAAAAATTAAAGAAACTAAAATAGACGTCTTAAAATTTATAAACAAAAATAAAATAGATATAAAAATTTAAGGAACAAAATAATGAATAAAGCCCTTTAAAAATTAATAAATGGAATAAATATATTAAAGTTTAATGACTAAAATAAAATTGTCAAAGTAAGTCAAACCCAAGCGTAATTGACATATACTCCAAAATTTTTGAAAGAAAATCAAAATGAACTTTGACCGTGAATATTTTTTAAACTAAATTATATAAGTGAGGAGAAAACAGATTTTAAAATTAATTTGTTTTTGTTAGATTAGTTTAAATTCATGAAAAAAGAAAAAGGATTCAAATGGTATGAAAATAAAATATTAAGTGGTCGTAGGCTATATTTTATTTTTGTTGAGATACATGAATCACGAGATGTTTTTGGTTCATATTCTTTATGCCCATATTGGATGTAAAATTTGGCAGAATGTATAGACAAAACCTTATTGTATTGGTGAAAAATACACATAAATGAAAATTGTGACAAAGAAATATAATGTCGGGGGAAAGACAATGACGTATGGATGTATATGTTTGATAAAATAATATTTGTGGATATTAAAAAATATATAATTGTTATAGATTTGTATGGTCCGTGAGGGCAGTGGTTGTCCTTTTACTAAGAATCCCACGAATTTCATAATTAATAATTTCCAATGAATTCAATCATTGTTAAACCAAAGTCACGAGAGCTCCCCCCAACGTTACACAAAATCCAAAAACCCAACACCCTTAATTTCCTCTAATTAACATTATCCACTTCATTTTTATTATTTATTCTAAACTTTTATTGTTCTGTCTTCTATTTAAATGATTTTTGGTGCTTTTTTCTTTTCTTTTCTTAATGGAATGATTTTTTCCCATTTCTTCTTTATGGTTTAGAAAAAGCTTTGATTTCTATCTCTTATATATACAATCTCTCACTTATTCAATTTTCAACCTCTCTCTTTTCTAAATGATTTAAAATATTATTGTTATAAATACTTCGAAAATCTTTTCAAACAAAATTTTTATGAATGAAAATAGGATCGACAAGCAAAAGAATAGAAAAGGAGAAGAATCGACATATATATTTTACATGGTTCACTAACGGTGTGTTAGCTACATCCATGGATAAAGGGAGAGAATAGCTCTATCATGTGAGGAGTAACAGATTATAGATGCAAAGATTAGGATAGATTAAAGTAAGAAGATTTATATATGTCAACCCTCCTAACCTTAAGAAAGGGCGTATGACAGATAACAAATTCAAGGTATATCAACATAAACCTAAGTGGATGATTACCGTACCAAATGTTGATGATTCAATTTTCCAGTACCGTCGCAATTGTTGAACTTAGAAAAAAAGGTTTATAGTTTGATTTTTTTTCCTTAATTTTCCATGATTTAGAATTTCATTTATTAATATTTAGGCTAAATATATCAAAACGATGTAGAAGTTTTTAGATCTTTTAAAAATTTGATCTCTATTTTTTTAAAAAAATTTTAAAGTTTGACCCTTACGGCATTAGAAATTTGTTTTTTAGTTCAATAACATGTGATAGTGGAAGGATTCGAAAGTCTAATCTTTTGATTGAATGTATACCTTAGTTAATGTATTGAAAATTCTAAATTAAAACCTTTCCATAACAAAAAAAAATGTTAAAATTTATTCATAGAATGTTAACGTTTCGATAAATTATTGTTTTGTTAATATATTTGGACATGTAGGTATATCATATGGATGAAATAAATTTTGTTGATAAGAAAAATTGATTTCATGTGTCAAGTAGTATTCGAGTAACACGTATCTAAATATTTTAATAAAATAATAATTGAATGACACCTTTTTTTTTATATACATCAAAGGTAAAATTGAGAATGAGAATGTTAAAATATCAAGAACAGGATCGAGAATCTCTCCCTAAATTATGAACTATTTAGTATATTCAACGAAAATTTTATAAGAGGTTTTTTTTTTTTTTTTTCAACAGAACATCATTCTTCCATTTCAAACCAAGAAGACAAATTTTATAAGAGTTAAACAAATTGAGAATATCAATATTGTAAAAAAGAAAAAGAATAAAGAGTCACAAGTGCATTTTCTTTCAAAAAAAAAAAAAAAAAAGTGACAAGTGCATTAGTAAACCTTTTTTAAAATATTAGCTAGATAAGAGGATGATAATGGGTATATAAAGAATGACTAGTATCTCCATTAGTATGAGGCTTGTTTGGGTGATCCAAAAACAAAGTCATGAGGGTTTATGTCCAAAGTGGACAATATCATACCATTGTGGAGATAGATGGGTGCCCGGTAGTCCTTTACAAAAAAAATAAATAAAACTTGTTGTTGTCTATTTTTTTTTTAATTTATTTCAACAACATATAGAAGTGGTTGATTTTTTTTTTTTTTTAGTCAAGAATGTATGCCTTGAACAATCCAGGAATGTTTGTAGGTTAACATTTAAAAACCTATTTGTACTATTGTTTTGTTATGTTTTTTTTTTTTTTAATTTTTTTTTTAATGTTGGATCACTAAATGAATAATGGAAATATGAAACAAGTTGTTCTGCAATTTAGCCGGTATACACTTGAAATTTTATTTTATTTTATTATTATTATTTTTTTATTTTAAGAAGTTTTTATCATGTTTATGAACTTTCACTTTTGATTCTAATAAGTCTATATGATTGGAAACATTATTTAAATGTTGACATAACATGTGTGATTGAACTAACGAGTGATAATTCAATGTTATGTAGCACAATAGAGTAGACTAACCGAATAATACAAAATCTTCAAACTAAATTATTTGGGATGTTTCTTCTTGGTTTATTAAAATGTCATTCTTCATTGAACAACGTCCTGTTGAATCATCACTTGTTGTTGTTATCAATATATTATGTCGATATTTAAGTTATTGAATTAATGATGAAGGTTGAATAGACAATATTAAAAGATTAGAGATTTAATTTATAATTTAACATTTAGTAGCCAATAAGCCTTCATCAATTGATTAAGACACTATATCTTTGACCAAAATGTCAGAAGTTCAAATCCTATCTCCACATGTTGTTGAATTAAAAAAAAAAACATTGAGTAAACTATCCAACCATATTTTGATGTGGTCAACCAAACCTTCGGTTAACCTGAGCATAGTTATTAAGACATATACCATGATTAAGAGATGAGAAATTCATATTTCTCACTCCTTTAAAAAAAAAAAAATCCATCCTTGACTCACTAGTCCATTTGGCCACTGAATTTGGACCCTCAGGCCCAATAGGACAAGGGCTAATTTATTTACCATGACAATACTTTTAAAGAAGAGAAATAGATATTTTTTCAAAAAAAAAAAAAAAAAAAAAAAAAGATAGTTTAGGGCCCGTTTGGTAACGTTCTTGTTTCCTGTTTCTAATTTTATTAAGAAATCTAGGCATTTAATAACTATGTGTGTTTCTTGTTTCTCATTTTTTAGAAACACTCCCAAAATTTGTATAGAACTTTTGGGAACAACTAAAACTAGTTTCTCCTTTTTTGTTCTTGTTTCCAATTTTTTCCAAACATAAACAAGAATATAGGTTTGTTATTATTGAATGTATAGATGTTATGGTCATGAAATTCTATTTTTCTTTATTAAAAATGAAGAAACGGAAACAAGAAACGAGAAGGTTACCAAACGGGGCTTTATATTTCTCGTATTTATGTTTTTATGGTTGAAAAATGAAAAAAAAAAATGAAAATGAATAATTTTGGCAAATGTTATTATCATCATTGATGCAATTTCTGCTGAACAAACTTCCAACTAATTACTACTTTTGAGAACTCAAAAAAAGAAAAAACAAAAACAAATTACTACTTTTGAGGCATAGAAAGTTAGAGTTGGAGAAGGAAAGGAAATAGAGTTTTGATTGCAAAATTCATAGTATACGTTTTTTTAATCAAATCCCTTCAGTTTAAACAAATAATATTTTGGTACCACATTAGCAAATTGTTGGTGAATTTTAACACAATTGTTAAATCAGGATCCGTCCAAAGCTTAAACCGATGGATTACGGTAAGTTTAATTATATTAATATTTAACCAAATTCAACCTTTGATAATTCTACAATTCTAAAAGGTGCCAAAACACCCTAGATTTTTATTCCATGCAGAATAGGAAATCAAAATGTTGTTTTTTCATTTCAAACCAAAGGTTTACTAGGTGAAGACTTTAACTTTATTGGAGACCTTAAGGTTCTAGCCACTTTTCTATTTGTTTTTTATTTTTGGTTTTTGAAAATTTAGCCTATAAACACTATTTCCACTAATAAGTTTCTTTGTTTTGTTCTTTACATTCTTCATGTGTTTTCAAAAACCGATTCAAGTTTTGAAAACTAAAAAAAAAAAAAAAAAAAAAAAAAAAAAGTAGTTTTCAAAAACTTGTTTTTGTTTTTGGAATTTGGCTAGGAATTCAAATGTGCTCCGACAAAAATGAAAATAATGGTAAGAAATTGGGGAGAAACAAGCTTAATTTTCAAGATCAAAAAACCAAAAACCAAATCGTTATCAAACGATGCCTTAATTTTTTATTTTTTATTTTTAAAATTATCATTTCTTTTTCAATTTGTTTGGTATGTTTTTTACCTTTCTTAAAAACACATATGATTTTTTAGTCAAATTCAAAAACAAAATTTTTAAAACTATTGTTGTAGGTCTCGTTTGATAATAATTTTGTTTTGATTTTCTATTTCTGAAGATTGTGTTTATTTCCTCACAATTTCTTTACTATGGTTTTTACTTCTTTTGAAAAAAGGTTTGAATTCTTAGTCAAATTCCAAAAACAAAAACTAAAATTTCATATTCCATTTGATAACACCATTTGATTTCTGGTTTTTGGATTTTTAAAATTGTACTTTTTTTTTCTCATCATTTCTCTGCAATGGTTTTCATCTTTTTTAAGAAAACACTCAAATTCTTAGTCAAATTCCAAAAACAAAAACTAGTTTTTAGAAGCTACAACTAATTTTTGATTTCTTCATAATGGTTTTCATCTTTTCTATGAGAAACATGGGAATAATTAGTGCATGTTTGGGAGTGATTTTGAATATGACAAAATTGATTTTAACCATTTCAAATTCACTCCAAAACATACCTTTAATAATTTATAATCAATTTTGATAATGTGAAAATCACATTTAAGAGTATAAAACCAAACATGAAATTTATTTTGAATAATAATTAAAGGTATGTTTTATGGTGATTTCGAACCTAACAAAAGTGATTCTAACCATTTCAAAATCATTCTCAAACATGCCTTTAGCTAAATTCTAAAAATAAAAACAAGTTTTTAAAAATTACTTTTTTTTTTTTTATTATTTTTCAAAACTTTTAAGACACTTATAAAAAGTAGATTACATAACAAAGAAAGTCATAGTAGGAGTAGTATTTATAAGCTTAATTTTCAAAATAAAAAAAAAATTCAAGAAGTCAAAGCATCTTAGGGCCCGTTTGATAACCATTTCGTTTTCTGTTTTCTGTTTTTGTTTTTCATTTTTAAAAAACAGAGGTGTTTGATAACCATTTATGTTTTCTGTTTTCTGTTTTTTAAAAACGTTTTTGAAATTATAAGTAAATTTCAAAAACAAAAAAAAGTAGTTTTTAAAAACAGATTTCTGTTTTTCAAAAACTCATTTTTCTTCTAATGCTTACTTTTCTCCTCTTTTACCTCTCTCTCCAACCAATTTTTTTCTCTATTTTTTTTCTCTCTCTAAAATTTTCTCTCTCAAAACTTTTTTTTTCTCTATAACTTGTCTATTTCTAAAAATTTGTCAATACATTTTCTCTCCTCAATAAACATGTTCAAAATTTTCTTTTGAAAAAAAAAAGTCACCAAAATTTTCTATCGCTGCAACTTTTCTTTATTTTTCTAATTTATCGTCAGTTATTTAGCATATCTTTTACTTTTAACTTTACTATCTCTCTAAATTTTCTTTTTTTATTTAATTTTTATAATCTAAAATTTATCGCTTTTACTTTAATCTGTTTTCTATTTTTTCTCTAACTAATATCTTTTCTCGAGTCTAACTAATATTCTTCCTCTAAACATTTTCTTTCATCTCTCTAAATTTTCTATGTTAACTTTTCTCTCATCTTTTCAAAAAAAAAAAAAAAAAAAAAAAATCTTGAAAACATTTATATTTGTGTCTCTAAATTTTTGTTTCAACGTCTTTACACATTTTCTCTCTCTCTAAAATATCTTTTTCATCTTTCTAATTTTTAAAAAACTGAAAACAAAAAACAATTATCAAACAAGGTTGGTTTTCTGTTTTTTTTTTTTTTTAAACAGAAAACAAAAAACAGTTACCAAACATATGTGGTTTTTGTTTTTAAAAAACAGGAAACCAAAAACCAAAAAAAAAAAAAAAACAGAAAAACCAAAAACCAAAAACTGAAATGGTTATCAAGCAGGTCCTTAGTTTTCAAGTTTTGGTTTAAATTTTAAAAAACATTTTAAAAAGTATATACAACAAACCAAAGAAATACATGGGTTGAAATAGTGTTTCTAAACATAATTAAAAAATATATATTATCAAATGGGGTTAAACTTTTAACAAAATTTTCAAAATGACCTGTAAAAATATATTGCAAACTTAGGTACAAAAATACTCAAAACCATTTGCGAAAATCTAACAACAAAATAGATGCTCAAATATAATACCAAAATATACAAATTAAACTTGGTCAAAACAATTGTCCAACACAACCATAGTTGTGTGTTAACATTTAACTACAAATGTCCAAAATATAGTTGTCTAATAAATGAATGTTAATAATTTCACTAAAATTCAATTCAATGAAATTATTAAAACTTTAAAATTATATCAGTAATAGTATCCCTTGAAGGTAACATTATTAGAACAGACAACTAGTTGGTCCTAATTTCTTTCATGTGATTTTAAGTGTCAGTTCATTCATCTGTTTATTTTTTATTTTCTAAATTACCTGTTAAAAATATGTTAAAAATAAAAAATAAAAACATTTATAGTTTTTTTTTTTTTTTTTTTTTTTTTTTTTTTTTTTTTTTTTTAAACATTGTGGTTATCATGTTTCTAAAAAAATCTTAAACCTTTATTTCTAAAATTATTATTCAATTTCGCAAAAAATGGGAAAAAACCCAATTACCAAAAGTAAATATTTCTAAGAACTATAGAAAGCATTATCACACAATGTCAAATTAGTATAGTTTATAAAGTAATTATTAGAAGATTATTCGTTGACTAAAACGAATTATGACAAAATTAAAAGAAGTAAATTTGATGTCGTTGTCGTCATTGTTTTCAATCGTATTTTTAGTTGGAATATTAAAAACCTTAAACCAACTTGCATGTTCAAGTGGCTATCATAGACCTATCCATAATGGTCGTGGAAGATTAATAAATGGTCAACTAACAGTGTGTTTGGTTTAACTTTTCAAGTGTTTAATTTTGAAAAAAAAATCATTTTAAAAAAATTTCTAGTGTTTGGCAAACAATAAAAATGACTTGTTAGAAAATGAGATTGATAAATAAACCATTTTGAGAGAAACACTTGAAACCAACTTTTTTTAAAAAGAGTCTTTAGTATACAATAACTTGTATATAAAAACACACCTATGAGGAAATGCAACCAAACATATGAGTGTTTAAATTCTAAACATTTTTTATACAAAATGTTTTTTAAAAAATGCATTCTTGAAAAACATTTAATTTAGAATGTATTCCAAAACCGACCTTAATTGTGACAATTTTTAATTTAAGTGATATTTCTATTGTCTAGATGTTTTTTTTTTCTATTAGACTTTTAAACTAAGAGCATGTTTTAGAGTCCCAAGTCTTTTTTTTTTATATATATATTTATATGTCTTATTATATTTCCATTTACTTTTATTTTTTGGACTCAATCTTTCGTCTCTTTAAATACTATATGATCGAAAATCAATTTCTTCCAAGTTACGGATTGATATTTTGAAATTTAAAATAGACTCATATGACTATTTCAATTTGATTATGTTTGAACATTGAAAAAACTATTAAATTGTAATTTGAGATCGAGTTTTTTTCCACAGCTAATTTGTTTTTATAGTCATTATTTAAATGAATTACGAAGAATGAAAGAAATGGATGAGAAATGACAATGAAATTGGATGAGAAATGACAATGAAATTGGCCAAATTTTATCCAATTGAATAAAATTAATGATATGAATTGGAAATCAATTGTGATTAGTTCAAGTGGACAAGTATTTATTATTATTATTATTTTTTATAATGAAGTGGACAAGTATTAGTAGTTCTTATGAGCGACAAGTTAGAATGTTCTTTCTCTCATTTAATTTTTAATTTGCATGTTATATTGTAAGATAACAATGATAATAACAACTTTCGGTAGTGTTGTCAACATGAGCATAGCTCAACTGATATAAAACTTGTACTAACTTTTAAAAGGTTTGTAGTTCGAATCCCTCACCGCATATGTTGTCAAAAAAAAAAAAAAAAAAAAAAAAACTTTTGGTAGTGTTCAAAAAAATAAACTTTCTTTTCAATTTTTTTTTTAAAGTTAAATTATAAAATTTTTAAACACTATTTGTGTTTCTATACTTTCAATTTTGTTCATTTTGATTTCTGTAGGTCTAAAACATTCCTTTTGGTTCATATACTTTTAGCTTTTGTCTATTTTAGTACTCATACTTCCAAAACATTTATTTTGGTCTCTATAATTTTAAAGAAATGTAACTTTGCCAAAATGATATTATAACCTTGTATTTAAAGGATTTTAATTTTGTATATAATTTCTTAAACTTTTGTAAACAATTGTCAAAATGATCATTTTTTAAAAGTATATGGATCAAAACAGACGTGGTGAAAGTATATAAAATGAACAAAATTTGATACTAATGAGGCCAAAATGAAAATTTTAAAAATATAGAGATCAAAATGAATCAAAACAACCCTGTCTATTTTATTTTATGTTATCTTATTATTATGTGACAAATATACCTAGATAGATTATTATTTAAGGTTAATCATAACTCAAAGTATTTTTATTAAAAGAAGAATCCATTGAAGTTTAATCCCATATAATTTCACTATAATAATAAACGACTAAATTTGTTTTAAAAAAATATACAACACGAAATAAAACAGAAATGACTATCCAAATGGAAAAAATAGAGAAAAAAAAAGCCAATCGAGCATAACTCAATTATCCAAGATAACCTTGATTGAAATGTTAGACGTTGAAATCTTGGTCAAGTTCTAACATTTTATAACCTAAGTTTATAGAGTTAATACTAATGACCTATTAAATGCAAAATTCAAAAGTTAATTAGAGACCTCCTTAGAGGTGGAGAGGCTAAATGAACAAACAATACAAAATCCACACTAGAACGGCATATTTATTGGAAATTTATGAGTTTTGAAATATTAATTCAAATTGGATTATTGTTTAAATGATTGAGATTTGTAGTATTTTTCATTACCTTTTTTTAAAAAATTAGTGAGTAAAAATTGCAATTTAAGAGATAAAAAATGTTTTGAGTGTAAAATCTAATTAAAATAAATAAATAAATAAACGTGCAGTTATTAGTATTAGTTGCAGTCACGTGTATTTTTAATTAGTTTTTACTGAGCTGGATTGAATCCCGTGCAAGAAAAACCTCTCTCTGGACTGTAACAACTTCATAACCATATTTGTTTCTCTCCTTTTCCTTTCTTCATCTCTAAGTTTCATCTCGTCTCAATTCCTTTCCTTTTTCAACCCTTCCGATCTGTGTTCCTCTTTCTTGCAGAGTTCACGATCAGATTGTATTAGTGGAATGTGAATTCAATCCTGAATTCCAGTGTTCTGAATTGACGATTCTCACAGCAAGTCAACTCCCCAAGTTTCTTCTCCCATTCGGCCGAATCGTTTCTGCCTTTTTCATCTCCGATTGTTTCTGAAATCATCGCAACTCAGATGCGGAGTCGATTTCCGCATTGATCGCGTTTTCAAAATCAGGCGCCCTGTCGAACTCTGTTTCTGGTGAATTTGGCGGGAATTTTACTGTGTAATTGTGTTCGTAGCGATTCAAAATGTTGGGCGATCTCTTGGCTCGAATCCTTCTGTGAGTACTTCTGCTTTTGAATTTCTCTGCTCTGTCTATGGATTCCGATCCTTGACGATCAATTTTGAATTACAGGATGCTGTTTGGCTACGCGTATCCAGCGTTTCATTGCTACAAAGCGGTGGTGAAGAGCCGACTCGAGGTCCAAGAGCTTCGATACTGGTGCAAATTTTGGTAACAGCGAATTCATTACACCGCTTCGATTATCAGTTATCGTTTACTTTCGAATTGAATGGTTAAAATCTGTTGCAGGATCATTGTGGCCATTTTGACGATTCTTGAGAGGGTTGCTGATGCTTTTGTGGGATGGTATGTGTACGTTTAATTTTTGTTTTTCATCTGAAGAATGTGAACTGTGTTGCTTGTTTCATAATTTCATCTGTGCTTAAAATTTGTGGTGAAAAACCTTGGCTAGGTTCCCCATGTATGGAGAATTGAAACTGGCTCTCTTTATCTACTTATGGTATCCAAAGACTATGGTAAGAATACCAGAGATTGTCATATGATTGAATTTGATACTGCTTTATAGTGTTGCTCTCTGTTATTTGATGATTTTTAAGAAAAAATTGTGGGCATTTGAATAGACTGCATACCCTTTAGTTATCATGTATCTATTTATTTATTTATTTATTTTGTTTTCCAATTTTGACCTAGATTTTGAAAACATTTTTTGAGGGGTGGATAGCAAAACAAAAAAACCATATATGTAAGTAATGTTTATAAGTTTAATTTTCAAAACTAAAAAGTTGGAAACCGAATGATTATCAAAGAAAGAGATTTAAAATGCTATCTTGTTGAACTTGAAACTATAAAACCAAAAATTAGCTTGTCCAAGATTATATTTCTAAAGACTTTAGGCTCAATAAAATCTTTAATACTTTGAACAACCCAAGGTTTGTTTGAATGAACATTATCTTAAAAGTCAAAAGGCGAAATATGAAAGGTTGTTTGAACATGTTTTGTTGAGAATTTTTCAGTGTTATTTTAAGAGTAGTTCTCAACCTTGACAATTTGGTTGTCAAGTATACTTATTCAGTGCACATAATGTCATATCATACGGAATTGTATGGTAACTTTTTCATTTTAGAACACTGCTTGTGTAAAAGCCAAACTAAATTAGAAGGTCATCTATGTATGTTTGTTAATGGGGTTTAAAACATGAACAATGGCAGGGATCAGGGTATGTGTTCGATACATTGTTGCGGCCGTTAGTAGATAGGCATGACAAAGATATTGAAACAATACTGGTGGATTTGAGAGTGAAGGCTTGGGATTTGGCCATTTTCTACTGGAACAATTGCACAGAGTTGAGCCAATCTGCATTGGTCCGTGTTGTTAACTACATGGCTTCTAAGCGTCAGCTCTATGGCCCTAGGCCTGCAGCCCCACCCAGGAACAGAGACAGATAATACCTTTTTTGAGGGCCAACCTATTATGTTTGTCCAAAGTTTTTGATACTAGAAATGTGTGTACAAGTACAAATTTGTATACAAATATGGGTGGGATTTTTTTTTTTTTGAAAAGAAATAAACAAAAAACTTAGGACAAGGGGTGTCGATGTTGATTCTAGACCTTCAATTTTATCAGATTGAACTCTATACTTAGACAAATGTTGCAACTTCTACCTTTTGCTTTGCTAGTTCATTCATTGATTTTAGGATAAAGCAAGATGAAATCTCTTAAAACTCATTAATTTCAATGGGGATCAATGAAGGTACAAAATCGAACAATCCACAAGATTAACTGTAAGATACATATCCCAAAACTCATAAATTTTAATAAAAAATCTAGTTCTAACATCATTTTTCTCGAAGTTTTATCAATTTCATACCAACATATGTTTTATAATTCATTAAATACATTTGAAAATACGATTATTCAAACAAAAGCATATGAAAACATAAAGTTTGCAATACTTATTCAAATTTAAAGATTGTTTCATCCTAACGTCCACTTAGACGAAATTAAAAATTCAAAATAAAAATTGATACACCCCATCAAGTTCGGTTGGAATTAATGACTTGAGCTTTTGGTCCATTATATGGGAAAGTCCTACCGTTGTTCCATATGGAAAGATTTTTAGTTGGGAAAAATGTTTTTATACAATCACTCTTTCTTACAACGGTAAAAGATGTTAACAGTGGTATTAAAACATCTTCTCACATGCACACGCATTGCCTTCGATTGTATGGGTGGGTAATTTAGCAGCTCTTGTTGTGCCTGGTGAGAAACAAACACATTGCAAGAAGGTAGATTTATAAACTTTAAAGTTTTTTCGATTAAATTACTTCCTAAAATTTTAAAATGCAATAATTATATATATGCGTTGGAAAAGGAAAATTGAATGATTATAGATGTTAGAAGGTAAATTTGTGTATCTTTGTATGGTAGGAAAAGGAAAACTATTAGCTGAATCCCAAGTTTAAATATCTAATTTAAAATGAATGGAAGATATGATTGCATTGGAAAATTATTAATTTAAGAAGATTAGTTAAGAAAAACCAAAGACAGAGTCAAAAGCCAGAAATTTAATTGTCGCTGTCGAGTGTACATGGAAGCTTCGAGTTATTTTTCATTAAAAGAAAAAATAAAAAATAAAAAATCAACTTCTCGTAATAATTGGAGGATATGGGTAAGTGGGAAGATGGTCAACCAACTACAACAATTTTTTTAAAATAAATTAAAAGCGTTATTTCCTATGCGTTTTCAGTCTCCTAAACTAACCACATCTTCAGAGCTTCAAGTCTTTTTTTATTCTTTTTTTTTTTTTTTTTTTTTTTTTTTTTTTTTCTACTTTTCTTTTTGGAACTAAGTTTCTTATCCCTAAATTCTATATCATTAATCAACTTCTTTCAAGTTACGTTATCATGTATGCAAGTTTTTAATAAACTACACACATGACTAATTCAAATAACTTACGCCTGATAATTGGCCAATATTGCTAATTTTTATTCACATTAATCTTTTTTCCACGTTATATTATTTTTTTTAGTTTATTGTGTTTATAATCAAATGGATTGTGGAGGAAGAAACGAGAGGAACTCGTGTGGCATGACGATGATATTGTTCAAATTTTGTCAAATTTAAACAAAAATAAATAATAAAGTTTGGAGAATTGACCATAACTCAAAGTGGTTGGATGCAAATATTTTTCTCGTGCATGGTGAATTCAAATAGAATATTTTCAAAAAAGAAAAAGAATAAGAAAGCCGTGTTTTAAAATGATTCTTTAAAGGTTATATTATAAATTTGGTTGTTCATCATTTCAGAACTTTGTTTTTCTATTTATAATCTCTAAACTATTAAAAAGCTTCAATTACATTTTTTTTTAGTACGTTTCAATTACATTTTTAGATCTTGTATTTATGTTCTATTGAGTTTATAATATCTATATGTCATATGGTACTAGATTAAGATTATGTACGAAATAACTTTTTCATTTTTTTTTATTCAATGACACATAGAATGAAGATTCAAACCCAAACCTTTTTAAATTTTAATATATATATTTTATTAGTTAAAATCATACTCAAATTGACATCCAAATGTGCATTGATTTAACAATTAACATTTTTTTTCCTCAAGAAAGAAGCAATGAACAAATAAAAGAATATTTTCATATCTCAAAAAAAAAAAAAAAAGAATATTTCTAGTATTATGTATATCACCATCTAATTCCTTTCATTTAAGGTAAATTCTAATTCAAAATTTATAAACTCCATTTGAAATTTAAACATAACCTAATTTCGCCAATAAGAGTTTAACTCAACTGGCATAAAATTGTACTAATAACCACATGATATGTGCTTCAAATCTCCCTCCCCACATAATTAAAAAAAAAAAAAAAACATAATCTCATTTCAAAATAATGATAAATGTTCAAAATGATTATAATAAGACACAACAAAGAACAAAAACAACCTTAAAAAAATAAAATACGGAAAAAAAAAGAAGGAAAAAAAAACGAACGAAAGAGAGAAATCCAACAAATGGAATGACAGAAGCAAAGAGTGTATAAAATTACGAAAATACCCTCCCGAATAACTGCCTGAAGAAGAACCAAACTGGTTTTGAATAAGAAGAAGAATCCCAAGAAAATCCCCTCTCACCTCTGACTGAATCGCGTGCAAGAGATCCACGAAGACGTCCGCCGCAAGAAATCCTCTCTCTCTCTCTCCCTCTCTCACTTTCTCTCTCTACAAACTCCATAACTATATCTCCATTTCCTTCACGCCATCTCGAAATCCTTTCCCCCAAGCCTTCAATCTCCGCTTTCCTCTTCCTCTTCCACAGCTTCCGACTCTGCTCTGCTCTCCCATCGGACAATCTCCGCTGAATGTGCGTTTTCCCGGCAGGTGCTGCCGTTTCTCGTTCTGTACCGAGTCGACTCACGGACTTCTGTTTCTTCTCCGATTACGGTAAATCGTTTGTGCCTTTTCTTTCTTTCGTCTAGTCGGATTATTGGTTGCTTAGGGCTTTGGGACTCTGAATCTTGGATGCTAAATCGATGTCTTCGTGATTGAGTTTTGAATGTTTGCTGCTCTGTTCTTGAACTCTGTTTCAGGTGATATTTGGCGGGAGTCGTTGTTGATTGTGTTGTGTTGTGAATCATAATGTTGGGAGAGTTTATGGTTCGATGCCTTCTGTGAGTTTTTTGTTTCTTCGATTTTTCTGGCTTTTTTTTTTCATTTTGAGGATGGATTTAGTGATTGATGAATGATGATTAATGTAGGATGCTGTTTGGCTATGCATATCCAGCGTTTCAATGCTACAAAACGGTTGTGCAGAGCCGGATTGAGATTCGAGAGCTTCAATTCTGGTGTCAGTTTTGGTAAGAACGAATCATTTTCTGCACTTCGATTTGGTGGAATGGTTGATGTTTTGTGCCTTGATCTGTAGTTGTTGACCTGATTATTTTATTGTTTCTCGTAATGGAGAAGCATTTATTTATCGAATTCCATTCTAGTCCTTCTGATTTTAGCTTATTTACATGTGAAGCTTTGGTGAAGGATGATCGCCTTAGATTTTTGTGTTTTGGAGTAACAGTGGAAAGGGTTTTCTTGGTGCTCTTTATTACTTTGGCTTTGTCTACTTTGGACTTGAATTTGAGTAGCTTTCACTCCACTTTGTTTTTTATTACGTTACTTTTGAATTGAATGCCTATTTATTTAAAATTTTGCAGGATCATTGTGGCCATTTTAACAGTTGTTGAGAGGATTGCTGACACTTTAGTCGCATGGTATGTGTAGCTTTCTTTTCTTTTCTTTTCTTTTCTTTTCTTTTTTTTTCCATAAAGAATGTGAACTGTGTTGCATTTTTCATCATTTCACCTGTGCTTAAAATTTATGGTCCAAAATCTTGTCAAGGTTGCCCATGTACGGAGAATTGAAGCTGGCTCTTTTTATCTATTTGTGGTATCCAAAGACTAAGGTAAGAAAGATGGGAGAATGTAATCATTGAAGTTAATGCTCTATATGTTATTTGATGATGTTGTGGAAAAATGAAAGAGAACACTAATGCACGATGATAATGTTTAATCATTATGTAACTGTCATTTACCTCATATAACCATTTGCAGGAATCAGAAACTATTTAAAACACTTCTTAATTTATAAAGACTTGGTGTCAATTTGAAACTTCAGAATTAAATCGACAGAACCTCAAGGGCTGAATGTATAATCTGTCATTGAATTACTTGCTATCTAAGTATCATGTTATCTTTTGGTAGGTTAACTAACCATTAACAAAAATTACGAACTATTTAGAATGGAATTGTTGATTTTGAAACTGAAGTGAAATAGAAACCAAGTCTAAATCTATCAGAAATATAAGAGACTGAAGTCCTGTATGAAATGGTACCAATTTTTTTTTTTTTTTTTTTTTTTTGTCAATTTCGTAATAAATATTTTGTCTTAATGTATAGAAAACTTGTTTGGTATCTTTGGATCATGAAAAATCGGACGCCATTATGGTTGAATTATTCTAGAGTAGCTTTAGAACAAGATGTAAGAACAAAGGACACAACTTTCTAAAAGCCGAACACATCTGTTTGTTAATGGCGGCTAAACCAATGCAGGGAACAGGCTATGTGTTCGACACTTTGCTGCGGCCTTTGGTAGATAAACACGAAACAGATATTGAACAGAAGATGGTGGATTGGAGAGTCAAGGCCTGGGATTTGGCCCTCTTCTACTGGAAAAACTGCACTGAATTGAGCCAATCTGCAATCGTCCAAGTAATAAACTACTTGGCCTCTCCGCCCTCTAGGCCTGCTGCTGCAGCCCCACAAGCCAGGGTAACCTTCTAATCTTCCTCCTTGAAGGGTTTGGGAAATAGCCCTTTTAGTTTTAGCAGCAAATAAGAACAGGGAAAAAAAAAGCGCACTTATTTTCCATTGCCTTGAGACATTTACAAAAACCTTACTAGGAATGGAACCCAGCAAGAGCATCGATATGCATTTAGCTAAGAGAGATTAAAATTGACATTTTGCAGAGGAACGAGCATCATCAACGTCCAAGTGCCCCGCCGCCGCCACCACCACCTCCGCCGCCTCCAAACGAACTGCCCTCATTCTTCCATAAACCTCCAAGGCAGAGCAAAGACTCGAGCAAGAGCAAGGCCAGGAAGTGGTTTCCAAGTGCCCCTCCTCTGCTCGGCTCCGGTAGTCGGCGTTCCACAGCCACGGTGGAGGAATTTGATGTGCAATTTCCCCTCCATGACCAAACAAACTATTTTTATGAAGATCAAAACCACAACCAAGCTCGATTCAGAGGATCGAAGAAAACCTACTAGAAGTTGGCAAAGAAAACTGTACAAAAGAAAAACAAAAACTGCAAACCCTCTCCCCAACCAAAGGAAGACAAAAGATAGATTCATTTTGGAATTTTTCTTCAAACATTTACATCCCCTTTTTTTTTTCCTATTTGTTTCTTCTTCTTCTTCTTCTTCGACTCTACTCATAGAGGTGTACGTGTTACGTGTATATAGTCATTAATACACAGAACATAATAGAAACAGATCATGATTGATTTCAGTCAAAGAAGAGCTGATTTATATTCCCCTTGAGCACCATCAATAGACAAAACTGATCCCCACAACACGAAATATCCGATCAAAAGCCTTTGTTATACTGGAAATTATGCGCAGGTTGAGGAAGCTGAGGCAAGCTGAAAATCTGAGCCAGATACGGCGGAGGAGGTGGGGTCCGGAGGAGCCCGGCGAGGAGGACATGGGCTGAAGATACGCCCACGCCGCCTGCTTCACGAGGCGGTTGCGGATCGAGATCTCGTAGCCGGAATTTACAGCAGAGGCGGCGGTGGGGGAGCCGATGGCGGTGGCAGACGGCAAAATGTCTCTGAGGGAAGTGTAGGCAAGGGAAGGGGATGAGGAGGAGGAGGATTTAATAGGGACGAGCTCGAAAGCCAACGGTGGGCCGCCGGAGGACTTGGTGGCGGCGGCGGTTAAAAGGTTCAGTTTAGATGGCACGACGACGGGCACCGTGATGGAGTTTCTTCGGCGGAGATTCGGCGGTGGTGGGTCTGGTTTTAGAGCGGAGCTCTCATCCATGGCGGCGGAAACAGAGAGGTAGAGAGAGAAAATTGGTGAGGACTGAGGAGAGAGAGAGGAGTTTTAATTTAGGTCGAAAATGGAAGAAGAAGAAGAAAGAGGCATCGTATGTGAATGTGGGTGGCGCGTAATTGCATTAGGAACAATTATTGCACTGAAAATAAAAAAAAAAATTGTCTGAATCGTTGATTATTCTTTTTTAACACAGGCGCCCCATACTTTTTCTTTTAAATGTCAAAAAGAGCAAAAGGAAATTCTTAAACTAGTATTATTTTTCAAATTCCCAACAAGCTTTCAATTATTTAATTGTCTTTTTACACAACCCAAATTAGTATTTTATTTTCAGGTGCTCGAAGCATATCTTTTCCCCCTTCCAATAGATGATTTAAAATATAATTAGTGATTAAATTAATCTTGTAAATGTTCAACGAGGAACTACTCTTCATAATATTGATTTATTAACGACTTTTTCATTAAAATTTTACACACTTCGGTCTCTTTCAACGTTCAAAGAAAATAATTTGTGGTTTAACTTGATTGTAGCTAAATAATATAGTGAAATAAATGAAAGCGAACAAACAAAAGATCTTGAAAACAATTCAAAATCAGAAAAACTCACCGGTTCCATTGAACAACAGGAAAAAGCTTGAGTCAGCTTACAAAAAGTCGAAATGGAAGCATATCAGTTTCGAGTGAATGGATACTCTGAAATAAAACGAAAAAAAAATTGAATTCGAGTGAATGGATACTATTTGTTTTGAATAACAAAGAGCGGTTAATCAAGTATGACAACAAGTTTTCCAATAAGCCTTACTAAGAGCTCTATGAACTCTGAATACTTGTTTAGACAACGAGTTACATTTACGTACGATTAGTGCTAATATTGATATGTTTGGGACGATGGAAGAAATTAATAACTGAACTCATTTGTCCTTCTATTGTAGGCATTGTATATATATATATATATTTTATCCAAAATCATGTTATTAGCTAGCTCAATGGTAATTGACAAGTACCCTCACTACAACAAATTTGGCTTTTAATGTCGGGCATTGCCCGACATTAAAAGCCTTTAATGTCGGTCACTGACCGACATTAAAAACATCGACATTAAAAGTTTTAATGTCGGTCGCTTTTAATGTCGGGCATTGCCCGACATTAAAAGTACTCTTTTAATGTCAGTCAACCAGTTTTTGATCGACATTAAAAGTCACTTTTAATGTCGGTCAGTTTTTTATGTCAGTCATTGCCCGACATTAAAAGCTGTGACATTAAAAGTGTCTGACATTAAATGTGCGACATTAAAAGTGTCCGACATTAAATGTGCTATATTAAATTAAAAAAAAAAATTGTCGGTTGCACAAGTAGCTAACCAACAATACCTATTTCTTCCTTTTGTAAAAACCTGTAAACATTAAACAAAATAAAATTTCAACCTATACACAAAATAAAATCCTGAAAATATTTTTACACAACAACTAACTCAACGAACATGGATTTAATTAATAAAATATAATAGTGTATATAATACATGAAACTTTTCGTCCATCCACAAATCACGTCCATGAACTAATTTACAAAGAAAAGGTAAAATTACTACAAAATAAGTACACAACTCCTTAAACGCTCTTTCGCAAGTTCCTCTTCGAGCTCCTTTTCGAGAATATATCCATTTCATCATCTGCAACAATTCTTGCTTAGCAAGATGAATTCCAAACCTTATACAAAGCAAAAACGTAAGTTAAATACAATCGACACACATCTCCAATCAAATCCTTAAACTAAAAGTAAAGTGATGGTGAGACAAACCCTCATCAAAGCATAAATTCACTTACTTCCTCTAATTATCATTTCAAAGATCAAAGATTAGCCATGCCATAAAAGAAAAGTTAAAGAATATAGGGGCATTAAACATGAATATCAGTAACATACCTTCAGTCTCCTCAACATCTATTGTGTCCTTCAACTGATTCTTTTGATGTGTTTGCTGAGCCATACAATCCAATGAGAATTGAAAAAAGATAAAGTAAAAATGTTGAATAAACACAAGCAATTAATGTTAAAACAGAAAAGAATACTAAAGAATCTTACACTCACCATGAGATACCGTACTTCTTTTTCATAGAGTTCACTCAATAAGCAGCATATAATAATAAGAGGGAAAAAAACTGGAGCTCCTAGATAAATCAACCAATTTCAGAGCCTTACAACTGAGGCATGCGAGGAATCCTAGGCTCTTTTGGTTTTGTTGGACCACCCTGCCGCATCGTTTGCTTAAAGTATTCTGATTCCGAGTAACTTATAGGAGGGAGAAAACAAGTGTCAGGCTTTCCAAAAATTATAAAATTAAGTATGAAATTCATGTAGTAAAAGAGGAAAAGAAATTGAAGTCATTACTTGCGCTTCCGCTCCCTTTTAGGTGGTTCAATCCAATTTTCACTAACAATTTTCTTGAAGTCAAATTTATTCTCATCCTTCATCAAGATACAAACAAAGTAAACTGTCAGAACACTTTCTTTAATAGCATTTGAATGATAAACATAAGAATAATATTGGAATGAAATTCTCGAAGTGGATAGCAAGAATCTTGTCTAATCATTATTTACCTTTTCATCATCAAAATCATACAATTCAGCAGCTGTCAAAACCATATAAACATTAGTTAAAACTACTTGCCAGACCCAGAATATTTGAAAGAAGGAAGAAAATTAACAAACAGAAAGAATATACATGCTAATATAACAAACTCACTTTTCTGCTCTGCTAAACGTCCTTGTTGAATCACCAAAGCATCGAGGGCAAGTTTCTTGTAAGCCCTTTCAATCACTTTTTCCTGAAAAATTTCCTACAACAATATAAATCTTCAATAAAAACAAAACAAATAAATCAAAATCTTGTTTCTTCGTTCAACAATATCCCAACACCTTACAAAAACCACATGCCTAAAACTTCAACAGATAGCAATCAAAAAATGCACAACAAGAAATAAACAAGTTGTGTGAAACTTACCCTGTGGAGGCTCTTGCACAACAACCTAAAAGCAAACACATATAATATTTGACCAAACCAAACCAATTTTTAATTACAGTGTTTAAAATAATAAGAATCATGAGTACACATTCATTCATTAACTTTACCAAATTGGTTTTGATAACGTTGCTTCTTAGATGTGTTACCTGAAGGCCATTGCAATATCATTGTCAAATTTCTCAAGTCCATAATTTCAAGGGGGAAGCATTTTCAAGGTCTTTAGCTAATGCCTCATAGTCCTCAACCTCCACTTCCTCAACAGCCCCTGCAACGAATGTATAAAGACATCAATTTTATCACCAAAACCATATTCCTTCTCAAAAGCCCTCGTAAAACCATCAAGAACGTGTAATATGAATTCAGAGAATGAAAACCCATCAAGGACAATGGAGGTTGCAGCTAAAGGAGCAACGAAATCATTCTGTTTTGGTTCGACATGTAGAGGCCGCTCTAGAGAGCATCGTCTCCCATTGGGTAAACTTTCGCTCATACTCCACAGCCTCAACACAGTAAATATTAGAGACTCTGCAAATAAAAAATGCAACAAAGATAATCCAAATAAAAAATGAGGAACTAAGCTAGCAACATCTCAATAAAAACAAATCGTCGATCCATCTATGAAAGTTTCTCATGAAAGAAAATAGAAATCACAAAAGTGCTTTAGAGAAAGCTTCCAAAAGTAGAATGGTCGATTATTAAACAAATCCACAACTATGTAGCCTCGTCCCAACATTAAAATTATGCAATAAAACTGGTCAACTTTGAGTTCATTAACTAAAAAGCCTCGTCCCAACATTCTCAGTTACTAAACTTCAAACCTCCAATAATTACTGTAGCGTGACCGAGGCCTACTTGATGGAGCTTCTCAGGAGGTCTCCCAACCTGATACTGATCCAATCGAGTGAGAAAAATGCAGCCTCGTGCATTGTTGGAGTTCTTATTGTGGGATCCAATGCTTCACGCTGAGATATCCAGGATCTATTTTCATATACTTAAGGATTTGTTCCTGCAAAACTAAACGCCTTCAATGCAAGAAAAAGGATGTTGAATTGACTGGAAGGAATTCAAAAGAACCTTCAAATAATTCATAATAAATGAAAACTGACATAACCTGTAAAATTGATGGTTAAATTCAAAAAGCAAACACTGAAAATTGACTGAGAACATAACCTACGAATGTACTGAGACAGTCATGTAAACATAAAGCACAGAATTGAAACCCATTTATGAGGACCGTAAAGGTATAGAGCCAAAAGCAAGCAAGCATTCAGATACTCAACAACCGTATCGGCCGTTCACCTATATGTGATTTTGTATATTCCACATAACCATTTATCTCATTTATCATATATTGCACTTAAAATATATCAACCTTGAACACCTTGGATGATAAATATATTGAGTGAATCCATTAGCATTCAACTAATTATGTAGAGAATAATTGAAACATATTTTTTGTACTAACATTACATCCCTGTGACTTTGAGTATGAGAGAACAAATTCATACCATAGAAACACCAATGACTAATTAAAATAAATTTATAGGAAACATCTTAAAATACCTCGAGCGAATGGCTTTGCATATGTTGCTTCAAGTAAGCATGCTTTTTGAAATCAGCACCACATTCCTGGCAAATATTGGATTTTCCATCTTTTTTCTTATTATCTGCATCGTCCTTCTGTTTCCCACTCTCCATCTACAAAAGGAAAAAGGTTCATCAATAATGCATTCAAAAGACCCCTTTAAGTAAAAAGGTAGAGAATCATCGATCCAAACGTAGTACTCTGCCTCAGGATAAAACCCTAAAATCTGTCTAATAAGTCCCCTAGTAAGTCCACCACACAAACAACTAACTCCTAGCATGAATTTCTTCTTGACCTAACGCGAAATTTAACCTATTTTGAAGTTGATTGAAGCGAAGAAACAAAAAAGAACAAAGAAACGAAAAAAGAATCCGACCAGGACAGACCTCAACAACGAGCGACTGAAAGATTGAGAGGCGGCGGCGGAAGACAGGGAGAGGATGAGAGGAAGCGATTCACGCTGGTGAGGGGAAACGTCAGTCGCCATCAGTGAGAAGGAGGGGAAACGTTTTGAGAGGGAGAGCGGCGCAAGAGGGGAATGAGGGTTTTTTTCGGGGAGAGATAAAGCTAAAATGTGTTTTTAAGAAATCCTTGCATTTAATGTCGGGCAAATTTTAAAAAATGAGTGTCCGACATTAAAAGGTCCGCCTGTTTTTTTGTCCGACATCAAAAGCCCCGTGTGATTTTTTCTGTCCGACATTAAATGTATAATTTGTTGTAGTGCCTCGATCAAGAGGTCGAGATTCGAATCCCTCATCTCCAAATATTGTTAATTTTTTTTTTAAATATTGTTAAGATTCATGCATTATTAGAAGGTTAAATTATCAAAAATACCCCTAAACTTTAGGGTTTGTTTCAATTATGCCCCTAGACTTTCAAAAGTTTCAATTATGCCCTTGAAGTTTCAAAATTGTTTCAAAACTACCCTTGAAGGCTTTTTTTTTGTTAAATTCATGGATGTAAAATGACATGTTTGCATATATATTGTTGCTTATGTGAATAGATTTGAACACATACGTGGAAAAAACGATAAAAACACATGCAAACGCATCAATTTTTGTCGATAAATTTAACGGAAAATGTCTCCAAGGGTAGTTTTGAAACAAATTTGAAACTTCAAGGGCATAATTGAAACTTTTGAAAGTCCAGGGGTATAATTGAAACAAACCCTAAAGTCGAGGGGTATTTTTGATAATTTAACCTTATTAGAATTATGTAGAAATTATTTATAATAAGCATAGATCTAATAATCTCATAGATATATTAGTTCCCTTCATGGTTTTTCTTTTTTGCTTGAATAGACTTCCTTTTCATGGTTAATATATTTGATAATATATCAAATTTGCCAATAAAAAGGCATTCCTAAAAGAAAAAAGAGTGAGTTTGATATTATGATCATTTATGTGATGTCATAATATGATTTTGTTGTTATTAGACTTTTTGTCGTTTTGCATTTTAAAAGACTAATCTTTTTTCTATTTTTTATTTCATTTTTCTTCTCAGCGTATCGGGGATGGATGTATAAAACTCAGAATCCAACGTTGACCGCTGCCCAACGGTCTGAATTTGACAGAAAAAAATAGGGAAATAAAAAGTTCTTAGTGCATTACAATTTTTTATTTATTTTTATTTTTTTAAAAAAAGATTAATTATTAGCTACTTTTATGCAATTTAAATACATACAGAACTTCAGAATAAAAAGAAAAAAAAAAAAAAGAAAAGACAACTATGGATCTGTTTTCAACTCATTAATGACGATTTTAATAAGTCAAATAAATTAGGTGTAGCGATGGTAAAAAATAGTTTATCATGAAAATTACATTTTAAAAAATTGAAAGATCACTTACAGACATTTCTCTAAAATGGACTCTCTCTTTCCACGATTCTTTTGATTTTTTTTCCATATTTAAAAAAAGTTAATCGTGTTTCACAAAAGAACAAACCGTTCATAAAACTTAGGTTTAGAATTCTCTTTAGAAGGAGATGTATATATTATTAAAGACTTGAGGTGTTTAGAGAAGACTCTTTTTGAGGTGTTTAGAGAAGACTCTTTTAGGACGTGTTTGGTCCAAGGAGTTTGAAAGAGTTAATTACTCCATCCAACTCGCTTAATGACATACAACACCTAATTGTAGGACCTACAAACTTATTAACCAATCACAATACTCTATTGTGGACCCCACAAACTTATTAACCTAGATCATACTATTTCTCCCGATGAAGTCTATGAATATAAGTAAAAAGGGAGGGTAACTGATATTAGATAAACATGAGGTTCCATCTCAAAAACCAATTATAGCAACGAAAAGAACAATCGATGTAGCTTATAAATTGTTGGACGACCGAATGCACGTTTGGATTTTATAGACTCTGATACTATATTAGATAAACATGGGGTTCCATCACAAAACCAATTAACAATGAAAGAAGTATAACTCATGTATCTTATAAAATTGTAAGGTTTCTATTCATCTTTTCTTATAAATTGTAAGAGGATCTGAAATTTCCATAACAAGAAATTGTCATCAGTTAATTTGACAATTGAAATTTTATTACCAGGGCTAAACACTTGATTCGTCGAGGTAGAGGATGAATCCTCCACAGCTGTGTTGGTAGATTCTTGAGACGCCATTCCAGAAGCAGCGAAGCGAAAAAAAAAATCACGATTCAGTCGTTAGACATAATGACTCTGATACCATTTTGAGATATTGAACAAAAATAAAGAAAGAAAAGGAAGAAAATGAATGCAAGAGAAAGCCCTTTGCTTTTATATATGGAATAGTATACAAACATAAGCCATATATTGATAGAGTAATGACTCATACAGTGTCCAACAAATAGTGATATTAAACGCTGTCGTTTTTACCTTGCTGTATAGGTTGGTAAGTTGTTATTCTTTGTATTTACGTGGCAAATATTTAGAGGATAGAATATTTGTTTGTTAGGGCCATTCTCCCTATTTATTCAGCCCATTGCTGTAATAATTCTTCAGCTGAGAATAATACATCATATTCTGGAATTCTCTCTTTAGCTTCTTTTCTGCTTTGTAACTTGGTATCAGAGCCAATCTAGGCAAACGCCATGGGAGACGTTTTTGCTTCTTCTTCGTCATCCTCAGCTGCAGTCTCAACTCAAGTATCGTCTGCAGCAGCTGTGATTTCTTCTTCGTTTGGTCATCCGCTGAGCACTGTGCTCACGGTCAAGCTTGATGAAAACAATTATTTGTTATGGAGAGGAATGGTATTGGCCATCCTTCGAGGCCAGAAAGTCGACGGCTATATTTTGGGAACTAAGGCTCAGCCGTCGGAATTTATTGAAACAACCACAGAGACAGGGAAGAAGTTAGATCCTAATCCCATGTTCGATGAATGGAATACTGTTGATCAGGCTTTAGCTGGGTGGTTATTTGGCTCTATGTCACCAGCGATTGCCGCAGATGTTGTCAGCTTCAAGACGTCTAGAGAAATATGGAAAGCGTTGGAAAAAGTCTATGGCTCGACCAGCAAAGCTAGGGTTAACCAGCTGAGAGGTATTTTACAAAATACCAAAAAGGGAGCAATGAAGATGACTGAGTATCTTACTACAATGAAGCAGGCTTCTGATAATCTCAGTTTAGCAGGTAAACCTGTTTCCCTCGGTGATCTTGTTTCTTATGTGGTTTCCGGCTTAGATTCGGAATACATTTCGATTGTTTGTTCAATCGACGACAAGGACATTTCCTCCTGGCAAGAACTCTCCTCGATTCTAATCACCTTTGAAGGGACGTTAGCACGGTACAGTAATGTTCCAAACACCAAGGAGCTTCCGGATCTTGCGGCACATTTAACCTACAACCATCAAAGTCGCTCTCAACAGGGTTACTCAGGACAACGTTCGTTCAGCTCCAATAGTGGGAATCACGGTCAGAACAATTTTCAGCCAAATTTCTCAGGTAACAACTATTCTGGTAATAGAGGGTCGAATAGAGGCCGTGGTCGTGGCAGAAGCAGTGGTCAAAGAGGTAACAATTCTAGACCTACATGTCAGCTATGTAACAAGTATGGTCACTCTGCCCCATTTTGTTATCTTCGCTTTGAGGAATCGTTCAATAATCCTCATGGATCTGGGAATAATTCTCAAGGAGGAAACTCAAATGCCTCTTCCTCTGCCTTCATCGCTGCACCTGAAATTTTGAATGACCCAAAGTGGCTTGCGGACAGTGGTGCCACCACTCATGTATCTGCAGATGCTGGTAACTTGGCTGTTAAAACTCCTTATAATGGTAATAATTCTCTGGTTGTTGGAAATGGTACTAAGTTAGAGATTGCTCATGTTGGTTCCTCTAATGTGTGCTTGTCTTCTGGGAATGCTCATCTTAAACTTAAAAATATTCTTCATGTCCCTAATATTAAGAGGAATTTGGTTAGTGTCGCACGCTTAACTGCTGATAACAATGTTGTGGTTGAATTTCACTCCTCTTGTTGTCTTGTGAAGGACAAAGCTTCAAGGAAGGTGATCTTGCACGGGGTTCTTAAGGATGGTCTGTATCAGCTCGAGCTCCCCTCAATTCAAAGTCCTCAATCTCCTGTCAGTCCTGTTTCCTCTTTGGTAGCTGCACCTGGTCATAATAATTCTGCTGATTGTCAATCTTCGTTGTTTGCTGTTTCTGTTTCTCAAAGTCCTGTCGAGTCCAATGTTGGTCAATCCGTATCTTGTGGTGTCTCTAAATCTCTCTGGCACCGTCGCCTTGGTCATGTTTCTGAGAATGTTGTCAATTCAGTCATCAAAGCGTGTAATTTAAAAATTTCCATGAATGAGAAGTTTAGCTTTTGTGATGCTTGTCAGTATGGTAAATTGCATAAACTGCCTTTTTCCCTCTCCACCTCTCGTACATCACAGCCTCTTGAACTTGTTTATTGTGATCTATGGGGTCCTTCTCCCGTTATTTCTAATTTGGGTTATCGCTTTTACCTCAGCTTTGTTGACAACTATACTCGGATTACCTACATTTACCCTCTTAAAACCAAAAGTGAGGCCTTGTCATCCTTTACTTAGTACAAAGCTCTAGTAGAGAATCGATTTGATAGGAAAATTAAGATTCTTCAATCAGACTGGGGGGGTGAGTTTCGTCTTTTCTCTCCTCTTCTTCGGTCTCTAGGAATTGAGTTTCGACACTCTTGTCCTCACACAAGTCAACAGAATGGAATAGTCGAGCGAAAGCATCGGCATATTGTAGATATGGGTCACTCTCTCTTAGCCCAGTCGTCTATGCCTCTGAAATATTGGTGGGAGGCTTTCTCATCTTCTGTTTTTCTTATAAACAGACTTCCTACCTCTGTTCTTGGTAATATTTCTCCTTGGGAAAAGGCGTTTCATCAAACTCCTGATTATCGATTTTTTCGTGTCTTTGGGTGTGCTTGCTTTCCTTATTTACGGCCCTATAACTCTCATAAATTCCAATTTCGAAGTGTTAAATGTGTATTTTTGGGATATAGTCCATCTCACAAAGGCTACAAATGTCTCAGTCCTTCAGGTCGTATGTATATTTCTCGTCATGTGGTGTTCAATGAGGCTGAATTTCCTTTTCAACTTGGTTTTCTTCAAGAGTTCTCTACCCCTGTGTCTTCTGAAGTTGTAGTCAATTGGCTTCCTTTTCCTTCATCCTCTAATAACTCTTCTTCTCAGGCTGCTCCAGTGTCTTCTTCGTGTTCATTGCCCTCTTTATCTGTATTTGATATTCATGTAGATCTACCTTCTGACCCTCGTGCAACTTCGTCTTCTACTAATGTTGTGTCTTCCTCAGACAATGAGACGATAGCCCCTACGGTTGCTCATGATTCTGGTCTAAATGCTGGTCCTTCACCGAGTACTGCCATGCCTTCTGATTCTTCTGCCGATAGTTCATCTCCTGATGTGCCCAGACTGCCTGTTATATCTTCAGCTACTGATCCTCTAGTAGATCCACCAGCTCCTCACAGTAGCCATCCTATGCAGACAAGGGCCAAGAGTGGCATCTTTTGTCCCAAAAATTGGGGCTCCTTTTTGGCTTCTTCTGCTAACTCTAATGATGTTGTCTCTGTTACAGAACCAGCTACTGTCAAGGAAGCTTTACAGTCCTCTGATTGGCGTTCTGCTATGAATGCTGAAATGGCGGCTCTTTCTCAAAATGGTACTTGGAGCTTGGTTTCGCCTCCACCGAATGTTAATCTTATTGGGAGTAAATGGGTGTTCAAAGTAAAGACTAATTCTGATGGTTCGTTTGAACGTTGCAAAGCCCGTTTAGTTGCCAAAGGGTTCAATCAAATTCCCGGTATTGACTTTAAGGAGACTTTTAGCCCGGTGGTTAAAGCACCAACAATCCGGATTGTTTTGGCTCTTGCAGTCTCTAAGGATTGGCAAATTCGTCAGCTGGACGTGAATAATGCCTTCTTGAATGGCCAGCTGCGGGAAGATGTTTACATGAAGCAACCCGATGGCTTCGTAGATGATTCTCATCCTCACTATGTATGCAAGCTGCACAAGGCTCTTTATGGCCTTCGCCAAGCTCCACGGGCATGGTATGATCGATTACGTAGCACTCTTTTGGAATGGGGCTTTCATAACTCGCGTGCTGATAACTCGGTATTTTTCTTCTCGACCGCTCAGATGTCCGTCGTGATTTTAATCTATGTGGATGACATTTTAGTCACAGAAAATTGTCCTATCTTTATTGATAAGTTTATTGCCAGATTACATACTGTGTTTGCCCTCAAAGATTTAGGATCTCTGCGTTATTATCTTGGTGTGGAAGTACTTCGTACTGCTTCTGGGATGTATTTGTTGCAGGCTAAATACATAACCGATTTGTTGCATCGGGTTGGTTTGGATCATTTGAGACCATGTTCAACTCCAGCGGTCACGGGGAAGAAATTCTCCGCCTTTGAGGGTGATCCCTTCTCTAATCCAACGCTATATTGGAGTGTTTTAGGTGCTCTCCAATATCTTACTCATACCCGTCCCGATATAGCCTATATTGTCAACAAATTGAGTCAATTTCTCCAACAACCAACCATTATTCACTGGCAAGGAGTCAAGCGTGTGTTACGGTATCTCAAAGGGACATTAGAATATGGTTTGTTCCTTCCTCGATCTCCTTCTATATCCCTTGTTGCGTTTACGGATGCCGACTGGGCATGTTGTGTGGATGACCGTCGATCAATTGCTGCTCACTGTGTTTTTCTTGGGAACTCATTAGTGTCTTGGTCATCCAAAAAGCAAAGCGTTGTTGCTCGATCTAGCACGGAGTCCGAATATCGGGCTCTTGCACAAACTGCTGCAGAACTTTCATGGATCCAGTCTTTGCTTCGTGAACTTCACCTCTGTCCTTCAGCTGCTCCTATTATCTGGTGTGATAATGTAAGTGCTCTTTCTCTCGCTCAGAACCCGGTTTTTCACTCTAGAAGTAAACATGTGGAGCTAGATGTCCATTTTGTTCGGGACAAGGTTCTTGCCAATGAGTTGGAAGTTCGATATGTTCACTCTTCTGATCAACTTGCGGATGCTCTTACTAAACCATTATCTGAGCTTCAGTTCACGACGTTGAGATCCAAACTCGGTGTGGTTGTTTCACCCTCTCGTTTGAGGGGGGATAATAGAGTAATGACTCATACAGTGTCCAACAAATAGTGATATTAAACGCTGTCGTTTTTACCTTGCTGTATAGGTTGGTAAGTTGTTATTCTTTGTATTTACGTGGCAAATATTTAGAGGATAGAATATTTGTTTGTTAGGGCCATTCTCCCTATTTATTCAGTCCATTGCTGTAATAATTCTTCAGCTGAGAATAATACATCATATTCTGGAATTCTCTCTTTAGCTTCTTTTCTGCTTTGTAACTTATATAAAGGCTTGGGGAGAAAAACTCCTACAAAAATCAATGAAAGAATTTCTTCACACACACACTCCGGAATGTTCTTTCTAACCAATAGAATACAGAGAAACCCTAAAATGAAAGGGAAGAGCACGATGGGAAGAGCACGATACAGGAAAAAGAGAGAGAGCAGACAATGAGCCTAAACACTGGACCTTTAATCAACCTAAAATAAAAAGACATCCAACCCATTTACAAGAATAATCAGTGGGCCATCTTAACATTTTCAACGTGAGATTCTCAACAACCAGCAAGTCACAATACAATAATTATATCAAATCTAAGCCATAAAATTATGAAGCGACGGGATAGAAATATGACCGAACGCAATTTAATAAACATCAAATCATAGACGTAAACCGATCACTTGATAAAATTGACAACAATTCACATATATAACTAGACAATTGAGTAGTAGGGAGTCAATTGATGGCTACAAAAACGTGGTTGGTGTGTAGAAAATGGTCCCGTTGCACCCCACAAGACAACAATAGTAAAAAAAAAAAAAGATAGCCCCACATCGGCCATGGCTGGCGTGTCACTGTGCAATATGAAAGACAAAGCCATTGCATTTTGTGCCCCTTACCCTCTCTATCCGTCCCATTTCCTCAGCTGCTTTAATTTTGCTTTAATTTTTGGGATTCTTTGTGGCTTTCAGAATGCCACATATTCTCCTTCTATGAGTCATGGATCCAATCCCAATGGTCCATTTCCATAGTCCCACCTACTTTTACGTCTCATAACGAGTTGACCCAGTTTGTCGTTTTGAGATTTTTAGCTCACGATGTTAAATAAGTGTTGAATCTGTTCGTGTTTGTGTTTTTTAATAAGTTGAGAAGTTGAAAAGTCAGAGAAATTTGAGTTTATGCAATATACTGGAGTTTGATTCGTAGAAGTTACAGGATACAAAGTGGATTCCATAAGCTTGGTTTTGTGTACCCTCGTGGTCGTGGGATTGCAAGCAGACATATGTGTACCAAACATTAGGTTTAACTTTTTAGGTTTAGATTATATAGATCTTAACTTGTGAGCCATGCATATTACTTTAAGAATTTGTAATAATTTTAGAAAATAAGAAGAGAAAAAAAAAAAGATAAAGGTGATATTTGCACATGGGGTTGAAAAATGTTAGTATTATTACCTTAAAAGGCTCCTATGTGGTCTCTAGGTAAGCACTTGTGAATCCTTTTTAAGGTGTGTTTGAGATTGCTTGCATCCAAAGACACTTCTTGTCAAGATCAACTATTTAATATGTATGATGAATCAAGTATGTTGTTTTGTTACATTCTAGAATATGTATATAGTAAGATTAGTAAGAGAAGCTCAAAACGTCATGGGTGTGAAAAGAAAAGATTTATAAAATAAAATAAGCAAATAAAAATCAAAACTTGTTAGTCTATAGAAAAAAAGTGAACAATCATAGAGTATTTCAAGAGAGAGATTAGTGAGGAAAAATTGTGTTTATAGAGCGATGTTAGTGATCATATAAAATATGGATCGAAAAACAGATAAGTGAGAATAATATGTATAGTCAAAGTTGGTGAGAGAAAATATATAAATAGAGAAGTTAATAAGAAAAAGTATGATTAGTGAGAATAATATGTATGGACAAGTCGGTGAAGAAAGACATATGGATAAATAAGAGGAAGAGCATCTGAAGAACTGAAATTATATAAAGAGACGCTTGTAAATAGTCAAAAATGAAATCTTTATGTGGTGAGAAATTAATAGCATATAGATTTTAAGCTAAAAACATTTGCTAAAAGCCTACATTCTAAATACTTTTGACTTTAAAAAGTATGTCGATAAACATAAACATTTTAGGTAAGAAGTATCGTTGGACAATTTAAAAGCACTTTATTGTAGTCATTAAAGCACCCTCGTATAATTCAAAGACTAAAACCAAAATAAAATAACTAACCAACATTGTTTGGGAATAATTTTTGATTCGATCATTTTAATAAAGTGTTTAAGAATAAATCATTTTAACGATTAAGCTTCACACCTTAAACAATAATTTGAAATGATTAGGTTTGAAAATTGATTTTAGATTCATCTCTGCTCTGCTAAAGGTTACTTCTCAAATAAATATTATTTTCTTAAGCACCTCCAAATGATTGATCCATAATCACTTTGCATATTATTGTCAAACATCGATATTTTAAAATGGAAATGTTTAATATCAAAATCACTCTCAGACATATTTTTAAGGAATAAAATTCTAGGTAAAATTTCACAAAATTTTTAAAAATTAAACGAAGAGTTAAATTAAGAGTTCGTAGAATAGGGATAAATAGTAGAAATTAAGATCAAAATAGGAAAAAAGAATGAATAGAAATTGAAGGACTAAAAAAAAATATTCTCATTTGTTCTACTTTATTCTCTGTCTATTTTATCCATCTTTTTTCTTATTCATTTTGTTCTCTTGTATTATTTTATTCTCTTCTTTAGTCTTTTTATTGTCAACATACTTTTTAGTTTTTTTTTGGGTTATCATCTTATTTAGTATGTTGTTTTTAACTTTTAATTTACACAAGATAAATAGCACTTGTTCGACTTACCTAGAAAAAATACTGCTACTTTTTGTTTTTATATTAAACACTTTATTTCTGTTTTTCTTTTTTTAGTACAATTAAACACTTTTTTTCTATTCCCTTTGTTGAGTCATTTTCAATCTTTTCTTCTTTCCTCATCTCGTATTATTTTTTATTTAGAATAACAACTCGAATTTTAATTAAACATAAAATAAATAATTTTGAGTCTGCTCAAATGCAATACCTACACTTTAATGTGTAAATATTTGGAGAGAAAGTACAATAAGAAAGAGAAAAAAAAATATTTACAATATCTTTTCAAAAAAAAAAAAAAAAAAGAGAGAAAGAGAAAAAAATAATTATTTAATACAATATTTATTAACCTTG
Organism: Luffa acutangula; assembly: GCA_036850905.1. NCBI lineage: Eukaryota > Viridiplantae > Streptophyta > Magnoliopsida > Cucurbitales > Cucurbitaceae > Luffa > Luffa acutangula. The sequence goes on along the minus strand of CM072096.1, from coordinate 49,542,311 downwards.
GTATAGATCAACTAGTTAAAATGTATACCATTAAGAAATTAGAGGTTTGAATCTCATACCCCATATGTTGTTGAACTAAAATTATAGGTAAAATATTTATAATATCTCATTAATAATTGTTGATGGTCAAATTTGGTCAGAGGAACTCACATGACCTTCACGTGCCACCAACGGTAAATTTGTTTGAGAGGGGGAAGACGTGGCCTGCAAGACAGTAAACTTGCACACCGGTGTGGTGCTAGCCACATCGACTCTGTTGCTTAAGTCAGCAAGCAGAACGGTGGGAAACAAGAAAGTAAGAGCAAGAGGAGAAAATAGAGAATGGAGTTCTGGATTAGAGTTCGGATCCCCTTCTTCAGTGACGAAGAGGGGTATAAATACCTGCTCATACTCCTAGAGTTTTTAGGAATTTGGAGGCGTTTCGGGACGAACCAGGCGAAACCGAGGCGGCTAGAGGCATCAGGGATCGAGAGGAGGTGACCGAGCTCGGCCTCGGCCTAAGGCCGAGGTCGACCATATGGGTCGGGCCAACTTGGCCCGACCCTTTGGCCTTTTCTTCCTCCGGGTCGGTCTCCTAGTCCTATTTCTGTCTGAATTTCCTCGTCAACTCCTTGTGCATCGAGGTGGTCCAAAATTACCCATAACAATAATATTATAAATAATTTTTTACTCAAAGCATAAGCTCAATAACACAACAAATAATCAAGTTGGACATAAAATGAACTTGAAAAAACTAAAAAGGCTCATACTTTTTTGAAAAGGGAATCACATTAGTAAGGAATAACCATTTACAACAACCTCCTCCAAAATCAGGGAGGCCAGCCTAGAGGGGATACCAGAATCCCTACAAAAAATGTTTTCTTCCAGCGTGGAAGAGACCCAAAAAGAAAAGGTTCCGTCGACTTCAACGGCCGACAGACTGCTCGCTGGCGAAAAACCCGCCGCCAATGGCGCAAGCTGGTGCGCAATTTTGTTCCCAGCCCTTGGGCATTTGACGAATGCAACAATGTTGCAAGAAGAGGCTTGAATTTCAATGTCGCTTATCACCAGGTTGCTATCCGAGAGGTCCGCAACCTCATGGTTAAGTGCCTTGATGGCTTCCGACGCGTCTGCCTCGACAATAATTGGGTAGTTTCTGCTCCAATTCTTTTTCCAAAACACTTCAATCCCTGATTTAATCGCAAGCAACTCGAGGTAATTGATCGATCATTTCCTTTTGATTTGCTGGTACCCAAAGCCAAGAGGAGATCCTGAAGAATCACGAGCAATCCAGCCTACACCGCCTTGCCGCTTCTCCTCATTCCACGACGCATCTGAGTTAATTTTAATACAGTTGGGCGGGGGAGGGCTCCACGCATCTTGATTCCGAAGGCTCTCCATGGTAAGTAAGTCCAGATTGGAGTTCTGTCTTTTCCTTTGTTCTTCGACATTCCGTTTGGTTGCTCTGATTATCTGTTGGAAGTCCGCTTTTTCATTGTTCATGATAGCCTTGTTCCTGCAATTCCATAGAGACCATACAATGACTGCTGTGATTTCTGTTTCTTCTTTGTTCATATGCTCTGTAATAGTTTCCCACACCACATTCATCTCCTCGAACTCACTGCACGGGCACAAAAATTGGGTAAGTTTCGGGAGGAGATATTCCCATAACTTCCTCACCTTCTTGCAGCTCCATAGGGCGTGACTATAGGTCTCCATGGCTTTCCTGCCCAAAAATATAGAGTGGGTTAATATTCATTCCTTTTCTATTAAGGTTTGTTTTAGTGGGGATGAAGTTGTTGAGTATCTTCCAAAGGCAGATCTTGGCCTTGGGGAGGATGTTCAATTTCCAGACTTTTTTCCATCTTCCCTTACTCTCTTCGCACGAGCCCGAAGCTTCCTTCCTGCTTTGCAGCTTAATAGCTAAGTTGTAAGCACTTTTAACACTAAAGTGTCCTATAGGTTCAGGGCCCCATATAATTTCATCTTTTTTATCATTCTTGCCCAAGGGGATTGCTAGAATCTCCTCAGCATCTATAGGAAGGAAATCTTTTTTTATCCGGTTGGTGTCCCATTCCCCATTCTCCTTGATTATCTCTTTAACTTTTTTACCCTTCAGCCCTTCCGGGGTCAAAATAGGGGCTCTACTGCCTTGATGATTAATCCAAGGGTCCTGGTCGATGCAAATATACTCACCGTTACCCACTCTCCATCTATACCCTTATTTGAACAGTTCTCTCCCCCACACTATGCTTTTCCAAATCTGAGACGAGTTGGATCCTATGGGAGCTTGGATAAAGGTGTCATTTCTGAAGTAGCGACCTCGGAGAGTCTTATAAAGCAAGCTGTCGGGGGATTTCAGAATCCTCAAACTTTGTTTTGCCAACATGGCTTGATTAAAGAGATTTAAGTCCCTAAACCCCAATCCTCCCCCGCTTTGCTTTTGCATAAGTTCTTCAAACTTGTCCAATGCAGTTTCCTTTTATCCCCAATCGTTCCCCACCAAAACCTCGCACACATTCTTTTTGGGAGTTTGAAGCAACTCATGGTGTATGTCGGGATAGCCTGAATGATCGTTTTGAGAAGGATTTCTTTTCCACCTGCCGAGAAAAGCTTTTCATTCCATCCTTGGAGAATCTTGCCGATTTTGGTCTTGATCTTCTCAAACATTTTTATTTATTCTTGTGGCTTTGAGACGGCATTCCCAGATAGGTTCCCAGCTCACTGGATTGTTTCACCTCGAGGATAGCACTGACCTCTTGGGCTGCCTCCTTTCACACATTCCCACTTACCATAAACATGGATTTATCCAAGTTTATGGCCTGCCCCGAGGCCTTCTCATAGAGCTTAAAGATCTCCTTAACTGTTTTACATTCATCCTTGTTGGCCCTGCAAAAGATTAGGTTATCATCAGTAAAGAAAAGATGGGTTATAATAGGGCAATAATTATTAATACGAAAACCTTTAAGAGAAAGATTGTTTACTTCCCTGATCAAGAGGCTCGAGAAACCTTCAGCACACACCAGGAACAAGTAAGGTGATAATGGATCACCTTGTCTGATACCCCGAGAGGGTTTAAATTCTTCCTGAGGCGATCCGTTGATGAGGACCGAGAATGTTACCGTTTCCACACATTTCATGATGTTGGTGACCCATCTGGAACTAAATCCCATTTTGAGTAGCATTTCCCTAATGAAAATCCATTCAACCCTGTCGTAGGCCTTGCACATATCCAGCTTGATGGCCACATGGCCTTCTTTCCCTTGCTTTTTGTTTTTAATAGCCTGAATGCATTCAAAGCCCACTATCACATTGTCCGATATAAGTCTGCCAGGAACGAACGCTGCTTGGGATGGAGAAATAATCGTGTCCAGGACTTTTTTGAATCTATTAGCGATTGTCTTTGCAATGATTTTGTAACTAACATTGCATAGGCTAATTGGTCTGAACTCCTTCATGTGCTTAGGCTCCTTAACCTTAGGGATTAAGGCAATAACTGTTTTGTTTAGAGGGCTGATATCCGCTCCCTCGTTCAGGACTTGGAGGCATACATTAACAGTTTCCTCCCCCACTGTTTCCCAATATCCTTGGTAGAAGGAAGCGTGAGCACCATCATTGTTGGGGGCTTTACTAGGATTCAGGCTTTTCACCACGGCTTCGATTTCGCTTCTAGTGAACTGTTGGTCTAAGAATTCTCTTTGCTGGGCACTTATTTTAGCTGTAACACAAGCCACCACTTCCTTGATGATCTCTGTGTTTGGGGTCGAGGAGTAAAACAAGTTCTTGAAATATTCCGTAGCAACATAGCCAATCTTCCCTTCCTCTTCTTCCCATCTGCCATCTTCGGACAAAATCCCTTCAATCCGGTTTCTTCTTCTTCTTTGAGTGGCTTTAGCATGGAACCATTTAGTGTTTTTGTCCCCCTACTTAAGCCACACTTCTCGGGATCTATTTCTCCAATAATCTTCCTCCTCCTAAAGAAGGGTGTCAAGCTCAGATTCTGCTTCTATGATTTTCTCTAAGTTCAGCGCCTCTTCATCGCTGGAAAGTCTTAAAAGTTCTTCTTCCTTCCTAGTAATAGTATATTTAACGCTGCCTTTCAGCCTGCCCCCTATTCCAACTGTGGAGTTTTTGAATGCTGTCTTTGACTTTGTTGTTGAGACTTTGGGCATTAGCCCCATGCTGCTTGCTCTAGCTATTCTTAACGATTTCTTTGGATTCTTTCTTTTTTATCCATCCTTCTTCGAATCTTAGGATCTTCCTCTTTTTTCCCCCTTTTGGAGCTTCATACTCGAGAGGAAAGAAGGAAGGAACCTAATGAGCTATGCAGAATTCTGTAGCCTCAGATTCGACTTGGCCGAGGCTAGGGTCGACCCATTAAGGAGGCACATGACAGGCATGCATCCAATCTGGCTTGAATCAACCCAACTAGATTAAACATGAGTGACAAACAAAATAATGAAGATTACTTTTATTTTGGTTGGGAACTTAATAAAATGTCTATTGCCAAAACTAGCACAACTCAATGATAATTGACATGTGCCGTTGACCAAGAGGTAGGAGGTTCGAATCCCTCCACCCCATATGTTGATGTACTAAAAGTTTATTCTATTTTGGTCTTACTTTCATAATATAATGATTACTTTTAAAAAATGTAAATAATAGATCTAAAAAAAAGTGTAAGTAATAAAATACACATTTTGAAAGTTTAAGGATAAAAATAGAATAAAGGCAAAAGTTGAATGACCAAACTATTTTATATATATATAAGCTATAGTGCCCAAAAATATATATATAAATAATTCACAGTTTTTTTTTTTTTTTTTTGAAGAGAATATTTCACCGTCTTTACAATAAATATAAAACCATAAATAGATTAAAATCTATCTACATATTTTTAAACCATCTATTTTGGTTACTTTTAAAAGAGTTTTGCAAAATTTTTATACAAATTCTTAACACAATGGACATTTAAAAAGTATATAAATGGACTAAAATCAACCAAAATTGAAAATATAGATACTAAAATAGATGTTTTGACCATAACAAAAAAAATTAAATGAACTAGAGCTAAAAGTACACCAATAAAAATAGCTTTTTTTTTTTTTTTTTGGTTTTAAAATAGCATTTAAACCTAAATTTATGTACAAACCTTTTCAAATCACAACAAATCTATAAAAATGGAAAGCAGTTGGTGAAGTGAAGTGAATGAACCATGGGCCTGAGATCCAACAACTAGTACATGGGCCAAGCTAAGTAGGATCCAACAAAGCCCAAAAGCAGATACGAAATTACCATATTACCCTTTGTCTTCTCAATTAGAAAAATGGATATTCGCAGCGATTGCCCCCACGTGTGTGGAGGCGAGCGAGTTATCCAGTCTCAACGCTTCCCTCTCTTTACTTATCCTCTCCTCTCCATTTCTGCGCCTTAGACTGATTTCTTCACCACATTTCCTCCGCCATGGCTTGCTCCGCCGCCTCCACCGCCCTTATCTCCTCCAATCCTTCCGCTTTTCCGGCCAAGTCCATTGCTCCCATTGCTTCCGCCCCCTTCTCCCGAACCCTAGCCCTTCCCAAATCCTTCCTCGGCCTTCGCAAGTCCTTCCACCCTTCCGCTCCTCGTTCTTTTTCCTCCTCCCGTGGACCTCGTTCCAGACGGAGCTTTGCTGTCCGGGCTTCTGTAAGTGTGACCTCTCTCACTGTGCTTTTGCCCCTTTTCTTTTTGCGCCGTTCGATTCTTTTGGTGAAGTCTGTAGTTGGTGATTTTCGTTTTGTTTCCTCTGTATTTCTTGTTTGGTTTTTCTTTTTGACGTCTGAATGCGTTTAGTTAGTTGTTTTTTCCCCTTGTTTTGATTAATTTTGTAATGAAAAGCTGATTATCTTTCATATAAAAAATTATCCATGGGGAATTTTAGTCGTATATATTTGATTATTGGTTGACGAGGAGCAATTAGCCCTTTCTTTTGTCCTCTGATTTCTTTGCGCCAAAAGTTTCGAAATCGAACTTATTCCCACTGTCATTCTCCCGGAATGTCGCCTTTTTAAATTAACTTTTCTGTAAAGTTCTCTTCTGTCTTCGTAATGTTAATTTTTTTTTTTTTTTTTCACGCTTTCAAATTATTGCTTCTGTCATCAAGGTTGAGTTTGAGACGCGTTTGGAAGGGTGAAAAGTGTTTTTCACTGATTAGAATATTCATGGTGTTTGGTTATCACAAGCGATTTTAGAAAAATTCTAGAAACACTTGAAACGCATTTTAAGGAGTACTTAATTGGTATTTTTCTTAAAAGTGTTTATGAAAAAGCTTTTCACATAAAAGTAATACTCGTGTAGAAGTCACTCAGACTCTCTAGGACTCATTTATATTTTATATGGTTTATTGCTCGGAGATATAGATATTCTACATTTTGATTAACGACTTATTGCAATTCATGATGTCTGCTTGTGCAAGGAAGAAATTTTAATATGACCATGTGAAGCATTTACTTTCAGATTTCAGGGTTCTACTTCTTACTTTGTCTTCAATTATTTATTTTTACAGAGTGAACTTCCATTGGTTGGAAATGTAGCACCAGATTTTGAGGCAGAGGCAGTTTTTGATCAGGAATTTATCAAGGTAGTTCTTATGGCTGAGGTTTTGGATACTGCTTGTTCCTTTGTGTGCTCATTAGACCACATTAGATGCAATGGTTTTTGAACTTAGAATTACAGTAAGCCTATAAAAGGTATGGTTAAAGATTATGTGCAAAGTTCAAGGGTGATTATTTTGCATATTGAGGAATCTGAAAGGAATGTGTAGTTAACTGGATAATCAATGAACTGCCGGAGACAGTCATGTACTTTGTCAAGTTTCTAAGATTGTAATTGCTATATCAATCAGGGAGTCAATAAAGAAATTTTCCCATTGGGTACAATACTTTCTTTCTGAAGTATTTGGCCCCCTGATATTTATTTTACGTTATCATCATAGTTCTATATTTACTAGCTGGCTTGCATATTCTTCACATTTTATCTAAAGTGTTACTATTTCAGGTTAAACTTTCTGAGTACATTGGGAAGAAATATGTGATTCTCTTTTTCTACCCATTGGACTTTACGTTTGTTTGTCCCACAGGTTTGTTGCACTAAACTACCCCAAATTGAAGTTCAGTAAAATATTGGTTTGAAGTGCTTTGAACTTAATTTGTTTTACCTCCTATTTTGTAGAAATTACTGCTTTCAGTGACCGGTATGAAGAATTTAAGCAGCTAAACACAGAAGTGTTGGGTGTTTCGATTGACAGTGTTGTAAGTGGGGCTACTTGCTTCTTTTGTTCAACAAAAATATATTTGCAACGAAGTCTTAACTTCGTGGAATTCTGCTTCTATTCCTCAAAATGGGATTATTTCATTTCAATTGTGATTGTTAATTGTAATGATGCTAATAGGATCTCAATCCCTTTTGCAGTTCTCACATCTTGCTTGGGTCCAAACTGATAGAAAGTCTGGTGGCCTTGGTGATCTTCAGTATCCACTGATCTCTGATGTCACTAAATCAATTTCAAAATCTTATGGTGTGCTGATCCCAGATCAGGTATGACGACATCCAGATGTTTTGTTTTGTGAAGCCTCTAGAATTCAAAACTGTAATATAATTGATTCAGTGATTACTCCCATAGTCCCATACTTATATATTACCTATCAGTAGTAATTTTAGTACTGGACATATCCTACATTTCTATTCTTATTATAAAATGATTTTCCCCCTTAATTACAAAGCAACACGTGATATTTTGATAATAAAAGTATACTTCAGAAGCCAAGCTAAGTATAACTCAACTAGCCTAAAATATGTGTTCTCGACCAAGAGGCCAAAGGATCCAATCCCCCCACCTCCACTATTGTTGAACTCAAAAAGTACACTTTAGACAATAATTTTATTTTGGCAAGTGACCATACTGACATAACAAGGTGTATCAAATTAGACCTATAGGGCCCGTTTGGTACAAGGTTTCTGGAATGGGCAAGGGTTTATAATACCCTTGTTTGTTTCAAGATTTCTGTGGTGGGCCCAGGAAATAACTCATTCCCAGGCATCATTTATGCCCATAAGCAAGGGTTTTCTATGCCCTTGCAAAAGCATGGGTTTTCTCTTTTCCCATCTCTTCTTTGTTATTTTTATATGCAATTTTATTTTGAATATAGTTAATTAATTAACTAATGGATACTAAATTAAAAATAATATAATATATTATTTAATTAGATTAAATAATAGTTTGTCAATAATTTCAATTTTTTTTAAGTAAATACTTTTTTAGGACTTTTAAACAAATACTTAGTCCAATTTTATTGTATGGATGGTAATTACATATTACTAAAATTATAATTAATTAGTTAATAAAACATTTAAATTAATTTAGTATAAAAATTAATTTTTCAATAATTATAATTAATTACTTATCGATTATTTATAATCCATTAATTACTTTTTTTGGATTTCCTTATAATAAATATATAATTATATTATTATTAAATATTTATCTAATTAATTTTTTTTTTTGAAAAGTTATCTAATTAATTTTTATGGATACAATATATTAAATTATTGTAGTTAAAAATATTTATTAAACAATTAATTAAATAATTTTAAGTTGTTAAATTAACATAGTTTATCCCATTAAAATTATTTCATGATTATTATTTCATTAATTTTTATTAATAGTTTGAACTAATTTTGATTATTTTATTGATTAATTTATTAAAATTACATAAAGTTTACCAGATTAATTCTAAAAAATAAATACAGACATAATTTGTTCTCATAAAATCCGGATGACATTCCCATGCACAACCAAACACAGTTATCTTTGATTCCCAGCAATCTTATTCCCAGACATAGTATTCTCAGGCATCATGTATTCCCAGGCATCTATAAAACCTTAAACCAAACGGGCCCATAGAGTTTAGAGGGAATGAGTTCAATCCATGGTGGCCACCTACCTAGGATATTTAATATCCTACGAGTTTCCTTGGCAACCAAATGTAGTAGGGTCAAGTGGTTGTCCCGTGAGATTAGTCGAAGTGCGCTTAAGCTGGCCCGGACACTCACGGATATCAAAAAAAAAAAAAAAAAAATAGACCTCTCTTATAAAGCCAATATTCTAATTTTTACCAATCAGCATGAAGAACTGTTGAGAATAAAATACTGGAAAGAGCTTAGTTTAAGAGGCCAAAGTCTTGGAACAAGATCCATTGCTATGTTTTGTCACAGTTTTTGCTTCAACCAACCCAAAGTGCTTTGGTTTAGTTGTCAAATACCTTGAGCTGAAACATTTCTGAGTTTCTAGTCTACCAAGTACTGTTTGATTCAGTAGGCAACAGTTCGATTCTGAACTTAGTTACACAAAAAAGGTCAGAAAGTCTTTGTCAGTTCAGTATTTGTGTGTATGTGGTGTGGTGGGAGGGGCTTATGTTGCAGTAAGAAAATTGAAGCACAAGCTAAGCCATTAGTTTATATGAACAATCAATTTTGTTCGCATTATTTGACTTCCAGCAATAGATGTATAGAAGAGACATCCTGTAATTGCTTACCTAACCTTTGTCCTACAACATTTTATTGAGCAGGGAATTGCACTGAGGGGCCTTTTCATAATTGACAAGGAAGGAATTATCCAACACTCCACAATAAACAATCTTGCTATCGGTCGGAGCGTAGACGAGACGAAGAGAACCCTCCAAGTAATTGCTTCAGCTAGACTTTTGAGTGATATCAAGGGTTATTGATCGCATTTCCTGTTTATAATTGCCTTCTCTTTGATGTTGTTGCAGGCCTTGCAATACGTGCAGGAGAACCCCGATGAAGTTTGCCCGGCTGGATGGAAACCCGGGGAGAAGTCGATGAAGCCAGACCCCAAGGGTAGCAAAGAGTACTTCTCTGCTATTTAATTGTCTGATGTGGTCTAAGAAGTTTGAGTCTGGTGCAATGCCATTGTCATTTTAGTTATTTAAATTTTGCTTTGCCGCTTGTGGAACAAATTGGTTAACGAGGCTCGAGTCATTGGATATAGAGTGTTCAATTTCTCATCTTCGGATGAATGAAGCTGCAATAAATCAATAGGCTCTAGGCATTAGTTTGTTTTGTAGAATTACTATCCATGATTTGCAATGGCATCAATGGTTTCACGCCCTTGCTTTCATCTGTCCATCAACTTTATATTGCTCCTTCAATCTGCAGAGATCTAAATCATAAGCTTGGGAAGTTAAATAGTCTATATATGGGGTGTAGATTATTTTAGTCTGGATTAAAATAGTCTGTGTTCGACGACAGTCATAAAAAAAGATAAGGAGTTGCATGGAAGAAAATAAGAGAGAGTTACTATGGTGAACTAATAGAATTATCAGGTGGGTTGAATGATGGTTACTATAGCAACACAGGTAAAAATAACCCATTTCATCACTTATTTTTGTTGATGTCCCAAATACTAAATGGACCATAATTGCCCTTCTATTATAATAACACAAGGGTTCAAACGGTCCCTCAATGGTTTTTTAGATTAGTAGTATGTTTGTGAGTGGTTTTGGAAGGATCAAAATCACATCCAAAATAGCTGAAGTGATTTTGATTATTCGATTAACTATACCACAATTTAGTTATGGTGAAATTTGTGAGTTTTAAATTAAGTGTTTAATATAATTGAGATGAGACTTGTTTAATTTAAACTTTTTGGAGGTGAAATGAAAATGATGGGAATCGATCGTCTTGCTTAAAAAGTCGAAATTAATTGAATTGATTGTATGAAAAACTGATCTTCGTTGTTAATGATAATAATTTGATCTACTAAAGTGAGTAGAGTTCATCGACAATTTGACTAATCGACTAATCTTGATTACTTGATCATATTAATGAAAAAAAAACCATAACAATATACATTCAGAAAAGAATCAATTCATCTAAACTGCTAAAGAATCTACTAATCTTCTTTTCTTCCCATCATCACCTATGAAAATTTCACATTAAAAAAAAAAAAGCATAACCATATACATTTCTTTTCAATTAAAAAAAAGGACTCAGAAAGACGAGCGAAAACAAGTGAAAGAAAAGGTCGCGGCGCAGCCACAAGTTGCAGAAGAAACCAAATCCTCATCCTCAGAATCACGATGCGGCTACGGGCGCCATTTCCCCGCTACACCATCGCATCATCTCCGTCTCCATCGCCGATCGCCGCCGCTTTCTTCACTACCTCTCCTTCGATTTCGACTTTCCGACCGCCGCAATTCAGTTCGCGGTTGAGAATCAGGAAGCCGAGACCAAAATTCACCGTTTCAGCAACGGCAGTTCCAGATCAACGGCCTCTGGATCTGACGGAGGACAACGTGAGACAGGCACTCGCCGACGCTCGTGTCGAACTCGCGCAGATCTTCGACGACTCCGTCGGCATTACAGGTCTGCGAATTTCTCTCACTCTACGCTTTTTCATATTCAAGTCCGATGGATTGTAGAAATTGAGCGAAGAATTCAATTCAGGAGTGGTGGAATTGGCGGAACTGGACGGACCATTCGTGAAGATTAGTCTGAAAGGTCGATTTTGGCATCAACGCTCCATGGTTGTAGCTCGAGTGGGCAATTATTTGAAGCAGAGAATACCTGTAAGTCTCTCTCTCTCTCTCTCTAGGTTTTCGTTATTTTTTAAAGACGAAGTCATTTCGTATAGAACTCTGTGATTAATAATTAAGATGCATAAATTAGAGTATGATAATATCTTATGTTTTTCACTTGTTTTTATGTGTTTTATATTTTAAAATTATTTTCACAAAATTTATTTAGTAATGTTTGAAATCATATTCTAGTTAGTGAGATAGTTTATTAAATAGATTGGATTGGATCGGACTTAAGTTCGAACCATAATCTACTGAAGCATTGTCGACATGAGCATAATTCAATTAACATAAATATTGTACTAATAACTTAGAGGTTTGTGGTTAAAATTTCCCACCCCACATGTTGTAAATAATAATAATAAAAAAAAATCTACTAAAGCATTTGTATATTTGATTTTGGTTCAATTTGGATCTAAATGGATAAAGAAAGTTCCATTCAAACTTTAGGGTGAATTTGATTAGTGATATGAAAACATAAATTTGAAAATGCAAGATGTAACTAAAAAAAATTGGATTTCGGTATTTTCTAATGTGTTTAGTAGTAAATTTAGAAATTGGATTCGATAATATATGTATATATAAACCATAAAAATAAAATATGGATTTATAAATCGATATTCTTTGAGTTCATTTTGACTTAGTGAATCTCAAAACTTCTTTTTATTTATTTATTTATTTTGGGTTAAGTTCAGCAAAATGTGAAGGTGGTGGATTCGAACATCTAACCTCTTATTCGGATGTATATACTCAAGTTAGTTGGTAGTTGTCAATTTTGTCCTTAAGTTTTATGTTTCATGACTTTTGATTTTGATTCAATTTTAACAAGTCTCTACTCTTGACATTAGGGTTGTCAGGTTGGGTAGTGTTGAGTTTGTGACATTTTGGACCCAGACCAATTGTTTGGATTGTGAATTTCTATAATCCAAATAACTATTGTTAAGTTACGAATCCAACGTAAACACAACTCAATAAATGGTTGAGGCTAGTCCAATTCATTGGATTTCGATGAAAATTCTCATCTTATAGTTGTTAAGAAGAGTTGTGCATCTCTTTTAAGAAAAGAGTTGTACATCGAGATGTCTCTAGAGATGTTAAAAAAGTCAACTACCCAAAAATTTGGAACAACTTATGAAGCACATAAAATTTAGATTTTGGTTAAAGTTTAGAAAGAGAGTTGTTTCGAAGATAAGAAGGGAACCGAATGAATTTTAGGTTAACACAATCTAACCCAATAACCAAATTGATTTCGATCTAACCCAAACATGCTCAGGTTTTTTTGTGTTATCCACTTCCTAGTTACATTGTTCCTTAAAATGTTTGACATGATTGATTAATTACACTAAAAAGTTATTGTTTTAGCACAACATGGCTTAGGATTCGTTTGGAATACATTTTGATTTAAATGTTTTTCAAGAATGTATTTTTTAAAAAACATTTTGTTTAAAAATTGTTTAGAATATAAACACTCATATTAGTTGTATTTCCTCGTAAGTATTTCTATACACAAGTTATTGTATACTTAAAAAGTCTTTTTTTTAAAAGTTGGTTACAAATGTTTCTCTCAAAATGATTTATTAATGAATCTCATTTTCTAACAAGTCAATTTTAGGGGTTGCCAAACACTAATTTTTTTTTTTTTTTTCAAAATGATTTATTTTCAAAATTAAACACTTTAAAAGTTATACCAAACACACCCTTAGACAAATTAAGGGTGGTGGTGTAAAAATATTTGATTTGATATGTATCCCATTTGTCTGCCATCTTGTAGGTTTTTTTTTTGTCTACTTTCATTTTAATCTAATTTTGGTCCATCTGACCAAGTCGTGTGCTTCGAGACTTAGGGGATCTGACATTTTGGGATCGAATTTTCCTCGTGACACAACTCTCTTGCATCACTCCTACTAAATCATCAATTGTTAGTCCGATGTCTATGTGACGTTGACATTTAAATTACAATTTTTTTAGTTCAATAACATTTGAGGATAGAGAGATTTGAACATCTAATCTTTTTTTTAAAAAAAAAAAACAAAACATCTAATCTTTTGATTGAGAATACATGTCGGTTGAGCTATGCTCACTTTGGCAAATAACATTATTGTTATTACTTGCATGAATTCATTATAATCAAAACCAAAAGTTGAGGGACATAACTAAAATATTCTTTTAGAATTCAAGAGCTAAATAGACACGCCAATTTTGTAGACTAATTTATAATTTAACCAAAATTATCACCAAGTCAACTCAATGTATCTTGACATACAGTGGCGGATCCAGAACTTTATGTGAGGGGGGGCTATATAGAAAATTTTAGTCTGTGCTTAAAATTGGTCCTTACCGTAAATTTAAGTTAATTTTCATCAAAATTTGTTAAATAAAAATTTTCATACAATAAAATATACAATGTGAACATATTTCTAAACTTTATAGAAAACATATTAATAGAGACCAATTTTTTCAGAAAAATTAACAATAAACTCACTATAGAGACCAATTTTAAACTTTATTTAAAATATTGACTAAAATTGAACATTTCAAAGTACAATAACTAAAAAGAAACAAACCCAAAGTACAACAACCAAAATGACTATATTTTGAACACATTGATATATGTTAATATCAATTCGTACATTTTGATATTAAATTTGTTAAATTATAAATTTAGTTATTAAGTTTTCAAGATTATGCTCAATAAATCACTGACTTTAAAAAGTTTCTACTAAGTCCCTAAACTTTCACTTTTCTATCTAATAGGTTTTTTAATTTTTAATTTTGTATCTAACAGAATTTTGAACTAAAAAAAAAATACATGGATTATTAGTTTATTAGGTCACAAATTTATTAGACATTAAATTGGAAACTTGGAAGCCTAGATACACAATTGAAAGTTTAAAAGACAATAGCACTTAAAAAAAAAAATCAAAAGCCTATTACTAAAATTAAAAAATATTTGTAGTATTCCATCTTTATTTGACTAAAAAATGATAAAGAAAATTTAAAAATAAAGTTGAAAAAAGAATTATAATGACATATGTTTGCTATTATTTTATATTTGTAAATACAAAAATTAAATTTTAATTTAAATTATTTTAAACATATGAAAAAAAAAACTGAGAAAACGGAGAAAGAAAAAACAAAAATATGAAGAGAAAAAACGAAAAAGAGTACGAAAAAAAAAGAGAAAGAACAAAAACAAAAAATGCAAGAAAAAAGAAACGGAGAAAAATAAAACGAAAAAGAAAAACACAAAAACAAAGACAAACAAACAGAAAAAAAAAAGTAAAAGGAAAAGAAGATAAAAAAACTCCAGAAGTCCCACGAGAGTTAGAGATAACCAGAGGGGCTTAAACCACCAGAGTGCTTCGATAACTCTATTTTAATTTTCGATTTATAATATAAATATAATATATATAGAAGTTGAGGGGGAGGCTCGAGTCTCCCGGGCCCAAGCTACCTCCGCCTCTGTTGACATACATGATGCTTCCAATTGCATTAGAGTAAGATACGTTTAACATTTTTCTTTTTGCTAGTGTTTTGGTGACTTATCATGTATCAAAAGTGTCTTGCCAAGGGTGTCCTAATAGATTGAACCTTTCAAGTTGATTTCTTTGTTTTAAATCAAACTAAACTTTCATGTCTAGTTTGATCTTTGAATTTTGGAAGTATCCATTTAACCTTAAAAATTTTATAAAAAAAAATAAACCATTTTGATTCCCAAACCGTTAAAACGGTGTATTTTGATTCCTATATTTATTTTGATATTTTCTATTATTTTGTCATCCTATATCTCTTACCCAAAAAACTCACCTTGGCTAAACTTGAAGCAAAGTGATTTGTAAAATAAAAAACAAAATAAAGGTAAGGACCAACATGATTATGTTTATCTTTTAAAAATTTAAGAATCAAAATAAATATTTTGAAAATTCAAACACCTAAGAATAAAAAAGTTTTAGCTACCAAAATAAAATTTAAACCAATTTTTCATTTTGCATCACATGATATTTTGATATAGGGGCAGTTGGGGAAAATTTATGGAAAATTGCAGTGGATGACAAATTGGACCAAATTAATAGCAAATATAGTACCATGTAAAAAAAATTGCAAATATAGCAAAATCTATCGGAGCCTATCTGATAGACTTCGATTATCAGAATTTATCAGCGATAGACTCTGATTAATCAGAATCTATCAGTCTACTAATAGACTCCGATTATCAGAGTCTATCAGTGTCTATCGCTGATAAACTCTGGTTAATCAAAATCTATAAGTGTCTATCAATGACTATTACTGATAGACTTTGGATTAATTGAAGTTTATCAGCGATAGACACTTATATACTTTGAATAATCAGAGTCTATTAGTGATAGACACGGATAGAATCCGACAAGTTTTTTGATCTTGTACAATTAATTTTGCTATATTTGCAATTAGTTTGAAACTGTGCTATATTTGTTATTAATTTGGTCCAATTTTCCATCTATGCAACTATCCCAAAATTTCCAGTACTACCGTACCTACTCCCTCCATTCAACATTTGATACGTCATTTAATGAATATTTAATGATATAATATTTTATTCTATGGGTCCCACACCGTTCCTAAATACTCCTTAAATGGCAAATAATGAATGGAGGTAGTATGAAATTTTTTCCATACTGTACTAGAAATTTTCTCGGGGCAGTTGCATAGATGACAAATTGGACCAAATTAATAGCAAATATAGCACAGTTGCAAACGAATTGCAAATATAGCAAAATTAATTGTACAAGACCAAAAAGCTGTTGTCAGATTCTATAAATGTCTATCACTGATAGACTTTGATTATTCAAAATATATCAGTGTCTATTGCTGATAGACTTCGATTAATCAAAATCTGTTAGTGACTATCACTGATAGACTTTGATTAATGATAGTCACTGATAGATTTTGATTAACGAGAGTTTATCAGTGATAGACACTGAAAGACTCTGAATAATCAGAGTCTATCGCTGATAGACTCTGATAATCGAAGTCTATCATATAGATTCTAATTAACTAGAGCCTATCAGTGTCTATCAGTAATATACTTTGATAGATTTTGCTATATTTGCAACTTTTTTTACATTGTGCTATATTTGCTATTAATTTGGTCCAATTTTCCACTTGCTGCAAATTGTCTTTGATATATGCGAAAGGATTTTCCCTTCCAACTCCTAGATATTTTCATACCTAGAATCTTTTATCTCAAGTTCACTTTTGAGTGGAAAGGCTTTAGAATAATATGGTGATCACAATTATGATGTGTATATATGAGTTCATATCAAATTAAAAGATTTTGAAAATTCAAATCGTGTTTGATTAGCCTTTCGTGTTGATTGATTTTCCCTAAATAGTTTCGTCAAGAAACCATGATATGGATAGTTAAAATAGTTGTTGATGCAGGAAATTTTGGAGGTTGAAATAGAAGATGAGAGTCAATTGGATGATAGTCCCGCCAGCTTTTAACTAAACCATTTTGAATGTAAGATGATCGTGAGAGAAATCAATGTCAACCTTCAAAGATTCTTGTCATCTTGTGTACTTTTTGGCCAAAATTATATAGCTATATAGAACCTTCGCCTCATTTGAATCTAGCTAAATGGAAATCTTATTGTTCTTGATAACTTTTGTAAATAAAATTTCATAAAAAGATGTGAAACATGTGATAATACTTCAATAGTCAAAACTAATAAGATCTAGATAAAATTCAACCATATCCAAAAGAATAAAATTCAACCCAATTGAGATAGGAGTCTAACCATATATAATCTCTACATTGATTTCAATATTATAGAAAGGAAAAAAATAGTTAAACAAAGAAGATTTTTTTTTTGAAAAGGAGATTGGTTATTCTTTACAAAGTACATAATATAAAGTCTTTATGCTTATTTTTTTTGGGTGAAAGCACATTATCCTTGTTTTTGAGTCTTCACTCAAAACTAAAAAGGAGGAAGGACTAAGACAAGTTGATATTTGTTTTGATTGCTTAGCACACAATCTATAATGGAATTAATACAAAATTATACACTTTTATTGAGACATTAATGATTAAACATGTGCCTCACATGCCCACACCTACCATTCATTACTTGAAAGTCAAATTACTATTCTTTCAAACAAAAAAAAAAAAAAGTCAAATTACTACCATACAAATTTTCATTTTATTCCTTTAGAGTTTTTTTAAATAAATCATGAAAAATACATCCTTTTATTGAAAAAATAAAAAACTCATATTTGTTTTATATTTACTTAAAATAAGAGAATTTCATTCTTACCTAATCACTTTTCTTGCATGAGTTATGAACATCATTGAATTTTGTCAATATTTATAAATCCATATAATATTTAAAGCAATTTTAATACTTCTTATTTATTTATTTATTTTGGCATTTTGCTAATAGTTATAAAGTTCTTTAAAAGGAAAATCTTCAGAACATAAATGCTAAAACTTTTCATTGATGTAGATATAGATCCGCAAAGGATTAGTCAAATATACTTCTTAGAGAGAATCTACATATTAACGTTGAAAATAGTTACAATAAATGTTGAAAAGTTCCAACGTCATTCCTTCATAATTAAGGGGAATACGATCCGATCAAATTACTTATCCAACTTCTAGTTATGTATTCAATTAACTACGATCTGATCTTTGAACTACTATCTTTTAAGTATTCAATTAGCTTCTTTTACTCAATGAACGACACGTTGTTTTAAAGTCAAATATTCCATAGTGCAAGTTCAATGGTTCTTGTTATGTCAAAATACAGAAGATATCCCCATGTTTTCTCGTATCGATATCCATTATATTCCAAAAACATTAAATTGGTCTCCCACTTTTTAACTACCAAATCTGAGAAGCAAAATAGAATTAAATTCTTGACCAGTGAATGAAGAAAGAAAAAAAAAAAGAAAGCCTTTCTATTTCCAATTTCTTTTTCTTTTCACTTCCAACACGTATACATAAATGGCCAAAATGCCCACAAAAAAAAAAAACAAAATAAAATAAAAAACTTCAAAAGCTAAACTTTAAAAAACCCAAAAGAAAAAAAAAAGAAAAAAGGATAGTTCCCTGTGTTGGAAGTTGCTGCCCTATGCAAAGATCACATGCTTTGCTCATAAATATTATATAATATTATATATTTATATAAAAATATTATATACCCAAGTAACGACAAAACACCTCCTTTTAGACTTTTGACCAAAGCTTGATGGATTACGTGGCGATCTCTGATTCGGCCACGTAACTTCTCCTGTCAACATCTTCCCACACCAACTGTGACGTTATCTCGTCGTACTCCGGTACGTATTCCTGTCGTAATTACCACAAAAATTAAGATCCCCTTAACAAATTCCCCATTCTCCAGGGGCCAATTTCTAATTAATTAAAACTAAAGTGTGCAACCCGTGTAATTAGAATATAATTAAAGCCCCAAAACCCAAACAAGAGCCACAAATTTTATTAATTAAACAAGTGGGGTTGGGACACTGCCCCTTTCCGTAGAAATGGGAAACTGCAGAGGGTACCCATACCCTTAACTAAAGGCTGGAATGTAAAGTTTTGGCTTTTGAATTAGGGACACAGTGCCCTTAAAAACTAATTAATTAAATTTAAATTTTAAAATTTAAAAAAAAAAAAAGTACCTCAAGTTGTCTGACCAAAAGCTGGGCAGTTGGGGCAGACACAATAATTCGACGTGCAGTTGGCGAAACAAAGCCTTCATCAACTGCCTTATCAATGAAACTCAGCAGAGAATTGTAATATCCATCCACATTCAACAGTCCCACCTGCAAATTTTAATCATTTTCATAATTAATTCTCTTCTTAAATAATCAGTTTGACCAACAAAATTTAATCTAAAAAAGGAATTGAGATCTTCTCCTAGCTTGTTTCCACCAAAATATATATATACAAGTCTAATTCATAATTGTGTTATGATTGAGGATTTTAATTTGGAAATCTTTTTAAGCTTGAAATCTTTCCCATGTGAAATGGGAGTAAGTATCACATGTTTTGATTCTATTTCTATTCCAAAGGATTGACATTGTCCTGCGAATTCGGATTAAGGGTTGACCCGTCATCCATATCGAACAACTCTTCACCAAAACCCGACGACTTATCGAGTAAATTTCGGTTGCGATTGCGGTTGCGGTGGTCAAAGTTTTATCCTTGTTGATTCTTTACTTGTTACTCAAGGAAAAGGGTGTTGAAAAATGGGATCTTTTTTGGTGTGTTCTCCAAAAGACATGGGAAATCATAGGGTTAATAATCATGGAATTATAAAATGGAGGGCCAAACTAGAACATGGATATCATGTGAAAGGGCCATTATGGTTTCAACAATTTTCAAACAGACAATGGGAAATTTTATATGATTATGCCTTGAACACGACATGTCATCTATAGATGAGACCAAATGTTTCAACTGTCTGCCATTGAAGTGAAAATTCGAGGATTTTAATGTGGCCAAGCCAAAGCATATTCACACAAAAAAATGGATATTATTAGAAATGATTTTTTTAGTGTACTCACTGGCTTGCGATGGATTCCAAGTTGTGCCCATGTAATTACTTCAAGAAGCTCTTCAAGGGTCCCATATCCTCCTGAGATTCAATTTGAATGAATTTAAAAGCTGTTAAATTTACCGAATTCGACCGAAACCGATGAAACACGACGAGTGAGATCAATGAGTACCAGGTAAAGCGATGAAAGCATCGGCTTGTCGAGCCATCTCGGCCTTCCTTTGGTGCATATCCGACACCGGTTTAACTTCTCCAACGGTCTCACCAGTTATCTAAACACACAATCAAAATCCATAAACTTAGTAGCCATAAATTCAAAGCAAAGGAAAAAAATACTACAAATGTGAATTTTTATTTATGCATACCTCAACAGGCATTAGGCTTCTTGGAATTACTCTGCAAGACAAACAAAAACACAAACATTATTAACAACGTATTAACACAATCATTTGATAACTTTCCTAGAAACATTGAAAGTAATGTTCTAATTGGCATGCAAAACATGGAAGCTCAAAAGCCATAAATTCCTCAGTGTCCTACAAATAATAATGAAATAAAACTGTCGGCTTCCAATACATTCCATCATAGAAAAGGAACAAAAAAAAAAGGCATAAATTTTAATTTCCACAGCAAAAAACATGAGCTTTATGTCCCCAACAAAGGAAGGAGACAACATAAATCCAATCGACACACCTCGTGATCAATGCAAATACCCAACATTCGAGCCCGAAATGTTTGGCTTTCGATCAGTAGGATTATTCTTGAAAAGTCCCCATCTTTTTTCAGACAAGAACTTGGCTGTAAATTAATTGGTCTGAAAGAGAAAAGACTTTTGACTACATTTTGCCTCGTTTAAAGCTTTTCTTTTTTACCATTCATTACAAAAACAAAAGAAAACCCAACTCAAATCTTTTGGATAAAAGCTCAAAAGACAATGTTGTAAACAAGAATTCCAAAGCTAATTAAGTTTGTTTGAGAAGCAAAGTACCAAAAGAAAAAGAAAAGAAAGTAAAGTTGATGCATGATGATGATCATGAATGATGTTTCTTGTAATTTGAAGATGAAATTATCAAGAAATTTGAAGAGAGAGAAACAAACCCTAGAACATGGCGCCCGCCATCATGAACAGCCTGAGAAACAAGACCCATCAATCCCACGCTCCCACCTCCATAAACAAGATCAATTCTTCTCTCCACCTTCCAAAAAACACATTATCCAAAATTCAAACACATCAATCAACACGTGTCACACAGTTGAATCATTAATTAAACAAGAAAAAGAAAAAAAAATTGGAAAAAAAGTTTAGATTTTTTTAAAATGAGAGTGGAGAATTGGGAAATGAAATGAAATGAAATGATAATTATTATGGGGAAGAAGAAGGGTAGCCAAGTTTGAGCAAACCACGCTCGTAGAACTGTCATCATATCAAGCAAGCACGTTTGGTTTCCTAGTTGAAAATTTATTTACACAAAACCTAAAATTTATTTTAATTTCCCATTTTTTTTAAAATTAAAAAAAATAAAGAACTTCAAAATTTTGATAATTAAAACTTCTTTAGATCATGCAAGAAGGCTGCTCAACTGACAGGCAGGTTACAGCTCAAACCTCACTGTCTCTCTCTCTCTATACCCATCTCTCTCATGGTTGAAGATGAACATAAACCCTATTCCATTTCCTTTCCAAAACTACAAATCCGAACTCAAAAGCTTAAGCTGATAGATTACGATATATGCCGATATATAAAAAAGAGAAGACTTTTTGGAAAGGGAAAGAGATTAAAGAAAAAGCACCATTTGCATATTAATAAAGAGGAATGTTAAGAGAATGACTTTTTGTCAAAATGGTTGAATTTGCTACCCAAAGTCAATAAACGATACTTGGGTAACTTCCTTTGCAAAAAAGATGGAATTTTTTCAGATGGGTTTTGAAAGAAATGCAAAACCCACAAAGAAAAATCCATGTAAACACAAATGAACATGCAAGAAAATCAAAATTTGGATCTTAATTTCCAATGGATTGTTAGAGAGAGAAAGAGAAAAAGAAAGTACCAGTTCTTTGCCAAGTTCAACAGCAGCAGATTGGTAGCTAGGCTTCTTCCCAGAACTGCTTCCACAAAAAACACAAATCCTCTTGAATCTGGACTTTGTCTCTTCCATTTCTTTCTCTCTCTCTCTAAACTGTTTATTATTTTCTCTCTCTAAGTTTGGATTTAGAAAATGAGTGATCTCCTTGAAGAAGGGAAAGAGAGAAAGAGGAGGTTTGAGAATGAAATCAAAGTGAGTATTTGTTTATATAGACACCAAAACTCTCTCTTCACACCCACGTTCACTTGTGGGTGTAGAAAGCAAACCACTATACTTTTTTATTTTATTAGAAAAAAAAAAAAGTAGAAAGAAACGGCTTTTGTTCTATTCTGAGACTTAAACCGAGTGGCTCTTAAAATAAATTTTAAAAAATTTAAGAACAAAACTTGCCTCATACCGGTATGTAGGGGTCTTTCTCTATATCCTATTAAAATCTTGACAAGTAAGAAAGAGAAAGGAAGAAAATGAGAATTTTTTGTTATCTCTATTAGTTGTCAACGTTTTGATGGTGGTATGTCGGGAGATTCCTACATATCGATATGCAGACAAGTTTTTTCCGCTCTTAAAATAGTTTTTTAAAAATTTAAAATAGTATGGAAAGAGGAAAAATTGGGAGAAAATTTTCATTTTTCTTTTTCCTTTTTTAATTTATTAACGTTTCATTTTTTTTTTTTCATTTTGGGGTTTTGATTACGAATGTGTATACGTAATCTACTGCGCGTGGACCCTTAAATCTGCGTGAATGAAAATTTGACACGTGGATGAGTTTAATTTTAATTACATATTGTTATAATTTATAAGTAGGGTCCCACGTCGGTCAAAATATTTTAAGAATTACGTAGCCTCATGTGATTTTAGTTTGTTAATGATATTTAGCATGAGAAAAATTACCATTTTATGATAATAATAATAATCAACAACCACTTTTTCAACGTTAAATATTCTATTTTAATTATTGAATTAATTTTGGTCTTGGATTTTACCATGATTATTAAGTGCGTTTACATTAGGTTTAAGGGTGTAGTTGGATTAATTTCAAAAAAAAAAAAAAAAAAAAGAAAGGGTGTAGTTGGATTAGTTCAACTTGATTTTTTTAGTTGAATTTAATCCAATTTGACCTATTAATTTAAGTAAAATGAAAATTTGACACTGATTTTTTTTTTTTTTTTTTTTTTTTTTTTTTTTTTTAAGTTATCATCTTTCCAACAAAACTAACTGAATCTAAAACCAACTATTATTTCCATCAAAATCAAATTGAAACTAAGAAAATAAATCCAAAGCTAATTAACCCATAATATTTGGGGTTTTGTAGTTTTTTTTTAGTTCCATAACAGAACCGCTCACCAAGAGAAGCACTCAGAAAGCAACATTACAAAAGGAAAAAATCAAATACAACTACCACCCTCTAGAGGTACGGTCTCAAAGAGGTTAAGCCAAATCACCAACCATTGTGCAGCCCTCTTCCCCACACGAAAGTGTGTCCCAATCTAAAAGGACAATCATATAATTTTATCGACAGAAAATTCAGCTAGCTACAGACACCTCGATATTTGTCGTTCAATGAATATTTATTGTTCAAACCTCTTATTGAGGTAATTATTCAAATGAGTTGAACTAATCATTATTTGAATTTCCACTTGCACCCATAAAATTAGGGAAGTATAAAAAATTCAAAGGAAATCCCTCTCCTTTCAACAATATGACCTAAATTTATATGGCTAATAAGGATGGTTTGATAATGATTTTCTCTCATATATATATGTTTTAAAAGTTATATTTAATTTATATATAAATGATTTTCTTCACATTGCTATCTATTTTTAAAACTATTTAAAAAATCTTAGTAACTTTTTTAACAAAATAAAAAGCAGTTTTCAAAGATCTTCTTTTCATTTTTTATAATTTTAAAAATTAAAAAAAGATGTTCTTGAAAAACATGTTCAATTTTAAAAAACGAAAAAGACTTAATTAAAATTGTTATCGAGATATGCTTTGGTGTTATTTCTATCTTTTAACACATAGAAAAAAAAAAAAAAAAAAAAAAAAAAAAAAAAAAAAAAAAAAAAAAAAAAAACCAAAATTGTATAAAATCAATAATTTCAAAACACCTCTAGCTCCAGCTAGCAAAATGGGATAAATTCATGGTAAGATTGAGATTTGTTAGTCACAATCTATTTCAAAGTTTTTTTTTTTTCTTTTTTTTTCTTTTTTCCTTCATTCCTAATGTATTTGAATGTCGTACAATATACAACTTGATATTTTTAAACTTTCATTGAAAGTTAATATCAACTAGATTAGAATGGACACATTCACTTCATTCCTAATTATTTAACAAAGTTAAATTAAGGCTTTGTTTGATAACTAGTATTTTTTTTAGTTATTGAAAAATTAAATTCATAAACATTATTACTATATATGAATTTAATTGTTTTGTTATCTATTTTCTGAAAATGTTTTTAAAAGGCAAGTCAAGTTTTAAAGACAGAATAAAATAGTTTTCATTTTAAAGATTAAGAATTCAAATGTTTCTAGTGAATACAATGTAAAGAAATTAGAGGTAAATAAATATAAAACTAAAAACGAAATCGTTATTAAACGGAAAAACGTTACTAACTCTGTTGTCAATTTTTTTACTGAGAAAAAGCTATAATTGTTGTTCATCATCAAAGGTTTGAAGACAGAGGCTATCACTCTCGTGGCCAATATTAAATATTTATCCAAATAAGACTTTGGTGTTAACAATAGATTAAATTAAATACTTTATCATAATTAAATACGTATTTAACCGTAGGTTTATTTGACCATGCCGTGTTGCCAACGTGTGAACAAAGCTGCTTTCCAACGCCCTCAAATGGAAAATACCCACAAATTTAAATTTAAAAAAGAAAAAGAATTAAAAAAAAAAAAAAAAAAAGTTGTGTTTTGCACTTTTTATGATTATAAAAAATGATAAAACCAATTCATGCTTCCCAGATCTCCATCAATCTCTCCTAATTAAGTCTTTTTCTTTTGCCAACCACGAAAATGTAAATTTTTTAAATTTCTTTGACTTCTTTATTGAATTTTATATGATTATATTTTTTGGTAGCTTTTAGATTATAAAATACATTTAAATTTTAACTCCATGTTTATTTTATCATATTACTGTACATTCAGATAGAGAAATTAAAAATGTTTAATTACTTGGAGAACAACAATAATAACGTGGTTTAATTTTGATGGGCTTTGTACAGTTTTGTCATGACAAAATAACTAGATAAATAGAGTATTTATATATTCATATATTATTGTCAATTGATGTATTTATTTTATTTTAATGAGGATATAGTTTCGTGTGGGGAATAATACACAAATAAATATTGATTATTTATTTTTCATGGGTTGTTGGAGAATTGAAGTGGATGTTTGGCTAATAAGACTTTAAATTTGTATAGCTTTGGAGTTTATAAAGTATAAGTATTTGGAGATTTGAATAAAGTCGGTAGGATCTTATATTTCTTTTCAAGAGCATCAAAAATAATAATAACAATTAAATGTCAAGATTCACTCTTATTGAGTTACATCATATCTTTTGTAGAAGGTTCCAATATAAGGATAAAGATTATATTGAGAAAAGTCAATAAATATGGCATATATCCTCTCAAAGATAATATGTTTCAAACATGAATTCTTTTCTTCTATATTATCTTTTTCATGTTGAGGATCCCACATTGGAAAGATTGGTGGAGACCCAACAATATATAAGCTACAAGGGTCACCTCACTCATTGCCAATTGGTTTTGAGATGGAAGCCCATATAATTTAAGATGGTATCAGAGCCTTGTCTAACGACTTTGCTCTAATCGATCCTCTCACTTTTTTTTTTCGGCCTAATCGGCCTCAATGTCGACTCCTGAAAGCTCTCTAAGCGGTGCCCTAGGCGATTCTTCCGCTGGTTCTTCGCAAGCGTTTTGTCCGGGTAACAAAATCTCTATCGTCAAACTAACTGATGACAACTTTCTTCTCTGGAAATTTCAGATACTCATTGCCCTTGAGGGATATGACCTTGAATCGCATCTTTTGGAGGATCCGCCCCCGAAAACTCTCGGTTCTCCAGCTGGTTCCTCCTCAAGCAGTGACGCGACGCCACCACCCACGCCCAATCCGACCTATCTTCAATGGAAGCGCCAAGATAAGGTGATTTCGTCTTGGCTTGTTGGGTCCATGACTGAGGACCTTCTTCATCAAATGATTCATTGCACCACGACCAAAGAAATATGGACTGCTCTTCAACAGATCTTTACCACACGTAACCTAGCTCAGATGATGAAGATCAAAACCAAGCTCCAAACGATTCAAAAAGGAGGTATGTCACTTAAAGAGTATTTTTCTAAAATACAGCAGTATGTTGATGCCCTTGCTGCGGTTGGCAAACCTGTTGAGGTAGAGGATCACATATTGTGTTTATTCTCTCTGGTCTTGGGTCTGATTATGAGTCGATGGTGTCTGTTATCACGGCCAAGATTGGTCCACAAACTGTTCAGGAAGTCATGTCTCTTCTTCTCACTTAGGAAAATCGTATAGAGAGCAAGCTTGTTCCCATTGAGAGTTCGGTCCCATCTGTGAACCTCATGGTTCAATCAAAACCCCCTGAATCAGATTCATCTAAAACTAATCAATCTCAATTTTCTTCAAATATTGGTAGTGGTAACAGGGGTGGACGTGGTGGTCGTGGTGGTCGTGATTACTCTAATCGTGGTGGAGGACGTTCCTGGAACAATCGAAATAAAGTTCAATGCCAACTTTGCACCAAGTTTGGCCATACTGCTGCCAAATGCTTCTTTCGATATGCCCCTCAGTCATCTTCAATGTCACCAGGTGCGTATTCTTCAGGTTTTAATAATTTTAACCGGTCTACATCTTTTCCTCAGATGTCAGCAATGGTAGCCTCACCTGACTTGAATCAAGATACCAACTGGTATCCAGACTCGGGCGCCACCAATCATCTCACACATAATTTTAACAACCTCTCTGTTGGGTCAGAATATGGTGGCTCAAACCAAGTTCATGTTGGAAATGGAGCAGGTCACTAATCCTTTATTCTTTCATCTATTTGTTACTGTATAAAATGGGCCATAATTGTCTTTAGCCCAATTCTTTATTTTTCGTTACTTTTAGCCCATATCTGTGAAGTTTCCAGAGAAAAGAATTTTTGGTAATTTGTAGGAGTTTTTAACCCTAGGCTCTTGTATATATATATCGCTACTGTGTGGGCATTTTATATATATAGAAAAGCCAAGGTTTTCTCCTGCATTCTCCATCTCTCTAAAATTAGGGTTCATACCATATTTGTTTGTTAATATGGTATCAGAGCCCATTAAACCCAAACGAGTATTCGGTCCAATAAAAAGAAATTGGGATCCGATCCAAGAATGGTGAACCTAAAGAGGCACCATCTTGAGGGGGCATGTTGAGGATCCCACATCGGAAAGATTGGTGGAGACCCAACAATATATAAGCTACAAGGGTCACCTCACTCATTGCCAATTGATTTTGAGATGGAAGCCCATATAATCTAATATTTCAGTCCTATTTTGAATGTTTTTCTTTTTTCCAAATCACCCCACGAAAACGTCAAATAATGAATAGTTAAGCATCTTTATTTGTAGTTTAAAAAATGTGTCATTGTACTACAATCGCACCTAACTATTGAGCTTGTGTAGTACAAGTATTACCCCTTGATCACTATCTTCTACGTATTTGTTCGGTAAACCTCTCATGCTCTACGATACATACCGTTTTCAAGAATTATTTTTACTTGGGTTTTCTGTTGAGCTTGATCCAAGCCATAGCTTGGGCTCGAAGTGAGTTTGTTGATAATTAGAATCTACAATCTCAGCGGTAAAATTGTGTAGCATGATATTGTTGAGAACTATCTACAGAACTTAGTTCTACAAAACTAGCCATCTGTAAGCGAATTGGTCATACAAGTTTTGGTTAATGTAATTTTGTGAGTTTATGATTTCTAAATATAAATATATAACTCATAAGTAAGTTTTAAGAGTCTAAGTTTTTTTTTTTAAATTTTTGGAAATAATACTTCATTAATTAACCACCAACCAAACAATCATCCACAAAGTTACTCTTCTGAAAAAACGAAGAGGACAACCACGAAGGCCAAACATCCATACAAAAAAATCCCTCCAACCAAAAAAATCGAGCTTGAATCAACCATGATCTCGTGGTTGTAAGCCTCAACATCTATAAATCCAAACACCTCATAACTATTATACTCGACATATTGCTATAACTATAAAATTTAGAAACCTATATTTAATATTTTTTTTCAATTCACTTTTATTTTGTCAATGAAATTTCTAAATTTCTAGCTTCTTCTTCTTCTTTTTAAGATTTTTTTTCTTTTTTAGGTTTGAGTTAGGAAGTCAGACCAAATCACCATCATTATACTTTGTCTACTTGAATTCCGCAGTGTGATTGATTGATGTGTTTTAAATAAACTCTTAATAGAAAATTTAAAATATATATATATATATATATATATATATATATAAAATAAATAAATAAATAATTTATTGAGATTGAGAAAGGGTTTTGCGTGTATGAAGGGCAGTGATATCTCCGACACATTGTGTAGGATATGCGGCTGCTAGAGTCGTTGGGCTCTGAAATCACAAAATTTTATAACTTCTTTCTCCTTCCTTTTATCAAATTATTGGTTTTCATTTTTCTTTTTCTTTCTTAATTTTATTTCTCATTAAATAAAATTTTAATTCATGTCACTCTAATGGATTCGATTAGTTGCATCGATTATTCACCTAAAATCACCGTTCAAAAGTTTTCTAACATGTCAATGTTCATACTCACTAACTCAATACCATGAGACGTATGAGTAATTACCTTCTAGATTAATAAGATCAATTAAATGGGAACTTCGCTTACGATTATTATTAGTTAAACAAGTTAACTGACCTCCTAATCATCACTCGTTGGACTAGTTTAATGAGATAGATTAACCAACACGTGTTTAAGCTAAGTAGTCAACTTCCTCGTCACTTCAGTCCATCAATTACGACACATAGCTAGCAAGTAGACAAGCTACATCTATTCATCGCTAGACCATTTCAGCTTAGTTAACAAGCTTTCACCTACTAACATCCTTAGTCAACTTGCTAATTTGGAATAATGTGTTGGATTTCAGCTTAGATCCCCTCATTTTAATTGATCAATACAAGTGATTGTTAATCAATCCTTTGTTGTTTTTTAATTACGTACTAGTACTCCAATGTTTCCACAAAATTTAACCATATTCAAATCATTTATCAACTCACATGATCATTATTTCTTCACTTCTAGTACTTTTATTTGTTTTCCATTTAAATTAACAACTTATTTATAAATCATGCCTTTTTTATTCGTTAGTTTTGGTAGAGTTTAATACACATTTCAGCTGTATGTTGATAAAATGAGTGGTAAAATCTTATGAAATAATACTATTTTTAGATTTTGTAAATTTATATAACGCCATTAACATCTTAGAAGAACTTCACATAACCTTTGTCATTAAGTTTTCAACATTTTCAAAAGTGATTCCGATAATGGCGGCAAGCGAAACGGGGGCCGCCTTAAATTGTGAAACATTTTTCTAATACAATTTTTTTTTTTTCTAATACAACAATATGATTTATGAGATAAGTAAATCACAAGAATGTGATTGTGGAATTTATACTGATTTTAATTGATCTTTTGACAAAGAGAACAAAAATAATCTAATGAATGGGTCCATTTCAATTTTCTTCCGTGGAAAGTTTGTCTTCATGCAAACTTGAACATATAAAATTAACATAATAAAACCATAGAAACAATGAATATGGTGTAAAGATGTGACAAAAAAGTGGCCAGTGTCGGTTATCTCACAATGTGATATAAAGTTAAAGCTCTATGAAGACAAGATCACATGTGTGGAGTGTTCCAAATAAGAGAAATTGACTTGTTAATCCTTCAATGTATTCGAAAGTGAATGAATATATAAATTACTATTTGAAGAGAAATCTAACGGTTCTCTATTTGAAGGAATAATGGCTAGAAATATGAGTATAGTTTCACTTCTAATTGATCATCTTGTGATGTGATAAGCTAATAATTAAGCTCTATTACACATATAAAATGAAGCCAACTTCAATAAGAAGTTATTTCAATGTGCCACACACAATAGAAAAAAAAAAATTATTGTTAAGAGAAGAGAAGATTCTATGTTTCTCCTTTCCTAGAAGTGAAAAATATATATATATGATCATCATAAAATAAATCTCCTTTCCTAGAGTTTTTATGATACCATTCAAGTTAAAATATCATTTTGTTCTTTATACTTTGAGTCTCATTCTATTTTAGACTAGATGCTTTGAAATGTTTAATTTTAGTCCCTATATTTTGAATAAAGCTTAAAATTGATCTCGATCTGTTGTTAGTTTGAAGTTATTTTTTTTTTAAATTTGTTAAATAATCATAGTAGTTTTCAAGGAAAAAAAAACATAATACAAACATATTTCCAAAATTTATAAAGGAAAGAATAATAGATTTTGTTATTGGTAAATTTGGACCTAACTCTAAGAAAGTCAGAATGATAGAAGCCTAGAGGAGAAACAAGCCCACGGAGGCCCAATGGACCTAAATCAATCTCTAAAGGCTACTCACTCCCCTAAAAGGAAGGGGAGAACCCTAATTTCAGTTATAAATAAAAGAGGTTCACCCCAAGTCAAGGGGACTCAACTGGGTATCTATTTTCTTCTTCGATATTATTACTTTCTTGCTTCACTTTTATGATCTCCCAACTGACTTAAGCATCGGAGTCGGTGTGGCAAGCACCACGCCGGTGCTTAGTTTTCTCTTGTTTTGTAGGTCACGTCTTTCCCATTCAAACAAATTTATTTTTCTTTTTTAGAAAAGTTAATAATAAATCAACAATAGAGACCAATTTCAAGCTTTTTTTCATAGAACAAAGAACTAAAATTGTACTTTTTGAAAATAATAGGACTAAAATAGAATAAAATCCAAAATACAAAGACTAAAATGGTTTTGTTTTTTTTTTTTTTAGTTCCTAAAATGGTATTTTAACCTAAAATCTAAAAGAAAGCACAGTATTATAAATATAATTGGAGTTTAACTAATTATATGAAAAAAAAAATAATAAAAGATGCTTTTAAATCAAAAACCCAATGAACCTCACCAACCATGTTGCTTTTTTACCACATTACAAGAACAAAAATCTAACCTAATAAAATAAAGTGATCGATAAGTACTTCCAAGTGCTATAAAAAAAAGTTTATGACGTTGTTTTCCACTCATCCTAGTTTACAAAAACTCTTTAGGTTTTAGTATACCAACTCTGGTTAAATTCTCTTCCTCGTATTCTCTTGTTCAAAGAGAGAGAGAAAAAGGTATCTTTCTCTTATTATCTTATTTGAAAGATAGAAAAAAAATGTGTGAGTGGTAACTTTAGAAGAGCATTTTCTTGTAAATGGACTACGTATAATCGAGTTTCTTTTGAGTGAGTCATAAATTTCTTCCTTTAGAAACTTTTTAGGTAAATTCTTACAATCTTCAACCATTTTTAATTTCTCATATATTTCCCATTCATTCTAGGTGCTAAAGTGAGTGATTTTTCGGTTAAATTAGCAAAAATATCCCTTAACTATGGGTTGGTTTCAATCATACCCCTAAACTTTTAAAAGTTTCATTTAGTCCTTCAAGTTTGAATTTTGTTTCAAAACAAACATTTTTCTCGTTAAATTTATAGACGAAAAATGACGTGTTTGCATGTATGTATATATTTTTTAGTTGAACATATACATGAAAAAAAATAATAAAAACACATCGTTTTTTCGTGCATAAATTTAACAGAAATTTTTTTCAACAATCGTTCTAAAACAAACTTCAAACTTCTAGAACAAAAATGAAACTTTTTTTGAAGAGTATAATTGAAACCAATCTCATAGTTCAAAGAAATTTTTGATGATTTAACCGTTATTTTTCTTTTCATTTTTTTCCCACCCCCAACAAACTACAATAATTACAAGCCATTCCAAAGCCTAGCTACCTTATGTTAAGCTAATCAACTTAAAAAGTTTCCTGAATCGCTACTCTACATCTGACGGTAAACTCGAAAACCCATCACTGATCACACTTACCAAGAAATGAACATTCTCATCAAATCCCAAGCAGAGAGCTAAAACCAATACAACAACGAATGAAATGAACAACGTTAATGTTCAAACCCCGTCGGTCGGCCTCAGCCATTTAACACGGAGCGGCGGAGAAAGGAAAAAAAAACAGAAGAAACACACGTGCAGGTGCAGAGCAGACAGGCCGCCGGCAGACAGGCCACTGAGAGCAACAGCATCAGTCCCCATTCACAGCACTCCGACACCACCATCACTTCACACTTCTCTCTACTCTCTACGACATGGGGTCTCTCTGTCTTTAATTATTCATCTTCTCTTCATCACATCTCAACCTTTTTCTTTTTCTTTTTTTCATTCTTTTTTTTGTGTTGACGGTTAGTTTAGTTGGACCAATTTTTTTTTTTTTTTTTCTCTTGTTTTTTGGATTCTGTGGATTGGGATTTTGGGTTTCTGAGCCGAAAGTGTACTTGTTTTGTTTGGATTTGTAGAAAAAAAAAATGGAGAGGAAATGGGTGCGAAAAAGGGAAAAATGCCTTCTTTTTCAAGATTCAAGACTTGGCTTTCTTTAATTGTCGTATCTTATCCAAGATATCAAATGCCTTGATAGCTATATGTCTATGTGAGATTCTAGCAAATAGACATGTGTGTTTATGTTAGATTTTAAAAAGATATTTGACTCACAAGTTTATTCGGTGGAACTTTTATGAAATTTTGGATTTGAATGTTATTTGAGTTGTTTGTGTAATTTGTATTTGAATCATACAAATTGATGGATTACAAATTTGAGTAACGTTGTTTGCTCTGTAAAAGTGAATATGTTGTATTAAAAAGTGAGTTTTATAAGCCTTGGAGAAATTTTTAGGTGCTCCCGCTGCAATAAGACTCATAGTTTTGCATCATTGGATGTAAGAGAGAAATAACAAAAGTACCTTGTTTTTGTATCAAACCGTTACTAGGGGCAGACAAATTTAAAGATTTACATCTGACGGTTTTAAAAATGAGGCCTTATTACACCGGGAACCGCTAATAATTTTCGCATTTGATGACTATTTATGGCCCCTTGATAACCATTTGGTTTTTGGTTTTTTGTTTTTGAAAATTATGTTTGTTTTTATCCAATTTTTCTACAATGGTTTTCATTTTTGTTAAGAACACACTTGAGTTCCTAGCCAGATTTCAAAAACAAAAACAAGTTTTTGAAAACTATTTTTTATAGTTTTCAAATTTTAAGTTGGTTTTTGAAAACAAGAGAATGAGTTAAACACAAAACAAAGAAAATTAGAGGTAAAAGTAGTGTTTTTAAGCTTATTTTTCAAAAACCAAAAACCAAAAACCAAATAGTTATCAAACGGGGCCTTAGTTTTTGGTTTTTTTTTTTTTTTTTTTTTTTTGAAAATCATGTTTGTTTTCTCCCAAATTTCTTACTATGATTTTCATTTTTGTTTAAGCACACATTTGAATTCTTAGTTAAATTACAAAAACAAAAACTAATTTTTGAAAACTATTTTTTTTAGTTTTTAAAAACATGGGAATAAGGTAGATGACAAAATAAAAAAACAGAGGAGGGAGCTCCTTCCCCTCTTTTCCAACGCCAAAAAGGGGAGGAGGAGTTCCCTCCCCTTTTTCTATTCTTTCAAAAAAAGAAAATGAAGAAAAAGAAAAAGATGAGAAGAAATGAAGTAGAAAACAAGGAGAAAGTAGGAAAAAAAGGTTGCTGACGGGTGCTGGCGACAGTAGCAGGTTTATGGTGGTGGTGAAGGAGAAGAAGAGAGGAATAAATAAAAAATAAAAAAAAATAATAATTTTATTAATTTAATATTAATTTATTTAAAAAACAAAAAAAAACATTTTTTAATATAAAAAATATTGTTACATCAGCAATCCGTTAGTAATTAATGAAAAATTAGATGGAGGGACCAAAATGAAACAAAATCCAAATCTATGGACTAAAATGTTGAGTTTTTAAATTTAGAGACCAAAAGTGTATCTTTTCCAAATACAAAACTATGTTCCTTTATTTATTAGTTCTAGCAAAATTGACCACAACTTAGTAGTTAAGGCATCTCTATTTTCTCTAAGAAATTGTAGCTTTGTCTAGAAAAAATTATAGGTTCAAATCTCCCTTTTATATTCGTGATGTAATATATTAAAAATGTATAAATTGAAAGTTTAGTTGTTGAACTTTTAAATTTGTATCTAATAGATGGTTGGACTTTAAAAAGTTTTCAATAGTTCTTCACAATTTTAATTTTGTATATGAAATGTCCTAATTTTCAATTTTATGTCTAGATGACTTCAACCTATTTAACATTTTTTTTTAATTTAGAAATTTACTATATAGAAAAATTGACAGTTTAAGATCTTTATTAAACATAAAATTCCATTTTATGTCTAATAGATCCTTTAAAATAAAAGAAATATTGAATATGTCATAACCTATAAACTTAGACACAAGACTAAAAGTTCAAGAGAGAACACACACTAAGGGGCTGTTTGGAGCATTGAGTTGGTCATAATAGCTGGGGGTTATAATAGCTGGGGGATTATAATAGTCTGGGGTTATAATAGTCTGTGCTTGAGGTGTAGATTATTATAGTCTGGGATAAAATAGTATGTGTTTGGGGTGCAGATTATTATAGTCTGGGATAAAATAGTCTGTGTTTGGGGTGTAGTGTTTTGAGATGCAAATTATATTAGTCTGGGTTCAAGTAATCTATGTTTCAAGCTGACTGTTTTTTTTCTTGACTTTTTTTTGTTTATTTTCCTCATACAACTTTGTACTTCAAATATTAGTAATAAAAAAAGGGTTTAGTTGTAAAAAAAATAAAAGTTTTGGGTATAGGGGTTAAATTATGTGTTTAGTTTAAAAGGAAACAAAAATAACCTAAAGTAAATGTTGATTTTCTTTGTTTTAGAGTCATGACTTTTTCACAAAATAAGTCATTTTATGATTTCAAAAACCATATTTGTTTCATTTATGTATTTCCAACATAAAAATGGTAAATGTTTATTCAAAACTCATTTTACCTTTTATTATCAAAAGAATCAAATAAAATAGAAATCACATAAAATAAAAACTTGAGTAGTATTTTTTTTAAAAAAATTATTATTATCACGGTAAACTTAAATACGATAAGTATAATTTGGAATGAAAAATATGGTACGATGAAAGTAAACATTCATATATTTTTGGGAAAAATACATTTTTGGTCCCTGAGGTTTGGGTTAAGTTACACTTTGGTCCCTGAGTTTTAAAACTCAACAAAATTACCCCTAAGGTTTGGATTTCGTTACACTCTTAGTCCCTCCGTCAAATTTTCTGTTAAGCCCTAACAGTTTGCTGACGTGGCACCATTATTTTAATAAAAAAATATTTTTTAAAATTTTCTAGATAAAAATATATTAAAATAATATAAATATTATTATATTATTATTTTTTAAATTCTTTCTCCTTCTCACTTATTCTTCTTCCTCATCTCTTCTTCATCCTCTTCCTTCATCCTCTTTCTTCTTCTTCAAATCTCCGACGATCGGCGACTAGCGACCGGCGACCGGTCGCTGGCCGACGACTTTTTTTTTTTCCTCGTATACATATCTTCTGGAGCCTGAGGACTAAAACCAGTTGCACAGAGCCTCATTCTCACAGAAACTACTCAATTCGAAACTCAACAATATCCTTCAATCGAACAGAAAAACAATTCCAAGAACACATTCGCAATCGCAACCCAGAAGAATTCGGCTCTTGTTCCTTCTCCTCCTTAGTTTTCACTACACAAGTACTACAATATTCCTCTCCTCAAACTAAAGTGTCATTGCAATTCGAAACTAAACGTGCTGCAAATTATAAAATACCAAAAACTTGGTGCCCACTCTAGAATCCTTAACCGAAGTGGGTTTCACAACAGAATACAATGGTTTTAAACCTCATCTGAAGCTTGAAATCAGCTCCAACACTCCCCCTAAGATTACACCAATCTCTAATTCAAAATTACAAACAAACCTAGATTAAGCTTCAAAAAACCCAAACTCCTCCTCCTCGAAGCCCATGGACTACAAATTCGGAAAGTGTTCTCAAACAGAGCCTACAAAGCTAAAGATCCAGAAACGCCTGGGAGCCACAACATCTTCAGGGAAAAACATGAAAGCTTGAGATATTTAGTAGAAAGAAAAGACCCGAGGGAGGGAGAGAACGAGCGACAGAGAGAGAGTGAACGAGCGGCGCGAGGGAGAGAACAAGCGGCGACTCGTGGGTCTCTGATTGTCGACGGAGAAGACGAGCGAAGGAGAGAGAGAGTGTTGCGGCCGAAAGCCCCTTCGAACGCCCAGATCTGGGCTAGAACAAGGGTGTCGGCGTCGCACAATTTCTTTCCCTTTCTTCAAACGCCCAGATCTGACCGGAACTCACAAATCCCTCCTCCGTTTCGATTTTTTTTTAAAAAAGAAAAAGAACAGAAAGTTTGGAGAAGGAAGAAAATAGAAGAAGAAGAAAAGGAGAGAAAAATGAGAAGAAAAGAAAAAAAAAAAGTATCGCTGGCGACCTGCCGCCGGTGAGCGGCGGTTGCCGGCAGCCAGTCGGTGCTTGTTTGAAGATGTCGCTGATCTGATTGAAGAAGAAGACATGTGATTGCAGAAGAATAAAGGGAAGAAATAAAAAAAAAGAAATAAGAAAGAGAATAAAAAAAAGAAATAAATAATAAAATATTATTTTAAATATTTTTTATTTAAAAAATAAAAAAATATTTTTTTTAATTAAAAAACTACATGCCACGTAATCAATCTGTTAAGGATAACAGAAAATTTGACGGAGGGACTAAAAGTGTAACGAAATCCAAACCTCAGGGGTAATTTTGTTGAGTTTTAAAACTCAGGGACCAAAGTGTAACTTAACCCAAACCTCAGGGACCAAAAGTGTATTTTTCCCTATATTTTATTATCAAAAGTAATTATGTAATAAAACTCCATATTTATATATATGTACAAAGACAACCTAGTATCTAACTCTCCCTAGAAATTTTATGATTTTTCCGACGACCACCAACAAATTTTTCGGCGATCGAAATTTTTTTCCTCTTTTTTCCTTTCATTTTCTTCCACCTCTTTTTTTCTTTATTTTTTGTTTTTTTTATATTTTTCGAAATGAAAATGAGAAGAAGATTTTCTTTTTTTTTAAAAAAAAAAAAAAGTCGCTGGAAAAATTGTTGGTGATTGCCGGAAAGTCGACGGCGGTCGTCGGAAAAGTTGTCGGTGGTCGCCGGAAAAGTCTTCGGCCGGTCGTCGGTAGAAAAGTCAATGAGTCACATGGAAGAAGAAAGAAAAGAGTTATGGTAGAGAATGGATAGAATAATTTGGGTGAATTGAATAGTGGTTACTGTAACAACACGGACGGAAAAAATAACCAACTTCGTCCCTTATTTTTGTTGGTGCCCCAAACACTGGGTTGGTTATAATAGCGGGGGCTATTATAACCAACACAGTGGGCCAAACGACCTCTAAAAGTTTACTGACTAAATTGATAGCTTATTCTAAAAAAAGAGAAACCTTCCTAAATGGCAAAAGAAAAAGGACCATTTGAATTGTAGAAGAAAAAAAAAAGAATTTGCAGTGGGTGCCAATTAAGAATTATATAATTACAAATATAGCACAATGTAAAAACAATTGCAAATATAACAAAATATATCTATCAGAGTATATTACTAGTAGACACTTTGGTTAATTAGAATCTATATGATAAATTTCGATTATTGAAGTTTATGAGCGATAGACCCTGATCAATTAGAATCTATCAGTCTACTGATAGATTTCGATTATTCAGAGTCTATCATGTCTATCGTTGATAGACTTTGAATAATCAGAGTTCTATTAGTGATAGACACTAATAGAATCTGACGACAGTTTTTTGGTCTTGTACAATTAATTTTACTATCTATGTGCAACTGTGTTATATTTGTTATTAATTTGGTTCAATTTTCCATCTATGCAACTGCTAAAAAAAACTTTCGAAAAATGGCCACACGTGCCATTTTCCAAATCTGCCCCTATCAATAGAGTCATGCACCCACTCATAACTCATTTGATTGTGTATCTAAACACTCTTTTTTTTTTAGGAACTAAACACTCCCTTGAATCTAGTTGGATATGAAATTTAAAATTCAAATCCGAATCTTCTCTCGTTTTTCTTAACGAGATCAACCAAATTCAAACCCAAATTTGGTTCCTCTTTCTTCGTAGATTAACCAA
Organism: Luffa acutangula; assembly: GCA_036850905.1. NCBI lineage: Eukaryota > Viridiplantae > Streptophyta > Magnoliopsida > Cucurbitales > Cucurbitaceae > Luffa > Luffa acutangula. The sequence goes on along the minus strand of CM072096.1, from coordinate 49,503,663 downwards.
ATTCAAACCCAAATCTTTTTCTTTTTTTCTTCCTCACGAGACAAACCAACATTGTTTACTGACAAATTCTCACCTCAAATTTGCTTCAAATTTCCTAAAACCCACCCCAAGATTTAAAGATGTTTTCGGATGTGGGTTCTAGATTTGTTGATATTGTTGCTGAAAATTGATCCCAAAAGCAGCTTCAATTCTTGACAATGTTGTATTTATGAAGTTTGTTGCAGCTTTATTGTTCAATTCCATTATGTACTTGCTAATGAGAAACAAAAACTGCTAGAGTGTTCAAATTTTAGGTAGTTATTAAATAACATGGGCTTCCATTTCATGGTTATGAGTGGAGTGACCCTTGTAGCTTATATATTGTGAGGTCTCCACCAATCTTTTCAATGTGGGATCCTCAACAGTAGTAACTTTAACATCGATCCCCTCTAATGTTTATTGGTTCAAATTAAGAGAGTGGTTTGTATGCTCGACTCACTTATACCACAAGAGAAAAATTGTGCATCTCATCAATCAAATAGTTAATTTTATTTTATGTTTTAATTCAATTATTGCAGGTTGAGTTAGATTGGAATGATGGGAGAATGAAAATTCTTGGTAAAGTCGGAGAAAGTAAAAGAAAAAAATATATATATATATCGGTTGAGTACAAGGTATTTTGCATGGTTAAATGTTATAAAGATCTTCAACGATGATTGAATAATAGACATTTGAAGATTTTTTTTCATAGTTGTTTTGAATACAAGGTATTTGTGTGACTCAATGCCTAAAATCTAATCTACATATGATTTTGTTCCTTTTGAATACATATTTCTCGCTCCTCAATAAAATAATATGTTTTTTTTTTTACATACCAATTTTTAATATGTTTTTGGTGATGTGATTTTTTTAGATCTTTTCTTTATTATGTATCGGTATTAGTGGATGCACAATTATTTGTGAACACCATGCGTTTATGTTTATTCGTCACAAGTTTGTTATTGGAAATACTATTTTTAAATATAGCTTTTTAAAATTTTAGAAACTAAGAATATGTGTCCATTATTATTGTATTCATTAACAATTAGATAGATTTTTAATTATTTTGTATTTTTCGATTTTTTGTTAGATGAATTTTTAAATACTAATACAATGAAACAGCAGGAAACCCTAAAAAAAAATACTAATATGAATATATTATATTATAACAAAAAAAAAAAGTTTAGAGTAAAAAAGAACACCAACTAATTATAGAAACCTTATTGTCACAGCTAAGTATGGCTCAAAAAAATCTAAGATGAATATATTGTAAAAAAAAAAGTAAAAATTAATATTAATAAAATTAAAAAAAAAAACAAAGAAATAAAAGATATATCAGATAATAAAATAAAATATAAAATATATATAAAAAAAAAGGAAATGAAGATATATAAATTAAAAAAAAAAAAAAAAAAAAAAAAAAAACTTACTGTCCATGTTGTATCCAACTTTTGAACCTCATCTATGCATAGTTTAGGTTTGTTCGAGGTCTTGCATGATTTAGGTTGGACGTGAAATGATAGATTTAATTGGTCTGTGTATCTCCTTCTAAATTGATTTTTCGAAGAATTATATGTGCAAAATGCTTCAATTTGAGGGTAATATTGTTGCAGGCCTAGTCTATGAGTTCGGGACCGAATTTAATGTTGAATACGAGCTAGTCTGAAGCAATACCAGTGGCTAGCGTGGAGTGAAGATGATCGAGGGTTTGAAACCTGAAGTTGTTGAAGCCATATTTACCGTCAACTAGCCTTTTTTTTTTTTTTCTTGAAACATATCGTCCACTAGCCCTTAAATAGAAGGAAAATTGTAGTGGGTAATAGCAAATATAGCACCATGTAAAAAAATTGCAAATATAGCAAAATCTATTCGAGTCTATTTGATAGACTTTGATTATCAGAGTTTATCAGCGATAGACTCTTATTAATCAGATCTATCAGTCTAAAGATAGACTCCGATTATTCAGAGTCTATCAGTGTCTATCGCTGATAAACTTTAGTTAATCAAAATATATCCGTGACTATCACTGATGGGCTCTGATTAATCAAAGTCTATAAGTGATAGTCACTGATAAATTTTGATTAATCGAAGTCTATCAGCGAAAGACATTGATATACTTTGAATAATCAGAGTCTATCAGTGATAGACACGGATAGAATCTGACAACAACTTTTTGGTCTTGTACAATTAATTTTGTTATATTTGCAATTAGTTTGCAATGGTGTTATATTTGCTATTAATTTGGTCCAATTTGTCATCTATGCAACTGCCCCTAAATAAAACATCGGTTCCCAAAATTAAATATTGGAGTTTGTAATACATTAATATCTTTTCTTTAAAAATTTAAAAAGAATCTAAAAGGTTATTTTTAAAATTTTCTTAAAAAATTTAAATGTGAAATATATACCGAGAGGGTAAAAATGACAATTTTCAATAGGAAATATATATTTGAATTTTGATATGCTGTAAAACTAAGTTTTAATTATTGGGCCGGCAAAGGATATTTGGGTTGAAGGTCTGGGCCAGTAAAACTCCAATAAAAGGTTATTGGGCCTAGAATTACATATGGTCCACATATTTCTAGACCTGGGTCGAAACTACTTCCAAGCCCAAGCTGCATTTTTTTATTAAAAAAAAAAAAAAAACCTGGCTTTTATTTTTTTCGAGATTTTTTTTCATCATAGACTTTTTTTTTTTTTTTTTTTAAAAAGTCATCATAGCATGGTAATATATTCATGTTTGATTTTGTTGAGAGTGCAACCAAAGTTTCACATTAGCTATAGGGATGAGCAAATAAAGCCGAAAAATCGAGTCGACCGATCGAAACCGACCGACGTCGGTCGGTCGATTTTTTTATAATTTCGATCGGGGTCGATTTTACACATAGTAAAACCGACCTATCGGTCGGTTGGTTCATCCAAAATAGGAAAAACTGATTTGAACTAACCGACTTTTATATATATACATATTAAAAAAAAAAAAAAAGTAAAGCTGTTGTATGTTGCTGCTGCATAGGTAGCATTAATGGGCTACCTGCATACAGCCTTGAGATGGTCTTCCCAAGGATTAATTTATTAAAAAAAAAAAAGAAAAATCTTTCGTTTTTTTCAAATTATCTCCATCCCTCTCTCTTATTGTCTTGTTTCACTTCTCCATCATCTTCTTATTTTCTTTCTTTCTTCCTCTGTAACCTTTCTTATTTTTTTTCTTCCTGTTGTAACATTTTAATATTTAATTGTATTTTAAATATGAGATATTAAATTTGTGGAGAGTTTTTTCTCATTTAAAAGAGAAAAACGTATTTGGTGAGAGATGTTTTTATTTGAACTTTTTGGTTACTCTTTTTTGTATTAAATTCCTAGATCTAAAATTCTTATATAAATAGCTCTTTTACCACACTCTCAATATATAACAAGAAATACAACAATTTCAATCTTATCTTCTTTCTACTTTCTCATATTTCTCTCATTTGCTCTTTCAAGAGCAATTGGCCAAAAGAGGGGTGTTCTTTGTTGTGGAGCTTTGAGCTCAACCTCTTAGTGCAGAGTGGTTTGAGCTACACAACGTTTCAGTTGGGTTGTTGTATCCTGGAGGGGATAGGCTTGAGAATACCTGCTGCACCGGTGATTGATAAAGAATTATACACCGCAGAGGGCTTGAATCTCCTTAAAGAGAGCGAGATATCCGCGCCTCAACCTAATTGTTTACGTGTCTGTTTTCTCAATATTTTCTCCATTTCCTCTGTTATTTGTAATTTCCCCCAACAATTTTAAGGAGAATCAAACATGGAGTCTACTATTGAGAAACCAAATGAGAATGTTGGAGATCTCAACAAGCCCTTTCGATTTAAGGAAGCACACTTTAAGAGATGGAAAGGAAAAGTGTTGTTCTACCTTAATCTTCTCAAGCTGGCCTATGTCCTCATAGAAAAGAACCCGAAGAAGATCGAGACTGAAAGCATGAACGTTGAAGAGTTCATGGAACACCAAGAGAAAATTGATAAACATGAGAAAAATGATTTTACAGAGTAAACTAGATGGTAAAGTGGCAAGAGGGCAAGATGCATTGATTCAAGAAAGCAATGAAATTCCCACCAAGGTAAATCTAATCTCTTCGAATGATAATTTACCTAATGGTCAAATTCCAAAAAATAGTTACTTAAAGCCAAAGAAGAATTATATGAAAAAGAATAACAAACCTCACTTTTCTAATAAGAAAAATCCAAGCCAAGTGAATAAGAACCAAGTACATCCTCAACACTCAAGATCAGTATGTTTTGTTTGTGGCAAAAGTGGGCATATTGCTCGAATTTGCAGATTCCGGAAACAAGAACCTGTACCTCAGGCCAATGTTACCGAAGAGCCATTTGTGGCTATGATTACTGATATTTATATGGTTCAAAGTGTTGAAGGATGGTGGGCTGATTCTGGAGCCAATAGACATGTTTGTTATGACAAAGATTGGTTCAAAGTTTATACTCCTTTTAAGGAGCCTAAGACAATAATGCTTGGTGATTCTCATACTATCCAAATTATGGGAACTGGTGAGGTTGAATTAAAATTCACCTCTGGAAGGGTTTTAATGTTGAAAGATGTGCTTCATACACCCTCCATGAGGAAGAATTTAATGTCGAGTTATCTTCTTAATAAAGATGGCTTTAAGCAAACTATGGAATCTGATCAATATGTGATAACTAAAAAGGGAATTTTTGTTGGAAAAGGTTATGCTTGTGATGGAATGTTCAAATTGAACATTGAAAATATTAATAAAGCATCTACCAGTTCAATTTACATGCTTTCTTCTTTAAATTTTTGGCATGCTCGTTTGTGTCATATAAATAGTAAATATGTGGGAGTTATGAGTAGTCTTGGATTAATTCCTAGTCTAAAAAATAATTTTGAGAAATGTGAAATTTGCAGTAAAGCAAAAATTACAAAAGGACCTCATAAAAGTGTGGAAAGAAATACTGAATTATTAGAGTTAATTCATACAGACTTGTGTGAATTTGAAGGAATTTTAACCAGAGGAGGAAATAGATATTTCATCACTTTTATCGATGATTTTTCTAAATAAACTCATGTTTATTTATTGAAAAATAAAAGTGATGCTTTTGAGAATTTTAAAAAATTCCTCCTCGAAGTTGAAAATCAATTCAGTAGAAAAATTAAGAGAATTAGAAGTGACAGAGGTCGAGAATATGAATCATTTGAATTCAATTCATATGTTGAATCATTGGGAATAATTCATGAGACTACTCCACCATATTCACCTGCTTCTAATGGAGTAGCTGAGAGGAAGAATAGAACCTTAATTGGTCTAACTAATGCTATGGCTATTAGAATCAGGTGCATCTTTTAATCTTTGGGGTGAAGCTGTTTTAACTGCTTGTCATGTGTTAAATAGAGTGCCACATAAAAAGACAAAGATTACACCTTTTCAATTGTGGAAAGGGTATAAGCCAAATTTGGGATATTTAAGGGTTTGGGGATGTTTAGCTTTTGTAAGGCTAACAGATCCAAAAAGGCCTAAGTTAGGGTCTAAAGCTACCACTTGTGTTTTTCTTGGATATGCAATTAATAGTACAGCCTATCGATTTCTTGATATTGAACATAACGTGATTTTTGAATCAAGTGATGCAATTTTTCATGAAGAAAAATTTCCTTTCAAGTCAAGAAATAGTGGGGGACAAAATTCTGAACAAACTTCTACTAAGTTTGGTTCTTCTACTCCTAGTGATAATAATGAAAATAGTTCTCAAGTAGAATTAAGGAGGAGTAAAAGAGCTAGAGTTGTGAAAGATTTTGGTCCTGATTTTTATGTTTATAATATTCAGGAAACACCAATTTCTTTGCAAGAAGCTTTATCATCTCCAGATGCAATTTTCTGGAAAGAGGCTGTTAATGATGAAATGGAATCACTAATTTCTAACAAAACTTGGAAACTAGTTGATCTACCACCAGGATGTAAAACTATAGGGTGTAAATGGGTCCTGAGAAAAAAACTGAAACCGGATGGTAGTATAGACAAGTATAAAGCTAGACTTGTTGCAAAAGGTTTTAAACAAAAGGAAGATTTAGACTTCTTTGATACCTTTTCTCCGGTAACGCGAATCACATCCATTAGATTGTTAATTGCAATTGCTGCAATTTTTGATATGTGCATTCATCAAATGGATGTGAAAACAGCTTTTCTCAATGGTGATTTAGAAGAAGAAATATATATGGACCAACCTGAATGTTTTATAGAACCTGGGCAAGAGAACAAAGTGTGTAAGCTTACTAAATCCCTATATGGCTTAAAACAAACCCCAAAGCAGTGGCATGAGAAATTTGATTCTTGCATGTTAAATAATGGTTATAAACCAAATGAATGTGATAAATGCATCTATTATAAATCATGGGATGATTTGCATGTTATTATTAGCCTATATGTTGATGATTTATTGATCTTTGGCTCAAATATTTTTGTTATAAATGAAACAAAAAATTTATTGAGGAGCCATTTTGACATGAAAGATCTTGGTGAGGCTAATTATATTCTGGGTATGAAAATAACTAAAACCTCAGATGGGTTTTTTCTTGACCAATCACATTATATTGAGAAAATACTCAGAAAATACAATTATTTTGATTGTAAACATGTATCTACTCCATTTGATTCAAGTGTTCACTTGTTTCCTGTTGAAAATGAATGTGATATAATTAATCAAAAGGAGTATGCTAGCGTGATTGGTAGCCTACGATATGCAACTGATTGTACTAGATCTGACATTGCATATGCAGTAGGAGTTCTTAGCAGGTTTACAAGTAAGCCAGGTAAAGAACACTGGCATGCCATTGATCGTGTTATGAAATATTTATTGGGAACGAAAGACTATGGCTTACTTTATAAAAAATATCCTGCTGTTGTTGAAGGATTTTCTGATGCCGACTGGAATACATTGTCAGGTGATTCTCAATCTACTACAGGGTATATTTTTACCTTGGGAGGTGGTGCTATTTGTTGGAAATCTAAAAAACAAACAATTATTGCCAACTCTACTATGGAAGCAGAGCTTATTGCTTTAGCTTCAGCTAGTGAAGAAGCTAGTTGGCTAAGAGATTTATTATATGAGATTCCACTGTGGGAGAAACCAATACCTCCTATTTTAATAAATTGTGATAGCACTGCTACAATTGGTAGAGTAAAAAACCGTTTTTATAACGGAAAGTCCAGACCTATTAGAAGAAAACACAGTACTGTGAGATCTTATTTGAGTAATGAGATTATTAATGTGAATTACATTAAATCTTGTGATAATCTTGCAGATCCATTAACAAAGGCCTTGACTAGAGAAAGGGTCTGGAACACATCGAGGGGGATGGGGTTGAAGCCCTTATAATTATCATGAGCCATATATAAGGATACCCACCTAGTGATCAGAGATCCTGAGAACTAGGTTCAAAGGGAAAAACGAATTATAAGGTGGCCGTAAAAATGCACTATCTTTATATTTAATCCATCCCTATGGTGTGAGTGCATTTATCCTATAACGTTATGGAGGGTTGAGTTTTTCAATAAACTCTTAATAAGATCTGTAGCTCTTATGAGTGGGGTGTCATAGTTATAGGAGCACCCTTGACAGATTTTACCTATATGAGTGTGAGAGTGGGGCCGCTCTCTATGAGGATATGAGGCTTATTCTTAAATACACTCATGAAATACTGGGATCAGCACAAGGCCGTAACGTGCTAACCAATAAAGCTCATGTCAACACCTGGATAATTATGTGTGGATAATAATTCTCTATTTCTCCTTAAGTGTTAGAGTTCAAGTCAGAGACCACTACTAACGCTGGAGTAGAGATTATTATTACACTAGTAAAGGTTCAATGCAGAGTCACACCTTTATGATGCATAATTATCTTTCTTATGGCCAATTGATTTTGATTATTTTAAATATTAAAATGAGTGGGGGAATGTTGTAACATTTTAATATTTAATTGTATTTTAAATATGAGATATTAAATTTGTGGAGAGTTTTTTCTCATTTAAAAGAGAAAAACGTATTTGGTGAGAGATGTTTTTATTTGAACTTTTTGGTTACTCTTTTTTGTATTAAATTCCTAGATCTAAAATTCTTATATAAATAGCTCTTTTACCACACTCTCAATATATAACAAGAAATACAACAATTTCAATCTTATCTTCTTTCTACTTTCTCATATTTCTCTCATTTGCTCTTTCAAGAGCAATTGGCCAAAAGAGGGGTGTTCTTTGTTGTGGAGCTTTGAGCTCAACCTCTTAGTGCAGAGTGGTTTGAGCTACACAACGTTTCAGTTGGGTTGTTGTATCCTGGAGGGGACAGGCTTGAGAATACCTGCTGCACCGGTGATTGATAAAGAATTATACACCGCAGAGGGCTTGAATCTCCTTAAAGAGAGCGAGATATCCGCGCCTCAACCTAATTGTTTACGTGTCTGTTTTCTCAATATTTTCTCCATTTCCTCTGTTATTTGTAATTTCCCCCAACACTTCCTACTTTTTCTTCGGGAACATTTTTCTTCTTCTTATTCTTTTTTTTTTATTTAATTTTTCTTTTCTTCTTTTGGTTTATCTTCTTCCGATTTTATCTTCTATCTTTATTCTTCTTCTTTCTTTTCATCATTCTTTTTCTTCTTCTTATTTTTCTTGTTTTCACTTGTTCCTTTCTTTTTTCAGTTTTATCTTCTTCCTTTCTTCCCCATTTTTTCTTTCTTCTTCTTCTTTTTTTAAATCTTCTTTTTTTTGTTAAATCTTCTTCTTCAAGGACTTCAGTCTTCAAACCTCTTTTCTTCTTGAAACCGACCATAATCCGATCGATCGCGGTGTTGTCGGTCGGTCGACGTAACCAGCTCCCCGTAAATCGACCGTCGGTAACCGACATGTCGATGGTCGACGTCGGTCTGAGGCCAAAACCGACACCGACTGACTGATACTCACCCCTAATTGACTAGATAAAGGGAAGATCATGGATATATAAAGGAGGATAAGTATCTGAAGGGAATAAAAGTCCCCACGCAGCGGAAGCGCATCGATTGGACCTTACGCCGTATATTAATTAACATTAAAATACCGTTACGATAACTCAAACGAAACTTTAAACAACCTTTAAAGCCGCTGTAAAATTGGTTTAAACATGCTAAAATAAATCTAAATTTATTTTTAAAACTTTTCTAAAGAAAAGAGGAAGAACCGTTACAAACCTTCGTTGAAGACTTGACCGTTCTTCGCCAACGACGCTCCACGAACGAAAACGCAGCAGCCGCCTTTGCTTTTCTTCGCTGGAAATTTCTTCTTTGATTGACACAATCACCACAGAGGTTACACCGGTATGTCTCTAAGTCTAGGAGGCAAAAGACTTGTGGGAGTCTTTCTCTAAGAGGGAGGCTAGAGAGAATTCTAGGTCTTGTCTTTCAAGAGTGTCAAGTGTCATGACCAATTAGGTCTAGTGTTCTATTTATAGAAGAGAGGCTATGAATAAAATATTCAATTAAATCAATCTTTTCCATAATTGATTCAATCTTATTCCTTAATTAATCAATCATGATCAATCAATTCCATAATTGATTAATCTTTTCCACAAACGACTAATTACTTCCATAAGTGATTAGATCATTTCCATAAATGATTAATCACTTCCTTAAGTGATTAATTATTTCCATAATTGATTAATTCCCGGTTAATGAATTCTTTAATTAATTAACCACCAATTAAATATCACATATTTAATTCCCGACCTAGAATTAATTTGCCCAAACACATTTTAGGCCTTAAATTAATTAATTCATTATTTTGAACTCTTTCAAACTTCCATAAATTTATATTTGAACTTTTCAAATATTAATTTATCTCATAATAATATATCAATATATATTATATTTGTTTCCCTTAATAAATTGAACATTTTCAATTTACTTTTATTACTTAGTTGCCTCAAATTGCTTTACGAGCTACTAGTGGGACCTAATAGACCTGCAGATCAGAAGCTCCAACGACGTGAGATTAATTGGTCAAACTCATTAACCACATTAATCAATATTCGTTAACTGTGTGTACATTCCACTATAGACTCACAGTTGCACTCTTCTCACTGCAGACATATTTTTTGTGTCCACGGATCTAGACCAATATCGACTAGTTAGTCCTTCACGAGTGTTCGTAACACCAGCTGGGTCAAATTACCGTTTTACCCCTGGGTTACCTCTATTTCCTTAAGTACCAATTCTCCTCTAATGAACAACCTGTTTGTAGTCCAACCATCAAACAGAAAACCCTCTCGTGCCATTGAGAGGGTAGGGCCCTTTGTTCAAGACTCGGAGTAACCACTTAAGGGAACACTCATCTGCTTCCCTAAAGTCGGGAAGGAGTGAATTCCATCTTGTACGATTATGTTCCCAGCTCCCCATTCGGTCTTGTCCCCAAAGTGGTAGGCTTATTGAGTCGGCGTATTGGTCACTCTCACTCATACAAATCAAAGGACAATCTCTCATGAGCAGGAGTCCATAATCTCTCATGAACGCGTTGGATCGCAGCGTTTGTATCAAATACAAAGTGGGCCGTATCCATAGTGTCACCAGGATAAGGCACCCAATCTTATCCCTATACTATAGACCCTTTAGGCTGTTTCTTGAACAATGATCCCATATGTCGCTACATATAGTTCAAGACTCATATTACAACCTTGGATGTCTAGTTTATTGGATTAGGGTTATTATTAGGCAAAGACATATATAAAATAACTAATAACAATTAATGGAAAAATATATCAATATTATTTCATTAATATCCGGTCAACGGTTACATTCACTATCTACGAGTTTTAGGGCATAAAACCCAACAGTATCTTCATTGGTATGAGGTCTTTTGGGGTAAACCAAAAGCAAAGCCATTGGTATGGGCAATCCTCCCCTCGAACAAAGTACCACCGAGCCTCCCCTCAAATAGTCATCTATACACCCAACTCTCTAGGCTTCACCGCTTTACCGAGAGTTCTTGCTCTTATCCAGGACGACTCATCTTCTCTGGAGTATACCCACTTGTCCAAAGCTCAACCACAGATCTCCATCATGACTATTAAGGTTCCCAATAAGTTTCAAATAAATTTGGTAGTTGGGCACAAATTTCCAAAATGATTCAGATAAACCATAAATTAATGATTCAACGACTGTAAGGTAGTTGAAATGAAAGAAGACATAAATTTGGAGTTCCATTGAAAAAACTAGACTTCATTTCAAACCTTAACTTTCTGTCGAAATTGAATGAAAATGTATACAGTTTGTTTTTCATATTCCAATAAATAAAATGAAGAGCCTAATTTAATGAACATAAATATCTCGTTTCATCCTTTCTCTCTTTGTTGGAAAACATTGAGTGAAACATCAACTAACAACTCATGTCGTCTATATAATCACCTCATTTTCACATTTTGATTACTTTGAAAGTATAGGTTAAAAATAAAACACTTAATTTCGAAATAATTAATAATGAACAATTTAATTGTGTTTGAGAATATTAAGTGTTAAAAGTAATTTTGATGATTTACTCTTGTTTGTTTGGTTACAACTTTATCTCTAATACTCAATTATTTTAATGAAATTGTCACTTTTTTTTTTCTTAATTCAAAACATTTGAGAGTAGGGGATTTGAACCTCTGACTTTTTTAGAATAAAGAAATAATCATAGGCTAAGCAAGAACAAGTGCTCCCAAAGGGCAACCTTTAGTGGGACAGGCACCCCCCACAAAGATTATCAAAATCTCTAATATCATTATTGTTTAACTCCAAAAACCAACTAGGAAATTCATTAATCCAAGTACTAGAAGCCTTTGTAGAGCAGGTTGTGTGGGCCAGATGATGGGCCAGTTTGTTGTGATTCCGTGGGATGTGTCGAACTTCACACACATTCAATCTCTCGATGAGGCGTCTGGCTTCTTCAACAAAAAAACTGAGTTTCGTGACATCCACCTCCTTCCCCTCAAGAAGATGTACCACCTGAAGAGAGTCAAGCTCGATAATCAACCTGGGAGAGGATTCGGGAATCGATTTCAACCCTTCTATAACCGCTAGGGCTTCAAGCCAGCTGACTTTCCATTGCCGAAAAATAGAGTTATACTAAAGAGGAGAAAAGTGAGAAATTTGGTGTGTGTATATATCCATCATCCATAATATTACTTTTAGTACTCCTAGAATAATTAACTTAGTAACAAAATCAATAAAAATATGCTTTTCCTATTTCTCTTTATGGTTGAAAGGTAAAGTTGTGAAGACTTAAATCTAATTTAGATGTTATTGTCACACTGGTAACTTTATTGGTACACCAATTATTTATTGAATTTATTCAACTATAGCACCACTAATATTATTTTTGAATCCTTAATGCTTTTTAATGATGTTAGTTGAGAATAACAAACTATGTCCCTACCTTATACAAACCCTATTTACTTGTTGCACATCTATCCTTATCTTTTTCAAGAATAGTCTAACTTCACTTGTCAACACAACAATTCCTAATAGCTCCAAACAAGACAATTTGCTTTTGAGTCATTACTAGGGAAGTTGAATGTTATGTACTATGCCAAAGCACATTTCCTACCCTATAAACTTTACTAGGGCAATATAATATTTCACAATCATATCTTTCACCAGCTCTAAAAATTTTGGAGTACATCTGATGAAAAGAATTAATAATTTCATATGGAAGTCAAAGTTAATGTATGAAATAAATAGTCACTTTCTTTTGTAGTACCTAAAATATTCTAATCTCTCTATTTTTCGGTGTCGAAACATTTTTTAAAAAAGTTAAGATTATCCTTCGTTTGAAAGCATCGAACTTATTCATCAATGACAAAAAGGGAACTCTTCCATCGTAAAGTCATGCCTTTTATGAGTAGGAAAAAAAAAAAAAAAAGAAGAGAAACATGAATATGAGGAAAAGTTGGAAAAGGTAGAGAGGAGAGATAGAAAGCTTGGGTGTGTAAAGATAATTTAGAATTATTTACAATTAAAGAGAAAAGACTTGAGTTTAATTAATAAAAGAGGAAGATAAAAATATAAAAGAGTAAAATAGAGATATTTTGATTGGGTAGAAACTGAAATAGTCAATTAAATTATATGGAAAAATCATGTTTTTTTAATTTGTTGATTATTGATCATAAATGCAAAAGGTTCTTGGTAGTTAAAAAGTGTTACACTTTATATATCTTTCCCATATCAAAGTGGTTGTTTTTCTCTATCACAACATTTTCTTACAAGAGTAAAGAAAACCTTCTTGGTGAAGGATGCCTTCCTTTGGAATGAAGAGAGAGAAGAAAGAATGGGCAAAAGAAGGGAAAGAGAAAAAAAATTGTGGGAAGGAATGTTCTTTCTTTTTTCATAAAAATTGAAAATAGGAATAAGGAGCAAGAAACCAAATTTTGTTGTCTCTAAAATTTATACACAATTTTGGAAACGTTTCTGAAAAATGAGAAACTAGAAACGAGAACATTTATAGGCCCAGTTTGATAACCATTTGATTTTTTGTTTTTGAAAATAATGTTTGTTTTCTTCTAAATTTCTTGTAGTGGATTTCAGATTTGTTAAGGACACATTTGAATTATTGGCCCAATTTCAAAAGCAAAAACGAGTTTTTGAAAACTACTTTTTTTAGTTTTCAAAATCTTACTTGGTTTTTGAAAACATGGGAATAAGGTATAACAAAATAAGGAAATTTATAGGAGAGACAATGTTTATAAGCTTAGTTTTAAAAAAACCAACCACCATTTCTCAAAAAAAAAAAAAAAAAAAAAACTTAATGCTTTATCTGACCTTACTAAATACTTTTATTTCTCTGAATATATATATATATATATATATATATTATCAAACTGATTTTTTTTTAAAAAAAAAAGTTAGATATAAAAGTACAAATGAAAAAAAGAATATTTGAATTTTATAATTTTCGTTTGGAAAGTTTTTGGCTATCATTTTTGTGTCCGATCAGTCTCCATGGCTCACTTCACTAATATAACACTTCTCTGTGGTTTAAATATTACCCAGTGAGTTGAATTCATATAGATTTAGTACATGTTTAGAAGTGATTTTGAAATGACGAAAATAACTTTTGTCGTTTGAAATCACCTCGAAACATACCTTTAATTATTCAAAATCAATTTTTTGTTTGATTTTACACTTTCAAACTTGATTTTCATAACATCAAAATCGATTTTGAATTATTGAATATATGTTTCAGAGTGATTTCGAATATGACAAAAGTGATTTTAATCATTTCAAAATCATTCTCAAACATGCACTTAGAGATTCAGGGATGTAAGCGTTAAATTTATAGATTTAAGACAAAATCTATTTTACACAAAAATGAAGGTTTGGAGACTTATTAGAATATTTATAAGATATAGAAACTAAAAAATATATACAATTCAAAGTCAACTAAACCTAGTAAAAACTTTTTAAAGTAGAAAGTTTAAATAATTTTAATATCCTACAAGTTTCCTTTGCAACGAAATGTAGTAGGGTCAGGCGGTTGTCCCGTGAGTTTAGTCGAGTTACGCGTAAGTTGGCCCAGACATACACGGATATAAAAAAAAAAAAAAAAAAAAAGTTTAAATAGACAGAGTTGAGAGATTGAACTTAAAATTTAATAATATTTTTTTAAGGTATGAGACCAAGTAAAATTATTAATATACCGAGGGGTGAAGTTTTGAAAATCGGGGATGAAAATAAAAGTAGACAAAATATACTCTCTCTAATCTTTCTGATAATTCTGGTTTTTAGTAAGTTAAATTTAAAATCCTGAGCTTTTATAGTTTCTCAATTACTTTATTTGTTAAAAAAATTATTAAGAAAAAATTGATTATTGTTGGAGATAATGCTCAAATAAGAACTGAATTACACTAACAAACTAATTACACCTTAACTGATACTAACAATTACCGTGGAAATAACAATACAAACACTGAATATATGACAAATGTTGCGAATATATTGACAATAAATAGTCGAAGCACGCTTGCAAAGCGTTGTCCTGAAGACAATTATTCGCTATGCACGGGTTGCTAGCAGACTACAACGATCGTCTCAGCAAGATACAACGACTAACTTCGGTAGAACAGCAACCTCGAACTACTCGGATCTGGCAGAACTCTTGGATACTTGCTCTCAACTCGACTCAAGATCAAAAGAAACAAAGAAAGAAGGAAGAATGCTCCAAATGGAATGAGATGATTCAAATGAAAAAAACAAATTGTTATTTATAGGCTAGCAACTCAGTAACTCCAAAGAACAAAATTAAATAAAGTTGAAACATATGAAAAATATAACTCAATTGAGTTATAACACCAAATTTAACTTTCATATGTTAAATTTGTAATTGAAACTTCAAATTGAATTTGATGTTTCAATCCATCTTGAAACTCTTGAAAAAATTGAATTTAAACACTTTCTTTCACACTTATTTGTATAAATAACCAACATTATTTGTATAAATATCCAACAATTATTCACTAAATTATTGTTTTACTACTCTATCTAAACATATCAGAATGTCACTTGGTGCGTTTGCACCCATCAAGATTTGTTTGTTCTAAATAACATGTTCATGTAAATATGTGAATAAAATAATAATTTAATGAGACATAAGGTTTTTTTTTTTTTTTTTTGTCAACAAATTCCGATAAATTTTTGGTTAAAAAAATACCATTTTTACCCTTGTGCATTAGGACTTTTTTTAAAAAAAAAAAAAACAAATTAGTCATGTATGTCAAATTTTAGTAATTGTACTCTCAACAAATTTTAAAATTAAAACTAATAATGTTATTAGTTTATAATTTTTTTAAAAAAAAAAAAAAATAGTCTCCCCTTATTTTCTTCATATAAAATTGGGAAACATATCTCTATTGTGTCTTTTTTTAATAGAAATTATTATTATTATTTTACCCAATTGAATAAAAATTAATTTCAAAACTATAAAGTGTAATGACTAAGATGAAATGGTTTTATAAGGAACAAAATGATATTGAAAATTTAGATTAGGAATACAACTAAAATTTCAAGAGGATGAAACTAAAGAATTCACAAAAAATAATAAAATAAAATAAAATATAGCGTCCGAGTAAGCTGAGTGAAGAGCACACCACGTTCCTCAGCTCCAAGTTCCAACGGGCGAAAAGAGCCCGAGCTATCCTGTGCTGTGACCGCGACTGTGACCGTGATAGTTTTTATGAAGACTTGAGAGGGTGCGTTTTCCACGTGGCTGATTTTCATTTGACGGTACTTTCTCATCCCGAACGCTGAAACTGCTGCGCTGCTTCCAGCTCACTCCTTTGTCCCTTCTTCTTCCCCATTTATACTCTTTCTCAGCCTTCTCATCAACACAACTCCCATAACCCATTCCATTCCATTCCCTTCATCCATTTCCATATCCAAATCCCAACCCAATCCATAAACAAATTCACCATCCCAAGGAAGAAGCCCAATCCAACCAAGCTTCTTCCATGGCGGCCCCTCCCCCTCTCTGTTTCTTCTACATTCTCCTCTTCTCCTCTGTTTCTGCCATTGCCAACTCCAACCCCATCTCCATCCCTCTCTCTGCCATCCCCCACCCTTCTTCTTCTTCAGATCCGCTCCAAACTCTCAATTTCCTCGCCTCTGCTTCCCAGAACAGAGCCCATCAAATCAAAACCCCCAAATCCAAATCCATTTCCAAATCGCCTCTCTCCCCCCATAGCTATGGAGCTTACTCTGTTCCGCTCAGCTTCGGTACTCCGCCGCAGACTCTCCATTTGATCTTCGATACAGCTAGCAGCCTCGTTTGGTTTCCTTGTACTTCCAAATATCTCTGTTCCGAATGTTCTTTCCCCAAAATAGATCCCGCCGGAATCCCCAGATTTGTCCCCAAATTCTCCTCCTCTTCCAAGCTTGTCGGCTGCAAGAATCCCAAATGTGCTTGGATTTTTGGCCCAGATGTCAAATCTCAGTGCCGGAGCTGTAACCCGAAAACAGAGAACTGTACCCAAACTTGCCCTGCTTATGTTGTTCAGTATGGCTCCGGCTCCACGGCCGGGCTTTTGCTCTCGGAAACGCTGGATTTTCCCGATAAGAAAATCCCCAATTTCGTTGTTGGCTGTTCGTTTTTGTCCATTCATCAGCCCTCTGGAATCGCCGGATTCGGCCGAGGATCCGAATCGCTGCCGTCGCAAATGGGTCTCAAGAAATTCGCCTACTGTCTCGCGTCTCGGAAATTCGACGACTCGCCGCATTCCGGCGAGCTGATTCTGGATTCCAGCGGCGCGAAGACCGGGGACCTCACCTACACGCCGTTCCGGCAGAACCCCTCTGTTTCTAACCACGCTTATAAAGAATACTATTACTTATCCATACGCAAAATCATCGTCGGAAACCAGGCCGTGAAGGTGCCTTACAAGTATCTGGTACCGGGACCCGACGGCAGCGGCGGATCTATCATCGATTCCGGCTCCACCTTCACGTTTATGGACAAACCGGTGTACGAGGCGGTGGCGGAAGCGTTCGAGAAGCAGTTGGCGAATCGGACGAGAGCCACCGATGTGGAATCTCTCACCGGATTACGGCCGTGTTTTGACATTTCGAAGGACAAATCGGTGGAGTTTCCAGAGTTGATTTTCCAGTTTAAAGGCGGAGCGAAATGGGCTCTGCCGCTGAACAACTATTTCGCTCTGGTCAGTAGCTCCGGCGTGGCGTGTTTGACGGTTGTGACGCACAAGGCGGCGGAGGGCGGCGGTGGTGGGCCGTCTGTGATTTTTGGGGCTTTTCAGCAGCAGAATTTCTATGTGGAGTATGACTTGGTGAATGAGAAACTAGGATTTAAGCAACAGACTTGCAGTTAGAAACGATGTCGTTTCCATGTATGTACGTTGTTAAGCTTTCTAACTTTGGTGTTTTCGGTGGTCGGCGGCCGGTCAAATCACCGGAGCTACGGCGGTGGTTTTAATTTGGCAGCGGCGGCGTTCAGATGAATTCAAAATCATTTTTTTTTCACTTTCCTGTAATAATTATTCGATGCTGTTGTAATGATATATCTCATATTTCATAATTCAAAGGAAGAAAATGAGGTTGAAAAGTTATAGATTATGATATCATAAGCAAATTCTTTTGCAAAATTTGCAAATTTTGTTTTATATATATTTGCAATTTTACTTTCATGCCAACATGAGCTTAGCTCAACTGGCATAAAGTTGTATTAATAACCACAAGGTCCGTGGTTCGAATCCCCCTCCCCACATATTGTCAAAAAAAAAAAAAAAAAATTTTACTTTCATCCTTGGGAAGAGAAATAGCCGTTATTCTTACCCTTCCCTCTCATTTTTTCATACTTTGTTTTGAATTTTGATAATCAAATTGGTTTTATTTAACATGAACAAACAAGAGTTAAGCATAAATCCATTTCAAAAAAAAAAAAAAAAAAAAGAAGAAAAGTTAAGCATATTTTTTCCTTTTTGTTATTTCAATGATATCTTAGGTGGAGATTCAAACATTTAATTTTTTGATCAAGGTTATAATGTCTTAATCAATTGAATTATGTTTACATTCACAACTATTTAAGTAATAGTTGAACTACCAAAGTTTTTAGTTTTTAGTGTTTTTTTTTAATAAGTGAGTCACTCAAGTTCTCACATCAAATTTGTAACATATATGTTTTTTTGAAAAAAAATTCATTCTTCTACACTTATATACTTAGTTGAGTCAAATTCATCTTTAAAATTTTAATTTTTATCATATTGAAATTTTAGGTTTCTTTTTCTTTTTTTTTTCTTTCTTTTTTTTTTGTTCCTCTCTCTTTGGAGTTCAACAACATTTGAAAGTGGAGGATTCAACCTTTTGACTTCTTGGTCTGAGAATTAATGTCAATTAATGCCTAGTGAAATTCCAAGTGTCTCCATTTTTAGGTTGTTTTTATGAGAGTTGACTGCTATGACTATGTAGACACGTCAATTGAATTTCGTATATTTTGGTTTTATTTATTATTATTATTATTATTGTTTTTTTTTTTTAGAAAACGTATATTTTGGTTCTAAGGTTGGACATTTTACAATTGGTGTTGATTTTTTTTTTTTTTTTGAATATTTTTTCCAACAAGATTTTGAGCAAATTATAAAATATTAGAGTTTGGGTTATTTAGAAGTCAAATTTTGGACAATTTTCTATAACAAAAGCCAAGTCGTTGGTCTAAAAATAAAGAACAAATCCAATTAATGTCATATATAATTAAACAAACACGTAATTAAAGTCATATATATAATTAAAGACTATTTAAATGAAGACCCCTACAGTTTCACTTAATTTAATTTAAATTAGAAGAAAAGACAATATTGGTATGTAAAGAAGGGAAAAAGATGGAAAAAAAGGGAAGGTTTTGGGAGTATTAAATAAAAAGGGGAGAAAGTGGGGTGGGTGATAATGAAATTAAATTGAGGGAAGACAACATGTGATTATGAAATTTAATGCCAACAGGGAAATTTGAGTCACACCCACATGGTTGTGGGTATTGGAAACTTGTCTCTTTTTTAAATTCCTTCTTGGAGTTTTTTGTTTAGGACTTTCATTGTTTAGTCTGTTCATTCATGTGCCTTTGTATCAAACCCTTCTCTTTTAGAAATTATTCTCTTCCTCTAAACAAAAATATCTCATTCATATAATGTAAATTAATATACAAACCCATTTTAATTATTACATGTAATTTCTCTTAATTCGTTTGGGAGAATATCCTAGAGTGCCGTGTTTTTCTTTTTTGTTCGTTTATTTGATGATATTGGAAACTGTATGTAGTAGGTTAGATGTCGAGTTTTGAAATGCTTCAAAGTTTTTGTTAAAATAATCGATGAAAAATTAAAGGTAGAGACTGAAATAGATCTCAAGTTCAAATTTAGAGAACGGAGATAAAAACAAGTATGAAAAAATTGGAGATAGACAGTAAAATTATTTTTTGAAATTATTGGTCTCTTAAGTTTAAATATGTAATTGAGACCTAATTTTAATTGAGAAAAAGATATAAAAGATAATAGTCAGATGAGTATAATCAATGATTTTTTTCCTTCCTTTTAATGAACAATAAGTATCATCAATCATTATTTTTCTTTTAATGAATAATAAGTATCATCAATCATTCTTTTCTTTTAATGAATAATAAGTATCATCAATCATTTTTTTTCTTTTTAATTTAATATTAAAACTTTTTTTTGGATCGAATTTATTATTATTATTTTGAGAAAGGGCCGAATTTAATATTTAAAAGTTTTTTTTTTTGGAAAATAATATTTAAAAGTTAACAACATGAATTATTAATTTTTTTTTTAATTATTCCTTTTTTTTTTTTATGATTTGCAACATTTATTGTCTAATTTTATTAGAACTCATTTTTGAATGTGAAATAGTAAAAATAAAGGAAAAAATCATTTTTAACCCGTGCTACAATTTATACCTTTGATTAACTTTCCGTTTGAATCGCCGTACATAATTGACTATTTCTCTTTTTTTTTTTTTTCTTAATTCACATTGCACCTGAATTGGCATCTTATAAATAAAATATTGGAGAATCTTTATTTTAGATGACTTTTTGTTGTTGTTGAGAACTTTGTGAGAGATTTTTTTGTTGCTATCTAAGATTACGAAAGCAAAACAACTTTGGAGGTTTTCTATCTTCAAATATTTGTTGGTTTTTTCTTGTTGCTAAGAATCTTGCCGGGTTTTTTTTTTTTCTTTCTTTTACTGTTTTTTTTTTCTTGCTAATTAAAAGAATGTACAAATGTAGGAAACGAAGACAAAGAAATTTCGAGTTTTTTATTTCTCATATTTGTTGGATTTTTCTCGTTGTCAATAACTTTGTGATTTTTTTTGGATAACAATGAGAAGAATAGTCTGGGATATTTAATGTCTTCTGATAAAGAGTTTCTCCAAAAAAATTCTTGCAAAACACCAACTCAGGTTCAATGTTAAAAATAATGGCAATTCAAATGAAAAGTTGACCAAATGTCTACATTGCAACACTTATGCAAGTTTGAGGTTCAAATTGATACAATTAGTTAAGTTCGGGGTGTAATTTGATGAAATTGAAAGCTTAGGGTTAAAATTGATAGACTTTGCTAAATTCAGGGGGAAAATTGATTTTTTCCCTAAAAATAAAAATCTTGTAACCATATTGATAAATAAATTAAATTTATTTTATTTTAATTTTGAGAATACAATCAGCTTAATATTTTTGTTTTTCTTAAAAGTTTGTAAAAATGATTGTCTCCAAACTATAGCATTGTTACTATCATAGTTTTAAATTTTCAATTTAATCAATCAATCCAATAAAGTTACCTGTAATTAAACTTTTAAAGATTGCAAAATGTACGAACCACTTCTGAATTACAAATGGTGTTTCAAACAGTACTCAGAATTATAAGAGATTATTTCAACCAAGTTGAAATTTTCTAGCTCAATTTTTTTATTTTCTTAAAATTAAGTGACAGTTTAGTATTGATATAAAATACCAAATTATTTTATTGGCTAATGTTATATTTTTCAAATTATATAGAGTTTTTGGATTATATTTTTAACAATTTTATTATTTAAAAGGTTTGATGGTAACCATTCTTATGGTGAATGTAGTTTGTGCATTTTGTAATATTGAATAGTTTAATAGTAAAATTTTGTAAGTTTAGGAAGTGGTTGGTTAAATTAAAAGTTAGAAGGATTTGATTCACCGACAATCCTTATAGTTCAGAAGTGCTATTTGTACTTTTATTCTTCTTCATTTTTTTTTCCATTTTTTATAAGTTGATTTTTTAAAACGAGTAAATGCAATAAAATTTTAAAATCTACCTATAAACAAATATAAACCGGAAGCTATTCTCATTAGCCCACTCCAAATAGAAAAAGGGGAAAAAAAAGTTTGTAAACAGCTTTATGTAAAAAGCTTTGAATAAAAAATTGCATAAAGAATAAAAGTTTTGAACCAAACCTACCAAGAAAAGAAAAAGGTTAACTACTATAATTTGAATGAGTCTTTTAATGTTTAGGTAAACTCAAAAAAAAAAAAAAAAAAAAAAAAAAAAAAAAGTAAACTCAAAAGTTATATCATAAATATTTTTTAATCAACATAGGAAGGTTGAGAGAGAAAAATAAAATCATCATCAAGTCTTGAATTTTGTTAACTTGGAATTTTTGTTGTATAAAGTGAGCAATTTGTTAAAAATATGTAATTTGTTTTCCATATTTTTATTTTTATTCCATCTTATCCAATATAAGATTTACTATAATATTTCAATATCTCATATACATTTAGGTTTGTAATAGTTTAATTAAAGAATTTATATGTATAATAATACTAGTACGTGTGTTTCAAATGGTCATATACTTATTGTGAGAAAAATATTTGTGACAAGAAAGAAATTTTTATTATTCTATTATTTGTTTACTAGCCTTTCTTTGCTGGTCAAATTTTGTTGAGAAAGAATTAGGAGACACAGGAAAAAAGAATAAAAATTATTTAAAATTTATTATTATTATTATTTTTAACCAAACAATTATTATTATTTGGTGGTTTGAGTTTTTTTTTTTTTTTTTTAAAAAAAAGAATACATTATAGGAATGTTGTAAATTAGTAATAAAACTGAAAAGTAGGGGTATGAGCATCATTTGTCAATCATACAGAAAAGAGTACCTTTATCCCTTCCTTTATGAGAGAGAAAAAGTGGTTCTGGCGATGATAACTATGCAATATATTTAAAAAAAAAAAAAAAAAACTATGCAATATTTTGTTTTAAAGAAAAGTGAAATAAAAACAATGGAGAGGAAAAAGAAAAATAAAATGCTTATGTTTTTTTTATAGCGAATTTGTAAATATTAATTTTAACATTTTTATAAAATTATTTATGTAAATACCTCTAAGTTATTTTATCATAATGGTTAAAGAAAGTCTGTCCCTTTTTTACATTGTAGTTTTTTTTTTTTTTTTTTTTTTGCTCCTGAAATTGGAAAGTTTTTATCATATCATAAGCATTCATCTTTAACTAGTCTATTTAAGAGATGAGTCGGTAATTTTCTTTTTATTTATATAATATATATATATATATATATATATAATTGTTCTATGACAATTAAAAATTGAAAATGATCTTCTTACGAAAGATGAATTTAAATAAACTTTTACTAAACTCAACTGCATTAGACTTATAATTTGTTTTTATATGCAATTCAAATATAAAATTTTAAAATTTTCAAAATTTAAAAATCTAAATAGCGCAAATTAAAACTTCTCAAACTCATCAAATGTGAAGTCCATATAACAACAATGTGTATATGTAGAGACTCCATTAAACTTTTGAAGGGGAGTACAACTTTAGTGGCACTAAAGAAAAAAAAGGAAAAAGATTAGTTTCTTTTTAGTTCTCAAAATCAATAATGTAATAAAAAGTTTGGTTTTGAGGATTTTGTATAAAGTGTTATAGTGGAAACACATATATATGCCCTTTCCTATGGATTGCACTAGGGTCCATCACTATTTGCTCCAACAAAAGTAGTGGATTCTCTCTCTTTTTCCTTTCTTGTGGAATTGGATTCTTTGGGTTAACCCTAAGGAATTTCATTCTTTGGTATAAAGTTTAAATTTTGAGATAATGCACATTTTTCTTCTTTTTTTGTCCACATTCATAAATTTTAAGGTTCTCCTATTTCCAATTAAAAAACAAAGAGGCCTTGACATGGCTTTCATGTCAAGTATCAATTATATATAGACAATGGACAAAACCATTAGGTATTGTATCCTATTCTCTCTTTTCTCAAGTCAAGTAGAAAATCAAACATAATTGATGTGAGGACGTTTGGATTGTTCACATAGTTCAAGTAACTTAGGATTAAGAAGTGAACTTCTATTTGTTATAGGTAATTTTGGACCACCCCTATGCACAAGGAGTTGACGAGGACAATCGGACTGGAAAATGGACCCGGGCGGAGAAACGGACCAGTGGATCAGGCCAAGACCGAAGGAGTCGGGCTTTGGCTCGATCCCATGCTCGGCTTCGACCAAAGGCCGAGGCCGAGGCCAATGGTCGGCCCGCTTGCGCGAGCCGAGTCCCACCGACTTTGTTCGGTCCATACTGCTTCTGGCCGTCCCGGTTTCGCCTGATTTGTTCCGAAACGCCTCTGAATTCCTAAAACCCTAGGAGCATGAGCATGTATTTATACCCCTCTTCGCCATCGAAGAAGGGGACCCGAACTCTCTACTCTCTCCTCTTACTCTCTAACTCTCCTCCTTCCGTTTTCTGGCTTAAGCATCGGAGGCGGTGTGACTAGCACCACACCGGTGTGCAGGTTTCCAGTTTTGCAGGCCACGCCTTCCCCCTCATCTACAAATTTACCGTTGGTGGCACGTGAAGGTCAGGTGAGTTTCCTCTGACCAAATTTGACCATCAACACTATTTTTTTTATGTGGCTTTAATAATATCCTACTGTTGGATATATAAATTTAGACTTGTTAACTCCATACTTCATAAAATTCAAGTTTAATTAAACCTAGATCAACTTCCAAATTATAATTATTTTAGTGAATAACTAAATGTTAAAAAAAGGGGAGAGATAGTAAAGAAAGAAACTTAAGTGTAGAAATCTCTTAGAGATTCACTAATTACTTAACTATTGGTGGTCTCTTTGTATGTGTTATCTGGAAATAGGAGGATTTAGTGATTATTCGTTTATTCAACTATTTTCTCCTATATTTGTCATAAGTCTAACACTCTTTTGCTTACATATTTTATTTTAGAAGAAAATACTTAATGAAATCAAATAAATTTGAAATGTGTTTTGCATCAACTTTTAAAAAGATAAGATACTTCACAAAGCACTTTTAATTTGACAAACTTATTAGGCAAGATATAATTCGATCATATGGCCAAATTAATACTACATTCATTATGTTATTTCATCATCATCATTTTTTTTTCTATTGAGTTCGACAACATTTGAAAATAAAGAACATTATTTAGAGTGGGAGATTCGAACCTCTAATCTCTTAAACGATGATACATGTCAATTACTATTGAGTTATGCTCACTTTGACATCTTCAACATTTATACAATATAAAAAATATTATATAATTCTCCAATTAAAGTAGATTAGTCAGCTAATTGATTTTTCACATGATGTTTGGTTAAAGATGATGTCCAATTGACCTAAACATTCTTTTTTTTTCCTTAAACAATAATTAATAATTTAACAAGATACGTGGCGAATAATTGATCATCTATTATTATGAAACTTATTTGTTAAGAAAACAAAGTTTCCCATCCCATGGTGGACCAGCCATATATGGTCTTAAAAAGGTAAGCTTTTATTACAGTAAAAGGAGAAATATTTTTTTGGTGATTGAAAAATAAAATAAAATAAAATAAAGTTAAAATACCAATTTGGCCTTTGTTTGTTTGGGTTTTGTTCCATTCTAGTTCCATACGTTTGAATGTCCAATTTTAGTCCTCGTACTTTTTATAAAGCTTAAAATTGGTAAATGCACTGAGTTTATTGTTGATTTTTCTTTTAAAAAAATTAGTTTGTATTAGTATTTCTTTTATAAGTTTTAGAAATATGTTTACATTACCTTTTCTTGTATGAAATGTATTGTCATTATTTAACTGATTTCGATAAGAATTAGCTTTACAGTTAGAATGAGGACCATATTTAAGTTTTATTGAAAGTATATGAATTAAAATTAGACATTTGAAAGTAAGAGACTAAAATGAAACATAATCCAAAGTAAAGGGATCACTAAAATGATATTTTCACCTAAAATTTAATTAGAAGTTTTTCTTTTAACAAAATAAATGTCATTTGAAACGTTTTAATTTTTTATTGATAAAATATTTTAAAAGGAAACGAGCAAGTGTTCAAAATAGTTCAAAATAATGTATACGGGTTAGTTTTAATTTAATTAGAATAATTAAAAACTAACAGAAGTGACATGAACATAGCTCAACCACACAAACATTTTCTTTCTTTGTGGTCGTAGTTCAAATCTCCACATTAATTGAACTAAAGGAATAATAAACCGACTAGATATTATTTTTAAAAATGAATATTATACCATCTTCTTACCAATGCGATAATATTTAGTTAGCTTTATGGTTTTATGAAAAAATGGTAAAATATAACTATGGAAAGAGATTTTAACTATCTTGTTTTTATGTGTTGTATAAAAAAAAAAAAAAAAAAAATCTGTTTTATGAATGAAGTATACAAATAACTTATCAATAATTTGATTTTACATTGATATATAATATGTATTTAAGAATTATTAAAAAGCATGTGTTATATATTAATATTGAATAATTTACCATAAAATAGAGAGATATATAACTACATAGATGGACCTTCCATAAACTCATATTTTACAAACGCCCGGTAATTTCAAAATTTGTCATAATATAATTTGAGAGGGTCGAACTAGACAAAATCTCATGAGCCAATAAATTTTGTTATACAAATCAACAGATATATCAGGATATTACAACTAAATTGAAATAGTGATAGATTTGAATTTAATAATATATTTTCTTATATGAACTACAAATTTAGTGGGAAAATTTCTAGTATTAGAATTGTATGAAAATTTCTTTCATTGTTGGCTGCGAAAGAAGTATTTAAGAATTGTGTAGAGTCCATAGAGTAAAATATCATATCATTAAATGTTTATTAAATGACGTGTCAAATGCTGAATGGAGTGAGTAGATAATTATTGTAGTACTAGAAATTTTCCCAAATTTAGTCTAATTTAGAAACAAACATTACAAAAGTACTAGCCAAAGACAATTTAAATACAGTATAAGTCAAAATATGTGCCAACAAGAGCATAGCTCTGGCATAATGTTGTACTGATAACCACGAGGTATGTGGTTCGAACTCCCTACCCCACAAATTGTCAAAAAAAAAAAAAAGTCAAAATATGTTAATTAGCTATTCCCCATGTATTTAAATTGTCTTTGTGAAATTATGTTGATTAAATGCAATTTATATCATATAAATTTTTAAATAGTAATCTTATAATAAATTAAATGTTAACATGAAAATAATTGAAAATAATAGGCCTACTTTAATAGTTATAATATTAGTCACAACAATTTAGTTTTAATTTATCAAACACCTTAATTAGTTTTTCTTATTTAAAATTGAAATTTACCCAACACTATTTTAGTCCCTTTCAAAGCTGGTTTTTCTAAAAGCAAAGTTTTCAACAATTATTTTAAAAGCTACAACAATCCTAAACTCAGCCTACGACTTATTAGACAAATTAAATTAAAATTTTGAGAACTTATTCGATGCTTTTGAACTTCATGACCTATTAGACACAAAATTAAAATTTTGAAGACCTATTAGATAGTTCTAAAAATTCATCGACCTAATGGACATAAACTTGAAAGTTCAATGGCTTGCTTGCATTTGAGGTTGTTTCTTTGAAGATATGGTGATTTTTTTTCCCAAATCAACCTATTTACACATTCCCTCGAGATTTTGTTCTTATTTGATATCATCTATGAGGTAATTTTTTTTTGAGAAATTTGGAGATATAGCTGGTTAGTGGGGGGCGAAACTGAAACACGACCAAAATAAAAAAACGAATGAGATATGGCAACATGTGAGAACCACATGACCCAACTTTTTTTTTAATTCCGAACATGCCCTCACGCTGGAGCAACTGAATAACGCCTCCCCTAGATTTAAGAATATTATATCTTTGAAATTTTTTAAAATCAAATCTAAGTATTTGATTTAAAATCAAATAATAGATCTTGCCAAATCGATCACTACTTATTTGCCCAACATTCCCTCACTGCAGTAGATTCCTCGTCAACAACTATGACAATCGACCACTTCTCCATCAATGGTAGAAGCATTATTTGACGAGTTTCACACTTCCATGCGATCATCTTCTTCAGCGCAACCCTTTCACCACGACAACTCCATCTACAGATCCATTGCTGCAAAATTTTTGTTACTCAAATTTTATGCAAAATATCATCACCGATCAAGCACAAATGCTGCACATTAATGGTTTGAAGGGAAAGAGAAATGGTGTTATTTTGTCATTGTCCTAAAGGTTCTTGATTGTCTAGTCTGGAGCATGAATTTTTTTCAACACTTTGATTGTTGTGAAGGGGATTTTTTTTTGTTTGCAGCGTGAAGGAAAAGTGGATTTTTCCATAAGAAACTCATTTGGATGAGAATCATTTGAAGGTATGCATAGAGAGGAATAGTTGTGGGTGAAAGTTGAGGTTTTTGCCAAATGATACATAAGATGTTGGGGATCAACATCAATGTATGTACTGCAAGGTTGATTTGTTGTTCTTGAGCTTATTTGACGATCACCCATTATGTTGTTCTCAAGTTGTCTTACACATTACACATGTAACTCGACCGGTCTCCCACAGATACATTGTATTTGGTATTTTATACGATGGTTTAACAAGGTACTGCTTTGTTAACTCTTAAGTTTAATGTCTTACACATTACACACACGATTCAGTTACTCACATATACACTATCTCATGTCAATGTCTTACACATTACAAACACAATTAGACATTACAAACACAATTCGGTCACCCACATATACACTGTATTTGGTATTTTGGTATTTAGTTTTAATGCTTGAATTACAAAGTATTTTGGTATTTAGTTTTAATGCTTGATACAGAAAATGCCCCTGTATTTGGTGTTTTGGCATTCAGGAAATCATGTACATTTTTTTGGTTTTTGGGATATAGTTTTTAGTTTGTTTTTTTTTAAAAAGCGAACGTTTTTTCCCGATACACCCCCACAACAATATATTTGAAAGTAGGGAGTACACTGTCTTTTTAAATTCAGGGGCATTTTCGTCAGTCCATAGCAATTAGTGTTTTCCTCATTTTACCCTTTGGACATTTTTTCAACGAAAATGAGTTTTGGACTTTTTTCAAAACCACGTTTTTTATTTGGCCATCCATGCGGTTAGCCCTTTTTTTAAAAAAAAAAAACCCTAACGAAGAGCATAGCTTAACTGAGATAAATATGTATTTATAACCAATATAACCAAGAGGTTGAGGAAATCAAACGAAGAGAAGTTGCTTACTTTGGGCGTAAATGGGCTTGGTCCAATTGTCTAGGTTGGGCTAGATTCGATGGGCTTGAATCTGCAAGCTGGACCAGCTGTCTACTTTGGGCCTGATGGGCTTCTATTGGGCCCAATGTTAATTCTGGTATCAGATCTCGATCTCTATCCCTTCGCATTGCTCTTTCTTGCGCATCAAGCCTCTTGATTTCTCCTGTTTCCAGCGACGCTAGTAAGTTCAATGTTTTCTGGTTTAATTTTAAGTTCACTCCATTTCAGAATTCGTACTTATGGAACTGGATTCTGTTTCTCTGCCATATGCGTTGCTCGAAGCCGATGATGTTCTTGTTTTCTTCTTTCCTCTTTTTGAAACTTCAATTTGAGCGACTGTGGATGATGCTAGGTGATTTTACTTGAATTTCTTGTATCGATCATATAGCAGTTTTACTTTTACTAATTTTTGCCTGTTGGTTTTCTTACTCTAGGTTTTTCCGTCGATCTACTGTAATTTAGACTTCAGAGAGAAGTTTTCTGTGCACTGATCTGATAATATTTGTTTATAATCGAAATTGAGTTGGATGTTCTAGATTTTTCGTTTTCTGGGAAGGAGATTTGCTGTTGATGATAGAGTGATTGTTGAATTATGTAGCCAGAAATTTCTTGGTTCTATCAATGTCGACATATATTTCTTGCGTTCACTTGGTATTTGATCATTTCTTTAGATTAAGCATCGTTACAACTGATATAATCCTTCCGTTTCTCCGTATTATATGTACGATTTTTCTTCCTCTGCTTTCTTTTCCCCTGCAGGAATTTGGGATATCTTTATGATTCCATTGGCATCAATTTACATAATGCTCTTTCTTTCCTCAGAAACCTTTCTTTAGTGAACAATGACCTGCCCTGGCTAGTGCTCCATTGGAGGCTCTGATGCAAGTTTCAGAACTCAACTTTACTTTCTAGGATTACCGGTGGAAATAAGATGTGCCCTTCATATCTTTTTTCTGACCGACGCATGGTACGGCTCCCCCTTATAAAAGATTCTGTGTTTTAAATCAACTTTGCTTTTGTTGTTCAGTTTAGAAGGGTAGTGCTTGAAATACCCAAGCGTGACGCATATTATTCAGTGGTTGCTAATCATTCCAGAACTGCATTGCTGACATACTTAGACAGAGGTTTTTGATTTTGATGCATTACTCATGAATTTGATTCTTTAGGAATGTAAGCAGGGAGATGGAGGGTAAAATAAAGTTAAAGGGTCGTTTTAATGTAGGAGGACCATTGTTATAGAATAGCTTTCACTTCAGAATTAAGAGGGCATGTGTGGTATGCGGTAATGAATAGAGGGGGAATGAGCACCATTAACTTATTATACTATTGGGTATTGGCTAAGAAACATGGATACAGACACGGACACATTAACACCAGTTTTGAAAAATCTAGGACACGACAAAGACACGTTTATTAAAATATTCATTTCTAAAAATATATATAATTTTTATACAAGTAAGGGAATTCAACATTATTGAATTTATGCATTCATGTGCTTTAAAAATAAATTTGATGTATTTCACTCTCGACATTTATTTACTTTGTCCAATATCACCACTTGTGTCTTTTTATATTGTGCTTAACTAGTGTTTGATATGTGTCTAACAAATGTTGGACTCGTACTCACTTTGTATAGGTTGTGTCTAGCTATCAGAGGTATATTAATTTATTTACAAAAAAGTTAAATTAGATTTGTGATAATACATAAATAGAAAACTAAATCACATTTTACAAATATCATGGTAGTTCGTAGTCGTACATAACGACAAACACAGTGGTCGTACTATTCTCAAACATCACATTCTCATCCTATACATTTTCATTCATTCCTTTGTTCCAAATGCCCCCTAAGGTTGTGGTTGTTAAACTGTGTGGTGAGCGTACTAACTGAGCATATACATTATCAAGGTTTCACTATTACAGATGATTTATTATAGCTAAACCGTTGTTTGATAAATTTAATCTCTGTTTAGGCTTGATGTAAATGGATATATGCAGGTTGAGCTTGAAACTAGAGGTCATCAAGATGTCCAGACACTATTCTTGTTGAACTTTGAAATCTGCATCTCCAATTAAGGAGATGGTTAGAGAAATCATTTAGTTTTGAACTATCTGTTTCTTGGGGTTAAAGTGTTTGTTCAGCTTGCTAGTTATGTAAGTTAGTTTTTAACTGTCATTGTTCTTTTGGTCAGTGGTCAAGTAGCCGGCAAGTTCACCAACCCAAGTTTGAAAAGGTAAAGGTTTTGAGTGAGGTTCTTTCAAGAGATCTTGAGGCTGACTTTTCTTCTTTTTGTTATCATTTTCTTTTAAATCTTCTTCTACCACGTATTATATTTCTTTCCGTGTGACACAAATGTAAATTGGACTCTTATGTATACAGTTGTTTAATTTCTTTGATCTGTAGTGTGTATCTAAGCTATATTAGCCAAACCACTCTAATGTAGTGTTTCATTATTTTCTTTATTAAATCCATGCCACCAAGTTGATCGGATAATTAAATTCTCCTATATGGTGTCAACGCTTTTTTTTTTATTCAATTTACACTACTCACTCTTCACTGGTTCTAAAACCTGAAATTCATTGCGTCGTGTCCTTTATATGGAAATTAGAGGTCCATACTACCTCTGAACTTTGACTTTCTTACTTGCTACGCAAATGGGAGGTGCCATTTCACTAATAAACCGGAGGAAGGTAAAGATGACGTCAAGTCATCATGCCCCTTAGTCCCTGGGTGACACGTGCAACATTTTAACAAAAATTACTAGAAACTTAAAAGAAATGTGTTTGAAAGATATACGTGTTTTATTACTCTATATGGATAACTTGATCATGTTGTTTGTTTGATTCAAAATCCATTTCTTTTGAGTGGTAATCTTAAACATGAAATTTGAGACCTTTCACTAACGTTATTTCATTATTTGCGTAGATAAGATGATGTTTCGAGAGAATACATACAATACATCCCCATTGACATTGACAAATACTTTCCATTGAAATTTTAATAATCAAATGAAAGTATAAATGAAGTGATGAGATAAGATAACAGCACCAACACGTGTAAATTGGATTAAATAATTGAAAACAATGAGAACAACACAACTCTTTAGAACACAGAATATATACACATCATATATATGTCCTCGACAAGACAACTTGAACAATTTAAGACGGCCTCTTGTCAAAGCTCTTCAGTGGCTGTACCATCACAAGGCTTTTACGCACTATTCTATGGCCCAAATTGTTCAATTCATCTCACACACCAATTTTTTTTTAAAAAAATCTTACAATAACTCAAAAATACATCATCAAATGATATGTCATTACTGTCGAAAAAATTGATTACTATCGTCGAGTAATTGAGTAACTAGTGAGTTGGTGGAGAGGGCTGAAAGAAAAATGAGTGAGAGTGAGAGATTGATAAGATGTGAATGATTAAAGTTGATAACAATAATAATGTTAGAGACTTTTAAGTGGGATTTTGATATAATTTAGTTGGAAAGGGGGGAGAGTTTTGTGGGATTATGTAATTTGTAGGGACTTAAGCAAAGAATAGTACAACTTTTAGAAAAAGTAGTTTGTGGGGTGGTACGTATCGCCTTTACATTAACTTAAGCCTGTCATTTCAAAATTGGACCAACTTTTTTTTTTTTCTCAATCGTAAACTTTAAGCCTCTGCCCCTCTCTCTTTGCACTTTGCAACTATTTCCACTCTCTCTTTCTAAAAAATCAAAATGGTTTTTGATTTTGGGTTTTGGGTTTTGGGTTTTTGGTTGGGCACTGATCTGCTTTAACTCACATGGCCACGTAGAGGGACCAAAGATGCTTATTTTGAAGCTCAAAAAGCATAAAAATGAGCAGCCCTTTTGAGTAGATAATGCCATATTTTGCTTTTAATATCACTTTTTCTCACAGTGCTTTGCTTTGCTTTAACTAAAAGAGACCCAAAACAAAACCCAACAACCAGAATTTCAAAAAAAAAACACACAAAATCTAGTTCAATGCACTTCTAATTAGCTCCCTTTTAGTTAATCTCAAAAAAAAAAAAAAAAAAAAAAAAAAATCAAAACTTTCAAATATATTCACTTTGAAGCCAAAACTTTCAAGAGACTGTTTTGGGAGAGGATTCAGCTTTTGTTATAGTTACTCTTTGAAAGTTAAAAATGGAGACAGAAAGACAAGGGAGTTAGGGTGCTTATGAAGCAATACATTTATTCTCTTCTTCTTCTTCTTCTTCTTCTTCTATTTCTTCTTCTTTCTTTCTTTCATTCTTTCTTTCTTTTCTTTCTTCTTTTCTTTTCTTTCTTTCAAATATTCAAACACTCCTTTTGGAGCATTTTACCCCATAAAATGCTTTCTGTTGTTCAAATTATTGGTTGCTCTCTTTGTATGTCTTTTTAGGACAACAAAGATGGATACTATAACTTAACTTTTTGACCAAGGGAATGACACTATGCTCAAACCAAAAGCATTTTTAAATATATATACAGTTAAGCCACAATTCCTTTGGATTTGGACTTGGACTTGGACTTGGACTTGGAAGGGGTTTTAATTTTTTATTATTTTTATTTACTTATTTTTGGGTCCCTACAAACAAAATGGATTCAAGTTTCTATAGTGCTTTGCAATTATTCTAATCACTTCCAATCATTTTTCACTTCACCAACTCTCTTCTCCTTTTTACTCTCCATAAATAACTCTAACCCTCCATTCCTTTTGTTTTCTAATAGTTAGTGACAAAGTTTAAGTTGTATTTAATTTGCTCTATTGTTTAATGTTTTTCAATGCTTTGGTAATGTAATTTTGTGGGCGAGATTTATCGTGTGAATTATTAATATGAAATGAGAAGAAAATGAAATCTATTGCAAGAATTTTTAACTTAGTATCCAACTCTAATACCGTGTTAATCACTTAGAGACTTCTCAACTCTTAATTGTTTTCTTTATAAAATTAGACTTGCTTTGTCTTTTTTTACCCCTTCTAAAATAACTTTTTAATTTTTTCCCAAGTTCCAAAGGTAAAAACAAAATTTGAAAACTATATTCTTTTAAGTTTTAAAAAATGGAATAGGATGTCAAAAACATTTTTCAAAAGTGATATAAAAATCAAATAAATAAGTTAAGAGTAAATATATATTTTTTCTTTTAATAAAAACCCTACCAAATGTCTCAAAACACTCTCATATCCACATATTCAATCAAAACAACTAATATTTATTATACATGGATGATAATTTTTCATCAACAAAATCTCATCTTTCTTTTTTTTATAAATCTATTAACAGCTAGGTTCCACATAAATGCCTATAAAACCTAATAAACTTTATGAATAATGAGTTGAATGCTACAATAATCGCTCAAATAATAAAGATATGGTCTCAATGAAGTGAATTCTTATATATAAAAAAGGTAAAAAAAAAAAAAAATGAATTTCATGAACAATTAGGAAAACTTTTGAGAGAATGCACCTAGATATTGAGCAAGGGAAAAAAAAGCTTAAAGGGAGTTTAAAATGTGAATAACACATTTTTGCATGTTACTTAATATGGTCGTTTATTAATTAATATCTTAATTAAGTAATTAATTAATTAATTAGCCTGGCCGTAAAGAATGCAAATCGATCTCATGCATAGGTGACTGTGAAGTCTCTTTAGATCGGCACCATCTTTAATCTTTATTCCATGATTGTTTGAGCATTCTCTCTTTTTCTTTTCTTTTTTTTCTTTTTTTTTTCTTTTTTTTTTTTTTTTTTTTTTCATTTACATGTAAACTACTTTTTCTTCAGCTGTCAAATAATTGTTCATTGTGTAAAAAAAATGAGGAAAAAAAAAGAAAAAGAAAAAGAAAGTTGGAAGATGATTGAGGAATGAAAAAACAGATCTCTCTCGTTTGTTGTGTTGGAGAAATTACTATATATTTCTTAGTAATGGCGGATGCAAAAGAGAGAACTTCTTTTCTTTTTTCTTTTTTCTTTTCTCTTTTCTTTTGTCTTTTCTTTTTACTTTTTTTTTTCTCTCTTGATCTAGATGGGGGCTGGTTAATTCAAAAAGAAAAATATGAATACCTTCTAAAGAATAATTTCGATGTGTTTTTTTTTTTTTTTTTTTTTTTTTTTTTTTTTTTTTTTTATGGATCCATATGTTGATAGACAACGAAAACTTTATCTTTTTTCGATGGCTTCATGTATAATGAAAGAACCAATAATTTCAAATTTGAAATCTTATGATATGCATGTTACGAAGTATTATTTGAAATTCATTAATACGATGTAATGTATTTGTTGATTTATCTTATACAAGACTCAACTAATAAAATCAGGTGTAGGGTTTGTTATAATAGAATTTTCGATTTTTATTTAAAAACAAAATATATATATATAATCTTGTAATATCATTTTAGAGATATTTTGATTTTTTTTAATATACATGTAAAGAGTAAGAAAACTTAGGTCTTGTTTGATAACCATTTGGTTTTTGAAAATTATATATGCTTGTTTTCTCCTAAATTCCTTACCATGTCTTTCATCTTAGTTAAGGTTGCATTTGAATTCCTAACTAAATTTTAAAAACAAAAATAAGTTTTTGAAAACTACTCTTTTTTTTTCCTCTAAAATTGGACTTAGTTTTTGAAAACAAGGGAGAAGATTGATATTTTTTTTGAAAAAAAAAAGGAGAAGATTGATATTAAAACCAAGATAAAATTATGGGTGGATGTATGTGTGTATAAGCATAATTTTCAAAAACCAAATGGTTATCAAACGGGGCCTTAATTTTTAAAATAAAAAACGAAAGCAAACTCATTAATGAATTAAAAACAAAAATTTTCACCTATATTCAAGATACCTAGGGTTCAAATCCTTGTTAATCTACTTTATTCACTTATTCATAAATATAGCAATGAAATATTTTATTGATGATTTGGCGAGTCAGTTAATATTGATTTAAATATTAATATTTCCATGTTTTGATATTTAAATATAAATAATAGCCATTCTTTCTTCCCGAAGTGGAAGATCAGAGAATAAGAAAACAAATGTAAGATATATAATATTCACATACTCGACACTGACCAACTTTCAAAGCTTTATCTTTTTGGTATCCATACTTGAAAGAATTTTGTAATAGATTCATGAATTTTAAATTTTATATCTATCAAATATTTGCCGTTAACTCAATCAATTTAGTGATAATTATATGTCAATAATTTCGACAGATTTAAATATCTTATATATCATTAACACTAAACTTGCAAAGTCAACAAGATGGATCTATAAAAAAACAAAATTTAAAATTTAAAAGAATTAATAAAATAGGAAGAGCTTAGGACAAAGATAGATTTTTTTTTTTTTTTTTTTGAGAATTTGCCGTGGATGACAAATAAGAATTATATGATTGCAATTATAGCACAATGTAAAAAAAATTGCAAATATAGCAAAATCTATCAAAGTATATTACTGATAGACACTGATAGACTCTGGTTAATTAATAGACTTCGACTATCAGAGTTTATCAGTGATAGACTCTGATTAATTAGAATGTATCAGTCTACTGATAGATTCTGATAGACTTTGAATAATCATAGTATAAACACAGATAGAATGACGACAACTTTTTGGTATTGTACAATTAATTTTGCTATATATGCAATTAGTTTGCAACTGTGCTATATTTGCTATTAATTTGGTCCAACTTGTCATCTATGCAACTGCCCCTTTTTTTTCTTGGATAAAGAGGTGCAACGCAAGAACTTCTCAAGTGGTTATCCAACTTATTACTACTCTCGTCGAAACACGTTTAGGTACGAAGTTCTAATGAGATCCAGTTCATTAGTGCAACAAAGGTAGAGATGTTTTTG
The DNA here is from genome assembly GCA_036850905.1 of Luffa acutangula. NCBI lineage: Eukaryota > Viridiplantae > Streptophyta > Magnoliopsida > Cucurbitales > Cucurbitaceae > Luffa > Luffa acutangula. The sequence goes on along the minus strand of CM072096.1, from coordinate 49,466,638 downwards.
GAAATATTTTTGAATGATGTAGGATTATTTATGATTATTTAATAGAAGGAAAGAGAAAAAGGAGTAAAGTAAAGAGCTTTTAAGAAAGAATAGAGAATGAAGGAAGGGAATTTTGGGGGTGCGTTTGAATTATTAAAAAAAGAAAAGGAAAAATAAGGGATTGGATTGCCATGCATTGCATCAATTTATAATGTTGAATTCAAAGCCCTCACTCCAACATCTCTTTGATTCCCACATGAATATATCGGACACACTTCCCCAATTCTCTCTTTTCAGGCCATCGGTGTTTGTGGATACTCTTAAAAGCAATCTCTTTCTCTCTCTCTCTCTAAATATATACATAATATTGGAAGTTGAAAAATATTTAGAATATGTTCTTCTTTTCTAAGATTAGATTCTCCTAATTAATCCAGGCTTTAATCAATAATTATTCTTTTGGTTTCATAATTTGTTTGAAAGTAGAAAGTAGAGGAAATAAAATACTTCCCTATCATTTTTAGGGTTTTTTTTTTTTTTTAAAATATCATTTTTTAGTTTAACAATACGTGGAGGTTCAAAATTCGAATTTTCAACCCTTTGTCGATCTTTGATAGAGTATATTTAACCAGTTGAACTATGTTCATATTTATTATAAGCATGTGTATGCGAAAAATAATTTCCTAGCGAATTGGCAATAAAAATTTTATAGTTGTCTACCTTAAGTTTTTGGGAACTATTAGAAAAGAAGGAGAGAGAAGGGAGCCAAGAGAGACTTAGCTTCTTTTTTTTTTTTCAAAAGATAAATAGTTGTAAAAAGTTTGGTACTAGAGCAGTAGGATCTAGTCTAGTCAGTAGGAAAGTATTGTTCTTCCGGATAAATTTGATGCATATGATTTTATTTGCGAGTAAATTTAAGCGTATCTCTATTAATTATTTTACTATTTTTTGTTACACAAGTGAAGTATATTTAGTTTATGCTGTCAGTCCCAAAATTGTTCTGAAATTTTTTGGAATTCTAATTCAATGCATGAATCCCACTTACCCTAATTTAAAAAGAATATATACTAAATCAACCCAAAAAAAAAAAAAAAAGGAAGAGTATATCCCCAATAGTAGCTAGTCTCCTTGTAATAGTGTGGGAAAGAAAAAGAGTATGTATATAAAATATAAGATTGTTAGAAAGATTTGTTGTCTACTTGGAGAGAATAGAGAGAAGTATATTGATTTTGATGTTAGTGCCCTTACTATGAATATATAATACCTTAACAAAAATTGCATAAAAGAGAGAGATCCACTCAACTCAAATAGCCCAAAAAAAAAAAAAAAAAAAAACCCATTTATCCTTTTTGTATTTCTAGAGAGAGAAAATAAAACAAAACAAAAACAAAGCAAAGCAAAGCTGAGTTGCCTTTGATACTGCTGCATTTCATCCTGCTAATTGTCAGCACATGCATTCCACTTTCCACTACAAAATCCCCTTTGGACCCCAAAATTTTACCTCACCTACAAGAAAAGCATTCCCCCTTCCTTACAATTCCCCCTTATATTTTCTCAATTCTCCTTCTCTCTTTCTCTCTCTCTCTCTCTCTCTCAATTCCCACCATGATCATCATCTTTCATTTTTGACAAACTCTAAAACAAAACCCTTCATTTCCCATTTCAAATTCTTTCAAATTATTCATCTTTTGTGTTTTTGTTTTCTTGTTCCAAGTATGAGAACAGGCGGTTGCACAGTGCAACAAGCTCTGACTTCAGAGGCTTTGAGCGTTGTGAAGCAAGCTGTGATTTTGGCGAAGCGGCGTGGCCATGCTCAAGTGACGCCTCTTCATGTGGCCAGCACCATGCTCGCAGCCTCCACTGGCCTCCTCCGGACGGCTTGTCTTCAATCCAACTCTCATCCTCTTCAGTGCAAAGCTTTGGAACTTTGCTTTAATGTGGCCTTAAACCGTCTTCCAGCTTCAAATTCCAGCCCCATGTTGGGCCCTCAATCCCAACAGCACCCTGCAATCGCCAACGCTCTCGTTGCAGCTTTCAAACGAGCTCAAGCCCACCAACGCCGTGGCTCCATTGAGAACCAACAGCAGCCACTTCTAGCCGTCAAAATCGAGCTCGAGCAGCTCATTATCTCCATTTTGGACGACCCTAGTGTCAGCCGTGTGATGAGGGAAGCTGGTTTCTTGAGCACACAAGTCAAGAGTAAAGTGGAGCAAGCCGTGTCGATCGAGATGTGTAATTCATCTCAAACTTGTGCTACCAAGTCCAAAGACAATAACAACAACACTAACAACAGCAATAATCTTCTCGGAGCGGTCGAGAAGCCTGGGAAATCGGTGGCAGTGTCGGGATCGACATCTGGACGAGTGAGCGAGGACGACGTCGCGGCGGTTATTAACGATTTGGCGGAGAAGAGGAAGAGGAGTGTGGTGGTTGTAGGGGAGTGTGTGGCAAGTCTTGAAGGTGTGGTTGAGGCAGCCATTGGGAGGATTGAGAAAAGGGAAGTGCCAGAGTGTTTGAAGGAGGTGAAGTTCATTAACCTTTCAATATCATCTTTTAGGAATAGGTCAAGAGTGGAGGTGGATCAAAAGGTTATGGAGCTAAAGAATTTGATAAGGAGCTGTTTGGGGAAAGGGGTAATTTTGTATGTAGGGGATATCAAATGGACTATAGATTATAGAGCAAATTATTCAAGTAACAATCAAACAAGGATTTATTATTGTCCAGTGGAGCATATGATTATGGAGCTTGGGAAATTGGCATATGGGAATTATGTGGGAGATCATCAGAATAAAGGAGTTGTTTGGATAATGGGAATTGCAACTTTCCAAACTTACATGAGATGTAAATCTGGAAATCCATCTCTTGAAACTCTATTGGCCATTCATCCTCTTACAATTCCAGCAGGCAGCTTCAGGTTGAGTCTCATGGCTGACAGGTTAGAATCAATAGTTGAGTTGGTAAAGTGTTAGTGATGACTTCCTTTTTTTTCTTTATTTTTTTTGGTAATTTCACTATTTCAATTTCTTCTTCCAAAGCGCTCATAAGTCCTTTACTTTGAAATACAAAAATGAAAAAGGAATATTAGAATAAAAAGAAAGGTGAAAAACAATAAAGTTGGTTTTATTTTGTTTTTCCTTTTGGGAATTTTATATTTGTTTTGTTTTGGCACTTATTCCAAATTCCCATATAAAAAAAAAAGTCATCTTTGGATATGGGCCAAACCCCAAACCCCAAACTCCAAACTCCAAACTCCATTACATTGACATGATCTAAAGTTTTTCTTTACCAAGTTTTGATTGGTGTTTTTATTTTCTTGCAGTGACATTCAAAGTCATTCTTTTGATGAGAATAAGCAACAAAAGCAACAAATTATTACTGAGGTTGAAGATGAGGAAAAACAGCTAAGTTTTTGTGCTGAGTGTTCAGCTAAGTTTGAGACAGAAGCTAGAAGCTTACAAAATTCAAATAACAGTGAGTCAACAACCTCTTCAAGTCCTCTACCTGCATGGCTTCAACAATACAAAAATGAGCAGAAAGCAATGGGAGAAAATGACCAGGTCTTCTTTCATTATATATCTTTATGCACTTTGCTACTTAAAGCCATAATTGCACAAATTTTCAAAGAGAAAAATAAAGGCCCACATGAGGAAAAATAAAATAAATTTAAAAAAAAAAAACATGAAAATTCTCTCTCTCTCTCTCTAAAAATCAAAACTTGACATCTATTCAATAATGGGAACTCATGATAACTTGCTAAAATACTATATTCTCTCTCATAATATGTTTATGTCAGTGGAATAATAGTCATAGTATGATTTTTTTTTTAAAGGGGGGAAAAAAAAAGAAAGGGAAATTAAAATTGTGGAATTCCACTTTGTCTCTCTTTAGTTTTATTTTTAAAAAGAAACAATACTTTTCAACCCGTCAAAATTTCATTCCCAATAAAACGAGAAACACGAACAAAAACTCTCTTGTAATTATTGTCAAGTGCCAATGAAAAAAAAGAGAAATTTTTACATACATTCTTTTATAAATTTGGAATTATTCCATTACTGACCCTCCACTATCGTTAAATATGAACTCGTTTTTTCCCATATAATAAATGGAAATCAGACGTGGAAAAAGATTTTCCAATAGAAATAAAAAGTGGGTTGGAATATTTCATCCTCTCAAAAGCATGAGAAAAATTTGCCAATAAAAAAAAAAAGAAAGCCAAGAGGTTTTTGTTTTTTTTTTTTTGTCTTTACAAAATGTAAATAAACAAAAATAATAATTTGTATTTTCTTTTTCTTTGACATTATCTCTTTAATTTGTTGTTTCTTATTTTGTAACAGAACTGTGTCGCAGTCACAGAGCTTTACAGAAAGTGGAACTCCATTTGCAATTCAATCCACAAGAATTCCAATAACAGCAACATTATTTCTTCAGAGAAAAGTTTATCATTCTCTTGTATTCTTCCAAATTCTTCTTCTTCAGCTTCAGGGTTTTCGTACGATCAACACAATAATAATCAGTTCAATTTCTTACGATATTCCCACAAAGAGAAGCAGCTCAAGGATCATCGCCATTTTTTCGAGGGCAATGTGGAGCCAAAGCAACTCATGGTGTTGAGTAGTAGTAATAATAATAATAATAATGGCTCGACGCCTTCTTCGGGTTCTTCGGGAAGCGACGTCGTAATGGAGGCTGAATATGGGAGTAGGTTCAAGGAGTTGAACTCTGAGAATTTCAAGAGGCTTTGTAGTGCTTTGGAGAAGAAGGTGCCATGGCAGAAGAATGTGGTTGCTGATATTGCTAGTGCAGTTCTTCAATGCAGGTCTGGGATGGGCAGGAGAAAAGGGAAGATGGGTGATTTCAAGGAAGAAACTTGGTTGCTCTTTCAAGGTAATGTAAGACTTTTTTTTTTAAAAAAACATGATTCTGAAATCTGTTCTCTATTTTGAATTGTGTTCATGTTTCCTCCTTCGTTGGTTGTTTTGTTTGTATGGAATGTTTTTGTGTTGTGAAGTTACCTCTAATTTCTAGGTCAATGATATATACTTTAATCAGTTGAGCTATGTTTAGATTTGGCAATTTGTTACTAGTAATAATTAAAAACGTCATCTTTTACCGTGGGTTATGATAAAAATGGAAATGTTAATATAATAAGTTTTTAGGTTTGTGTTTGTTGAGTTTTTAGTAATTTAAGAAATGTTAAAATAAGTCAATTTGTTATTGATTAATAGATTGAAGATTAAATTTTGCAGGCAATGACCTAGCAGCGAAGGAGAAAGTGGCAGCAGAATTAGCAAGAGTAATATTTGGATCACAACCATCAAATTTGGTGTCCATAACATTGAGCAGCTTCTCCTCCACAAGGGCAGATTCAACAGAAGATTGCAGAAACAAGAGATCAAGAGATGAACAAAGTTGCAGCTACATAGAGCGATTTGCAGAAGCAGTTTCCATAAACCCTCACAGAGTTTTCTTAGTTGAAGATGTTGAACAAGCAGATTACTGCTCTCAAATGGGTTTCAAAAGAGCCATTGAAGGAGGAAGAATCACCAACTCCAATGGCCAACAAGTTCCTTTAGCCGACGCCATTATCATTCTCAGCTGTGAAAGCTTCAGTGCTAGGTCTAGAGCTTGCTCTCCACCCATTAAAAATGGGTCACAAAAAGAAGAAGAAGAAGAAGAAAAAGAAAATGATCAACAAAAAGTGATTATTGAAGAAGATGAAGAAGAAGAGACTGGCCCTTGTTTGGCTTTGGATTTGAATATTTCAATTGATGATGATGATAGAGCTGCAGATCAGTCGATTGATGATGTTGGGCTTCTTGATTCAGTTGATAGACGAATTATTTTTCAAATTCAGGAACTATGAGTAGAAAAATATGTAAAAAAAACCAAAAACTAGAGTAAAAAGGTTTGGACTAGGTTGTTTTGTTTTTGTTAATTTTTTCTATATATATAAATATATTTTGTTTTTCTTATATTACTTTTCATAATAATAGATAAAAAGAAAAAAAAGAAATATATATCTGATCCCTTGCCCTAGAACAGATCCCATAAAATGGTTTTGACTTTTCTTGTTTGATAGAAGTGACAATTATTTTTTTGAGTTCAACAAAATTTGGGAGTGAGGGTATTCGAATCATCGACTAACACCTCTGATCTTTTAGTCGATGATATATGTCAATTATCTTTGAACTATATACTCACTGATAGTTCACTCTTTCTTAATGTGTGATGGATGAAAAACAAAATGGAATAATCAAAACCTAGCTTTTTAAGTGGTAAACCATGGTTGAGATATTTGTTTTTTGTTTTAATTTTTTTTTTCATTGGAATTAATGATAATCCATCTTTTCAACTTTTAATCTCCATTTATGTATAAAGGGTGTTCCCATTTGGTTTTAGATTATTTTTACTTCAATTAGTAAGATATGGGTTCTTTATAAAACACATACTAATAATGGTGGAATATTTGTTTTATCTCTTTTAATGTATCAATCCTTATCAAATAATCTAAATGGATATTATGTCAATTACACTATGATTATGTAGACAAATTAATAGTTTTTTTTTTCCAACTCAAATTCTTAGCTAAATATATATTTTTGATATATTTTTATCAACATTGTAACTTTTGCATAATTCTCTCATAAATTTAAAACCCAAGTTTTATTCAATGTTCTCAATATTTCTTCTCTCATGTGGGGTTAAGACATTAACAAACCTTCTTCTGTTAATCTTTCTGCCTCTCCCTCTCTCTCTATAGAACCAAAGGGACCAAAACATAACATAAGATTGATGGTTGTTTTGTAGCCTCCGTATGTTGCTCACATGCGCTTTAATAAAGTATCCTCTTCTTTAAAAAAAGATTGATGGTTGTTTGGTTGGCAATTATTGTTGGATTTTTAACTACTTTTCATCATTATGTTGAACTAAGGAACATAAACAAATGGCTAATTAATGATGTTTTTGATACCTCGGAAATGAACTAATTACAATTTTTTTACCAAATCATTTGACTCTCATCATAATCATTGATTTGTGCAATATTCCTTTCTTGTCATTGTCCACGTGTGAAAGTAATGGTTAAAAAGTTTAAATGAATGTGAATCCGATCATATAGTTGAATGGATAAGGTATCAATTATCATTCCAAAAGTCGATGCATGGTTTGATCTTTCACTCCTATAATTGTTGAACTAAAAAATCTTTCACTCCTATAATTGTTGAACTAAAAAAGCATTTATAAATTAATAACAACTTGATGATTTATTCTTTTAATTGTGTATCTAATAGATTTTTTTACTTATTCAACATCTTTTAAAATTCACACATAACTATTAGACACAAAATTGAAAGCTTATTTTAAAAACATTCTAATACGTCAGAAATATTATAAAGATAAAATTGAAAGTTTAGGAACGTATTACACATTTTTAAAGTTTAGGGACGAGAGACGACCTACTAGACATAAAATTGAAAGTTTAATAATTTAGAGACCTATTAATTAATCACAGGCTTGATAGTTCAAGTACTAAACTTGTAATTTAACCAAAAATAAGCTACGAACAAGGAAAGGGATCGAAGGCCTACACGAAACCGTCGACGATAATACTCTAATAGGCAATTCAGACACTATGAATAAAAATGTACTCTCAAAAGCAGTGTAGCTAGAGCATTCACGACCACTACAAACTCCACTTTCCTTTTCTCATTTAAAAGTTTGTACTATGAATTCTCCAATTGAAGTGTAAAGAATTCGAGTCACACACATATAATTTATATGCTAATTCAAAATTTCTCCACTTTAGGCAAGTACTACACAAACACTTTCTTTCAAAAGCATATTATTCTTCTGCATCTACTTTTATTTTTCATTTTGTTTGAACAATCAAATCTGAGTATCTTCTTCGCATTTGGACATTTTTCCAAAGTATGCATGAAAATTAACGAAGAATTCTAGGTTTTTTTTTTTTTGGTGTGTGGAAGGACAAAAAAATTATAAGCTAAGATGAATGGATGAAGTTGTTTTGGTGATTATCTGACCACTTAATTAAAGGCAGCTTCATGTGCTTAAATCAATGGCGCTTCTTCCAAAAGAATCAAAAGCACTTCAAGCATCTGCAAGGGCTCTTTGTCTGAAATTTTGTTAACATGAGAAAGTGTTTGATATGGCTTTCGACTTTATTCTTGTGGCCTTTTTGTACTAAAACCTTAGTTTCATTCTTGAATTTTTGCCAGTTGTTCAGTTCTTTTTTCTTGTCTTAAAAGCAACAATAATTGTTTGTATAATGTAAAATGCTCTTTTTTTTTTCTAAAAAATATATAAAAATTAATTATGGGTTATGTTCATTATATTCTTATAAGTTGAATTTGCTTTCATCCTTTGCACAGCCTATAGGAGATGGTTGATTGTCAGATACTTTTTTTGATGTTGGTTAAAGCTAATTAGTAACATATTCATCTTAGAAAAGGAATCATCACTTGTTTTAAATATTAATTGAACTGGTTAATTAAGTGCAAAACATCCTTTGTAGACTTGGATTTTTCATAAACTTTAATTATTTTTGTTTTCTTCTCTCAAGGGTAATTCTTTCTGTCTCTCTCTCTCTCTCTAGTATCTCTTAGATTTGTGTCTAAGAGAAATCTCCTTGATTAGATTAATTATGACCTTTTCCAGGGCCCCTCTGAAGTCTTTCATGAGGGTTGATGATGATCTAAATTTAGTGGGTTTAAGGTTTCTGTTTAAGAAGCTCAAATTTTCCTGCCTGGTTTATATTTTATTATCCAAAATATTGATTTCACTTGCCAAATTTAAAGTAAAAAACAAACCTTTTTAAGCACAACAAATGTTGTGGATGAAGATTTGAACTATTGACTCTTTAACAAAAGAATAAATAATATTAGGTTGATGAGTAAAAACAACCAGAGTAAAAGATGTGGGTAGAGATCTAATTTGAATAGCTTGGTTCAAAATTATTCATATATTGAGTTATCAAAACCATTTTTCTCCAATTATATTTTCCAACAACCAAAAAATACAAATAATTAAGGATTAAGGTATTGGAATAAAATTTCAAAATTCATAGAATACTTTGCATTTTAACCCAAATACCTAACCAAGTCTAAAGATTAAGGTATTTTTCCTTAAATTGCCAAATTTCTCAGACTTTTAATTTTATCGAATTGAATCCTAAACTTAAAAAATTATTGCAGTTTTTACCATATGTTCAATTTCTACTAAAGTTATCCATTAATTTTAACAAAAAGAAAATAAAATAAAAACTTCTCAAAACTCACTAATTTTGAAAAAAAAAAAATCATGCCTGGTACAAAATTAAGCTTGATTAATATACAAGATTGATAATTGAATAAATCTTTCAAAACCCACAAATTTTAACAAAAATTCAACTACGTGTCAATTTTCTTTGAAGTTTCATTAATTTTTTATTAGACATATGTTTTAAATTCACTAAATATACATGACAATATTTTTCGTTGACAAATTTTTATTAGAGGGTAAAAATTACAACATTTATTCAAGTTTAATTCATAAATCGCTACACTTATCAAAATTTACAAGTGCACAACTCGATAAAATTGAAAGTTTAATTTAGAGTAAAAATCGATACATCTCGCCAAGATAAAAGTAAAAATCGATATTTTTCCCAATAAAATTCACTCATCGATCTCTCAAATAATCATCGGACCAGTAAGGTTTCAATCATCAACGGTAGATTGAAAATTTTTCATAGCTCCAAATGTAGTCATATCATCCATGACAATTTTCTAAACAAATGTAGCAAAAGAGAAAGAAAGAAAAGGAAGAAAGTGACTAAAAAATTCTCATGGAATAATGAACGTGAAATCCGGTGGCTTTCCAATTAAAATTATTCCTTGCAGGCAAAGTCAAGAAGGAAGGTGGAGTAATGGATGCATCAATACAGCTATTATATGTACTTTAAGGAACTTAATTTGATTCTAAATACATTTTATTGACAAAAAGTAGACGTGGGTCTTAAAGAAAAAAAGATAGACTTTTAAGGCTTGTTTTTAAAATTGCTCCAAATATGCAAAAGCTAAGTATATTATACTTAATTTATAGCCTATATGTTAAATTTTACCTTTGTTTTCAATAAAATAGGCCATAATTATTAAAACTTATTATATACATGTGTCACGTATATATCTACTCCATCAAAACTAATTGATAAATTAAACTATTGTCAATAAGAGAATAGTTCATTGGTTTAACGAATCTACTTATCCTTTGTTTAATTTAATGTTTTGGATGTTCAAATCTCTACCCACATTAATTCAAAGGATTGAGACAGTTTATATAATTATCCCTACCAAAAGAGCAAACTACACCGAACCGTATCTTGTTATTTTTCTTTTTTTTTTTTCGAGAGAGAGATGGATGTTAGAAATAAAGATGAGAAAACTTGAGAGATAATAAAGAAGAAGGAATATAATCATGAATATCCAATTCAAGAGGTTATCAAAAAATATGAGTAAGTGGACATAAAATATATGTAGATATGATTTTGTAATAGAATATATATTAAAAAGGTTAACTAGTTTCTTTTTTTTTAAAAAAAAAATGGTAACTAGGGTTAATGGTTTGAATGGAAAGGTTACTTAGGGAAATAATACAAGATTTGAATAATGGAAAAAGTTGGAAAAAATATTAAGAAAATATAAAAAGGGGAACGTTGGGAATGCACAAAGTGAAGAAGATTAAGGTATGATCCATAACGTAAGGGTTGTGCAAAGGGGAAGCAACTTTTACAAACTTTAGAAGAGAAAAGCAAAATCTTCCCTAAGAAATATCAAAAGATAGCACTACTTTTCATGGCGTTTTTGTAAAAAGAATAACCCTTTTTTTTTTCTCTTTGATTTTTGCAAACCCAACATTCTCATCTTTGGAAAGTTGGGTTATTAATTACAAAATTTAATTAACTTTTAAAATACAAATTATGATTTAAAAGAAAAAAAAAAAAAAAAGAAAAACCACATAGATAAGCATCTCCCTTCTTTAAAACCTTAAAGATGTTGCTCCTTTAGAATCACAAAAAGATCACTATCTCTCACAACTTTTTATTTTTTTAAAAAAAATTACCCAAAAAAAAAAAAAAAAAAAAAAACCCTAAAGAAGGGAATTTGTCGTTTGTGGCTTTTCAAAAAGATTAGGGTTACTCGAATAAATGCACTAGGTAGAACTCATTGCTCTCTCTCTCTCTACATGCTCAAACATATCTACAAATAAAAGATTATTAAAGATTCTTTTTGCCATCAAATTTATGAACTAAAGTGAAAGAGAATATAAAATATATAGCCAAACATAGTCTTCCAATTTGCAATTTGGGAAGTTTTGCCTTTGACCTATAGTGTAGAAGAAAATACACACCTCTAATGGCAACTAGGGATAGGGTTTCCTATAAATTGCAATTTGAAATTTCTAAGATCCCTAAAAATTTAGGCAGCCCTAAGATTTTAGATTGATATTCTTATATTATTAATGGCATGATTTGATTTATGTATTGGTTTAAAGTAGAACAAAACATCACATTCAACTCATACATGGTTTTCATAGATATAGAAATCTTAAGCTGTTTTGCAATAAATAAATGACAAATCCCACTTTATATTTTTGTTTTGATATTCAATCTATGTAATATGAATCTATCATTGATCTTATTATTATTATTGTTATTATTTTGAGTTCAATGTTGAGGATCCACCTTGAAAAGATTAGTGGAGACCTCACTACTTATAAGATACATGAGTTACTCCACTCATAGTCAATTGGTTTTGAGATGGAAGCCCATGTGATCTATTTGATATTCAACAACATTTGAGAGTGGGAGAATTTGAAGCTTTGACCTTTTGGTCGATGATACACATCAATTACTATTTATTGTTGAGTTGTGCTCACTTTGACTCATGATCTTATTATTCAAAAAGTATTTCGTGCAACTTTTTAAAAAACTAACGGCCCACCTTATGTTTTCCTTGCTCTCGAATAATAGTATTTTTTAAAAACATTTATCTTTTTATGATATTCTAATGTAAATTTTGTTTTCCTTTTCATTTTTAAATGGAGTTTTCATCTATTTTAATTCAATAACATTTGAGGTGGAGAGATTCAAACCTCTAACATCTTCGTCGAAGATATATATCGATTATTGCTAAGCTAGGCTCACTTTGACTATCAACATTTATCTTGTAACACACGGAGAGATTAGTTTTATCATTTCACAAATAATACATATATAATTTTAACGGGTCTCTCTTAGCCTGGAAACAAAATTGAGATTTCTAATATTTTCACAACTGTAGAATTTGAATCAAATCCAATATGTGTGTAGTGATGAGACTGGATCAATTAGCTTTATAAGTACAATGGGGTGAGATATATAAACTTGGTTGTCAGGGAAAGAGTAGTTAAATTAATAATGGGTTGTAATAGAGATGAGAGTAAAATGGAATCCAACTTTTATTGTTCCTCCCTCAAAAGCAGCAAAGACAATTAAAGATGAATAATTAAGAAACAATGAAGTTAATAAAGAGGGGAAATGAAATAAAACCTAATTAATAGGGGAAAGTGGGATTCCCCTTTTGGGTAAAGCAAACACTCAGCTTCTCTTCTTTTGAGTGGTTGTGGTTGTGGTTGTGGTTGTGGCTGTGGCTAGTGTTAATTCCTGCCTCACAGGGACAATTAACTTTGATCAAAATGCGCACACACCACCTTTTCCTTCATCAATTTGGACGGTTCAGCTTTTCCCAAAAGGACCCCTTATTGCTAATGGTATCTCAATCACCTACTATACACACATATATGAAATGAAATAATAAAGCCTCACAAAATTTCATGTCTTGCAAAAGATTTGTCCCTAATAATTGATTTGATGGCTGCCCATTAATTAACAAAGGGCACATGGAATGCATTTTGGATTCTTTATGCTTCAAACCCTAATTAGCCTTTCCAATTTTCTTGTTTCTTTTCCCTAATAAAGTCTTCTGCAAAAGTGTTTCATTATATGTATCGGTTTATTTTCTAGAATATTAGGGATGAGAATTTGAGCCTGCATAACATTTTAGAAGAAGTAAAGATGTTTTTATTAGATAAACATGAAGTTCCACTTCAAAACCAATTGATAATAAGTGGAGTGACCATTGTAGCTTATAAATCGGGAAGTCTCCACTAATCTTTTCAATGTGGGATACTGTAAGTATGTGTTTGTAGGCTAATTATTATTATTTTTTTTTTTTGAAAGAATGATGCTTTATTTCCCATACAAAATGCTATAAGAAAAGGAAAAAAAAAAAAAAAAACTTGTCACATTGGATTTTTTGTAATCTCTTATTGATATTGCAAGAAACTATGGGAAAACTAAATCAAAAGACAGAGAAAGTAGGGAGAGACCAAAAATATAATTTGTTATAAGTTTTATCTTTCTTTTAGCAAAGCATAGACATTCCACTACTGGTATATTAAAAAAAATGTTCAACATCATAGCTAGCCATCTAGATTTCATCTGAAAGTATATTTGATTCAGTAAAAGGTATTATACGACTTACGTATCATTTTTAATACGTTCATCTCACGTATCCTCAACTTTTAATCTTATAATTAAAGTACCACCGTTATATAAACTATTAGATATAATTAAGAAAAGTAAAGGAAACTGATAATATTCAATATCATCACACCAACTCAAAAAGATTTTAACTTTTAACCAAAGATAAATAATTTCTTAATGGGTGTTTGCCTTTTGTGATGGGTCTTGGTTGACCAGCCATTTAGGTTTGTTTGGCTGCAAAGTAACTCAAGAAGGGTTTGTGTTTTGATCTTAGAGGGCATAATTAAAAAGAAAAGCCATTTTGAAGGTGTTGGCATGGCTAATTATGTTCATATTATGAAAGTAAAAAGGACACTAGAAGTCTAGAAATAAAGAAAACTTAAGCTACAAGTTAAGTTTTTTTAGATTAAAGATAAACAGCAAACAAAAAGAAAAAAGAAAAAACCCTAAACCCTTTGTTTGCTTGCTTCATATCAAGGCTTTTGAAAGAGTTTTTCTTTAATTCTTTTTTATTCTTTCCCCTTCTTTAAGGACTTGAGAAGAAACCATTATGCTTCTTTCACTTTGGAAACCTTTTAAAATCTACCATAAAATCCCAATGCATATATAGCCAACTTTTTGGAACTCTAATCACTTTCTAAAGATATGGGTTTCATGATCTTCTCTTTTATATCCTCCAACAACAATGGTGGTTCTTTAAATTTTGTCATTGTTTTTTCTTTTTTCTTTTTTCTTTTTACCTTTTCCCCCTTTTGATTGATTTATTTGGAATTTGGCCTAACCCTTTAGGGATATCATTGACTTACATTGGAAGTTAATTATGCAAAAAAAAAAAAAAAAAAAAAATGTCACTTGAAAAGCAGCACCTATGTACACCAAGGCTATCTATTCTAATATTATTACTAGTCCATTATTATTGTCTGGTAATTTTTAGTTATAGATATCACGAGAGATACTTATCTTAATTAAAAGATCATAAAAGTGTAAAGCGTCTCAGAAAGTTTTCTCCAAACCTAATATTTTGATCATGTTTAAAAGTTATATACTAAAATTGATTGTGTCTTCCTTCGTTTTCTTCATCTTTATTTCACTTGATGTTGGATTCAATTATGGAAATTTAGCCTGAAATGAAAGGAAATTGATAAAATATAAAGGCGATTGTGTTGCTCCAAATAATATAGTGAATTAAAAGTTGAAGCAAGTGATTTAAGTAATAAGATCAAGTACAAACTAAAAATGAAGGAGATTATGAGTTTAAATGTAAAAGATAAGATTTCAATTGTCACAAGATATTCTACCTCTCCTACATGTTAAAGAAGACATTTGAACTATCTCTACAATAGTATGATATTATCTACTTTGGACGTTAGTGCTCGTGATTTTGCTTTTAGTTTCAGCTGAAAAACCTTGTATCAATGGAGACAATTGTGTCCTTGTCTATTTATCATAGATTTTTCTGTTTCTAGTTAATATAGAACTTTGTTTGCATTCGTGACACCACCTAATATAGAGGGAAGAAATTTGGGACCCATTCTTTTAACAAAATGGTGTGATAAAATGGGCAAGCCTCAAAACTTAATCATGGTGATAAAATTCTTAAATTCCTAATAAGGAGTGGTTATCTCTCTACGATATACTTTACATAGAGGTATATCAGACAAACAATGTGCATCAAAAAAGTTTTGAACTAAATAAGAACAAGTTCTCAATGTGCATCAGACAAACAATGTTTCGCTTTCTAGTCTTCATCTTCTGATCTCTTTTCCAGCTATGAAGCATCTTCTATTTCTCTTAATCGGAAGGCTTTTTTGTAATTCCTCCTTTGTATGTTTCTCACATACGACTTAATAATAGTATCATTTTTCCAAAAAATAAAAATTGATGTATAACTTTTTGATAGATAGTTAATTTAGAGCTCGTTTGGTAACGTTCTCGTTTCTTGTTTCTGTTTCTTCATTTTTAATAAAGAAAAGTAGAATTTCATGACCCTAACACCTATACATTCAATAATAAAAAACCTATATTCTTATTTATTTTTGGAAAAAAATTGGAAACAAGAACAAAAAAGGAGAAACTAGTTTTAGTTGTTCCCAAAAGTTTTATACAAATTTTGGGAGTGTTTCTAAAAAATGAGAAACAAGAAACATACATAGTTATTAAATGCTTAGATTTTTTAATAAAATTAGAAACAAAAAACAAGAAACGAGAACGTTACCAAACGAGCCCTTAGTGATCCTTTATAGATGGAAGATTCGTAGGAGTAAGACGAAAATTACTCTTCCAATCAGACATGATGATAAGATCATAGGTTTATATAAGTAAAAAGACCTTAATAGAACTTTCAAGTAAAATCTGAAACAAAAATCAAACAAGAACCTCATCATAGAGTAAACAATATCATACCAATATAGAGATAAAAATCGAGAATGCTGCGTAACTAAAAAAAAAAAAAAAAAAAAAGGAGTTACACTATAATTAAAAAGATTTATTAAAGAGAAAGAAAAGGAGGAGTTGGGTGCGTATACATATGTAGCAGTTAGCACTTAGGATTATTTGTTATCCAAGTTCCATCGGTCCTAAGCATTTCTTAAAGAAAACAAAAGAAGAAATTAAAAGGGTACAAAGATTTACAAAGACCTAGAAAATGAAAAAGCCTGTAAAATTCTGAGACCCACCAAAGGAAGAATTCGAGAGAGAGCAAAAATTTTCTTGGGCATCTACAAAAGACAAAAGATTTAAGCATGGAGACAAAGTTTCAACACAAGTTGAAACCCTTTTGCAGACTTTAAGAAAAGAGCTAAAGGGGAAGTAACAGGATGGTTCTTTTCCACAACGTCACTGTCTCTAATCTAATCCCCTCATTCTAGCTACTTCCTTCCATCCCTTTTAAAACCAATGTTTGTGGATGAAGAAAGAGTCTTGAAAAAACATATATTATTATTCCCTTCCATCAAAGTAAGGGATATCCAAAATCAATGATACAATAATAATATATAATACAAACAAATTACTCGAATTGTCACTCTCTCTTCTCTCATTAAATCAACCGATCGATTTTATTGGACTATGATTTTGAAAGTGATCGTGAAGTTGAAGGATCCAAAGAGCACAGAGATTCTTTCATGTGGCGTTGCTGTTTTAGTTATGGGGAAGTGGTGGTGGATTCTTTGGTCAAAAAGAGAGAAAAAAACAAACCCAAGCTCGTGCTCATGCGAATAAATCACTGAGGAATGTGGTCTTTTGATTGGATTTTTTAGGACATTTGTGACGCTTTTGATGTCTGTTGGGTCGTTATCTTCAACCATAGACTTGTTTAAGGGACAAAATTACGAACACTTTGGAGTGCTAGTGCTTGTGCTAGTGGCATTCATATGCTTATAATGTGATGTTCTTGGCGTTTTCTTGCTTCTCATTGCATAATTATAAGAGAAAATACAAAAGAACTCAAAGGAGAGGACCACAACGTTTGATGAATTAGATGCCCATAAGTTTACAATCCCAATTGAATTCAATTCATGTTGGTTGAAATAATATTTGGAGCAGCCATGGATTGATTAGGGTTGGGCCATGTAGGGTTGCCCTGGTTTGGGCTCTTTTCACTTTAATAATAGAATGGGTCCATTCATGTTTTTCAGGTATATAGGAAGTTTGATGGAAATAGATATGGCCCAATGATCATTTGGGAGGTTTGTTTGGTGAGCTTCTGACCTAACTCATAAATGTATCTATATTAATTATTAGGGTTTGTAAAAATAATCAATCTTTGTAAAAAAAAATTACAATTATGAGTTTATAATGTGACACCCGAGGATAAGAGGGGTAAATGCATGAATGAACCGAGACCATATCTAAGAGGAATCTTGAGAACATGAAAGTATGGTCAAGATAAGCTTAAAAGAATTGATAGATACTACTTATACCAACAAGGTGCACATTCCTTTTCGGTAACTCAATTATAAGAACTTTGAAGGAAAGAACATGGAACCAAACTGTTTCCCCCTCCTCGTCTTAGTGATTGATATAATCATTCATTTTTATGGTTTAATTAATTGAATGCCTTATTAGTGCTTGATTTCATTCATGCAATTACTTGTTTAATGTTTCTAATCTCTTGATCATTGATTAATTGTTGACTGTTTTTAAATCTTACGCTGGAGAGAAATGATTTAGATTAGAACTTAATTGTATGATTGTTCTAAGATGAAAAGATTTATGATTGTTTTAGAAGTGTTGTTAAAAGAAGTAGACTTAATTAAGTTTGTGTTTATTAATAAAACTATATATAGGAATTTCTTTTCTTTAAATTTGCATGAAAATTAATTTTATGCTTTGTTTTGTTAAATAGTTTTTAATTTCATAACTCACTCTCATTTTATCTCTAAATAAAATCAAACATTAGTATCTATGGTATTTAAGTAAACTAAAAACCTAATGTTGAGAATGACATTTGTATTCACTTGCATATTATATCAAAACTTGACTCATATACGTAGAATTGAGACGTTTTTGTGTGCATGAGCTAGATTGAAAATGTGCATGTGATGTTAGTTTCCTTTTGCTGATATTAAGACTAAGGGTGCCTTTGGAGTTGATTGGAGGTAGTTGAAGTGATTAAAAGAGAATCTTAACCGTTTTTAACTTTTGGTAAAACAAATTATAAATTAATTTTTATAAAAGGTACTTTTTCAACTACGTTCATTTGCAAAATCCAATAATCGTAGCTTTTCCATTTAGCTTCCCTAGAAATCTATTCTGTTACTGACTATTTATCTTCTCTATACTTTTTTAGACTTATTCATGTGAATCATTTTTTTTTATTTAACATATTTTTATTCTATTATTTTATACTCATTTGAAATTATTTGTTTTTATTTTTATTTAAACTGAAATAATATTTTTTCCAATACAAGTAGCAAATTATATTTTTTAGCAAAATATATAAACATCCTAGGTTAAACATTTTTTTTAGAGAAGATGATACTTTATTAGAGCGCACGTGAGCAACATACGGAGGCTACAAAAAAGACTTCCAATTGAGAGCAATGGAAATCGAGGCATAATTCTCGAAAATCTTACAATTAGAGGACCAAAATGCAACAAGAGAAATAGTATCCTCCCACAATTGGGCTAAATTGCTGACCTTCTCTTGAAAAACACGGTTGTTCCGATCCTTCCAGACAATCCAGAGTGAAGCAAAGAAAATATTAAGAATTATAGTGTCTCGCTCGGAGAGAGCAAAATTCCTCACATAAGCAACCAACATGCAAAGGGATTCCAACATCCTAGGTTAAACATAAGATTATATTTTAAATCATATGAAATTTAAAACAATTATTTTATATGTTTCAAAAAAAAAAATTATTATCTTAAAATAATTTTGAAATTAAATATCAACATTAAATTTATTTATTGAAAAAATATAGTTAAGTTGCGATAATTTAAGATATTAATTTACCAAACACCTCAATTTGCTTTTTTGTCTATAAAGCTAAAATTTACCAAACACTAATTTAATTACTTCATATTAATACAATTGATTTTCTTAAAAACACAATTAATTATTTTAGAAGCTACAGCCTAAATAAAAACACATTCTATTCTAAAGTTTAAGGGGTAGATAACCTAGGAAATTTAAAACGAAAAGTCCTCTCCCTCATCTCCACTCAAAAAAAAACTAAGAGCCTCAACACACAACCAAAAACATTGAAGAGTGGAAGAAGTCACAGTGAAGAAAAAGTGAGAATTATTGAACAAAACAAAAAGAAAATGCAATCGAAAGGGGAATCTCGCCCATTTTATCTCTGTTTTTTTTCTTTTCTTTTCTTTTTTTCTAATGGGAGATGGTGGCGGCGGCGGATGGGGATAGGCCGGAAGAAGATGAAGAGAGAAAAAAGGAAAAAAATTGTTTGCAAACCAAACGATCCCTAAAACGTTCCTCTTTAAAATTTGAAAGGTTTGATCGCAAGGATATTAAAAAATGAAATCTACAATAAACAATAATTTTTACAATATGAATCATATAATCAAGAAAAATATGCATAAAATTTAGAGAATTTGCAGTGTGTGACAAATAAAAATTAGGGAAAAATACACTTTTGGTCCCTAAGGTTTGGGTTAAGTTACACTTTGGTCCCTGAGTTTTCAAACTCGACAATTTAGTTCCTGAGGTTTGGATTTTGTTTCATTTTGGTTCCTCCATCCACTTTTCCGTTAACTTTTATCGTTTTAGTGATGTGTCATTTATTTATTTTATTAAAAAAGTTATTTTCTTAAAATTTAAAATAATATAATAATAAATTAATTAAAAAAATATATATTTGTATTATTATTTCTTATCTTCTCCTTCTTTTCTCTAACCTTCCCTTCATCTTCCCCAACCCTACCGCCAGTAGCCGCAGGCCGTTGCTCGTCGGCGCAGGCCGTTCTTCTTCTCTTCCTTTCTTCTTCTCCACTTTCTTCCTTCTCCAAAAATTTCAGTATTTTTTTAGAAAAACAAAAGAGGGAGGGAGGGGTCGGAGGGCCGGAATCGGAGGAGGGAGGACCTTCCTCGCCGGAAACCTCCCTCTTCAGTCGGTTTCGTTCCACGAACCTATGCCCAAATCGCCATTAGTCCATCATCGTCATTCCACGAACCCACGTCCAGCTCGCCACCGCTCGTTCGATTTCACCCAGATCGAACGCCCTCCGTCTTCAGTCGATTTCGTTCCACCCTCCGCCCAAATCGAATGCCCCGATCGAATGCCCTCCGCCCAGATTGAACGCCCAGCCATTCCCTCCTTCTTCTTCGCACAGATCTGAGGGCGGGTGTGGGCGAGTTGTGAGCGACGAACTTCCAGATCTGAGCGGTGTGGGCGAGCTGTGAGCGACGGGCTTCCAGATCTGAGCGGTGTGGGCAAGCTGTGAGCGTCATACTTCCAGATCTAAGCGAAGACGGGTGTGGGTGAAGGACTACGAACGGGAGGCGAACATCAACCAACGAGGGACTGCGAAGGGACGTGAACGGACGACGAAAGATTACGAATGGGCGGAACGATGGCAAAAAAAAAATGAGAAGAAACGAAAAAAAAATTGTAACCGCCAGCGGGAAGAAGAAGAAAGAGAAGAAGATAAGAGAAAAATGGGGTAAGAGAAGAAGGGGAAGAGAGAGAAAAAAAAAGTTGCCGGCGGCGGCGAGTGGTGGCCAGTCGTCGATGGCCGGTTGCCGGAGACTTGAAGAAGAAGAAAGAGGTGGGAAGAGATGGAGAAGAGGGGAAGAAGAGAGAAGGAGAAAGAGATTTTGAATAATAATTAAAATAATAATAGAATAATAAAAAATAATAATATTTTATTGTTTTTATTTATTTTCATTTAAAAAAAAGAATTTTTTAATTAAAAAAATGTGGCCACGTCAGCAGTCCGTTAGCATTTAATGGCAAAATGGATGACAAAGACCAAATTGTTCTTTATCTCAAACCTCAGGGGTATTTTTGTTGAGTTTGAAAACTCAGGGACCAAAGTGTAACTTAATCCAAACCTCAGGAACCAAAAGTGTATTTTTTTCCTAAAAATTATATAATTGCAAATATAGTACAATGTAAAAAGAATGACAAATATAGCATAATCTATCAGATTATATTACTGATAGACACTGATAGACTTTGGGCAAACGAAGACACAGTCAGACTCGACCATATTCCAAATCCAACTTGGGATGGGACAAACTCAAGTCTCAGCTAAACCTATTTCTTTTGTTGTCTTTGCTATTACATCAACTACCTTATTCTTTTGTCTAGAAATATGCTTAAATTTTATTTCAATAAGAAAAAGGCATTTGGGACTAGATAGCTTCAACTAGGAATTCTACCTCATTCCACGATTCGGTACATCTTGAGGCCAAATTAACTGCTTGAATACTGTTGGATATTCCACTATGATCTTGGCACATCCAAGAGCTATTGCCATTTGAACACCTTCAAGAATAGCTAGTAGTTCAACCATAGGATCTAGAAAATCCCATATCTAAAAAGAGGGAAGATGCTCCCATTTGCTTTCCCTTCCATATCATGTTTATCTAATAATTTGTAAACAAGATATACTCGCTAAAGAATTTCCCTTCAAATGTCTATTTCTTCGTTTAGAATGCTGTTAGATGAATGTTCACTTTTCAAATAGAAAAAAAATAACGAAACACAAACATACATACATAACATACGCCAAAAGTAAAACTCAAATCTTAATGCTAACAAAAAAAAAAAAAAAAAATCAACTTGAACCTTAATGGTTATAGATGAGATTTAGGCCATATAGGTTCCATCTAAGAACCATGTGGACCAAGAAAAAGGTGGACTCCCTTGGTTTAGGCCTTTAAGAGCCATGTCGAGGAGGAGCATTTAAAGACATATGATAGGCACGATCTACCAAGTTGAGTACAAATTGAGTCAAGGCAATGTCCTTCCTCTCCTTACTTTCTGCTGCCATATTTTAGATTAGATCCTACCAATATAGAACAGTGAGGAAGAATATAAATAGAATGGACTTATCCCACATGCATATGAGATACCTAATAACATCCATAATTCAACTTAACACTAACTTAAACATCGAAGCGTGTTTGACACAATACCACATCTCGATGTGAGCTTCTTCGATTGAAAATTTGAATCCTTACTCATATATTTGGTGCGGTATGATTAGACTTTTTAAAATAAAAGGTTTTTAGTAAGTTGATGAAGTTTGGGTTTATATCTAATTTTGTATGTTCTTTTCCAACGTCTTACCTGTCCTAAAATAGACCTATTTCGGTAAGAGAAACCCAATGGGAGACACCATAATTTCTAATCCAACCCGCTCAACTACTTCAAATTTTAAACCCCACACTCTCCAAGTCCACGTCATCATTAATTCCTCACTTTTCCTTATACCATTTCCCGAGATGGAAATAAGAAAAAAAAAAAAAAAAACCCAAAACAAAAAACAGAATCCCCATTTCCAAATTTTCTCTCAAAATCTCTTCTTCTCTTATTCAACCGTAATTCTACGAAATGGACGGCGGCCTGAACAAGATCGCCACCGCTCTCATCGCCGTCTTCGCAATCTCTTTCCTACTCCTCCTCGCCCAAATCCTCTTCTTTTTCTCTCGCCGCCGCCACCACCACGCCGCCGCCGAACCCAAGGAAAAATGCGTCTACCTTTTCTGCTGGAGGAACCAATCGCGGGTCGAACCTAAAGAAATCGCGTCCAAAACCCACGATGATTCCGAAGCGGCGGCGGAGACGGCGGCGCTCGCCGACGAGTTGGAGAAGTGGCGGGAACTGTGCGGACCGTCGAGAACGCTTTTCACTATCAATGAAGAAGAAGAGAGAGAGGGAATCGAATCTTTCGAGTACGACCGTAAACTGAAGCCGCATTCTTCTTCCGATACGGATGTGGACGAGGATACGCCGCCGTTCCATACGCCCTGCGGTTCTCCTCCGTTCTTCACGCCGTCGCCGTCGCCCACTCGTGACGCCGGCGACTTTCCGGTGGAAAAAGATTCTTTCGACGACAATGGAACGGCGCCGTTTTTGGCTATTGAGATTAGTGGCCACTGACGAGAATCTTC
This sequence comes from Luffa acutangula, assembly GCA_036850905.1. NCBI lineage: Eukaryota > Viridiplantae > Streptophyta > Magnoliopsida > Cucurbitales > Cucurbitaceae > Luffa > Luffa acutangula. Next base: position 49,443,503 of record CM072096.1, on the reverse strand, counting down.
GACGAGTATTCAACGGTATGAGTCTTTCTTGTCCGTTAGGTTCGACACGTAGTATGGGTACGGCTTTGAAATTTCAACTCTCTGGGTCGACATGTCGGCCCACTAAGCTTGCTTTGCATGAGTATTTGTGCCACGTCAGCTACGTTCTGTGTTAAATAGTAGGGGACCCACGTGACGAGACCGATGGATTTGTCATCTCGTGTCGTTTACTTTTTATTTCTTTTCCTTTTTCTTTTTTCACTTTTCTGGTATCCGTGTAATCCAGTGCGGGGAGGTGTAGGTGAAAGTTTTTTAAGGGAAGCCTGGGTCCATATATGAAGGTAAGAGAAGAGAAAAGAAAAGAAACGAAAAGAATTTTGGTTTATTGATAGTTTATTTTCTATTTAATATCGTTGATTGTTTTATTTTAATCAGAATGTAAACTTCTCCGTATTAATCATATTTATTATTATTTTTTTAATTTTATATTTTATCTAACGTATTATATATTTATTTACCTTGATGTTGAATAATTAATCTGTCTGAGTATAGCTAAACTGACATAACTCTTATACTAACGACTAAAAAGTCTTGGTTCGAGCCCTCCCACCCCCAAATATTAAAAAAAAAAAAAATCCATATGTTACATATATCAATGAAAATATGTTAACTAAAGTTATGCTATCACCTGGTTGGAAAAACATCCTCTGACTTCTACCTAATGTATTAAATTTTCATCGACATTTCCACATTTCATGGATTCGACACCAACATGCAGGGTGAATATCGACATTTCCATTCTATCGTTAAAAAATTGATAAAATGTAAACAAAATAATATCAAAATGTAACTAATGTGGAGATAATATTTATTATAAGTATTTTAACCTATTTTAAAAGTGTAAAACATTTATTTGTTAATTTAAATGTTTTTTTGAATTTTTTGTTTTGAATATTTTTCCCGGAATATCTATCAACATCGACATTTTGTCGATATTTCCATTAACATTTTCATTAAATTGAGATCTTGACATTTCCGTCGACATCGACATTTTAACCCTTGCTTCTACCATAGAAATAAATAGAAAAATAACTAAGAAATTAATATGAAATAATAATCAATAAATAGATAAGACACAATAATTTTTTTTTGGAAAACTCTAGAATTGGAGAAAAAACCACAATTACTAGAAAGAAATTACTCAATTATATGCAAAAAGTATTACAATCATACTGGATTCTCTCTCTCCCGACTCCAAATTATTAAAATAAACATTCTCTCGAAGCTTTGTACCACTCAAATTCCTTTCTCTATCTTCAAATAAGAAAATATAAAGAGGAAAACAAAAGTGAGTATAGTTCATCGGTAATAATAGATATGTACCTTTGACTAATATTATATTATATGGGCTTCCATCTCAAAACCAATTGGCAATGAGTGAAGTGACCCTTGTAGCTTATATATTGTGAGGTCTCCACCAATCTTTTCAATGTGGGATCCTCAACAACTAAAAGGTAAAATGTTTGAATCTCCCACCTACAATATTGTTGAACTTAAAAAAACAAAAAATAATAACTAGAGTAGGTACACCAAAGCTTAAAGTGTTTCTAACTTTGACAATTTGAAAATAAAGTCATAAGTCCCTTTTATAATACTTAGAGTCCATAACTTCTTTGTACCTTTTTAATGTGAGCTTTTTCTCTTCTAATATTTTGTCAAAAAATCTATACATCGAACTTCATGAAATTCAATAAACTCACAAGTTTAGTCATGAAATTTCAAAATTGTCATTGTCTAAAGATATTTTAACTTTAAAAATTATTTAATAGGTCACTTTGAACTTTTTACTTTTATCCAATTTCTTAGATTTATGGATGAAGTATCAATAAGTTTCCTCTCTCTTGCCTTTAATTTTTATACTCTAAAGTTTCTCCAATTTATTAATTATTATACCATGTAAGTTTATCATTAGCCAATTTTAGTATTCACCAAAATAATGAGAGGGTAAATTAAAAAATGTGAAAACATAAAGCACTAAATTAAAAATTTTAAAATAATAGAAACTAAATTGAAAAAACATCCCAATCTAATGGATTAAATCATAGATTTAACGAATTATCTATGTTTTGTTCAAAAAAAAAACGAATTATCTATTTTACTTTATTTTCTAATTAAAATTAATAACGACTTAGTCTTCTTTTTGAAAAAAAAAATTACTAAATACCATTTAGTTAATTTTAAAACACATGCACAATTAAATAACATATTTGAGGTCAATTCGAATATGACTAAATTGATAAAGATACTTATTACTTTTTTCAAAGTCGAAGCTTTAATTTCTTACCCTACATTATTCTATTAAAAATCAAATTATGTCGAGCAAGTGCAACTAATTTGGAGCTCTTTTGTCAGAGTGATAGCATAGTTCAACGACTATGCTTGTATAACATTGATCAAATTTCGCTAGGTAAATTACCTTCGTTCCACGTGATAATCGACAGTGAATTTGTTTGAGAGCGGGGGAAGACGTGGCCTGCAAAACGGAAAACCTGCAGCCGGTGTGGTGCTAGCCACACCAACTCCGATGCTTAAGTTAGAAAACGGAGGTAGGAGGGCTAGAGACTAAGAGAAGAGAGTAGAGAGTTTGGGTCCTCTTCTTCAGTAGCGAAGATAGGTATAAATACATGCTCGTCCTCCTAGGGTTCTTAGGAATTTGGAGGCGTTTCGGGTCAAACCAGGCGAAACCGGGGCACCAGAGGCGGTGGGGACCAAACGGAGCCGAACGGGCTCGGCCTCGGCCTGGGCCGAGGCCGAGCAGGGGGTCGGGCCAAACGCTCGACCCCTTCAGTCTTGGCCCGTCCCACTGGCCGGTTTCGCCTCTTGGGTCCATCTCCTAGTCCGATTTCTGTCCGGTTGTCCTCGCCAGTTCTTTGTGCATCGGGGTGGTCCAAAATCACCCATAACATACCATAATTATTTGAATTACATCAACATCTCCTCGATGTGTTTGGTTTGACTTTTCAAATGTTTAATTTTGAGAAAGAAAATCATTTTGAAAAAAATTATAGTGTCTGACAACCATTAAAAAAGTCTTATTAAAAAATGAGATTAAGAAATAAATAATTTTAAGAGAAACACTTTAAAGAAAATTTTAAAAAAAGAATCTTTAAGTTATAAAAACATTTATAAGAAAATGTAACCCAAACATATGAGTGTTTAAATTCTACACAAATTTTATGCAAAATGTTTATAATCAAATTCATTCTTGAAAAACATTTAAACAAAAAAATATGGAAAAAAACTTGTCTGCATACCGTTATGTAGGGATCTCTCTGCAAACCACCATTAAAACGTTGACAACTAGGAGAGATAGCAAAAAGTTCTCATTTTCTCCATTCCTCTTTCTTACTTGTCAAGATTTTAATGGGGTATGTAGAGACATACCGGTATGCAGGCAAGTTTTGTTCAAAAAATATTCCAAACAAACTCTAAATCATTACTTTTTTTGGAAATTGAATTTTGAATCACCTCAACCAGGGTATCCAAAATTCTCCACATAGTCGGACACATGACATTGTTGACCTACCCAACATGTCAACAAATCCCTAATTCCACCGTATAAAAAGGCCCCTAGTTTTTGTACATTGAATTCAGTTGAAAAAATATAGATTTTACTCAATCAACTACTAATTTCAATCCCCACAATGAGCTGGTGTCCCAAAAAGTCAACCAAACCCAATATTTCATCGACAAATACAAATCTCTAAATTCCTCCTCCAATCTCCCAATCAAACCTCTCGACCATGGCAAGTTTATGGTGCCTTTTGATCTGCGTTGTTGTAGCCTTTGGAGCAACCTTCGGGTTCTCTGTCTTGATCTTATGGCTCATTTTCATCACTCACAAGATCAAAGTCTACGTCACCGACGCCACGCTCAGCCAGTTCAACTTCACCAACAACAACAACAACAACCAGCTGCTCCATTACAATCTTGGCCTTTACTTCACCGTTACAAACCCTAACGAGCGAGTTGGAATCTATTACGACACCATTGAAGCAACCGCCATGTATAAAGATCAAAACTTTGACACCAGGTTTCTGACCCCTTTCTACCAAAGCCCCAAGGCCACGAGCCTGCTTCGAGCCAGGCTTCAAGGCCAGCAACTCGTGCTGATCGAGAGGGTTTCCGAGTTCAATTCTGAGAAACTTGCTGGCCTTTACGCCATTGATGTCAAACTTCGCCTTTGGATGAGATTGAAATTTGGTGTTGTTAAAATTGTTAGAGAAAGGTCTGAAGTGGGTTGTCGATTCGAGGTTCCGTTGAGTTTGAATGGGAGCTCAGTTCCTTGGTTTCAGACTATTGGCTGTCATGTCGATTATTGAGATAATACTTGACTACATGATCACCATTAAAATTTAGACAATTATGATGTGTATATATATATATCTTAATTGTTAAGATTTTAATGTAGTGGTATTGTTCTTAAATTATTAATTTTCTATTTTGGAGGTGTATTCTAAAATTCTTTGAGTTTGATTGAGTTTTGTTCTTGGGTCTGAGTTTTGTTTTGTTCTTTGTTGTATATGTTAGTTGGATGTCAATATCAAAATGAATTATGGAGGGGCTTAATATATTGGTAAAGTGTTCAATGCATCTAATTTATTGGTAAACTATGAAAATGTCAAACAAAAATAACATCGGTACTATTATGATAATGTGATTTAACAATTATTTATTCCTTCAAGGAGTGTGGAATATTTATGTAAATAACTGAAATTGTTTTTATCAACTTATTGGATCTGATGACTTTTCTTTTTTAAGAATATCCATCAACATCCAGAGGCAAAGGCCATGTTGGAATCGGGTCTTTTCCTTTAATCTATACATGTACACAAAATTTTTATTTTAAAATATTTAAACAATATATTAAATATTTACATTCAACATTAATGTTGAATAAATCCTTCCATTTGGTTCCTTCTCTAAATTCCAATCTCTTTATCTCTAGATGGTTTGGATTTTTCTAAACTTCATGGACCTAAAAAAGAAACATAAACACTATCCACTCTAACCAAGACATATCTATTACTTAGTCAAATAACAAAAATCATTTAACTAATAGAGGGTTAAGAGAACGACAAGCCTCTCTTTTCAACAATAACCAAAATTCATTTACAAAGGTCTCGTTTGATAACCATTTGATTTTTGGTTTTTGGTTTTTGAAAATTAGACTTGTTTTCTTTAAATTTCCTCACCATGGTTTTCATTTTTGTCAAAGACATACTTGAATTCCTAACCAAATTCTAAAAACAAAAACAAGTTTTTGAAAATTACTTTTTTTAGTTTTCACAAATTGGCTTGGTTTTTGAAAACATGGAAAGAAGGTAAGTGAAAAGCCAAAGAAACTAATTCTTATGCTACGGACTTTGATGTAAATGTTATATGGCTGGTTCTCAACATTTAGATACTAACAAGTATAAAAAACACATCTATTAATACTAATTGTATGGGACTATCAGACACACACATATCTCCACAATGGTATGATATTGTTCACTTTGGACATAAGCCCTCATGGCTTTGCTTTTGGTTCACCCCAAAAAGCCTCATACCAATGGAGATATTTGTCCTCCCTTATATACCCATGATCTTCCCCTTATCTAGCCAATGTGGGACTTTGGTCGCACTCCTAATAATCCTCCCCTCGAACAAAGTACTATCGAGCCTCTCCCCTCAAATAGTCAACAAAGTACTATCGAGCCTCTCCCCTCAAATAGTCATCTATCCGTCCAACTCTCTAGGCTTCACCGCTTTACCGAGAGTTCTTGCTCTTATCTAGGACGACTCCTCTTCTCCGGAGTATACCTGCCTACCCAGAGCTCAACCACGGATCTCCTCATGACTATTAAGGCTCACAACTTCTTTGTTCGACACCCGAGGATTCCACCCAACATGGCTACTCTCGGGGCATGGCTCTGATACCACTTGTAAGGGACTACCAGACACACATATCTCCACAATGGTATGATATTGTCCACTTTGGGCATAAGCCCTCATGGCTTTGCTTTTGGTTCACTCCAAAAGGCCTCATACCAATGGAGATACTTGTCCTCCCTTATATACTCATGATCTTCTCCTTATCTAGCCAATGTGGGACTTTGGCCCGGGAGTAGCCGTGTTGGGTGGAATCCTCGAGTGCCGAACAAATAAGTTGTGAGCCTGTCTGTGGTTGAGCTCTGGGCAGGCGGGTGTTACTCGGGAGAAATGAGTTGTCCTGGATAAGAAGAGCAAGAACTCTTGGTAAAGCGGTGAAGCTTAGAGAGTTGGACGGATAAATGACTATTTGAGGGGAGGCTCGGTGGTACTTTGTTCGAGGGGAGGATTGTTGGGAGTGCGTCCAAAGTCCCACATTGGCTAGATAAGGGGATGATCGTGGGTATATAAGAGAGGATTAGTATCTCCATTGGTATGAGGCCTTTTGGGGTGAACCAAAAGCAAAGCCATGATGGCTTATGCCCAAAGTGGACAATATCATACCATTGTGGAGATATGAGTGTGTTAGGTAGTCCCTGTTGCTCCCAGTGCAATGCTTCAGGTAGTGGATACAAAATCAAGGTACTTTTACAATTTTTCTCTCTTACATCCTACAGTGTAAAACTATTCGAAACGTTGCACCAGAAGCACCTAATAATTTCTCAAGAACTAATCAATTCTATTTCAAAAGATTACGACTCATCTCAACTAACAAGTCAAACCAACCATAAACCAAGTAAATAATTAAACCAACAAACCATACACCAATACAAAGCCTCAATCAAAAGACAAAAGGGAAGTATCAGAACAATCAATAGTCAACATCACATCCAGTCCATTGAAACGAAGGAACTGTTCTTCCATCAGAACTCAACGGAACTGTGAACCCACTGTCGCCACGTGCCTGCGACGCGGAGCGGCCGACGTCCTCGAAAAAGGGTAAAATAACAGGAGTCGCCACCAATCTTTTTTATGGTGTGATTAGACACCAAAATAAGATAAAACTAATATTTTAAGAAAAATAATAAAAAAACGGTCTGCGAAAACCAAATTTGGGTTCGGGAGTTGTTTGTGTATGGGGAAGGTGTTAGCACCCCACAACACCCGTTAAAGAAACAGTGGCCAAAATTTTATCTTGAATTGAAAATAATTTTAGAAAAATATATTATTTAGGAAAAAATAATACTTTTAAACCAATGTCTTATTTTACCCCTCATTACTTCAATATTTAAAGTAATGATCCCATAAAATAAGTGGAAAAATTTCATTGGTTTTGCTATATTAGAATTAAAATTCTTCACCTCGAGAATATTAGAGAATTTTACCATTCCCTAATTCCGTCATAGGATAGCATTTCTTAAGGGAAATATTTTTTTTTAAAAAAACATTTTTTTTAATTAAATTCATTTTTTCTTGGGATCAAAATCTCGAACTCCCAAAGATTAAGATCCCTCACCTTAAGAATTCTAGAAAATCGGACTCCCAAATATTTCTAGATTCCATCATAGGATTTTTTTTAGGGAAAACGGTCTTAAAAATCAATTTTAAGAAAATATTATAAAAAACCTTTTAAAAATAACACTTTTTTAGTTAAAGCTTTATAAGCTCAAAAAGAGCAAAAATATTAGGAAATTAGAAAATAAGTTTGAAAATAAATTAAAAATAAATAAAAAGGAAAGCTTGAGAAAAGAGAATTTGAAAACATTTAACAAAAATATATATAATATGCAACATTTATATAAGCACAAAATTGTAATATTATGATACAAGTAAATTAACATAATAATTAAGGCCATAAATAAATATGCAAGTACAACATATTAAACATGTTGAATTTTAATAAAAATATATTGGAATCGATCTCGGACTCCCAAAGAATCGACTCCTCACCTCAGGAAAACTAGAAAATCGGACTCCCAAATATTTCTAGATTCCGTCGTCGGATATTTTTAATAAAAAAAAGAGATATGGATTAAAGGATAATGCATTTCACAACACCTAACATGAATATATATATTTAAGAGAATGGTAAATCAAGAAAAGACACACTTAAACCATGTAATATAACAAGATAATAATGAGATATAATGACCAAATAATATAGCTAAAACATACCCCTACAGAAACTGAGTTCTGAAAAGAAAAATACAGTAATTAAAAAAAACCAAAAGAATTAAAACAAAAGAAAGAAGCAAAAATTAAGCAGAACTAAATAAATAGAAAAATAGAAATAGAAAAATAGAAAAAACAAAATTATATAAAAAAAAAAGAGGGATGAGCGGCAAAATTGCCGCCCATTTGGTAGCTGAACGGACGCCAAATAAAAAAAACAAAAATAAAATAAATAAAAAGAAACAACAAACATACGGTTATACATAATAATAATAATAATAATAATAATAATAATAATAATAATAATAATAATAATAATAATAATAATAAAATAATAGAAATAATATAATATTGTTTCAAAAAAAAAAAAAAAGAAATAAACAGAATATATTATAATAACAAAATTCTCTTTCTTCTTTTTTTTTCACATTCCCTTTTTTTCTAACTCCCTCTTTCTCTCATTTTATTTTAAGCTTTTCTTTTACTCAACCTCAACTAAAGTTTGTTCATGCTTGAAGCTAAGGTATGATACATAATCTTTCTTTTTATCTCTTTTCTTCATTATACATTTTTGGTAAATAGAGCAATAAGAGCAAAAACTAGAAAAATAAAAATAAAGAAAGGGGAATGATATGAACAAAAGGAGATGAAAAACAAGGGAAAGATAAAAAAAATAACTTACATCATAACATAAAAAAAACAAGGGAAGTAAGAAACAATATTAACGAACTTGCAATACCCTTACTCAACTATAGTTTTTCAAGGTGCTCGAGAAAGAAAAAAAAAAAAAAAAAGACGTAAGAGACGAAATCAAGAACAACAAAATACCCGCTTGTTGCTTGAGGTGCGGATCCTTGGGACAAAAGCCCTACCAAATGCAACCTCCAACTAAGATAGGTTTTCTTCCATGTTCTAGATTTTGGGATTTTTTGTAGAGGATTTTGTGGCTATTTTGTGTGGAAAACTCATATTTTGGTTGAAAGAGTATGGATGTTGGCTTTCTTTCTAGGGTTTTTTCTTGTGTTGAATGAACTCCCCCTCTCAAGCTCAACAAGAAGGGTTTATATAAGCTAAAACCCATTCCTCTTTTGTGCATAAAATTTACTAGCTACTTTTCAAAATTTGAAATCCAATGTCAAATATAAGCTTTGCTCAAAATGGAATGCAACTTTTTGTAAACCAATTCAAAATTCAAAAAAAATTGCTTCTTTGATCTCTTGGCAACTAAACCAACTAAATTGGTTACTCTAACCAAACTAGGAAGAAGAGACCAAATGGCATAAACAAACATTTCTAATTAAATCAAATTTTCAAACATAATTATGCATTTTAATGATTAATTAACAAATAATATAATAAGCCGGGCAAAAATAGGTGGCTACAGTATGCCCCCCTTCGTTCATCCTTGTACAAGTAGAAGGTGGACGAAGGTATAGACACTATTTTGTCCGGCTAAAGCTTAGAGGCAATTGAATATCTCAAGCAGACGGGTTGTTTCTTGGGAATCAAGAATATAACCAACACTATGAACGCTAGAGGATAAGATAAATGTTAGGGGTCAGGGATAAACAAGCACCACCATAACATGATTAAAAGAAATACGCTGAGGGTCAGGGATAGACAAGCACCACTGCAGCGAAAGAGATAAGCTGGAGGCCAGGGATAAACAAGCGCCATCACAGCAGAGGTGTCAAGGGCCAGGGAAAAACAACCGCCACATGACATAATTAACGAAAATGCTAAGGGTCAGGGATAAATAAGAACCACTGCAGCGAAAGAGATAAGCTGGAGGCCAGGGATAAACAAGCGCCATCACAGCAAAGGTGTCAAGGGATAAACAAGCGCCATCACAGCAAAGGTATCAAGGGCCAGGGATAAACAAGAGCCACATGACAAAATTAAAGAAAATGCTGAGGGTTAGGGATAAACAAGTGTCACTGCAGCGAAAGAGATAAGCTGGAGGCCAGGGATAAACAAGCGTCATCACAACAAATGTGTCAAGGGCCAGGGATAAACAAGCGCCACATGACATAATCAACGAAAATGCTAAGGGTCAGGGATAAATAAGAACCACTGTAGCAAAAGAGTGTCAAGGGCTAGAGATAAACAAGCGCCACATGACATAATTAAAGAGAATGCTGAGGGCCAGGGATAAACAAGCGCCACTACAGCAAAAAATGAAAAGCTGGAGGCCAGGGATAAACAAGCGCCATCACAGCAAAGGTGTCAAGGGCCAGGGATAAACAAGCGCCACATGACATAATTAATCAAGAATATAGATAAAATGACACTCATGGATGAATGCATGAATGCATGAATGTATGCTTACGATATATATGTTCATTTTGCCACTAACTTTATCCTTCTCTTATTCTTTTCAAAAGAAGAAAAAAGTTGAAGTGTACAAAACAAACTCATTGATACTTCTCCATATAGTTTGGTTAGGTATCATGATCTTGCAACTATAATTTGACTTCTGCCTCGACTTAAACTTCAAGGGAAGATTAATGACAATGCTTTATATGAGAGTCCATAAATCTCAAGAACTCACATGACTTCCAAATTTCAAGACTTTGGAACTGATGATAAAATGGTGGATGCAATGAAAGTTAATTGATCCAAAACCTCATAATAACTCTTTGACAAGCTCCGTACTTGTCAAACCTGATGATTCATCCTCTCATAAACTTTAACAAAGAAGGTCTTTTGTCTACGTGGACTTCTTCATAGTTCGGTGTCCATTTTCTTTGATGATCCTTATAAAAGTAGGAGGATCCCTTTTAATACTAAACTCCATTCTTGTGAGCGATGATGATCAACTTTTTGTATTCTAATCAGTGTAGCCATACTCCGAAGGATGACTTTTCAAGCTTCAACAGGCAATACAAACTTCATGTTGTATGTTAAAGAAGAAAAAAAAACTGCCCCAGCTGATGTGCAAGCAAATGTCAACATTTTGTGCTAGTTTACTGCAACTGCTTGAGGAAGGATAATGTGTCACAATCCTCTTGATATTTCATTTGAAACTTCCAGTACACTGCTTCGTTTCAAGAACGCAGTTACAATGTAAGAATTTTGTACCCAAGCAAGGAATGTCCCAACAAAACTATGGAAATACACCCTTTTACTCATGACGAGGAGCCAATAGGGTCTAAATGATCACATTTGGTTTGAACTAACTACTAGCTTCCAAAAGATATTGGCATGACATGATTGTCACTTTCTTTTGTTCCATTAGTCTTAGTAACTCCAGCGATGCACCCATCTTCTCATTTTCGTGCTTTGCTTGAGGTTGAAGGTGGAACATTGTAACCAACTCTTAACGGCATCTTAATATCCTCCTTTACTAATCATGTATTATCTTTTATGATGGATAAACAAAAGGGGACAAATATAATCATGAGTATACTTGTATAATGAAAGACAACAATCCATTTCACTTCACAAAATTGGATACAAATGGCATTAATGCTTCAACAAGATTAAACTACCCCGTTACAAAAGACATCCTTGGGGTCTTAGGCATAATCAAATTATAATTATTCTTGAAGTTCTTCAATGATCCACTTCAATCCAATTTATAGCAAAATTCTCATCATTCGGGAGAAGATTTTGATTGATACCTTGCTCCTCTCCTGCTTCATCAGCCTTCTGCCATCTGGCTTTGATTAAACTTTGCACCTCAAATTTCAGGGGGAGGCAAATCTCTGTAGAGTTTTCCAATGCCCCTGCATGGTGCTCATATTGTGTGCTTTCCACTTAGGATATGGAGGTCGTATGGGGTCTTCCTGCGTCAATCTCTGACTATTCTTAGCACCTTGTTGATTTGGTGCATTTGACTGATTTTGTCCATTTTGCTAAGGACTCTGAGTGTAGTTCACCAATTTAAATGTGTGGTGATGAAATATTGTGGGCTAATAATTCTTTGCCCTAGAATAGTCTCATTCACCTCTTCTTCTTCAATTCCATGCTTTTTAAGATGGCGGCTTCTGCATTTTCATATGCATCTGTAATCCCCTCCATTTTTAACTCCCTGTTCAATTCTCTCTCTGATTGCTATATGTCAGAGAAACTTAAAAGAGGCATTTCCAATCGTCTTGCCCTAATACAAAGCTATCTAAGTGATTATGAGCATTATCGACATTTCTCTATTTTGCCAATGAGAGTTGCACTTGAGTTGCACTTTCTCTGATCTCCATCCTTGAGCATATTTCTTAAAAGTTTCAATGCCTTCTTTTCCGATGCGTTGAAGATCTGAGCATTTTGGCACCATATATCAATATTGTATTCATATGTCCTCTGAAGTGTATATACCAAATCCTTCCATTTGTAAACTTTGAGTAATCCAACTGCATATACCAATGGTAAGTCGGGTTGGTAAGTCTATCTTGAAAACAGTGAATAAGTAATATATCATCATGGAGATGGGCTAATACATGTTGAGGTAGCTTTCAGAAAGTGGTCTCATTAAACTTGTCACTTGACATCTTGAACTTGAGCAGTAATATGACGTCTAAGACTAAACACATATGTGTTATATCCATATCCTTATAGACATTAGCACCTTTTATTGTGCATAGTCTCTCTTCTGGAAACCCTAATCTTCATTTACTGCTTGAATCATCAGAAATTTCCTTATCAAACTCCATGTATGGGCTGAACACTGAGTCGTCCACATGACTCCCTCGATAAAGGGCTTGATTAGGAGCTTGCGTCGAAAATGATGCAAGGTACGACGTCATCCCTTCCAAATGTCGATTGGACAACTTCTAAGGGGTATAAATCCAAAAAGGTAGGTGGGGAGATCATCTGATACTTGGCTTTGTCCCATTTCTGTTACAGTGCCCCTGCCACTTCTGTTTCTTGCCTTCAAGAGAGTAACTTGAAATCCTTGTCATCTGCTCTTTTAACTCTTCTACATCTTGTTGATTGACTGCTGCTTTACTTGGCTATTAAACTAATTTTCCATGATCCTAACCTTCCCTCTAGTCCAATATTGATGATGGAGTGGAGATCTTTGAGCTATTTTGCTTAACCTCAACTCTTTTAATTCTTTTTAGAGCAAGAGAAGGATGAAACTAGTCTAAGTTCTTATTACCAGCATGAAGTGTATGTATGAAAGGTTTCAAAACCAAAGACTCATAATGCAAATGCAAAATTTTATAAAAGCATAATATGATGTTTATAGAGATTTTAAGAGGAAAATTGCTAAACATAACGACTAATGACTAAGATCTGAATGCTTATAAATAGTAGGACCATGCATGGTGATAAAATGGCTCTCCATGTTTCATCATTAACATGCAAAGTTTAATGAAAGGATTTTAATGCAGGCATAATTTGTTATTTTACACATATTTCACCAGCAAATAATTTTTATAAAAACCTTATATGAATATTTATTGAAATTTTAAGAGAAAAAAAAAATTAAACACAATGCTCAATGATTAGAACCATAATGGCAAAACACAAGCAAATGAATGCTTATATACCGTAGGATTATGCATGATATTAAGATGATTATATTTTTAAAGCTAATGTCATGCACATGCAAGCTTTAATACATTTGTTATTTTACACGTGCAAAATTTAAGAAAAAAAAAATGTCTAACATGGATATTTATTGAGATTTTAAAAGGAAAAATGTTAAACACAATGATGAATTGTGATTAAAAAGCCTAATGGTGATGTAAAGCAAACAAATGAATCCTTAATAAACATTAGGATTGTGCATGATAATGAATTGACTCACAATGCTATGACCTTAATGCCTGTGTACAAGATTCCAAAATTAAAAATTTTCACACAAAATGCAAATGCAAACTTTTATAGAAGCCTAATACGAATGTTTATTGAAATTTATAAAGGGAAAAAGGTTAAGCACAATGTCAAATGATTGGAAACCCTAATAAGCAAATGAATGCTTATAATTTTTTTTGGATGAATGCTTATAAACATTATGATTATGCATTATAATAAATTGATTCTCAATGCTATGATTTTAATGCATACAAGGTTTCAGATGTTTATTTCAATCGCAATGAAATCTTTACGAAAGTTTAATATGGATATGCAATGGGATTTTTAAAGGAAAAAGTTAAACATAATGATGCATGACTAAAGGGTCTAATAATATATAACTGATAAGCAAATGAGTATTTTATAAACCTGGGATGATGCATGATAATGGAGTGACTCTCTATGCGTATGTGAGGACATGTGGATGAAATAATGGAATAAATAAAATAATAAAAAAAAAAGAACCCAAAGAAGGTACAGAAAATAATCATGGAATAATAAGATACATAACATAAATGCTCTAAACTAGTGTGGTTAATTTCTAAGATCCTAAATGACAAAGGCTCTCAAATTGGTCACAAAGCCATATATGACGGAATGACCAAGTTGAGTGAGGATTTTTCGTGTGCCTACACGGAAGCATAAGCTTCTCGAAGGTCAACACTGCTTCGTCCTCGATTCTAGTCCTATTGGGAATAGCCCGGGTAGGAGGCTTGTGATTAGTGTGTGGAATAAATGAAAAAAATAAAGCAATAAAAGCTAATAAAATAACCAATATATAAAGGCTTCAAGCAAGTGAAGTTGGTTCTAAGATCCTAATGAAAAAGGCCCCCAAAAATGGTCAATAAATCTTACAAGATCACATGACCACATTGAGTGAGGATTTTTCGTGTGCCTACACGGAAGCATAAGCTTCTCGAAGGTCGACACTACTACATCCTCAAATCTAAACCTAATAGGAAAGCCCGGGCAGGAGGCTTGTGAAAGTGTGTGAAATAATAAAGTAACCCAAGCAACGTATATAACAAGAACAATAATAATAAAGAAAAACAATTCAAGATAAGAAAAATGGACAAACTCTCGAGGTGGAACCTCACGTCCCCAGTGGAGTCGCCAAGCTGTCGCCACGTGCCTGCGACGCGGAGCGGCCGACGTCCTCGAAAAAGGGTAAAATAACAGGAGTCGCCACCAATCTTTTTTATGGTGTGATTGGACACCAAAATAAGATAAAACTAATATTTTAAGAAAAATAATAAAAAAACGGTCTGCGAAAACCAAATTTGGGTTCGGGAGTTGTTTGTGTATGGGGAAGGTGTTAGCACCCCACAACACCCGTTAAAGAAACAGTGGCCAAAATTTTATCTTGAATTGAAAATAATTTTAGAAAAATATATTATTTAGGAAAAAATAATACTTTTAAACCAATGTCTTATTTTACCCCTCATTACTTCAATATTTAAAGTAATGATCCCATAAAATAAGTGGAAAAATTTCATTGGTTTTGCTATATTAGAATTAAAATTCTTCACCTCGAGAATATTAGAGAATTTTACCATTCCCTAATTCCGTCATAGGATAGCATTTCTTAAGGGAAATATTTTTTTTTAAAAAAACATTTTTTTTAATTAAATTCATTTTTTCTTGGGATCAAAATCTCGAACTCCCAAAGATTAAGATCCCTCACCTTAAGAATTCTAGAAAATCGGACTCCCAAATATTTCTAGATTCCATCATAGGATTTTTTTTAGGGAAAACGGTCTTAAAAATCAATTTTAAGAAAATATTATAAAAAACCTTTTAAAAATAACACTTTTTTAGTTAAAGCTTTATAAGCTCAAAAAGAGCAAAAATATTAGGAAATTAGAAAATAAGTTTGAAAATAAATTAAAAATAAATAAAAAGGAAAGCTTGAGAAAAGAGAATTTGAAAACATTTAACAAAAATATATATAATATGCAACATTTATATAAGCACAAAATTGTAATATTATGATACAAGTAAATTAACAGAATAATTAAGGCCATAAATAAATATGCAAGTACAACATATTAAACATGTTGAATTTTAATAAAAATATATTGGAATCGATCTCGGACTCCCAAAGAATCGACTCCTCACCTCAGGAAAACTAGAAAATCGGACTCCCAAATATTTCTAGATTCCGTCGTCGGATATTTTTAATAAAAAAAAGAGATATGGATTAAAGGATAATGCATTTCACAACACCTAACATGAATATATATATTTAAGAGAATGGTAAATCAAGAAAAGACACACTTAAACCATGTAATATAACAAGATAATAATGAGATATAATGACCAAATAATATAGCTAAAACATACCCCTACAGAAACTGAGTTCTGAAAAGAAAAATACAGTAATTAAAAAAAACCAAAAGAATTAAAACAAAAGAAAGAAGCAAAAATTAAGCCGAACTAAATAAATAGAAAAATAGAAATAGAAAAATAGAAAAAACAAAATTATATAAAAAAAAAAAGAGGGATGAGCGGCAAAATTGCCGCCCATTTGGTAGCTGAACGGACGCCAAATAAAAAAAACAAAAATAAAATAAATAAAAAGAAACAACAAACATTCGGTTATACATAATAATAATAATAATAATAAAATAATAGAAATAATATAATATTGTTTCAAAAAAAAAAAGAAATAAACAGAATATATTATAATAACAAAATTCTCTTTCTTCTTTTTTTTTCACATTCCCTTTTTTTCTAACTCCCTCTTTCTCTCATTTTATTTTAAGCTTTTCTTTTACTCAACCTCAACTAAAGTTTGTTCATGCTTGAAGCTAAGGTATGATACATAATCTTTCTTTTTATCTCTTTTCTTCATTATACATTTTTGGTAAATAGAGCAATAAGAGCAAAAACTAGAAAAATAAAAATAAAGAAAGGGGAATGATATGAACAGAAGGAGATGAAAAACAAGGGAAAGATAAAAAAAATAACTTACATCATAACATAAAAAAAACAAGGGAAGTAAGAAACAATATTAACGAACTTGCAATACCCTTACTCAACTATAGTTTTTCAAGGTGCTCGAGAAAGAAAAAAAAAAAAAAAAAAAAAAGAAGACGTAAGAGACGAAATCAAGAACAACAAAATACCCGCTTGTTGCTTGAGGTGCGGATCCTTGGGACAAAAGCCCTACCAAATGCAACCTCCAACTAAGATAGGTTTTCTTCCATGTTCTAGATTTTGGGATTTTTTGTAGAGGATTTTGTGGCTATTTTGTGTGGAAAACTCATATTTTGGTTGAAAGAGTATGGATGTTGGCTTTCTTTCTAGGGTTTTTTCTTGTGTTGAATGAACTCCCCCTCTCAAGCTCAACAAGAAGGGTTTATATAAGCTAAAACCCATTCCTCTTTTGTGCATAAAATTTACTAGCTACTTTTCAAAATTTGAAATCCAATGTCAAATATAAGCTTTGCTCAAAATGGAATGCAACTTTTTGTAAACCAATTCAAAATTCAAAAAAAATTGCTTCTTTGATCTCTTGGCAACTAAACCAACTAAATTGGTTACTCTAACCAAACTAGGAAGAAGAGACCAAATGGCATAAACAAACATTTCTAATTAAATCAAATTTTCAAACATAATTATGCATTTTAATGATTAATTAACAAATAATTTAATAAGCCGGACAAAAATAGGTGGCTACACCCACAAGTGACTTCAGGCTTACTTTTGATGATCTTAAACACGCCGAACTTCAGCCTTATTCGAAGATCAAGCTCAACATCAATGGCGAACACCCCATCAACTTTCTCAGAATTAAACTCCGCCAGCTTCTCGCCTTCCAGCAACACCATCTGCTCACCTTTAAACTCAGCCCTTTATACATGGCGGCTGCTTCAATTGTATCGTAGTAGATTCCAATTCGAGCGTTGGGGTTTCTAACAGTGAAGTAAAGAAGAAGATTGTAACTGAGCTGGTTGTTGTTGGTGAGGTTGAATTGGGTGAGTGTAGCGTCTGTCACATAGAACTTGATTTTGTGGGTGATGAAAGCGAGCCATACAATCAACAAACAAAACCCAAAAACAATTCCTAAGATAAGAGCAACAAAGAGAATGGTGATCATCAAGGTTCGGCACTCTCCCATGGTCGAGAAATTTCCAAATTTGGAACTTCTAATGAAGTTTCCTGTCATATATAAAACCAGAGAATTTGTGTGTCGTGAAATTAATTAAGAGATGACCTATTTAGGTGATTAAGTATTCAAATTCAATGATGTAATGATTGCTGCCGTTTTCGATGAAGTTTCTTATTATATAAATATGAGCAAATTTGTATTACAAAACTTAGGGATAATGATAAAAGTGAGGTAGTTAACAATTATATTCTGTCACCAATTTTATAGGGAATTAGAGATATGTTTGGACAGGTTTGTTAACGATTAATTATGATTGAAAAGTTATTCTCAAAAAAAAAAAATTATGATTGAAAAGTTTTGTAGATAATTTAGGTATAATGATAAAAGGAAGATAGTTTACATAAGTTATCTTGACAAGTTAGTATTAAAATTATTGCTCAACATGGGAATTGGACAAGTTAAGATCGTGAGGTTGGTATTGAGTAATCCCAGTATAGTTATTCAATGAGACTACCAAATGAGGCTCACAATTTTGTATTGTTTATAGTCACCAATCATTAGGTCAATTCACTGTTCTTTGTATTAATAGTTATTTAAATAATTGTTTTTTTTTTTACAATATTTGAAGTAAAAATCAAACATTTAATCTCTTGATTGATGGTGTTAAGAAGGGCTCACTAAAAGTTATACCTTGATAGTTATTTAGTTTCATGAAATACAACTGTATTAGTTAAAATCTGTTATATTTTCAGTTGTAAAGAATGTTTATTATATTCAGTCTTTCTATATAAAGAAGACTGTTTTGATCACATTTGTTATTGAATAAAAGTGACTTCTTTCTTGTGATCATATCTGGTCTATTTCTCTGCTATTCTATATTTTTGAGTGATGGTATTGTTGAGGATCCCACATTGAAAAGAAAAGTGGAGACCTCACAATTTATATGTTAGAAGGGTCACCCAACTCATTGCCCAAACGATCCAAGAATGGTGAACCCAAAGAGGCACCATGTTGAGGATCCCACATCGGAAAGATTGGTGGAGACCTCACAACATATAAGCTACAAGGGTCACTCCACTAATTGCCAATTGGTTTTGAGATGGAAGCCCATATAATATAATAGGGTCCTCAACATGCCCCCTCAAGATGGCGCCTCTTTGTGTTCACCATTCTTGGATCGGATCTCAATTTCTTTTTATCCGTTTGGGTTTAATGGACTCTGATACCATATTACCAATTGGCAATGAGTGGAGTGAACCATGTTATCGATGTACTTTATCTTAATTGAGCTATTCTCGTGTTGTTATTTAAATAATTTTTTTGGCTGAGTTCTTAGGTGAGAAATTTAATGTTTGAAGTCTTTTTTTATACCTTCATGAACCACCAACTTTTGATTTGTAATCAATCTATGTCGTTGTAATAGGTATTAAAAAGTTTAATTTTTGAAGTCTTTTTTTAATTATTCCGTGTACGACCAACTTTTTATATGTTATAAAATGTACTAAATAATCTAATTTTTGAAGTCTTCTTTTATTGCACCATGTACAGCCAACTGTTTAATTAGTCATTAATTTTTTGTCTAAAAAATTAATCAATTTATAATAGATGCCATCTCAAGAGACAAGAGCAACCACTAGATTATGACCATTATATTTACACCATAAGTCAAATTTAAATCTTCTCAAAAAAAAAAAAAAAAAAAAAAAAAAGTCAAATTTAAAAGCCAGCGGCCGTCACACATTTTTATTTATCCCCAATTTTAATTTTATTTTTATTTTTATTTTTATTATTTTTATTTTTTTCAACTCAACCATTGTGAGATTTTATAGATGTCAAAATGAGCATATATTTAAGCGGTAATTGACATATAGTATCGATTAAAAGATTAGAAGTTTGAATATAATCCTCCCACCTCCCGCAAATTGTTGAATTAAAACAAAAAACAAAAAAGAAAGAAAGGGAAAGATAGATGTAAATTTCCTTTTCTTGTAAATTTTCAAATTTATTTTAGGAAAAAAAATTATACAAAATTGATTAAGATTTCAATAATAAATTTCAAAATAAAACATAAAATTGTTATAAAAGGAAGAGTTTTAGAAAGAAAAAGAAAACCTATAGTAAATTATATACGTGGATTGAAGATCAATATATCTGGGATGAGAGATGGGGAATTTTTCAGTACTATTAGGAGTACCATGCTCCCAATTGTTTATAACTATCACATTAGTATCATTTTCAAAATGATGAAAGATTTACAACATTACAGAAATATTTATAAATGCAAAATTATAATACGAACAAAGAGAGTTTATGGTACCTCCTTAGTATCATAAATCTTTCGATGAGAGATTGTCCCGGGTATTTCGTATGCAAAGAGTCTGAGGAGCGAGTTTTTACGTCGATGAAATGAGTAAAAGAAGTTTTTCTCTTTTTTTGAAAAAAAAAGTTATAAAATTAAAACTTCCTTCCTTCAAAGATTTCTTTTCTAGTTCTTAAATATAATTTTTTTCTGCAAGCATAAAACTGCATATAATAAATATAAACAGCCCATTAGTTTTCTTGCTTTGTAAATTAAAAAACAACACACACAAAATATCCCAAATTAAGACCCATTTGATAATCATTTGGTTTTTTGTTTTTGAAAATGAAGTTTATAAACACTATTTCTATTTATAAGTTTTTTTTTTTGATTTGTTATCTACCTTCTTCTCTATTTTAAAAAATGAAGAAAAGTTTTGAGAGAGAGAGAGAGAAAAAAAAAAAAAAAAGAAAAAAAAAAGTAGTTTTCAAACAACTTATTTTTGTTTTTGGAATTTTACTAAAAATTAAAAGGTTTCCTTAAAAAAATGAAAAATGAAATGTGAAGAAAACAACATAAATTTAAGAAATAAAAACAAAAAATAAAATGATTATTGTACGGACCTAAACTACCTTTTTTTTTTTTTTTTTTTTTTTTTTTTTTTTTTTGATAAAGGAGATTATCGTCACAGTCTAGTTTCAGAATTTTACTTTTTAATTGGTGAAAGTCACCAACTACCTCCACATCACCTCTTGTCGTTTGTAATCCAGGAGATTAAACATTTATTTTAAAACACTTTTTTCCTCTCTCTAAAAATATTATACTTATTATTATATTTTAAAAAATCAACATTAAATCAATGTAAAATTAATTAAAAATACTTTCTCATACTATTTCGATGCATTTTTAAATTAATTAAGGAGTTCACAAAATTATTTATAAAACTTCTCTACTAAAATGTTATTCCCTAAAGCGATGAGCGGTAGATTCAAAACCACAACCTTCTTAAAAGAATTAGGGACGAGTTCAAGTTTTGGTTTATTATATTTTCTATATAATAATCATTTTTTAAGCCAATTGGCTTAACAAATTATTTCAATTATTTAATAAACCTCTTACAACACTTAAATAAATAATTATAAATTTTACCATTAGTTATTTAAATTAGTATGGGTGATCTTTTTTTGCTTGATATTTATATATTTCGTCGATACATACCCAATATATTATAGAAAAAAAAAACATATCAATTGAATCCATATCAATGTGGAATATATCTAAGTTAATTCAATGGTAATAATTACAACATTAGTTACAAATTATAATCTCACCTACACAATTGTAATATTATTATATTCACAAAAGAATATCAATTTCCCACCCTCCAATTTATTCTAGTATAGAGACATTGAGCTATAACCTCCAACTACTTGAGAACAAAGAACAAGTACATAATTAAATCCAAAAACAATACATTCCATGGATATCAACTCAATCTAATCTCTAATGGTTAAATTTCTTTGCCTCTCCTAATTAAGGATAGGAGGTTGAAATCTCTCAGGTAGAAATCAATATTAATTTGAAAGGAAAATTCACGTTGCTTTGATTGGTTAAATGACCACTCAATTCAAAAGTTTAAGCGGTTTAATCTTATATCAATACTTCAACACTCTCTACTTAAAAAACGAGTTTCCAAATTTAAAAGACGTAGCAAATCAATAAGCGACATAGCAGCCGATAATCTGAAATCGAAGAAACGATCTTCCTCGCGAAACCAAGGGAACATCAAATCCACAACGAACCTTGGGCTTGAGTTTGATCTTAATGAGGCCAATATTCACTCTCATCTGAAGACGAAGCTCCAATTTAAGGGTGAAGACGTCAACAAGTTTCTCAAGAGTGAACACAGCCAGCTGCTGGGCGTCGAGGTTCATCAATTGCTGACCATCAAACTTCATTTTGAGCAGCCTAGAGCCATCTTGGCCTTGGTAGAAAGGCGACAGCGACACGTTGCTAAACTTTATGTCCTGATACAGCACGGCGACATCGATGCTGTCGAAAAAAACTCCAAAGGCACGATTAGGGTTTTTGACTGTCATGTTGACGCCGAGGTCGAAGAGGAGTCGGCTGTCGTCGGTGAAGTTGAACCGAGTCAGGTCGGCGTCGATCACATGGAACTTGACCTTGTGGGTCATGGTGATGAGCCATAAGACGAACAAGGAAATGGCACTGACCAAAACTACGATGATAATGGCGACGAATATGATGCACTTCTTACTTCTTGACATGGTTGAGAGATTGATGTTTTGGAGTTCATGGCCAACACTTGGAGGGTATTAATATTTTTGCATTGGGTATTGTCTTTGGAGAGTCTTGCACAAAGACTTTAGTTTTATTGACCCATAGATCATTGGTAGTTGATGTAAAGAAATCATTTTCCATGTTATAAAAAAAGGGTTTTTGTATTATATGAAATTCAAGTGGTGTGTATTAGAATAATGCAACATGGTGAGTCAATGTTTAATTATGGTCCTCACACGGTATAGAGATTAATTTGAACATTTTTTCTTAATGAAATTTTCATGTTATAATGTAAACTAGGGTTTTTGTGGTGTGAAATTAAAGGATGACGTACAACATGATTGGATACATGAGTCAACTAGAAAAATAATTTTGATTCTCGTTCATGTGATGTTTTACTTAGTTAGAAGTGCAACGTAATTAGAGTCATGCATCGTCTAGGATAAAAAACATGTTAAAATTTATATTTGAAATAACAATATACATCTTAACGGGAGAAAATCCTTTTCGTATATTTTTAAAAAGAAACTTATGTAATTAAAAGTCTAAGATGGACATTAAAATGATGGAGATATGAATAGAACTGTAGCAAGACTTAGTCGTGTACAACACCTTTAAATATGTATATCAAAGAGAAATTTGTTAACATAAACTTGGAAGCTTTGTCATGTGTGAATGAAACTCGTTTCCTTTTTTTAAGAATTGATATATTTAATTAGCCAATGAAACCTAGCAGAAAGTACCTTAAAAAAATTAGTCAACCCATATGGAAAAGAGAGAGCCCAACAGCTCTGAACCCCAGAATCAAAAGAACAAAAGTGATTTTTTGGCCAAGCTATTAGCAATAACTCTGAAAGATCTATGGATGATACGAAAATAAACAAAATTTTCCGGCAGTTGATGTTTAAGATTATCTCGTGAATTAAAAAAAACATAAATAAATAAAAATCATCCAAAACTCACAATTATTCACCCTCTTAATTCTCTCACATTTTTAAATTTGGTAAGAATATGTTGTGTTATGATACTTATTATATCATCAAGTCATCTCAAGCCTTTGTGAGTTTTACCTCTGTTTTTCCTTTGGTTAATTGGAGATAAAAGGAAGCACGTGCCTTAAGCATGAGTTTTAGTTATGGGTTTGTTATATCCCTCTGTTATAAATTCGACCCATGTATAGCTTGAAGGGGACTGAGAAAAACACTCATCTTGTAATCCATTCTCTCTGAATAATAAAGCTTCTCTCTCTGGTTTGCACAGTGGATGTAGACTTAATTGTCGAACCACTATAAACACTGAGTCTTCTTCTTCTCTCTTCCCTACTAACTCTTTGTTCTCACATCTTCCGTTCTGTGTGATTTCTGGGTTCCAAACCAACAGAATATAATGAGGCTTCCTAGTTGTTTACAAGAGATATAAGCCAAAAGGCCTTTCTAGTTGTTAAGTTGAAATCTTGAGGCCCATTTGGTAACGTTATCGTTTCTTGTTTCTGTTTCTTCATTTTTAATAAAGAAAAATAGAACTTCATAACCCTAACACCTATACATTCAATAATAATAAACATATATTCTTATTTATGTTTGGAAAAAATTGGAAACAAGAACAAAAAAGGAGAAACTAGTTTTAGTTGTTCCCAAAAATTCTATACAAATTTTGGGAGTGTTTCTAAAAAATGAGAAACAAGAAACATACATAGTTATTAAATGCTTAGATTTCTTAATAAAATTAAAAACAAGAAACAAGAAACGAGAATGTTACCAAACGGGCTCTATCACATCGATAGATTATAAATCTAATATTATTGGATGTTTTGTATTTTATATATTCAAAGGATTGTTTATTATGACCACTTGCAAATGGAATTAAATTTTTGGATTTGGACACAAAGTAACGGGTTTTGGTTATAAAAAATATAAGGATAACGGCAAGAATGACGATTTTTAAAGCGTGGTTTAAAAAATGTCAAGTATCTTTTTTATTTTTTATTATTTTTATTATTTTTTATTTTAATATAAACGACAATTTTGTGAATTAATAAATATGATTTTATTGGGTTACAGAAATACCTTTGTTGGAAAAATATAACAAAAAATCTACAATCATCATGTGTGGTAGTTAAATCAAGTTTGTGTTTCACATCAAATAAAGCAAATCCAATCCTTTAAACAAAGGGTCGTTATTTATCAAAGAATTCGAAAGTACAAAATATTTTCAAAAAATATCTAACTGGTTGTTGACTAGAGAAAATTTTTCATATCCATACTCATAATCTGTATGTTATATTTTTTGCGAGCTAATCAGTCAACTCTTCTTTGTGAATGAAGTCAATATGAACACTCATACAACTCAGAATTAGTAAAGCCAACTCAGCAAACCAAATACCCATGTTTTCGGTTCGGGTATGAATATGGGTACTGCTTTGTTTAGTCTGTTACCCGAGAATATTAGTTTGTTAGAAAGAAGGGCTTTATTGTGTGCTTCCTGTATTACTCAATTTTCGAGAGATTGGTTTATAAAATCTCCAGGATTGAGAGGGGCTCGAGATGAGTGTGTGAGAGCTGAGACCAAGAGAGTGTCTGTGTGAGAGAGAGTCTTCATTGTAAGTGTGAATTCTGTAATAGAGAGAGAGGGGCTGGGTATCATCTTGTATTGTGCGATAGTTCTCTGTGATAGAGAGATCGTGATTGAAGCTGTGGATGCTTGCTGTGTTTGAAGATGATCGCTATTGTAATGCTCCTGAATCTAGTGGATAGCCTCAAGTGGATGTAGATCAACTTTTTCGGATCGAACCACTATAAGTCCTCTTTGCCATTATCTCTTCTCTTCTCCTGCTCTGTTTTTCGATTGATTGTGTTCTGGTTTAGTTGATCGTTATATCGACTGTTGCATCAGTTGTTTGTTGTTAGTGTTGTATGTGGTTTTATTGGTAAATTGTTTTAACACTGTAATTACAAAATAATGGAGGAAATGTTTTGAAATATGTAAAATGTGAGCTCAATTACTAAAGATACCTGGTATTGAGAATTCTACATGGAGTTTCTCAAACGGATGAATTAGGTATCATAATGAAAATCCCAACATTGCATGCAACAACTAAAAAATAGGATTTAGAAATACTTTGCAACTAGAATATGCCATGGGAGTTTGATGTTGACGGAAAGTTGAGCTCAATCGGAAGAAAGAGGACAGTGACTGATTCAATTGGAAAATTTGGTAAATCCCCTTAAGATTTTGGATAAAAGCATTTAAAAGATACTATATTTTAGATTTCGAATTTGAGATTAGATTTGGAGAGGAGTTGTTTCGATACACTTGTAAGAGAGGCCCTCATACCAATGAACATACTTGTCATCTCTTGTATACTTATGATCATTTCCTTGTTTGACTTTGGTCGCACTCCCAACAACTCTCTCCTTAAATTTTGGACTCTTGTATACCTATGATCATCCCCTTGTCTGGCCGCATCCCAACGAAAGGACTCTTTCCTCAAATTTTGGATGAGGGTAAAATCAAAAGTTTATGGCACAATTCAATGTGTGAGGTGCCCCTGTGACCATTTTTTCATTTTTTTTTTCTGTTTTTGTTTTTTTGTTTTGTTTTGTTTTTTTTTTCTTTTTGCCAAATGGAAGGATTTCTTAAAATATGTAAATGTGAATAATCCATCCCATCTTCAAGCAAAACTTTTCAGCTAGTGTGTATAAGATATAAAGTTTTACTCATACCAATAAATGAATATCCTCGATGTTAATTTACATCTTATGTCGTATCATAAATTAAAGTGGTATATTATTTTTCAAAAAAAAAAAAAATTAAAGTGGTATATTATTAATAATAGTTTACTACTATATAATATATTTAATGCTTATCCATTATTATGAAGTGGCAGCTTCAAAATGACGGCTTGAAACTGCTTCTATATAGCTAGCACAATAAGCTCAAATTGGGCCCCCTTTACTTACCAAGTAATAAGAATAGGTTGAAATCAGAATGAGAATCTCATTTCTTTGAGGTTGTTTATTAGGAATTAATGGTTTGGAATCGAAATCAAGAACTCATATTGATGTTATATATGTTGATGGCAAAATCTGGACAGGAGGAACTCACCTGTCCTTCACGTGCCACCAACGGTAAATGTGTATGAGAGGGAGAAGACGTGGCCTGCAAAATAGTAAACCTGCACATCGGTGTGGTGCTAGCCACACCGCCTCCAATGCTTAAGTTAGAAAACTGATGGAAGAGCTAGAGAGCAAGAGGAGAAGTCGAGAATAGACTTCGGGATCCTCTCTTCAGTGATGAAGAGTTTAAATTAATATATACTGTTCTTGCTCTAGGGTTTTTAGGAATTTGGAGGTGTTTTAGGATGAACCGAGTGGATTCGGGGCCGCCAGGGACAGCAGGGACTGGACGGAGGCGGAAGAGCTCGGCCCTCGTAGACGGACCTAATGGTCGGCCTCGACCTCGAACCAAGGCCAAGGCCGACCATATGGGTCGGACCAAATTGTCCTGACCCTCTGGTCTGTTCATCCTCTGGGGTCAGTTTTTCGGTCCTATTTCTGTCTGGTTGTCCTCGTCAGCTCCTTGTACATCGGAGTGGTCCAAAATTACCTATAACATTATATATTATAGACGGTTGAGAATTGGAATACGAACATAGTATATTATATGATTACTAGGATATATCTCTTTCATATTTTTAAGTAATTAAAATGCATTACCTATGTCAATATAATTTTGGTTAAATCACAAATTTGGTCCCTATCATTTGAAAAAAAGTTAATTAATAGAATTTAGTTCCCCTGGTTTTAAAATCAAAATTTTATATATATGGTCTGAGAAAACCTCATCAAATTATATTCAACATATGATTTTTAAATAAAAATTTAAAAACAGTTTTATAATTATATATTAGATTTAAAAAAATTACAAAAATGGTTTGATTTTATTTTTAGGTTAAATTATACAAACTATGGTTGAACTTTGAGTTAGATTTTCGTCGTACTTCGAAACGTTTTATTTTAACCATTGAATTTTGAAATTATTGTTTCAAAAAATATCATTGGAGTTATTTATTTATTTATTTTTATTATTTCTCATTTCGGTTGTAGGTGTAATTAACCAATCCGCTATTAAAGATATGACCAAAAGAAATAATAGAAAAAGAGCTCCAGTATAAAGATCCCCAATAGTACGTAAACCGATTGTATACCACCCTAATAAACACCAGAATAAGCAATATTCACTAGGCCAAGAGCACCCCCTCGAGTAAAAGTTTATTTTTTTCTTACAACGTATCATTGGAGAGTTTTGTTTCTTTAAAATGACTAATAGAAATCAATGTGATAGTTGATGTGTAAAAATTGGAAGGCGTCCCATATATATAGAAGAGAGAGATTAGACAACGTTGATATTTTTTATAGTTCATCATCATTTACATAATTAATTTTTACCACCATATCAATTAATCATATTTATGTGAATGATGTCAAATTTGTCTTTTAATAATTTTTAAACATCAACCATTCCATCAATTTTCATCCATCATTTATTAATAGAAGTACTCCCTAAGAGGTTTTTGAACCATATGAAAATTCAAAGATTAAAATAAAACTTTTCAAAGTTGTAAAAGTAAAACTGAAATCCATGGTAAAACTTAAAATAGGTACTAAATCGTTCCTTGATTTTTTCTTTATTAAACGAGGCCTTATTCCAAAAAGAAAAAAAAAAAGAGAGAGAGAAAAAAACCACAACTCTTAAATAAATTATAAATCTTTACCTTTAGTATTTAAATTAGTATGATGATAATTTTGCTTGATATTTCTATATTTTATTGATATTTATACAATATATTAAAAAAATACTCATTGATATCTAATATTGATCTTATGATCATCAATTTCAACTCAAGTATAGCAATAGTCACGACGACATATATAAGGAACCTTTCTTACCTTCTCACGAGTTGGATATTCTAATTCCACTCCCATAATTGTATTTTATTGAGCTCAACTATATGTAGGATAATGTTTCGAACCTCTAACCTTTTTCTTGAGGATATATGATGAATGACCAAATTTACAATATTATATTTACATAATAATACCAATGTCGAACCCTGCAATTTATACATATTGAGTTATGTAACCTCCAACTATCTGACAACAAAGAACAAGAACGAAATCAAACGTACACTCACTGACGACAAACTTAGGCAGATCATATTCAACAGTAGAAATGTTCAAAGACATAGCAAATCAATAAGCGACATGGCAGCCAATAATCCGAGACCGAAGAAGTGATCTTCCACGGGAAATCAAGGGAACATTAAGCCCACAATGCACCTTAGGCTTGATTTTGATCTTAATGGGGCCGATCCTCACCCTTATCTGAAGACGAAGCTCCACTTCAATGGAAAACATTTCAGCAATTTTCTCAAGAGTGAACACAGCAAGCTGCTCGGCGTTGAGCTTCACCACTTGCTGACCATCGAACTTCATTTTGAGCTGCCTCGTGCCCTCTTCGCCTTGGTAGAAAGGCGACAGCGACATGTTGCTAAACTCTATGTCCTGATACAACACGCCCACTTCAATGATGTCAAAATAAATTCCAAAGCCGCGCCGAGGGTTTTTCACTGTCATGTTGAGGCCGAGGTTGAAGACGAGTTGGCTGTCGTCGGTGAAGTTGAATTGGGTCAGGTCAGAGTCTACCACGTGGAACTGGACCTTGTCGGCCATGGTGATGAGCCATAAGATCCCGGGAGTGAAGAGAATTAAAACTACGACGACAATGGCGGCTATGGTGAACTTCTTAGTTCTTGACATGGTTCAGAGATTGATGTTTTGGAGTTCATGGGGGTATTAATATTTTCGCATTGTCTGGGGAGAGTTTTGTACAAAGATTTTGGTTTCGTTGACCAAATAATAGATAATTGGTAGTTGATTTAATGAAATGATTTTCGTGTTATAAAACTAGGGATTTTTGTACTGTGAAATCAAGTGGTTGTGTTATAATAATATAACATGGTGAGTCAATGATTAATTATCTTCTTTTTCTTTTTTTTTTTTTTTTTTATTCTCCGAGCAGTTTATATTGGGATGATTAAAAGTTCGATCCCAAAAAGTTAATATAGGTTAATTTGATCCCTTTCGAAGAAAATTCCATGTTAAAATTGGTGGGATTTTTATATTGTGTGTAATTAAGGGATGACGGCAAAGTGAGATGAGTCAATTATAGAAAATAATTTTGATTATTGTTCATGTTTCACTATAGGTTAGAAGTGCAACTAGAGTCATATGTCATGTGTGGAATAAAACAACCCAAGTCCAACATTGACTATATCAACAAAAGACTAAACAAAGGAATGATCACAGAATAATATCTTGAATTCTCATTAATGTGATCAATAGCAGATACTCTAATATATAGAGTTCTGTGAATACAAATAATCAAAGAATATAATCTGAAAATAACAGAATATAACTGATACAGTTGGAGTAAAACTAAACTGACTCAATGGGCTCTCTTGACACCCCCCTCAAGCCAATGGACAAACAAGAATGAACATTGAGCTTGCCTTTTAAAGTAAGAAATCTGGTAGCTGATAATGGTTTGGTAAAAATGTCAGCTAACTGAGCAGAGGAAGGCAAATGACAAATCCTAATATGCTTTTGTAGAACCAGATCCCTGACAAAATATATGTCTATTTCAACATGCTTTGTTCTTGAATGTAAGACAGGATTCGCACTTAGGTGCACTACACTCAAATTATCACACCATACAGTCGGGGGATGATTTGTAACAATATGTAGATCAGAAAATAAGGATTTCAACCATATCAGTTCAACACACACATGAGCTAGACTCCTATATTCTGCTTCAGTACTAGATCTTGAGATAATTTTTTGTTTCTTAGATGACCACTGAATAAGATTCCCTCCAAAATATATACAAAGCCCAGAGGTAGATTTTCTATCGTCTGGATCAAAGGCCCAATCTGCATCCGCATAACCTTTGAGTATCATATCAGTAGCTTTCCGAAAAACTAAACCATGATCAATTGTTCCTTTTAAGTAGCGAAGGATGCGCTTCACCGCTTGCCAATGAGTTACAGAGGGTGAATGCATGAATTGACATACCTTGTTAACACTATATGCAATCTCTGGTCTTGTGAGGGTAACATATTGAAGAGCTCCTACTGTGCTTCTGTACAGCTTCACATCAGAGAACTTCTCTCCTTGATAAGCCGAGAGAATAGTCCCACTGATCATGGGAGTGACTATATCATTTGCTTGGCTCATCTTTGTCTTAAAAAGAAGATCTGAAATATACTTCTTTTGGGAGAGAAAGAGACCTCCTGTTGGTAAGGTGGAGACTTCTACACCAAGAAAATAGCTCAGCAAGCCTAAATCTTTGAGAGAAAACTTTTGATTCAAAGACTTTATAAGCTGGTCAATAGCAGTGGGAGAATTTCCTGTGATTACAATATCGTCAACATACACCAGTACATAACAAAAGCAATTACCCTTATGATAGACTAACAATGACGAATCTGCTTTAGAATGTATAAATCCATTAGCACAAAGGAAGGAACTCAGTCTTTCAAACCATGCTCGTGGGGCTTGTTTAAGCCCATACAAGGCTTTCTTCAGTTTACAAACCTTATGAGGATGAGAGGTGGAAATCATACCAGGTGGCTGGCTCATATAAACCTCTTCTGTTAGTAATCCATGAAGAAACGCATTGTTTATGTCAACTTGCCTTAGATTCTAGCCATAAGCCAATGCCAAAGTAAATAAGACTCGAATGGTCGTTGGTTTGACAACAGGACTGAAGGTCTCGGTATAATCAAGGTCTGCTTGCTGATGAAAACCTTGAGCAACTAATCGAGCCTTGTATCTAGCAATCGATCCATCCGAGTTCCTTTTAATTTTGAATACCCACTTGCAGCCAATGATCCTTTTGTCAGAGGGGACTTCTTCCAGGGACCATGTATCATTATGCAGCAGAGCATTGTACTCCTCTTTCATTGCTTGAATCCAATGATCACACTTAAGGGCCTCTTTGACATTTGGTGGTTCAACCTCAGTATATTCAGTAAGATATACTTTCGGTTTGAAAATTCCGACTTTGCTTCGAGTAACCATTGAATGAACATTTGTAGCAGCAGGTTCATCTAGCCCAAGTGCAGGACTGGTATTCAAAATATTGGAAGAAGAAGGTGGAAAAGCATTTGGTGAGACAGAATGCTGGGAGGGTGAATTAGGCAAAGAAGATGGGTTGCTTGAAGTAGTAGCCAAGGATGGTGATAAAGGACGATTTGACTGATCAATGGGGCTATTTGAAATAGGTGTAGCATGTGAACAGTCTGATATATGGGCTGGCGTCTGGCAAAGTGACTGTTGAAAAGGAGAAGATGAGGGACTATCGGTTAAAGGCAGGGACTGGAGTATTGGGAGCTTGCTTTTAACCATTGGTAATAAGGAATTGTTGGATGAGGATTGATTTAAAAAGGATGAGGTAGGGAAAGCATATTCATCAAATACGACATGCCTTGAGATGTACAATCTCCCAAATGAAGACAAACATTTGTACCCTTTATGAAGAGAGCTATATCCGAGAAATAGACAAGGAGTTGAACGAGGATCTAATTTATGATTATTGTAGGCCCTCAATGATGGATAGCATAAGCAACCAAAGGTTTTAAGGAAGGTATAGTCTGGTTTGGATCCAAATAACTTCTCCAATGGTGAAACCTGCTGATGGACTATAGTAGGAAGACGGTTGATAATGTAAACTGCAGTGGAAAAGGCATCATCCCAGAAGTCCAAAGAAAGAGAAGCATGAGATAAGAGTGTAAGACCCATATCTACTATATGACGGTGTTTTCTCTCTACTATCCCATTTTGCTGAGAAGTATGTGGACAAGTTAGCCTATGTTCAATACCGTTGGTTTTAAGGAATGGGATGAAGGAACGAAATTCACCACCACCATCGGTTTGCAAACGAAGTATAGGCCGATCGAAAAGTTTTTCAACATGTGTTTTAAAAAGAATGAATGCTTGAAAAGCTTCGGATTTGGAATTAAGAAAGTAAATCCAAGTATAGCGAGAGAAAACATCGACAAAACTAACATAATATTGAAAACCATTCCTAGAAGTTTTGTAGGCAGGTCCCCAAACATCTGCTACAATTAATTGAAGTGGGGAATCATATACAGGGTGGACAAAGAAAATGGAAGATTATGAGCCTTGCTTACCGAACAAGCATGACACAAATGTGGATTCTTATTTGATGAAGTGATTTTACAAAGAGAAAGAACATTCTTAACAGTAGCAAAGGCAGAATGCCCAAGTCTATTATGCCACAAATCAAAAGAAGTACAAGTTGAAGAAGAAAAAGGAACATTACAAGTATTGGTAGAAGACAAGTTTGCAGTCAATACTTGTGGAGTAATGGCCTTGGAAGAGAAACCATCAGAAGACGAAAAACAGGGAGAATCAGCCTTTTCCAGATTGAAACTGTAGAGTCCATCAGTTAGTTTGCCTTGGAGAAGTATTTGGCCATTGGAAAGATCCTTCACAAAACAAACATAAGGGTGAAACTCAAAGTAAACATTATTGTCTCTAGCAAATTGGCTTACACTTATAAGATTTTTAGTGATTTGGGGGACATGTAATAGGTTTTGAAGATGAAAAATAGAATTGGAAGAGGATTTAAGAAAGGAAGATCCAATATTTTGAATATTCAAACCTGCACCATTGCCAATGTGGACTTTATTCTCTCCTTGATACTCTGTCCCAAACGAAAGATTTGAAGCATCATGGGTGACATGATTTGATGCCCCTGAATCTGGATACCATTGATTCTCCTTATTCATATCATGTTGAAGAGTATAAGCTGCAAAGGGCTGCTGATTGCTGTTAGACCACTGGTTATTGAACTGCTGGTTATGAGAAAACTGACCTTGAGAAGGAGTATTCGGTCCTTGATACCAGCGTTCAAACCTGAGGTAGCATTTGATGACTGTATGTCCAAATTTACCACACAATTGACATTGTGGCCGTTGATTGTTGTTATTCCAGGATCGTCTATTTGAACGAGAGTTCTGTGATCTTCCTTGTTGGCCTTGATTACCTTGATAATTTTGATTCCCTTGATTAGAGTTCTTCCGGGCAGCATCATTAGCATTATTATTCGGCTGCTGTATTCTTGACTGAGTCAAGTTCACTGATGGTAAAGAACCATCGCTGTTCACAGTCGAAGAGGTATGTCGCTGGATTCGACTTTCTTGGGTTAGTAACATGGAATACACTCGTTGCAAAGGAGGCATTTCATCATCTCCCGTCAAGACGGACACAGTTGGATCGTATTCTGGTCCCAGACCACCAAGAATATACAGCACATGATCATCGTGAGAGATATGCTTACCAGCAGTGGCTAATGCATCAACAAGATTCTTGATTTTGGTAAAGTACTCTTGTAACCCTAGATTTCCCTTCTTTGTCATCCCAAGTTTGGACTTCAAATCTAAGACTCTGGCAACATGCTTCGAAGAAAATCTTGTAGAGAGATGTAGCCATACCTCGCGAGAAGTCTTACAATCAAGCAATTCAGCCACAATTGAGGTTGAAATTGAACCAAGAAACCAAGCGGTGATCAAATTGTCCTGTCGAACCCAGTACTCGTATTCCTGATTGGGTGTTTTGACAGAAGAAGATTCATCAGTAGCAGTAGAAACCGAGAATGTAGACGGCACCTCATAGTCCGAATCAATAAATTTCTATAGACCATGGCCTCGAAGAGTAATCAGCACCTGGAATTTCCACATCAGGTAATTTTCTTCATCCAATTTCGGTGTTGTTGTTTTACTCCCAGGATTGATGAATTTCTGCGCTTGAGAAGAATCTATTTCGGAAGCAGTACGCTGGGAAGCAGAAGACTCCATGGGAAAAAAAAAAACAATTTTGGTCGTTAGACCTATTGAAGCTCTGATACCATATCAACAAAAGACTAAACAAAGGAATGATCACAGAATAATATCTTGAATTCTCATTAATGTGATCAATAGCAGATACTCTAATATATAGAGTTATGTGAATACAAATAATCAAAGAATACAATCTGAAAATAACAGAATATAACTGATACAGTTGGAGTAAAACTAAACTGACTTAATGGGCTCTCTTGACAGACTAGACAAGGGGAAGATTATGAGTATACAAGGGAGGACAAGTTCTCCATTGATATGAGGCATTTTAGGGTGAACAAAAAACAAAGTCATGAGGACTTATGACCAAAGTGGATAATATCATACCATTGTGGAGATTTGTGTTGTGTCCTCGTCCCTTACAAGTGGTATCAAAGTCATACCTTTGATGGTATAAGAGAAAAAAATTAACGGATTTTAATCTTATTGAGGCTTTTAATTTTTCTAAGGAAATGCATATGATTAACTAGCTGATGAAACTACCACAATAATACTTAGCTACATGCAAGTATATGTAGAGATCTCCACCTACATATTCCATTAATTTTGACAATTAAGAAAGAGAAAGGTAGAAATTAAACAAGATTTTTTTTTTTTCTCTTTTGGTTGTCAAGAATTTTATGGTGGTGTGTAGAGAGATTTCAACTGGTATGTAACAAAGTATTGTCCAACTACAAAAAGATTGGCCAACACAATATGGAAAAGGAGGCGAGAGGGCCAACAATCTCTTAATCCCACCAAAAAAGTGGCCGTTTTGGCTAAACTACTTAGCATCGTCACCAAAAGATCTATGGATGATATGATAACAAATCTTTCCCACTTGATGTTTAAGATTATCAAAATTGAACATGAAAAGGTCAATCTCATATCCTTTCAAAGTGATTTTTTTTCCCCCAAAAGACATTTATGAAAATGGGTAATTTTCGAGTTTGTGACCTTTTTTGTCAATTAATTTGATAGGATCTCACATTGAAAAGATTGGTGGAGACCTCTCAATTCATAAGATAGATTGGTTACTCCTCCCATTGCTAATTGGTTTTGAGATGGAAGTTCATATAATTTGATAACCTTCTTATCCCGATCACACGATACCAAGTATGTCATCTTGTTGAATGATGTTAATCTCTATCAAAATAGCATTTTATTAGCGCTTTCAAAATAGGTTTAGAAATGGTTATTTGAGTTCAACAACATTTGGAGTGTGAGAGATTTTGAATATCTAATCTTTTAATTAAAGTTACGTTTAACTATGCTCACTTATAACCAAAACTAATTCTAAAAAAAATTAAATTACTTAAAAATCCATAAAAAATTTCATTCCAAACTCACAATCTGTTCACCCTCGTTAAATCTCACATTTTTCAAATTTTATAAGAATAACGGGCCCTCTCGCTGTAAAATTTTGATCTTGTGTATTTTATATGCGAAGTATTGTTTATATTATATTTTTATGACTACTTGCAAATGGAATGAAATCTTCGAATTTGAAGAAAAGTAAATGAGCCTTGGTTGTATATATAAAATGGCATGTTAATGTGTAACTATTTAATCCTATCATTTCCTTCAAGTGAACTTTTCAGCTAGTCTATAAATTATAAAGTTTTACGCTCATATCCATAAATGAATATCTTTAATGTTAATTTACATCTTATATGTCATAGTGAGTATAGTTTAGTGATAATTGACATATATCTTCGATCAAGAGGTCAGAGACTTGAATCCTCTCACTCCCATATGTTGTTGAACTGAAAAAAAAAAAAAATCTTATAATAGATGATCATGTAACTTTAACTTCAGTCAAATGTTCGAACCCCTAAGTATCGTTGACGTAAAGAAAAAAAATGCCACTATCTATTTTTTTTAAATGCCACTATTTACCTTATATTATATACTTTCATTATTATGAATTGTCTATTACTTTTACTTTTTGAACCTTTAATACAATTCATTTTTCAGAAACTTTTCTACTTCTCAAATGCCGTTTCTTTCATTTCAATAACATATTCTAAACTATGAACCATAAGACTTTTTTTAAAAATTAGATGAATGTTGAACATTATATCATAATGTATATTTATTTGTTACAACTAGCATTTAATTTAAATTTGAGATATTAATATTGTTTTAAACATTCACTAAAGGAATGAATATATACTTATATATTTGTGACAACGAAAGAAGATATTATCATTCACTCTTTAATATATAATACAAATAAACATATTTGAAAATTGCTAGGTACATAGGAATCAGTTTTTTTTTTTTTTTTTTTTTTTTTTTTTTTTTTTTTTTTTTTTTTTTTTAAGATTTGACCATATGTTTATTTGTATTATATATTACAGAGTGAATAATAAACTTGATTGCCAACAAGAGCATAGCTCAACTGGCATAAAGTCGTATTGATAACCACGAGGTCTATGGTTCAAATTCCCCTCCCCCACATGCTTGTTGGTATATTAATAGGTATATTAGTAGTATATCTAATATGTTACTTTCTTTACTTCCGGTGTAGTGCTTGTCAAGTAGAGAGTAAGAGAAAGAAGATAAAGTGATCAGAATCGGGCCAATAGATGACTTTGAGAGCTGGGCATGTGCCAAACGAAGGAGGCCCAAAAGTTGGGTCTAGGGTTAGCCTCAATATTGGGCCATTGCGAGGAATTGAGCTCCTTCAACCTTTGTTTCTCTTGGAGTTAGGTCTCTTGATCGATGTTTCTTGTGTATTGGATATGTGTTGCTTTAGTTAGTTCCTCGATAATTGAGAAAATACAAAATTACCTATTACAGTCTCCTCTCGGTTCTATCTTAGATTAAAAGAATCATGTCAACAAGAATTGATATTTTAAGTTCACTGATTTTTCCTCGCTAAATTTTTGAAGTTAAGAAAATAAAATTGTATCCATTGAGAAGACTAAAGTTTTGTTTGCTTCACCCTGTCCACAACAATTGATTTGTTAATCAATATCAACATCCAAGTGCTTTTCTTTTCATTGCTCCATGTATAGCCAACTGTTAATTTTTGCAATCTATGTTATCTAACGAGCAACCAACAGAACAGAAACGACCATTTCTGTTGATTCCGTAATCCACGTTGGTATGGCGGCGGCCACACTCTTTTTCTTAATAAAATTAAAATGTTTTGGCTGACTTTTTTTTTTTTTTTTTTTTTTTTTTTTTTTTTTTTTTTTTTTTTTTTTAAGTATATTACTACCAATCTAAACTTACAACTTATAATAAAAAGGTCAGAACTTTTCTTTATCAATTGAGACACCATCTTGTTGAGCTGTGTTTTGCATATTCTTGCTTTGGATATCATAATATTATTCAATTTTATGTCATATTAATTATGTGTAACCAAAGTTTGTGTAGAGCCATATCTAAATATTGGCTAGATAGACTTTTTGTCGTAAGATGGTTAGAGGAGTTTAAGAAAAACAAAGATTAGCCTCTAATAATTATGAAAAAAATTGTTTTTTAATAATAAAATTTGTTTGTTTGATTGAAATTTATTTATTTCAATAAAAAGTTCGGTCCTCTTGGTTTAACCATATAAAAAACCAAGATTTTCGATTCAATCTGCGGTTCAACCCTTTAAAAAATCAAAGAAACCGAACTAGTTATCTCTAAAAACAAGGGGCAACAAGAAAAATGGCTATAAATAAATAGGTGGCTTGAAAAATGGCTACGAACGTTTATAAATTAAATAGATGGCTAAACAATTTACTAATTAATAAATCCCTATTTGTACAAGACAAAAATGCCCTCCCAACAAACTTCTAACGTGTTCTTAACGTTTAAAACCAAAATCAGGGATTAAGAAAGATAAAATACACCCTTAAAAAATAAGTTGGAGACATTTTAGGAGGTTTGAAATTAAAAAAAAAAAATCCCTAAAAATAAGTTGGAGACATTTTAGGAGGTTTGAAATTAAAAAATCCAAGAACACAAAATTATTTTGAAAATCAGACGATGTACTACAGGAAAGAGTTGTTCCCCGTAAAAAATGAGTAAATACCTTTATTGGGGAAGGAGTACAAAGTTACGTTCAACCCCCTTCAGTAGAGAGAAACACCTTCGAACTCCATTAATGGGAAACAACAGTCCTGTCAATAGGAAGATTAACCTGCAACTAAGAATACCTGAAAATTTTTAAAAACAAATAAGAACACAATAATTATGATACCTTAGCTGCTGCAATTATGAGTTGTCATAACACCGCCCACCCTCCCACCAGAATCGCCTTCATGCACCAGCCCGTCCGTCCATCTTCATCTTCCACAACCCTCCCTTCCCACCATTTCCCCCCTTGAAAGACTTAATCCTCCATTTCCCACCATTTTCCACCCCCCAACACAGAGTGTATCCCAATCCCTACCTCTCGCATCGCGCCGACGACCCACATCCGCCGTGCCGACGACCTTCTTCCGCCGTGCCGTCGAGACTCTTGCTTGCCCCACATCCTCCATCGATTCTCCTTCTGCGCGAGGACTGTACAATTTCTCAGAAATTCAAACCAAGGTAACAACTTCATTCCCATTCCCTTATATTAGCAACAAACTGATACATTCCCCCAAGATTTTAGGGATTTCGTTATTACATTCCCCCGAGTGGTATGTCCTGATAAATACCATTTCTATTAGACATGAACAACTTCATTCCCATTCCCTTATATTAGCAACAAACTGATACATTCCCCCGAGATTTTAGGATTTCGTTATTACATTCCCCCGAGTGGTATGTACTGATAAATACCATTTTATCGTTATTACAACTTCTCTGGAAAAAGTGTGCTTGTGGTATACTCATATGTATGTGTGCGTACACATTGACATGTCTAATAGAAAAAATGCTTTGATTTGTCTGTACTATTATATACATCCATGGAATGGTCTAATGTGTCTACTTGTGTGTGTATACACTTAATCCCCCCTGTATTTGAGTTAATCACCCCCTGTATCGTGTATGTCTGGAATGCCCAATAAAAATACACTTTGTCTTTGTCTGTGTTGCTATATGCAACCATAATAACCCCCCGTACCATGTTCACCTGAATGCAAATACCTGATGAAATGCCATAACTGATATCTGTCTATAGTATTACATACATACGTGTTCCGCATGCATCCTGTGTGTATGCATACTTACCCCAGTCCCACCCCCCATATGAGTTATATATACGTTGTAGTTTATATGTACTGTCATCTGTCTGTATGTACTGCTACTTACGACTTTTATTGTTGTTCTTTTGTAACATGGATAATGAGGGGCAAAATGTGAGGGATAAAATCTTTTTTTTCCGTTGGAAAAGCTGAACCTAAGCCTAAAAAATAGGTAGATCTTTTTATACACTTGAACACAAACCACCAACTGAACTCCCTATAAATCAGGATTCATCCATCCCGAAAAAAGGGGGGAGAAACTGAATGAAAACAAAAAAAAATCTGTTAACGGCGTTTGTCTATAGTCGTATATACTAGGGGTAAAAATGTCAAAAAAAATCTAGAAAACAGTTCCTGAAAATGCGGTGGCCACCCTGCAAATTCTGAACATTTGTAGCAAAAAAACAAGAAGGCTTTTTTTTTTTAGCTATTTAGCACAATTCCCCTAAAAACAATTGTTTCAATCCACCCACCAAACACTTAACAAAACCCAAAGCCCAAAGTCCAATTCTACCTACAAACCGTAAATGTCAACATCACTTTCTCCCCCTCTCTCTCAATCTCTTTCTTCCAAACAAAAGTTATCTTCTCCTTCAATCCCTTTCTCTCTCCCTCTACAATTCCTCCCTTTTCTCATCTCTCTCTCATTTCGTTCTCATCTCATTCTCTTAGTCTTTCTTTCAAGCTTTTGGGCATGGTTCACTCTCCTTCTCATTTTCCTTGCTACCCTTAACCACCATCGACATTTCTCTGGCAACCACCTACCATCGTCGTCGTCGCCGGTCTTATGAGACCAAAATTCTTATTGTGCTTCTCTTTCTCCTCAGATTTCAATCGCCTAATTTGTAGCTTTCATCTCCTTGACCCAAAACTCTTTCTCTCTCTTTCTCTCACTCTAGATATATATGTGTGTGTGTTCTATTGATTGAAAAGCTTTAGATATGTGTTGATGTTGGACAAAAATGGGTGTTTTGATTTAGGCAAAAAAAGGGGAAAGCAAAGTTCGGTTAAAAACTGAACCGAAACCGATTGGCTCGATTTTTAACCGAAATCAAAGAAAATGTCGGTTTTCTTGGTTTACAAGACTTCAGAACTGAGATGTTCGTTTTGGTCTTTGGTTTTGGTCAAAATCGGATCGAACCGCACTGTGATCACCCCTATACCTGAGTAACATAAATTATGTTAAGGACCCCACATCAATTATATATATCACTATTTTAAAGGTTGATAGTTCAACCTCCCACTTTATAATTGTTGAACTAAACAAAAACATAACTTATGTTAAGGATCCAACATTCAAAAGATGAATGAAAACCCAAACGAGTATTGAGATGGAACTCCATGTTTATCTAATATATATGGTTCCAGAAGTCCATAAAACCCAAACGAGTATTTGATCAAAAAAAAAAAAGAAAAAAAAAAGAGATTCAATCCAAGAACTCCATATTTATCTAATAACTAGGTTAAGACATTTACTTCTTTTTTATATTGGAGATTTTGAAATCTTCACTCATATATTTTTTTCTTTAATAAAACAAAACCAACCCACATGAAGTACTTGTTAAAGCTTGTTTAAACTTTACATACATATATATATATATTTTCTCTCTCTTAGTTCAACAATCTTTGAGATTGAAATTTTGAATTTTTAACCTCTTGATTGAGAATATATGTAGTCTACGTTGGCTACATGGAATAGATAAATGTATAAGTCAACCCTTGTGCTCCCTACTATGCAGTGGAATATCAATATCTGAATAGGTGTGGACAAAAATCGAAAAGAAGAAAACCCAGAAGAAAGCCATTCAACAAGTAAGCTCCGTTTGCAAATTATTTCGGCCTTTCATGTAGTTTGTCTGAATCAATACACTGCTCTACACCATTCAACAAGTAAACTTTTTGCAAATATTTCAAAGTTGTATTACAACAGAATATGTATACATAATAATATATATTTTATGCAGTAGCAGTGTACGTATTAGGTGTCTTGTCTTATCTTTTCGTTAATACAACTACATTGTATTTGGTAGTTAAATCTCCCAAAATATTCTTCTTGATAATATTATATTAATTTTATTTTAATTTAGATTATTTTTCCAATTATTAATTTCAGAATATATGTTCCTGTTTCAAATGTATAAATTTTATGTCAATTTAGCTATGTTCGGGTTGACTTTTTAATAATAATAATAATATAACATTGAATTTAAACTCTCTTATGATCATCTCAATCTATAGCTAACCAGGTTTTTTTTTTTTTTCAAAAGCTCAATTGTCAGCGATGTATGAGGCTCCACTAAGCCGTCATTGTTAGTTTGTGTCGAGAAGGAGTCCCAGTGTGGGTTTTCTTAAAAGATGATACTTTATTAAAAGTGTAGGTGAGAAACATACAAAAAGCTATATAAAAACCTTCTAATTAAATAATTTCAAAAAAAAAAAAAAAAAAAAACCTTCTAATTAATGGCAATATCAAAAGCGTGATAGTTAGAAAACGCTGTAGAAATGGGGAAGAGAGAGAATGTGGTGATGAGAGAGGTAGATTTTTATTACTTTTTGCAACATCACCTATTAAAAAATTATTAAAATAAATGTTATTTTTTTTAGAAAAATTAAAAATAAATGTTATTTTTTTTAGAAAAATTTAAAATAAATTTTTTTACCATGTAGCTATATAAATTAATATTAGAAAAATTGCGGGTGACAAATTGAACCATATTAATAGCAAATATAGCACCATGTAAAAAAAATTACAAAAATAGCAAAATCTATCAGAGTCTATCTGATAGACTTCGATTATCAGAGTTTATTAGCGATAGACTCTTTTCAATCAGAATCTATCAATCTACTGATCGACTCCGATTATTTAGAGTCTATCAGTGTCTATCACTGATAAACTTTGGTTAATCAAAATCTATCGGTGACTATCACTGACAGGCTCTAATTAATCAAAGTCTATTAGTGATAGTCACTGATAGATTTTGATTAATCCAAGTCTATCAATGATAGACACTGATATTCTTTGAATAATCAGAGTTTATCAGTGATAAAGATAGAATCCGACAACAACTTTTTGGTCTTGTACAATTAATTTTGCTATATTTGCAATTAGTTTGCAACAGTGTTATATTTGCTATTAATTTGGTCCAATTTGTCATCTATGCAACTGCCCCTTAATATTAAATAGATATGTCTATATCCTAGGTCAATATTCTCGTAAAGGGTTAGTCATAGTTATGTTATATCAGGACCAAAAGCCAAGTGAAAATACATTGAGAATAAATGTGTAACATTTTAAAAAATTTAGACTCCGTTTGATAACCATTTGATTTTTTATTTTTGGTTTTCAAAAATTAAGCTTATAATTACTACTCCTACCTAGAAAATTCTTTGTTTTGCTATCTACCTTCTTTCTATGTTTTCAAAAACCAAGTCAAATTTTGAAAACTAAAAAAAAAAGTAGTTTTCAAAAACTTGTTTTTGTTTTTGCAATTTGGTTAAGAATTCAAATGTATCCTCCACAAAGACGGAAACCATCCTTTGAAAATTGAGAGAAAATAAACATAAAACAAGCATAATTTTCAAAAAATCAAATGGTTATCAACCGGGGCTTTGAGGATCAAAGAAATATTTTTTGAAAATTTAAATAAAAAAGTCAAGATTAATTTTAAAAAGTGGAAGATTATACGTATATGACTTTACCTCTCCTTATCAAAATTTCTAGCCTCATCCTAGGGTGGATGAAATTAGAAAGATGAGCTTCCGATGTCTAGACAAACAAGTAAAATAAAACAAAAGTTCCGTCAATTACCGTAAATTTGAAAATAGTTTATGTTGCGGGTGATTACAGACCACCCCAGAATCTAAGAACTAAGCAGGGCAACGCAACACCAACACGAAGGTTTGATCGGGAAGCGGATGCAGGAGGAGAGCGAGCCGAAGGGGATTGGATCGTCTCGACCCAATCTCATGCTCGGCCCACTCGTGTGGGCCGAGTGCGTTCCGCCTCTGTTTGGTCTCTGCTGCCCCAGGCCGTCCCAATTCTACTCGGTTCAACCCTAAATCGTCTCCGAACGTCAAATAAGCCCTAACTAAAGACACATGTATAAATGGGAGTCTCCCACATCCGGGAAGGGGTTCTGAATAAAATACTATTATTGTGTTATGGCATCGAAGTGCAAGCCTACACCACACCGGTGTGCAGAGGTTCTGTATGGTCTTGCAGGTCACGTCTTCCCTGTCTTCAACAAATTTACTGCCGGTGTCACATGAAAGTCAAGTGCATGATAATCTCGATTAAAGACTTAAAGATTGAATCTCTACCCCATATTGTTAAATTAAAATAAAATCATAATTTACATGATTATATATGTCTATTGCTTTGGTAATTAAAAATAAATAAAACAAACGTAAAACAAGTACTAAACGTTGGACCTGAAATAAAAGTTATCAATGTCTTTACTTATTCAACTATATTTAAGTTTGCTAACGGAGTTTCTATTTTATTTTATTTTTTGTTTAGTTCAAACAACATTCGATGATAGGGAGATTCCATCCTGAAGTTGAACTGGGTCAGGTCGGCGCCGGCGACATGGAACTTGACCTTATTGGTAATGGTGACGAGATATAGGACCAGGAGGGAAAACCCAAATAGAACTCCGGCTGAGACGATGGTGCATAAGATCAATTTGCCCGCCATGGTCGATGCTTGTGTTTATCATTGGATGTTGCTCGAGGGTGTTATAATATATATAGCATTGTAATGAAGAAGGGTTTCGTATTTTTGGGTTTGTGTACAAAGATTTTTGTTTGTTGACCGAATCGTAGATTAGATGAGTTTGTGGGAGAGATGATAAAGAAAATGAACAAAATTTAGCTGCATACCGCTCCATAGGGATCCAACAAAATCTTGACAATTAAAACAGGGAGAAACGTAGAAAATGAGAAAACTTTTTTATTTCTCCTAATTGCCAACATTTTAATGTTGCTAC
The DNA here is from genome assembly GCA_036850905.1 of Luffa acutangula. Classification (NCBI taxonomy): domain Eukaryota; kingdom Viridiplantae; phylum Streptophyta; class Magnoliopsida; order Cucurbitales; family Cucurbitaceae; genus Luffa; species Luffa acutangula. The sequence goes on along the minus strand of CM072096.1, from coordinate 49,398,739 downwards.
CTTATATATCCATATGCAATCTAGTTTTTTTTTTTCCTTAAAAATGGGTTAAATCATAAGTTTAAATACAACATGTGAGGTGGAGGATTTGAATTGCGAACCTCTATGTCAGTTGAGTTATGTTCATGTTGACATTAAGAACCTCCTTGGAATGACATTCAAGTGCTTAAAAACATATTTTAAAACTCTCTGTGATTTTAATTTTTATTATGAAATTAAGGAGTGTGATTAATATGACACATATTTGGAGTTATTTTATGGAATATCAATAGAATTTTTAAATAAATATCAAAGGCCTCTCTTCTTTTATGGGATGATATATTATTGTTAATGCAGCCGTTTGGTGGTGTTCTAAATTAATCCAAGTTCTGTCTAAAAAAAAAAATTAATCCAAGTTCTTTTGGTAACTATGATACTTCTACAATAACCCTTAATTAGAAATTTTTTTTCTTCTAGCTTCTCCTTTTGTATTTATCTTCTCCTCTGTCAATGAAGTTTTTTTTTTTTTTCAAAAAATATGGCTGTTGAGTTAAAACATATAAGTCCTCTCCATCTCCAACCTCTAGACACTTATTTGATGTGATAAAAATTCAGTAAAAAAAGACTTCGTAATAGGATCTTTGGTATTATTAAATTCAAGGATGACAATAGAGAGACATGTCGATAACGTTTCCTCCTTTGTTTCAAACTTCTATATACGTATCAAGAATAATAATTTTAAATTCTCATTTACATTTCACCTCTATGAAGTGTGACTAATTCATACACATAATGTAGAACGAAGTAAAGAAGATCTTGAGTTCATCTTCCAAAATCTTTTTTTTTTTTTGGTGGAATCAAAAATCGACGACTACCATAGCAAATGTATAGATATAATTAAGTGCAGCTACCTAGACTTAGTCATGTTGACAACATCTTTAAACGTAAAAGAAAAAATGGTAACCTTCAAGGGTTTGTCATGTGAATGAAACTCTTTTAATTTTCTTTTAAGGAATACATAAAATAGCCAATACAACCTAGGCAGAAAGAACCTTATAACAAAGCTAGTCAACCCAATTTGGATAACAGAGAGAGTCCCATCAAAAAAGTGACTCTTTGGCTAAACTATAAGCAAAACATTAAAAGATTAAGGACCTATGTCCAAATAATGAAACTTTCCAACTAGTCCTACATGTATGTGAGATCATCAAATTGACTTTAAAAAGATCAATCTCATCTTCTTCCAATAGACTTTGGAACACATGACAATCTATGAAAATGTGTTTGAGATCATGAAAATTGGATTTAAAAAGTTCAATAATCCCATCTTCTTCCAAGAGACTTTTTAACACATGACAATCTATGAAAATGGGTAATTTTGTATGTAATTCTTCTCGAATACTTTAATTTACATCCATTATAAGAACGTTTTATTTATCAGTTAAGAGTATGGTTCAACTAGTTAAAGTATTTAATCGTTTGATTTGGTTGAAATGATTATAGTTTTCCTTTAAGAAATTCATGAATGTTGCTAAAAGAGGAAGGAAGGATATATATATATCTCTTGTCATTTGAAGGTATATTTTTCCAATTTTCTAAGTAAGAAAATAGGCCACCTGCAAATAGACATTGTGTTGCTGCCTTGCTGGTGTATTTCTTTATGCAAAGTATTATTTATCTATGATCACTTGCAAATAAATGAAGTCATTTGATTTAAGGAAGAATAGTCATAGTGGACTTGGATTATAAAAATATATATTGCACATAAATTTAAGTGTGAGTGATTATATACCATTATTCCACAAGTGAACTTCTCAACCAATTTAGAAGTCTTTTTTTATTTTTTAAGCTTTAGGTCTTTCTTTTTTCAAATTTTCCTTTTTCAGGCAATAGTTTAATTATAATATCTATGTTTTCTGAAGAGGTACCAGATAACACTCACACTCTTAAATAAAATTCTATTCGAGTATAAATTATTCGAGGAGACTGTCAAATGAGGTTGATAGTTTTACACTATTTGATGTAAGAGAGAGAAATTATAAAAAAAAAAATGTATCTCTATTTTGTATCCAACGGTTATTAGAGAAAAGAAAAACATTAAGACTGTCCAGTGATGTTTTTTTTTTCAGGTAATTATGCCCAGTACTCTATAACATTTTCATGATTCACTTTTTTTTTTTCTTTTTGACATAAACATTCTTTTTCTTAATCCCACACTAATCTATATCATAAAGCAAAATTGGTTAAATTACCCATAAAATGCCTTTTAACTTTTGGACACACATTTTAGTTATACTCTTAAACTTTCAAAAGTTTCATTTTTATCTTGAAATTTTAACTTGTTTCAAATTAATTATCATTTTGACAACTTTTTCGTTAAAATACAGAAAGAAAAAGGATGTGCATGACCCGTGAAAAAAGTAACAAGTTTCAATTATGCTCTTTTAACTTTAAGAAACGTTTCAATTATACTCTTATCATTTCAAAAGTATTTCATTTCAACACCCTAAACCATTTAAATCATTTCTAAATGATCATTTCATTAGCTTCCCCACTTATAATAAGATGAAAAATATGATGTGGTGGTGGGTTAATTAAAAAATAAATAAATCAAAGAGTCTTAGAGTTATATTCATAATGACATTAGACAACCGAGGGCAAGAGAACATATTTGGGGATTACCTCTCATGATAAAAATGATTTGGAACAAAACAAAATTTTTTAAGAGAGTAAGTAGACCATGAAGGATGATGAAATGAGCCTTTGTTACACTACGTCAATTGATGAAACTTAATGTTAGCATACGAATGGATAAGAAGAAGAGACAAACAAAAAAATCTAAGACAATTAATTTTAGGGATCTCATTGTTTTCTCGATAGATCTCTTAAATTTGATGATAAAAATTTTATCTTTCTTTGTTGTTCAAGCTTCTACAGATCCACACTTTCAATCAACCTCACTACTCTTCCATAATCTTTTCACTTATAACATATTCCTCACATGAATCTTTCTCTCTTGACTCATCTCTCTTGACTTTTTTATTGTTCGATTTTTCATAGTCAAAGAAGCATTATTTTTTTTTCTTTTTGACAACACGTGGAGCGGGAGACTCGAGCCACAGACCTCTTGGTCGTTAGTACGAAAGTTTCAGTTGAGTTATGCTCATGTTGGCTCAAAGAAGCATTGTTGATTTTTACTATTGCATGACTTTTATCACATTATATGTGGCTTCCCCACCCATTTCAACTAAAGCTTTATCTTCTAAATCTATTTTCCACTCTAATCGAGACCATGTTGAATTGATTAAATCCTTCAATTTTTCCCCAACATAATACACCCACGTATGACCTTTCTTTTTCCAGCTCTAATTGCAACATTATATTTTCGTCTTCATTTTAAATAGGAGAAGCTAATAAAATAGTTGTTTTCAAATAATTCCAAATGTTAAAGGTTGAAATGAAAATTATGAAATGATAAATAATGTTTAACTGAAAAGCATCTTAAAGTTCAAGCGCATAATTGAAATATGGTCACCTTTGTCAACTCGCATCACTTTTCTATCTTCATTTACACACAAAATTAAAGTTGACTAAAGGTTATTTTTTGAAACAAATTGAAGAGAGTAAAAATGAAACTTTGTAAGTTTTCCAAGCCATTATTGAAACCTACCCAAAAATTAATAAAAGTAATTTAAAATTAATTCTTTTGGGGTTGTTTTGCTCTTTTCTTTTGATCTTATTATTTAATTCAATTTTATGTTATATTAATTATTGTTTGAAGGCTAAACATTTACCAACCTTTTACACTTTACCTCCCCAACAATTAGTTTTCCAACTTTTAACCATAAAACTTTATTAAATCTACAAGTTTCTACAAAATAAATTGGCTTAGTTGAGATTATTTTTTTTATAAGATTTTGTTTTTTTGAATACTTAATAAGATTTTGTTAAAAAGTCATTTTTACTTTATTGAATAAAAATAATCAATCTTAATTTTTTTTTAAAAAAAAAAAGTAATGCAGCCGGATTTCTGGCCGGGGTATTTTATGAATTTAAAGGTAACTATGAAAAAATCTTGTTTTCAGAAGAAAAAACCAAAAAATCTTTCAAAAAAATAATTTATGAAAAATAAATAAATATATAATAAATTTAAAAATTTAAAAATAAAAATAAGAAAACGTTGAAGCCCAGACGAAATTTTGGCCGGGCTTCAAGCAACGCCATGATTCATCGCAATCCCAGATTCCATCGTGTAATTTTTTATTTTATTTATTTTTTTTTCTGAACTCATCTTTTATTCTAGAGGGGAAAATCTTGTAATCGTTATCAAATTTTAATCGAAATTTATTAATCTCAAACATCTTCTTATGCATCTCTCTAGGTTCTTGATTTTTGCTTCTCTTCATGATCTTCAAAAACCAAAAAATTTGAAGGAGTGATAAGAAATCCAACTGGAGTTGAGAGGTAAGATGAGAAAAATACAATGATTGATTCAAAAGGATGAAAGAAAAGAATAAAATTTTCAATTTTAGACTCATCTCAATCTTTAAATAATAAAGGGTAAAATGGTATTTTTCCATACTAATTATAAGTGGAGGGGTGTCCAAAAATACTTTGTTTTTCAAAAGGGGTCTTTTCTCCCAAACCAAGACTTTTGGGGGTTAAAATTTAGAATTACCGAAATATTTTGGTGAAAAAAGTTGTTGAAAATTAAATAAATTGTATTTAATGAAATGAGGACATATAAGTAATTTAACATTCACACTTTTACATACTTACATCACAATCATCATCAAAGGGTCCAGAAAACTAGGGGTGCATATGGGTCGGTTCGGCTCGGTTACTGTGTAAAACCAGAGCCGAACTGACCATTTGGTGATGAAAATATTGAAAACCGCCACCGAATCGGATTTATTCAAAAACCGCAACTTTTGGGGGCTAGTTTTTACAATTACCTCCGGATCCTAGGCTTTTTAATAATTTTGGGCCTTCCCACAAAACCATTTTGGAGAATTACTCTTAGTAACCCTAGTTTCGCTCTTCATAAGGTGTTTAGGAGCAAATATTTCCCTTCTGATTCTTGCATGCATGACCTACATAATTTACTCAAAATAAACTAAAAAAACTATGTACAACGTGTTTATCGGGCGATAGCAGCAAATTGCAGGCTCGAGAGACCTCCTTGACTGAAGAAAGAAGGGAAGAGTGGGGGTAAAGGAGCATGGGTCATATATTTTACAATGAAGTTTTTTGTTCTTACCAAATATCCTTGCTTCTGACCCAAAACAAGTTAAGAAGATAGAGTGAATATAGTGATCTTATTTGATACAAAATTCTAACTCATGACCTCCCAACTCTCTTTAATATGTGAATTTTAATCTACTTTTAATTCATTGTTTCATGGGCAAATTAATTTGAGCGAGACAATGTTCTACAAATAACACCTACAAAAAGCAAAGATTATTTTACTTGTAGATGGCTAATGTTATTTATGGAAGATTAATGAGGTGATTTTTTTTTTAATTTTTTCGACGATATGTGGGAGTAGGAGGATTTAACTACAAACCTATTATATTGGTCATTAGTATAAGTTGTATGTCAATTGAACTATGCTCATGTTGGCAACGAGGTGCATCTCAAAGACATTGAAGATGTCACTTTTGTCGAATAAAAAGTCAAAGAACGCAAGAATTTACTTGAAAAACTCCCAAATCTAAAGAAAAATCATTGACCAACCGAAAAAGAAACTACACTGTTGGAAGTGCGTCCAAAGTCCCGCATTGGCTAGATAAAGGGATGATCATGGGTATATAAGGGAGCACAAGTATCTCCATTGGTATGAGGCCTTTTGGGGTGATCCAAAAACAAAGTCATGAGGGCTTATGCGACAATATCATACCATTGTGGAGATATGTGGGTGCTCGGTAGTCCCTTACATATACTATGTTCAAATTAATATAGTATATATGACCTCTCCTTCTAATATCACGTTAAATCATCAGTCAACCCAAAAGCCTTTTAACTTGTGACAGCTTATTGAAATCGTATAACGATCATTTTGTGAAATGTCCAAAATCCGAACCGAGATTGATTGATATTATTTACGAAATCAATATCCTTGGCTTCCAAGTCTTGGTTCTAACGTTTTCGTCATCGTCAGAATCATGATTTAATGCCCTAATTGTAAAATGCATTTTCCTTTTTCTAAAAAAAAAAGTTTTTCATAGTTGTTAAACGTTGTGTCGTCGTCGTAATTAATCCGACCAAACAAACGCCAAAAATCAAGAAACCAACCCTACTAAAATTTTATTTTATTAATTTTTATACACAATATAAAATAACCAATCGTCAAAATTAAATACAATCAAACATTAAGATAATACCGACAACAACAACAAAAATAAAATAAATTTATTAATCCAACAGGCTGAGAACGGCAGTAAGACCAAGTCAAACGACGAACCAAATCACCAGTAATCAATATCACAGCCGGTGGACTGAAACAACGATGGAACTGAACTTCCCCCGGAACTCAACGGAACTTTGAACTCACAATTCACCTTCGGCTTAAGCTTCCCGATCCTAACAGCGCCGAACTTCAACCTAATTCGAAGATTAAGATCTACGTCGATATCGTAAACGCCGGCGAGTTTCTCGGCGTTGAACTCCGTCAGCCCCTGGCCGGCGAGGAGGAGGAGCTGCTGGCCGGCGAAAGCGGGGCTGAGGACGGAAGTGGTCTTGTGGCCTTGGTAGAACGGCGGCAGCCACTGGGTCTGCAGCCGTTGGCCTTTGTAAACGGCGGCGGCCTCGATGGAGTCGTAGTACACTCCGATTCGCCTGTTGGGGTTTCTGACGGTGATGTTGAGAGCCAAGTTGTACTGGAGCTGGTTGCCGGTGAGATTGAATTGGGTGAGATTAGCGTCGGTGACGTGGAATTTAACCTTATTTGGACGGAATATGAGCCATAAGATCAACACGGCGAGACCAATAACGACGATGATGGCGATGAGGATCTTGAGAAAGGTGCCGAACCAGCCGCAGCCGCAGCTGCAGCCACGGCGGCCGTGGTGGTGGCCATGGCGGTGGTAGGTGTGCTGCGGCGGCGGAGGGACGGTGGGGCTGTAGTAGGCGCCGTTCAAGTGGGGTTGTTGCTTGCCGGACATTTTTGTAGAGAGAGAAAATTGGATTATTACGAAGAGGAGAGAGAATTGGATGAAATTGGAGAAAAGATGGGATTTTTATAAGGAGAGAAAAAGTGGGAGTTTGCCGAATTGGCGTTTTGGGGAAAAATCATTGATTGGAATTCGTGGGAATTGTTTTCCATTGGCATTCGACAGTGGAAAGAGGACAAAGATTTTGTTTTTCTTACTTTGCTGACGCAATAAATGAAGCCGTTGACTTCTATTTGAGAATTTAATCCATATGATTAGAAGTTCAATCATGACCTCAATGTGTAACTGTTTTGCTTGTAGATGTAGGTCAATTGGTAAACGGTTCATTTTCGAGGAAATTTCGTGAATTGAAACTAGGGGCGGGGATTAAGTAGGTTTGTTTGGTTTTAGTTTGGGTTTTAGTTTTAATTATTATTATTAAAATGACTAAATTATAAAAAATATCTTTGAACTATGGGGTTTGTTTCAAAAATGTCCTTGAACTTTTAAAAGTTTCAAAAATACTCTTGAACTTTGAAAAATGTTTCAAAAGTACCCTTGTCGTTAATTTTGGATGGAAACCATTAAAGTTTGAGTTTCAAAAATACCCTTGTTACTTTAAAAAAAAATTCAAAAATACCCTTATTGAAAAATGTTTTTTTTTTCCTTCTGACTTTTGTTTTGTTCTTGAAATTCTACATGTGCTTGACTTCACTTGTTGGTAGCCTTTTCAATATTATTTTCTCACCAACTATTACCCCATTAGCTTTGTCTATATTACTTTTACGAAAAATAAATGAAACTATTGTTGTATACGGATTTTAACAATTCTTAAATATCAATAAGAAAGAAATCATATATAAAACTTTTGACTGATTAATCTTATAAATTGGACCAAACATGTGCTTGACTTCATTTGTTGGTAGTCTTTTCAATATTATTTTCTCACCAACTATTACCCCATTAGCTTTGTCTATATTCCTTTTACGAAAAATAAATGAAACTATTGTTGTATACGGATTTTAACAATTCTTAAATATATATCAATAAGAACTAAATTGGACCAAACCCACAATCTTATAAACATTTCTTCTTTTGTGTGTATTCTTCTGTCTGTGTGTGACCAAACCCACAATCTTATAAACATTTCTTCGGGTGTGTGTGTGTGGCGCGCGCGCGTGTGTGCGCGGCCTGCGCGTGCGTGCGTGCGTGCATAAACCCTAAACCCACAATCTTATAAACATTTCTTCGTGTGTGCGTGCGTGCCTAAACCCTAAACCAACAATCTTATAAACATTTCTTCGTGTGTGTGTGTGTGTGTGTCGCGCGCGCGCGCTTTTTAAAAGAGAAAACTGCGTGCGTGCCTAAACCCTAAAAGAGAAAACTCCGGCGCTCGCGTGCGTGCCTAAACCATAAACCCTAAACCCACAATCTTATAAACATTTCTTGTGTGTGGCGCGCGCGTGTGTGTGTGACCAAACCCACAATCTTATAAACATTTCTTCTTTTGTGTGTATTCTTCTATTTGTGTGTGACCAAACCCACAATCTTATAAACATTTCTTCGTGTGTGTGTGTGCGCGCGCGTGCGTGCGTGCATAAACCCTAAATCCTAAACCCTAAACCCACAATCTTATAAACATTTCTTCGTGTGTGCGTGCGTGCCTAAACCCTAATCTTATAAACATTTCTTCGCGTGTGTGTGTGTGTCGCGCGCGCGCGCTTTTTAAAAGAGAAAACTGCGTGCGTGCCTAAACCCTAAAAGAGAAAACTCCGCGCGCGCCTAAACCATAAACCCTAAACCCACAATCTTATAAACATTTCTTGTGTGTGTGTGTGTGAGCGCGCGCGCGTGCGTGCGTGCACGCGCTCGATTTCAAAGTCTGTTTTTATCTGGTATTGAGTTGCACACAATCTTTATAAGCAAAGTTTTGCATTAATTTTCATGGAGAAAAAATTTACGGTGAGAGAGGAAGAAAAAAGAAGAATCATTTTTCAACAAGGGTATTTTTGAATTTTTTTTTTAAGTTCAAGGGTATTTTTGAAACTCATACTTTAACGGTTTCCATCCAAAATTAACAACAAGGGTATTTTTGAAACATTCTTCAAAGTTCAGGGGTATTTTTGAAACTTTTTAAAATTCAGGGGTATTTTTGAAACAAACCCCATAGTTGAGGGGCGTTTTTTTATAATTTAACCTATTAAAATTCGACTTTTGATTAAGAAAAGAAAGTAAATTAAATTTCGAAATTGGTTCCGTGAAATATTGGATTGATTGAAATTATAAAAGACGATAGAAAGAATTTATGAAACTCGATTAATTGGCTAAGTTTTGGTTTTATAGAATGGATTATGACTAACATATATTTCGGTGGATTTCATAATTTGTTTTTAAATTAATATCCGCTCAAACTAGGGATGAGTTTGAGAGAGTTAATTAGCACACACATTACTTACTTTTAAGGGTTAGTTTGAATGAGTTTTGGTACATATAGTTGACATTTTAGGTGTTTTTTTTTTTTTTTTGGTTACTTTAGCAACAAGGAATGCATCTTATTCAGGTATATGAGCTACTTAGGAGTCAAAAGCGCTAGTTTAGGAGTAATTTGATGGTGAATTATACCTGTTTAGTTCACTTTAAACCCACATTATTGATTAGTTACCCACCAAAAATGCAATTTGACAAGTATTTTAAAATTTTTTTTTTAAGTTTTAATTTATTTGAAGGTTCATTATCATAGGGAATTGTCAAAGAATTAGACGAAGACAAAAGAGGAAGCTTTTCTGACGAAGTTTAGGGTGTTATATATTAATAATCTTATTGTTTTGAACATATATTTTGTATGAATTTAATTAATTTATAAATGCAAGGTAAAAAAATTGGAGCTCATGTAAATCTATAATTATGGTCACACATATTTATTTACCACTTTACATTACAGGATTCTTTTGACACACTTTCTCCCCACGTATGAAATCGCGTCAATAATAGTACAATTTCCTAACGTCAAAAAAATAGAGTCGGTAGAGATTTAATTCAACCAACGTTAAAAAGGGGAGTCGAAAGAAGACCTTTCTGTCGACGCACATTTGCACAAGCATCAGTAGAAAGCAACTCTTATTATGGGTATTAGGCCATTGGGCCGTAATATGGAGGATACTAAGGTCATGGACCAGCCCACATCTCAGGAGGACAGATTACCCTCATTCCAGAAGGATCGAATAACCAATTCTGCTATCAAATAGAATTTCGGTTATTATTATTAGTCAATGATTGCCTTCCATCTGTCTCTCCATTTTGTTAATTCTATTATTCTTTATTGTTTATTATTTTGGGCCCTTGTGTATATAAGTGTATCCCTCCTGATTATTTGGTGAATGAGAATTGAGTATTATCTCGCCTGAATCTTCTCTCATTTTTCTGTTTCCATTACTTCTGTTATATCCTCTGCCATAACCACTGTATCCATTTGATCTGTTGTTATTGTTGTTGTTGCCGCTCCCTTGAGGTTTCTGATTGTCATTGTCTCTGACATGTGCCATATTTACGGATGCCCCCTGTCCAAGTGACAAAGGACTCTTTAGACTGTTCTGAAGGTCAAATCGTTTCTCAAATACAAGCAGCTCGTCCCGCATTTCGGACCAACTGATACCTGTCCTCCCTTGAATCATAGCCACCACTGGATTGAACTCTTCATCCAGTCCAAGAAGAACCTATGGAATCAGAGATTGAGTACTCACCGGGCTCCCAGCTTGCTCAAGGTTATCTGCATGGTTTTTCATCAGTCGCAAATAATCAGACATCTTCAGATTACCTTTCCTTGATTGCTGGAACATTTGGCGAAGATAGTCCTCTTCTGCCCATTATCTGCATGGTTTTTCATAAGTCACAAATAATCAAACATCTTCAGATTACCTTTCCTTGATTGCTGGAACATTTGGCGAAGATAGTCCTCTTCTGCCCATTATCTACATGGTTTTTCATAAGTCACAAATAATCAGACATCTTCAGATTACCTTTCCTTGATTTCCGGAACACTTGGCGAAGATAGTCCTCTTTTTCCCTCTATTGAACACCATAAAGTTCTTGTACCGCTGACCACAGTTCTTGAGCATTTTCGCATCCCATCACTTGGGTAGCAATCTCAGCTGTCATAGAGTTATACAACCAGCCAAACAAAAGTTGATCTATGGCTAACCACGACTCATATAAAGGATTTACCTCTTGGGTAGGTAGGGATTCTGTTGCTGCACTTGCAACAGCCTCAGAGCTTGACACTCCTGCTCCAGCTTGTGATGAACCAGGATTGGTTCTTCCGACAGCAGCTTGAATGAACTTTGCTGGGCACGGTTTTTCTCCGGTCAAATGACCTTCTAGCTTGTAGCTCCTAAGAATTGTCAGTGTAATGACCAGACTAAAGAGGGGATAAAAACGTACAAAGGAGTCGCTACCACATGCATGAGTACGGAAAACTTTGTAAACTTTAAAGCGGAAGATAATGATCATGTTTTTCATATAATTCAAATAGGGCCCAAAACATAAATGAGTTTCTAAAACAAATAACGAAATGAAAGCATATGAATGAATCCAGAATGAAAACAAAGAAAACAATCGTTTAAAACTAAGGTTCAACAAGAAACTAATATTAGAATGAAAAGAATTGGATTCCTAAGGAAAATGACAAAATTTGCAGCTGCAGTCCCATAGCCAGCCAAGCCACAACTCTCGCCGATCGCCAACGCTCTCAAGTACCACCTGAAAAAGAAAGATATGTAGCATGGGTGAGTATATAAGAATATACTCAGTAAGTAGCCCACTTAAGGGTCGAAACTGAAATCAGGAGATCTATAACTTGAAACTAAGTTCTTGAACTTCTGGGTCTTAGCGACATAGGGACCTAACTGGAATGACATCTGGGTTTCTAACCCTAGGGCCACAGCTGATCACATAAACATGCTCTGTCTAGGGTGTTAACCTATCCCTAACCTGTGCCAACTAGAGTGTTGTGTGGGTCAGTCGGTTAAGGTAAGTAAACTAGAGACTAGCTGGCCACCTCTAGCAGAACTACACCTATCCCAACACAACACCCTTGAATATAAAGATAAAAGTACGGTGGAGCAACTGACGCATGTAAACATGCCTGGTGCCAAATGGCGCACGAACAACGTGCTTGATCATAAGCTCAACACCGTCCTAAATTGAGAGAGGACACGCTAGCGTGCCTGAAACTGAGCTCTAACAGTCAACTAATAGAACACACGTAAACGTGCCTGGTAACTAAGTTCTATCAGTCCTGAGATGGGGAAGGAACACACTCTAGCTATGTAAGACTTAAGGAATCTAATAAGTCTTCCTGAGGCCCTAAAACGGAGATGAGGTCCCTATTCTAGTCTTTCCTTGAAGACACTTCTGATCCCTAAACCACTCGTATGCTGCCGAAATTTCGGTAGCATAACGGCATACACATAGGGAACCCAAAATTTTTCTATTCACCTGAAAGGAAAAATAAACACTTCTAGGATCTCCATTATCCAACCACAAGCCATAAGGCACTACAAATTACCAAAACCCAGAGCGAGATGGACCTCGCATCCAGAACCACTCAAATATGCAGAACCATCAAACCATACGATCAAAACAACTAATAACTACAAATCCACCCCGAACAGTATCAGACATGCCAAAGGAAACTCCGCTTTCATGCCACGACATATTTTACCATGCAGTACTATTAAACGCATAGGAATCCAAAACGAGTTCAAGGCTCACAATTTAAACTCATGCTAGCATGCCAACATCTCAAAGAACTAGTTCAAAACCTCGGCTAAGCATTTATCAAATCCAATAACACGCAATAGGGACTAAACTTGCAATAAAATCCACTAACACGCAATAGGGACTAAACTTGCAATAAAATCCACTAACACGCAATAGGGACTAAACTTGCAATAAAATCCAATAGCTACTTACCTTAGATAGGAAACTTGCTCGACAACACAGTAGAGTGTTCCTTAGCTACCAAGCCCCTATCCAATTCAACTAAGAACCGAATGAAGCTTGCTGTCCGGGTTCACAATTTCGCTCCAAAACGACGATTAAGGTTCCAAACGCGAAAAATACCTTGGAAACAATTATCACAATTAATGGGTAAGCCCCTAACACCAATAACCAACGAAACTCAAGCTTAAAATGCTTACTCACTACTGATGATGCTCCAAGACACTGAAACTCGAAGACCCACAGCGAGAACCGCCGAAAATGAAGCAAAACGCTTGCTAAATGGAAAGGAAAGTGAATGGGTAAATGTTTAAATGCTTCAACCAACCAAAACAAACCTCACTCCAACTTACCCATGTCGGAAACTCACCTAAAATCACCGGAAAGTGCAGGAAACGTCCTTGAACAGCTGCTGGTCGCGGCTAATGGTGCTGTCGCTGGAAAAACTGCTACTCGATCACACCCACGCTGCTACAACAAGGCTAGGAGTGAGAGATCGACAAGGGAGAAGATGTTTTCGCACGAGAACATAACCAATCGAATAAAATGAAATGGAAGGACTCACCTGCTCCTCGAAAACCCACCCACGCCGCTCCGTGTCGCTCACGTCGCCGGAGGTTACCGAACGGAGAAGAGAGGCGCGCGACTCTGCTGGGGGACGATTCATGACTTGGGCGAAAAAAAAAGAAGAAGAACAAGATGGGAGAAGGTTGGCGGCTAAAAGACCCACGGCTGCAAGGAGAAGAAGAAGAAAACGCACAAGGAGAAGGGGTCCTTGGCTGCCGCAACACACGTGAAGGTAGGGGAAAAGTGAAGGCTGAAAGAAAATTTATAAATTGGTTAGGGTTAGGTCTCACTCCAATTTAAATCAATTTACAAAAATACCCTCCCTTCACAATACCTTTAGGGGGTGTTTGGGGCACTGAATAGGTTATAATAACCCTCATTATTATAACCTATTCAATGTTTGGGGCACCAACAAAAATAATTGGTGAGGTGGGTTATTTTAACCCTCGATTATTTTATCCATTTTCTACAGTAACCATTATTCAACCCACTACAGTAACTATCTCCTTACTTCTTCCATGCGACTCCTTGACTTTTCCGACGACCGCCGGCCGCCGTCAGCCGGCGAAGTTTCCGACGAATTTTCCGACGACCGCCGACGACTTTTCCGACGGTCGCCGATGACTTTTCCGGCCACCAATTTTTTTTTTCCATATTTCTTCTCAATTTCATTTTGAAAAATATAAAAAATAAAAATAAAGAAAAAAACATCAAAGGTTGCCGGAAAAGTCGTTGACAACATCGAAGGTTAATCAACTTAAAAAAAACATTCAAACGAAATTATATTTACCATACTCAAGTTTATTTCAAATGATTTTATTGATAAAAAAAAAAAAAAAAAACTAATATGATTTTTGAACTAAACATTTACAATTTTTATTTTTGCAAAACTAAAAGTTAACTAATATGATTTTTCTATACCAAAACCTAAACTTTTTGCTTTGTAACAAAAAAAAAAAAAAACATAGCCCTAAATCAAATCAAAGTGTTGTATATCATAAAAAAAAAAAAAAAAAAAAAAAAAAAAAAAAACTAGAAAAAGAAAACAGTCAGTTTGAACCTTTGATTCAGAACCTCATGTTAAAACAGATCAACATTCCAAACACAGATTATTTTATCCCAGATTAAAATAATCTACACCCCAAACACAGATTATTTTATCCCAGACTATAATAATCTGCACCCCAAACACAGATTATTATAACCCTCAGATTATTATAATTGCCAGATTATTATAACCACCAGATATTATAACCAATTCAGCGCCCCAAACAGCCCCTTAGTGCAGACGTTACAGGCAAGGCAAGATTCTTCCACATAAGAAAGTTTCCACAGTCTAATTTAATAGATGTAACCTGATTTAGTAGCTGATTGAGTGGCGGGCTGCTGAAATTTGTTCTGATGGTGGCGGCGGAATTCATGGCTGAATTGACGCTGGTCATTGTTGAGGCTCTGATACCAAATCAGGATATAACAGAAAAATGGGAGAAGATTCAAGCTAGATAATACTCAATTCTCATTCACCAAATAATCAGGAGGGATACACTTATATACACAAGGGCCCAAAATAATAAAGAATAATAGAATTGACAAAACGGAGAGACAGAAGGAAGGCAATCATTGACTAATAATAATAACTGAAATTCTATTTGATAGCAGAATTGGTTATTTGATCCTTCTGAAATGAGGGTGATCTGTCCTCCTGAGATATGGGTTGGTCCATGACCTTAGTATCTTCCATATTACGGCCCAATGGCCTAATACCCATAATAACTCTCTCGATGTCCTTTTCAAAGGCATAGAGAGAGGTCGAGGATTTATCATTCTACCGATGCCATTAGAAAGACCCTCTATCAACGTTGTTAGACCATACCTAAATTTTGATTTAAGATAAAAGGTCTACCAAAGCCTATTAGGAGTATTCCAATAAATACAAGGTTGAATGATAAACTAATTTGGCACTTTGATAAAACTGGAAAGTTCACGGTTAAAACTGGATACAATCTTTATATGAAAATTAAAATTGATGGAATATCTTCTAACTCTAATATTCTTAGTAGTTTTTGGAGGAATATCTAGAACCTCAAAGTCCCAGCTAAGATCAAGCACTTTTGTTGGAGGGCCCTTAAGGAATCTATTCCTAACAATGCTAACCTAAATTACAGGGGTATTAATGTTTCTACTCAATGCTCGATTTGCAAATTTCAAATTGAGAATACAGATCACTGTTTATTTGAATGCCCTAGAGCTAGAGAGATTTAGAAACTAACTTTCAATAACATTTTTCTAGAGGAGGATTTCCATGGATGCTTTGCAGATAGATGGATGAAGATAAGCGAGCAAACCCCTTGAAAGATCTCAGCCTTGTAGCGGTCACCTGCTGGTCTATCTGGACAGACAAAAATAAAATGGTTCGTGGTGAGCCTGTGCCTCCCATTCAATTCAAACGAAGATGGATTAAAGATTACCTTGAGGCCTTTTGGCAAGCGAATTCCAGAGTTTCTAGGTCGAGTTCTGTTGACATTAGCTCAAATTTCTCAACTAACCATAGAGAATGTTGGTCCCTCCGATTGATGGCTACTGAAAATTAAATTCGCATGCGGCTTGTTCCCCTTCGTCCTCTGCAACAGGATTGGGAATTTTGATCAGAGACAAGAACAGAAAAATCATGGCTGCTTCTTCGATTTACTTGGACATTTCATCGAATCCTCTCATGGAGGAGCTTAGAGCGATCGTTGAAGGATTGAATAATCTCGCTCTCTCGAGAGGTTGCTTGAAGATCAAAGTCGAATATGATTCCCAAATGGCAATTAATTCCATTGCCAGAAAATCTGTGGTTTGGAGTGAAGTGGAGGCATTAGTCAAAGACATCCGGAGGCTGGTGGATTTGTTTAGTGATATTGATTTTAGCCATGTCCCTAGAAATTGCAATAGAGCTGCTGATTTTTTAGCAAAAAAATGCATGTATGGTGATGGATTCTGAGTGCTGGGTGGATCATTTTCCAGTTGGTTGTGTAATTTGGTCATTAATGACCTTTTTTTCTCCTGCCCTTGTGGCGTAATATAGGTATTTTTTTTCAAAAAAAAAAAAACAATTCGACTTAGATTGACAAGGATACTCTCAAGGTTAATGGATTCAAAAGAGTGAAAAGTGACCGTGAGAGAGAAAAAAGAATAAAAATTTTCACCTAATAAAATTTAACTATAAACTTATTAAAAAATTCCACATCATTTAAAATTTTAAATGTCAACCAAGACTAAGTCAAAACTTAATTTCCACGTCACATTTCTATTAGGTCCAACAAATGGTCAAAGTAAAGCTATTTCCTAAAATTAAAGTAATATGGTGTATTTTATAATAGAATGAATTAAGGGTCAAATGTATTAATAACATCCATTTTCAAGATCCTAAAATTGAATTTATTTTTTCCATCGTAGGGATGGCAACAATCCTCGTGGGGTTCGGTCCCCACGGGACCCCGTCCCAAACAAGGTAGGAAATCTTCGGTTTGATATCGGGTAAGGGGTCAAATGAGGGATTCTTTTTGGGCCTCCGATCGGGGATTGGGATGGTATCCCTGTCCTATCCTCGACTCTGAATCCGTCCCGAATAATTTTTATTTAATTTTTAAAAAATATATAATATATATTATAATTATTTACATAATAATATTATTCTTATATTATATTATAATACTAATAACATTTTATAAAGTTTTTTTTTTAATTCATAAGTTTTGGTTTATTGTATTGTTTAGTTTATATTTTTCTTTTTCTTTTTCTTTTTCTATTTAATTTAGGTGTTTAAATTTATAATAAAAAATGTTTAATATTTTAAAAATTAATTATTTAAATAAGTAAATAATTATAATCCTGACTTTAATATAAAAAGTATATATAATTTTAATATATTTCTTAATTTTTAATTAATTTTTGTTAAAAAATAATTTTAAAAAGAATTTAAAAAACAGATACTTTTCTCCGTGGGGATTCCCCAACACCGACCCTGACTCACCGAAACGGGAAATGGGGCGGGGATGGGGATGAAAAATCCCCATGGGGATAGGGATGGGGAGTGCATCCCCAACCCTCCCCATTCTCGACCTGCCCCATTGTCATCCCTAGGAATACTGAAACCAACTTTTATCTTTATCTATCCTTAGGGTAAAATTTTTAAAAACAAAACTAATTTAAAAATAAATATAGAAAATACTACATTAAAAAACACAAAACTAAAATATTAATCTATACCATAATAATCAACTAACCAGCCAAAAGAATGGAGAATCCTTTAATCAAAATACCAAAAAGAAAGACAACAGTAATTAAAAAAATTAATCAAATTCAAAAGAATAGCTATCAAAACATCTATTTCTTTGCTCAAATTGGAAGTTTATTTCATTAAAAAAATGGAATAACACTTAAAAAAAAAAAAAATAGAATAACAATAAGAATCAAAATAGCAATACACAAATGGAATCAATTAACCCTAACACCTCAAAAATCGAAATCGCAAGCAGTATTGGGAAAGAAAATAAACGACTGTGGACCATCCATCAATTGAACCTTCAATCCACAGTACACCTTCGGCTTCAACTTCAACACCACCTGCCCGGACTTCATTCTCAATCCAAAAGACAACATCACATCAATCGGGTATCTGCCCAAACTCTTCTCCGCGTTGAACTCAACCATTTCATCGCCGCCGAGAACCACCAGCCGCTGGCCCTCGAAGATATCGGAGCTGAGGACGGCGGTGCTCTCGCTGTCTTGGAAGAACGCCGGCAGCCGGTGGGTCTCAAGCCTCCGTTTCTTATAAACCACAGACATTTCGCCGAAGTCGTAGTAGACTCGGTACCGCTTGTTGGGGTTTCGAATGGTAATGTTGAGAGCCAATTTGTAATACAGCTGATTGTTAGTGATGTTGAATTGGGTCAGTTCGGCCCTGCTCACGTTGAACTTGAGCTCATTTGGACGGTACACGAGCCCTAATATCAGAAATAGAATACCGACCACCACGATGAAACCGACCGCCACCTTCAAAATGGTGCAGAGGATGCGGCGGCCGCGGCGGGTTTTTGACGGCGGAGGCACGGCGGGGCCGTAGAAGTTGCTGTTCAGATAGGGCTGTCTGTCGGCCATGGCAGAGGAAAATGAAATGAATGATATATATGATGAGAGAATTTCTAAGGCAATGTGATTTGATTTGGGGATTGGAAGGTGATTTATATATATAGTGAAGAAAGATGGCGGATTCAAAGCCAACTTGGAAATTTTAGTTGTGAATATCACAACTTGTTGTTTTTATATTAAGAGATATTTTCTTTTAAGATAAAGTTTTGGGGTTTGAACACATGGTATAATAGAACAATTCACATCAACCTCCTACATTGGTATTATATTTTCTTTTTAGTTTAGTGATACTATATTGACTTTGAAAAATGAACAGTTGAAACGTGTCAAGAGTCTTTTAAAATTGAAGCATCCATAACATGCAATAACGTCAAAAGATATTAATGGGGTAATGTTTGGTTTCAATAAATTAGAAAATGTTCTTTTCATTTTTATTTATTTTGTTATTATTGGACATGTTAGTGAGATACAAATTCTTTAATAATAGCCATTGTTACGATGTAGGTGATTTCTGGACCACCCCAAGACTAAGCAGGACAACATAGCATCAGCCTAAAAAGACAATCTGAAAACGGACTCTGGAGGAGAAACAAGCCAGAGGGTCGGGCTTGGCCCTACCCATATGAAGACTCTAGAAAAAAATGGAATAGTCAACGCCAGCAATTGGAAGACGCGAGATAAATATTTCCCCAATGGGCTGATAAATGTAACGTCTAACTGAACAACTGGTTGATTGAAACTTCCTAAGTTTTTCATATATATTTATTTGAATAAATAAATAAATGGTACATGGTTTTTTTTTTAAAAAAAATAATAATAAATAAGAGGGCTGGTTTTGAAATTGTCCTTTTGGAAGGGCTGCTTCATGAGCTAAAACAAAATTGGAGGATAATATTAACGGTTGAAAACAGAGATTCAAACACAAAAACAGTCAAGAAAAAGCAGAAGCGTACACGGTTGGCTTAAAGTTTCAAACTTTATAGAATAGACGATGATTCTCAATCTCACCTTTCATTTTTCACTTTCTAATTTCTTCTCTTTGTTGATATTAATTTTCTTCTCCAACACTGTTTGTTCAGGTTTGTTTTCGTTCCTTTTTGTTGTATTTTTCTCTTCTAGTTTTTGCTTCTTTCTTCTCTTTTCCTTAATCTTGATTAATACACAAAACTTGGTTGACAAAAGTTTCTGATTTATTCGTCCAATTAGCTATTGAATTTGATTGAAGGCTGAAAATGGTGATTTCTGATGTGATGGAATTATACTCTGTGATGGGTTTAATAATTTAGCATTATTTGATGGGTTGCTCTCAAAGCCAAAGTCATTGTTCCATCTTTATGTTTTCTCTTGGGATTTCTTGTTTTCCCCTTTTGTGATTTCTTTTCTTTTTCCTGTTTAAACCCTACAATAAATTTTTCTCAATTCTCTGTGCACATGAGAGAAGCCTCCTTTTTGTTTTTCCTGGTTGGGAATTGGAGAGTGTGGCCAAAATCCTACATTGACTAGATAAATGGATGATCATATCTAAGTATCTCCATTGGTATGAGGCCTTTGGGTGAAACCAAAAACAAAAGCAGGAGGGTTTATTCATAAAGTGGACAATATCGAAGATTTTTGTCATGTCCTCGTTGTTTCTTGTTGTTCTTTCTCTCTCTCATTTTCTTGACATAATTTTTGTGGATTAAATATTGTTTTGTTTCAGTTTAGTAAATGGTTATTTAATTTTATGATTATACCAAAATCGATAGAAATGTCAATGAAAATATCGATAAAATGGTGATGTCAATGGAGATTTTTGAAAAAACATAAAAACAAAACACACAATAAATATTTAAATTAATAATTAAATATTTTACACCTTTCAAATCAATTAAAATACTAACTATATTAATATTATATTCATATTAGTTACATTTTATTACTTTTTATATATATTTCATCAATTTTTATATGGTATAAGGAAAATGTATTCATCCTTTATTATCCTAATGTCAAACTCATGAACATGTGAAAATATTAATGGAAATATCAACATGTCCATGAAAATTTAATACCATGGAATTACATAGCTCGCACTAAAGTATATAGTTTTTTAATTAGAATGCAAAAATTAAGTTTTAAATTTAGTTTTCATTTGATTTAGGGGTAGATTTAGAAAACTAATGATATTTTATCCGGGTATTATATATTTTTTAATCGAAATTTTTTATTATTTATTTTTCAAAGATGATTAAATGCTTAAAAAAAAGAAAGAATTTATTTATATTTTTTTAATTAAAATATCAAATAGTGAAAATAGGAAATTTTGAATTTATTGTCATATATGGTTAACTCAATTACGATAATAATAGGAATATTATTAAGATTAAATTTTTATTTATTTATTTATTTTGTTAAAATCGATGTTGAACCTAGCAAAAATTGAAAAGAAAGTCAAAAATTGCGACACGTGTAAGTTTATGGTACAATATGATGAAATAGATGATTGAGGAATGAAAATTATTACACATTGTCAAGTAATTTAAAGGTAAAATTGTCAAAGCAAGCTTAGTAATGGTAATTGGCATGTACATCGACCATGAGGTCAAAGGTTCGAATCTCCCACCCCAAATGTTGATGTACTAAAAAAAAATTAAGGTAAAATTTGATTTTTTTTAATCCTAATTAAAATATCTATCAAAAACTAATTTACATAAGAAAATAGTAAAAAACAACAATTATAATAAAAAATATATATATAATTTATTTTATATTTATTTTAAATAAAATCCTGATTTCAATCATTAATAATTATTAAAAATAATTAAATTTTTTTCATTTTCAAAATTTTGGGTAAAAGTGGTAGTGCCTCAAAAGGTCCCTTTGGTCCCTAGTTAGAATTTTATTTAAATTGTTTATACCCTAGTGTTGTAGATATGGTAGAATTAGTTGATGTAATGGTGCAAGAGAATTATGGAAACTATAAAATGTTATGTCACGACTTTTCTATCTTCATACAAATTTACCCATCTTCAAACAAAATACAGTTGATGTATTGTAGAATTTTATTTAAATTGTTTATACCCTAAGTGTTGCAGGTCATGTCTTCCCCCTCCTCAAACAAATTTATCGTTTCGAATTTTGGTATCAACAAAATCTATAATTTTTTGCTGCTAAAATTAAATTGGTTTTAATTATATTTTAGAATGTAATGAGAATCGTCCTTTTTAAATTTTATATTTATTTTATTCTCTCTTTGTATAAAGTTACTTGAGGATTAACATATTTTAAAATTTTGCTTCAAAACATAAACCATAACTTTCTTTTTTCTTTTTCAATTTGATTAATAATATTTTTTTTCTTCATAAATATGAGGTGAGAGATCAACCTCTAAATATAGAAAGAGTCAATATCTTAACCACTAAGCTATGAACACCATCCAATAACATCTCTTAAAAATTATAGATTTTGATCTCCATGTACTATTAAAAAATTTCACATGTTTCTCTACGAAATCCATATTTTTAAAATAACGAAAATCAAATCCATTAGAAAATATACAAAACTATAGTATTTAATTATTTATACCAAAATAATAAACAACCAGCTAAAAAAACGCAGAGAGTATATCAACATAGAAACAAAAACAATAAAAAAATAATCAAAATACAATATCAAAACTAAAGAACAAATCCAAATATGTATAGAGTTGACTCAGTCAAAAAAATCCGCAAAGAGTTGACTCAGTCAAAACACCGGAAGAAGCCAATCAGAAATCGAAATCGCAGCGAGTGGTCTGAAAGAAAGTGACGGAGTTGGCATTTGACTTCAATGGAACCTTCAATTCACAGTTGACCTTGGGCCTGAACTTCCCGAACCTAACGGCGCCGAACTTCAACCTCCACCGGAGACGCAACTTCACGTCGACGTCGTAGGCGCCGGCAAGTGTCTCCCCGTTGAACTCTGAAAGCTCCTCGCCGGCGAGCAGGACCAGCTGCTGGCTGTTGAAGTTGGGGCTGAGGACGGTGGTGGTCTTGTGGCCTTGGTAGAAGGGCGGCAGCCACTGGGATTCGAGCCTCTGGTTTTTGTAAAAGGGGGAGGCTTCGATTGCATCGTAGTACACTCCGATTCGCTTGTTGGGGTTTCTGATGGTGAGGTTTAGAGCGAGGTTGTAATGGAGCTGGTTGCCGGTGAAGTTGAATCGGGTGAGTTCGGCGCCGGTGACGTCGAACGTGAGCTTATTGGGACGGAATACGAGCCATAAGATCAAGACGGCGAGACCAACCACCACGACTATGCCAATTACGAGCTTGAGAATGGTGCTGAGGAGGCAGCAGGCGCAGCCGCGGCCGTGGCCGGGGCGGTGGTAGGTCTTCGCCGGAGGAGGGACGGCGGGGCCATAGAAGGCGCCGTTCAAGTGGGATTGTTTGTCTGCCATGATCAGAAAGAACGAGGAACGATTATCAAATATTTGCAGAAAAAAAGAGAATTTTGGAAGTGAAATGAAAAATGATGTGAGAAATGGAAGCTGAAGATTTTGATATAAATAGTGAGGGAAGTCGGCGTTATACGCGTCGTGGAAGTTCTGCAGGAACTTTCTCAATAATATATTTTGTATTTCTTTTCAAAATTCTCTTTGAAAGGTAAGACTATTTAGACGTTATTTGGGTGTTTTGTTTTCTTTAGTCGTTGTCAATTAGATATTTTTTATGCCATAAATTCTTAAAATTCGAAAGTTATATCTTCATTTTAAACTTTAAAATTTGAAGTTTGTTTCAAAACGATATTTGAAGACATTTTCGATTGCATTTGTGGAAGAAAAGTGGTGTGTGCATGGTGTTTTTATTGTTTTTTATGTATGTGTTCAAATTTCACATAAAAGCAACAATATATATATACAAACACATCATTTTTTTTCGTCCATGAATTTAGAAAAATAAAACTTTCAATGATTATTTTGAAACAAACTTTAAATTTCAAAAGATAAAATGGAACTTTTGAAAGTTCAGGAGTATATAGTTGAATTATGGTAAGAAGATGAAAACAGTTGGAACTAGAGCTTGCTAAAAAGTCTATTGAGCAAAGAGGATTTCAAATCCAAATGTGTTCAAAATAAGAAAAAAAAATGTTGAAATTGAGAGATTATATAAAAGAGGATTTTGAAAAGTTAAAATTCTCTTTGAATCGCCATATTGTAGATCATTAATTGGCTTTAACTTATGCAAAGTTTATCTTTGATGTGTATGTTTACTTATTTCAATCAATGTATTTATTTTTTTCTCTAGTTACTAGTTACACGAATCGAATTAATGTGAATACCAACTTTTACAAAATCACATATTCACAATTATTTAGTTTAATTACTAACAACATTTGGAAGTGACAAGATTCAAACATTTGGTCTCTAGATCAAGATTACATTACGCACATAAAACATAGAACTTAAAAAGCTATATTCTCGGCATATATTGATATTTACCAAAGTTTGCAAGTCAAGTGCATCCAAGAGACTACTCATTGCGTATCATTATGATTTATGAACCATTCTTTCCAAGACCATTTCAAGAGATAGTGTTTTATTTTATTGGTTTTCTTAGTATAAAATTTATGAGATATGGAAATTTGAACCTCTAATCTCATGAAAAGAGTAGACAATAGATGTCAATTACACTAAGCTAAATTGACGTTTGCTGTTATATTTATTATTTATTATTTTTAAGTTAAAACAATTGTAGACGTGTAAGATTGAACAATCCATCTTTGAGATGATAATTGATGCTTCAATGCCGAGATTGACATGGGTGGTTTTATTTGAAACTTTAATTCTATCTTCTAAATAAATGTAGAGCATTTTTCAATTAATGAAGGATCTAAATTTGGAAATTTCAATGCCACGCGGTTGGGCTGGTTATTATGTTGATTATCCCTTACGGAAATATCATATTCATTTCGTTTTCGTACTCGTTTTGAAGACACGGCATTGAAAATTGATGCGATTCCGGTGGTTCATGTTTTCTGACCCAAAACGCCACTATTTCCCATGGCCTCCCTTTGACTTTTCAACATTTATTATTTTTTTTAGTTCAACCACACGTCAAGATAGAGACTTAAATCTCTAACCTCTAATGAATAATATATTATTGTAACTAATTGAATTGTGTATTGTTTATTTAGTTCTTTCAAATGCGACCCACTAAAATTTTCCTCCATCTTTCTATCCACCAACATTAAAAATTTGATAGCTGTTTATCTTTTTTGAAAAAAAAAAAATTGCTAATTAGAATATTTAGGAAAGTTCTAAATTTTTACCAATAAAAGTTGTAGAAGTGAGTCAATTTTTCCACTAAACTTTCAAGTTTTATGCTTCTATTTAGAAAAATGTTGAAAAATACTTTCGCATATATTTAAGATTACAAACAAAGGCAATTATATTGTTTAAATTGATGAGCTTTGTAAAAACTCATTTAATCATGGATCTTTGTGCATTTAGTTTATTAAAGTTTCATTTTCATTGAAACTAGTTAGTTTTTTCTATTGAAATTAGTAGGTAAATATAAATAATGTCCTGTAAAAAAAAAATTACTAAAGTCAAATTTGATCAAATTAAAATTTTAGGGTAAAAATTGAAGGATAAAAATGGAATGTTTCTCTATTACCTCTATTAATGGATAATAATGTTGTCTTTGTTTAAAATTTTTGTATTCATTTCGGTGAAGATGGGGGGGGGGGGGGGGGGGGGGGAAGGGAAAATTTGCATTCACATAGATACATTGAAAATTATTCATATTTTATTGGTGGTGAGGTAAGCGTTGAGAGACTTGTAAAAGTAAAGGTGACATCCGGTGTAAGAAAAACTCTTCTTAAGAATCATTTTCACTCCTTTTTTTTTTTTTTTTTCCTTTTCTCTCTCTCATTTATTCTTTTGATTGTATTCTTGTTTTACTTTTTTTTTTTTTTAATTATGTCTGATAGACTCTCATATATATATGTTCAAGATATTATAGTTATGACCAACATGAGCATAGTTTAGCTGACATAAAAGACATAATATTGATCAAGAGGCCGAAGGTTCGATAAAAAAAATACTAGAGTAATGATCTGCGGTAGAGTTTAGAAGCTACCAACAAGTAATTGAATCTCAATCATCAAGGCATGATGAGTTCAAGAAATTAAGGAACCCTTAAAAGATGAAGAAAGAATCATTTTTCCTTGTTAAAAATACATTTTTGGTCCATGAGGTTTGTGTTAGGTTTCATTTTGGTCTCTGAGTTTTCAAACTCGACAATTTAGCTCCTGAGGTATTGATTTCGTTTCATTTTAGACTCTCAATTCATTTTTCCATTAGATTTTAACGAAACGCTGACATGACACCTATTTTTATTTAATATATATATATATATATATATATATATATATATATAAATTTTAAATAAAATAATATAAACTAATTAACAAATATATTTTTTTTTATTCTTTCCCTCTTTTTCTTCTCCTTCCTCTTCTTCACCAACCATCGAACCTCCGCCATCGCTACCGCATTCCCCCTTTTTTTCCTCTCATTTTTCTCCTCTTTTCTTCTTCTTCCCTCTCCCTTCCCTTCTTCCTTCTTCCTCCCTTCCTTTTTTCTTTCACTGGTTAAACAAAAAAAAAAAAAAAAACCTCCAAATTTGGAACGAAACGACCACTGTTCGTCGTGCCAGTCACCGAAAAATCCAAGGAAGTTTGCTGGTGTTGTGTGACGACCGGTGTCTGCTAAATCTAGAACGAAACGGCCATACCCGCTACTATGTTTGCATGAACAACACCGCCGAGAGGGATGACATGATGCTACCAGTGGCTCATTGTTGTGTCGGATGGTGACTGGAGGCGAGAGGAGAACGAGTGAGAGAGAGGGACAACCGAAGATGGAGAAGGAGAGGGAAGTCGAGAAAGAGGGTCCAAGATTCGAAATGGAGAGTGAAACTTTTCAGAGATTATGAAAAGGCTGTATTAATTGAGTGATTTTAGAATACATAATTGATCCATATTTATACACAAAGGAATAACAGAATACAAAATATAAAATAACAAAAAGGGAGAAGATCATGGAAAAATAACAAAAACCCATAACAAAATAACTATATCCATAACATCCCCGCAAACGAAAGACTATTGAGGCATGAGTTTTGAGCGAAGGAAGCATAGGCGATGACTAGTCAGAGGCTTCGTAAAGAGATCAACTAGCTGAGTAGAGGTAGAAACAAATTGCAATGAAATATCCTTCCGAGTAACCCGTTCACGAATAAAATGAAAATCAACTTCGATGTGCTTAGTGTAAGGATTTGGAATTCCCCAATTCCGTTAAAGCGGAAGCGTAATTGGGACCGATTCGTAGTTAATTTTGTTTATCCAAAAATATTATTGCGTTGGTTAAAACATAGAACAAATTCTATACAAACTTAAGGCTAAGCAAACAAAATTTATTAGATCTAAATCTAAAGGGGAGAAGCAAACATACCGTCGTTAACGACTCTGAATACTTCAACGGACACCTTTCTTGATTTTGGACCAAGCGTCAACAATTGGGACACCACCGATTGATCTTCCCCGCTATGACTCTAAGATTAGGAACGTAATTGTGGGACTACCTAATCTTGAATGGGAAAAACTCTAGAGAGAAAATTCTCCCTAAAATTCTTGAGTTGAGAGAATATGAGAGAGATGCTAGAGAGAATGCAAGAGTGCATTCTTGTGGCCTTATGTTGTAGTACCTAAACCCTAGGTTTAGTGTTCTATTTATGAGAAAGACCATGAATAAAATATTCATTTAAAATCAATTATTTTCATAACTGATTTAATCTTTTCCATAATTAATCAATTCCATAACCAACCAATTCCATGACCAATCAATTCCAAAATTTATTAATCTTTTCCATAAATGGTGGATCACTTTCATAAGTGATTAAATCATTTCCATAAATGATTAATTACTTCCATAAGTGATTAATCATTTCCATAATTGATTAATTTCCAATTAATTAATTCTTTAATTAATTAATCACCAATTAAATATCATATATTCAATTTCAGACCTTTAGTTAATTAATTAATTACCCAATTAAATATCATGTCTTTAATTTGAGGCCTTCAATTAATTAATTATATAATGTGAATCAAATTCATATTAAAATTTGAACTCTTTTAAATTCTCTTATATCCTATAAATTTAATATGAATCAAATTCATATTAATATTTGAACTTCTTCAAATATTTATTTCTCTCATAGACTATAGTTCAATTAAATCTCATTTAATTTAAACTAAATTGAATAATTAATTAATTCATAATTAATTAATTCATCTTCTAATTAAATACCATATATTTAATTAGACATATATTTGAACTCTTTCAAATATATCAATATCTCAATATAATAAAGTTTAATCTAAAATTAGACTTTATATTTTAATGCATCACTATACATTATATTAATTTGTATCTCATACAATTAACTTAATTCCCAATATGAATTTGAACTATTAAAATTCTCTCAAGATATATTTGTTCCTAATTACTCTTTACGAGCTAGCAGGGGGACCTAATGGACCTACAGATCAGAAGCTCCAATGATATGAGGTTAACCGATTAAACTCATTAATCAGGTTAACCAATATTCATTAACTGTGGGACATTCCACTAAAGACCCACAACTGAACTCTTCTCACTGTAGAACATTTCTGTGTCCATGGATATAGACCTATACCGACAAGTCAATCCTTCACGAGTGTTCGTAACTACAGTTGGGTCAAATTACCATTTTACCCA
Organism: Luffa acutangula; assembly: GCA_036850905.1. Taxonomy (NCBI): domain Eukaryota; kingdom Viridiplantae; phylum Streptophyta; class Magnoliopsida; order Cucurbitales; family Cucurbitaceae; genus Luffa; species Luffa acutangula. The sequence continues at coordinate 49,370,131 of CM072096.1, read as the reverse complement.
TGTGTTACCTTTGGCTCCTTAAGTACCAGTGCTCTTCTAATAAACAACCTGTTTATGGTCCAACCAGTAAACAGAAAGTCCCTCTCGGGACAGTGAGAGGGTGGGATCCCTTTATTCAAGACCCGGAGTCACCACTTAAGGGAACACTCATCTACTTCTCCTAAAAGCGGGAAGGAGTGAATTCCATCTTATGTTGTCATGTCCCCAGCCCCCCCACTCGGTCTTGTCCCCAAGAAGGTAGGCTTATTGAGTCGGCGTGCAGGCCACTCTCACCCATACTAATCAAAGGACAATCCCTCGTGAGAAAGAGTTCATGACACACTCAGGATTAAGACTGAGTTACCTGGTCATCCTATTGAAACAGTAACCTAACTAGTTAACGGTGTTACATCTAGTGGTTTACTATTTCGTGGTCCGGTCTTATGAAAACTCATTGCATATGATACCCCCGCTTGCAAGTCTCCTACATGGACGTCTTGGATCAATACGTCTGTATCGAATACAAAGTTGGTCGTATCACATAGTGTTACCAGGATAAGGTACCCAGCCTTATCCCTATACTATAGACCTTTTAGGTTGTTACTTGAACACCATACTAGTTCAAGTCACATGTAAACAACCTTGGATCTTAGTTTATTGGATTTGCGTCAAATTGTGCAATATTTAACAATAATACTTTATTGTAGAAACTCAATAACACTTTATTGAAACAAGTATACAATTTGTTTACATTCACTATCTACGAGTTTTAGGGTATAAAACCCAACACTTAGTTCGTCCATGAAAGACCGAATTACGAGCAAGTTGAATGGCGGACTGATTGTCACATAATAGAACAGGAGGTGATGAACCAAAGATGCAGAGATCACGAAGAAGCTGACGAACCCAAAATAATTCAGCAGGCGTAGAGGCAAGAGCACGATACTCAGCTTCTGTGGAACTTCAAGACACAGTAGATTGTTTTTTTGCTCCCCATGAAATTGGATTAGGCCCTAAAGAGATAACAAAGCCTGTCGTGGAACATCTGTCAAGAGAACTCCCAGCCCAATCCGAGTCGAAGAAAGCTGTGAGATTCAAAGAGCCACCTTTGCGAAAGAGAATACCAGATGCTAACATTCCAACAAGGTAGCGAAGGACTCGCTTAGCAGCAACTAAATGAGCATGAGAAGGATTCTGCACAAATTGAGAAAGCCAACTTACAGAGTAAGCAATATCAGGGCAAGAGAAGGTGAGATAATGTAATGCACCAACAAGAGTCCGAAAAGTTTGAACATCAGCAGACGAACAGAGAGAACCAACATCAATAGCTGGCTTAAGAGAAATCAGTGTAGAACAAGGCTTAGCATTGGCCATACCAAAACGATAAAGAATATCACGTGCATATTTAGCTCGAGAGACATGAATCCCAGTAGAAGACATTTTGACTTCAAGACCAAGAAAGTATGTAAGATAACCAATATCAGTCATGTCAAATCGAGACTGTAACTGAGATATTAAGGAGCTAATCATAAGATTGTTAGTACCAATGATGATAATATCATCAACATAGAGAAGAAGATATATAAGATGTCCATCATGTTTTAGAACAAATAGAGATGAATCTTTCTGAGAAGCACAAAAATCCAATGTGAGTAAATATGATGTAAAACACTCAAACCACGCCCGAGGTGCTTGCTTGAGACCATAAGGGGCCGAAGTAATTTGCAGACATGAGTCGGATTGGTTGAGTCAACAAATCCCTGAGGTTGCTGTATATAGACTTCTTCATGTAAATCCCCGTGTAAGAAGGCATTCTTAACATCGAGTTGACGAAGCTGCCAACCATAGTGAGCAGCCAAGGAAAAAATGACTCGGACGGTTGGTTTCTTAACCACGGGACTAAAGGTTTCATCATAGTCAATACCCTCTTGTTGATGGTAGCCCTTGGCAACTAGAAGAGCTTTGTAGCGAGCAATGAAGCCATCTGGATTACGTTTGACTCGATACACCCATTTGCATCCAATGACAATTTTACCAGGAGAGAAAGGTGTAAGTTGTCAAGTCCCTTTTTGTGTGAGAGCCTCAAACTCGGATCTCATTGCTTGCTGCCAAACAGGAAACTTAGACGCAGTAGTAAATGAAGATGGTTTAACTTCAGAATCATGAGATAAAGAAGTGGTAACAAGAAACACCTTACGCTTAGAAATTCCTGATTTACCACGAGTTTGCATTGAATGTGCATTTTGAACATGAGGCACTAATGGAACATCATGATGAACAGATTGCAAAGAAACAAGATCAGTAGTATTAACATCAGAAACAGCAGGAGGCACAGAAACAAAAGCATCAGTAGCATCAGTAATAGCATTAACACCAGAATCAACAAGAGAGTCTTGTACAGTAGGTTCAACCGCAATATTAAGCCTATTGTTATCAGTAACAGGTAAAGAACAAGTATTAGTAGAAGAGGAAGTTGGGGTAGGGGAAGAAGTGGTAGGCAACAGAAAAGGAACCAAAGAGTTGAAACTAGGAGATGATAAAGATGTGGATGGAATGGAAGATGTAATTAGTAAAGAGAAAGGAAATACAGTTTCATCAAAAAGAACATGTCTAGAGGTATAGAATTTCTCATTACTCATGTTGTAACACAGATAGCCTTTATAGTCTAATGGATAACCAAGAAAAACACACTGAGTGGATTTAGGCTAGAGTTTGTTAGAGTTATAAAGAGTAAGTAAAGGGTAGCAAGCACAACCAAAGGTCTTTAAATGAGAATAGTCAGGTGGCTCTTTAATTAGGCATTCATATGGTGATTTATTATGTAAAGAATGAGAAGGTAAAGGATTTATGAGATAAGTGGCAGTAGCAAATGCATAAGACCAAAATTTTGTAGGAAGAGATGCTTTAGACGTAAGAGATTAAGCCATTTGAACAATATGGCGATGTTTGCGTTCAACAACACCATTTTGTTCATGTGTGTAAGCACATGACTTTTGATGAATTATGCCATTAGAAGAAAGATAAGATGAAAGAGATTGATTAATGTATTCACCACCACCATCTGTTCGAAGAGTTTTAATTCGAGTAAAAAATAAATTTTCAACTAGTGGCTTAAAACGTTGGAAAACAGCAGAAACATCAGATTTTCGAGCAATAGGATATAACCACGTAAATTTAGAATGATCATCAATGAAAGAAACATAATAATTAAATCCATTGACAGAAGTTTTAGGAGTTGGGCCCCAAACATCATTGTGTATAAGATTAAGAGGCAAAACAGAAGCAGAAAATGAACGAGGAAAAGGTAATTTAGTCATTTTGCCACTAGCACATTGCTGACAAATAGAAGAAGAAATAGAACATGAAGATAAACCTAAGAAACGAAGAACATAATTAAAAACAGAATGACCAGGGTGTCCTAATCGATTATGCCAAAGAGAATAAGAGCTATCTGTAGCAACACGAGCAACATGACATGATGGAGCAGAAGATGTAGGAATAGATGATAAAGGATAGAGGCCATTTACGCTAGGTCCTTGGAACAAAACCTTGCCCGTACATTTGTCCTGAACAACAAACTTGTGTGAGTCAAATATGATAATACAGTTGTTGTCTACACATAGTTGATGGACAGACAGAAGGTTGGTAGCAATATGAGGAACATATAGAAGATTATTAAGCTGGAAAGAAGAGGAAGATGTATGGAGAGAACCTGAGCCATTGTGAGAAATTGGGAAGGATTGGCCACTGCCTACTGATACTTGATCATCACCTGCATATTCTGAAGCAATAGAAAATTTATTGAGATCAGTGGTAAGATGAGCATTACAACCAGAATCGGTTAACCAAGTAGAAGAGGAACCAGCTCCATTATTCACACTGCTTGATGTTGTGTTGCAGTAAGCAACATTTTGAGAGGCCACCATGGCTGCTAGTTGCGTAGGTGGATGACGCCCTTGGAAATGGTAGTTCATTATGTTAAAACAATCAATTGCACTATGTCCAGGGCGTTGACAAATTTGACATGAAACCCGTCCTTGTCCGTCAGAAGACTGTGTAGGAGAAGAAAATATGCCTCTACCTTGATTAAAATTTCCACGACTAGAAGGATTGAATCCACGACCATGACCTTGATTGCGTCCACGACCAGATGACCTTCCTCGATTAAAATTTCCAGAGGAGTTGGAACGTTGAGAGAGATTGGACGTTGTTTGAGACGCAAACATGGTAGAAGGTTGAGTTAGGGCATCATCTTGCTTCGATTGTTTTTCAATAGCAGCCTCCTCTGCTTTTAGAAGGACGTGGAGCTCATCGAATGTAACCGATTGTGACCGTGTTCTCATAGATGTGCGAAAAGTGTTAAAAATAGGATAAGAATATCCTCTTCATCCACAATAACAGAAACATTAGCTAATTTATCATTGAGTTCTTTGATTCGTTTAACATAATCATCGATTGACTCACCCGACTTCTTGGTTATTGATTGAAGATCTGACTTCAAATTGACGATGTTAGTTCTTGAGCTCGAAGAGTAGTGCTTTTCAAGGACCTCCCAGGCTTGTTTGGATGATGTGCAACCAACAGCATAGGCTAAGGCTACCGGCGACAGAGTGGCATTGATCAGTGTCATTAGAGCTTGATCTTTGGCAACCCACTCCTCATAAAGTGGATTAATCTGAGAAGATACTAGAGCAGGAGGTGCTTCCGTTGCAGTCTCCGTCGATGTAGAGGACAATGTGGTGGATGTTGGAACCGTCTTTAGAGGGCAATTAGTGGAGCCATCGATAAATCCAAACAACTTGTGAGCCTTTAAGATCGATTGTAGTTGAAATTTCCAGAGGACAAAATTTGTGGAATCAAGCCTCAAAGAAATTAGGTTATAGATATTTGAGAGCAAAAATATTGGTGAATGAGAGTCGTTAGATGTCATCTCAGCAAAAAGAGGGAAGCGTGGAAAAAAGAGGAAACAAAAAAGACGTGAGTCACTTAGAGCTCTGATACCATGAAACTTTTCAGAGATTATGAAAAGACTGTATTGATTGAGTGATTTGAGAATACATAATTGATCCCTATTTATACACAAAGAAACAACAGAATACAAAATATAAAATAACAAAAAGGGAGAAGATCATGGAAAAATAACAAAAACCCATAACAAAATAACTATATCCATAATAAAGAGGAGGGAGCAACTGACAATGGTCGTTTTGTTCCAGATCTAGCGGGAACATTAGTTTTGTGTATGTATAGATGAGGAATTCTTTGATCTACATCAGATCAACGTGTTTGAAAAATTTTGTAATACTCATCAACTGACCACAGTGGTAGTCGACCGAGTTTAACTGAAATTAACACAAGGTTGTCTGAGATGAAAACTTTGGACAAATTAGTATTGAGAAAAGAAGAAAAAATCCTTTGAGAAGAAGAGAGAGGGAAGAGGGAGTAGAGAAGACATAAATAAGAGAGACAAGGAGAAGAAGAGAGAGGTGAGTGAAAAAAAGAAATATAAAATAAAAAATATTTCATAATTAAATTAAAGCTGATTTTCAAGTTCTTTTTAGACTAAAATACACTTTTGATCTTGAGGTTTGAGGTTGATGTCTATTTGGTCCTTGAAGTTAGTCACTGAGGTTTGAAAAATAGTTTTAAATCGTACCTGAATTAATTTGACCGTTAGTTGACTAACGAAAAAATGACGTGGCACGTTGACATGACAAATTTTAAATGAGGTGAACAAATTTTATTATTTTATATTAATTTTTTTAGATTACATGGCTTTTCTCCTTTTTTTTTTCCTTCTCCAAATCACCATCTTCATCCCTCATTTTTTTTCTCTCTCTAAAATGTCCATTCCCCCAAATCTCTCTCTCCTCCCCAAAACTATTCATTTACGGCTATGATACGGTAAGATAGATAGACAAATATGATATCAATTTTCATGATTGTTTTTGCATTACAATTAGGAGGGCATTTTATATAATTTTTTAATGGTGAATTTACTGATATAAAAGGAAAATATACCGCTATAAAATTTACTATTAAAGCACAAATTATCCCAAGAATGATGGGAAGAATATACTTCAATATATTCAACTTTTTTTTAAAAAAAAAAATCTGCAACCCTTACCGAGAGAGAAAGAAGGAGATAGAAGTAATTTTCTGTTTATAAACTTTTTTTCCAGAACTTTTACAACTTAGCTGAAGAGAGAGATTGAAGTAATTTTTTTTGTTTATGCAACTTTTTTTTTGGCAACTTTAGAGAGAGTAAGTTGGAGGTGAAACTAATTTTTTCTTTAGGCAACTTCTTTTTTGGTTTTTCTGCAGCAGAGAGAGAAAATTACTTCCATCTCCCACTTTCTCTCTCTAAAAATTGCAGAATAGAAATTTCTCCTAATTGTAGAAATACACAATTTTCTTTTTTTCTCTAAAAGAGTCGTAGAAATATAAACTTTCATTTTCCTTTCTCTTTATGTATTTTCTTTCTCTAAAAAAGTGAAAGATAGGAGAAAAGAAGAGAGAGGAAGTGAGAAAGAAGAGAGGAGGAAGATAGGATAGGACTATGGATGAGAAAGAAACCAGGGAGAAAATGAAGAATGAAAGAAAAAGAGGTGAGAATAGAGAAAGGATATCCCACAATAGGTTAAAAATAATATAGAATTAATAGTTTTGGAGAGGAGAGAGAGAAATTGGGAAGAGAGAAATTTGGGGGGAATGGACATTTTAGAGAGAGAAAAAAATGGGGGATGAAGATGGTGATCCGATGAAGGAAAGAGAAAGGAGAAAAGCCATGTAAATCTAAAAAATTAATATAAAATAATAAAATTTGTCCACCTCATTTAAAATTTGTTATCTCAACGTGTCACGTCATTTTTCCATTAGTTAACTAACGGTCAAATTAATTCAGGGACCATTTAAAACTATTTTTCAAATCTCAGGGACTAAAGTGTATCTTTTAAAACCTCGGAGACCAAATAGACATCAACCTCAAACCTCAGGGACCAAAAGTGTATTTTGCCCTTGTTTTTACAAAAACTACTGCATAGTATGTTGAGGATCTCACGTTGAAAAGGTAAGGAGATCTCACCTTCTTTTATAAGGATATACATGAGTTACCCTTCTCATTGTCAATTGGTCTTGAGATAAAACCACATGTTTATCTGTTGATGGTCAAATTTGGTCAGAGGGAACTCACCTGACCTTCACGTGCCACCAACGGTAAATTTGTAGATGAGGGGGAAGACGTGGCCTGCAAAACTGTAAACCTGCACACCGGTGTGGTGCTAGCCACACCGCCTCCGATGCTTAAGTCAGAAAATGGAAGTAGGAGGGCTAGAGAGCAAGAGAGAGAGTCGAGAATAGAGTTCGGGTCCTCTTCTTCAGTGACGAAGAGGGGTATAAATGCATGTTCATCCTCCTAGGGTTTTTAGGAATTCGAGAGCCCGACCTCTTTGGTCTTGGCCCGTCCCACTTGTCGGTTTCGCCTCTTAGGTCCATCTTCCAGTCTGATTTCTGTCCGGTTGTCCTCGTCAGCTCCTTGTGCATCGAGGTGGTCCAAAATCACCTATAACATTATCTATTATTGGTATCATAATTCATAAAGTCCAAACGGATATTTTGGTAAAAAAAAATGGAATCCAAACAAAGAATGATAAACTCAAAGAGACACCATCTTGAAGGAGCATGTATATAGAACCCATATAATCATATTGTTGGGAATTGAGGAGTGCAACCAAAATTCCACATTGGCTAGATAAGGGGATAATCATGGGTTTATAAAGGAGGACAAGTATTTTCATTGGTATGTGACTTTTTGAGTGGAACCAAAAGCAAAGTGATTAAGGCTTATGTCCAAAGTGGACAATATCATACTATGATCTATGTCGTGTCATGCCTTGGACGTAGCCGGGTTGTTTTATCCCTTAACACCAGAAAGTTGTGAGCCTTAAAGTAGTCATGGAGAGATTCGTGGTTGAGCTCTAGGCAGGCGGGTATACTCCGGAGAAGAGGAGTCGTCCTGGATAAAAGCAAACTCTCGGTAAAACGGTGAAGCCTAAAGAATTGGACGGATAGATGACTAGTTGAGGGGAAGCTCCCTTACCATTGATGTAATGTATTTATTTAAAATTTTAATATGCTCTGCCTAAGTTGTAAAAGAAGAAAAATTTCTCTCTTTCTCGTACTTGGTTGCTATTTTCAAAGAGTTCTCATCTGCAACACATTAAATAATTATAAGAAATCGAGTGAGAAGGACAATAGAATTATCTTAGCTTATTAAAATTAAATATATTATCTCATCGATGTCTTTTTGGTTGTTATATGGATGCTTCAATTTTAGGAGAACTGAAAATAAGGTGACATCTCACGAAGAAAAAGTCTTCCTAAACATTTCATGCTATTGATTTCTTTCAATCATGTAGAAATTTTTTTTTTATGAAATTTTGTTTTAGAAGATTAAATAGTGGGCAGAAATTTGAATATGTCTAAAATACTTTAACCAATGAAAATGGATGGTCAACTAAACATGTAGCTCAATTGATCAAAGTAGATACTCTCGACCAAGAGATAAGTTTGAACCTCTTAATCCCACATGTTGTTGAATTAAAAAAAAAAATGGATTATTTAAAACAAATATTATCGAACATATTTTAATTTTCCGTTGTTTGAAAGTTAATAATATACTGTTAAATTATCATTATGACTAGAATAAAAACTAGGTAAAATTAGAAATTTGGGCCTTCAACTTTGAGATTTGTGTCTATTTGATCCCTAAACTTTTAATATTACAAATTTAGTCCTTAAATTTTCGAAAAAAATTCACAGATTTACTACTATTTGTTTTTTAAATTTGGCTAAAAACTCTAATGTCTCTTTGACCAAAATGAAAACTAAAGTAAGAAAATTGAAAAAAAAAAAAAAAAAAAAAAAAAAAAAAAAAAAACCTAATTTTGAAAAACCAAAAAACAAAAAATCAAATGGTATCAAAGAGGGTCTTAGAATTCCAAATTTATATCTAATAGATCAATTAATTTTTTTAAAATTTTGAATTCATCCAAGATCTATTAGACACGTTGACGGTCAAATTGGGTCAGAGGAACTCACTTGACCTTCACGTGCCACCAACTGTAAATTTGTAGATGAGGGGGAAGACGTGGCCTGTAAAACGGTAAACTTGCACATCGGTGTGGTGCTTGCCACACCGGCTCCGATGCTTAAGTCAGCAAGCAGAACGATGGGAAGCAGGAAAGTAAGAGCAAGAGGAGAGAGTAGAGAATTGAGTTCGGGTCCCCTTTTTCAGTGGCAAAGAGGGGTATAAATACTTGCTCATGCTCCTAGGGTTTTTAGGATTTCAGAGGCGTTTCGGGACAAACCAGGTCGAACCGGGGCGGCTAGAGGTTGCAGGGACCGAACGGAGTCGGAGGGACCTCAGCCCGCGGTCGGCCTCGGCCCATGGCCGAGGCCGAGCATGGGGTCGGGCCAGCCCGACCCCTTCAGTCTTGGCTCGTTCCACTTGCCAGTTTCACCTCCGGGGTCCGTTTCTTGGTTGTGTCCTTGGGCTGGTATCGCACTGTTCTTGTCAGCTCCTTGCATATCGGAGTGGTCCAAAATTACCTATAGACACAAAACTAAAAATTTAAATACTTATTAGACACTCTTAAAAATCCAAAGACCAAATCAACACAAAATTCAAAGTTCATGAACTAAACTTATCCATGTGTACATATCATAGAAGATATAGAGACGTTGAATTATATGGTTGAATATATATATTATCACGTGTACAAAAGAAAATTTCTCCACAGAAGAAGTATACATTTTATATGCACATGATCTCATTCCGGCGTCTTTGATCCATTAAACACATTTGATTTCATATAAAAATGACAAGCTGCGATCTCTTAAGAAGAAAATAAACAAAAATTTCAACATTCAACTTGATTTAAAAAAATGGTCATTCGTTTGTAAATCCGCCAACTTCTCTCTATAAATACCCATAAATCTTCAAATCCCAATTCCCATATCGCCTTCTTCTTCTTCTTCTTCGCATTCTCTCATCTGCAAATCATTTCTTTCTCAGCCGCCATGGGTCTCCTCTGCAGCATTCTGAAGGTCGTAATTGGTTTAATCGTGGCCTTTGGTATTCTACTGTTGACATTGGGACTCGTTTACAAACCAAATGATCTCAAATTCCATGTCACCCAAACCGAACTATCCCGGTTCGACCTCATCGACAATCAGCTGTATTACAAATTTGCTGTCAACTTTACCATTAGAAACCCCAACAAGCGCTACCGAGTGTACTACGACACCAACGAAATGGCTCTCCTTTATAAGAACCAGAGGCTCGACACCCACTGGCTGCCGCCCTTCTTCCAAGACACCAAGACCACCGCCGTACTCAGCTCCAACGTCTTCGAGGGCCAGCAGCTGGCGCTTCTCGGCGGCGATGACCTTCTTGAGTTCAACGCCGAGAAAGCTGCCGGAATCTACCACATCGATGTCGTGTTCTTTCTCCGGTTGAGGTTGAAGTCCGGCGGATTGGTGTTGAAATATAAGCCAAAGGTGTACTGTGGATTGAGGGTTCCATTCATCGGTGAAGAGTCTTTTAGTTTCATTCAGAACTCTGACTGTCATTTCAAATTCTGATTTGTAACTTCTGGCTGGATTCATGACTCTGATCTATACATGCATCGGTTGTTTGATTCTTATTGTTTTTTAAAGAAAAAAAAAATTGTAATTTGATTTTTTTTTTGTACAATAAATTGGGGATGAAGATGTTGAGCCTCCAACTTAATTGAAGAAAATAAATTTGTATTTTGATTGAAATATTATGCATTCTTTTTGCTGGTTATTGATCAATTTTGCAAGTATACAAGTCATTAAAAGTGATATAATAATGAGTAAAGTATAGTCTATGTAGTGATTGTTTTAATTAACCAATAGTTATCAAACATATTTAGTTTTAATCTATTTGATTGGTGGATGATAAATCATGTTGGATGAGATAAATTTAAAGGTTGGGATTCCCAACTCCACCAAACTAATCCTTTTTAGCTTTTCATTAATCTGATCAATGCAATTTATTCTCTACTCTACCTTGATATAGTTGATGTATGCATGCAAAAATAATTTTTTTTTAAAATTATATGCATGCAAAAATAATTATCTCAAATGTATGAGTAATGTAAGTGAATACAATTTTCGTCTTTTGAATTGAATTTTTAGCTTAATTGGATCTAGCTTAATTGGATACTATTGTTTCAAAAAAAAAAAAAAAAAAAAAAAAAAAAAAAAAAAAAAAAAAAAAAGAAGCTTAATTGGATACTATAGATACAACTACTCAATTTTATTTAGAGAAACAAATCAACAAAGGAATGAATTAATATAAATAAACAAATTAAATAAAACTAATGAGAGAAAATCTATGGGAGAAAGTTAGAAAGGTCCTTGGGAATTTTTTCCACTACCTAAATTTATTAAACGCCCTGTGCGTAATGAAACAATTGAATATGAAATTTGTAGGATCCATGAATTACACTTTATGGTGTTTACCAAAATTATTACTCTAAAGAAATTGTAGGTTCCAATTCAAAATTTTTAATTCCATTCTCATTCCTCATTAAGCAAAAAAAAAAAAAAAAAAAAAAAAAAAAAAAAAAAAAAAAAAAAAAAAAAAAAAAAAGTGATCAATCTCGTTCTACCCTATCTTTTTGGTTCATTTTACACAATCCGTCATTTCTCTCTCATTTACCATCTTTTTTTTACCTTTTTTTCATTGTTAGTCTAGTTTTAGGCCTTAGATTGAAAGTCTACCATCAAAGTGGCAACTAGAAGTTATCTCTCTCACTAACGTTTTTAGTTTTATGTTCTTTTTCATGGTATTCTGCTTTAAGAATTAACTAAGACAATATAACACAAGCAAGAGTTAGAAAAATCACGAAAAAGTAAATAATAGAATAAATAATTTGTTTTTCCAAAAAAAAAAAAACAATTCAAAAAATGTACTTTTTTTCTTACTTTTTCATTCAAAACAAGATGAGTGTTGAGGAGGGTCATTCACAGTCCAAAAGATGTCAATCATCACATGAGATACATCCCCCTCCTCTTTACTTCATGGTCTTCCAAATGATTGAAAGTCTTAAGAGATCGCAAGAATATTGATGGATGGTGAGGACGGGAGGTCGTTAATAGCGCTAGAGGCATTTAACCTTCATAGCGCTAGAGGCATTTAACCTTCTTAGAAATTTTCACCCTCCATAGAATTGAAAAGATAGATTCCCTACGAGGGGAGAGATTGAGCAACCACTAAAAGGAACCACATGAAAAGCCCTTAGTAGAGTTAAGACTCCAAATGCGAAAATCCCTCCTCCCCTCCCTAAACTGAAGCTCCCCTATTAGAGACAAGAGGGCTACAACCTCCATCGCTTCCCTATCGGTCAAAGAGCGCGAGAAACCCAAAGAATGAGAATAAGGAAAGCTCCTAGAGACAGTAATAACATCAAAGAGATCACCAGATTTTTCATGGAGGACAAACGATAAAAATTAGAAAACTTGGAAAAGAAAGTACAATCTCCCACTCATTTATCCTCCCAAAATTAAGTATCCCTCCCATCTACCATCACACAATGAATCAGACTCAAAAAAATCGAGAGCTCGAAGACAATATCTTTCCACGGATTTCTGGACATCCCTCTACATTTTCAAAGACCAACCTACTCAAAACATCCACCACTACAAAGAAAAGGAAGGGGACAACAGGTTATCTTGTCTAAGGCCGAAAGCAGAAATTTTACCTTTAGGGCAACCTAACAGAATATCTAACTAATCTCACACATCCCTAGATCCACGATCTCCAACAATACCCAAAACCTTATCGAGAAAATCCCAATCAACATGGTCGAATGCTTTCTCAAAATCAATCTTGAATAACACTCACTCCTTTCTCCTCCCATAATGTCGCCAAGTTGATTTTCTGACTTTTTTTTTCTTTAGAAAAAACATCCAGATTCATTGAGGTATAATTGGAAAAGAATGCAGCAACTATCAATTATAGCAGTAAATTAGGGTAGAGCAAAATTTAAAAAAGAAAATTCATATGCAACACAATCAAGTCATTAGTAGAACTTTTGCAATTTTGATGGGAAAAAAAAAAAAAAAAAAAAAAAACTCTATAACAAATTCAAGACTGAATTTTTTAATTTCTTTTTAATTGCAGTTAAATGTTTAAATTCTAATCTTTTGATTCAATCAAACAAACACCACACTACTGACAGCACAACACAACACGTGTCTTAAATTTTCATTCCTTTTGAGTTATTGACCAAACCAACAAATCCAAATCCAAACCATTCCGATATATTACATGCTTTGGGTGAATTTCTGTCATCTACAGTAATCTAAGATGATAGTTCCAATGTCCATTCCCGACACTAACTAGCTAGTAAGAACTTGTTTTGTAATTGTTTCTGCCTAGAACAGAGTTTTTTATTTTGTTTCTCAGAATAAAATTTTGTGACAGCATGAATGTTAGTGAGCTACTAATGAATGGTTTGTCACATTCAGATCTTCACAAATTGTATGAATTGAATGTAGTAAGCAGAGAGTTTGAGGCCATGAACTTGCCTTGGCAATTTTCTTTCAGACTTTCAGTAGTAAGAGGTCCTCTCAATTCTCAAATGACTGATTCAAATGAGATAAAGATAATTCTAAATCCTAGGAAAGAGGATCACCAGCCATAAGAATTCCATGATATATTAACTCTACTTATTTCGAAATTACGAAAGTGCATAACGTATATCAAGCAGTAACAATCAAAAAATAGACGCAAAACAAAACTGTCAACAATTTGAAATTATAAGAATCTCAATCATGGCAACAAAACTAAGAAAGTTCAAGACGCGTCTTATAATGTGCTATTCTAATGACCAATTTTCTATCAATAAAGTAGACCTAATCACTACCAGGTTTCTGATAGACATAAGTTAAGCCACACTTGCCACAATAATGACGATCAAAGTGATTGGCCATGAAAGTACCGGCTCCGCACTCCGCATTAGGACACTCTTTCCTAAGCCTCTGGACCTTTCCGGAATCGTCGACCTTGTAGAACTGAAGCACAGCGAGCTTGACCTTCTTCTTCTTGTGCTTGATCTTTTTCGGCTTGGTGTAGGTCTTCTTCTTGCGCTTCTTAGCTCCTCCACGAAGCCTCAACACGAGATGGAGGGTGGACTCCTTCTGGATGTTGTAATCCGCTAGTGTTCGACCGTCCTCCAGCTGCTTACCGGCAAAGATGAGACGCTGCTGATCCGGCGGAATGCCCTCCTTGTCCTGAATCTTTGCCTTCACATTGTCGATCGTATCAGAACTCTCGACCTCGAGAGTGATCGTCTTCCCCGTCAGGGTTTTCACGAAGATCTGCATATCGGCGAAGACGGGGAAGAGATGCTGAAATTAGGTCACAAAACCATTGAGTTGAACCATTTTATATGGACTACGGAATTGGGCCCTTAGTGGGCCGTCGTGACGACGAACTCCAGCCCAGATACTTGATTTTATGTTAAATTACAGTTTTTTTTAGATTATTAAAATTTGGGAGTGGGGATTCTCCAGCTTCTAACCGAGGTATATGTCAATTACGGTTGAGTTAGCTTCATTTTGATTGTTAAATTACAAATTCATTCAAACAATAATTTAATTTTAAATTCGCATTTGTGGTTTTCAAATTTTCTATTTGTTTTGTTTGAGCTCAATTTCAATATACCCTCCTTAATTTTAAAAATTTTAATTTGGAATTCATTTTACTGGCTTGAAAAAACTTAGATAATTCTTTTATATTTTACTCAATCACAATTGACCCCAATTTAGAATCTAAATTAATTTTTAAATGATAAGATCCAAAGTCTGGCTAGGCCAATTTTTCAAGCTTTTGACGAGTTTTCCTCCTTGTTGGAGGAGGGTCTTTATTTTGGAAGGATTCATTTCTAGATTGGATCTCCTCTATGTTGATGTCAATAGGACCTCTTTCAATGCCTTTGTCGACACATGTTTGTGCATTGGAAAAACATTTTCCAATGTTTTTTTTTCTTTGCTTTTTCCACCACGTTTTTGGTGTCAGCAAAACCTCCAAATTCTTCTAGGGGTTGTTTGTTTCATGGGTTTGGATGGGATTGGATTGGAATGGAAATAGATGCCCTTGTTTGGTTGGTCGGGGTTGGAATGAAAGGGTGGGCATGTGGATTCCAATCCATTCCCACATTTTGGTGGGTCCCACTATTTCTCTCTTCATTTTTCTTCCTAATTTTGATGGGACCCACAATTTCTTTTTCTATTTTAACCACATTTTGGTGGGTCCCACTGTTTCTCTCTCCATTTTTCTTCATAATTTTGGTGGGTCCCACCATTTCTCTCTCCATTAATTCCAACTCAAATCCAATGCACCAAACACAGACATGGGAATCATGATTCCAGCAAAATATTCTCATGGGCATCAGATTCCATTCCATTCCATTCCAAATCCATTCAATTCCGGCGCACCAAACGACCCCCTAGTGACTTAGCTCCTTTTTCTTCCTTCACGTTGCCCCTATTTTCTTTAACAAAATGGAATTTTATTGGAGGATTTTAGATTTCCTAATAAGAAAAAAAGATATTGTTTTGGTTTATTAGTTTTGAGTTTGAGTTCTATTTGACCCTAAATTTTAAAATGTTACATTTTTTACTCATTAGTTTTGAGTTTCTATTAAGTCTCTAGGTTTGTATTAGGAGTGCAAATAAAGTTTCAGATTGGGTAGGGAAGGAAGAGATCTATGAAATATGAGTGAGGACAACTACCTTCATTAAATGAAGTTTTTTGAGTGAAACCAACCATTCTTTAATAGATTAAAAATACGAAGTGTCAAATTTTATTATACAATGACTTGGTCTTTGTAGTTTATAAACACGTTGAACCGCGAATTAGTTTATCGACTACATAAGTAATAAATCTCATTAAATCTTAATAACAAGGACTAAAATTTACAAATTAAAAGTACATAAATTAAATTATTACTAAATATTAAAGTTGACGGACTATATTATTACAAAATTGAAAATACATAGATTGAATTCTTTCAGGATAAGTTCTAAAAAGAATTTTCAAGATTGTGTCAATTTGGTGACTGAGCTTTAAAAAGTATAAAATAGGTAGGGATTTCCATTTTCTCCGTGGGGACTCACCCCTAACAAGGTGGAGAATCCCCGTTTAGATGGGGAATGGGGGAGGAAGCAAGGAGAAAAAATTTCCCATGAGTTAAATGGGGATGGGAACGAGGTATGCATTCCTCATCCCGTTCCCCGTTCCCCACCCCATTATTTTTGTATTATTTTATTTAATATTTAATAGTTTTAAATAATATATTTATATATATACATTTATATACACACATATACATAAAGTTTTTGTTTTTATAGTTTAGATAATTGGATATATATAATTGGATAGGTTTGAATTCATAAAACATTTGATGTATATATGGTTAATTAGGTAACTTAATGTGGAATAGTTCTTTTTATTAGGAGGTTTAAGAATTTTATAGACTTTTGTAATAAATTAACTATTTAAATGAAATTCTCTCGTAAATGATTACTTTTAAATTAACTGTCTAATTTAAAAGTAACAAATATTTTTCCTGAAAAGTTTATTATCTAATTGAAAGTTCATCAAAATAATTATGTTATTCAATTGAGATTAATAAAAGGAAAAAACTAAAACGAGGAATAATTCCCCACAAGCAACTCGATCCCCACGAATTCTCCGTGGTGAATCCCTACCCCAATCCCCGCAAAAATTAGTGGAGAATTTCCTAGGGATGGGGATTTAAATGGTGGGACGAGAAATCATCTCCGTCCCCTCGTCCCCACCCCGTCCTGTAAACATCTCTAAAAATAGGTTCTTGAACTTTTAAATTTGTGTCTGGTAGGTCTTAAAAAGTATCATGTAGATCATTAAACTTTCATTTTTGTGTTCAATCGGTCCTTCAACTTTCAACTTTGTATCTAATAAATCATTGATCTATTTGACATTTTTTAAAATTAACAGGTCTACTAGATACAAAATTGAAAGTTTAGGGTCCCAAAAGAGATAAAATTCAATTTTTTTTTTTTTTTTGAAATAAGATAAAATTCAATTTTACGTCTAATAAATTGGTTAAATTGTAAAAGTCTCGAATGTGGCAGGGACCTATTAGACACAAAAATTGAAATTTCAAAAACTTATTAGACAATTTTTTTTAAAGTTTAGAGACCTAATTGCTACCGCACTAAACTTTAGAGATTAAACTTGTAATAAAACTATATATATATATATATATATATATATATATATATATATGATTAGGTCTGGGAAGAATGTAAACGGATTCCAATTATTTGGTCAGGAAAACATGAATCTTTGTGCGGTTTCCACCAATGGAAGTGGAAGCATTCTTCGCTGAAATTCCAATCAAAGATTTTATATCACGTGTGTAAAGAAAATAAAATTTTCAACCATTCAACCGGCGTCTTTGATCCATTAAACACATTTGATTTCATATAAAAATGACAAGCTGCGATCTCTTAAAAGAAAATAAACAAAAAAAACATTCAACTTTCAACTTGATTTTAAAAATAATATGGTCACTTCATATCATAAAATTCATATCACCTTCGCATTGTCCCATCTGATCGATCATCATTTCTTTCTCAGCCGCCATGGGCTTCCTCTGCAACATTCTGAAGATTGTAATTGGTTTAATCGTGGCGTTTGGCATTCTACTGTTGACATTGGGGCTTATTTACAAGCCAAGTGATCTCAGATTCCATGTCACCGGAGCCGAACTGACCCGATTCGACCACATCCACAATCAGCTCCATTACAAATTGGCTGTCAACGTTACCATCAGAAACCCCAACAAGCGCTACCGAGTCTACTACGACACCAACGAAATGGCTCTCCTTTATAAGAACCAGAGGCTCGACACCCATTGGCTGCCGCCCTTCTTCCAAGACACCAAGACCACCGCCGTCCTCAGCTCCAACGACTTCGAGGGCCAGCAGCTGGTGCTTTTTCTCGGCGGCGATGACCTCGTTCAGTTCAACGCCGAGAAAGCTGCCGGCGTCTACCACATTGATGTCATGTTCTTTATCCGGTTGAGGTTGAAGTCCGGCGGGTTGGTGTTGAAGTATAAGCCAAAGGTGTACTGTGGATTGAAGGTTCCATTATTGACGGGTTACGGTGCAAACTCTTTTACCCATTTTCACAACACTGACTGTGATTTCAAATTCTGATTCATAGCCTCTGCTTGGAATAATTGTACATGTATTGGTATTCTTATTATTGTTATTGTTGGTTGTGTTTGTACTTTATTCTTTTTTAGTATATTAAATAATGAGGTGTGCACTTTGAACTTCTCTGTCTCAAACAAATGAATAAATGTCTTTATTACTAATCTATACCTATGTTTGGTTGATTTGAGTAAAAGTAACATCCCTAGAGGGATTGTTAACAACTATTGGACGTGCAAATCTATATTAGAGGAACGCACCTAATTTGCACGTGCTTCATAAATTTGTTCAACTGGGGAAGAGGGTGACATGCAAAACACTACACATGTAATACTTGTCACGCCAAGCTCTGATGCATAAGTTAGATCATAGTTTCTTCTAAAAAAAATCAGAGTTTTAACGAGGGTAGCAAAGGTGTAGAGTAAGAGAGAATGACATTACATTGACTTGACCTAGAGTTTATCCTATCATTTAGGAATCGGATTGGGAGGATACCAAATTAGATCGGAGCTTGTTGGGCCGCATGTCGCTCAACTGGATTTGAATTGAGGACTCATGTGTGCCTTCAGCTCGCCTCGACCTCTAACCAAGGTGAGCTAGTTGGGCACGTGTGTTCTTACCCTAATAGTTTTTCCTCCAGGATTACAAACTCTGAGGATATGTCTCAACTAGACTAGGTCTAGTCGGACTGACTCAATACGGTCTGGACTAATTCTAGCACAAACTTGTGTTTTTACCTTTGTTCTTCGTATTTGGGTCCCTGTGTTTTAGTTTTGAGATAATTGGTGGGTCAAAATTATCCTATAAACAACAATTACTAATAATTATCAAACAAAATTAATCTTGATTGGTTGATAAAGAATATGAGAATGAACTAAATTTAAATCAAATGGCAAAAAGTCTAAAACTTCAACACATTTGTGGTAGGAGGATTCGAACCTCTGATTCATAGTCAAGAGTACATGTCAATTACCGCTAAGATATGCTCACTTTGACAATGAATTACCAATCTTTTTCAAACATTAATAAAAGAATATAACCAAGGAAATTCATACATCTCTGAAATTTAGAACGTATCAAATATAGTATTAAGCCTGGGAAATTCATAAATTGCTACAGAAGAATTTGTAAAATCTGTGTTTTACAAATGTGACCTATGGTGAAGAAATCTGGTAATTAATTGCCCGCTCAAATTAGTCTCCTTTGTCATCTACTTTGTTTATCCATTCCCATCCCACATAAGCCAAAAAAAAAATTAGCTTAATGTTGTTTTTCTCTAAAATTTTAACGATTTCATCTCGTACATATAGTTGATAATTCATTAGAGGGTTAAAGTTGCAATATTTCTCATAGTTTAAGGTTAAGATAACAAAATTTGTCAAAGTGTGTGAACTACAATGGGATGAAACCAAAAATTTAGGTCTAAATTGATAAAATGATTTTTTTTTCCATAAACTATTTTGAACTATAAAGATGGTCAAAATCATTGTATGAGTTTAATCCACCCAACCTTAATAATCAAATAAAATATAAAAAGTACAAAATTTAACCACCAAATAAAATTGAATTCTATGTATTGCAATGGGGCGCCAAGCGCACAGTTTACTATACTTCACTTTTCAAAAACCTTATTTCTGAAAATTTACATGCTTATGAGAAGACAATGGTTCCTTCAAAGTTTCCTCTACGTCAATATTGCCGTCTTTCTTCACTATTTATACCAAAATCTTCGGCTCTGAATTCTCACATCATTATTCATTTCACTTCCGATCCAATTCTCTGATCTTTTCTGCAAATATTTGTTATCGTCCGTCCTCATATATTCCACACTTCCGATCCAATTCTCTGATCTTTTCTGCAAATATTTGTTATCGTCCGTCCTCATATATTCCACACTTCCGATCCAATTCTCTGATCTTTTCTGCAAATATTTGTTATCGTCCGTCCTCATATATTCCACACTTCCGATCCAATTCTCTGATCTTTTCTGCAAATATTTGTTATCGTCCGTCCTCATATATTCCTTCTCATGGCCGACAAACAACCCCACTTGAACGCCGCCGTCCCTCCTCCGCCAAAGACCTACCACCGCCCCGACCTCCTCAGTATTAGAGGAATATTTGTTAGTTATCATTTGTATTTTATTTATGCTGATTGTTAGTTAGCTTTCTGTTATTATTTCTTAATTCTTTGGTTATTTTTATCTTTGTCTATAAATGTACCGTGGCACTATTCATTCCATCAATGAGAATAACCTTTCCATAAATCTGATAGTGGAAAGTTACATGGTATCAGAGCAGGTGGCGTGATTCTCTCGTTTTTTTTCGTCCTCTTTTCTACTTCGGTTATTTGCTCTGCTTTTCTGTTTGTCTTCTTCCTCACTCATGGCAGCTGAAATCCAAAAAGACCTAAACTCTCCTATTTTTCTCCTTTCAAACATATGCAATCTCGTTTCCATTCGCCTTGACTCTTCTAATTTTATCCTCTAGAAGTTTCAATTGGCCTCCATCCTCAAGGCGCACAAACTGTTCGGATTTGTTGATGGCTCTTTGCCGGCTCCACCTACTGTTCTTCCTCGTGTCTCGTCTTCTTCTGAAACTTCGTCCGATGCTGAGAAGGATACTGCCCCCACTCAACCCAACCCTAAATATGAGGATTGGCTTGCCAAGGATCATGCCCTCATGACCCTCATCAACGCTACGTTATCACCGGCAGCTCTAGCTTATGTGGTAGGTTGTTCGACGTCCAAAGAGGTATGGGATGCTCTTGAGAAGCATTACTCTTCTGCTTCTAGAACTAATATTGTTAATTTGAAGTCTAATTTGCAATCTATTTCCAAGAAGTCTACTGAATCTGTTGATGAGTATGTGAAGCGTATTAAGGAGCTGAAAGATAAACTTGCTAATGTCTCTTCTGTGATAAATGATGAAGACCTTTTTATTTACACTCTGAATGGTCTGCCCTCTGAATACAACACGTTTAAGACATCCTTACGGACTCGTTCTCAACCACCCTCCTTCATTGAGCTACATGTGCTTCTCAAATCTGAAGAATCTGCTTTAGAAAAGAAAAATCGATCTGATGAAACTTCCATTCAGCCCACTGCGATGATGGCTAATGCTCCCTCTAGTGGTTCTCGCAGCTCGAATACTGTTCCATCTTTTCGTGGTCGCTCTCAGGGACGTGGGCGTAATCAGGGCAGAGGTAGATCTCCTTTTTCTCCTCAGGGTCGTGGTCGTGGCTCTCCTTTTCCATCTGCACCTCAGTTTTCCCCTTAAACGGCTGTTTCTGGGCGTGTCATTTGCCAAATTTGTCTTCGTCCAGGTCACTCTGCTTTGGGCTGCTATAATAGGATGAATTATAGCTTTCAAGGGCGCCACCCCCTGCCCAGCTTGCTGCTCTTGTTGCCTCTCAGAACTCTTCGTTCCCTTTTGCCTCTCCGACTACATCTACTTGACTGACTGACTCAGGGTGCAACGCTCACATTACTGCTGATTTAAACAATCTATCTACAACCTCTGAGTATAACGGAGATGAACAGGTCTCGATTGGCAGTGGTCAGTCCCTTCCTATCACTCATCAAGGTTGTGGCATTCTTCATACCCCTCAATCTAGCTTGTCTCTTGTTAATCTTATTCGGGTTCCAACCATAGCTTCTAATCTTTTGTATGTTCATCAGTTATGTGTTGATAATAATTGTATCTTCATATTTGATGCTCATCGTTTTCTTATTCAGGATAAGTGTACGGGTCAAATTTTGTACCAAGGCCCTAGTGTCAACGGTCTATATCCCATTTCATCTACCACAGTTCCATCTTCATCCACGGCTACATCACCTCATGGTTCTAATGTTGCTCATGTTTCTACAAAGCTATCTCCTGCAATTTGGCATGATAGACTAGGGCATCCTAGCTCTTTAGTTCTGAATAATGTGCTTCGTTTCCTTGTTTTACCTGTTTGCTCTAGTTCTTCCTTTTGTGAACACTGCCTTCATGGCAAGATGCATAGCTTGCCTTTTCCTTTGTCAAGCTCTACCTCTTTATACCCATTAGATTTAATACATACTGATGTATGGGGTCCTGCCCCTGAAATTTCTGTCCATGGTTATAAATATTATGTTTCCTTTGTTGACGATATGTCTAAATACACTTGGCTATTTCCTATTGTTAAGAAGGCTGATGTCTTTTCTGTTTTTGTCAAGTTTAAGGCTCTTGTTGAAAATATTTTCTCTACCAAGATTAAAATCTTACGAAGTGATGGTGGTGGTGAGTTTGTCAATAACCAATTCTCCTCTTTCCTTTCTACTCATGGCATACTTCATCAAAAATCATGTCCTTACACACCTCAACAAAACGGTGTTGCCGAGAGGAAGCACCGTCATATTGTCGAAATGGCTCTCACTCTTATTTCCAAGTTTGCATTACCAATTCGTTTTTGGCCTTATGCTTTCAATGTCGCAGTTTTTATTATCAATAGGCTCCCATCTTCTACTCTTAATAATCGATCTCCTTTTGAATGTCTTTCCCAACTTCTTCCTGATTATTCTCATCTAAAGATTTTTGGTTGTGCATGCTTTCCGTTACTTCGTCCATACAATAATCATAAACTTCAGCCACATACTGCTAAACATGTGTTCTTAGGCTATCCACTAGATTACAAGGGATATATTTGTTACAACATGAGCAATGGTAAATTCCTACATTCTCGTCATGTCATTTTTTATGAATCCTCCTTTCCTTTTCTAACTTCTTCATCGTCTGTCACTCCTTTGTCTAATACCTTTTCATCAGTGTCTCCCTCTCCTTTGATTTCTGTCCTTCTTCTCTCTTTTCAAATGCCACAATCAAATGATAGTGACAATGGGCTTATCACTAACAATCTTACCTCTTCAGATTTTGTTAGCTCTGCAGGTTCACAAAGCCAGTCATCGCCTGATATTGCTCATATTTCTTCGGTTGTTTCCACTCCAGGAGATGCAAAGAATATTGGTGCAAATTCTGGGCAGTCCTATCCTATGAATTCTAGTAGTTCTTCCACTGCCAGCCTTGCTCCAACCGACCACTCTTGTCCTCCTCCTCTTGTCCAAAATTTACATCCTATGCAGACCCGTGGAAAGTCAAGTATCTCTAAGAAAAAGATTTTTGTTGCTTCTGTTCAGCATGCTGACATTGAACCTACATGTTTTACAAAGGCCTCTCGGTTACCTGATTGGAAGAAGGCTATGGCTGATGAATATGATGCTTTACTTAAGCAAGGGACATGGGAGCTTCAACCGTTGCCTCCAGGGAAATCTGCTATTGGTTGCAAGTGGGTATACCGCATTAAAAGACACCTTGATGGCAGTGTTGCTCGTTACAAGGCTCGCCTTGTTGCAAAAGGATACCATCAAGAAGAGGGGATTGACTACGATGAGACCTTTAGCCCTGTTGTCAAGAAGCCAACCGTTCGAATAGTTCTTTCCATTGCAGCCCAACACAATTGGTCTCTCCGCCAATTGGACGTCAAGAACGCCTTCTTACATGGTAATCTTCATGAGGAGGTCTATATGCAACAACCACAAGGTTTTGTGCATCCATCCTATCCTAATTATGTTTGCAAGTTAGTTAAATCTCTGTATGGCCTTAAGCAAGCACCTAGAACTTGGTTTGAGTGCTTCACTTCATACTTATTGACCCTTGGCTTCGTTGCATCTATGGCTGATTCTTCTTTGTTTGTTAGAGTTGCTGATGGTTCCATTACTTATTTATTACTTTATGTCGATGACATAGTTCTCACTGGCAATGATAGCACATATATTAATACCTTGGTTTCTCAGCTTCGTAGTAAGTTTGACATGACTGATCTTGGTTGTTTAAGGTACTTTCTTGGCTTAGAAGTATCCTATTCCAACAATGGTATTTTTATTTCTCAGTCTAAATACACTCATGATCTCCTGTTGCGTTTTGGTATGGCTGGTGCCAAGCCTTGTTCTACACCAATTGCCTTAAAGGAAAATCATGGTGATTGTTTACTATGTTCTTTTGAGGATGCTACCAATTTTCGGTCACTTGTTGGAGCCTTGCATTATATCTAGTGTTTACACGACCTGACATTGCCTTTTCAGTGAGCAAAATATCCCAGTTTCTGCACTGTCCAACAGAGGCTCATCTTGTGGCTACTAAGCGTATTTTACGTTATCTTCTTCATCAACCCTCTGCTGGTATTTTATTTCGGAAGAGTTCTGGTAATGCGTTTAAGCTTAATGCATTTTCTGATTCAGATTGGGCTGGTGACTATGTTGATAGGCGTTCCACTGGTGGTTTTGTTATTTTTCTCGGAGCTAATCCCATATCCTGGTGTGCTAAGAAACAAAGCACAGTTTCTCGAAGCTCCACGGAAGCTGAGTACAGAGAGCTTTAGCCTCAACTGCTGCAGAATTATTTTGGGTCCGCCAGTTACTTCGAGATCTCCATGTTTTCTCCTCCAAGCCACCATCCTTATGGTGTGATAACTCTTCAGCGATTCAGTTGGCTAGAAATCCAGTGTTCCGCGGGCGTACAAAACACATTGAAATATATTTTCATTTTGTTCGAGAAAGGGTTGTAAAAAATGATCTTCTTCTTCATTATGTGCCTTCTAAGCTCCAGGTTGCTGATTTGCTAACAAAACCTCTGTCTCAGGATCGTCTGCAATTCTTAACAGCCAAACTCATGTCCTGAATTGGTCATTCGTTTGAGGGGCGGTATTAGAGGAATATTTGTTAGTTATCATTTGTATTTTATTTATGCTAATTGTTAGTTAGCTTTCTGTTATTATTTCTTAATTCTTTGGTTATTTTTATCTTTGCCTATAAATGTACTGTGGCACTATTCATTCTATCAATGAGTCCATAAATCTGATAGTGGAAAGTTACACTCAGCACCATTCTCAAGCTCGTAATTGGCATAGTGGTGGTCGTTGGTCTCATCGTCTTGATCTTATGCCTCGTATTCCGTCCCAAAAACCTCACGTTCGAAATCATCGGCGACGAACTCTACCAATTCAACTTCACCGGCAACCAGCTCCACTACAACCTCGCTCTACACCTGATCGACATCACAAACCCCAACAAGCGGATTGGAGTGTACTACGATACAATCGAAGTCTCCCCCTTTTACAAAGGCCACAGGCTGGAATCCCAGTGGCTGCCGCCCTTCTACCATCCCCACATGACCACCATCATCCTCAAATCCCAATTCAACAGTCAGAAGCTGCTCCTACTCGCCGGCCAGGAGCTTGCAGAGTTCAACTCCGAGAAACTCGCCGGCTTTTTCCACGTCGACGTGAAGTTTCGTCTCCGTTTGAGGTTGAAGATCGGCGCCCTTAGGATCAGGAAGTACAGGTCCAAGGTCAACTGTGAATTGAAGGTTCCGTTTAGATCAAGTTCCGACGCTTTTAAGGTCCCCTTTCAGACCACTCGCTGCCACTTCCATTTCTGATTGCCGTCCTCTCTTGCGTATTTGTTTTGACTGAGTCAACTCTCTATGTATTTTCATTATTTCTTTATTGTTTTCATTCATTCTTATATCCTCTTCTTTATTTTATTTTATTTTCATATGAATAAATATTCGTTTTATATATTCTTTTAATGGATTTGGTATTTCTTTTTAAATTTTCCATTTTTTTCATTTTAATCTAAAGCAAAGCAAGAAAAAAGAAAAACATACTTTGGCATTTAAAACAATATTATATCTTAATCCATATGTAATATGTGAATGGTAAAACAATATTATATCTTAATCCATATGAAATATCTTGATGGTATAACCATAAGAGGTAAAATGTTAACATGAACGATTAGTATTGAAAAATGTCAAGAAGGTCCATAAAGTCTAAAGATTTGAATATTGACTCTCACATAGAACTATACAAGTTAAAATGCTTAAAGATCAACAAGGTTCTAGTTCCCACTAGGGATGTGTAGCGGTCGGTTGGGGTCGGTTTTTGGCCAAAATCGACCATTCAGTTTTAATCGGTCGGTGGTTGTTGTTGGTTTTTTATGGGTTGGCTACATCGACCGATCAACTACATCAATAGTTGGTCGGTTTTGTGACTCCGGTGAACTTGAGAACGAAAAATGTTGGTTTGTGACTCTGACGAACTAGAGAATGAAAAAAAAAAAAAGTGAAATAAAACAGAGAAGAAAAGAGATAAAGAAACTTTCGATGAAGCACATCCAGCGAAGAAAGAAGAATAGAAGAGAAATACAAGAGGGAGAAAGAGAGAATGGAGAAGAAGGGATGGAAAAAAAAAAAGTCTTCGTGAGTTTTCTGTTGGCTGGCCGCTAGGTTTTGATGAAAAGTAAATCCGACGAATCTTCGATGAGAAAGAGTAAGAAGAAAGAACAAAAGAGGAGAAAGAAAGATGAGAATAGGGAGAGATGGAAGGTGGAAATCAGATGAAAGAGAGGATTAAAAAAATATTTTAATTAAAAAGTTTTTTTTTTTTTAATTTTAAATAGTATAGGTAATCATTACCTATCCCACATCCTTTCAAATTTCATCTTTCATCTCGTTTCCAGAATTCCACTTTTGTTTTTTTTTATAATGCATTTAACATAAAATCGGTCGATTTGGTCAGTTCTTGACATTTTAGGCAAGTCAACCGACTAACAAGTCGATTTTGTATTGTGCAAAACTGACTCTAACCGACCTCATCATAAAACAGATCGATCGACATCGGTTGTGCTCACCTCTAATTTCCACCCTAGATACTATTGAACTAAAAAAACATATAAGAGTTAAAATAATGCAATTATATTAATGCATTTTAAAATGAGTCGGCCTCCCACCCGATAAGTTAAACTGTTCGCTAAAATTTGTAGCACTCATGGTTCCTACTAAGAATTTTTTTAGGGAAAAATACACTTTTGGTCCCTGAGGTTTGGGTTAAGTGACACTTTGGTCCCTGAGTTTTCAAACTCGACAATTTAGTCCCTGAGGTTTGAATTTCGTTTCATTTTGGTCCCTCCATCCACTTTTCCGTTAAATCTTAACGGTTTGCTGACATGGCATCATTTTTTTTAATTAAAAAATCATTTTTTTATAATTTTATTAAAAAATAATTAAAAATATATATTTTTTTTTAATTTCATTTTCTTCCCATTTTTCCCTTATTTTTTCCCTCCCTCTTTCTTCTCTATCTTCTTCTTCCTCACCATCACCACCCACCACCCTTCTTCCTCACCATCACCACCCACCACCCTTCTTCCTCACCATCACCACCACCTTGCCATTATCGTCGGCCGCCGGCG
This sequence comes from Luffa acutangula, assembly GCA_036850905.1. NCBI lineage: Eukaryota > Viridiplantae > Streptophyta > Magnoliopsida > Cucurbitales > Cucurbitaceae > Luffa > Luffa acutangula. The sequence goes on along the minus strand of CM072096.1, from coordinate 49,342,584 downwards.
CCGGCATCGGAGACGCCAACCTTTTTTTTTTCTCCTCCCTTTCTTTTTCTCTTCTTTTTTTCCTTTCTCTTCTCCTCCCCCCTCAGTTTCTTTATCACGCTGCAACCCACGAACGACGAATAACAGAAGCTCCGACAACAACCCACGAGCATTCTTCTCTCTCTCGTTTTTTCGCATTTTCCGTGAGTTTCTGTGGCGGAGACAACCCAAGAACGATGGTATTTCGTCTCTGTCTCTCTCGTTTTGAAATCTCTACTGACTCTGAAACCCAATTCGAAAACCCATTTCTTCATCAGTGAATAGCAGAAGCTCCGCGAATCTACAACCCGATTCGAATCTCCGACGAATAGCAGACCCACACAGATGAACAACGGTATTTCTACAGCCTTCGATTTCTTCATATTTCGTCCAGATCTACAACTCGATTCAACAACCCACACAACCCACGAACGCTGCAACCAGATTCGAAAAAAAAAATTAAGGAGCCTAGATCTGAAACCCTTCCTCGATGAGCAAGTTGTCGACAACAAATCTGTGGCGAGTCTTTTCGCAAGCGGTGTTTGGGTTCAGGGCCAATCGAAGGAGGAAACGCCGCGAGAAGAAACGATCTGTGCATTCGTTTCTAGATCTGAAAAAAAAAAGTTGGAGAAGAAGAAAAGAAGAGGAAAAGAGCCCGAAAATCTCTGTGTTTGAAAAAAACAGAAAAGGGAAAAGAATGGAGAAGAAAAGAAAAGGGAAGAAGAAGAAAAAAAAAATTCTGGCCGACGACGTCGCCGTTCGCCGGCAACTGGCGATGGCCAACGGCGGCCGGCCACCAGAGCTGAAGAAGGAGTAAGGAGGGAAGATGGAGAGGGAAGAACATGGAGAAGAAAGAAAGAGAGAAAGAATTTTTTAAAAAAATAAAAAATAAATAAAAAAAATATTATTATTTTAATATGTTTTTATTTAAAAAATTTTAAAATAATTTTTTTTATTAAAATATTAGTGTCACGTCAGTAGCTGTTAGGATTTAACGGAAAAATTGACGGGAGGGACCAAAGAGCTACTTATCTCAAACCTCAGGGGTATTTTTGTTGAGTTTGAAAACTCAGGGACCAAAGTGTTACTTAACTCAAACCTCAGGGACCAAAAGTGTATTTTTCCCATTTTTTTATTATAAATAATTATCTAATGATGTTAAATGATTCTAGCGTGATTAAATGTGTGGAAACGGTGGAATATGCAGTTCTTGTTAACGGCAGGGTCTTCGAGTCTATTGTTCCCTCCAGAGGTATCAGACAAGGGGATCCTCTTTCCCCCTATCTTTTCCTCATCTGTGCGGAGGGACTTTCGAGGCGCTTTATCAGGGAAGAATCCTCTCTTAACTTTAATAGCTTAAGAATTAATTCTCACTGCCCCCTATATCTCACTTGTTTTTGGCTGATGATAGTTTGATTTTTTGTAGGGCCTCAGAGAAGGATTGCAGAGTCATGAAGAAGATCCTCCAAGACTATGAGGCGGCTTCAGGACAATCTATAAATTTAGACAAATCCATGTTGATGACCAGTAAAAACGTAGGGAGAGATAAGGCTCAGTCCCTTAGTAACATCCTTGGAGTAAGATTAACCAATTCCCTGGGGCACTATCTAGGGATGCCTTCTCAGAACGGGCATAACAAGAATAAACTCTTCAGTAAGATTAGAGATCGAGTGTGGAAGACTCTCCAAGGGTGAAAGAGGAACTTGTTCTCTGCAGGTGGTAAAGAGATCCTTATCAAATCAGTAGCGCAAGCCATTCCCACTTATACTATGGCTTGTTTCAAGCTCCCTCTTAGTATTTGTGAGGATATCAACAAGACTTGTGCTAGATTCTGGTGGGGCTCTAGTAAGGAGAGGAGAAAGTTGCACTAGATGATCTAGAAGAAGCTTTGCAAAAGCAAGGAGTTGGGTGGCTTGGGCTTTAGGGACATTAGCTTGTTCAATCAAGCTATGCTTGCTAAGCAAAGCTGGAGGATTGTTAGAAACCCGGATAGCCTTCTTTCTAAGGTCCTTAGAGGTAGATACTTTGTGAAAGGAGAATTTCTGAAAGTCGGCCTAGGTTCCAACCCTTCCCTAACTTGAAGGAGTATCCTATGGGGTCAGGACCTCTTTAAAGCAGGTTACAGGTGGAAGGTTGGTGATGGGAGATACATTTACATTGATGAGGACCCGTGACTTAGCCTCCCAGGGACTAGATTTCTCTCCCATGTGCCTGTCGAGTTTAAAGGGAAAAAAGTTAGGGAGCTGTTGCTTGAGAATGGTGGCTGGAATGAAAGGTTGATTAGGGACAATTTCATTCCCCATGATGCAGAGGCTATTCTTAATATCTCGTTGGGTCTCTCTTCTTCTAAAGACGAGATAATGTGGAGCTTGGACAAGAAAGGCTGGTTTTTGGTTAAAACAGCCTACCACCTTGCCTCTAATATCGATCACATGGACAAGGCTTCTCCATCTGACCCGAGCCTCACATCCAAGCTTTGGAACAAGATTTGGAAGCTTGACATCATCCCGAGGGCTAAAATAAGCATCTGGAAGAGTTTGAATAATTCTATCCCTACTAAAGAGAATCTAATTGCTAAAGGAATGGACATTAATCCCTTGTGTATTTTTTGCAGGTCCCATAGAGAGTCGGCAACTCATCTCTTTTGGATGTGCAAATTCTCAAGGTCAGTTTGGAACGCATTTTTTCCTAATCTTACTGATTTTTGGGGGCTTTGCAGACCCGATTGGCATCCGTTGTCCTGCTGGAGCCTTATCGCAAATTCTCTTGGGGATAAAGAGCTTAACAAAACAGCTACAATTATTTGGAAGACTTGGGAATTCAGGAACAATCACACAAAAGGAGCTTCCCAACCAAGCAGTAGGAGATTATGCAGACTTATCAAACTCAGTTGGGAAGAAATGAAGAGATTCAAAGAGAGGAAGCGTGACCTGTTACTTTCCAGCGCTGAGAGCCATCTGAGTCATTGCCCGGGCCCTCCCCCTGTGGGCTGTTTGAAGATTAGCGCCGATGCTTCTTGGAATGAGGGTTCGAAAATTGGAGGTTGGGTGATCCATGACTCCAACGGATCTCCGATTGCTGCGGGTTGTACCTCGATTAACAAAGAATTGGTCGTTACTTTCTTGGAATTAATTGCTATTAAGGAGGGGATCAGATTTTACCATGAAAACAGGAGGATCCTGCCTGCCAGAGCTATTTTGGTGGAGTCGGATTCGTCTGAAGCTATCTGTTTGCTGAAGCGTGTTTCCCCTGTCCTTTCGGAAATCAACAACCTTATTGATAAAGTTGATCATTTGGTGAGCGGCCTAGAAGGAGTCTCCTTCAATTGGTGCCCTCGATCTAGCAACCACTTCGCCCATTGTCTCGCGAAGTCGGTTGCTTTCTCCCCTTCGGCGTTCTCTGAGTCGATTGGGACTTCTCGAAATTTTGTTGGGAATTTTTTGGATTTTCTTCCCCCTTCCCCTCTGGAAGGCTTGAATTTTTGTGGGAATGGTAGTTATTGTATTTGGGTTGCCTCCCCCTTTTAGAGGAGGTAGTTGTACCAGTTTCTTCCTAATTTAATGAAGCTCTTTTTCAAAAAAAAAAAAAAAAACAAATTAATAATCATACTTTCTATTATAGTATTGGAAATTTTCCTATATAATATTTGTTAATCTTTGAACAATAACTATTTCAAAATATTCTCTTAAAAAAAACTATTTCAAAATATGTATCTATGTATTATTTCACATCTCTCTCTTTCTTCGGTTTTATTATTTTTTTTTTATGTTCAATAATATGTGGGATAGAGATTTGAATTTATGACCTCTTAGATGTTGATACATATTATATAAGGAAAAATACATTTTTTTTGTCCCTAAGGTTTGAGTTAGATTTCATTTTGGTCCCTAAATTTGAAATTTTGACATTTTAGTTCATAAGGTTTAGATTTCGTTTCATTTTGATACCTTTGTTCAATTTTCCATTAATTACTAACAAATTGTTGACGTGACACTAATCTTTTTATTTTAAAAAAATAAATATTTCTTTACTATTTTAAAATAAAAATATTATTATTATTATTTTGGGAAAAATACATTTTTTGTTCCCGAGGTTTGGGTTAAGTGACACTTTGGTCCCTGAGTTTTCAAACTCAACAAAAATACCTCTGAGGTTTGAGATAAGGAGCACTTTGGTCCATGTCGTCAACTTTTTTGTTAAATTTTAACCGTTGCTGACGTGACACTATTATTTTAATTAAAAAAATTATTTTTTAATTTTTTTAAAATAAAAAATATTAAAATAATAAAATAATATTATTTTTATTATTATTTATTATTTCTCCCCCTCCCTCCCTTCTTCTTCTCCATCTTCTTCCTCCTTCTTCTTCTTCCTATCTCCGGAGGCCGGCGGCGACTATTTTTTTTTTCTTTCTTTCTTCTTTTTATCTTCTTTTTCTTCTTCCTCCCCTCTTTCCACTGTTTTTTTTTTAAAAAAATAGAAAAAAGAAGAATGGAGGAGGAGGGAGGTCCCTCCTCCCTCCATGTTTATTTTTTTTAAAAAAAAAAAAAAGAAGAAGAAAAGAAGAAAAATGGGGGTAAGAGAGAAGAAGAAAAAAGAAGAAAAGAGAAAGAAAAAAAGAAAAAAAAATAGTTACCGGCGGCGGGCGGTGGTCGCCGGTCGTCGGAGATAGGAAGAAGAAGAAGGAAGATGAAGAATATGGAGAAGATGGAGAAAAGGAAGAAGAAGAAAGAGAAAGGGAGAAAGAATAAAAAATAAATAAAATAAAATATTAATATTTTATTATTTTTATATTTTTATTTTTAAAAATAAAAAATAATAATTTTTTATTAAAATAATAGTGTCACGTCAGCAACCGTTAGGAGTTAACAGAAAAATTGACGGCGGGGACCAAAGTGTTCCTTATCTCAAACCTCAGGGGTATTTTTTGTTGAGTTTGAAAACTCAGAGACTAAAGTGTCACTTAACCCAAACCTCAGGGACCAAAATTGTATTTTTCCCTATTATTTTTTAATTTCTTCTTCTCTCTTCTTCCTTCTTCTTATATTTGTTGAGCTATATTCACGTGGGCGACTAGTGTCTATTTTATTGTTATTCTAAACCCCTCGATTACTTTAAAAAAAAATGAATGAAAGAACAAGAAAAAAAAAGTAAATTTATATAGAATGGAAAAATGCATTATATCTAAAAATATAATAACAAAAAAAAAAAATCATGAATAGGACATATGGCCAGGGAGAAACTTTACTTAAAGACTAGAATTCTACCCACACTCAAATTCAAGAACGAAACTCAAGTCATTGCTCATTCCTGCTCATGCTTGCTATCCATCTTGTAGCAAACCAAATGTGTGACTTAAACCTATTTTGCTAAGACAAGATCTCAAAGGGAAAAATGGATAACCCTCACGTATAGATGGTCACGACTCAGAACACCAATGGAATGATCACGTACAACGACTCCAAATGAACACCACCAATAGCGAAACCCAGTTATTCTTTGAGTATTATTTGAGATTTGGTTTGTGGTTGAGGGAACCTTTTTCTTGAATCAGAGAAATGTAGATTTGTAGAAAGAATTGTTCTGTAGAACTTTCAGAGAGGATGAGTTTGTACAGTCTATGATTATTTCTACCGAAGTTACAAACGTGTGTAACTTCCCATCAGATGGCAACCACCCACCATCCCGTAGAAACTCAGTAAGTTGGTGGTTTTATTTAATTAATTAATTTAATTTATTAAATCATAATGTGCATTTAAATATTCAAACGCACATCTCTCATATAACCTATAGTATTAATTTAAATAATTTAGTTAAACTGCATTTAATTAAATAAAATATAATTAATTAATTAAACTTATCATTAATTAAATATCAAATATTCAATTAATCCTTTCTTTGAATCATATTCAAATTCATATTTCTCATAACTTATAATTTTAATGTGTATCCAATACACATTAATTTTAACATATAGTTTTAATGTAAATCCAATTAACATTTAATTAATATTTGAACCCCTTAAAATATTTAAATCTCACATAAATTAATTTTGAATCACATCCAAAATTAATTTTATAATATAAAGTTTAATTCAAAAATAACTTGTATTATAATGTATCACCATACATTATATTAATTGTATCACATACTACAATTAACCTAAATTCTCTTAATTATTTTTAACAATTCAAATTCTTATTCTAGACTAGTTAACCTTAATACCCTTACGAGCTAGTGATAGCGGACAGAAATGTCGCTATTTTAGTCCTAAAATATTAAGCTTTTTAGTGCTCTAATTGAGTTCTTATTGAAGATATTTAATTTATTTTGTTATTTGGTCTCTAGGAGCAAAATTATGGATTTTGGTGAAAAAATGCCCAAAAAGAAGTCATTTAAGCCCAATTTCCATACATAGGTCAAGGGGGAAGCCAACAAGGTCAACCATGAAGATAAGGCCCAAAAGAGATGAAGTTGGCCCAAGATTGAAGCCCAAATCCGCACCAGAAAGTTCTGGAATTCGCCTAGCGTCGAGACGCTGTAGGGACAGCATTGTGACGCTCTCCCATTTCTTGGTCGACAAGTCGATGACGTCACAGTGTCGCGACGCTGTGACCATAGCGTCGCGACGCTACTCCATTTTCGAGCCTATAAATAGCGCCCCTTAGATCCATTTTGTACCATCAATCATCATTCCCTTCATTCTTTCCTTTCTTTCCTTGGCTCCTTTGGAGCCTCTCTCAAGGCTTTCTAGCCTTTTTTAAAGTTCTTTTAGTGGGAAAATTTTGAAAATTTTGGGGAGCATTCTAGGAGGCTCAAGGCTTGCTCGAAGGGACTCCAAGGACCAGCGTCGGAGTCTTCAACGGTCAATTCCTTCCCCTTTATTATGCTCTTAATTATGCTTTCCATTGTAAATTTTGTGGATATTTTAGCTATGTATAGCTAAACCCCAATTTGGGGTCTTGAAATGAAATTATAGTTAAAATGTTGTTATAATTGTCTATCTCTCGCCCTTTTGTCTAATTATTTGTATGGATGTGCTTAATGCTTTATGCAATCTGGCCAATTGTGTACTGATCTGATTCTTAATGGAGACTTGACGGAGAGAAGTTATGATAGATCATAATCCATGCAACTAGTTTAATTGTCCGTCGTGACAACGGGATTAGTTCATTAAACTTAGATTCCTAAAATGAATCAGAGCGTAATAATTAATGAATTTTAATAGCGCTAAGGACACTTAGGTTGTTAAAGTGAATTAATTACAAATAGGGGAGACTGACATGAGAACCTATGTGATTAACGGATATTCTAGGATTATAATTAGTTGGGCAACGAGATAAGATGATTATAATAATTGATTTTCAAGACCCCGCTTCCCATTAAAAACTCTTTCTCCATATTTTATTTTCCTTGATTGATCAATTTGATTTCTTTAATTGCTTCGATTTTTAATTTCTCTTTACTTACATGTTTTTGTCCCTAAATATTATTTCTCCCAAATATTTTTAGTGTTCAAAAGAATTTTTGCTTTGCTTAATTTTCGCTTCGCCTCCCTGAGAATTCGATACTCGGAATTCTTCCGTTTTACTATTACTTGTGACGACCCGTGCATTTGCGACATTGTTGGTATCGCCCGTCGAACAACTAGCAAGAGGACCTAATGGACCTACAGGTCAGAAGCTCTAACAATACAAGATTAATTGATTAAACTCATTAACCAAATTAAACATTCGTTAACTATAAGTCACTCCACTAAAGACCCACAGTTGCACTCTTCTCACTATACAATATTTTTGTGTGCATAGATATTGACCAATAACAATAAGTTAATCTTTCACGAGTATTCGTAACACCAGCTGGGTCAAATTATTGTTTTACACCTAGGCTACCTTTGTGTTCTTAAGTACCAGTGATCCTCTAATGAACAACATGTTTATGGTTCAATCAATAGACAGATGTCCTTCTTCTCGGGGCTAGTGAGAGGGTGTGGTCCATTGTTCAAGTCTTGGAGTCACCACTTAAGGAAACACTCATCTACTTACCCTAAAGACGGGAATGAGTGAATTCCATCTTGTGATGTTATGTTCCCAGCTCCCCACTCGGTCTCGTCCCCAAAATTGTAGGCTTATTGAGTCGATGAATCTGGACACTCTCACCCATACAAACCAAATGTCAATCCCTATCAAACAGGAGTTCATAGCACACTCAGGATTAAGATTGAGTTACCTAGGTCATCCTATGAAATAACAACTTAATTAGTCAACGATGTTAATTACATCTAATGGCTATTATTTTGCAGTCTGATTTTATGCAAACTCATTGCATAAGACACCATCACTCGTTGTCCACTAGATGAACGCTTTGGATCATTATGTTTGTATCAAATACAAAGCGGGTTGTATACATAGTATCACTAGGATAAGATACCTAGCCTTATCCCTATATTGTAGACTCATTAGGTTGTTACTTGAACATTGATCCCTTGTATGTCCCCACATACTGTTCAAGTTATATAAAACAACACTGGATGTTAGCTTATTGGATTTAAGGTTAATTAACGCAATTCTAAAACAACAAATTCAATAACACCTTATTGAATAATTTAAATAACACTTTATTGATAAATTAATATATTTTACATATACGATCTACAAGTTTTAGGACATAAAACCCAATAAATATAAACTTAATTTTCAAAAACTAAATGGTTATCAAACGGGACCTAAAAAAAAAATAGTTTTCAAAAATATGTTTTTGTTTTTGGAATTTAACTGGGAATTCAAATAGCCCATAACAACGAAGAACATCAATATAATTCAATTAGGGAAAAAAATATAATTTTAAAAACCAAAAACTAAAACAGTTATGAAATGAAATCTTAAAACTTTTTTTTTTTTTTTTTTTTGCTTTATTCAAATCAATGTTGAAGTGGAGGGATTGAACGTGGGCCGTATTTTGGCCCGCATTACACTGGACTTGGCTAGCAATTTCAAAGAGATAACTACATGGATAACCTAAAATGGGCCCCCTATTCTCAAATTTGTCCAACTACACTATTTTTTTCAAGAATAAACATTGGGTCTCCATTTTTTACATGAAAGTCATGATCATTTTACCAAAGAGTCATTTGCTTCATCTCTCTTCAATAATTGCTGAATATTTTCTCTCTCCTCCATCAATAATGGTCATTTTCTCTCTCTCCCATCAATAAGGGTCATTTTCTCTCTCTCTCATCAATAATGGTCAAACATCTCTCTCATCAATAATGGTTGAATATTTCTCTCTCTCCCATTAATATTTTTCTTTTTTTTCGTTTTTGTGAAATTGGGTAATCTTTTTATGCCTTCGTGTTATGTAGGCATAATATATCCCGGTGTATATGAACTATATATATTAGGTTATGGCAAGAGTAAACAAAATTGTAAACATTTGATATCGGATAAATACGGATGTATAGTTTTATTATACTGATTATATATTGAATGTTGATATATATATATATATACATAATTGATGATCGAGATTGTTTCCATGAATATGCATTAGTGTTCTGTATGCATATTATATCCCAGTGTATATGAATTATATATATTAGGTTATGGCTAGAGTAAAAAAAAATTGCAAACATTTGATATTTGATAAATACGGATGTACAGTCTTATTATACTGATTATATATGGTATGTTGATATATATATATATGATTGATGAGATTGTTTCCATGAATATATGTCTTAGGGTTCTGTATGCATATTATATCCCAGGGTATATGAATTATATATATTAGGTTATGGCTAGAGTAAAAAAAATTGCAAACATTTGATATCTGATAAATACGGATGTATAGTTTTATTATACTGATTATATATTGTATGTTGATATATATATATATGATTGTTGAGATTGTTTCCATGAATATGTCTTAGTGTTCTGTATGCATATTATATCACAATGTATATGAATTATATATATTAGGTTATGGCTAGAGAAAAAAAATTGCAAACAATGATAATTAGAAATTTATATATTAGAAGTTCAAATCCCCACTCTCAAAATTTGTTGTACTAAAAAAAGACAAACAAAAATTTAAAAGTTGGAAGTTAAATATGTAATTTAATGAAAGTTAAAATATAAAAAGAAGGGAATGCATAAGAAGTTTCGAAAAAATGAATCCCAAAAGTTCAAAAAATGGAAGGCAAAAAGGCATAAACGAATTTATTAAAAATTCCATAAATGCCTCACAAACAGAAAAATTTGGTGGGACATTATTGAATGAAGAGAGATAATATGAAGCAAATTTATTGAGGAGAGATGAAGCCAAGAAGGGTATAATAATGAAGGAAGAGAGTTAATATGGAGTTTATTGGGGAGAGATGAAGCCAAGAAGGATATAACAATGAATGAAGAGAGATAAAATGGAACAAATTTATTGATGAGAGAGGAAACTAAAAAGGGCAAATTTGTTACAAAAAAAAAATGAAAAATCTAAATCAGAAAAATTTTCCTATCTTAAACATTTTTGTAAAATGGTGTTTGGGGAGATTTATCAGACATAATTTATGAATTTCAAACTCGTTTTGGGCCTAAGCCTTTAGAAAGCCGAACCCACTCTAAAAGTATTTAGATCAACTTTCTTTTAAAAAAAAATCATACTACTAAAAAAACTGAATAATTAAAAACGTAAAATCATAATGCCATTCTATTTCTCAATGTTCAATCTAAAGAATTTCCATTAAAACAATATTTTTTTTTTGTTATTTTATTTAATATAACAAACATGAAATTTGAGATTTCAACTTTCGACCACCTTAACCATTGAGTTATGTCCATGTTGATTTTTATTTTTTATTTAAATTTTTGAAATTATATTTATTAATACTATCTCGAGACTATTTTAATAATCAAAATTCCAAGGAAAAAAGAAAAGATAATTGTTCTCACAAACTACTTTTCACTTTTCAAAAAGTAAAAAAATTAAATATTCGGTTAGTAGACAAACAACAATCCATCACTACCATATCTTGTTCATACACAATATAACCAACAAAAAAAAAAAAATCTCATCATAAATACAAATCACCTCAAGCAACCATACTATTTAATCTAAAATTAAATTCAATTTAAGTTAATTTGACAAGTCTCCATCCAAAGAGGCAAAATGATTAAATGAGACAAACCACTCAAACTTTAGTACATTATAATTTATTAATTTCCATATGAAGTGGGGACAATAAAATTGGGAAATGGAGAAAGCACCATTGATATTTGATAAGTTTTGCCAACTTTATAATTAATAACATTGGGAAAGAGCAAGAAGTGATGTATAAAGTATGGGATGAAGAGATTGAAATAAGTAAAGGAAAAGAAAAGGCCATTATTATTATGTGTAAAGCTTAGGTTAATGGGAAGTTTTCTTTTTTTTTTTTTTTTCTTTTTTCCTAATCTATAAATGAGGAAAGAGACAGATACTTAGGAGGAGAAATTGACCACCACCCATTTCCCATGTGGAAGATGAACCCCACATCCTTTAACTTGCACTTTTCATATCCATTATTATTGTTTTAGATATGAAGCTTCTATATAACACTTGAATAATTTGGCTCCTTTAGCATCTTTTAAAGTAGTGTGTATATATGATTTTGTTTTAGGGTAAATATTTATCAATGAGTTAACTATAACATTACAAAAATATGAGAAGTTGCTAATGTTTTAACCAATTAGGCTGCAATTGACATTCGAGATAGATATTTTTTTCTATCTGTAATGAAACAAACTCTATAATTGTATGTGATTTCATTTTGAAGGAAACAGTAATGAAGGGTCCGATTGGTAATGTTCTCGTTTCTCGTTTTTTGTTTCTAATTTTATTAAGAAATCTAAGTATTTAATAACTATGTATGTTTCTTGTTTCTCATTTTTTAGAAACACTCCCAAAATTTGTATAAAACTTTTGGGAACAACTAAAACTAGTTTCTCCTTTTTTGTTCTTGTTTCCAATTTTTTCCAAACATAAATAAGAATATAGGTTTATTATTATTGGATGTATAGGTGTTAGGGTCATGAAATTCTAGTTTTCTTTATTAAAAATGAAGAAACGGAAACAAGAAACAAGAATGTTACCAAACGGACTCGAAATATCCAAAACGAAATCTTAACTCATTGTAGAAGAGATGAAATGACTATCAAGCAGTGTGGATTTTCATGGAATCCACCACATTCACCAACAAGCAAATAGTCTTACTAATATACTGTGACGCCCGAGGTTAGGAGGGGTACATGAATGAACCGAGATCACATCCGAATGAGAGGGATCCTGAGGACATGAAAGTATGGTCAAGATAAGCTTAAAAGAATTGATAGATACTACCTATACCAACAAGGTGCACCTTCCTTTTCGGTGGCTCAATCATAGGAACTTTGAAGTTAAGCGTGCTTGGCTTGGAGAAGTTCTATGTTGGGTGACCTCCTGGGAATTTTCCTAGGAAGCATGTGAGTGAGGACAAAGCATGCTAAAAAGACCCCGTGTTGGTTTGTGGGGATAGTCTTCACTCTTGGAAGCAGTTTAAGACGAGTATGGTAACGTGACCAGGTCGCAGGGGAATAGCGGGGCCTTAGGTGCCGAATCCGGATTCCGAATCCTTGGCCTAAGGCGTTACATATACTATCCCGTTTCACTCGTGCATATCATTTCTCCTCAGTATGCCATCATTTCTCCTCAGTATGGCTTGAGGACATGAATATGCTACTATCTACGACCTTAGTAGCTTCTTTTTTTTGTTTTATAGTTTAAATACTATTTTGGTACACGTATTTTGACTTTGTTTCATTTTGATTTTTGTACTTTCAAAATGTTCATTTTGGTCACTGCACTCTTGACTTTGATTCATTTTAGTTCCTATACTTTCAAAATGTTTATTTTGGACTCTATACTTTTAAAAATTGGGCCATTTGGTTCCTTCATTTTTACTTTTTTTTATTTTTATTTTTTCCGATTGTAATTTGAGCTCAACATTTCACTTATTAATTTTTTTGAAATGTAGTCATAAATTTGTATTAAAGGTTTCCATTGTGTATAAAATTTATGCTTAATCTTTGCAAACATGGGCTACATTGGTCTCTTTTTAAAAGTATAGAGACCAAAATAAAAATTTTGAAAGTACAAAGACTAAATGAATCAAAGTCAAAAGTATAATAACCAAAGTCGAATTTCGGAAAGTACATAAACCAAAATAGTGTTTAAACCTTATTTTATTTAATATGTTGTAAACTAATAATAATAAAAATTAAAAAGAAAAAAAGAAAAAGTTAAATATGCTTAACTTTATGAGTTAAAAGTAACTTTTAAATTTATAATTTTATGAAGAAGATAAAATTAAGGATTGCAATGAAGAATAAAATTGAAATACCTTAGGATCCCTTTTTCTATAGAATCGTGTACCATTTTTTAGGGTTTGCAGTTTGCCATGGAATGTGGAATCTGATACTCTTGAAGCTATCAAACTAATTTATTTCAAGATTTATAGATGGTTGGTCTTTTGCCATTTTTGAGTAAACTCATGTGTTGATTGGAGTTCCCCCCCTTTTTTTTTTTTTTTTTTTTTTTGTTATCGGAGAGCTTTCCAAAGTCATATGTTTGATTTAACTTTTCAAGTATTCAATTTTGGTCAAAGCTAACCTAGCTCAGCGGTAATTGACATATACCCTCGACCATGAGGTCAGAGGTTCGAATCCCCCCACCTCCAAATGTTGATGTATTAAAAAAAAAGTATTCGATCTTGAAAAAAATTATAGTGTTTAGTGACCATTAAAAATAACTTATTAAGAAATAAATCATTTTGAGAGAAACTTGAAAGCAATTTTTTAAAAAAAGAGTTTTTTAAGTATATAATAACTTGTGTATAAAAATATTAGAGGAAATGTAACTAAACATATGAGTGTTTAAATTATAAACAATTTTTATACAAAATTTTTATTAAAAAAATGTATTCTTGTAAAACACTTAAACTAAAAGGTATTCCAAACGAGTCCTAAGTTTGATTTATTTAATGGAGATGATCTTTTATTTTTATTAAAAATAAAAATAAAATAAAATAAATAAATAAATAAATAAATAAACCTTAACTATATCAAATTGAATGCCTAATTTTATTAAATGGAAAATTTAGGCCCCGTTTGATAACCATTTGGTTTTTTGTTTTTAGTTTTTGAAAATTATGCTTGTTTTCTCTCAATTTTCCTACTATGGTTTTCATATTTGTCAATGGGCACATTTGAATTCCTAGTCAAATTCCAAAAACAAAAATAAGTTTTTGAAAACTACTTTTTTTAGTTTTCAAAATTTGGCTTGGTTTTTTAAAACATGAAAAGAATGGTATTAGGAAAACAAAGAAAATTGTAGGTGGAAGTCATGTTTATAGGCTTAATTTTCAAAAACCAAAAACCAAAAACCAAATGGTTATCAAACGGGACCTTAATATCTTTGTTACTTGAGTTGTAATTTTATGTAAATTTATGGTTTAGGGTCATTATTGTGGTTTTTTTTTTAATCTTTATTCCCATGTGTTCTAGAGTTGGATGGCCTTTCTTTTTCACTCCTTGACATATGTATTTATTGGTTTTTAAGTTTAAGTTACAAATTTAGTCTTTAAACTTCGAAGTTTGTGTTTATGAATTCTTGAACTTTTAAAAAATGTTCAATCGATTTTGGAAGTTTCAATTTTGTATCCAAACTAGATTCCTAAACTTTAAAAAGTATCCAACAGACTCTTAAATTTTCAATTTTGTGCCTGATAGATCTAAATTTTCAATTTTGTGTCAATCGATCATTTCAACATTTTTTCAAATTCACGAAGTAATTGCACACAAAATTGAAAGTTTGTCCTATTAGACATAAAATTCAATTTTATATATAATTGATCAATTAATTTTTTTAAAATTTTGAATATTTCAAGATCTATTAGACACAAAATTAAAAGTTTATAGATATTAAAAATTTAAGACATTTTTAAAATTCAGATATCTCGTAGACACAAAATTGAAAATTCAATAATTTATTAGACACTTTTTAAAATTTGGACACCGCGAAATTTAGGTTGAAACATAGAAATTATAAATTTCATGAACATAATTACTAGTAACGAAGTTCCTATTTGAGCTCAAAAAGAAAAAAAAAAAAAAAAAATCTGTTTAGTCATTTTAATTTAAAATACAAATATTAAATGTCTCTATCTAAATTTTATAGGCTACCTAATAAAAGGCACATTTATTTCAATGTCTTAAATTTTGTTCCAGCCAAAGAGAGTTGAAAATTGGGGTTACATCATACATGTAGTGAATTTACTCATTGCCAAATGGTGAAAAGTGAATGACGTGTCACCTACGTAACTTGTACCTTGTGTAATTTTTAGTTCAATTAAAATTTTACATAGTTTTGTAGTTACATCTTTCCAATCTTTAAAATTGTTAAGAAATTTCAACTATCTATAAATTACAATTATAATTATAATAAAAAAAATTACAATTATAATTCTACATAGTTTTTACTATTGATTTGATTAATTACATGACGATAGTTGCCAATTCAAATATACCGAACATTCTTAAATCTCTACTCATTTTCATGGTAATAAAAAAGATTATATAATATTTCAATGTTTATTTTATTAGACAAACAAATAGAAAGAAGATAGCGGACAATTAGATAAAGTGAGACAATTTATTCGAGGGATTGTTGAAAAGAATATTGCCTAATTTGATTAAGAACTAAATACAACTATAAAAATTAAAAATACTAGTTTCGTAATTTAATTTTGCATTATTATGTTAATGACAGCTTAATCAGATCCTCTCAAAGCATAAAAGCGCTAGTTTCAAAAAAAAAAAAAAAAAAGCATAAAAGCGCATGAAATTGAATAAACAAACAAAAAAGAGAATGAGAGAAAAATAAATTACTCATAATTATTTTTTAAAAAAGGTTGCATTGACCAAAATGACATCAAATGAGACAATAATTACCATACATTGCCACTAGTCTCATTATTAAACACATTTCTTTTCGCTAATCCTTTTGCGAAAATTATACCCTTTTTTTTCTTTTTCTTTTTCTTTTTTCTTTCCAACATCCCTTGTGCCCTTTGTATACAACTACCAATATAATTAACACAAAAACACATTTACTCGAAAAAAGAAAATAAAAATCCAACCGTCAACTAACGGCGTTTATATTTTAGCTTACTTCCATCAAACACTAACGTCGCATCTCTGAATCACCTGATACTTCACGTTATACTGAACGATCGACCCATCGCCGTGCGCCGGATACCCACCGAAGTTGATCGCCGCCGGGCAGTTTGCGTGGAACTGGTAACGGCCGGTTACGATGTTCCCGACCTTCCACCGGACCCGTCCTTCGATTTTAACCAGCAGCAGCAAAGCTCCGGCGTCCCGGTCCTGATTCAGAGCCGTACTGATGAACGGCGCCACTGGCACGGCGGTGCCGGAGACAAACGGAGACCAGACGTTGACGTCCTTGTGGCCTTGGTAGAAGCGAGGGATGATGGTCCGGAGAGAGATCTGTTGGTTCCGGTAGACGGCGTAGACGCGGAGGTCGTCGTAGTAGATTCCGATGCGGCGGTTGGGGTTGCGAGAGGAGATAGTGAGGAGGAAATTGGAGGTGAGGAAGCTGGGGACGGTGGCGTTGAAGGCGTAGACGGTGACGTCTTGGAGGACGAAAGTAGGCTTGGAGGGGCGGAGGACGGCCCATACTATGAGGATGGTGAGGAGGACGAGGAAGATGAAGATGCCGAGGATGGCGCCGATCAGTTTGACGAGCTTTTTTCGCTTTTTCTTGCAGTGCTTCTCGCAGTCGTACGCCATGGCGGTGGTGGGCGGCGAGGAAAACGAAGAAGAAGAAGAAAGAGAAAAGAGGAAATGGAGTTTGTGTGAACTAACCAGTGGGTATGAGGAGGAATCTCATGTGGTTGTGAAGGAGAATGGATGGTATTTATATTTCATCTACACCGTTCATTTTCAACCCGGCCCCACCACTACCATATATTTTCAAACTCATCAAAATTGCTCCAAAACATCTCATTAAATTACAAATCGATTGTCCCGTTTAATAACGATTTGGTCTTTGAAAATTAAGCTTATAAATCCTACTTCCACCAACAAGCTTCTTTGTTTCTTTGATATATTTCTTAAACAAATTTTGAAAACTAAAAAAATAGTTTGCAAAAATTTGGTTTTTGTTTTTAGAATTTAGCTAAAAATTCAAATGTGTTATTGACAAAGATGAAAGTTATAGTAGGAAAATAATGAGAAAAAAAACCTAATTTTCAAAAACCAAATAGTTATCAGATAGTGCCTAAACTTTTTTTTTTCAATTTAATAATTACAAGATAGAGGATCAAACTATTAACTGGATGATAATTGATGTCTCATCTACTAAAATTTTGATCATATTAGTATAAATTTACTAAATTATGTATTTAATAAAGTAACTCTATTGCTAAAAATGTCGTGTTTATTTGGTTCCATTATAATTATAACTCAATCACTTAAGCACATATGTAGTATGTTGATTGTATGTCATTATTTGAAGATTAAACAGTAACAACAACTTTGCTCAACTGACATAAACTTTAGTGCTATTAAAAAAAAATACCACTTTTGGGTTTTGAGCAGGTAAAGAATAAAAATGGTGTCAATGTCAATTTAAAAAAAAATAGAAAAAACTAATGAAAATGGATAGTGATTTTTATGGCAACTGCAAGTTTAAGAATTAAAATAAAATAGTTTTAAAATGAATTATCAAAATTGAGAATAAGCAAGAATATCATTTTAATATGTAAAAAATAAAAAATAAAAGAAGAAGAAGAAGAAGCAAGAATATCATAACCAAGATAGAATTTACACCTTACTTTTTAATAATTAAAGAAAATTCTCTCTTCAGCTTTCGCACTTTTTTGTCTTTATATTCTAAAATATTTTATTTTCATCCATATACCTTCCTAAAAAATTATGCAGTCCTTTATATATACATATATATAAAGAATTATGCAGTCTTTTTTTTTTTAATGAATTATGCAGTCTTTATCGTTAAGATTTTTAGATCATTTTAATAAAAATCTTTCGTTTTCCTACCCCACACTAAATCAAATTTTACTTAAAAACACAAATTCATTTAGTTAAAAAAAAAAAAAAAAAAAAATCCGGCATCACATAAAATTCTTCTTAAATCAAACCAATATTTTTTTTTATTTTAATTTTGGGAGGTAAAGTTCAATTGAGGAAATATAATATTGAAAAATAAATAATAATAATAATAATGAATATACAATTTAAAGGAGTGAAATTATAGACCTGCAAATAACGGTATGCACAAAATGATAGAAGGCTCAGCACAGATATTGAGCAATCATGGACACGTGGAGGAAAACCACGAGCAGTTCACAATATTACAAGAAAATAACAAATAACAGAAAGTAAAATA
This sequence comes from Luffa acutangula, assembly GCA_036850905.1. Lineage (NCBI taxonomy): Eukaryota > Viridiplantae > Streptophyta > Magnoliopsida > Cucurbitales > Cucurbitaceae > Luffa > Luffa acutangula. Next base: position 49,324,071 of record CM072096.1, on the reverse strand, counting down.
GGAAATACATGAAATGGACTAACATCCCCCCAAGCAATCGAGGTCTACATAAAGTATTAAGATAGCACACTAAGTATTATTGGGCTATTTGTGTCTGTTACTGTATATTGTTTAAAGGCCCATTGTTTAGGCCCATTTCCTGTTCTCTCTTTTCCCTATTTCGTGCTCTTCTCTGTCAATTAGGGTTGAAGGTGTGTATTCTGTTATAGAGAGAGAACATTCCAGAGAGTGTGAGTGATGGCATTCTTTCATTGTTTTTTGTAGGAGTTTTTCTCCCCAGGCCTTTATATATGGCTTGCATTTGTTCATATTCCATATATAAAAGCATAGGGTTTTCTCCTGCATACCCTTTCTTCTTCTTCCTTTAATTTTTTGATTTTATCTTAAAATGGTATCAGAGCTCTTGCGTCTAACGACCTAATCTCGTTTCTGATTTTTTTTTCGCCCAAGCTGATTCTGGAATGGCGTCTCAAACTTCTTCAAACACGACTGTGGAAGATTCATCATCTACCTCGGCAAATCAAGTGTTCAGCCCTGGTAATAAAATTTCAATTGTCAAGTTAACTGATGACAATTTTTTATTATGGAAATTTCAGATCCTCTTTGCTCTTGAGGGGTATGATTTGGAAACTCACCTGGAAGCTGATCCTCCGCCCAAATATTTGGATCCACCTCCTGCTAATCCTACTTCTTCAGAGTTAGCGTCTGTAGCTGCACCACAAATCAAAACCCTAAATCCGGCTTACACTCTCTGGAAGCGACAAGATAAAATAATATCTTCATGGCTGGTAGGCTCGATGTCTGAAGATATTCTTCATCAAATGATCCACTGCTCCACGGCAAAAGAAATTTGGTCCTGTTTAAACCAAATATTTACTACTCGAAATCTTGCCCAGATGATGAAAATCAAAACCAAACTTCAGAATATCCAGAAGGGAGGTATGTCTTTAAAAGAATATTTTTCGAAAATACAACAGTACATCGATGCTCTTGCTGCTGTCGGTAAACCAGTCGATGTTGAGGATCATATTCTCTTCATCTTAGCTGGTCTTGGGTCTGAGTATGAGTCAATGGTTTCAGTTATCTCTGCTAAGATTGGTCCGCAAACTGTTCATGAGGTTATGTCTTTACTGCTTACCCAAGAGAATCGTATTGAAAGTAAATTAACCACATCTGAGAATACTCTTCCTTCTGTTAATTTAACGGTTAACTCTAAATCTACTGAGTCTGATTCTCAAAAGGCTCCCTCTAATCAGTATTCTCAGAACTTCAGTGGTAATCGTGGCCGAGGAGGTGGTCGTTTTGGGCCTGGTCGTGGTGGCAGAACTTGGAATACTCGTGGGGGTCGTGGTACTCAGTGTCAACTCTGTGGTAAATTTGGCCACACAGCTCAGAAGTGTTACTTCCGATATGCTCCATCTGGACCTTCTCCGACTCCAGGTTCTTTCTCTCCCAATTTTAACAATTTTAATCGTCCTCCGTCATTTCCTCAGATGTCTGCAATGCTCACTGCACCTGATATAAACCATGATACCAACTGGTATCCGGATTCTGGCGCCACCAACCACTTAACAAACAATTTTGGCAATCTCTCGGTAGGCACTGAATATGGTGGTGGTAATCAAGTTCACATAGGAAATGGAGCAGGTTTGCCTATCCTTAACTTTGGTTATTCTTCATTTGCTTCTCCTGATTGTTCTACTCGTATATTTCATTTAAACAACCTTCTCCATGTTCCTTCAATCACTAAGAACTTAATTAGTGTAAGTCAATTTGCTAAGGACAATGGCGTTTTCTTTGAATTTCACCCAACTTTGTGCTATGTGAAGGATCAAGCGTCTGGTCGGGTTCTGCTCCAAGGGACTCTCCATGATGGTCTCTATCGTTTTAATCTCTCAATCAATCAACCTACCAAGGAAACAGCAGTGCAAAGTTCCTCTCAGTCCTCTCTCTCACCTTTACCTTCGGCTTTATCTGTCTCCATTGCATCAGATTTGACCTTATGGCACAGGCGTCTAGGTCACCCTAATCTATCTATAGTTCGGAAAGTTCTTCGTGCCCACAATCCCCATCTGTCTATAAATAATGAGTTCCAATTTTGTAATGCGTGCGCCTTGGGGAAAACACATAGTTTACCTTTTGATAGTTCTTCTACTGTGTATACTGCCCCCCTTCAACTAATTGTTTCTGATCTTTGGGGGCCAGCTTATTTACCATCTGTTAATGGATATCGATTTTATATTTCCTTTGTTGATGTTTACTCCCGTTACACATGGATCTACTTTCTCAAATGTAAATCTGATGCTTTCCATGCTTTTACAAAATTTAAACTCCACATTGAAAAACTTCTAGGTCTATCTATTCGTAGTTTTCAATCTGATGGTGGTGGAGAATTTAAAGCTTTTACTCCTTTCCTATCCAATCATGGCATTACACATAGATTTACTTGTCCTTATACATCCAAGCAAAATGGCATAGTAGAACGTAAACACCGGCACATAGTTGACACTGGTTTAGCCCTTCTTGCTCAATCTAAACTACCTCTCAAATTCTGGGATGAGGCCTTTGCCACTGCTGTTTACCTTATAAATAGGCTTCCTACCTCGGTCCTTCATAATCTCAGTCCTTTAGAATCCCTTTTTAAAACTCAGCCAAACTATACTTTTCTAAAAACCTTTGGATGCCAATGTTATCCTTGTCTAAGGCCTTATAACAATCATAAACTGTCATATAGATCTCATCCTTGCATTTTTTTGGGATACAGTGGTAGTCATAAAGGTTATAGATGTTTGGCTTCTGATGGTCGTATTTATATATCTCGGAATGTTATCTTTGATGAGACTACCTTTCCTTTTAATGAACCATTACAATCCAAGAATCTTGTGTCCTCTCAAGTTTTGCTTCCCCCTCCCATGTCACTATCTCCTTCTACAACTCCCTCCACTTCTTCATCATCTTCAAGTCATAATCAGGAGTTAAGTTTAGCGCCTGCTCCATTTCCCACAGAACCTGTTTCCTCATCTGACGGTCCACTGAATACATCCACTCCCAACCCTACTCCATCATCTTCACCTACATCTGTTCAACCTGTTTTGCCCATTATTACAAATGAGCATCCAATGGTCACTCGTGGAAAACGGGGCATTTTTAAACCCAAAGCATATGTTGCTGATACTTCATTATACACTGATTGTGAGCCTCCAAGTGTTAAGGAGGCCTTAAAATCACCACATTGGCGTAAGGCTATGCAAGATGAATATGATGCTCTCATGAAAAACGATACATGGGAGTTAGTTCCTTGTCCATCTGATAGAAAAATAGTTGGCTGTAAATGGATTTTTCGTATTAAAAGGAACTCTGATGGTTCTATTGCTCGGTATAAAGCAAGGTTGGTTGCCAAGGGCTTCCACCAAACAGCTGATCTTGATTATACTGAGACATTTAGTCCAGTTATTAAGCCTATCACCATTCGTATTCTACTAACTCTTGCTTTACAGTTTGGTTGGACTATTCGACAGGTTGATGTGAACAATGCCTTTTTACATGGTAAGCTTTCTGACACTGTTTTCATGGATCAACCCTCTGGTTTCAAACTTGCTGGCTCCAATGATTATGTGTGCAAGCTCAAGAAGGCCTTATATGGCTTAAAGCAGGCGCCCCGTGCCTGGTATGATCGCTTAAGTCTCTTTCTCAAATCTCTTGGATTTTTAACATCCAAAGCTGATACTTCTCTTATGATTCGGAAAACTTCAAACGCTTCGTGCTATATTCTGATATATGTTGATGATATAATTATTATGGGGAGTTCTGCTACTGATGTTAACTATATTGTCAATGCCTTGAATGCTCAGTTTTCATTAAAAGATCTTGGCAACCTAAGTTTTTTCCTAGGCATTGAGGTCTCATATCCCTCCACTGGCGGTATGTTTCTCTCTCAATCTACATATATATCTGAGCTTCTTTCTCGGGCAAAAATGATGGATGCTCGCGCCATTGCTACTCCTATGGTAAGTGGGGCATTGGTCTCGGCTTATGAAGGTGAACATTTCTCTGACCCCTATCTATATCGCAGCATTGTGGGGGCCTTACAATATGTCACATTAACTAGGCCTGAAATTTCATTCAGTGTAAATAAAGCCTGTCAATTTATGCATTCTCCTAAGCTTGTACACTGGCAGTTGGTCAAACGGATTCTTCGCTATTTAAAGGGCACTTTACATACTGGTCTTATGCTCAATCGGCCTAAATCGTTATCCCTTATGGGGTTTGCTGATGCTGATTGGGCCTCAGATCCGGATGACCGGAAATCAACCACAGGTATGTGTGTATTTTTTGGTGGCAATCTCATATCCTGGAGCTCAAAGAAACAATCTATAATCTCTCGATCCAGCACTGAGGCTGAATACCGAAGTCTTGCCACAATATCAGCTGAAATGGTTTGGATAAAGTCTTTACTTTCTGATTTGCATATTTCTTCACCCGAGCCTCCTATTATTTGGTGTGATAACTTAGGAGCTGTTCACTTAAGTGCTAACCCCATCTTACACTCCAAAACTAAACATGTTGAGCTTGATATATATTTTGTTCGAGATCTTGTTCTTAACAGAAAAATTTCAGTCAGACATCTCCCCGCTCATGAACAGATAGCTGATATTTTTACTAAACCGTTGTCGGCACTGATGTTCAATCAGATCAAGTACAAGCTCAATGTTCGTGATGCCACTACCATCGGCTTGAGGGGGGGTATTAAGATAGCACACTAAGTATTATTGGGCTATTTGTGTCTGTTACTGTATATTGTTTAAAGGCCCATTGTTTAGGCCCATTTCCTGTTCTCTCTTTTCCCTATTTCGTGCTCTTCTCTGTCAATTAGGGTTGAAGGTGTGTATTCTGTTATAGAGAGAGAACATTCCAGAGAGTGTGAGTGATGGCATTCTTTCATTGTTTTTTGTAGGAGTTTTTCTCCCCAGGCCTTTATATATGGCTTGCATTTGTTCATATTCCATATATAAAAGCATAGGGTTTTCTCCTGCATACCCTTTCTTCTTCTTCCTTTAATTTTTTGATTTTATCTTAAAATAAAGCTGGTTCTTCCACAATAGATAGTTTGAATCTGAAAGTTTGATATTCGAGGGAGGAGTGAGAGTAGGATATGGAGATGCAGGTTGTTGGGGAGGAGGAAAAAACTGAGACAAGGCATTAAAGGGCTGGAAGAAAGGAAGATTAGACGAATAAGGTGGAGGGAATTGGAAACCGGCTTGGGTCGAAGAATGAGGGAAGGGAAAGGACGAAGAAACATTGGGATATTGATGAACATTCAAAGAGAAGGGGGGAATATTAGGGTTTAAAGGGTCGGGTGATGGTATTGGGGAAGGAATTTGGTGCTATGGGAGAGTTATGCTAAGCATGAACAGGTGTCGACACAAGGGTGGTGGCGATGGAGGTTGACGAGAGGCCAGGTGTTGGAATAGGAGTTGTAAGGGTAGAGGAAGACGCCGACAGGGTGGGAAGAACGTCCAAACCTGAAGATGACAAAGTGGATGAAGAAGCCATTAGAGGAAAAGATTTTTGAGCCTAGAGCTCTGATACCATATAGACCTACAAATAACGGTATGCACAGGATGATAGAAGGCTCAGCACAAAATATATTGAACAATCATGGACACGTGGAGGAAAACCACAGACAATTCACAATATTTCAAGAAAATAACACATAACAGAAAGTAAAAGTAAAATAGGAAATACATAAAATAGACTAACAAAAATATAATTGAGATTCTGTTGAATAAAATTGAATAGAGTTAATTTAACAGAAATTAAATGAAACAATTAATGGAAATGCATTAATATGGTCTCGGATCCATAACCCGATCCGAAAAAACGCGAATTGCTCGATTTTTTTAAAATCATCACATGGGTGATAATAATATAATAATTACAATTATTTAATTTATCGGAAATTAATTATGGATTTCAATTTAAACGCGATTCTGGCCGTTCTGTTTTCTTTTCTCCGGTCAACAAAGGATACCTTCCAAGAGGTTAAAATTCTTCCCCCTTTTTTTTTTTTCTTTTTGTTTTTTTATTATTGTTTCAATAATTGAGGGGAAAAAAGTTAAGAGAAGCCTTGACTTGTTTAAGTTGATTTGGGGTTCTAAATTGAATGTTATTAATTTAATTATCGCAATAATTTAATGTTAGAACTTAGAAAATAAAAGATGTGCATTTAAGTTGTATTCAATTATCTTAATTGATGGTAATAATCCATTGTCGGTAGAAATTTTACTTGCTTTATCTTTGATTTAAAAACCTTATTAAGCTTTTGTCCTAATCTATTGATTTTGATTCTAACCGGTTGTCATTTGTTATTTAAATATTAATATAACACTTCATTTGAAATTAACAAATAATTATTTGACACATTGTTTCACAAAATAGTATATCAGCTATATATACTTATTATACGGTAAAAATAGTTCAACTGAAATGGATGGACAATATATTTTGACCTACTTGTTTGATCTGTTTTATTAATTAACCTATTCTTTTGTGTTATATTTTGTCACATTATGTCGAGTTATCTCTCTTTCTTAAAATTATTATGCCAAAATCAATATTAAAAAAGGTCTTTGATAATTATATGAACTTAATATATAAAGTTTTAATCACAATTTTATAACTAAATCGACAACTTTAAAATTTAATCTTATTTTTTAATAAGTAATTACTTTTTTTAGGGTGGATATTCGATCTTCTGACCTCTTGGTTGAAGATACATGTTAATTAACGCTAATCTTCGGGATAATATGTTTGTTCTATTGTGGTATTCAAAATGGAAAAAGAAAATTAACATGTGTAATATAAATTTATTAGACACAAAATTAAAAATTTAATGACTTAAACACCTTTTAGAAACTTACTAATGTCAAAGTGAGCTTAGCTGTAATTGGCATGTATTCTCGACCAATAGTTTAGAGGTTCGAATCCCCTACCTCTAAATGTTGATGTACTAAAAAAAAAAAAAACTTACAAATTACAAATTTATAAATTTAAGGACTAAACTTGTAATTAAGTTAAATTAATATTTTATGGGTGAGCTAGTTGTAGAATATTTGAGAGTGAATGGCCATGGATCACCATTGGCGTTTGGATTTGGATATTGATTGATGTAGAAAAAAGTCAAAAGTGACGTGGAGAATGCGGGGACCACCCAACCCTTACACGTCAACAATCTTTCGCTTCACTATGCAAAATGCAATGCACCGACGCCAGAGTGTCGGCGGCCACATAATACGCCACCATTTTTGTTTCTTTTCATCCTTTTCATTTTCATTTCCTTCTTTTTTTTCTTTTCTCATTTATTATTTTATCATTTTTGTTTTCTGCTTTTTTATAAAATGATAACTACAATTATTTATTTGTATCTCAAAAAAAAAAAAAAAAAAAAAAAAAGTTACATGAAAACTTTTTCAAATGAAATATCATTTTAGTTGTTTGATATTTATATTGTACGTATGAGTTAAATTAAATATCTCATCCCAAGTTCCCAACCTTATTTATTATGAAAAAGAACGTGGAAAATGTTTTTTTTAATATAACCAAAGGTTAAAGTAATTTTTAAGCAATATGAATAACTCTGTATTTACCCTTGAATTCAAGAAAGGCTGTTTGTTTCTCTCACAATGAATAAGGAGGGAGCTTCTTAAAGCTTTTGATTTTTGAATTGACCATTTCTAAAATTAATCACTATTTTGTCAAGATAAAAATATTTCTATGACTTCCAAAACTTTGAGAGATACTAAAAAAAACATATATTAAATTACAAATTTTATAATATGTCTATTTAGTTTGAACTCTAAAATTTTTTAATTACAACATTTAACTTTATATTTTAATTCTTAACAAAAAAAAAAAATAGTTAAAGTGTATGGTAAATTAATACTAAATTGTTGGAATTTAATTGTATTATAATGACCAAAGTAGGCTTATTATTTCAATTATTTTCATATTAATATTTAATTTATAATTTATTATAAGATAATTATGTTTAATTTTATATGATTTAAATTACATTTAATTATGTTTAATTAATCTAAAATATTTGATAAAAATTTAAGAAAAATAATTGTTACAAAAATTGAATCAATCAAAATTTTATTGATGTAAGAGATAACATATGTAAATATAAGAATAAATTTGAGATTTGGAAACAACTAGATAAAGTGACAGATTTTTAGAAAAGCTAAATCTAAAAACTGATATCTACCAACTTTGATAAGGTAAAGCAAATTGAACAGTGATTCTGGATAGATTAATTAATAATCCACTATAGTTAAGATTATCTTATGATCGCTTTTCATGTCAAACAAGGTCTGAATTAGAAAGAAAAAGTAGAGAGATTGGTTTAAAAAAGAGAAAGGAGAGAGAAACTTCTTAGAAGGATGAATGTGAAAATTAGGCAAAAAGAATGGGCCTTTCATCAAACTTTTATTTTTTTTTTCTCTCTCTCTAAAAGGAAGCAAAGTGTGAACTGAACAATTTGTAGTGTAGACTGTAGAGTACAATTATGAGTGATGGCGTGTTTGGACTTGGAGTCATGGCGGCTATCATTTTTCTTTTCAACAAGTCAAAAAAGCATGTTATTTCATCAAATAAAACACAAAAATTCCCAATTATTTATTTATTTATTTATTCCTCAACATAGCTTAATTAAATATATGTTTGATTATCTAAATCCTCATTTCACGTTGTATCATTTTACAAAATAAATTTCGTTCATTTAATATTTGTCCAATCATATGAATTTAGCTTAAATAGGGTCTAAATTTCATTTAATATTAAAGATTCATTTTGGTCTCTAAAATTTTAAATTTGTTTCATTTAAATTTTTCAAATTTCTCTTTTGTCTTTAAACTTAAGAAAATTAATTATTTTGATCGTTATTTTTACATTAATATATAAAAATGAACTTGTATTTAAATTAATATATCGGAGATGAGTGTTAGGTAAGCCAATGTGAGATGGTAAAAAAGTATACGAAAAACTAAAATTATTACTTTTGAAAAATTAATATTTTTTCAAAAAAATAAACACTTAATTGGATTATTTAATATTTTTTCTATTGGATTTTTTTTTTTTTTTTGGTGCAACAAGATTCCTAATAATTGCTCCTGTCGTAAATAATTGATAAAATAAATAAAAGGAATTCCTTAATTTATACGTTTTCTTTTTATAATTCCATTTTCAAAATTTTAAAATTTTAATTTTGCCTTTCATGCATCAGGTCTTCCTATAACCTAAAGATGCGATGATTTATCTATCAAATTAATCCTAACGAGATGATAAACACATTAATGATATTAGAGGTTGAAATTTCAAATTTCCACTTACAATGGTATAATGTGTTAAAAAACAATAATATATCATAAAAATATGAAATGATATTTTGTTAACTAATTAATATTCTAAACTTAAATCAAATTGAGCATAGTTTTGAACCAATGAAGATATTATGAGTGTGTTTGGTTGGTGATCTGAAAATATAAATTTGAAAACAAATGATTCAATGAAGATAAAGTTGTATTTCATGTTTTCATATATGTATTTGGTAACAGATTCAGGAAATAGATCACAATTTAAACAATTGTTCAAAATGTGTTTGATAATATAGTTATAAATCATAAACGATTTGTAGTTATCAACTAAATACAAAGTTGAATATAAACTATTATTAATTAATTTTTAAACATATTATGTGTTATAATTATTATTTTACAATATCATATAATTTTTTTTTAATTATTACAATATCATATAATTTTTTTTTAATTATTACAATATCATATAATTAATAATATATTATACTATACAGATTTTAATTTCAAAAAATAAATTGAGTTTATAACATTAAAATACTATATTTATTAAAGTTTTTATCTTTTCTAATTTAATTCTATATTTAAAAATCTCAAATTCAAAATCTGGGCAGGAAACATACCAAAATTGTTTTGAGAATTTCCACGATCACAGAATTCGAAAATAGTTTTAAAAAACACAGTGGAGTGTATATTCAATCTAAAAACATAAAATGGAATCTAAATTGATTTTTGAGAAAAAAAATATATAAAAATTTGAAACTCCAAATCTACGCGGAACTAAAATAGCTTATATAAGAAAACGCGTAAAAAAGTACTTCAAAATTAGCCACCAATTTTTATTTGTTATTTTTAAAGAAAAAACGGTTTTGACGCGTTCGGCACGGCTCGGCCGTTTATAGAATATTTGTCTGCAATTCGTTTTCCATTTACTTTTGAAATAATTTTTTACTCTTTTTTTTAAAAAAAAAAAAATTTTTTTTTTTTTTTTTTATTGCTCTCCTTTTGTTTTGTTTTTTTTTTTTTAATAATCATAATAATAATAATAAATAAATAAATAAAACTTTTTTTCGCTCTCGGTTTTCCGATTGAAACTTTTGGTGTCCTTTATCAAGTTTAAGCTTTTCTTTTGTTTTTTTTTTTTTTTTTACTTTTTCTTTTTCCTCATTTGGAGAGGATTGAAATAGTTCAGGTATAAAATATTACTACCATTTCCAATCTCCAAGGGATTTTAAACTTTCATTTTCTTATTTGAGAAATGATATATCAACTATCAAGAATTATTCAAAAAAAAAAAAAAAAAATCAACTATCAAGAGTTGGAAAACCCTATTTAAAATACTTTTAAATATATTTTATTTTAGTTTAGGTTTAGGAACTTTTTAAATATTTATTTTAATCATTTGAAATGTAATATTTTGGTGTCTTATAATTTATTTTATAGTCGATTGAAAACAAGTAGATGATGTGAATGCGACTTCAAATATGTTTATTAACTTGTTTGGATGCATATTTCTTAAGGTTGAAGCTTACCTAGAGTAATTGAGTGGGTCCTGGTTGAAGTGAAAATTGATGATTAAAATAACATTTTTTTTTTAAACTAGAATATACATTTCAAATAGAATAATAGAATAAATTTAAAAGTGGTCTAAAATGAGATATAAACCAACTATTATTTTTAAAACTAAGTATTCTTTTTTATTAACATGTTAATTAAATGAAAATTATATCTATTATTATTTTTTTAATAAATAAATAAATAAATAAATAAATAAATAAATAAATAAATAAATAAAAAAACTCAAGGTTAGAAACAGTTGAGGATTTTTCTTTCATCTCAATAAATAAGGAGGTGAGAAAACAAACCTTGAACTTCGAAGAAGCTAGGTAATATAGGTATTTTATCCATTAAACTATGTCCAAATTTATATAGTGGAGGACTTATCTTCGTCTTTATCCCGAGAAAATCAATGGAAGTTTTTTGTTTCTATCATTTCTAGCTTTAATCTCATCTCGAAAAGAGTTGGTTTCATTGAGGCGGGGCCTTTAGAGATCAATTTCTAAAGATTCTTTTTCATACAATTTCTAATGTTTTGGCTGTCAATACCTTTCTTACATCTAGGCTTATTGTATATGATTAAAAGGTCAATGAAATGAAAGAGACATACAAATTATACAAAATTAAACAAATGAGGTCACTTCCTCTCCCAAATTAAATTTCCAAACTCCTCACCTTGTAATATAAATTTATACAAAATAATAATTTTCTTTTGTTTCTTTTGTCTTTTTTTTTTTTTTTTTTTTAATTATAAAAAAAGCATCTTTCATGTGATGGCTTGAAAAAGCCTAATGAGAAGAGAAGGGATGGTGGTTGTGTTATCTAAAAAGGCAATAATGTTTGATTCATTGTCCTTTTTATAAGCATAATTCACAAAACACCTCATGTAATCCTTAACCCAATGATATGATTCTCTCAAAAGAAAAAAAAAAAGAAGCCAATTATATGAATTAATCATTTAGATATATCACAGTGTTATTTGATAATCTCAACTCTACTTGTCCAATTATTCCATTGCTCAAACCAATTTGATTGTGAGTTCTTACAACATTTCTTATTTCTTATTGTTATCATTAATACACCCAAGTTTGAAAAATCCAAACTAATTAAGTTTCTTGTGTTTTGTTGATGTGAATGATGCTTTAGTTAGTTTTTTTTTCTTTCTTTCTTTTTAGAATATTGCATTTCGAACCGAGGGTGAAAATTCAAATCTACAATATTGAATGCTTTGACTAAATGAATTATGTTAAAGTCTATACTTTGTAGTTTCATTACCAGAATATATACTACTTTTAAGTTATTTTATTAAAAAGAAAAAAAATTAGGAAAAAAATCACTTCATGTTGTTGAACTTTGGAGGTTGTATCATGTAAAATCTCAAACTAATAATTGTATCCATTAAAACTCTAAACTTTTACAAATAAATCGATTTAAACCCTAGGATAGAATTTCATTTTAAAACCATTTAGTGTACACTTTTTAAATGTGTGTAAGATTTTTGTAAATATAATACTAGAGAAAATATTATAATCAAAAGATAGTAACAGATTTTTATTAATATTAATATGAGTGGTTTGCCATTGTCTCATCTGCCTCTATTTATCTCTACTTAGTTAAAAATACATAATAATTTTTCTTGCTACTTTGTTAGGATTTTGGAAAAAAATAATTTTATTTAGGTGATTTTGAGTTCATTTTAAATGGAATAAAATGAGAATATTTATAAATCTCTAAGAGTCTAAATTGATTCAGTACTTGTGAAAGCATAGGTCCCGCTTAATAACTATTTGGTTTTTGAAAATTAAATTTATAAACACTACTTTTGCCTATAAGTTTTTTTTTTTTTTTTTTTTTTTTTTTTTTTTGTTATCTTACATACCTCATTCCCATATTTTCAAAAAGTAAGTCAAGTTTTAAAAACTTAAAAAAAAAAAAAAAGTTTTCAAAAACTTGTTTTTATTGAATTGGCAATTGGAAGAAAACAAACATAATTTAAAAAAATCAGGTTTTAATGTTTAAATTGATACAATTATTGGGTTGATATTTTAATTGATACAACCTCAAATTTTAGAAGTGCAGATGGATTCTCTCGGTGTATTTTAATTTAAATAGTCTCTAGATTTAGATTTCGGTTAGACACATTTTGGCCCATTTTGAAAAAAAAAACTTACTAAAAATAGTATTTGACCATTTTTCAAATGTATAATTCAGATGTCATTTTTCAAAACAACCAATTAAAAATAGTAATTTAAATAGTCCTTTAAATTTCAGCCTGCCCATGAAAGCTGGGGAGAATTGGGCCTGAGTAATCAAAGCCCAAAACATCATTTTGGATTGTGAATCTCATATTGTATTGGGCTTTGTGGTCTTCAAACTAACTTGGAATCTCATCACATGTTTCAAATTTATCTTTGAATCTCATGAAAAATGCATAATTTTTTTTTTCAGGACAAAATGTATAATGACTTTTGAACCATAACAATTGCTACCACTAATATCAAAATTAAAAAATTATAATATTAATTAAGAAACTATGAATTTTATTTTCGGTCCTCAAATTGACACACCCTAAAAAAATATTTTCATCATTAATTTATAAAAATCATGACTTTTTCTTCCCTATTTTCTCAACTCAAACCTTAAACATCTCAACAAATTACTTGCAATTTTTTTTCCTTGCATGACCTATGTTTCTCCACAACCACAAGAACAAACCAAATATGGATGTTCATATCGAGGACTCGCATTGCACCACATGTCACCTCATATTACAATCCCGAAAACCACAATGCAACCTACAGACGTGAATATCCAATATATTTTATAAATGGTTACTGCATTTCTTCTTATTATCAATATACTTGAAAAATAAGATGTTGAATCGTTGTATTCTATTCACTTTAGGTTTCATTTTTTTAAGAAAAAGATATTACAATTCATATCATGAGTGAGATTTAGAACTTGAAGTTTATGAGTTCGTCTGGACTCTTTATCAACAGAGATTGATTTAAGACATCTACTTCGCCCTATTTACCTCTCTAAATTTGAAATAGAAAAATCATCTAGGAATTGAAGTTGTTGGTGACTATGTTTGATTTGAGCTTTTTTTTTTTTTTTTTTTTTTTTTTTTTTTTTCAGCTATTGTTCTCCAAATGAAGCTAAACAAGAGCCAGGTAAGAGAGATTCCTAAACCCATCTGAGCATTGCTGGCAAGAATCATGATCAACATAATATTTTGATGAAGGAAAATATACAAGTTTTTATTTTTAGGCCTTTTTAATACTTTTTAAATATATATATATATTAAAAAGAGAATATCTTGACCCACCGTTTTGTTTGATGTATAATATTTTTTTTTTATTTTTAGAAAATGTATAATCGGATATTCGGAAGTGTTTCTTTTAATAAAAAAAAAAAAAACGCTAATAAATAATATTAAATCTAGAATCTTGAAAATTAAAAAAAAAAAAAAAAAAAAAACTTTGAATTCTCTTTTATAGCGGGTTTTTCCCTTTTACTATACACTTAAAATTTGTGTCTTTTTTCTACTATAAAAACAAATTAAAAATCTTAAAAAATTTTAAAATGGTTAAATCATAAGTTTAGTACATAAACTTTTAGATTATTTGCTTAAACTTTAAGAAAGTCAAGGAGGTTTATGAACTTAAAATTTTGTGTCTAATAGATTCCTAAACTTTAAAAGGTGTTAATAAGTCTTTAAAATTTCAATTTTGCATCTAATAAGTCTTTGAATTTTCAATTTTGTGTCTAATAAATCTTTGATCTATTTGATATTAAAAAAAAAAAAAAAAAAAAACTCACGAACCTACAAAATACAAAATTGAAAGTTTAGGGTCTTATTAGACATAAAATTAAATTTTATATCTAAAAGATCTTCTTTTTTTTTTACATTTTTTTTTTTACTTTTTTTTACTACTTTTTAGAGATATGTTCGATACAAAATTGAAAGTTCAGAAAACTATTATACATTTTTTAAAGTTTAGGGACATTTTAGACACAAACTTGAATGTTGATGAAGTAAACTTGTAATTTAAGCTTCATTTGATAATTATTTGATTTTTTGTTTTTTGTTTTTTGTTTTAAAAAATTATGCTTGTTTTCTCATATTGATTTGATTCACCTTTTGTGATGATTCACATTTGCTTTATTATTTACCATGTTGTTATTGTAGTTCTAAAAAAAAAAAAAAAAGTGTGAGAGATTGTGAGGGTGAATTCTATAGTTTCATTTTTTGGTGTTCTTATCGTGTTCTTACCGTGTCTAATGAAATTTCTCTCTGGTTCTTAGAGTAGATATAGACTACGGTTGAACCACTATAATTGATTTGTGTTTTCCTTCTCTTTTCTCCCTTATTGATCAGGCTTTTCGAATAGTATATTGTTTGTGTGTGACACTAGTTTATCATCTCTCATTTTTTTTTTTTTTTTGAGTTCAACAACATTTGGAGTGGGAGGATTTGAATCTCTGGCTGGTTGGTCGAGAATATATGTCAATTATTGTTGAACTATGCTTGCTTTGGCTATCATCTCTGAAACTTCTTATTTGTTAAGGACACATTTCAATTTTTAGTCAAATTTCATAAAAAAAAAATTGAAAAAACTGTTTTTTTTTTTTCAGTTTTCAAAAAATTATAGATAAAAATAGTGTTTATAAGTTTATAATTAAAAAAAAAAAAAAGTTATTAAACGAGAACCAGGTATAGTTAAAAAAAAAAAAAACAAATATAGTTTTTAAAAACAGTTTGTATGAAAAGATTTTAAACAAAACAAAACAATCTTACTTGGTTCTTCGTTAAAAAAATAAATAATAAATAAAAAAAAATCCTAAAACAAGTTTAAATTTACCATTTTCATCTCTCTCTGCAAACAAACCAAATTCTTTTTTCAGAAAAAAAAAAAAAAAAAAAAAACCAAATTCTTAATTGAAGAGGAAAAAAAAGATATAACACTAAAAAAATATATAAATTAATGAATAAAAAAAAAAAGAAAAGACAAAATTACATCCCTAAAATCCAATGTTTCATCATCTCCAAACATGAAAACAAATCTTCCTCTGCTGTACCCTTCTCCTCCCAGGCCACACAAAACACCTAATTTGCTGACAAAAATAAAAAAAGGAAAAAAAAAAAAAAAAAACTTTTAGCCCATTTAGTAACTTTTTTTTAAAAAAATAAAAACAAAAACATGTATGGTAATTCGTTTAACTTTTTGGTTGTGAATATTAGCATGTATGGTAATTATTTATGTTTTCTTCTCCTATTGAAAAATATATACAATCTTTTTTAACTATTTCTTTTTTGTCAAATTAAAAAATTAAGGTTCCGTTTGATAACCATTTGGTTGTTTTGTTTTTAGTTTTTGGTTTTTTGTTTTTAAACTTATAAACACAACTCCCAATTCTAAGTTTTTTTGACTTTTCACCTACCTTGTTCTCGTGTTTTCAAAAACCAAGTCAATTTTTGAAAATTAAAAAAATTAGTTTTCAAAAACTTGTTTTTGTATTTAGAATTTGGTTAGGAATTCAAGTGTGTCTTTAACAAAATGAAAATTATGGTGAGAAAATTTAAAGAAAACAAGCTTAATTTTCAAAAACCAAAAATCAAAATCCAAAGTGGCCTAAGGAAAAAAAAAAAACCAAAAAACTAATATTTAGAAACAAATTGAAACCATTCGCATTAGGTATGCATAAACCTTTTAAATATTTATTACACATTTTATAACTTTAAAAAAAAAAAAAAAAAGACTGCATTTGTTCATGGTTTTCAAAGAAAATAGAGAGAGAGAGAGGGAAACAAGACTTTGTTGGTTTTTCTGAATCTATATACAATCGGGGAAGAAGAACCTTCCTTAAAAAAAAAAAAAAAAAACAGAAGAAAAAGTAATTAAAAATTCTAAAAGAAAAAAAGAAAGATTTACCGATGAAGACGACAGAGCATATAATCCTACATGAGAACCGCACAATTCTTGGGGTAGCCGTCGCGCGTGTTGACGGCGTTGTTCGCGGCGGGTCCGGCGAAGGAGAGCTTCAAATCCTCACAGAAGACTCTCATGAGAACGCGCCTGGTCCACCAAGTCCCCGATCGGAAAGTGGTCCAAACGAAGAATCTCAAATTGAAACTGACGATTCCCGTGGCCCGCTCCCGGCCCATCTTCTCCTCCGTCTGGGCCCAGTTCCCAGGGTCGTCGGGACTGCTCGACGTCAGCTTCACCCGCATTTGCCCGCTCTTCTCCACGTCCAGAAAGAACGGCTCCACGAACGACATCGCCAGTGTGTTGTCCTTGAAGTCCACGAAGCTCTGGATCCGCTCGAAATTCAGGTTCAGCTTCTGGTTCGGATTCTGCACCGTCACGTTCGACTCCCAGTTCCCGGAGTAGTTCGCCTTCGAGATGTTGAAATTCGCCACCGCCATCGAATCCACTCTGAACGTCGGGATTTCCGGTCGGAGCACGATCCACGTTATGATGCTCGACAGCGTCATCAGCACCACCAGAAGGATTAACGCCGACACGATGCCGCGGATGAAGCCGGCCCTCACTGGCTCCGGCCGGAAAGGTTGGGGGTTGTTGCTGTAATAAGCAGCGGGAGGGGCTTGGGCGTAGGCGTAGGCGTTGTAGGGCGGGTAGGCCCCCGGCGCCGGAGGGTAGCCTGGATGTGGGGCCGGAGGGTACCCCATGGCCGGAGGGTAGCCGTGGCCGTGGGGGTACCCCATTGCTTGGGGAGGGTAGACCGGAGGGGGGTTGGTGCCGGCGATGGCGACGGGGGGCGGAGGTGGATCTTTGGATATGGATTGTCGATCGTCGGATGAGGAGGAAGCCATTTGTTTAGTTAGTTTCTGAATTGAATTAGCTTTCCTTTCTCTCTCTCTGTTTGTTTTGGATTTGGAGAGAGAGAGAGAGAGAGAGAGAAGAATGAAGAATTGAAGAGGAAATGGAGGAATTATTGGAGATTTGGAATATGGAGAGTCTGAGTCTGTTTGTTTAATGCTTTTCTTAGAAAAATGACGGAAGGTTCGGACATTGTCTTCTTCAACCTCTGTTTGGGAAACAATTCTCAACGGATAACAAAGAACTTTTTCAACTTCTCTACTTTTTAATTATTTTGGTTTTCATTTTTATATAATCTTTTAATTCAATTACAAATTTCACACGTATTTTTATTCAAAAATGTATTTTTTTAAAAAAAACATTTGGGAAAAATACACTTTTGATCCCTGAAATTTGGGTTAAGTGACACTTTGTTTTCAAACTCAACAAAAATAACCCTGAGGTTTGAGATAAGGAGCACTTTGGTCCCTGCCGTCAACTTTTCTGTTAAATTTTAACGGTTGCTGACGTGACACTATTATTTTAATAAAAAAATTATTTTATTATTATTTTTAAATTATTTTATTTTTAAAATTAAAAAAATATATTTTTGTAATTAAAAAAATGGTGCCACGTCAGCAAACCGTTAAAATTTAACGGAAAAGTGAATGGAGGGACTAAAATGAAACAAAATCCAAACCTCAGGGACTAAATTGTTGAGTTTGAAAACTTAGAGACCAAAATGTCACTTAACTCAAACCTCAGGGACCAAAAGTGTATTTTTCCCAAAACATTTTGTATAAATATTGTTTAGGTTTTAAACACTAGTATGTTTGGTTACATTTTTCGGTAGTGTTTTTATATACAAGTTATTATATGCACGAAAACTCTCTTTGTGTGTTTCTCTCGAAACCATTTATTTCTCAATCTCATTTTTTAATTAGTTATTTTTAGTGGTTGTCAAACAATAGATTTTTTTTTTTCAAAATTAAAAACTTGAAAAGTTAAACTAAACACACTCTTAATTTTGGTCTCTATAGTTTAAATGTCTAGAACCTCACGACATTCCAACGAGTCCAACGTTTGACGACACTCTGACATCCCCTTTGAATGGACCCTTCCTCGTCCAACATTTCTTCTTCTTCCCTCTTCTGTCGAATTTTCCCTTCGATTTCGACGGCCTCATGTTGGATTCGAAGGATCCCTTCGTTTTCTTTTTTTGTTTTATTTTATTTTTTTTTTTAAAAAAAAACAATGAAGAAAGGGAAGGGAGGAAGAGGGAAGAAGAAGAAAAATGGGAGGAGAGGGAAGAAGAAGAAAAGAGGGAAAAAAGGGAAACGATGGTTTCCAGTGACGACGGTTCAATGGAGGCAACGACACGGTGGCAGCGGGTGGTGAAGAAGAAGAATAAAAAAGAAGAGAGAGAAAAAGAATAAAAAAATATATGTTTTTATTGGTTTAATATTATTTTATTTTGAAATTAAAAGAAATATATATATTTTTTTAAATAAAAAATAGATGTCATGTCAGCAATCCATTAGTAATTAACGAAAAATTGGATAGAGGGACCAAATTGAAACAAAATTCAAACCTCAGGGCTAAATTGTCAAGTTTGAAAACTCAGGGACTAAAATGAAACCTAACTCAAATCTCAGGAACTAAAAGTGTATTTTTCCCGAAATGATTTGATGGATTACTTGTGAAACTAATATAAGGATGAAAATGAAACTAAACTCAAGTTTATAGAAATTAAAATTATAGGAAGTTAAGTGAAATTAAGGGATAGGTTTGAATTAATTTTGTAAGTGATTATGTTTGACTGAATATGCTTTTTTTTTTTTTTTTTTTTTTTTTTAATCTAGAATGTTTGACAATAAAAATAATAAGAAAAAAAAGTCATTTTTGACTTTAAACTTGTCGATTGTATCAATTTTAGCTCTGAACTCTCAATTTCGTTAAATTGAACCTAAAACTTAGCGGGTATCAATTTTAACCATAAACTTTTAATTTCATCCAATTGAACCTCAAATTTATTAAGGTTGTATCAATTTTAATCCCAAACTTGCATAAGTATTGTAATATAGACCTTCAATTAACTTTCCGTTTGAACCACTATAAAGCACGTAATTGACAATTTCCTTTGTTTTCTTTTTTAATTCATATTGCACTTGAGTTGGTTTGTTGTAAAAAAATTATTAGAGAAATTTGGAATTCGAAGAAACTTTTGCTGCTAGAAATTGTACATGAGTTTTCTTTCATTTTCTTTTCATTGTGTTGGTGGGCTTTCCTGCCTTTTTTTTAGATACTCATAAGAATATGCAACTTTAGGATGGATATTGGATATGAAAGAAATTTTGAATTTTTTTTCTCTTCATTTTAGATGACTTTTTCTTATTGTTGAGAACTTTGTATATATTTTTTCTTGTTGTTTAAGATTACGAAAGCAAAGCAATTTTGAAGGTTTTTTTTCCAAAATATTTGCTCGTTTTTTTTTTTGT
The DNA here is from genome assembly GCA_036850905.1 of Luffa acutangula. Taxonomy (NCBI): domain Eukaryota; kingdom Viridiplantae; phylum Streptophyta; class Magnoliopsida; order Cucurbitales; family Cucurbitaceae; genus Luffa; species Luffa acutangula. Next base: position 49,303,818 of record CM072096.1, on the reverse strand, counting down.
TAAGAACTTTGCATGTTGTTTTTCCCTTCTATTGTTGTTGTTTTTGTCCCTACTAATTAGAAGAACAAGTGTAGGAAACGAAAGCAAAGCAATTTCGGGGGTTTTCACATATTTGCTAGATTTTTCTTATTGCTAATAACTTTTTTTGTTTTTTTTTGTTTTTTTTTGGCTAATAACAATCGAAAGAATCAATATGGAGTGTTTCATTATTTCTTCAAATAAATAGTTTAACAAATTTGTTACTAGAAATCAACTCAAGTGTCATGTAAAAAAAAAAAAAAAAATTGTCGATTACATGCATTCAAATAAAAAGTTAACTTAAAGTTTACATTGCAACATTTATGCAAGTTTAAAGTTAAAATCGATACAATCGGCTAAGTTTGAAACTCTGATACTATCTGAAGTTTAGTGAAGTATATAGAACAAAGAGAAATGGCCACAAAAGATAATACTTTTCTATTATTAGTGAGCCAAAGCAGTGGACTATATATAGACTTATTGTCAAAAGCAGTGGCAGATCCAAGATTTTATGTTAGAGGAGACACAACTTCATATTAAATGTAATTTTAGATGTTGATGCAATATTCAAATTAAGTAATGTCGATTAGGTTAAATTATAAGTTTAGTCTTTAAATTTTTAGTAATATCCAAGAGTTTATGTTAGAGGGGACACAACTTCATATTAAATGTAATTTTAGATGTGTTATGTAATATTCAAATTAAGTAATATCGATTAGGTTAAATTATAAGTTTAGTCTTTAAATTTTTAGGTTTTTGTCCATTTGATCCCTCAACTTAAAAATGTGTCTAATCGAATTTTAAACTTCCAATTTTGTATCCAACAGATTTTTGAATTTTCATTTCTTGTCTTATTTGACATTTTTCTAAATTCATAGAGTTTCATTAGACATAAAATTTAATTTTATATCTAATAAATTCGTTATTTTGTAAGAAAATTAGAACATGTAGGGACTTATTAGAAATTTTTAAAATTCAGGAATCTATTACCTACAAAATCGAAAATTTAGAAACCTATGAGACATAAGTTCAAGGACAAAATAGACATAAATGTAAAATTAAAGAGGATTCAACGTGTAATTTAACCTATCAATTACTAACAATAATAAACCATTCTGCTTTTTCAAAAAAAATAAAATAAAAAATAAAAAATCACTGTACGTAATATCGTTTTGGTAAGACTACACAAATACAATTTTATCTACACATAATTATAATTGATTTATCTAAATAAATATTCCAAAAACAAATGAAACTTAAAATAGGTAATAAAAGGTTTTTAAAAATGAGTTAAATTCCTTTATGTGAAATTAATCTTCTAAACATAACTAACCAAAACTTTAAGTTTTACCATAAAAAATATAAATTATTTACTTTGAAAAAATAAATATTTACTTATTTATCAAAATTAAATTTAAGAATCACGAAATTTATTTTAAAAAAAAAAGAAAACAGAAAAAGAAAAAAAATGAAAAATACACTTTTGGTCCCTGAGGTTTGGGTTAAGTTACACTTTGGTCCCTGAGTTTTCAAACTCAACAATTTAGCCCCTGAGGTTTGGTTTTAGTTTCATTTTAGTCCCTCCACCATTTTTCCGTTAATACTTAACGATTTGCTTATGTGGCACAATTTTTTTAATAAAAAAAAATAATTTTTAATTTTTTTAAAATATAAATATATTTTAAAAAAATAAAAATATTATTATTTTATATTTTTTAATTCTTTTTAATTATTTCTCACCCTCTCTCTTTTTCTTATTCTTCTTCTTCAACAATGAACTGCCGGTCATCTTCTTCTTCTTAACCCGCCGGCGGCAGGCCACCGCCGGCGACTGTATTATTTTTTATTTTTTTTCCTTTTCTCTTATTCTCTCTTCTCTAACTTTTCTTCTCTCATCTTCAACCACCGTCGTTCACGTTTCAAATCTGGAAAATCGACCCCCGACGAACTTTTCTTCTCTCGTCTTCAACTTTTATACGCTTGTTCGCGGTGTTCACCAGCTCGTGGGTAGTTCGGTTGTGTTCACAGATCTCATCGTCCGACGTCATGGGTCTCAACCGATTCGTGGGTCTCGAAAGTTCCAGATCTGAGATGGTGAAGTTCGTCGGACGTTGTGGGTCTCGAAACTTTCAGATCTGGGTTTTTGTCGAGAGAAAACCCAGATCTAGCTTCCTCTCTACAGCCAGATGGTGGATACGTCGCTCGCTACTGCTACGCGCGGCTGAAAGGAGAGAGGGAGAGAAGCGCCGCCGAAGAAGAGAACAAACAACGCCGGAGGAGGAGAGTCTCGCGTCGCCACCACTGGTACGCTTGCCGGAAAACAGGAACAGAGAGGCAGTTGGGTGCAGCTACAGCAGTTTTGGCCTAGAACGAAGAAGAATCATGTGTCGGCTACTTGAAATCAGCATCTCGCCGCCGCTGGTACTCTCGTCGGACAAGGAGAACGCCAAATGGGAGGTCGTCGATGGCGTATAAATCGCGAGAAGTAGATGGGTTTTCTGCTTCTCTATGTTTTTTTTTTAAAAAAAAAAGAAAATAGAGTTGAGAAGAGAAGAGAAGAAAGAAAGAGAAAGGAAAACGAAAAAAAAAATCGTCGGTGAGGGTCGGTCGCCGGTGATTGCCGGCAGCCACCGGCCGGTGTTGACAGCCGCCGGAGAAAGGTTGAAGAAGATCGTTGGTGGGAGAAAGAAGAAGAAGGGCTTGGGTGGAAGGAAGAAGAATGAGAAGAAAGAGAGAGAATTAAAAAAAAAATTAATAAAATATTAATATTTTTATTTTAAAAAAATTATTTTATTTTAAAAAATTAAAAATTAATTTTTTAATTAAAATAATAGTGCCACGTCAGCAGTCCGTTAGTATTTAACGGCAAACTGGACGGTAGGGACCAAAGTGCTCCTTTTCTCAAACCTCATGGGTATTTTTGTTGAGTTTGAAAACTCAGGGACCAAAGTGTAGCTTAACCCAAACCTCAGGGACTAAAAGTGTATTTTTCCCAAAAAAAAAAGTATGCCAAACATGCCAAGAAGATTATTTTTTTATTTTTCAAAAGCCAAATTCTATATAAAATTGAAAGTTCGGACGCTTATTTGACACTTCATAAAGTTTAGGGACCATTTAGACACAAACGTGAAGGTTTAAGAACTAAACTTGTAATTTAACAAATTTTAAATTACGAGATCTCGTGTTTTAGTTTTTTCTTTTTGACAACATTCGAGAGATTTGATCTTTCGATCTCTTGATAAAAAACACAAGCTTTATGCCTATTATTGGCATCTAGTGTTTAAGTTTGTACATGAGTGTTGGTTGAACTTTAGGAAATTTATTCCTTTATTTTAGAATATGAAATTTATTCGTCCTTAGTACATGTGCAGATTTAAACTAAAAGAATTTTTTTTTTTTTTTTTTTGAAAGAAAGATCACTTTATAACGCCACAAAGGGCAACGGAATGGTCAACTGACCAAGACAACAAGCCACTGTGGAAGATTGACCCTCCACTCTTGATTACATTTATCACTTTTGGCTCTTTTAGCTACTATATCTGCTAAAACATTACATTCACGGGGAGCAAAAGAAAAAATAATCTCTTCTCCAGAAAAAGACCTTCTCCGAATGCCATCTACCAGAATTCCAACCTCATTCCAAATTTCCACTTCTCCACAGACCAAATTGAAAGCTTGAAGGCAGTCTGTCTCAAGAATCAACTTGCTTCCGCCCAGAGAGATAGCAAGATCAACGCCTTCCTTGATAGCCCTAAGTTCAGCCATGGGGGGGAGGGAAAAATCAAGAAATTCACTGCAAGCTCCCAGGATTTCCCCTATGCTATTCCTGCAAATTGCTCCAATACCAGTAGACAAATCATCCCAAGCCGCATCGGCGTTAATTTTCCATGCGTTATCAGGAGGAGGCGACCAGGACTGAGATCTAGATGCTACATTCAGCATGCTACCAACTTGAAGGCTGGACTTTCTCCTTTCTTCAGCTCGATCAAACTCAGACAGGTAATTTAATATCCATCTGCTACGAATATTCGGAGAGGGAACTTCAGCCTCATGAATTTTCTTATTCCTGTCTCCCCATATAGCCCAGCTTGTGACTGCCACAATTCTGAGATCCTCCATTGACAGTTCGTCACAGAGAGCTAACCACTTATCTTCAAGGCTATGGTTGAAATTCCTCTCCAGAATAACATGGCGGAAGGTAAGACTCCATATCTGTTTTGCTTTTGAACAAGAGAAAAGACAGTGATCCGTTGATTCAGAAGCCATAGAACACATAGGACAACCATTATAGATATCCATTCCTATACTGGATACATTAACTCTGGTAGGGAGAAACCCTTTCAGAGCCTTCCAGCAAAAGAATTTCACTTCCGAATGGACTTTTAACTTCTAGACCATCTTCCAGACTTTACTCATGGGGTTGCTACTCGAGGAGGCTCGATCAATCCGATTCTTCATAAACAATCCATAACCACTCTTCACTGTATATTTGCCAAACTTGTCGTAGTGCCACAAAAAACTATTAGGATTCCTAAGATCGATAGGGATGCGCCTGATAATATTAATGTCATCTTCCCCCACTGCTTCCTTTAGGAGATCTTCATTCCAAGCCCCAGACTCCGAGATAAAGTTAGCCACAACCTCCTGAGAAAAGGCATTATTCAAGCACAAAGGCCTGAAGAGGGATTCTTTTGGGATCCACGGATCATTAAAAAAGGATATAGACTCACCATTACCCACCCTTTTCCGAATGCCTTGACTGAGGAGATCACGCCCCCATAATAAGCTCTTCCAGAGAAAGGAAGAATTATTTCCAAGATTAGCCTCCAGAATATTTCCCGAAGGAAAATATTTTCTCTTTAACAACTTGGAAGAAAATATTTTCCCTTTAACAACTTGGAAACTAGGGAGTTTGGGAAGACAAGGACTCTCCAGACCTGCTTTAGTTTAAGATTTAATATGATAAAATTAAAAAGGGAAAAATACACTTTTGGTCCCTGAGGTTTGGGTTAAGTGACAGTTGGGTCCCTGAGTTTTCAAACTCAACAAAAATACCCCTGAGGTTTGAGATAAGTAGCATTTTGGTCCCTGCCGTCAATTTTTCCGTTAAATCTTAACAGTTGCTGACGTGGCACTATTATTTTAATAAAAAAATTATTTTTCTAATTTTTTAAATAAAATAGTAATAAATTAAATAAAAAAAATATTTTTAATTATTATTTTTATTTCTTTTTCCCTCTCTCTTCCTCCTCTTCTTCTTCCTCTTCTAATCCATCATCTTCCTCTCCTACTTCTTCTACCACCGGCCGCCGCCCGTCGCCGGCACCGGAGACAGCCGGCCGCCGCCCGTCGCCGGCACCGGAGACAGCCGGCCGCCGCCCGTCGCCGGCACCGGAGACAGCCGGCCGGCGCCGGCGACCGGCGACATTTTTTTTTTTTTTTTTAATCTTTTCTTCTCTTTCTCTTCCCTTTCCCTTTCCCTCACTCCCAACCACACCCTCCGCCGTCTCATCCAAGCCTGGTGCACTCTCCACTCCTCCCATGGAATCCAGCGCTTCCCCACTCCCAAGCCCCCCGTCACCAAGCCCCAGATCCTCAAACTCATCTCCTCCGCCTCCTCCGCCTCCTCCTCCTCCTCCCCTTCCTCCCACCTCTCCTGCATCCGCCGCCTCCGCTCCCTCGCCTCCTACTCCGAAGCCAACCGCCGCTCCCTCCAGTCCGTCGGCGCCCCCGAGTTTCTCGCCTCTCTCGTCGCCTCCTCTGACTCCGCCGTCTCCCACGAAGCCCTCTCCACTCTCCACAACCTCCGCCTCTCCGACTCCAAGCTCAAGACCCTCACCTCCAATAACGGGGAGTTTTTCGATTCCTTGACCAGAGTCATGCAGCAGGGGACCTACGAGTCGAGAGCCTACGCTGTTCTGGTTCTCAAGTCCATGGTCGAAGTCGCCGATTCGGTTGAGCTGTCGTTCTTGAAATCCGACTTGTTCGTGGAGATCGTCGGGGTTCTGAAGGACCAGACGACGTCCCCGCAGAGTTTGAAGGCGGCATTGAAGGTTCTGATCGTGGCCTGTCCGTGGGGGAGGAACAGAGTGAAGGCGGTCGAGGCTGGTGGGGTTGGGGCTTTGGTCGAGATCCTACTAGCGGCGGCCGCGGCGGAGAGAAGGGTGTGCGAGATGGCGTTGACGGTGGTGGATTTGTTGTGTGGGTGTGCGGACGAGCGGGCGGCGCTGCTGGGCACCGGAGAAGAAGGAGAAGGGAAAGGGAAGAGAAAGAGAAGAAAAGATTTAAAAAAAAAAATTGTCGCCGGTCGCCGGCGCCGGCCGGCGACGGGCGGCGGCCGTTGGTAGAAGAAGTAGGAGAGGAAGATGATGGATTAGAAGATGAAGAAGAAGAGGAAGAAGAAGAGGAGGAAGAGAGAGAGGGAAAAAGAAATAAAAATAATAATTAAAAATATTTTTTATTTAATTTATTACTATTTTATTTAAAAATTAGAAAAATAATTTTTTTATTAAAATAATAGTGCCACGTCAGCAACTGTTAAGATTTAACGGAAAAATTGACGGCAGGGACCAAAATGCCATTTATCTCAAACCTCAGGGGTATTTTTGTTGAGTTTGAAAACTCAGGGACCCAACTGTCACTTAACCCAAACCTCAGGGACCAAAAGTGTATTTTTCCCAATTAAAAATTTAAAGTTTAAATGGACAAACTAGATATTTCAAAAAAAAAAAAAAAAACAAACAAACAAACCAACTAGAATTAAATATTTCTTTTTAAAAAAAAAAAAAAAAAAAAAAAAACTATAACTAAATATAGAACTAAACGAATAAAAATTAGGAATCAAAAGGTTTTTTTCCCCAATTGTTTTCTCTCAACTTCTTTTCACCTTTTTTTAAAAATAATATTATTTGATTCTACTTTTTAGACAAAAAAAAAATATCAATGATGATTACCATGAGGTAGGTTCTTTTTTCAAATATTGGCTAAATTTTAGAAACTGATATAAATTCAACTTTAATAGTAAAATAAATCATCATTTAAAATGTTACAAGCTCGACAAAGGATGTTGACTTTAACAAGACATGAGTCTTTTCTTTAATAGAGATTTTCCAATTATCACTATTCAAAAATTTCTATTCAGTATTTGACACATCATTTAATGAGCATTTAATGATATAATATTTTATTTCATAGATCTCACATCATTCTTAAATATAGTATGAAAAATGTTCTAAGAAATTTTCACGAGAGAGCAAAGGAGTGGTTTCCAAGATTTTTTTTTTTGGTTGAGAAAAGTGGTTTTCAAGAACTATCATTTGTAGATTTATCAATTCTTAATTTTTTTTTTTCAAAAAGTGTCCTAGATTAGAACCAGACTCAATTTAATACTTTTGATGTGTGAGATTCACATATAGTTTTCATTTAGTCCTTAAAAATTGTCTGTGTTTACGTAGTTTATCAAAATCTATTAAAATATTGAAGATCTTAGAAGACTACATATTATTTTAGCCTTTCACAAGTAGTTACTTTTTAAATTTTCAAAATCTTACAACTACTCATAATTCTTATTACTTTTGGCTAGCTTGAATTGAACATAGTTCCACAATTAAACTATTAGTAATCTTCTTTACTCCATATTTGTCATGTTCTATTCTTAGACCATATATATTATAAATATCAAGAAACACTTCAAAATAATTTAGCAAATTGATCATCAAATCCAAGATGCTTCTCAACACTATCCCAGAAAGTGGTACTAATTCTAAAAAGAACAAAAAAAAAGGCAAAATTCTTTAACAGGCTTCTAATACTAAAAATAATAAAAATATATTCCTAATTGCTAAAAGAAGGCGGAAAGAAAAAAATATATATATTTAAAGCATTGAAATCGTGTCTTAAAAAAGAAATATCTGACGATTCTAAGAAACATTATATATATAAATAAATAAATAAATAAATCTGACTATGACTATGAGACATCAGACAACACAAACACAACATTCCCCACCTCAGCTCTTCAATTAAAATAACAATAGTATTTAAAAAAAAAAAAAAAAAATCCCCACCTCAAATCTATTTATTTATTTTTACTATTTATAATTTTCCCAATATTTCAAAATTAAATTTGTCACATTTTAATAAAATAAACTATATTTTTCCAAATATTTTCGACCAAAAATATTCTTTTCTCAAATATATTAATCGGATTTCCTTCTGGTCAAAATCAAACAAAGGGCAGTCTTGGCAGTTGCCAAAAAGTGGCATTCTGAACCAGATTTTTTCGTTATAAATATTATATTTCAAAATAATATATTTTTTTATTTAGTAAAATAAAATTCATAAAATTAGAAATATGAAGGGGGAAAACACAAAAAAAGTCAGTTCTTTGAAACCTGTCTAATAAAATCCCCACATTTTGAACGATCCAATTATTTTATGAAAGGAAAATCCCAATTCAGACCCCCACAAAAGATGGCACTTCAGATACATGAACAGGAGTGAATGGTCATTTTCGATGGACTATAAAACGAATTAACAAGAATTAAGAATCGTCTCTTTCATCTGATGGGAAAAATAAGAACAATATTAATAATTATATCAATATTGAAAATGCAGACTCTTGTTTCTGTTCCAGTCCAAGGTCGTAGAAAGGAAACTGCACAGAACGTAATTTTCTTTTTTTCCATACGTTTCACCCAAAAAAAAAAAAGAAGAAAACTCTTCCTTTTGGTCAAAATAGTCACACAATTTAAAAATAAAAAATAAAATAGGTGGATGATGGACCCACCTACTTCGCTGTGATCAACGGTCCTGATTCTTCTTCTTCTTGAAGGGCCATTTGATCAAATCATAGCCAATGGAAGACTTTGGTACACTCTTCTTACGGTGTACTCGACTTCACACGAACATCGCCCAATCTTCCTCTCCTTCTCTCCTACCTACTCTGTTATTCACACGCAGCGCACATAACATGAAAGACAAAAATAAGCCGGGTCGGGTCGGGTCCTTAATCGGATTCTTTGACGGGTCGGGCTATTGGACCCGCGTGTGACCGGAATCCCGCGGTCACGGCGTCGTGGGCGCAGCAGTGAAATCCGGCCGCCACGCCGGTCTCTTTCGCAATCAGGCAGTCACGGCAGACTGCCGTTTCCGATGTCGCAATACTGTTCCTGCCGCCGTCTCCGCCTCCACCCGCCGTCAGATTGCTTTGCCCTACGCTGATTAAGTACTTCTCCTTCTCCAACTGCAGCTTCCGAAATCGCTGTTCGTATTCGAATCGGTCCATCACCGGCGAGATGAAGCCGGAGAGTAATTCGTTTTCGATGCCAGCGTTTCGTCGTAACAGCATCACATTCTCCGGTGGATTCTTCTTCTTCGGTTGATTCGTCTTCGGCTTCGTCTTCGTCACAGACGCGAAATAGTAATCGTCTTCGTTCTCGTGGAGCTTCCGCCTCCTCTCGCGTCTCGACCGTTTCAAAACCACGAGAAAGAAGCTGTTCTTCTCGCCGGATATTGCGCCGAAGTTGACCTTCCCGGTGATAGGGATTCTCCGCCGAATCTTCGCCGAGGAATCCAGAGAGATCTTATACTCCGCTAGGTAAACCGTGAACTGGTGGGAAGAGATTCCGATCATCTTGCTCAAAATTGATTGGAAATTCTTGAACTCCGTCGAAGAAGAAACGAAGACGGAACCGATGTCGGATTCTCGCTCACCGTCGTGGAAAACGACCGGGAACGAAACGCCCCCGTCGGTCTCCACCATCGCCGCTACAAATTAACCGATTCTTCTTGAAGAAAAAAATCTCATACAGAGGAAGAGGAAGAGGAAGAAGAAGAAGAAGAGAGGGTTTTACAGAGAAATCTGGAAGGAAGCTAATGGGGGCTTTTACAGTGGGTTTTAGGTTTTTATGGTAACAACTAGAAGGCGGTGAGGGTATTTCCGGAATTAAAAAAAATATAATTGGGGCCTTGGTACCTAAGGAAGCAGAATAGGGAAACATAGAAGGAAATTTCAAAACGCTTTATATAAGGAAAGAGACTTGGGAATCAAGTAAGCTAAAACGACAGCGTAATGGTCGCGTTGGGTGTGTTTAGACCAAATTACCCCTCTCATTCAATAGAATTCTCGTCAACGCCTCATTGGAAGGGCCTTCCGCTTTGTTGTCTCTTCAGAATCAGAGCTTCGTCTTCATCATCCATGGAGTTTCCTCCAGAAGGTTACAGAAGAAACGTTGGGATTTGTCTTTTTAATTCTTCTGGAAAAGTAATTTCGCTTCGTCGCCTTCCTCTCTCTCTCTCTCTGTTTTTTGTTTTCTTCTGTTCATTCAATTTTCTCTGTCCAATTAATTTTTTCGCAGATTTTTGCAGCTTCGAGGTTGAACAGGCCAGAAATCTGGGAAATGCCTCAGGTAGTTTCTTCTATTCCGTCGTATTTTGAGCTTTATTCATTGGGAAAGAGAAAAGTACCGTCGTCTCTCTGCTTTTTGTACTACTTCTTGCTTTATTCTGTGCGAATTAGGGCATATAATTATAGGTTCGATCTCTGATTTCCTCGTGGGAATATCCGAAAATTCTTTTTGTGCTCCCTTTTTTTAGAAGAAATCAGATTTTTTTTTGTACTCGAATGAAAATTTCGAGAATCCTGTGAAATGAGAAGGGGATTTTTGCATAACTGATTGGTATTCAAATTTACTCTCTGAAGATGGTATTAGTGGAATTCTTGCAGTGGCCGGAGAATTTTAAGTGAAATTCCATTAGAGAACTGTAGTAACTTTAAGAGAGGTTTTTATGGAGTACTGTTTGGCAGTTGACTAGAATTCAATGGCTGGTGTTTATGGTACTGATGGAAACTTTGACAAATTTGTGGAACTTTTATTGTTTTCAATCATGAGGCTCGTCTTGGAGTTGGAGCCAGTGAAATTCAGAGGTGTTTGTAATATATATTCGAAATGATGGATTGATCCAATAACCTCAAAAATCATCTAGATTTGTATCTTATATCCCTTCAATCAACTTGTACTGTCTTCATTATTGCCTCACAGAACTTGAAGCTCATGGAAGACCCTTGGATTTGTGTTCTTATTTAACTCACCGTCCTATGATTGAAAATGATTTTTCATCATACAGGGTGGTGTAAATGAAGGCGAAGATCTCAAAACTGCAGCCAAGAGAGAACTCGTTGAAGAAACAGGAGTAGTTTCTGCAGAAATTATTGCAGAGGTATGCACTTTGAGATGCTTCCAGAATCCAAATATATAACTCTGCAGCCTCTACATCTTGTCTTCTATTGTTTGATGAAATTTAGAAACATTAGTGCTAGCTACATTTAAAATGGGACTGATTCGATTCGTGGTTAAATATAGCTACCCTACTGGCTTACGTACGATTTCTCGACTGAAGCCAGCATCAAACTGAGCAAACACTGGGGAGTAAGATACAAAGGGCAAGCTCAGAAGTGGTATTGCACCTGAAAATCACTCCTTCAATCTTTTGATGTTAAGGAATCTCCTTTTTCGAAAGTGTCCCCACAGTTTGTGCTTTCTTGGTATAATCTTATGTGGTGGATGCTTATCTATGTTGTTTATCCTAAAAGAATCTATAGCTTACATATTTGGAAACTGTTCTTTTTTCTGCTTCGGAAACTCGATCAATGTGTATAGTCTGTGTTTTTTCCCTTCAAGTTTCCTTGTTCATTTTTTGGTCGATCTTAAAGCTCGTGAACAAACAAACAGGTTTCTTCTGAAGTTCACCGGAAAAGATGAAGAGATAAATCTTCTGGGTGATGGAACTGAAAGGCAAGAGTTTGGGAAGTGGTTATGGATGCCAATAGAACAGATACAAGAACAAGTGAGTACACTTCTTCTAATTTCATTCTTTTTCCCTGCAACAATTTCCCTTAAATCTTTATAATCGTTCGAGCAGGCTGCCAATTCCCGGAAGCCTGTTTATGCACAAGTGATGAAAGAATTTGGTAACTTCATACAAGGAAATGGGGAAGATGACATTTCTCTTAAGCAGAGTGAAGCCCAATTAGTTATCTGAAGTGTTCAAAATCTGCAATGGGAAGAAGATACATATATTCATTGATCGTACGACGATCATTATACGTATGCCATACGAATCATGGGTTCATAGATAATGCTGTATTCTCATATCTAATTTTCATTGTTCCTACAGGGATGCTAAATTTTTTAGCTAAGGTACATTGTTTGATCCTTTTGGAATCTGGGCCCGCGGTGGATTCATGTTCATGTAGGAAATCTGAGGCCAAGATATTGGAATCAGAACCTTCACTAATATGTCCAGCTGTAAAAGGATTCAAGTGTTCAAATATGAGCTTGAAAATAATTTCCACGAGCTTGATTTTGACGCTCTTCCACTCCTCTTCTCCTTTTATTTACCTTTGCTTTTTTGCTTTTAGGCCACGTTTGGGATGATGGGGATGAACGAATTTTGATTTATAGAATAGAATCAGAACGTGGGATTCACTTTTAAATTTGGAATTATTCTTTCAAAAGTGAGAAATTTTCATTCGCCCAAAAAAAAAAAGATCTTCAAATATTGTTCTCTTTCTCATTTTGTGAAATCTACCTATTATCATTGTTATCAGTATTCATTCTTTTAATTAATCTTTTAGGTTATTAAGATAAATTTTAATATTTCTAATTGAAAATTCTAGCCTCTTTTATATTAATAACTAATAAGGCATTAATAATTGGTTCAAAGTATAGAATGGATCTTTTAAAAATTATGTTTCATTCCCATTTTTAATGCAAATACAGGATATAACATGACTATGATACTAATTCCAATAGGAGCTTATCGTTTCTATTTATTTCATCATAATTCTTTGTCACATCACAAGTAAACAAGGCTACACAACTAAAGAAGAAAGATTTGACCATAACTTTCTACCTCGTATTTTCATAAGCTACTATCTATATATCCACAATGAATTCAAATCACCACTCTTCGTTAGCTTTGTCAACAAGCAAAAGAAGCTTGAGCACGTGGAGTGAAGCTAACTGTTACCTTTATGAATCCAGAGCTGTTCACTCTCAAGCGTGATGAATCCCCTCGTGTAAAAGCCTGTGGCGCCTAATAAAACAACTCCAGGAGAGGCGTCAGCTTTGCCATCAGCAGGGACCATAGCAGGAAAGTCTGTTTCTTAAACCAAAGAATTTTTCTGATCATTCATGAGAACCATATCCCTCTGGTTGGTTTATCTTCATTTTCCAGCCTAAAAATGAAACATCTCCAAGTTTTCAATATCCTCTGATCAGGTGCTGCTTTTGTACACCAATATGGATCTGGAGCCTACATATCTTGATGCCAGTGCCATTCCAGATGAAGTTGGCTGAGAGAATGCCAATTGAGAGCATTCAAGGGCAGCTCCCTTGCAGAAACTTTTCCTGCAGCAGAGAGAATAAACGAGAAGTGAGAACCCAATTTGATGTGTTGTTTGCCCTTTGCAAAGAATGATGATGGATCGATGGTTTTGGCCATTGATGTCAATTTGGAAAATTTAGGGGGAAAAAGAGTTTCCAAGCATCTTCTTATGACTGGTAGGTTTCAGATTACCTACTAATTCATATGTTCAATGATAACAACGCTAACAGCCACCAAGCTCCTTGAGAGGGCTGGAATTCTCAATTCTCAGAGTAAATTCTATGCCAAAATACAAAACTATCTGAAACACCCTTTCTCTTTTGTCAGTTATTATTCAATGGGATCCATACTCGCACATGACACACCCTCGTATAACTAACTACTCATTAACCTTTGCTACCTTTCTTCTTGCATAGGTAAAATGCACAAAGGGTTTAACATTCTTGTCAATGTCATTTGAACTTAAAGGTATGCATGATCTTAATCTCCAGTTCGAAAAGTTTATCACTGCAAGAATCTGTAATTCCATACGGTTTGTTCAAATATGACAAGTTATACTCACGTTGGGTTTCAGCCTTGGGAAAAAATTAGGAAAAGAGAATGACATTGATGCCTTTATACTTGTTTACCTTGCAGCATCTAGCAATTGGCTGGCAATATGCTTTCTTCTATTGTCAGGAGTGACCCAAATGGCACGAACTCCACAAACAGCAGGAAGAGCTTCTTCTTCACATAAAATCGCACCGTTCAGGTTCATATCCAATGCCTCAGGATTATTAGTAGGTTTCTTCAAAATGGCTTCCCTCTGGAAAGTGATGTCCCCAAACTGCAGGGTAGTTGAATTTGGTTTTGAATCCTTCATCTTAGTCTCTTGAGGTTTTTCCTCCAGAAAACATGAGACAACTTTAAAAGCTTTCGCTATTGGTTCAACAACTAGACATCCTACAATCCTTTGGGATGAAACAAACAGATAAACCTGCAGTTGGGATTAGAAAGTAAGTGTAGAAACGTGATAATTAAGAACCAAAGTATTTTTTCAAAAAGAAAAAAAAAAATGAACCACAGTAAATGCAAAATGGAGGGCTGAATGTAACTAGAAAATGGAAACATTGAACAACAGAACATCAAAGACAGACTTGAACCTGAACTTTGATGGCTTGCCAAAGTAGAAGTTCTATTGAACATATTCAGATGGAAAAGAAAAATGAAAAAGTGTTCAAAACCCATGGGACATATTCAGATGGAAACATTTTCCTTTCCCAATTATCAATTCATTAATGTGTTCAAAACCCATTGCATGCATAATAATCAATATGATTGAGAATTTCAAAATGGCACAACTTGAAAAAGTTAAGCAAGCACCTGATAGTTCTTCTGCAATATCCATCCACTTCCCAGTTCTTTTTCCATCATTTTCACCACCTCTTCAACCTGCCAGTAGCACAAAATTAATTAATATTGAGAGAAATGTTAGATTATCTCACTATTACTATCTTTCACTAAATCTTCGAAAATCCAAAATTAATGAAGTTTGGACCTTGTTCCTGTGAGCAGATGGGTCAGAATCCAACACCAACAAAATACGGCCACCTTCAACCGAAGGAACATCGATAACCCTTTCGTGAGACCATCCCTGCCAATGGTGCAAACATGCAATTAAAAAAAGACCCAAAAGCGAAAAACGAACCAAAGAAGAAAGAGTTGGTTGTACCTTAAATCGGATTCCACAAGTGTACTTCTTATGAAATGCTTTATGAGATTTTTCATCGCCTTCATCCCCACGAGCATATTTGATTCCACAGGTTGGACAAAAATGGAGCAAAAAATCAGACTGACCAAAAAGTAAATGGTACTGAGCATAGCTTCTCTTCTTGTTCTTGACCACAGTTTTGGTCGATGAAGCCAATTCTACAATCGCAGAGAGTTCATCTGAAATTGGAATTCTTGTTTCCAAGTCTACACATTGTGGAGTTTTGACATTCCTTTTGACCATAAAGAATATACAACTTTTAAGCGACAGAAGAAACAAAAGGGATTTCAACAATTAGCAGTTACAATTTCAGGACGAAGAAGATGAAGAAGAATCTAGGATACCTATCAGAGCTTGGAGCTCTGCGCTTGTAAGTGTTGATGTATTGATGCTCTGCGTCTTTCCAGATCTTCAATGCTCCATCGTCGTCGTCGGCGGTGGTGGCTGAATTCAAGGGTTCCGGCGACCTGTGGGCAGAAATCGTAGAAGAGGGTTTGAAGAAGGCGCTGATTTTGGATTGCATGAGTGGAAAGAAAGATGACGGATTCCAATTCCCACTACAGAAGAAGATCCGGCATTGTTCTTACGGTTATTTGATTGTGGAGATTAAATTCTCTGTAGTTTTGCCGCCATGGGATTTCTGAAAAATTGCTCTCCCGCACTTTTCTTTCTAAATAGAAAAATGAAAAATTATATAATTTATGTTCCAAGTTTCCAACAATTATAGGAGGGTTCTAGCCGTTTTTCTCTCTAGCAGGAGAGAAAACGACTATGGACGAGAGGAGCAACGACAAGGTTTGTTGTATGGCATCGACGGAGATTGTATGCAGAAGAATCTCAATCTTCTTCCTAGCAGGAGAGAAAGCGAAAACAAGTCAGCTCAAGAGATGGAAATACAAAGCACCTCGCAAGAAATAAACAAAAACAACAAAGAATCAGATGAAGTAATACGGTCCGACCAGCAAAGACCAAAGGAAGAAGATGACATTCTAAATCACTTGGAGAAGCTAAAGATTGCAGAAGAGAACAGATTGGTTGAGGTGGAAGATGATGACATAGATGACACAGACAAAGACCTCAAAAATGCGATAGCGTGCAAGATCCTAACCTCTAGATTAGGGGTGTAAAATTTTCGGGTCGGGTCGGGTCGGTTGTACGGACGACCCGACCCGAACCAAACTGGTTCAGCTTTGACCCGAACCAGGTCGGGTCGTTCTCGGGTTTTTTTTTTTTAATATAACTTATACAGCTCCCAATGTATGAGCTAAGTTTTTTTTGTTTACTTTTAACCTTTTCTATATTCCACCTTTCATCATTACAAAGTAAATCACAAAACTACAATTATGACACAAAAGATGAAAACAAAAGAACAAACTTGAAGAGATTGACAGGAGCAAAGTTTAATCTATTATCTAAAGCTAGGCCACACTACACTACACTATAATCTGGCGAAAGCTCTCAAAACTGGGAAGAAACAGAGAGATTATTTCGCATGGCTACCCCCATTTATGAGCAAGTTCCTTTGTGCCTGATAATTCTTGGATGTGCCTATATAATGGTAGTCCCTTGACGCTAGCACCAGCTCTGCATACGCTCAAAGAAACTCCTAGTATAGCATTTGCCCCAAGTTTCGACTTGTTTGGGGTTCCATCAATTTCCAGCAAAATTGCATCAACATCTTTTTGATTTCTACAGAAATTGACAAGCTTAGGTCAGGAAGCAGAAGAGAAAAGTGATTTCACTTGGACAGAACAACAAAAAAGCTTGGAATTTCACATCTTCAGTACTTAATTCAATGAAAAGACCACCAACTTTCACAGCCAGATATTAGAAAGTTCAACAAAAATTTCCACTATCTTTAACACAAATCTCACAACCAGGATGAAAAGGTAGCAGACCCAAAACATTAAAACACTCGGAGAGTTATGTTTCGTATTATGTCAGAAAGTAGAACAAACAATTTGATCAGATTAACGCAATTTCAATTTTCAAGACCTGCACTCAGTACTATAATGGTAGTCAATCGCTACCATGTGATTTTACACTAGGGCACTCATCAAACTTTCTAACAAATTTATTATACTTCAAATTTAAGCAAATGAAACCCATTACTCAGATGAAGAAAACATCTCACAAAGGATATTAAGAAGCTTAACTTGAAAGACAACCTAACTAATAACTGATGCAGCCATAGTAAAGAAAACAACAACATTTTTAATTCAGTCAAATGAGATCAAATGAAATTTGCGATCAAGAGTAATAGAATAGAAAATTAACCATATCAAACTACTAAGACGAAACAGGCATTATATTTAATTTAAGCATTCATCTCAAAACCCAAAAAGAAAAATAGATATCCCACATACTCTAACTTCAAAGTTTTAAACCTCAAGAGTTGTGTGAATATTTCAGATTAAAGTGTTACATGAACTTTTGTCTAAATATTTCAGATTAAGCTCCTCATTTCAATTGCACAGACTTGACTCCTAAGCTATGGGATAAAAAATTTTAGGTTTAAATCTCATTTTAGTCCCTGAACTTTTAAGTTTGTTCTATTTAAGTCCTTAAACTTTCAAAACGTTCATTTTGGTCCTTGAACTTTCACATTTGTTCTATTCTAGTCCCTGAACTTTCAAAATGTCTATTTTAGTCCTTATACTTTTGAAAAATAATCATTATGGTCCTTGTTATGTTACTTTTATACTTCAAATTTGCTTTCCCTAATGTTTGTCTCTAATTTATTTGACTTGAAATCATGCTCATATTAACCATCTAATACACATACTCAAAGCTATGTCATTAATTTGTTAAAATTGAAATAAAAGTAAGGATTAAAATAATCATTTTTTGAACGTTTATGGACTAAAATATACATTTCAAAAGTTTAGGGACCAATATGGAACAAACTTGAAAGTTCAGGGACTAAACTGAACATTTTGAAAGTTGAAGGACCAAAATAGAATAATCTTTAAAGTTTAGGGACCAAAATAGGATTTAAACCAAAATTTTATTTGACCTTCAGTAATTTGTCAAACGACTTTGTGCAAGTTGGCTCCAACACCATGGGTAAAATTCATATTTTACAAACTGATCAAGAGAGTCCTTTTCTTTTTCAAAAGTAAAAAAGACTTCATTAGTTAAATCAAGTGTATACCAGTATATTGGTTAAAAGAGCTACCA
Source organism: Luffa acutangula (assembly GCA_036850905.1). Lineage (NCBI taxonomy): Eukaryota > Viridiplantae > Streptophyta > Magnoliopsida > Cucurbitales > Cucurbitaceae > Luffa > Luffa acutangula. The sequence goes on along the minus strand of CM072096.1, from coordinate 49,285,481 downwards.
GTGCATTTGAAGTGAAACATATAACAGACATGAAAACCAAACCCACAACCTGGAATGCAACAGAATAATTTCAAACCAATAAGATGAATGCAACAATTAAATACAACTCATAGAACGACAATATGAGAAACAGATTTATTAACAAGCATCAAGTCATTACAAGAATGAAGTTAAATTTAAGTAATGTAAATACCTCAAGTGACAGATTTGGCAAAATCACGAAACAAGCTGCAATGGTGAAATAACAAACCCACTCCGAATCAATCACCCAAATGCTGTTGCGATATCGAGACCCATCAACGAGAAACTATCTCTTAAACGAGACCAACACCGTTCAGCCTCCAAAGCCGAGACCCACACGAAGATTCCTGACCCGCACCTGGGATTTTCTTCCCCTCTGTTTTCTGCTAAATCCAACCATAAAAACAATCAACCTAAGTCTTGTCCTGGAATCAATCGACGACACAGCTTCGACGGCAGCGGAAACCTAGAAAGAAAACTACGAAGAAGATGCGACAACAAGCACGAGCACGAAAGGAGAGGAAGCTCTGAAGACAGCGACAAGGACGAGCCCCAATTTACCCATAATCTCCCTAATAAAACGCCATTCCACCCTATCGTACGCTTTGCTCATGTCGATTTTCATGGCTATATGACCTTCTTTACCTTTTCTTTTATTGTTGAGAGCATGGATGCATTCAAACCCCAACACAACATTATCCGATACAAGTCTCTTTGGAACAAAAGCAGCCTGCGTCTGGGAAATGATGTTCTCCAAAATTTTCTTCATCCTGTTAGCAATGGCTTTTGCCACAATTTTGTAAATAACGTTGCACAAACTAATGGGCCTATAGCTAGCCATTGATTTAGGATCTTGGATTTTAGGGTGAGAGCTATGTGAGTATTGTTAACTGCTTCCATACTCACCCCATCGTTAAGAATTTTAAGGCAAATGTCAGAAGTATCCTTTCCCACAATATCCCAACTCTTCTGGTAGAACATCGCATGCACTCCGTCAGGACTCGGAGCTTTGGTGGGGCTAATATTTTTTAGGGCCGCTTCAATTTCTGCTTTTGAAAAAGGCTTGATAAGCTCTCTATTTTGCTCCTCGGAGACATTTTTAGGGACCCCTTCAGAATTTCTTTAATACTTCCATCATTTGGGTTAGAAGAGTCGAATAGAGTTTTAAAGAAGTTTGTGGCTGTTTACTAATCTCTTCCTCCTCTTCCACCCAACATCCTGCCTCGTCGGTAATACCTTTAATCTCATTCTTTCTTTTTCTTTGAGTGGCCTTAGAGTGAAACCATTTGGTATTCCTATCTCCCCATTTAAGACACTCTTCCCTCGATCTTAACTTCTAGTATATCTCTTCTTCCTCTAACAGACAGTATAGATCCTTTTCCGCTGAAAGAAGTCTCGGATCGGGGTAACCACCTACTTCTAACTCCAACCTATTGACTTCTTGGATTTTCCTTTCTATTGCCCCTTTTAGAGATCCTTGCAACCTATTTTTGTCCCACGAATGCAGGCTCTGGAGGCAAGCGTTAACCTTCTTATTGAACATTGGAATTTCATTCCCTCTTATGCTGTTCCAAGCCTGCTTTATTATGGTCAAGCTCTCTGGGTGCTTAAGCCAACTTTCCTTAAATTTGATAGCCTTCTTTTTCCTCGATCTTAGACCTTTACCTTCAAACAGAATGTCAACCAAAATGCTTCTGTGATCCGATTGGAAAAAGCCTAGATGTTGCACTTTAATGGAAGAACACCCCGAAATTATATCATGATTGGCCATAAAACGGTCAAGTCTTTCCCTAATCCAAGGACCCGAGCCTTGCCCTTTTCTCCAAGTAAATCTATCTCCCACGAAACCCAAGTCAATCAAGTTGCATCTGTCGATAATATCTTTAAACTTATCCATTTGCCTTTGATTTCGGAGTCTGCCCCTTCTTTTTCCTTAGAATTTATTATCTCGTTAAAGTCTCCGCCGATGACCCACAGACCTTTATGGATATCACTGATCCTATGAATAAGGTCCCATGACTCATCACGCTTGGACTGATCGGGATTACCATAGAACCCTGTGAACTTTCACCGCCCTTTGCTAGAGCTAATAAAAGTATCTATGTGCCCTCTGGAAGAACTAGACACCGACAGGATGGTATCCTTTTTCTAGAGAATCGCTAGACCCCCGCTTTGCCCACTACTATTAACCGCAAAGCTAAAGTCAAAACCCAACGCCTTTTTAATGAACTCAATCCTAGTCTCGTCACACTTAGTCTCAGAAATGAAGATGATATGAGGGGATTGCTTTTGCACCACGTGCTTGAGATTGCGGACCGTCCGAGGGTTCCCCAAACCTCGAACGTTCCAGCTCAAGATCTTCATGGCGTCCGGTGGGGCTGCTTTGTAGCCTCCCGATATCCCAACGGTCGTGCCGAAGTAATCTAATCGGTTCCTCTTCGCTTGTTCTCCCTCCACTCCTTCATCTCTGACATATTTGCCTAAACTCCCTACCTTCTGAGTTTCTAATTCCATAGGATCTTTTGTTTTTCCTTCCATGGCTCTTCTCTTCCAGGAGTTTTGTCCATATCTTTGATATTCTTTAAAAAGGATGTCGGCTGGAATCCTATATCCTAAGAAGCACGAACACGGACACGGATACGGGACACGGACACGACAGGACACGGCGATACGTCAAATTCTAAAAAACTAAGATACATCGTTGAAGATACGTTGTTTATATATATATATATATATATATTTAAAAAAAATAGTATATATATAGATTTTTTTTGAAAAAAATAGTATATATATAAAATTTTCTAAGTAGTTTAATAATCCTTCATTTTTTCTTAATTTAAAAACAGTTTTTTTTATTGGGCTGGCCTTTTATCTTAACTTTAAAAAGGAGGGTTTAAAAGATAAAAAGAAGAAAAACTTAGATGAAGTGATCTTGCAGCAGCATTTGAGATAAACTAGCAGCGATGAAGTGCAGCAGCATTTGAGATAAACTAGCAGCGATGAAGTGCAGCGACATTTGAGGTTTTTGCTCTCTCTCTCTCTCAGACTCAGCGTGTCCGTGGACGTATCTAGCCGTGTCCCCGCGTGTCCGAAATTAAAAAAATAAATAAATAAAATAGGACACGCAAAACTGCGTGTCGGACACGTGTCCGGAGCGTGTCCGGACGAATCCGTGTCCGACACGTGTCCGACACAGATCCTCCACCCATTTTGGCGTGTCCGTGCTTCATAGCCTATATCTTCAAGATTTCTTTCCATCTCTGCATATTTACTAGCCTCCATTTGCTTTTCTTTTGATGAGCCCAACTTAATAACTTTTGGGCTTGACTTTGGGCTTTTTCTATTCTCTCCAGAAGCTATACTTTTGCCTTTTTCCACGTGATTTGACTTTTCCTTGTCGGTAGCCTGGTTATCATCTTTCTTTTTTTCGGTTCCTTCACCAACTTTGTCAGTGACCGTTTGGGCTATAGCATTCGTCCTCGAAGGAAGATCCGCCGGAGAACTGATCCCTTGGACGTCGATGGTTGCCGTCGGGGGCCTTTCTTCCTTATTCGACCCTCTCTGGTCATAATCACTTTTTTCTTGACTCTCCTGTCTTCTTATACAGTCTCTATTTTCTTCAGACCTTTCTTCCCTCCATCTTTCTTTTTCGGTTCTTCTATCTTCCTTGGAGATGGTTTCTCTTCTGTTATTGTGAGGGTAGATAATTTCCATCTCTTCCATCCCTCCTTTCTTTCTTTGGTTGCTGAAATCTCCTCTTTGGTTTCTTTCCCATCTACCCCTGCCTCTACCTCTGAGCCAACTACTGTTGTCCTTGTATTCGGATTTCCAACTTTTGTAAACCCCTTTACTGCTCTTGGTTTCTCGCAGATCCACTCCAAATAAATTTTCTTTGCTGGTTTCTGCTCCTAATTCGTTGCACTCCATTTTAACGTGACCAAGTTTCCCACAATAATAGCAAAAGTCGGGCAATTTCTCGTAAGTTATAGGGATCCATGTTTTCTCAGCCATGGACCCTATTTTAACGTTTGTTCCTCTCTTCAACGATTCCTCCATGTTAATCCTTATTTTGACCCGAAGAGTTTCCCCTTCCATCTTGTCGTAATCATCATGTTCTGCTATTTCGCTACCTATGACATTCCCCAGGGCCTTCGCATATTTCCTTCAAAAACAAACACGAGGAAGCTTGTGAAAATGTATCCCGAACGAAATAAATCTAAAACTTAATTCCACTGTACTTCTACTCCCTTTTGGCTCTTCAAAGATAAGTATAGCATCAACATATGACCAAGGTCCGCCCCTGGTGATTCTTTCCTTGTCCCTACTTCTTTTAAACTTGCACAGGTATATATTGTTTCCAGCTTTTTCTATTTTAACTAAACCCTCTATTCCCCAAATTCTTGGCATCATAGATGAGAATACTTCGGGGTTTATATATCTGGAGTAGGGGTGTAAGGAACCGAACCGAATCGGTTTAGTTTGGTTTGGTTCTCAACTTTATTTGTGACCGAACCGAATCGAAGGTTCGGTCCTCGCGTATTATTTACCCGAACGATGGTGTTTTTAGGGTTTCGTTCCTCACATATTTCCAGTCCAGTCCAGTCCTCACGTCGCATATTTCCACAGCGTTAGGGTTTCGTTCCTCGCAAGTGCATCGCATCTTCCCTTCTTCTTTCCTCGATTAAAATTTTCGATCCTCACAGTCTTAGTCGCAGCTTTGCTCGTCCTTGTCGCTGTCTTCAGAGCTTCCTCTCCTTTCGTGCTCGTGCTTGTTGTCGCATCTTCTTCGTAGTTTTCTTTCTAGGTTTCCGCTGCCGTCGAAGCTGTGTCGTCGATTGATTCCAGGACAAGACTTAGGTTGATTGTTTTTATGGTTGGATTTAGCAGAAAACAGAGGGGAAGAAAATCCCAGGTGTGGGTCAGGAATCTTCGCGTGGGTCTCGGCTTTGGAGGCTGAACGGTGTTGGTCTCGTTTAAGAGATAGTTTCTCGTTGATGGGTCTCGATATCGCAGCAGCATTTGGGTGATTGATTCGGAGTGGGTTTGTTATTTCACCATTGCAGCTTGTTTCGTGATTTTGCCAAATTTGTCACTTGAGGTATTTACATTGCTTAAATTTAACTTCATTCTTGTAATGACTTGATGCTTGTTAATAAATCTGTTTCTCATATTGTCGTTCTATGAGTTAATTGTTGCATTCATCTTATTGGTTTGAAATTATTCTGTTGCATTCCAGGTTGTGGGTTTGGTTTTCATGTCTGTTATATGTTTCACTTCAAATGCACTGGTAGCTCTTTTAACCAATATACTGGTATACACTTGATTTAACTAATGAAGTCTTTTTTACTTTTGAAAAAGAAAAGGACTCTCTTGATCAGTTTGTAAAATATGAATTTTACCCATGGTGTTGGAGCTAACTTGCACAAAGTCGTTTGACAAATTACTTAGGTCAAATAAAATTTTGGTTTAAATCCTATTTTGGTCCCTAAACTTTAAAGATTATTCTATTTTGGTCCTTCAACTTTCAAAATGTTCAGTTTAGTCCCTGAACTTTCAAGTTTGTTCCATATTGGTCCCTAAACTTTTGAAATGTCACTACTACAAATTTGGCTTTTGTTGACGGCTAAAAAGTATCAACTATCACATTCATTGACGCTTTTTAGAAGTCAATTGAAGTCGTATCAATAAAACTAAAGCGTCAATATTACTATTTTCATTGACACTTATAGGATGTCAACAAAGATGTCTTTGTTGACGTTTATAAGCCATCAAGAAAAACATTATTGACACGTTATATCCGTCAATGATATTCATAAAGCGTCAACGTAACCACATTTGTTGACGTTTAATAGCCATCGACAAATCTTAATATTGACACGTTTTATCCGTCAATGATATTCATAAAGCGTCAACATAAACACATTTATTGATATTTATGAACCGTCAATATAGACTTATGTTGACATTTTTTCATTGTCAATTATATAATCTAAAATGTCAATATATTTATCTTTATTGACATCTTTACACTGTCAATATAGTCTTTTATTGACGTTTATTAGCCATCAAGTTACCTTGCTAAATTGTCAAATAGTATATTTTCATTGACGGTTAATATCCATCAATTATTGTGTTTTTAATGACATTTTTTAACCGTCAACTATACATATTTGAAACAATAAAAAAAAAAACCTCCCGATTATTTTTACCCCTCCTTTACAACCCTCATTTACACAAAAGTAACAAGCTACCCACTGTCTTGCCTCCAAAATTTGACCTAATTTAGAAGACATTACTAAACTTTACCCCGTAACTATGTTTGATGCTATCAAAAATCCGACAGCAAACACTACATTAGGCACCTGAAAAAATAGGCATATGCAATTCTAAAACCATAACACAACCTTCACTTCACTTGACAACAACACGACATGTTCAATACATTATGAAGTTGAAACCAAAACTTAAATATAAATAATACGAGTCAGATCTTGTAACAAACACATTATTGTTCATATAAAAATATACTCAAATAAATCATAATTTCAACCAGACACAACTTATGTGAGTCATAACATTAATTTCATCAAAATAAAAACATATCACAGTGTCTAACAAATTGTCTAAAAAACGAGTCAAAAAACTATGTATAGTATTAACAAACATTTATTCCATGTATTGTGCTACAAATTCACATAATTCAACTCTAATCTTGTCCAATTCTGATTGGCTAAAATTACTTGTTCTCGTCAGTTGCAAACAAAAAAAATTAAGTAAACATAATACATTACAAAAATTGTAATAAATGTAAAAAAAGTTAAGATCAATATAAGGCAAAGTCGATTTGTACCACATTTGTAATCACTCTGCTCCTATGGGATACTATATCTCCCATTAATTTAATGATATAGTATCCACACTCCATAAATCCTGGTTGTTGAGCACACTATATAGTTCAACATATGTAATAAGAGAATTCGTATAATATGATTAAAAGGACTTAAAAACCAAGTAAAAGTCAATACCTTGACAGATACCAGTTAATTTTCACAATTACCCTCAATTGCTATAGATCCCAATTTGGTTGCTGCTAAAGATGATAAGCTACCAAGAAATCCACCTATGGGTGTGCGTGCAACACCAACCATGTAAAGATATACAATCAAATGTCAAAAATAAAGAGGAAAAAATGAACCCATCACAGAAAGACAGTAATGGTGATTATTCTGCTTTAATTAACCTTTGAAGTACATATGATCGAAGTACCAATAACATAACTTGAAGTATTAGGCTTTGATTACAGACTTTCATTGGAAAGCAAGTGAATACCTCTTGGATTTATCGAATTTATTGATGCTGCTGCTACCGAAGTCCTAGTATGCCAAAGAAGAAAACCTGCACCATTAAAAAATTTCAGCAATTCTGAGATAATAACAGTAAGACACATTTTAGACCACCTTAATCAAATGCAAAAAAAAATTTATACATGAATCACTCATTCTAAAGAAAAAATAATAATAATAATAAATCAAGTGCTCTTGTAACCTCTTGTTCCTTTTTTTTTTCTTTTTGTACTTTTTTTCCCTTCCTCTCATTAAAACAAAAGCCATGGGATAACAAAAAAAAAATTATTTTGTATTTGTGAGAAAGCAACACAATAATGTGGAAATATCTAGAGAAAATGCATGTAAATGGAAAATTTTCCTAATCCATTAATAACATTTAAATACAGACCTTTGGGGAAAAAATCTAAAATATCAAAGTAACTTGCTCTGTATTGGAAATTAGTAGATTTCCCCCGAGTTAAAGGAATAAATGCTAAAGCAATTCATATAAATTCCACAAAGAAGATATTACTAAGTGGGAAGTCAATTACAATGTAAATATTGAAGGTTTCTTTAAACAGAACTTAGTTAAACTTCCAGATTTTGGCATCAGTACAGTTTATCAAATTTAGCCAACATAACAAGCTTCCCAATTCATTCGTCAGCTATGGAAAACAAACAAGTATTAAAGTTTTAAGGCCAGATCAAGTCAAAGAAATGTCACAAATATGGAGCATTACACTCCACCAATACTATCTCTTAGCACCCTAAGGACAAACATATAACTAACCATATTCTTTTTTCTTTGGGAACATTGCAATACCTCGTTCAAGTCAAAGAAACGTCACAAATATGGAGCATTCTTGATACCTAAGCTAATAAAGTATAAATTTATAGCTTGTTTATCCTAATGCTACAATTACATGCTATGGAAGGTAATATTTGTTGTAGTCATAATTAATGATACAATATCAGTGGATCATCAACTAGACATCTCTTTGATGATTTTCTTTTCTTTCCTTCATCTTAACACTTATGGAGAAATTAATTGAATGAAAATTGAGGGTTAGACATGGTAATAGAACGCCCAAATTCAACTGTAAGTCATTAATTCAAAATCATATGGGTCTCGAACTACAAATTTCAATCAAACATTTTACAAGTTTCTCTTGGTGGCCAAACATCAAGAGTCCAGCACAAAAGTCCTCTTGTTAACAAGAAAAACTTATTAAAATTGACAAATATTCATCCAAAAATGTAATGTTGTAACCAAGAATCTAATAAACATTTTCCAAGAAGTTCCAAGAAGCAAGATACCTTTTCACCACTGAATTTTTATTCCAACTATCTAGCTACAAGCTACACTCTGAATATCGGTAGTTTACAAAGCTCACTTACCTTGGCAACTATGTCGGCTCCTTCAAAAGCTAACTTTGCTAAATAAAGTAGCCGATCACCATGATCCACTAAAACTTGGGAGTAAGGAAGAACCTACCATAGTAGCCATCATAATCATCTCCATCGCAAAAGAAACCTGCATAATATTCCAAAAACACATGTCCAAAATTTAGACACTGAATAAAGAACCCAATCAACAACCAATCTCAACCCGAATAATTAAAAAAAAACACAAACAAGAAAAAGAACCCATTAAAAACACAGCGAGAAGAAACACGACAGAGAATCTGTGAAGGGACAAAAACAAGAAAACATAATATAAACTCTATGAAGGGAAGTGGAATTTCATAGATTCAACTACGCCAAAGAATCAACTCAAAAGAAGTTAAAAAACGAACAAACCGAAAAGAAAAAAGAACAACAAAAGAGAAATGTATTCATGATCAAAATACTTTTAGTCCTTAACCTCTTCTATGTCTCCCTTGGTTGCTTGCTTAAGCTCTCGATTCAAAATAGAACAAAAATTGTGAACAAAAACAACAAATCTAAACTTTATGGATGAAAAAGAAAAGATAGAAATGAACTTTAAAAAAAAAGAAACCTTTACCCAACGATTCCCAACTCTCAACTAGAATATCCAAACAAAAGTTTACCCAGCAACCAAAAACTCACAGAGCAACTAGCAAAAAAAATTCAAAAAGATATGAAAACTTAATTGATGGAAAGTATCAATTCCATCACTTATTCAGAACTGATCCCTAAACTATGTACAAAGGAAAAACAAACAATAACTTAACATATAAAGATGAAATTCATTGAAGTATGAATTTAAAAAAAGAATAATAAAAAGAAGTATGATTGGAAATTACCTGAGTTGATTCTGAGCTGGTTGGCTTTCAAAGAACCTTAAACCTGTAAAATTGAAGCTACTAAATAGTGGGTAATCCGAATATCAAATCGAATAAGCATAATTCATGATCTAGAACAATTTCGAAGTCTAAAACTACATGTGCGTAAAGCTGAAAAATGAAGAAATCGAGTGAGTCAAGGCTGAACCTACAAAAGGGGTTGAACTCACCAAAAGTCTAAAACGGTGGGCTGAACGACAGTGCTTGTGCGAGCTAAAAGACGGGCTGAACAACAGTGTTGGAGCGAGTTGAACGGCGGCTGAACTGCGGCTGAAAGGCGGCTGAACAGGGCGCTGCGAAGACGGAAGAACAGGGCGCTGAACTACGACGTGAGAAGGAGACGAAAGTACGGCGTGCGAAGCAAACGAAACAACAGCGCTGAACGGCGACTGAACTGCGACAACCAACGTGCGTTTGCGAGGACGAACAGGGCGCTGACGAACTCGGCGCTGAGAAGAAGACGAAGAAAACGCAACCCGCGACCTGCTGAAAACGAAAATACAATGCTGAAGAAATCGACCCGTGACCTGCTGAAAACGAAAATACAGTGCGAAGAAAAAAAACGGCAAGGGGGTTGCGATTGCGAGGACGAACGACCTGGGGGAGAGGGAGAGAGATTGAATTGCTTAGGGTTTTGTTTTTCTTATTTTTTTCCTTTTTCTTTTGTTTCTGTTAATCCATTCAAATAAATAAAATAAATTAAAATAGAATTTTGGGTTTTTTTTCCAACTAAATCTCTTTTTCTAATTAAAAACCAAATTTAAACTACTAAAATCACTTCAAATTTGAGAGCAATTTAAACTTAAGTCCAAAATTCCAAAAAAGATAATTTTTTTTTACGTTTAATACCCGTCACGAAACCCTCATTAATATTGATGTTTATTGTGCGTCAATATAGTAATGTTTATTGACGCTTATTAGCCATCAATGATTTTGGTGTTTATTGATGGCTAATAAGTGTCAATAAAAACCATCAACAAAACTCTTTTCATTGATGTTTTTCGTCCGTCAACTATGTGGAAAGGCGGAGTTGGACGAAAATCTACGTAAAGTACGTTTTTAATCACCTTTATTGACGCTTTTTGGCCGTCAACATGAACCATATCATTTCTTGATACCATAAAACCATCAATATATCTATTTAATTATTAATAATTTATTTTAAAGTATAAAAATTACGTTTATTGACGCTTTTTTGACACAAGCGTCAATAAACGTAAAAAGTCAAGCGTCAACAAAGGCCAAATTTGTAGTAGTGTTGCAAGTCTACACATTGTGGAGTTTTGACATTCCTTTTGACCATAAAGAATATACAACTTTTAAGCGACAGAAGAAACAAAAGGGATTTCAACAATCAGCAGTTACAATTTCAGGACGAAGAAGAAGAAGAAGAATCTAGGATACCTATCAGAGCTTGGAGCTCTGCGCTTGTAAGTGTTGATGTATTGATGCTCTGCGTCTTTCTAGATCTTCAATGCTCCATCGTCGTCGTCGGCGGTGGTGGCTGAATTCAAGGGTTCCGGCGACCTGTGGGCAGAAATCGTAGAAGAGGGTTTGAAGAAGGCGCTGATTTTGGATTGCATGAGTGGAAAGAAAGATGACGGATTCCAATTCCCACTACAGAAGAAGATCCAGCATTGTTCTTACGGTTATTTGATTGTGGAGATTAAATTCTCTGTAGTTTTGCCGCCATGGGATTTCTGAAAAATTGCTCTCCCGCACTTTTCTTTCTAAATAGAAAAATGAAAAATTATATAATTTATGTTCCAAGTTTCCAACAATTATAGGAGGGTTCTAGCCGTTTTTCTCTCTAGCAGGAGAGAAAACGACTATGGACGAGAGGAGCAACGACAAGGTTTGCTGTATGGCATCGACGGAGATCGTATGCAGAAGAATCTCAATCTTCTTCCTAGCAGGAGAGAAAGCGAAAACAAGTCAGCTCAAGAGATGGAAATACAAAGCACCTCGCAAGAAATAAACAAAAACAACAAAGAATCAGATGAAGTAATACGGTCCGACCAGCAAAGACCAAAGGAAGAAGAGGACATTCTAAATCACTTGGAGAAGCTAAAAATTGCAGAAGAGAACAGATTGGTTGAGGTGGAAGATGATGACATAGATGACACAGACAAAGACCTCAAAAATGCGATAGCGTGCAAGATCCTAACCTCTAGATTAGGGGTGTAAAATTTTCGAGTCGGGTTGGGTCGGTTGTACGGACGACCCGACCCGAACCAAACCGGTTCAGCTTTGACCCGAACCAGGTCGGGTCGTTCTCGGGTTTTTTTTTTTTTTTTAATATAACTTATACAGCTCCCAATGTATGAGCTAAGTTTTTTTTGTTTACTTTTAACCTTTTCTATATTCCACCTTTCATCATTACAAAGTAAATCACAAAACTACAATTATGACACAAAAGATGAAAACAAAAGAACAAACTTGAAGAGATTGACAGGAGCAAAGTTTAATCTATTATCTAAAGCTAGGCCACACTACACTACACTATAATCTGGCGAAAGCTCTCAAAACTGGGAAGAAACAGAGAGATTATTTCGCATGGCTACCCCCATTTATGAGCAAGTTCCTTTGTGCCTGATAATTCTTGGATGTGCCTATATAATGGTAGTCCCTTGACGCTAGCACCAGCTCTGCATACGCTCAAAGAAACTCCTAGTATAGCATTTGCCCCAAGTTTCGACTTGTTTGGGGTTCCATCAATTTCCAGCAAAATTGCATCAACATCTTTTTGATTTCTATAGAAATTGACAAGCTTAGGTCAGGAAGCAGAAGAGAAAAGTGAAATAAGCTTGGACAGAACAACAAAAAAGCTTGGAATTTCACATCTTCAGTACTTAATTCAATGAAAAGACCACCAACTTTCACAGCCAGATATTAGAAAGTTCAACAAAAATTTCCACTATCTTTAACACAAATCTCACAACCAGGATGAAAAGGTAGCAGACCCAAAACATTAAAACACTCGGAGAGTTATGTTTCGTATTATGTCAGAAAGTAGAACAAACAATTTGATCAGATTAACGCAATTTCAATTTTCAAGACCTGCACTCAGTACTATAATGGTAGTCAATCGCTACCATGTGATTTTACACTAGGGCACTCATCAAACTTTCTAACAAATTTATTATACTTCAAATTTAAGCAAATGAAACCCATTACTCAGATGAAGAAAACATCTCACAAAGGATATTAAGAAGCTTAACTTGAAAGACAACCTAACTAATAACTGATGCAGCCATAGTAAAGAAAACAACAACATTTTTAATTCAGTCAAATGAGATCAAATGAAATTTGCGATCAAGAGTAATAGAATAGAAAATTAACCATATCAAACTACTAAGACGAAACAGGCATTATATTTAATTTAAGCATTCATCTCAAAACCCAAAAAGAAAAATAGATATCCCACATACTCTAACTTCAAAGTTTTAAACCTCAAGAGTTGTGTGAATATTTCAGATTAAAGTGTTACATGAACTTTTGTCTAAATATTTCAGATTAAGCTCCTCATTTCAATTGCACAGACTTGACTCCTAAGCTATGGGATAAAAAATTTTAGGTTTAAATCTCATTTTAGTCCCTGAACTTTTAAGTTTGTTCTATTTAAGTCCTTAAACTTTCAAAACGTTCATTTTGGTCCTTGAACTTTCACATTTGTTCTATTCTAGTCCCTGAACTTTCAAAATGTCTATTTTAGTCCTTATACTTTTGAAAAATAATCATTATGGTCCTTGTTATGTTACTTTTATACTTCAAATTTGCTTTCCCTAATGTTTGTCTCTAATTTATTTGACTTGAAATCATGCTCATATTAACCATCTAATACACATACTCAAAGCTATGTCATTAATTTGTTAAAATTGAAATAAAAGTAAGGATTAAAATAATCATTTTTTGAACGTTTATGGACTAAAATATACATTTCAAAAGTTTAGGGACCAATATGGAACAAACTTGAAAGTTCAGGGACTAAACTGAACATTTTGAAAGTTGAAGGACCAAAATAGAATAATCTTTAAAGTTTAGGGACCAAAATAGGATTTAAACCAAAATTTTATTTGACCTTCAGTAATTTGTCAAACGACTTTGTGCAAGTTGGCTCCAACACCATGGGTAAAATTCATATTTTACAAACTGATCAAGAGAGTCCTTTTCTTTTTCAAAAGTAAAAAAGACTTCATTAGTTAAATCAAGTGTATACCAGTATATTGGTTAAAAGAGCTACCAGTGCATTTGAAGTGAAACATATAACAGACATGAAAACCAAACCCACAACCTGGAATGCAACAGAATAATTTCAAACCAATAAGATGAATGCAACAATTAAATACAACTCATAGAACGACAATATGAGAAACAGATTTATTAACAAGCATCAAGTCATTACAAGAATGAAGTTAAATTTAAGTAATGTAAATACCTCAAGTGACAGATTTGGCAAAATCACGAAACAAGCTGCAATGGTGAAATAACAAACCCACTCCGAATCAATCACCCAAATGCTGTTGCGATATCGAGACCCATCAACGAGAAACTATCTCTTAAACGAGACCAACACCGTTCAGCCTCCAAAGCCGAGACCCACACGAAGATTCCTGACCCGCACCTGGGATTTTCTTCCCCTCTGTTTTCTGCTAAATCCAACCATAAAAACAATCAACCTAAGTCTTGTCCTGGAATCAATCGACGACACAGCTTCGACGGCAGCGGAAACCTAGAAAGAAAACTACGAAGAAGATGCGACAACAAGCACGAGCACGAAAGGAGAGGAAGCTCTGAAGACAGCGACAAGGACGAGCCCCAATTTACCCATAATCTCCCTAATAAAACGCCATTCCACCCTATCGTACGCTTTGCTCATGTCGATTTTCATGGCTATATGACCTTCTTTACCTTTTCTTTTATTGTTGAGAGCATGGATGCATTCAAACCCCAACACAACATTATCCGATACAAGTCTCTTTGGAACAAAAGCAGCCTGCGTCTGGGAAATGATGTTCTCCAAAATTTTCTTCATCCTGTTAGCAATGGCTTTTGCCACAATTTTGTAAATAACGTTGCACAAACTAATGGGCCTATAGCTAGCCATTGATTTAGGATCTTGGATTTTAGGGTGAGAGCTATGTGAGTATTGTTAACTGCTTCCATACTCACCCCATCGTTAAGAATTTTAAGGCAAATGTCAGAAGTATCCTTTCCCACAATATCCCAACTCTTCTGGTAGAACATCGCATGCACTCCGTCAGGACTCGGAGCTTTGGTGGGGCTAATATTTTTTAGGGCCGCTTCAATTTCTGCTTTTGAAAAAGGCTTGATAAGCTCTCTATTTTGCTCCTCGGAGACATTTTTAGGGACCCCTTCAGAATTTCTTTAATACTTCCATCATTTGGGTTAGAAGAGTCGAATAGAGTTTTAAAGAAGTTTGTGGCTGTTTACTAATCTCTTCCTCCTCTTCCACCCAACATCCTGCCTCGTCGGTAATACCTTTAATCTCATTCTTTCTTTTTCTTTGAGTGGCCTTAGAGTGAAACCATTTGGTATTCCTATCTCCCCATTTAAGACACTCTTCCCTCGATCTTAACTTCTAGTATATCTCTTCTTCCTCTAACAGACAGTATAGATCCTTTTCCGCTGAAAGAAGTCTCGGATCGGGGTAACCACCTACTTCTAACTCCAACCTATTGACTTCTTGGATTTTCCTTTCTATTGCCCCTTTTAGAGATCCTTGCAACCTATTTTTGTCCCACGAATGCAGGCTCTGGAGGCAAGCGTTAACCTTCTTATTGAACATTGGAATTTCATTCCCTCTTATGCTGTTCCAAGCCTGCTTTATTATGGTCAAGCTCTCTGGGTGCTTAAGCCAACTTTCCTTAAATTTGATAGCCTTCTTTTTCCTCGATCTTAGACCTTTACCTTCAAACAGAATGTCAACCAAAATGCTTCTGTGATCCGATTGGAAAAAGCCTAGATGTTGCACTTTAATGGAAGAACACCCCGAAATTATATCATGATTGGCCATAAAACGGTCAAGTCTTTCCCTAATCCAAGGACCCGAGCCTTGCCCTTTTCTCCAAGTAAATCTATCTCCCACGAAACCCAAGTCAATCAAGTTGCATCTGTCGATAATATCTTTAAACTTATCCATTTGCCTTTGATTTCGGAGTCTGCCCCTTCTTTTTCCTTAGAATTTATTATCTCGTTAAAGTCTCCGCCGATGACCCACAGACCTTTATGGATATCACTGATCCTATGAATAAGGTCCCATGACTCATCACGCTTGGACTGATCGGGATTACCATAGAACCCTGTGAACTTTCACCGCCCTTTGCTAGAGCTAATAAAAGTATCTATGTGCCCTCTGGAAGAACTAGACACCGACAGGATGGTATCCTTTTTCTAGAGAATCGCTAGACCCCCGCTTTGCCCACTACTATTAACCGCAAAGCTAAAGTCAAAACCCAACGCCTTTTTAATGAACTCAATCCTAGTCTCGTCACACTTAGTCTCAGAAATGAAGATGATATGAGGGGATTGCTTTTGCACCACGTGCTTGAGATTGCGGACCGTCCGAGGGTTCCCCAAACCTCGAACGTTCCAGCTCAAGATCTTCATGGCGTCCGGTGGGGCTGCTTTGTAGCCTCCCGATATCCCAACGGTCGTGCCGAAGTAATCTAATCGGTTCCTCTTCGCTTGTTCTCCCTCCACTCCTTCATCTCTGACATATTTGCCTAAACTCCCTACCTTCTGAGTTTCTAATTCCATAGGATCTTTTGTTTTTCCTTCCATGGCTCTTCTCTTCCAGGAGTTTTGTCCATATCTTTGATATTCTTTAAAAAGGATGTCGGCTGGAATCCTATATCCTAAGAAGCACGAACACGGACACGGATACGGGACACGGACACGACAGGACACGGCGATACGTCAAATTCTAAAAAACTAAGATACATCGTTGAAGATACGTTGTTTATATATATATATATATATATTTAAAAAAAATAGTATATATATAGATTTTTTTTGAAAAAAATAGTATATATATAAAATTTTCTAAGTAGTTTAATAATCCTTCATTTTTTCTTAATTTAAAAACAGTTTTTTTTATTGGGCTGGCCTTTTATCTTAACTTTAAAAAGGAGGGTTTAAAAGATAAAAAGAAGAAAAACTTAGATGAAGTGATCTTGCAGCAGCATTTGAGATAAACTAGCAGCGATGAAGTGCAGCAGCATTTGAGATAAACTAGCAGCGATGAAGTGCAGCGACATTTGAGGTTTTTGCTCTCTCTCTCTCTCAGACTCAGCGTGTCCGTGGACGTATCTAGCCGTGTCCCCGCGTGTCCGAAATTAAAAAAATAAATAAATAAAATAGGACACGCAAAACTGCGTGTCGGACACGTGTCCGGAGCGTGTCCGGACGAATCCGTGTCCGACACGTGTCCGACACAGATCCTCCACCCATTTTGGCGTGTCCGTGCTTCATAGCCTATATCTTCAAGATTTCTTTCCATCTCTGCATATTTACTAGCCTCCATTTGCTTTTCTTTTGATGAGCCCAACTTAATAACTTTTGGGCTTGACTTTGGGCTTTTTCTATTCTCTCCAGAAGCTATACTTTTGCCTTTTTCCACGTGATTTGACTTTTCCTTGTCGGTAGCCTGGTTATCATCTTTCTTTTTTTCGGTTCCTTCACCAACTTTGTCAGTGACCGTTTGGGCTATAGCATTCGTCCTCGAAGGAAGATCCGCCGGAGAACTGATCCCTTGGACGTCGATGGTTGCCGTCGGGGGCCTTTCTTCCTTATTCGACCCTCTCTGGTCATAATCACTTTTTTCTTGACTCTCCTGTCTTCTTATACAGTCTCTATTTTCTTCAGACCTTTCTTCCCTCCATCTTTCTTTTTCGGTTCTTCTATCTTCCTTGGAGATGGTTTCTCTTCTGTTATTGTGAGGGTAGATAATTTCCATCTCTTCCATCCCTCCTTTCTTTCTTTGGTTGCTGAAATCTCCTCTTTGGTTTCTTTCCCATCTACCCCTGCCTCTACCTCTGAGCCAACTACTGTTGTCCTTGTATTCGGATTTCCAACTTTTGTAAACCCCTTTACTGCTCTTGGTTTCTCGCAGATCCACTCCAAATAAATTTTCTTTGCTGGTTTCTGCTCCTAATTCGTTGCACTCCATTTTAACGTGACCAAGTTTCCCACAATAATAGCAAAAGTCGGGCAATTTCTCGTAAGTTATAGGGATCCATGTTTTCTCAGCCATGGACCCTATTTTAACGTTTGTTCCTCTCTTCAACGATTCCTCCATGTTAATCCTTATTTTGACCCGAAGAGTTTCCCCTTCCATCTTGTCGTAATCATCATGTTCTGCTATTTCGCTACCTATGACATTCCCCAGGGCCTTCGCATATTTCCTTCAAAAACAAACACGAGGAAGCTTGTGAAAATGTATCCCGAACGAAATAAATCTAAAACTTAATTCCACTGTACTTCTACTCCCTTTTGGCTCTTCAAAGATAAGTATAGCATCAACATATGACCAAGGTCCGCCCCTGGTGATTCTTTCCTTGTCCCTACTTCTTTTAAACTTGCACAGGTATATATTGTTTCCAGCTTTTTCTATTTTAACTAAACCCTCTATTCCCCAAATTCTTGGCATCATAGATGAGAATACTTCGGGGTTTATATATCTGGAGTAGGGGTGTAAGGAACCGAACCGAATCGGTTTAGTTTGGTTTGGTTCTCAACTTTATTTGTGACCGAACCGAATCGAAGGTTCGGTCCTCGCGTATTATTTACCCGAACGATGGTGTTTTTAGGGTTTCGTTCCTCACATATTTCCAGTCCAGTCCAGTCCTCACGTCGCATATTTCCACAGCGTTAGGGTTTCGTTCCTCGCAAGTGCATCGCATCTTCCCTTCTTCTTTCCTCGATTAAAATTTTCGATCCTCACAGTCTTAGTCGCAGCTTTGCTCGTCCTTGTCGCTGTCTTCAGAGCTTCCTCTCCTTTCGTGCTCGTGCTTGTTGTCGCATCTTCTTCGTAGTTTTCTTTCTAGGTTTCCGCTGCCGTCGAAGCTGTGTCGTCGATTGATTCCAGGACAAGACTTAGGTTGATTGTTTTTATGGTTGGATTTAGCAGAAAACAGAGGGGAAGAAAATCCCAGGTGTGGGTCAGGAATCTTCGCGTGGGTCTCGGCTTTGGAGGCTGAACGGTGTTGGTCTCGTTTAAGAGATAGTTTCTCGTTGATGGGTCTCGATATCGCAGCAGCATTTGTTCTATTTAAGTCCTTAAACTTTCAAAACGTTCATTTTGGTCCTTGAACTTTCACATTTGTTCTATTCTAGTCCCTGAACTTTCAAAATGTCTATTTTAGTCCTTATACTTTTGAAAAATAATCATTATGGTCCTTGTTATGTTACTTTTATACTTCAAATTTGCTTTCCCTAATGTTTGTCTCTAATTTATTTGACTTGAAATCATGCTCATATTAACCATCTAATACACATACTCAAAGCTATGTCATTAATTTGTTAAAATTGAAATAAAAGTAAGGATTAAAATAATCATTTTTTGAACGTTTATGGACTAAAATATACATTTCAAAAGTTTAGGGACCAATATGGAACAAACTTGAAAGTTCAGGGACTAAACTGAACATTTTGAAAGTTGAAGGACCAAAATAGAATAATCTTTAAAGTTTAGGGACCAAAATAGGATTTAAACCAAAATTTTATTTGACCTTAAGTAATTTGTCAAACGACTTTGTGCAAGTTAGCTCCAACACCATGGGTAAAATTCATATTTTACAAACTGATCAAGAGAGTCCTTTTCTTTTTCAAAAGTAAAAAAGACTTCATTAGTTAAATCAAGTGTATACCAGTATATTGGTTAAAAGAGCTACCAGTGCATTTGAAGTGAAACATATAACAGACATGAAAACCAAACCCACAACCTGGAATGCAAAAGAATAATTTCAAACCAATAAGATGAATGCAACAATTAACTCATAGAACGACAATATGAGAAACAGATTTATTAACAAGCATCAAGTCATTACAAGAATGAAGTTAAATTTAAGCAATGTAAATACCTCAAGTGACAAATTTGGCAAAATCACGAAACAAGCTGCAATGGTGAAATAACAAACCCACTCCGAATCAATCACCCAAATGCTGCTGCGATATCGAGACCCATCAACGAGAAACTATCTCTTAAACGAGACCAACACCGTTCAGCCTCCAAAGCCGAGACCCACGCGAAGATTCCTGACCCACACCTGGGATTTTCTTCCCCTCTGTTTTCTGCTAAATCCAACCATAAAAACAATCAACCTAAGTCTTGTCCTGGAATCAATCGACGACACAGCTTCGACGGCAGCGGAAACCTAGAAAGAAAACTACGAAGAAGATGCGACAACAAGCACGAGCACGAAAGGAGAGGAAGCTCTGAAGACAGCGACAAGGACGAGCAAAGCTGCGACTAAGACTGTGAGGATCGAAAATTTTAATCGAGGAAAGAAGAAGGGAAGATGCGATGCACTTGCGAGGAACGAAACCCTAACGCTGTGGAAATATGCGACGTGAGGACTGGACTGGACTGGAAATATGTGAGGAACGAAACCCTAAAAACACCATCGTTCGGGTAAATAATACGCGAGGACCGAACCTTCGATTCGGTTCGGTCACAAATAAAGTTGAGAACCAAACCAAACTAAACCGATTCGGTTCGGTTCCTTACACCCCTACTCCAGATATATAAACCCCGAAGTATTCTCATCTATGATGCCAAGAATTTGGGGAATAGAGGGTTTAGTTAAAATAGAAAAAGCTGGAAACAATATATACCTGTGCAAGTTTAAAAGAAGTAGGGACAAGGAAAGAATCACCAGGGGCGGACCTTGGTCATATGTTGATGCTATACTTATCTTTGAAGAGCCAAAAGGGAGTAGAAGTACAGTGGAATTAAGTTTTAGATTTATTTCGTTCGGGATACATTTTCACAAGCTTCCTCGTGTTTGTTTTTGAAGGAAATATGCGAAGGCCCTGGGGAATGTCATAGGTAGCGAAATAGCAGAACATGATGATTACGACAAGATGGAAGGGGAAACTCTTCGGGTCAAAATAAGGATTAACATGGAGGAATCGTTGAAGAGAGGAACAAACGTTAAAATAGGGTCCATGGCTGAGAAAACATGGATCCCTATAACTTACGAGAAATTGCCCGACTTTTGCTATTATTGTGGGAAACTTGGTCACGTTAAAATGGAGTGCAACGAATTAGGAGCAGAAACCAGCAAAGAAAATTTATTTGGAGTGGATCTGCGAGAAACCAAGAGCAGTAAAGGGGTTTACAAAAGTTGGAAATCCGAATACAAGGACAACAGTAGTTGGCTCAGAGGTAGAGGCAGGGGTAGATGGGAAAGAAACCAAAGAGGAGATTTCAGCAACCAAAGAAAGAAAGGAGGGATGGAAGAGATGGAAATTATCTACCCTCACAATAACAGAAGAGAAACCATCTCCAAGGAAGATAGAAGAACCGAAAAAGAAAGATGGAGGGAAGAAAGGTCTGAAGAAAATAGAGACTGTATAAGAAGACAGGAGAGTCAAGAAAAAAGTGATTATGACCAGAGAGGGTCGAATAAGGAAGAAAGGCCCCCGACGGCAACCATCGACGTCCAAGGGATCAGTTCTCCGGCGGATCTTCCTTCGAGGACGAATGCTATAGCCCAAACGGTCACTGACAAAGTTGGTGAAGGAACCGAAAAAAAGAAAGATGATAACCAGGCTACCGACAAGGAAAAGTCAAATTACGTGGAAAAAGGCAAAAGTATAGCTTCTGGAGAGAATAGAAAAAGCCCAAAGTCAAGCCCAAAAGTTATTAAGTTGGGCTCATCAAAAGAAAAGCAAATGGAGGCTAGTAAATATGCAGAGATGGAAAGAAATCTTGAAGATATAGGCTATGAAGCACGGACACGCCAAAATGGGTGGAGGATCTGTGTCGGACACGTGTCGGACACGGATTCGTCCGGACACGCTCCGGACACGTGTCCGACACGCAGTTTTGCGTGTCCTATTTTATTTATTTATTTTTTTAATTTCGGACACGCGGGGACACGACTAGATACGTCCACGGACACGCTGAGTCTGAGAGAGAGAGAGCAAAAACCTCAAATGTCGCTGCACTTCATCGCTGCTAGTTTATCTCAAATGCTGCTGCACTTCATCGCTGCTAGTTTATCTCAAATGCTGCTGCAAGATCACTTTATCTAAGTTTTTCTTCTTTTTATCTTTTAAACCCTCCTTTTTAAAGTTAAGATAAAAGGCCAGCCCAATAAAAAAACTGTTTTTAAATTAAGAAAAAATGAAGGATTATTAAACTACTTAGAAAATTTTATATATATACTATTTTTTTCAAAAAAAATCTATATATATACTATTTTTTTTAAATATATATATATATATATATAAACAACGTATCTTCAACGATGTATCTTAGTTTTTTAGAATTTGACGTATCGCCGTGTCCTGTCGTGTCCGTGTCCCGTATCCGTGTCCGTGTTCGTGCTTCTTAGGATATAGGATTCCAGCCGACATCCTTTTTAAAGAATATCAAAGATATGGACAAAACTCCTGGAAGAGAAGAGCCATGGAAGGAAAAACAAAAGATCCTATGGAATTAGAAACTCAGAAGGTAGGGAGTTTAGGCAAATATGTCAGAGATGAAGGAGTGGAGGGAGAACAAGCGAAGAGGAACCGATTAGATTACTTCGGCACGACCGTTGGGATATCGGGAGGCTACAAAGCAGCCCCACCGGACGCCATGAAGATCTTGAGCTGGAACGTTCGAGGTTTGGGGAACCCTCGGACGGTCCGCAATCTCAAGCACGTGGTGCAAAAGCAATCCCCTCATATCATCTTCATTTCTGAGACTAAGTGTGACGAGACTAGGATTGAGTTCATTAAAAAGGCGTTGGGTTTTGACTTTAGCTTTGCGGTTAATAGTAGTGGGCAAAGCGGGGGTCTAGCGATTCTCTAGAAAAAGGATACCATCCTGTCGGTGTCTAGTTCTTCCAGAGGGCACATAGATACTTTTATTAGCTCTAGCAAAGGGCGGTGAAAGTTCACAGGGTTCTATGGTAATCCCGATCAGTCCAAGCGTGATGAGTCATGGGACCTTATTCATAGGATCAGTGATATCCATAAAGGTCTGTGGGTCATCGGCGGAGACTTTAACGAGATAATAAATTCTAAGGAAAAAGAAGGGGCAGACTCCGAAATCAAAGGCAAATGGATAAGTTTAAAGATATTATCGACAGATGCAACTTGATTGACTTGGGTTTCGTGGGAGATAGATTTACTTGGAGAAAAGGGCAAGGCTCGGGTCCTTGGATTAGGGAAAGACTTGACCGTTTTATGGCCAATCATGATATAATTTCGGGGTGTTCTTCCATTAAAGTGCAACATCTAGGATTTTTCCAATCGGATCACAGAAGCATTTTGGTTGACATTCTGTTTGAAGGTAAAGGTCTAAGATCGAGGAAAAAGAAGGCTATCAAATTTAAGGAAAGTTGGCTTAAGCACCCAGAGAGCTTGACCATAATAAAGCAGGCTTGGAACAGCATAAGAGGGAATGAAATTCCAATGTTCAATAAGAAGGTTAACGCTTGCCTCCAGAGCCTGCATTCGTGGGACAAAAATAGGTTGCAAGGATCTCTAAAAGGGGCAATAGAAAGGAAAATCCAAGAAGTCAATAGGTTGGAGTTAGAAGTAGGTGGTTACCCCGATCCGAGACTTCTTTCAGCGGAAAAGGATCTATACTGTCTGCTAGAGGAAGAAGAGATATACTAGAAGTTAAGATCGAGGGAAGAGTGTCTTAAATGGGGAGATAGGAATACCAAATGGTTTCACTCTAAGGCCACTCAAAGAAAAAGAAAGAATGAAATTAAAGGTATTACCGACGAGGCAGGATGTTGGGTGGAAGAGGAGGAAGAGATTAGTAAACAGCCACAAACTTCTTTAAAACTCTATTCGACTCTTCTAACCCAAATGATGGAAGTATTAAAGAAATTCTGAAGGGGTCCCTAAAAATGTCTCCGAGGAGCAAAATAGAGAGCTTATCAAGCCTTTTTCAAAAGCAGAAATTGAAGCGGCCCTAAAAAATATTAGCCCCACCAAAGCTCCGAGTCCTGACGGAGTGCATGCGATGTTCTACCAGAAGAGTTGGGATATTGTGGGAAAGGATACTTCTGACATTTGCCTTAAAATTCTTAACGATGGGGTGAGTATGGAAGCAGTTAACAATACTCACATAGCTCTCACCCTAAAATCCAAGATCCTAAATCAATGGCTAGCTATAGACCCATTAGTTTGTGCAACGTTATTTACAAAATTGTGGCAAAAGCCATTGCTAACAGGATGAAGAAAATTTTGGAGAACATCATTTCCCAGACGCAGGCTGCTTTTGTTCCAAAGAGACTTGTATCGGATAATGTTGTGTTGGGGTTTGAATGCATCCATGCTCTCAACAATAAAAGAAAAGGTAAAGAAGGTCATATAGCCATGAAAATCGACATGAGCAAAGCGTACGATAGGGTGGAATGGCGTTTTATTAGGGAGATTATGGGTAAATTGGGGCTCGACGAGGAGTGGATCAACAAAGTTATGGCTTGCATCGAGACGATTAAATATGTAGTTCTTATCAATGGTGTTCCCCAAGAAACTTTCACCCCTAAGAGAGGGCTTAGACAGGGAGATCCTCTCTCTCCTTATATATTTCTCTTATGTGCTGAAGGGCTTACCTCTCTTCTTAATAGGGAGGAAGAGCTAGGCCATTTTAAAGGTTTGAGGATTAACAATCATTGTCCCTCTCTTTCCCATTTGTTTTGTTGCATATGACAGCTTGATCTTCTGCAGAGCGACTAAGAAAGATTGCGAGACCATAAAAAGAATCCTTAAAATCTATGAGGAGGCTACAGGTCAAACGATAAATCAAAGCAAATCTAGTTTCATGACAAACAGGAATGTCAAGGATGAGCGGGTGGCTAAAATCAGACAAACGCTAGGGATGGAAGTGTCAAAAGAGTTGGGATACTACTTGGGCATGCCTTCTCAAAACGGGAGGAACAAGAATGTAGTGTTTAGGAAGCTAAAGGACAGAATTTGGCGGACCTTGCAAGGTTGGAAGGAAAAGTTGTTTTCAGCCGGAGGCAAGGAAATCCTCATTAAGTCTATAGCGCAGGCCATTCCCACCTATACAATGAGTTGCTTTAGACTCCCTAATTCCATTTGCGAGGATATTAGCAGAGCTTGTGCTAACTTCTGGTGGGGATCGTCGAAGGGTAAAAGAAAAGCTCACTGGATGCGGTGGTCCAAATTGTGTATTAGTAAAGATAGAGGAGGTATGGGTTTCAGAGAATTAAAGCTATTTAATTAGGCCATGTTGGCTAAGATGAGCTGGAGAATCCTGAAATGTCCTAGCTCTTTGCTTGCTAGAGTCCTCAAGGGGAGGTACTTCAAAGGAGGCTTTTTTCTCGAAGCTCCTTAACCCCTCCCTAACGAGGAGGAGCATCATATGGGGCCGAGAGCTTTTCCAAAGAGGCTATGGATGGAAGATTGGTAAAGGAAATCACATAAGGATTGATAAAGACCCTTGGATTGCGAGGAAAGGCTCGAATGTTCCAATGTGGATTGACGAGTCTTTGAAAGGGAAGTATGTCTCTACCATCCTCAAAAGCAATGGCAGTTGGAAGAATGACTTAATTCAAGATTTATTTAGCATCCCCGACCAGGAAGACATAAAGAACACAGTGGCTGGAGGAGATAATTTCCAAGATGATAGTATTTGGAACTATGAGAATAATGGCATTTTTTCTGTCAAAAGTGCCTACCACTTGGCCATTTTTATCCAAAACAATCATCAAGCTTCTACATCAAAAAAGGAGGACCCGGTTTAGTTGTGGAAAAGGTTTTGGAAGATAAAAATAATCCCTAAGGCCATTTTTATCCAAAACAATCATCAAGCATAGTGTGAGAAAGCATTTATGCTCACCATGCTTAATAGATCAGACCTAATAAGAACACAGTGTCTTTTACTCTACAATTAATGATCTTCCTTTCCTTTTGACTCCCATTACTGTACTAACCAAATGAAGCTCCTGTTATTCTACAACTCATCAAAACTTATGAAACTAAACTTATAACAACCAAAAATTATGAACTTATCTCAAATCATCCAAACTTTTGAATGAAACAACTAATAAAAAAACAATGAACATGAGGAATTGCACTTAAGAAAAATAATGAACACAAACAATGGCATGACAGATTAAAATGCATACAAGCATAACAACAAAATTTATCGACACAAACAACCGAACTTATTAA
This sequence comes from Luffa acutangula, assembly GCA_036850905.1. NCBI lineage: Eukaryota > Viridiplantae > Streptophyta > Magnoliopsida > Cucurbitales > Cucurbitaceae > Luffa > Luffa acutangula. Next base: position 49,259,434 of record CM072096.1, on the reverse strand, counting down.
AAGAACTAAACTCAGCTTATCAACCAAAACAACTAAACTCCTTAAAATAACTAAGTGCTTACGTGATCTAATCATTCATCTTAGCAAGTGAAACTAAATTCAATGGAAAGCAAGTGAAACTAAACTACTTTACATGATCTAATCAGTCATCTTAAACAATCTCATGCTCAAAAGAACTAAATGTAAGAACATAACCAAAAACTATACACAAGAACCAGGAACCTATAAGAGGCAATAAGAGTAACATAAATGTCATTTTTTATACTATCATACAAAAAACTTCCACGATTTATACAAATGCAAAACCTGCTCAAATATTTTAGCTCAGATAGAAAAATATCCATCCAGAAAGCGATGGTGTACTAAATTATCATTTAACACTCCTAGAAAGAACACAACTTTCCACAACATGCTTAAGCGAACGACTATCATGCTCATCGAAATCCAAGGACAATTTAAAGGCACACAACCAACTCATGCTAGCATGCCAATTCTCAAAAGAAACTAATTCAAGGTTCAAACTCGTCATTTATCAATTCCAACAAACATGCTATGGGGCTAAACTTGAAACTGAACTCCAATAACTACTTACTTTAGCTATTAAGTTGCTTGGCAAAACGAATACACTCTTTGGCTTCCAAGCTCCTGACCAACTACACAAGAGAGAAAACATACTACAACTCATAAACCTCTTTGAATAAAAAGGCACGAGGAGATAATTAACTTTTGGGGAGAGGTTTAACTCCCAAAAATTCACCTAAATCAGCCAACAAGCTTGCTGTCCAAGCTTCCAAATCCGCTCCAAACGGCAATTAGACTTTCAAACGTGGTGGGTACCTTGAGAAAGAAAGTCAATGGGTAATTGATTAAGCTATAAAACCAACCCAAAACTAGCTAAAAACCACGTACCCAAAGCCAAGGATGCTGAAAAACGCCAAAGACAGCCACAACAATGCTCTACTCACGCCCACACCAACACGCCCACTGAAGAACTCGCCTAAGGGATGCTGACCTGCCGGAGAGGTGCCGGAAACACGCCTAAAACAGAGGGCGAGTGAGTGAGAGGGGCGGGACTAGCGTGACACAACAAGAACTGCAGGATTACGCACCTGTTGTGGCCGAAAGGACGAACGCCGCGTTGCAGCACCACCCACGTTGCCGGAGAGGACGACGGACGGAGAGGACTTGAGATGACGGAGACACTGACTGCAGGGGACGCTCGCCTGAATGGCTGCCAAACAAGGAGGAAGAAACAAAAAAAAAAAAAAAAACTGCTGCGAAGGAGGGAGGAGATGGGTTTAAGGCTGAAGAAAAATCGAAGAAAAAGGAATGGTTCGAGGCTGCCGAATGAAGGAGAAAAACGCAGGGGCTGGGGGCTGTTTCACGCGTGAAGGAGGGAGGATATGGGTTTAGGGCAAACTTAAATTTTAGGTTAATTACAACCATGCCCTTCAATTTAACCTAAGTAAAAAAAAAAAGAATCCATCAATTGGAAACATTCCTTCACCAAACCCATCAATTGGAAACCTACATTCAAATGTCCAAATTTAGTCTCTATATTTTTTAAAAATCTTTAAATTGGTCGTTTATTGTTTAGTTTTGGAGTCAAATTTTATTGATTTGGTATAACAATAATAATAATTTCATTTAAGAAAAATATACCATATGGATATATGTTTTCAAAATTTACAGACAAAAGACTAATGGAGATTGTTTTTTTTTTTTAGAAAAGTTAACAATAATCTAATAGTGTGAACTATTTTATGATTTATTGAAAGTATAGAGACTAAAATAATTTGAACATTGTTTGTATAAAAAAAATTAGACATTAAAAAGTATGAATACAAATATAGCACGTATTGAAGTACGTGAACTAAAATGATATTTTAACCTAGGGAAAAATACACTTTTAGTCCCTGAGGTTTGGGTTAAGTGACACTTGGGTCCCTGAGTTTTCAAACTCAACAAAAATACCCCTGAGGTTTGAGATAAGGAGCACTTTGGTCCCTGCCGTCAAATTTTCTGTTAACTTTTAACGGTTGCTGACGTGGTACTATTATTTTAATATAAAAAATTATTTTTGTTTTATTTTTTAAATAAAAAATATTAAAAAATTAAAAATTTAATATTTAATTATTTTTTTTATTCTTTCACTCTTTCTCTCTCATCTTCTTCTTCTCCATCTTCTCCCTCCTCCTTCTTCTTCTTCCTAAGTCCGGCGACCGGCGGCCACCACACGCCGCCGCCGACGACTGATTTTTTTTTTCTTCTTTCTTCTTTCTTCTTTCTTCTTCTTCCCTTCTTTCTTATTCTCTTCTTTTTCTTCAATGTTTTTTTTTAAAAAAAAAAAATAGAAAAGGGAGGGAGGAGGGACCTCCCTCCTCCTCCATTTCCGGCCGGAAACGGAGGAGGAGGGATCCTCCTTTTCCGGCCGCAAACAGAGGAGGAGGGAGGCCCCTCCTCCCTCTCCGTCCAGATCTGGACGGGGAGGGAGAAGGGATCCTCCTTTTCCGGCCGGAAACAGAGGAGGAGGGAGGCCCCTCCTCCCTCTCCGTCCAGATCTGGACTGGGAGGGAGGCCCCTCCTCCCTCCCCGTCCAGATCTGGACGGGGAGGGAGGAGAAGAAGAAGATGAGAGAGAAAGAGAGAAAGAATAAAAAAAATAATTAAATATTAATTTTTTAATTTTTTAATATTTTTTATTTAAAAAATAAAACAAAAATAATTTTTTATATTAAAATAATAGTACCACGTCAGCAACCGTTAAAAGTTAACAGAAAATTTGACGGCAGGGACCAAAGTGCTCCTTATCTCAAACCTCAGGGGTATTTTTGTTGAGTTTGAAAACTCGGGGACCCAAGTGTCACTTAACCCAAACGGACCAAAAGTGTATTTTTCCCTATAAACTAATAGGTTAATATATCATTTTAGTTCACGTACTTCAATACGTGTTATATTTGTATTCATACTTTTTAATGTCTAATTTTTTTTTATACAAACAATGTTCAAATTATTTTAGTCTCTATACTTTCAATAAATCATAAAATAGTTCACACTATTAGATTATTGTTAACTTTTCTAAAAAAAAAAAACAATATCCATTAGTCTTTTGTCTGTAAATTTTGAAAACATATATCCATATGGTATATTTTTCTTAAATGAAATTATTATTATTGTTATACCAAATCAATAAAATTTGACTCCAAAACTAAACAATAAACGACCAATTTAAAGATTTTTAAAAAATATAGAGACTAAATTTGGACATTTGAATGTAGGTTTCCAATTGATGGGTTTGGTGAAGGAATGTTTCCAATTGATGGATTCTTTTTTTTTTTAATTAGGTTAACTTGAAGGGCATGGTTGTAATTAACCTAAAATTTAAGTTTGCCCTAAACCCATATCCTCCCTCCTTCACGCGTGAAACAGCCCCCAGCCCCTGCGTTTTTCTCCTTCATTCGGCAGCCTCGAACCATTCCTTTTTCTTCGATTTTTCTTCAGCCTTAAACCCATCTCCTCCCTCCTTCGCAGCAGTTTTTTTTTGTTTCTTCCTCCTTGTTTGGCAGCCATTCTGGCGAGCGTCCCCTGCAGTCAGTGTCTCCGTCATCTCAAGTCCTCTCCGGCAACGTGGGTGGTGCTGCAGCGCGGCGTTCGTCCTTTCGGCCACAGCAGGTGCGTAATCCTGCAGTTCTTGTTGTGTCACGCTAGTCCCGCCCCTCTCACTCACTCGCCCTCTGTTTTAGGCGTGTTTCCGGCACCTCTCCGGCAGGTCAGCATCCCTTAGGCGAGTTCTTCAGTGGGCGTGTTGGTGTGGCCGTGAGTGGAGCATTGTTGTGGCTGTCTTTGGCGTTTTTCAGCATCCTTGGCTTTGGGTACGTGGTTTTTAGCTAGTTTTGGGTTGGTTTTATAGCTTAATCAATTACCCATTGACTTTCTTTCTCAAGGTACCCACCACGTTTGAAAGTCTAATTGCCGTTTGGAGCGGATTTGGAAGCTTGGACAGCAAGCTTGTTGGCTGATTTAGGTGAATTTTTGGGAGTTAAACCTCTCCCCAAAAGTTAATTATCTCCTCGTGCCTTTTTATTCAAAGAGGTTTATGAGTTGTAGTATGTTTTCTCTCTTGTGTAGTTGGTCAGGAGCTTGGAAGCCAAAGAGTGTATTCGTTTTGCCAAGCAACTTAATAGCTAAAGTAAGTAGTTATTGGAGTTCAGTTTCAAGTTTAGCCCCATAGCATGTTTGTTGGAATTGATAAATGACGAGTTTGAACCTTGAATTAGTTTCTTTTGAGAATTGGCATGCTAGCATGAGTTAGTTGTGTGCCTTTAAATTGTCCTTGGATTTCGATGAGCATGATAGTCGTTCGCTTAAGCATGTTGTGGAAAGTTGTGTTCTTTCTAGGAGTGTTAAATGATAATTTAGTACACCATCGCTTTCTGGATGGATATTTTTCCATCTGAGCTAAAATATTTGAGCAGGTTTTGCATTTGTATAAATCGTGGAAGATTTTTGTATGATAGTATAAAAAATGACATTTATGTTACTCTTATTGCCTCTTATAGGTTCCTGGTTCTTGTGTATAGTTTTTGGTTATGTTCTTACATTTAGTTCTTTTGAGCATGAGATTGTTTAAGATGACTGATTAGATCATGTAAAGTAGTTTAGTTTCACTTGCTTTCCATTGAATTTAGTTTCACTTGCTAAGATGAATGATTAGATCACGTAAGCACTTAGTTATTTTAAGGAGTTTAGTTGTTTTGGTTGATAAGCTGAGTTTAGTTCTTTTAATAAGTTCGGTTGTTTGTGTCGATAAATTTTGTTGTTATGCTTGTATGCATTTTAATCTGTCATGCCATTATTTGTGTTCATTATTTTTCTTAAGTGCAATTCCTCATGTTCATTGTTTTTTTATTAGTTGTTTCATTCAAAAGTTTGGATGATTTGAGATAAGTTCATAATTTTTGGTTGTTATAAGTTTAGTTTCATAAGTTTTGATGAGTTGTAGAATAACGGGAGCTTCATTTGGTTAGTACAGTAATGGGAGTCAAAAGGAAAGGAAGATCATTAATTGTAGAGTAAAAGACACTGTGTTCTTATTAGGTCTGATCTATTGAGCATGGTGAGCATAAATGCTTTCTCACACTAAAATGGGAGCTTCATTTTGATGATTTGAGATAAGTGCAAAAGTTTTGAGTTGTGATTAACTTAAGTTTCATTTTTTTTCCACTAAGTTATTGTGTTTAGGAGGGTCGATACCTTGTTGCACTTATTTGTTTTAACTAGTTTAGTTGTTGATGTTGATTAGTTTAGTTGTTTCATAACAAAACTTTTAGTGTGAGACCATCCCTGCCAATGGTGCAAACATGCAATTAAAAAAAGACCCAAAAGCGAAAAACGAACCAAAGAAGAAAGAGTTGGTTGTACCTTAAATCGGATTCCACAAGTGTACTTCTTATGAAATGCTTTATGAGATTTTTCATCGCCTTCATCCCCACGAGCATATTTGATTCCACAGGTTGGACAAAAATGGAGCAAAAAATCAGACTGACCAAAAAGTTAATGGTACTGAGCATAGCTTCTCTTCTTGTTCTTGACCACAGTTTTGGTCGATGAAGCCAATTCTACAATCGCGGAGAGTTCATCAGAAATTGGAATTCTTGTTTCCAAGTCTACACATTGTGGAGTTTTGACATTCCTTTTGACCATAAAGAATATACAACTTTTAAGCGACAGAAGAAACAAAAGGGATTTCAACAATCAGCAGTTACAATTTCAGGACGAAGAAGAAGAAGAAGAATCTAGGATACCTATCAGAGCTTGGAGCTCTGCACTTGTAAGTGTTGATGTATTGATGCTCTGCGTCTTTCTAGATCTTCAATGCTCCATCGTCGTCGTCGGCGGTGGTGGCTGAATTCAAGGGTTCCGGCGACCTGTGGGCAGAAATCGTAGAAGAGGGTTTGAAGAAGGCGTTGATTTTGGATTGCATGAGTGGAAAGAAAGATGACGGATTCCAATTCCCACTACAGAAGAAGATCCAGCATTGTTCTTACGGTTATTTGATTGTGGAGATTAAATTCTCTGTAGTTTTGCCGCCATGGGATTTCTGAAAAATTGCTCTCCCGCACTTTTCTTTCTAAATAGAAAAATGAAAAATTATATAATTTATGTTCCAAGTTTCCAACAATTATAGGAGGGTTCTAGCCGTTTTTCTCTCTAGCAGGAGAGAAAACGACTATGGACGAGAGGAGCAACGACAAGGTTTGCTGTATGGCATCGACGGAGATCGTATGCAGAAGAATCTCAATCTTCTTCCTAGCAGGAGAGAAAGCGAAAACAAGTCAGCTCAAGAGATGGAAATACAAAGCACCTCGCAAGAAATAAACAAAAACAACAAAGAATCAGATGAAGTAATACGGTCCGACCAGCAAAGACCAAAGGAAGAAGAGGACATTCTAAATCACTTGGAGAAGCTAAAGATTGCAGAAGAGAACAGATTGGTTGAGGTGGAAGATGATGACATAGATGACACAGACAAAGACCTCAAAAATGCGATAGCGTGCAAGATCCTAACCTCTAGATTAGGGGTGTAAAATTTTCGGGTCGGGTCGGGTCGGTTGTACGGACGACCCGACCCGAACCAAACCGGTTCAGCTTTGACCCGAACCAGGTCGGGTCGTTCTCGGGTTTTTTTTTTTTAATATAACTTATACAGCTCCCAATGTATGAGCTAAGTTTTTTTTGTTTACTTTTAACCTTTTCTATATTCCACCTTTCATCATTACAAAGTAAATCACAAAACTACAATTATGACACAAAAGATGAAAACAAAAGAACAAACTTGAAGAGATTGACAGGAGCAAAGTTTAATCTATTATCTAAAGCTAGGCCACACTACACTACACTATAATCTGGCGAAAGCTCTCAAAACTGGGAAGAAACAGAGAGATTATTTCGCATGGCTACCCCCATTTATGAGCAAGTTCCTTTGTGCCTGATAATTCTTGGATGTGCCTATATAATGGTAGTCCCTTGACGCTAGCACCAGCTCTGCATACGCTCAAAGAAACTCCTAGTATAGCATTTGCCCCAAGTTTCGACTTGTTTGGGGTTCCATCAATTTCCAGCAAAATTGCATCAACATCTTTTTGATTTCTACAGAAATTGACAAGCTTAGGTCAGGAAGCAGAAGAGAAAAGTGATTTCACTTGGACAGAACAACAAAAAAGCTTGGAATTTCACATCTTCAGTACTTAATTCAATGAAAAGACCACCAACTTTCACAGCCAGATATTAGAAAGTTCAACAAAAATTTCCACTATCTTTAACACAAATCTCACAACCAGGATGAAAAGGTAGCAGACCCAAAACATTAAAACACTCGGAGAGTTATGTTTCGTATTATGTCAGAAAGTAGAACAAACAATTTGATCAGATTAACGCAATTTCAATTTTCAAGACCTGCACTCAGTACTATAATGGTAGTCAATCGCTACCATGTGATTTTACACTAGGGCACTCATCAAACTTTCTAACAAATTTATTATACTTCAAATTTAAGCAAATGAAACCCATTACTCAGATGAAGAAAACATCTCACAAAGGATATTAAGAAGCTTAACTTGAAAGACAACCTAACTAATAACTGATGCAGCCATAGTAAAGAAAACAACAACATTTTTAATTCAGTCAAATGAGATCAAATGAAATTTGCGATCAAGAGTAATAGAATAGAAAATTAACCATATCAAACTACTAAGACGAAACAGGCATTATATTTAATTTAAGCATTCATCTCAAAACCCAAAAAGAAAAATAGATATCCCACATACTCTAACTTCAAAGTTTTAAACCTCAAGAGTTGTGTGAATATTTCAGATTAAAGTGTTACATGAACTTTTGTCTAAATATTTCAGATTAAGCTCCTCATTTCAATTGCACAGACTTGACTCCTAAGCTATGGGATAAAAAATTTTAGGTTTAAATCTCATTTTAGTCCCTGAACTTTTAAGTTTGTTCTATTTAAGTCCTTAAACTTTCAAAACGTTCATTTTGGTCCTTGAAAGTTAACAGAAAATTTGACGGCAGGGACCAAAGTGCTCCTTATCTCAAACCTCAGGGGTATTTTTGTTGAGTTTGAAAACTCAGGGACCCAAGTGTCACTTAACCCAAACCTCAGGGACCAAAAGTGTAATTTTCCCTAGTTTATATAATTCGATACTAAAACTATGATTAAAATTTTTATACAAGTATATAAGAAAAAGGAATTTGAAAATCTTAAAAAAAAAAAACAAAAACAAAAAAAGGAATTTGAAAAGTGAGAATATGAGGTAGTGACACGTGCTTATAAAAAACTGAAAACTTACCAAAATGATATATTTTTTTTTATGTAAGGATATGGTGCGTGGTTTACCTTGGCCAAAGAAGACTTGCAGACAAAATCAGAGGGGGCTTGCCGCTAGACAAAGGAGTCATTATAATAACATCCTAACATTTTTACATGTAATATTAAATATTTGAGGAGTTCATGAGGGGCTCGAGCCCCCCTTGGCCCTTCATAAATCCGCCTGGCGGGAAGGAGAGCTCGTTGGAAAAGATGGTTGGCGACGTAGGCAAAAAACACAGGGGATGAGGGTTAGCAGCGTGGAGAGGAAGAAAGAGAAAAGAGGGAGATGCTTTAGGAAATGGAAAATGGGCAAAACGTGAGCTCTAAATTACTAAAAAAATGTCTTAACCTTTAGTGGCGCAAAAAAATCTTTCACTACATCGTAAATATGTTGCTAAAAATAAGACTTCAGTGGCGTGAGTTTACGTGTCACATAAACTATTGGCAACATCTAATTTTCTCACGTCACTAAAAATATGTAACTGCAACATCTATTTCACGATGTTGCTGAAAGTCACATTTTGCGACTTATTTTAGCTGCGCCACTAAAAACTTGTCGCTGAAAATACATTTTTTTGTAGTGTGGAGATGAGAGCGATTCTTGAAGGTATGCGTAGCTTACCGACCATTCAGGCTTCGCGCTCAAATCTGGTGATTCCGCCGATTGTAGTGTTGTCTGACGCCATTGGTGTGATTAACCTGCTGAATAAAACAGATTCAGACCTTTCAGATATCTCTTTTCTGGTCGTCGAGATATAACGAATGGTTGCAGAGGTCGAGAGTTTCTCCTTCGTCCATTGCCCGCGTTCCCAGAAGGAAGAAGCTCATATGCTTGCGCGCCATGTCGTTTTCGGTTTATCGGCGGGTTTTGGTAGCTTTTTGGAGACCTCTTCCAATTCGGAAGAGGGTTTAGTTTTGTTGGGTCAGATTGGGCCCGAGAATTTGTTCCCCTACTCTAGTGGGACTGGTGTTTAGTTTCTCCTTTTAATGAATATTTCTTTTCAAAAAAAAAAAAGTTCCCAACAATTATCATTAAAAATATATATATATATATATATATTCCAACAATTAAATTCAGTTTTTAAAAAGTTCAACAATTAAATTCAATTAATAATTTATATCCTATATGAAACTAAAAAAAAAAGGGGGAAAATGAAGGAAAGAAGAAGAAAACTTAATCCAAAAAAATAAGGAAGAACTCATTTTTTTTTATAATAAATAAGAAGAAATCATTCTTTGTGCATAATGCATAAGTTTTAATCAGGCATTACATTGGGTTGAAACATTTCCATAACTTGGTTTGAAGTTAAGTTTTAATCAGGCATTAACAATCTAGTCCCCATACTTTCAAATTTGTAACAATTTAGTCCTTATGCTTTCAAATTTGTAACAATTTAATCATTGTTGCAAAAAAATTCATCAAAATTAAATGTCGATTTTTATTATTTAATGACTAAACGTTGTAGCTTATTAACATATTGGGTCCCAAATTAGTTTATTGATTTATCTTGGTAAAAAAATTTAATTAAATCTTTACATTAATTTTTTATGATATGGACTAAATCGTTACAAATTTGAAAAGCACAGGGACTAAATTGTTATTTATTAAAGTTAAGGGACTAAATTGTTACAAAATTGAAAGTACATAGACTAAATCATTACAAAATTGAAAGTATAGAGACTAAATCGTTACAAATAAAAGTTCAAAGACTAAAATGATACTTTCATGAAAATTTGGGGACTAAAAGTGATTTTAAACATTTAAATCTATCTATACTATATACAAATATATACAAATGGGGCTAAGAGAAGAGAATCTTTTGTTTCCTCTTTTGCCCCTACTTTTTTAGTAAATTCCTATTTTGACATTTCTTGATGCGATGTGACTCATCAAATATATGTCTGTTCATTCCAATGGATGCAATTAATATTCACGAGACACGACTATTGGTGAAGGTAGTTATACATCAAATAGATGCATCCATTCGCGTATGGATACGATCCATATATAAAAGACATTGAACTATGTAATATACTTCTTTTACAATTAATTCTTCCTTTATTGTTGTTCATAGATAATTGATTTTGTGCAAAGCATGTTGTTGAGATTCATGAATTTCGTAGTTATATTATTTGTATCTTTAGATTTAAGAGCTGTTATTTCATGAATTTCTTTTATTTAGTAGTTATAGTATCATTTATTTCTGTTTTCTTTTCACTCAGACAACTGGTTGCTTCAATCATCCATCCAATCGTTCGTTGCCCAAGCCGTTACTTTTGAAGACCATAACCTTCTAATCGGAAAAGTGGTCGGGAAACATGGAGGTTTCTCGCCGGAGGCGGCCAAAAGCTTTTTTGGTTCGGAGCAGGGATACAGCCCAAATTCAGTGGATATTTGGCGTGTGCAAGACGGTATCTTTTGTCCAGCGGTTAATATCTTGTACCCCCTTGTCAACCCATATTGGAAGGTGTGATGGGCGCCAACCTGCCTTTTCAAATTGAGGTCAGAAAAAGCCCTGACTCTAAGCAGAGAGATAGTCAGAACTCTCCCATGGGACCCACTCAGTTGGCTACCGTCCAAAATCTTGATGTGCCCAAGGAAAACCCCATCTCGAAACATGGAACCCATTCTAAAAAGAAAATGAAGAAAGGAAAATCAGTGGCCTTTGAGCATGGAGTTAGGTCCCAAGCCTCCATGAAAAAGGGGCAAATTTTCTCAACTGACAATCAGAATTCAACTGAGCGACGGGAGATGAAAGATATCGATTTGGGTTCTGAGGCTTCTTTCCTGAGTATCAGCAGTGTGGAAGAATGCCCGGGAGAAAATGTTGAAGAGCAGGTGGATGACATAGAAGACCCTCCTTCTGATTACTACATGTGCTTTAGAGAGGAGGAGTCGCAGGAGCTTTTGGGGGGTGAAAAGAGAGCCATGATCTCAGTGCAGCCGCAGGAAATGTTCGAAAACACCCCCTATAGTTAATAAAGGTCAGCAAGATGGGAATGGATCAGAGGAAGAAGGGGATTTTCCTTTCTCTAGGCAAATGGTGAAGAACCTTAAGAAGTGGAACATGTGTATCAGACCTATATCGACCAAGGGTAGCGCGGCGGTTAAGAGAAAATCTAGGGAAGTCACGAACCAAATTCGGGTATGGGAAAAGGAGATGATGGATGAAAACATTAATGTAGAGCAGGGCCTCTTGGTTTCTTTATGAAGATTATTTCCTGGAATGTGAGGGGGATTGGAGCCTACCCCAAAAGAGCTCTGATTAAAAGCTTCATTTCTTTATGAAGATTATTTCCTGGAATGTGAGGGGGAATTTAATTGTTGGAATATATATATATATATATATATATTTTTAATGATAATTGTTGGGAACTTTTTTTTTTTTGAAAAGAAATATTCATTAAAAGGAGAAACTAAACACCAGTCCCACTAGAGTAGGGGAACAAATTCTCGGGCCCAATCTGACCCAACAAAACTAAACCCTCTTCCGAATTGGAAGAGGTCTCCAAAAAGCTACCAAAACCCGCCGATAAACCGAAAACGACATGGCGCGCAAGCATATGAGCTTCTTCCTTCTGGGAACGCGGGCAATGGACGAAGGAGAAACTCTCGACCTCTGCAACCATTCGTTATATCTCGACGACCAGAAAAGAGATATCTGAAAGGTCTGAATCTGTTTTATTCAGCAGGTTAATCACACCAATGGCGTCAGACAACACTACAATCGGCGGAATCACCAGATTTGAGCGCGAAGCCTGAATGGTCGGTAAGCTACGCATACCTTCAAGAATCGCTCTCATCTCCACACTACAAAAAAATGTATTTTCAGCGACAAGTTTTTAGTGGCGCAGCTAAAATAAGTCGCAAAATGTGACTTTCAGCAACATCGTGAAATAGATGTTGCAGTTACATATTTTTAGTGACGTGAGAAAATTAGATGTTGCCAATAGTTTATGTGACACGTAAACTCACGCCACTGAAGTCTTATTTTTAGCAACATATTTACGATGTAGTGAAAGATTTTTTTGCGCCACTAAAGGTTAAGACATTTTTTTAGTAATTTAGAGCTCACGTTTTGCCCATTTTCCATTTCCTAAAGCATCTCCCTCTTTTCTCTTTCTTCCTCTCCACGCTGCTAACCCTCCTCCCCTGTGTTTTTTGCCTACGTCGCCAACCATCTTTTCCAACGAGCTCTCCTTCCCGCCAGGCGGATTTATGAAGGGCCAAGGGGGGCTCGAGCCCCTCATGAACTCCTCAAATATTTAATATTACATGTAAAAATGTTAGGATGTTATTATAATGACTCCTTTGTCTAGCGGCAAGCCCCCTCTGATTTTGTCTGCAAGTCTTCTTTGGCCAAGGTAAACCACGCACCATATCCTTACATAAAAAAAAATATATCATTTTGGTAAGTTTTCAGTTTTTTATAAGCACGTGTCACTACCTCATATTCTCACTTTTCAAATTCCTTTTTTTGTTTTTGTTTTTTTTTTTTAAGATTTTCAAATTCCTTTTTCTTATATACTTGTATAAAAATTTTAATCATAGTTTTAGTATCGAATTATATAAACTAGGGAAAATTACACTTTTGGTCCCTGAGGTTTGGGTTAAGTGACACTTGGGTCCCTGAGTTTTCAAACTCAACAAAAATACCCCTGAGGTTTGAGATAAGGAGCACTTTGGTCCCTGCCGTCAAATTTTCTGTTAACTTTCAAGGACCAAAATGAACGTTTTGAAAGTTTAAGGACTTAAATAGAACAAACTTAAAAGTTCAGGGACTAAAATGAGATTTAAACCTAAAATTTTTTATCCCATAGCTTAGGAGTCAAGTCTGTGCAATTGAAATGAGGAGCTTAATCTGAAATATTTAGACAAAAGTTCATGTAACACTTTAATCTGAAATATTCACACAACTCTTGAGGTTTAAAACTTTGAAGTTAGAGTATGTGGGATATCTATTTTTCTTTTTGGGTTTTGAGATGAATGCTTAAATTAAATATAATGCCTGTTTCGTCTTAGTAGTTTGATATGGTTAATTTTCTATTCTATTACTCTTGATCGCAAATTTCATTTGATCTCATTTGACTGAATTAAAAATGTTGTTGTTTTCTTTACTATGGCTGCATCAGTTATTAGTTAGGTTGTCTTTCAAGTTAAGCTTCTTAATATCCTTTGTGAGATGTTTTCTTCATCTGAGTAATGGGTTTCATTTGCTTAAATTTGAAGTATAATAAATTTGTTAGAAAGTTTGATGAGTGCCCTAGTGTAAAATCACATGGTAGCGATTGACTACCATTATAGTACTGAGTGCAGGTCTTGAAAATTGAAATTGCGTTAATCTGATCAAATTGTTTGTTCTACTTTCTGACATAATACGAAACATAACTCTCCGAGTGTTTTAATGTTTTGGGTCTGCTACCTTTTCATCCTGGTTGTGAGATTTGTGTTAAAGATAGTGGAAATTTTTGTTGAACTTTCTAATATCTGGCTGTGAAAGTTGGTGGTCTTTTCATTGAATTAAGTACTGAAGATGTGAAATTCCAAGCTTTTTTGTTGTTCTGTCCAAGTGAAATCACTTTTCTCTTCTGCTTCCTGACCTAAGCTTGTCAATTTCTGTAGAAATCAAAAAGATGTTGATGCAATTTTGCTGGAAATTGATGGAACCCCAAACAAGTCGAAACTTGGGGCAAATGCTATACTAGGAGTTTCTTTGAGCGTATGCAGAGCTGGTGCTAGCGTCAAGGGACTACCATTATATAGGCACATCCAAGAATTATCAGGCACAAAGGAACTTGCTCATAAATGGGGGTAGCCATGCGAAATAATCTCTCTGTTTCTTCCCAGTTTTGAGAGCTTTCGCCAGATTATAGTGTAGTGTAGTGTGGCCTAGCTTTAGATAATAGATTAAACTTTGCTCCTGTCAATCTCTTCAAGTTTGTTCTTTTGTTTTCATCTTTTGTGTCATAATTGTAGTTTTGTGATTTACTTTGTAATGATGAAAGGTGGAATATAGAAAAGGTTAAAAGTAAACAAAAAAAACTTAGCTCATACATTGGGAGCTGTATAAGTTATATTAAAAAAAAAAAAACCCGAGAACGACCCGACCTGGTTCGGGTCAAAGCTGAACCGGTTTGGTTCGGGTCGGGTCGTCCGTACAACCGACCCGACCCGACCCGAAAATTTTACACCCCTAATCTAGAGGTTAGGATCTTGCACGCTATCGCATTTTTGAGGTCTTTGTCTGTGTCATCTATGTCATCATCTTCCACCTCAACCAATCTGTTCTCTTCTGCAATCTTTAGCTTCTCCAAGTGATTTAGAATGTCATCTTCTTCCTTTGGTCTTTGCTGGTCGGACCGTATTACTTCATCTGATTCTTTGTTGTTTTTGTTTATTTCTTGCGAGGTGCTTTGTATTTCCATCTCTTGAGCTGACTTGTTTTCGCTTTCTCTCCTGCTAGGAAGAAGATTGAGATTCTTCTGCATACAATCTCCGTCGATGCCATACAGCAAACCTTGTCGTTGCTCCTCTCGTCCATAGTCGTTTTCTCTCCTGCTAGAGAGAAAAACGCCTAGAACCCTCCTATAATTGTTGGAAACTTGGAACATAAATTATATAATTTTTCATTTTTCTATTTAGAAAGAAAAGTGCGGGAGAGCAATTTTTCAGAAATCCCATGGCGGCAAAACTACAGAGAATTTAATCTCCACAATCAAATAACCGTAAGAACAATGCCGGATCTTCTTCTGTAGTGGGAATTGGAATCCGTCATCTTTCTTTCCACTCATGCAATCCAAAATCAGCGCCTTCTTCAAACCCTCTTCTACGATTTCTGCCCATAGGTCGCCGGAACCCTTGAATTCAGCCACCACCGCCGACGACGACGATGGAGCATTGAAGATCTGGAAAGACGCAGAGCATCAATACATCAACACTTACAAGCGCAGAGCTCCAAGCTCTGATAGGTATCCTAGATTCTTCTTCATCTTCTTCGTCCTGAAATTGTAACTGCTGATTGTTGAAATCCATTTTGTTTCTTCTGTCGCTTAAAAGTTGTATATTCTTTATGGTCAAAAGGAATGTCAAAACTCCACAATGTGTAGACTTGGAAACAAGAATTCCAATTTCAGATGAACTCTCTGCGATTGTAGAATTGGCTTCATCGACCAAAACTGTGGTCAAGAACAAGAAGAGAAGCTATGCTCAGTACCATTTACTTTTTGGTCAGTCTGATTTTTTGCTCCATTTTTGTCCAACCTGTGGAATCAAATATGCTCGTGGGGATGAAGGCGATGAAAAATCTCATAAAGCATTTCATAAGAAGTACACTTGTGGAATCCGATTTAAGGTACAACCAACTCTTTCTTCTTTGGTTCGTTTTTCGCTTTTGGGTCTTTTTTTAATTGCATGTTTGCACCATTGGCAGGGATGGTCTCACGAAAGGGTTATCGATGTTCCTTCGGTTGAAGGTGGCCGTATTTTGTTGGTGTTGGATTCTGACCCATCTGCTCACAGGAACAAGGTCCAAACTTCATTAATTTTGGATTTTCGAAGATTTAGTGAAAGATAGTAATAGTGAGATAATCTAACATTTCTCTCAATATTAATCAATTTTGTGCTACTGGCAGGTTGAAGAGGTGGTGAAAATGATGGAAAAAGAACTGGGAAGTGGATGGATATTGCAGAAGAACTATCAGGTGCTTGCTTAACTTTTTCAAGTTGTGCCATTTTGAAATTCTCAATCATATTGATTATTATGCATGCAATGGGTTTTGAACACATTAATGAATTGATAATTGGGAAAGGAAAATGTTTCCATCTGAATATGTCCCATGGGTTTTGAACACTTTTTCATTTTTCTTTTCCATCTGAATATGTTCAATAGAACTTCTACTTTGTCAAGCCATCAAAGTTCAGGTTCAAGTCTGTCTTTGATGTTCTGTTGTTCAATGTTTCCATTTTCTAGTTACATTCAGCCCTCCATTTTGCATTTACTGTGGTTCATTTTTTTTTTCTTTTTGAAAAAATACTTTGGTTCTTAATTATCACGTTTCTACACTTACTTTCTAATCCCAACTGCAGGTTTATCTGTTTGTTTCATCCCAAAGGATTGTAGGATGTCTAGTTGTTGAACCAATAGCGAAAGCTTTTAAAGTTGTCTCATGTTTTCTGGAGGAAAAACCTCAAGAGACTAAGATGAAGGATTCAAAACCAAATTCAACTACCCTGCAGTTTGGGGACATCACTTTCCAGAGGGAAGCCATTTTGAAGAAACCTACTAATAATCCTGAGGAATTGGATATGAACCTGAACGGTGCGATTTTATGTGAAGAAGAAGCTCTTCCTGCTGTTTGTGGAGTTCGTGCCATTTGGGTCACTCCTGACAATAGAAGAAAGCATATTGCCAGCCAATTGCTAGATGCTGCAAGGTAAACAAGTATAAAGGCATCAATGTCATTCTCTTTTCCTAATTTTTTCCCAAGGCTGAAACCCAACGTGAGTATAACTTGTCATATTTGAACAAACCGTATGGAATTACAGATTCTTGCAGTGATAAACTTTTCGAACTGGAGATTAAGATCATGCATACCTTTAAGTTCAAATGACATTGACAAGAATGTTAAACCCTTTGTGCATTTTACCTATGCAAGAAGAAAGGTAGCAAAGGTTAATGAGTAGTTAGTTATACGAGGGTGTGTCATGTGCGAGTATGGATCCCATTGAATAATAACTGACAAAAGAGAAAGGGTGTTTCAGATAGTTTTGTATTTTGGCATAGAATTTACTCTGAGAATTGAGAATTCCAGCCCTCTCAAGGAGCTTGGTGGCTGTTAGCGTTGTTATCATTGAACATATGAATTAGTAGGTAATCTGAAACCTACCAGTCATAAGAAGATGCTTGGAAACTCTTTTTCCCCCTAAATTTTCCAAATTGACATCAATGGCCAAAACCATCGATCCATCATCATTCTTTGCAAAGGGCAAACAACACATCAAATTGGGTTCTCACTTCTCGTTTATTCTCTCTGCTGCAGGAAAAGTTTCTGCAAGGGAGCTGCCCTTGAATGCTCTCAATTGGCATTCTCTCAGCCAACTTCATCTGGAATGGCACTGGCATCAAGATATGTAGGCTCCAGATCCATATTGGTGTACAAAAGCAGCACCTGATCAGAGGATATTGAAAACTTGGAGATGTTTCATTTTTAGGCTGGAAAATGAAGATAAACCAACCAGAGGGATATGGTTCTCATGAATGATCAGAAAAATTCTTTGGTTTAAGAAACAGACTTTCCTGCTATGGTCCCTGCTGATGGCAAAGCTGACGCCTCTCCTGGAGTTGTTTTATTAGGCGCCACAGGCTTTTACACGAGGGGATTCATCACGCTTGAGAGTGAACAGCTCTGGATTCATAAAGGTAACAGTTAGCTTCACTCCACGTGCTCAAGCTTCTTTTGCTTGTTGACAAAGCTAACGAAGAGTGGTGATTTGAATTCATTGTGGATATATAGATAGTAGCTTATGAAAATACGAGGTAGAAAGTTATGGTCAAATCTTTCTTCTTTAGTTGTGTAGCCTTGTTTACTTGTGATGTGACAAAGAATTATGATGAAATAAATAGAAACGATAAGCTCCTATTGGAATTAGTATCATAGTCATGTTATATCCTGTATTTGCATTAAAAATGGGAATGAAACATAATTTTTAAAAGATCCATTCTATACTTTGAACCAATTATTAATGCCTTATTAGTTATTAATATAAAAGAGGCTAGAATTTTCAATTAGAAATATTAAAATTTATCTTAATAACCTAAAAGATTAATTAAAAGAATGAATACTGATAACAATGATAATAGGTAGATTTCACAAAATGAGAAAGAGAACAATATTTGAAGATCTTTTTTTTTTTGGGCGAATGAAAATTTCTCACTTTTGAAAGAATAATTCCAAATTTAAAAGTGAATCCCACGTTCTGATTCTATTCTATAAATCAAAATTCGTTCATCCCCATCATCCCAAACGTGGCCTAAAAGCAAAAAAGCAAAGGTAAATAAAAGGAGAAGAGGAGTGGAAGAGCGTCAAAATCAAGCTCGTGGAAATTATTTTCAAGCTCATATTTGAACACTTGAATCCTTTTACAGCTGGACATATTAGTGAAGGTTCTGATTCCAATATCTTGGCCTCAGATTTCCTACATGAACATGAATCCACCGCGGGCCCAGATTCCAAAAGGATCAAACAATGTACCTTAGCTAAAAAATTTAGCATCCCTGTAGGAACAATGAAAATTAGATATGAGAATACAGCATTATCTATGAACCCATGATTCGTATGGCATACGTATAATGATCGTCGTACGATCAATGAATATATGTATCTTCTTCCCATTGCAGATTTTGAACACTTCAGATAACTAATTGGGCTTCACTCTGCTTAAGAGAAATGTCATCTTCCCCATTTCCTTGTATGAAGTTACCAAATTCTTTCATCACTTGTGCATAAACAGGCTTCCGGGAATTGGCAGCCTGCTCGAACGATTATAAAGATTTAAGGGAAATTGTTGCAGGGAAAAAGAATGAAATTAGAAGAAGTGTACTCACTTGTTCTTGTATCTGTTCTATTGGCATCCATAACCACTTCCCAAACTCTTGCCTTTCAGTTCCATCACCCAGAAGATTTATCTCTTCATCTTTTCCGGTGAACTTCAGAAGAAACCTGTTTGTTTGTTCACGAGCTTTAAGATCGACCAAAAAATGAACAAGGAAACTTGAAGGGAAAAAACACAGACTATACACATTGATCGAGTTTCCGAAGCAGAAAAAAGAACAGTTTCCAAATATGTAAGCTATAGATTCTTTTAGGATAAACAACATAGATAAGCATCCACCACATAAGATTATACCAAGAAAGCACAAACTGTGGGGACACTTTCGAAAAAGGAGATTCCTTAACATCAAAAGATTGAAGGAGTGATTTTCAGGTGCAATACCACTTCTGAGCTTGCCCTTTGTATCTTACTCCCCAGTGTTTGCTCAGTTTGATGCTGGCTTCAGTCGAGAAATCGTACGTAAGCCAGTAGGGTAGCTATATTTAACCACGAATCGAATCAGTCCCATTTTAAATGTAGCTAGCACTAATGTTTCTAAATTTCATCAAACAATAGAAGACAAGATGTAGAGGCTGCAGAGTTATATATTTGGATTCTGGAAGCATCTCAAAGTGCATACCTCTGCAATAATTTCTGCAGAAACTACTCCTGTTTCTTCAACGAGTTCTCTCTTGGCTGCAGTTTTGAGATCTTCGCCTTCATTTACACCACCCTGTATGATGAAAAATCATTTTCAATCATAGGACGGTGAGTTAAATAAGAACACAAATCCAAGGGTCTTCCATGAGCTTCAAGTTCTGTGAGGCAATAATGAAGACAGTACAAGTTGATTGAAGGGATATAAGATACAAATCTAGATGATTTTTGAGGTTATTGGATCAATCCATCATTTCGAATATATATTACAAACACCTCTGAATTTCACTGGCTCCAACTCCAAGACGAGCCTCATGATTGAAAACAATAAAAGTTCCACAAATTTGTCAAAGTTTCCATCAGTACCATAAACACCAGCCATTGAATTCTAGTCAACTGCCAAACAGTACTCCATAAAAACCTCTCTTAAAGTTACTACAGTTCTCTAATGGAATTTCACTTAAAATTCTCCGGCCACTGCAAGAATTCCACTAATACCATCTTCAGAGAGTAAATTTGAATACCAATCAGTTATGCAAAAATCCCCTTCTCATTTCACAGGATTCTCGAAATTTTCATTCGAGTACAAAAAAAAATCTGATTTCTTCTAAAAAAAGGGAGCACAAAAAGAATTTTCGGATATTCCCACGAGGAAATCAGAGATCGAACCTATAATTATATGCCCTAATTCGCACAGAATAAAGCAAGAAGTAGTACAAAAAGCAGAGAGACGACGGTACTTTTCTCTTTCCCAATGAATAAAGCTCAAAATACGACGGAATAGAAGAAACTACCTGAGGCATTTCCCAGATTTCTGGCCTGTTCAACCTCGAAGCTGCAAAAATCTGCGAAAAAATTAATTGGACAGAGAAAATTGAATGAACAGAAGAAAACAAAAAACAGAGAGAGAGAGAGAGGAAGGCGACGAAGCGAAATTACTTTTCCAGAAGAATTAAAAAGACAAATCCCAACGTTTCTTCTGTAACCTTCTGGAGGAAACTCCATGGATGATGAAGACGAAGCTCTGATTCTGAAGAGACAACAAAGCGGAAGGCCCTTCCAATGAGGCGTTGACGAGAATTCTATTGAATGAGAGGGGTAATTTGGTCTAAACACACCCAACGCGACCATTACGCTGTCGTTTTAGCTTACTTGATTCCCAAGTCTCTTTCCTTATATAAAGCGTTTTGAAATTTCCTTCTATGTTTCCCTATTCTGCTTCCTTAGGTACCAAGGCCCCAATTATATTTTTTTTAATTCCGGAAATACCCTCACCGCCTTCTAGTTGTTACCATAAAAACCTAAAACCCACTGTAAAAGCCCCCATTAGCTTCCTTCCAGATTTCTCTGTAAAACCCTCTCTTCTTCTTCTTCTTCCTCTTCCTCTTCCTCTGTATGAGATTTTTTTCTTCAAGAAGAATCGGTTAATTTGTAGC
Source organism: Luffa acutangula (assembly GCA_036850905.1). NCBI lineage: Eukaryota > Viridiplantae > Streptophyta > Magnoliopsida > Cucurbitales > Cucurbitaceae > Luffa > Luffa acutangula. The sequence goes on along the minus strand of CM072096.1, from coordinate 49,238,371 downwards.
GGCGATGGTGGAGACCGACGGGGGCGTTTCGTTCCCGGTCGTTTTCCACGACGGTGAGCGAGAATCCGACATCGGTTCCGTCTTCGTTTCTTCTTCGACGGAGTTCAAGAATTTCCAATCGATTTTGAGCAAGATGATCGGAATCTGGACGGGGAGGGAGGAGGGGCCTCCCTCCTCCTCCGTTTCCGGCCGAAAATGGAGGAGGAGGGAGGTCCCTTCTCCCTCCATTTTCTATTTTTTTTTTTTAAAAAAAAAAACATTGAAGAAAAAGAAGAGAATAAGAAATAAGGGAAGAAGAAGAAAGAAGAAAGAAGAAAAAAAAAATCAGTCGTCGGCGGCCGGCGTGTGGTGGCCGCCGGTCGTCGGACTTAGGAAGAAGAAGAATGAGGAGGGAGAAGATGGAGAAGAAGGAAGATGGAGAAGAAGAGGATGAGAGAGAAAGAGAGAAAGAATAAAAAAAAATAATTAAATATTAATTTTTTAATTTTTTAATATTTTTTATTTAAAAAATAAAACAAAAATAATTTTTTATATTAAAATAATAGTACCACGTCAGCAACCGTTAAAAGTTAACAGAAAATTTGACGGCAGGGACCAAAGTGCTCCTTATCTCAAACCTCAGGGGTATTTTTGTTGAGTTTGAAAACTCAGGGACCCAAGTGTCACTTAACCCAAACCTCAGGGGTATTTTTGTTGAGTTTGAAAACTCAGGGACCCAAGTGTCACTTAACCCAAACGGACCAAAAGTGTATTTTTCCCTATAAACTAATAGGTTAAAATATCATTTTAGTTCACGTACTTCAATACGTGCTATATTTGTATTCATACTTTATGTCTAATTTTTTTTTATACAAACAATGTTCAAATTATTTTAGTCTCTATACTTTCAATAAATCATAAAATAGTTCACACTATTAGATTATTGTTAACTTTTCTAAAAAAAAAAAACAATCTCCATTAGTCTTTTGTCTGTAAATTTTGAAAACATATATCCATATGGTATATTTTTCTTAAATGAAATTATTATTATTGTTATACCAAATCAATAAAATTTGACTCCAAAACTAAACAATAAACGACCAATTTAAAGATTTTTAAAAAATATAGAGACTAAATTTGGACATTTGAATGTAGGTTTCCAATTGATGGGTTTGGTGAAGGAATGTTTCCAATTGATGGATTCTTTTTTTTTTAATTAGGTTAACTTGAAGGGCATGGTTGTAATTAACCTAAAATTTAAGTTTGCCCTAAACCCATATCCTCCCTCCTTCACGCGTGAAACAGCCCCCAGCCCCTGCGTTTTTCTCCTTCATTCGGCAGCCTCGAACCATTCCTTTTTCTTCGATTTTTCTTCAGCCTTAAACCCATCTCCTCCCTCCTTCGCAGCAGTTTTTTTTTTGTTTCTTCCTCCTTGTTTGGCAGCCATTCAGGCGAGCGTCCCCTGCAGTCAGTGTCTCCGTCATCTCAAGTCCTCTCCGGCAACGTGGGTGGTGCTGCAGCGCGGCGTTCGTCCTTTCGGCCACAGTAGGTGCGTAATCCTGCAGTTCTTGTTGTGTCACGCTAGTCCCGCCCCTCTCACTCACTCGCCCTCTGTTTTAGGCGTGTTTCCGGCACCTCTCCGGCAGGTCAGCATCCCTTAGGCGAGTTCTTCAGTGGGCGTGTTGGTGTGGCCGTGAGTGGAGCATTGTTGTGGCTGTCTTTGGCGTTTTTCAGCAACCTTGGCTTTGGGTACGTGGTTTTTAGCTAGTTTTGGGTTGGTTTATAGCTTAATCAATTACCCATTGACTTTCTTTCTCAAGGTACCCACCACGTTTGAAAGTCTAATTGCCGTTTGGAGCGGATTTGGAAGCTTGGACAGCAAGCTTGTTGGCTGATTTAGGTGAAATTTTGGGAGTTAAACCTCTCCCCAAAAGTTAATTATCTCCTCGTGCCTTTTTATTCAAAGAGGTTTATGAGTTGTAGTATGTTTTCTCTCTTGTGTAGTTGGTCAGGAGCTTGGAAGCCAAAGAGTGTATTCGTTTTGCCAAGCAACTTAATAGCTAAAGTAAGTAGTTATTGGAGTTCAGTTTCAAGTTTAGCCCCATAGCATGTTTGTTGGAATTGATAAATGACGAGTTTGAACCTTGAATTAGTTTCTTTTGAGAATTGGCATGCTAGCATGAGTTAGTTGTGTGCCTTTAAATTGTCCTTGGATTTCGATGAGCATGATAGTCGTTCGCTTAAGCATGTTGTGGAAAGTTGTGTTCTTTCTAGGAGTGTTAAATGATAATTTAGTACACCATCGCTTTCTGGATGGATATTTTTCCATCTGAGCTAAAATATTTGAGCAGGTTTTGCATTTGTATAAATCGTGGAAGATTTTTGTATGATAGTATAAAAAATGACATTTATGTTACTCTTATTGCCTCTTATAGGTTCCTGGTTCTTGTGTATAGTTTTTGGTTATGTTCTTACATTTAGTTCTTTTGAGCATGAGATTGTTTAAGATGACTGATTAGATCATGTAAAGTAGTTTAGTTTCACTTGCTTTCCATTGAATTTAGTTTCACTTGCTAAGATGAATGATTAGATCACGTAAGCACTTAGTTATTTTAAGGAGTTTAGTTGTTTTGGTTGATAAGCTGAGTTTAGTTCTTTTAATAAGTTCGGTTGTTTGTGTCGATAAATTTTGTTGTTATGCTTGTATGCATTTTAATCTGTCATGCCATTATTTGTGTTCATTATTTTTCTTAAGTGCAATTCCTCATGTTCATTGTTTTTTTATTAGTTGTTTCATTCAAAAGTTTGGATGATTTGAGATAAGTTCATAATTTTTTGTTGTTATAAGTTTAGTTTCATAAGTTTTGATGAGTTGTAGAATAACGGGAGCTTCATTTGGTTAGTACAGTAATGGGAGTCAAAAGGAAAGGAAGATCATTAATTGTAGAGTAAAAGACACTGTGTTCTTATTAGGTCTGATCTATTGAGCATGGTGAGCATAAATGCTTTCTCACACTAAAATGGGAGCTTCATTTTGATGATTTGAGATAAGTGCAAAAGTTTTGAGTTGTGATTAACTTAAGTTTCATTTTTTTCCACTAAGTTATTGTGTTTAGGAGGGTCGATACCTTGTTGCACTTATTTGTTTTAACTAGTTTAGTTGTTGATGTTGATTAGTTTAGTTGTTTCATAACAAAACTTTTAGTGTGAGACCATCCCTGCCAATGGTGCAAACATGCAATTAAAAAAAGACCCAAAAGCGAAAAACGAACCAAAGAAGAAAGAGTTGGTTGTACCTTAAATCGGATTCCACAAGTGTACTTCTTATGAAATGCTTTATGAGATTTTTCATCGCCTTCATCCCCACGAGCATATTTGATTCCACAGGTTGGACAAAAATGGAGCAAAAAATCAGACTGACCAAAAAGTTAATGGTACTGAGCATAGCTTCTCTTCTTGTTCTTGACCACAGTTTTGGTCGATGAAGCCAATTCTACAATCGCGGAGAGTTCATCAGAAATTGGAATTCTTGTTTCCAAGTCTACACATTGTGGAGTTTTGACATTCCTTTTGACCATAAAGAATATACAACTTTTAAGCGACAGAAGAAACAAAAGGGATTTCAACAATCAGCAGTTACAATTTCAGGACGAAGAAGAAGAAGAAGAATCTAGGATACCTATCAGAGCTTGGAGCTCTGCACTTGTAAGTGTTGATGTATTGATGCTCTGCGTCTTTCTAGATCTTCAATGCTCCATCGTCGTCGTCGGCGGTGGTGGCTGAATTCAAGGGTTCCGGCGACCTGTGGGCAGAAATCGTAGAAGAGGGTTTGAAGAAGGCGTTGATTTTGGATTGCATGAGTGGAAAGAAAGATGACGGATTCCAATTCCCACTACAGAAGAAGATCCAGCATTGTTCTTACGGTTATTTGATTGTGGAGATTAAATTCTCTGTAGTTTTGCCGCCATGGGATTTCTGAAAAATTGCTCTCCCGCACTTTTCTTTCTAAATAGAAAAATGAAAAATTATATAATTTATGTTCCAAGTTTCCAACAATTATAGGAGGGTTCTAGCCGTTTTTCTCTCTAGCAGGAGAGAAAACGACTATGGACGAGAGGAGCAACGACAAGGTTTGCTGTATGGCATCGACGGAGATCGTATGCAGAAGAATCTCAATCTTCTTCCTAGCAGGAGAGAAAGCGAAAACAAGTCAGCTCAAGAGATGGAAATACAAAGCACCTCGCAAGAAATAAACAAAAACAACAAAGAATCAGATGAAGTAATACGGTCCGACCAGCAAAGACCAAAGGAAGAAGAGGACATTCTAAATCACTTGGAGAAGCTAAAGATTGCAGAAGAGAACAGATTGGTTGAGGTGGAAGATGATGACATAGATGACATAGACAAATACCTCAAAAATGCGATAGCGTGCAAGATCCTAACCTCTAGATTAGGGGTGTAAAATTTTCGAGTCGGGTTGGGTCGGTTGTACGGACGACCCGACCCGAACCAAACCGGTTCAGCTTTGACCCGAACCAGGTCGGGTCGTTCTCGGGTTTTTTTTTTTTTTTTAATATAACTTATACAGCTCCCAATGTATGAGCTAAGTTTTTTTTGTTTACTTTTAACCTTTTCTATATTCCACCTTTCATCATTACAAAGTAAATCACAAAACTACAATTATGACACAAAAGATGAAAACAAAAGAACAAACTTGAAGAGATTGACAGGAGCAAAGTTTAATCTATTATCTAAAGCTAGGCCACACTACACTACACTATAATCTGGCGAAAGCTCTCAAAACTGGGAAGAAACAGAGAGATTATTTCGCATGGCTACCCCCATTTATGAGCAAGTTCCTTTGTGCCTGATAATTCTTGGATGTGCCTATATAATGGTAGTCCCTTGACGCTAGCACCAGCTCTGCATACGCTCAAAGAAACTCCTAGTATAGCATTTGCCCCAAGTTTCGACTTGTTTGGGGTTCCATCAATTTCCAGCAAAATTGCATCAACATCTTTTTGATTTCTACAGAAATTGACAAGCTTAGGTCAGGAAGCAGAAGAGAAAAGTGATTTCACTTGGACAGAACAACAAAAAAGCTTGGAATTTCACATCTTCAGTACTTAATTCAATGAAAAGACCACCAACTTTCACAGCCAGATATTAGAAAGTTCAACAAAAATTTCCACTATCTTTAACACAAATCTCACAACCAGGATGAAAAGGTAGCAGACCCAAAACATTAAAACACTCGGAGAGTTATGTTTCGTATTATGTCAGAAAGTAGAACAAACAATTTGATCAGATTAACGCAATTTCAATTTTCAAGACCTGCACTCAGTACTATAATGGTAGTCAATCGCTACCATGTGATTTTACACTAGGGCACTCATCAAACTTTCTAACAAATTTATTATACTTCAAATTTAAGCAAATGAAACCCATTACTCAGATGAAGAAAACATCTCACAAAGGATATTAAGAAGCTTAACTTGAAAGACAACCTAACTAATAACTGATGCAGCCATAGTAAAGAAAACAACAACATTTTTAATTCAGTCAAATGAGATCAAATGAAATTTGCGATCAAGAGTAATAGAATAGAAAATTAACCATATCAAACTACTAAGACGAAACAGGCATTATATTTAATTTAAGCATTCATCTCAAAACCCAAAAAGAAAAATAGATATCCCACATACTCTAACTTCAAAGTTTTAAACCTCAAGAGTTGTGTGAATATTTCAGATTAAAGTGTTACATGAACTTTTGTCTAAATATTTCAGATTAAGCTCCTCATTTCAATTGCACAGACTTGACTCCTAAGCTATGGGATAAAAAATTTTAGGTTTAAATCTCATTTTAGTCCCTGAACTTTTAAGTTTGTTCTATTTAAGTCCTTAAACTTTCAAAACGTTCATTTTGGTCCTTGAAAGTTAACAGAAAATTTGACGGCAGGGACCAAAGTGCTCCTTATCTCAAACCTCAGGGGTATTTTTGTTGAGTTTGAAAACTCAGGGACCCAAGTGTCACTTAACCCAAACCTCAGGGACCAAAAGTGTAATTTTCCCTAGTTTATATAATTCGATACTAAAACTATGATTAAAATTTTTATACAAGTATATAAGAAAAAGGAATTTGAAAATCTTAAAAAAAAAAAACAAAAACAAAAAAAGGAATTTGAAAAGTGAGAATATGAGGTAGTGACACGTGCTTATAAAAAACTGAAAACTTACCAAAATGATATATTTTTTTTTATGTAAGGATATGGTGCGTGGTTTACCTTGGCCAAAGAAGACTTGCAGACAAAATCAGAGGGGGCTTGCCGCTAGACAAAGGAGTCATTATAATAACATCCTAACATTTTTACATGTAATATTAAATATTTGAGGAGTTCATGAGGGGCTCGAGCCCCCCTTGGCCCTTCATAAATCCGCCTGGCGGGAAGGAGAGCTCGTTGGAAAAGATGGTTGGCGACGTAGGCAAAAAACACAGGGGAGGAGGGTTAGCAGCGTGGAGAGGAAGAAAGAGAAAAGAGGGAGATGCTTTAGGAAATGGAAAATGGGCAAAACGTGAGCTCTAAATTACTAAAAAAATGTCTTAACCTTTAGTGGCGCAAAAAAATCTTTCACTACATCGTAAATATGTTGCTAAAAATAAGACTTCAGTGGCGTGAGTTTACGTGTCACATAAACTATTGGCAACATCTAATTTTCTCACGTCACTAAAAATATGTAACTGCAACATCTATTTCACGATGTTGCTGAAAGTCACATTTTGCGACTTATTTTAGCTGCGCCACTAAAAACTTGTCGCTGAAAATACATTTTTTTGTAGTGTGGAGATGAGAGCGATTCTTGAAGGTATGCGTAGCTTACCGACCATTCAGGCTTCGCGCTCAAATCTGGTGATTCCGCCGATTGTAGTGTTGTCTGACGCCATTGGTGTGATTAACCTGCTGAATAAAACAGATTCAGACCTTTCAGATATCTCTTTTCTGGTCGTCGAGATATAACGAATGGTTGCAGAGGTCGAGAGTTTCTCCTTCGTCCATTGCCCGCGTTCCCAGAAGGAAGAAGCTCATATGCTTGCGCGCCATGTCGTTTTCGGTTTATCGGCGGGTTTTGGTAGCTTTTTGGAGACCTCTTCCAATTCGGAAGAGGGTTTAGTTTTGTTGGGTCAGATTGGGCCCGAGAATTTGTTCCCCTACTCTAGTGGGACTGGTGTTTAGTTTCTCCTTTTAATGAATATTTCTTTTCAAAAAAAAAAAAGTTCCCAACAATTATCATTAAAAATATATATATATATATATATATATTCCAACAATTAAATTCAGTTTTTAAAAAGTTCAACAATTAAATTCAATTAATAATTTATATCCTATATGAAACTAAAAAAAAAGGGGGGAAAATGAAGGAAAGAAGAAGAAAACTTAATCCAAAAAAATAAGGAAGAACTCATTTTTTTTTATAATAAATAAGAAGAAATCATTCTTTGTGCATAATGCATAAGTTTTAATCAGGCATTACATTGGGTTGAAACATTTCCATAACTTGGTTTGAAGTTAAGTTTTAATCAGGCATTAACAATCTAGTCCCCATACTTTCAAATTTGTAACAATTTAGTCCTTATGCTTTCAAATTTGTAACAATTTAATCATTGTTGCAAAAAAATTCATCAAAATTAAATGTCGATTTTTATTATTTAATGACTAAACGTTGTAGCTTATTAACATATTGGGTCCCAAATTAGTTTATTGATTTATCTTGGTAAAAAAATTTAATTAAATCTTTACATTAATTTTTTATGATATGGACTAAATCGTTACAAATTTGAAAAGCACAGGGACTAAATTGTTATTTATTAAAGTTAAGGGACTAAATTGTTACAAAATTGAAAGTACATAGACTAAATCATTACAAAATTGAAAGTATAGAGACTAAATCGTTACAAATAAAAGTTCAAAGACTAAAATGATACTTTCATGAAAATTTGGGGACTAAAAGTGATTTTAAACATTTAAATCTATCTATACTATATACAAATATATACAAATGGGGCTAAGAGAAGAGAATCTTTTGTTTCCTCTTTTGCCCCTACTTTTTTAGTAAATTCCTATTTTGACATTTCTTGATGCGATGTGACTCATCAAATATATGTCTGTTCATTCCTATGGATGCAATTAATATTCACGAGACACGACTATTGGTGAAGGTAGTTATACATCAAATAGATGCATCCATTCGCGTATGGATACGATCCATATATAAAAGACATTGAACTATGTAATATACTTCTTTTACAATTAATTCTTCCTTTATTGTTGTTCATAGATAATTGATTTTGTGCAAAGCATGTTGTTGAGATTCATGAATTTCGTAGTTATATTATTTGTATCTTTAGATTTAAGAGCTGTTATTTCATGAATTTCTTTTATTTAGTAGTTATAGTATCATTTATTTCTGTTTTCTTTTCACTCAGACAACTGGTTGCTTCAATCATCCATCCAATCGTTCGTTGCCCAAGCCGTTACTTTTGAAGACCATAACCTTCTAATCGGAAAAGTGGTCGGGAAACATGGAGGTTTCTCGCCGGAGGCGGCCAAAAGCTTTTTTGGTTCGGAGCAGGGATACAGCCCAAATTCAGTGGATATTTGGCGTGTGCAAGACGGTATCTTTTGTCCAGCGGTTAATATCTTGTACCCCCTTGTCAACCCATATTGGAAGGTGTGATGGGCGCCAACCTGCCTTTTCAAATTGAGGTCAGAAAAAGCCCTGACTCTAAGCAGAGAGATAGTCAGAACTCTCCCATGGGACCCACTCAGTTGGCTACCGTCCAAAATCTTGATGTGCCCAAGGAAAACCCCATCTCGAAACATGGAACCCATTCTAAAAAGAAAATGAAGAAAGGAAAATCAGTGGCCTTTGAGCATGGAGTTAGGTCCCAAGCCTCCATGAAAAAGGGGCAAATTTTCTCAACTGACAATCAGAATTCAACTGAGCGACGGGAGATGAAAGATATCGATTTGGGTTCTGAGGCTTCTTTCCTGAGTATCAGCAGTGTGGAAGAATGCCCGGGAGAAAATGTTGAAGAGCAGGTGGATGACATAGAAGACCCTCCTTCTGATTACTACATGTGCTTTAGAGAGGAGGAGTCGCAGGAGCTTTTGGGGGGTGAAAAGAGAGCCATGATCTCAGTGCAGCCGCAGGAAATGTTCGAAAACACCCCCTATAGTTAATAAAGGTCAGCAAGATGGGAATGGATCAGAGGAAGAAGGGGATTTTCCTTTCTCTAGGCAAATGGTGAAGAACCTTAAGAAGTGGAACATGTGTATCAGACCTATATCGACCAAGGGTAGCGCGGCGGTTAAGAGAAAATCTAGGGAAGTCACGAACCAAATTCGGGTATGGGAAAAGGAGATGATGGATGAAAACATTAATGTAGAGCAGGGCCTCTTGGTTTCTTTATGAAGATTATTTCCTGGAATGTGAGGGGGATTGGAGCCTACCCCAAAAGAGCTCTGATTAAAAGCTTCATTTCTAAGTTTAATCCAGATGTGGTGCTGTTGCAGGAGACTAGGTTGAATTCTATGAATAGGCGTTTTGTGAAGTCTATTTGGAGTGTTAAGCGCATTGGGTGGGTGGCTTTAGATGTTGTGGGTTCGGCTGGAGGTGTGCTGGTTATGTGGAAAGAGGATGTCATCTCGGTGGTTGACTCGATTTTGGGTACGTTCTCCATTTCTATCTCTTTTTCGTTTGATAACTGGTTTACTGGTTGGATTTCAGGGGTCTATGGGCTAGCCTCGACTCAGGGGAGGGACGTTTTTTGGCAATAGCTGGACGATTTGGCTGGTCTCTGTTCGGATGTGTGGTGCCTAGCGGGTGACTTTAACGTCGTCAGATGGGTTTCGGAAAAATCTAGGGGAGGGCGAACAACCAGAAATATGAGAATTTTTAACTCCTTTATTGAGAGGGCAAAACTCATAGATGTCCCTTTGAAGAACGACAGGTTTACTTGGTCCGATTCAAGGGAGGACCCTACAGCTACTAGAATCGATAGATTTTTGATCTCTCACTCTTGGCTTGACGTTTTCAAAGAGATGTCCCTCCAAAAGTTGTCGAAACCCACCTCCGACCACTTCCCTCTGCTCCTTTCTTTGGGCAGTCAAGTTTGGGGTCCCTCCCCCTTCAGGTTTGAAAATATGTGGCTCGACCATCCAAATTTTCAGAATCAGCTTCGAGAGTGGTGGTCGGAGATGAACCCAGCTGGCTGGCCTAGTTATGCGTTTATGGAAAAACTCAAAGGCATTAAAAATTAGTTGATTAGGTGGAATAAGGAGTCGTTTGGCCACATCACAAATTCTAAACGTTCCATTATGGGAAGGATTGATGATATAGACAAGATAGAGGAAAATGGGGGCATGTCCAGTGATATGTTTAGTGAAAAAAGTAGCTTAAAAGCTGATCTTTTGAAGATAGTTCTTCAGGAACAACAAATGCTTCTCCAGAAATGTAAACTCCAATGGCTTAAAGATGGGGATGAGAATACCAACTTTTTTCATAGATGGATGACGGCTAGGAAGAGCAAGATGATGATCAACTTCTTAGAAGATCATAGGGCCAATTTCCTAACCTCTGATAAAGAGATAGAGGAGGAGATTATGAATTTTTTCTCCAATCTGTATGCTGAGCCGAGAGGTATAAGGATGGAGGTGATGGATATGGATTGGTCTCCCCTCCAAAGTCAGGAGGCTGGGAGGCTGGAATCCCCTTTCACCGAAGAAGAGATCCACAAGGCGGTCCTAAGCTCGGGTAATTTGAAGTCCCCCGGTCTTGATGGTATGACAAATGAATTTTTTAAAAAGTCTTGGAACATCTTGAAATTTGATTTAGTAAAGGTGTTCCAAGACTTTTTTGAAAAAGGGATCATCAACAAGAGGACAAATGAGACGTATATTTGCTTGATCCCCAAGAAGTTCAAAGCCAATAAGGTGGGAGATTTTCGCCCTATTAGCCTTGTTTCCTCGTTGTATAAGATCATTTCTAAGGTGTTGGCTGAAAGACTTAAAATGGTGCTTCCTAATATTATCGACAATACTCAGGCTGCTTTTGTGGAAGGCCGTCAGATCCTTGATGCTGTCCTTGTTGCCTCTGAATCTGTGGGGGACTGTAATGCCAACAAAAAAAGGGGATCCTCTTAAAGCTCGACTATGAGAAGGCCTACGATAAAGTCGATTGGGAGTATTTAGACCATATTCTCGCTAAAAAGGGCTTTGGGTGTCGATGGAGGAAGTGGATGAAGGGGTGCCTTTCAACTGCAAATTTTTCTATCTTCTTGAATGGAAGACCCCGGGGAAAGATTTTGGCTAAGAGGGGGCTTAGACAAGGGGACCCCTTATCCCCTTTCCTCTTCACTTTGATGGGTGATTCCTTTAGCAGATTGATCCATTATTGTTGTGGAAAAAAAAATTCTCAAAGGCATTCGTGTAGGTAGTGGTCGGGTCAAGATTACTCACCTCCAATATGCTGATGACACTATTATTTTTAGCCCGGCTAAGAAGAAGTTTCTTAAGAGATGGTAGCTGATCATTTCCCTTTTCCTTCAGATTTCGGGCCTTTCTTTAAATGTTTCGAAAACCTCCATAATTGGCCTCAATATGAATGAGGGGTGGCTGTCCGATTTTGCTGCGAAAGTTGGGTGTAGATTGGAGAAGTTGCCTGTTAACTATATGGGCTTTCCTCTGGGGGGAACCATAAATCTCTTGCGTTTTGGGATCCGATGATTGAAAAATTTAAGTTGAAGCTGGACAAATGGAAAACCATCCCGATTTCGAAAGGGGGCAGATTGACTTTGGCCCAATCAGTGTTAAATAGTATTCCGGTGTACTACTTTTCTATTCTCAAAGCGCCTACGGGAGTAACTAAGCAGTTGGAGAAATTGGTTCGAAACTTTTTCTGGGGCAGTGGAGACAGCCACGGTTGTAGCCACCTTGCCAATTGGGGAAAAACTTCCCTCCCTTTAAACTATGGAGGCCTTGGTATTGGGGCCTATAAGCAGAAAAATAACGCTCTGTTGTTAAAGTGTTTGTGGCGTTTTAGTCAGCATGAGGATGCTCTTTGGAGGAAAGTTGTGATAAGTATCTATGGTATTGACCAAAGAGGTTGGAGTTCCCTTCCCCCAAAAGGTTCAGTTAGAGGAAGACCTTGGTTCGATATTATGAAAACAGGTACTTGGTTTAACAATTTTATTAGTTTCAAGGTCAATCAGGGTGACAAAGTTCTCTTTTGGAAAGACAGATGGATTGGGAATGATTCTCTAGCCTCCTCCTTCCCAGATTTGTTTAATATCTCTATCAAGAAGGAGGCCACAGTGGAGCAATGCTGGAACTCATACTCAAATGATTGGGATTTGGGTTTTAGAATAGGCATTTTTGACTGGGAGATCTCTAGTTGGATTGGGCTGGTTGAGATGATTGATGTGATCCGCCTGGGGGTTGGAAGTGATATAGCTCGTTGGGGCCTCGAGAAATCAGGTTTGTTCTCCTCAAAATCTGCTTTCCTGAAGTTGACAGAAGTGAATCCCACCCTCAAAACCCCTCTGATTAAGTCTATTTGGAAGAATTGCGCTCCTAGGAAGGTTAAGGTCTTCCTTTGGTCCCTTGCTCATAGAAGTCTTAATACTCTTGATCTTCTTCAGAAAAAGTGCATAAATAGAGCTTTATCCCCGTTGGTTTGCTCTTTATGTTGGAGGAATTCTGAATCGCTAGACCACATTTTCCTCCACTGCCCTTTTGCTGATGCGGCTTGGAGATGGCTGTTGGGGGAATTTAACATCTACGTTTCCTTCCCTGAGAAGATTGATGGGTGGTTGGATGAAGTGTTATCAGGATGGCATTTCAAAGGAAAGAGGCAAGATTTTGTGGGGGATGGCTTTTAGAGCGTTGATGTGGAACCTTTGGCTTGAGAGAAATCGTCGGGTCTTTGAAGATAAGACTTCCCCTTTTGATTCATTTTGTTCTCATATTAAATATTCTGCTTCTTGGTGGTGTACAAAGAACAAGAAATTCTTTTGTAATTACAGCTTGTCCATGATTGTTTCAAATTGGACTGCCTTTGTTTAGGTGTTTTGTTTGGGAGGGGGATCTCTCTTCCCCTGCCCTTAGGCTGTTTTTTTGGCTGGCCTCTGTGCATATCAATGGATTTATTCCTCTGTTTCTTATCTAAAAAAAAAATCATCTATTTCAAAATGGATGAAAAAGGTTAGTCAATTATGGTATTCATCGTCTCTTTATTTTCATGTGGTTGGTTATTTGATAATTTTATTTAAAGATTGTGTATGAAGTTGGAGTAAATTTCTCTCTAAAAAAAAAATTGTGGTTTGAAATTGAAAGTTAAAATGTTTAGAAATTCCAATGGATCTATTAATTGCTTGATTATCTCATGTTTTTTACCACCCACCCATGTAGGACTTAGTTAATAGCCTTAGTTCAAACTTGGTTAATTTATATCGGGAGTGATGAGTTCTCATAGTTAATAAAGATAGACATGTATGGTTTTGGAAAAAGAATGAAAATTTAACAATTTAAGACAATATCTTTGAAGCCTCTATGAGTATCCAGGGAGGTGGGTCATGAACATAATATTTGTTTTACATTCGTGAATTAGTAGAGAATATGGAAAAAAATGATGAAATATATGAAAGTATAAAAAATATAGATAAAGAATAAAACATGTTTCTAAAATATAACAAATTATTTTAAATAATTATTCAAAATAGAGATTCTACAAAATCTTTGAAATAACAAATTACATTCTTCAAATTTCTTTACTTTTAATAATGGTTCATAGACAGAGTTTTTTTTTTTTAAAAAAAATTATATGAACCTTAAAGAAAACGTTTTGATGGATTTTTTTTAAGCGGTAAGTATACAAACTCATTTAAAAAAAATAAGAAGAATTTTATTAAAAAATACTATTAAGTTTTATTAAAAATTCAAATTAATGTTAAAATTAGAATTTCATAGTTCATGAAGAAAAAAAAAAGTTCATTTTTTTCTTTTTTGACTGGAAAATATTATAAATAAAATATTTACTATTTAAACGGAATGAAAAATATATTCATTCATTATTTAAATTTCTCTATGAAAGTTTTTGTTTTAAAGATTTTTAACCACGTTCACTGCACGGGTTTTTTAACGAGTAATAAAAAAAAGGGTAAAATACCCTTTTGGTCCCTCATATTTTAGGGTCGTTTCCAATAGGTCCCTAGGTTTGAAAATTGAACAATCAAGTCCCTACTGTTTACAAAATGCTTCTATTGAGTCCCTGGACCGTTAATTTTTTTAACGATGATGACGTGGCAGTAACGGTGCTGACGTGACATATTTTAAAAATATTAAAATATTAATTTTTTAATTAAAATAATAAAATATTAATATATTAAAATAATAATTAGTTTTTTTTTTTTTTAAAAAATACTCTTTCTTTCTCCCCCACCCACCCTCCCACCCGAATCCCCTTCCCCTTTCTTTCCCTTTCTTTCTCTCTCCTTCTCCCCTCCCTTCCTTGTCGGCAATGTGCGACGGTGACGGCGACGGCGACGGCTCCATCACCACGGAATCCTCCCTTTCTTTCTTTCCCTTTCCTTCTCCCTCCTTTCCCCCTCCCTTCCCTACCGCTGTCATTGCCGATGACCCACCACCATCGCCGCCGTCGACGCCGCCGATGACCATGCAACACCGCCACATCTTTCTTCTCCTCCTTATCTTTTTCTTCTTCTTCAAAATACTCACCCCCTTCCTTCTCTTTTTCCTCTTCTTCAAAACCAAACCCACCCCCACCCACCTCTTCTTTTTCTTCTTCTTCAATTTTTCCAAATCAAACCCACCCCCTTTCTTTTCTTCTTCTTCAAAACGAACCCATACATTTATCTTCTTCTTCCACTTCAAAACAGTACCCAACCCCACCCTACTATTCTTCTTCTTCAAAACCTCAAACCCCACCTCACCCCTTTCTTCTTCTTCAAAAGCCTAAACCCACCCCATTCTTCAAATCAAACCCCCAAAACAGAATCCTAACACCCCACCCCATGCCCTTTTTTTCTTCAAATCTAAACCCAAAAAACAAAAATTAATAACCCACCTCTTGAAATCTAAAAATAATAAAAATTCAGAAGAAGAAGAGAAGTTGGCGGAAGAAGTAGATGGAGCCGTCGCCGTCGCCGTCACCGTCGCACATCGCCGGCAAGGAAGGGAGGGGAGAAGGAGAGAGAAAGAAAGGGAAAGAAAGGGGAAGGGGAAGGGGATTCGGGTGGGAGGGTGGGTGGGAGGAAGAAAGAGTATTTTTTTTTAAAAAAAACTAATTATTATTTTAATATATTAATATTTTATTATTTTAATTAAAAAATTAATATTTTAATATTTTTAAAATATGCCACGTCAGCACAGTTACTGCCACGTCATCACCGTTAAAAAATTAACGGTCCAGGGACTCAATAGAAGCATTTTGTAAACAGTAGGGACTTGATTGTTCAATTTTCAAACCTAGGGACCTATTGGAAACGACCTAAAACATGAGGGACCAAAAAGGTATTTTATCCTTAAAAAAATGTAATATGAATTTTATTTATTATTTTTTAAAAAAAAGGCACGGTGGAAATTCTGCAATTAGCAGTCGTCTTGCTCACAACTCCGAAAAGGCTTTTGGGGAAAGAAATCGAAAGCAGTAAACATCGGCGGAGGGTAAATGCGACATACGCAGCAGCCTGCGCAGGGCCAGACTGCGACGGTGAGCCCCAACACTGCTCCGCCTCATTCTGCCGGCTCCGCGGAGGAGGCGCCGCCGAAGCAGGTAGCACTCGCCATGGACAGACTCGGCCACGCCGCCCGCCTCATCGCCGACATCAGGCTCGGCGCCGATCGCCTTCTCGAAGCCCTTTGCGTCACTGCTCAGCCTCACCAGAGCACCAAGCCCCTCCACTTGTTTCAGAAAGAAGACGCCTCCATGCGTCAACACCTCCTTGACCTTCGTGCAGTTGGTATTTGGATCGATTCTTTTTTTAGGGTTACGTTTACGTTTTCAATGTGCTTAGGGTGAAATCGTATAAATAGTGAATTCAACCAGGACTAGATGATTTTTAGATTCAAAACGTTCTTAATGAATGGGAGGTTTAATTTCGATGGATGAGATCTTGCAATTGACATAAAGGGTGTAATGTTAGCAACATTTCAATTATTTTACTTAAATTTTTGTTAGGGAAGCAGCTTGAAGAGTCTGGTGTTCTCAGTGAATCTCTTCTTTCGAGAAGTAATTCTTGGGGTCTACATATGCCTTTAGTGTGTCCTGATGGCGCAGTGGTTGCTTATGCTTGGAAACGTCAACTAGCTGGCCAGGCTGGTGCATCCGCAGTTGATCGGACCAGGTTGGTTTAGACACTTTGCGTATGCCTATTCAGGACAATGGCTACTCTAGGGCATGGATATGGAAAAACCATTTGAATTTGCAAGTTCACTCGACATTTCTTAATATTTTGCTTAAACCAGTAGCGTGGTAAATTCGAGTTCCCAAATTCCTTTTTTAAAGAAATGGTAGGAAACTGAGCTTCCAGACTCGGCTTGATGATGTTAATAATTTGTGGTTGATATTTAAGGAAGTTCAAGCCTTTAACAGATTGGAGAATGAATTGCTTGTAGCAACTTGACTTTGCAGCGGCAATATTTTAGGAAATACAAATAATTCGATCAAGGATCTTACATACATGTAGTTAATTGAATGGTCAACGATAATTCGATGAATAGATGCGTTGTGGAAGTAATATTTCATAGTTAAGTAGTTACCATTAGCCTATAGGTGTTGTCAAAAAATATAGATTATTTTTATTTTGTAGGATCATTTTTGTGGCATAGCCAAATAGTAAAGGCACCTGGATCTAATGAAGTAATCATATTGTCATATTGCTTTTTTAATCAACACAGGGTTTTAATTATTTAACATATTTTATAGTTCAGAGATATGAAGTTGACTAATGATCAAGTTGAAAACGTTTTTGCTTCTATTTCACTGCAGGACAGTTTCAGTTGCCATTAAATTTGAATTTGATAGACCAAATCTTGTAAATTTTATTCTCACTTCCATAAATTCAGGTAAATGTTTTATTGATGCTTTAATATGTTAATAGGTTAGCTCTACAGGCCTTCACTGACCAGAAAAGACGGTTTTTCCCTCATCTTGATGATGAAAATGGGTCAAATGTTGAGCCTGTTCAGAAGAAGCCTTGTTTTTCTCATGGAGTGGCAGATATTAAACAAGAGGAGCTTAATGATTCTAGATCACTCTCAGATATTCTTACTTGTATGGAAAAGGAAGTGCCAGACCTTAAGATCTTCACTTATGAGCGATTGGACTGGTTGAAACAAGCTTCTGCACTTCCCTCACAAGCAAATGAGAATTCCATAGGAGCCTTGAAAGAACATAACTATCATAGTCCTAGGATGAGCCCCGGATCACTAGGTGCTACTCCCGCAGATAAAGCTGCTGTGATTGAGTTGATCATCCCTTCTGTCTTTAGAGTCGTAGTATCACTGCATCCAGTTGGTTCTGTTGAACCAGATGCTGTAGCTTTCTTTTCTCCTGACGAGGTACTCTATTTAGCGCTTAAGTTCTCGTTGTCATTTTTTTATTTTACTTATTACTGTTGTAATTGTTCTGGAAACAAGATAATTCTTTCAATAAAAATTGCCTGACAATGCTATGGGAGTTTCTTTCTTATCTAAAAAATGCTATGGGAGTTTCTTTTCTCCTCATGAGGTACTTTACCTGGCAGTTGCATGGTCTGATATTTGCAACCAGTTGATTTATGAAATAGTTGGCATGGATCTACAGTACTCAGCCTTGATTTGTTTACTATATTCTATTTATAGCTTTGTATTTAGCAGAACTGAGTAAGGTAAACATGGCTTTCATTACAAAGGCAACTAGACTTTCTAAGTTTATTTTTCTAAAACTATTATCTATGCTCCACCTGGTTCTGATTCATTGCACTTTTTCCCACTGAATTTCCACGTATCTTAAGGAATTAAGTTGGTTATTATTGCAGTTTATTTAGAACTTTTCTTGTGTTGCAACAGAGAGGCAGCCATGTACATGCCAGGGGGTTTTCAAATCATCATTTGTTTAGACACGTGACGGTACCTATCACTTTGTTCATTATGTTTATTTTAATTTATGTCTCTGGAGCTTGCGCCTCCTTAAAGATGATACATTTTATCTTAATGCAGGAGCATGCTGCCACTGTGCTGCAGTACTTTCTTGGAATTCAAGCAAAACCAGCTCTACATCCTCTATTGGTAACACCATCCATTGAATTTGTGGACATGCTTATTCTTTCTCCATTCCATTTAAAATCCTTGTTGATTAATATGTGGCACTTTTTTGTAGCTTTGGATCTGCAGCTACCAAAATTTATTTTCAAAAGCTTGTAGGTGCGTGTATGGATTGTCAGTGCTTCCATACTTGGTTCTGTATGGATTTGACATTTTAATGGTGTGTCAATCTGGTCTTGCAGTAAATGTGGACGGCTACTATCAGTAAACAAACAATCAGATTTACTGTTACCTCCTGCAGTTCGCCCTTACAAGCAGTTTTGTACATCAAAAATCTCATTAGCGGTGCCCATAACCTCATTGAAAGACCAGAAGTTGGATTCTGTTCAAGCTTTCCACATCGGTTGCTTCTCAGACGAACTATAGTCACCTGTACAGGTACAGTTGTATTTTTTATAGGAAAAAAAAAAAACAATAACCACACAACTGCAAATTTTCAATCATTTATGAAAATTGCTTGATCGTTTTCAAGGCCTCTAGTTTTTTTTTTTTCTTTTTTGAAATATAAAGCCTCTAGTTGATTATGAATTTCTTTTATCTGGTAATAGTGTGCAGTGTGCACCAGTTCCTCTTAATCCACGATTCCCTGCCTAAAGTCTGCTAAGCCAACTTTTTCATGGCTTATACTACGACTTTTTTTTTAAAAAAATAATAATAACTTGTACTACGACTTTGAGTGCATGTTTAGTTGTAATTCAATAGATATCAAACATTGCAAGGCGACTTTTTTTTCTTGGCTTGTTCATTGAAGGCCTCTGTCCCTGTCTCTTCTCTCACCAGTGACCCTCTGATTACTTTGTTCTGTTCCTTGCCTTTTACCTGCCTTCTACTGAACCTTGTTTTTCTCAACTTTCATTCGTCACTCTGTTATTTACAATAGTACTTATAATTGTTTTCAGGGCCTTGTGGACT
Source organism: Luffa acutangula (assembly GCA_036850905.1). Taxonomy (NCBI): domain Eukaryota; kingdom Viridiplantae; phylum Streptophyta; class Magnoliopsida; order Cucurbitales; family Cucurbitaceae; genus Luffa; species Luffa acutangula. The sequence continues at coordinate 49,219,098 of CM072096.1, read as the reverse complement.
CTGATTCACATGTTATAGGATATCGTGTTCTCTATGAATTAGTATGCTCAGAATCAGAAGATGCAGCCTGCTTGCTACCGTGTGCTCCTTTTGGTGATTCACTACCCTGTGCATTATGTTTCATTTCAGGTGACATCCTGCGAAAAAAATCTCATTTATAAATCATAATGGAATGTGTTGCAAGTACATGACAGATATTCAGATTATTCGTAGCAGCCATCGTGATGCCAAAAGAACCATCCAGTTTCTGACGTGGTTATTTTCTGTTGGCTGAAGTAGCTTACCATTGTCAATGCAAGCAAAGGTCATTCATTTGCTTTGATTTGAGCAATTGCTAGTTCTTTCTTAATCTGTTCAGAAGATACGTTTGATTTTAGAAACATTTGTATCTTGCCCCTTCAGTTTCATGTTAGAATGTTAGCCTTTTATCAGTATTTACCAATAAGTTTGGTCTCGGGGCAAGGCCATTTAGTTAAGTGCTTCATGAAGAATGCATCTACTTCTAATATTATATTGTACTGTACTAATTGCAGCTCTTCCACGTAACTTCACTGTCAATATATTATTATTTCAGTTAGCAGGAAAATTTGGAAACGGCTCTCTTCCTGCAAGGGGGACCGGTTTGTTTGGAAGGTTGAAGCAGCTTCTTGTTAAAAGATTCCAACTTTACCATAATTTCAACTTGCAGCAGGTAAACCCATCTTTCAAGAAACTTATTTTTTGTGGGATTAGAGTTTTCATAGCTTACTTATGTTGTTAATTAATTTGCATATCTTAACCTAAGATGTGGGAAACATGAATGGTTTATATTTTTATGTCAAAGATGAGATTTGATAATTAACTTTTGAACTCTCATTGCTCTTCATCATCTCTGAAGTAACTCTACTTTCTATCATTGCACCTGAAAAGAAGGCTGAATAAGAGAATGATGTTGAACAATTGTAGTTCGGGATAACTATGTATCAGAGCTGACTCTACATAAAGCACATCATGAAAATTAAAGGTGCTTCAGAGAATATTATTTATGGTTACAAATCGTATAGAAGGTTCTCAATCCAAACTAATAGAGGCATCAATTACGCCAACAAGAGCATAATTCAACTGATATAAAGTTTGTACTCTCGATTAAGAGATCATTGGTTCAAATTCTCTACTCCACATGTTAAAAAAAACATCAATTACCATATTAAAAATGGATGGTTTGATTCTTCACATGGCAATCGTCGAACTCTAAGCATTTTTCATTTGTGAATTACATATAAACATGCCACGTATAATGTTTCATTTGTCAATTACCTTGCCACGTATTATTTCTTATATATATAAATGATATTCACATCCACACAAATTATTCGAAGTCACCATCAAATCTATGACAGTTAGACGTACGACTCCAAAGCATTTTTCTTTTTCTTTTTTTCGCCTCTCTTTTTAAATAACATATCAACCGTTATAAAAATGACAATCACATAAAATAATGACCCACCCACAAGTGCATTTTAAAGCCACAAAACAATAGAGAAACATATAAGAATCTTATTCATTCTACCCAACATTTTGTCTTAAATTTCACATTGATCATAAATACACTTGTCACATTTCGAACTTGGTTAAATAAATTTTTATGAGATTTGAGAAATGAGCATATCTTTTTCAGTGAAAATTTCATCATCTTGATATGTAGATGTGAGAATTGGTTTGAGTGAGAGAGCAAAATTAGGCAAATGCCAAATTATGGTGAGCTTTCCATTATGTCCACTGCTTTTTCTATGGCTCTAAAGGCTGCCCCTCTCAATAGGGGATATATCATTATATTACATGAATGGGAAATATCTCATGCTTTACCCAATTGAATGGTTACACCAATAATTCACTGCCAAAACCTATGTGGGTCATAACTCATAATTGATAGCCTTTCCTTTCAATCCTATCTCAAAATGTTATGTTTTTCTCAATTGCATGTTCCATTGTTTTTAAAGATAATAGGGATAGTCACCCTTCATATTCAAATAATTGTCCTTCTCAAACTAAAAAATCAACCTTGGTTTGACAAACATCTGTTTTTTTTTTAAAATTAAGCTTATAAACATTACTTTTACCTATGAATTTCTTTGTCTTGTTATTTACTTTTTAAAAATGTTTTCAAAATCTAAGCCAAGTTTTGAAAATTGAAAAAAAAAAATAATTTTTAAAAACTTGTTTTCCTTTTTTAAATTTGACTAAAAAATTGATTTTTTTCCTTAATTGGGAGGAAACAAACAAATTTCAAAAACAGAAAACGAAAAATGAAATAAACAAGACGAGGTTGGTAAGCCCCCATTTGATAACCATTTGGTTTTTTGTTTTTGAAAGTTAAGTTTGTTTTCCCTTAATTTTCTTACCATGGTTCTCTTTCTTGTCAAGGGCACATTTGAATTCCTAGCCAAATTCCAAAAAAAAAAAAAGTTTTTGAAAACTACTTTTTTTAGTTTTCAAAATTTAACTTGGTTTTTTATAACATGGAAGAAAGTGTATAACAAAACTAAGAAACTTAATGATTGAAGTATTGTTTTTAAGTTTAATTTTCAAAAACTTAAAATCAGAAACCAAATGGTCATCAAACGGAACCTAAGTTATTGGAAATTTTTTTTTTAAAAAAATAGGATTTTGATTCAAGACTTGAAAAATGAAAACACTTTTTCTTTTGGGAATTTTTAGCAGGGACTTGAAAATTTTTCTTTTCGCTTGTACCTTGTGAAAATTTATGGATAAGATGGGATGTTTTAGTGGATAATCTATAACTTTTATTTATTTATTTTACGAGAAATTTTGTGGAGATGTTTGAGTTTCTTGTACAAACTAAGATTTGGACGGTTTTTGGTGATAATTTCATTGATAATAACTGGTTGACGTGAAAGATTCATTTCAATTTCACAATTTTGTCACGTTTGTACTGAAAAAGTTAAAAACATAGTTTGCATAATGAAAATTGAAGAATTTAAATTATAAAATTTTAAAACACAATGAAAAGTAAATTCTAAATGACCATTAAACCTTACATTTGATCCCTCTCGTAAAATCGACAATATGATAATTTGGACGACGTGGGTCGTTCATAGTATTACATCATAATTTCAATAACTAGGAATGAATTTTTTACGACAACGATTGTGTAGAATCTAATGAATATTTTGGAAGAACAAACAAAAAAAAATTATATTTCTGAGACTAAAATCAAAATTTTAAAAGGTCGAGGACCAGAATAGATAGAAAGTTCAAGGGCCAAAAGAACATAATCTAAGATGACAACTTGTACATATTTTCAGCTCATTGTAGCTGCTAGAATTGCTTTCTCAAGTGAGTTGCTGCAAGCAATCAATGTGTCCAAGTCCATCTCCAAACCAATATAACTTCTTTTTTTTCTCTCTTTGAACCTCTGCCTCTATTCCTCCCCCCCTTGTTGAAATTCCTCAACCCAACAAACAAACAGATATGTAAATTCATTTTCTAAACTCAAGATGCAAGAAGTGCAACAAGAGAGTACTTGCAAGTCTGTTTTTCACAAGGAATTTACAAGCACAAAGTACAAAAAGTAACTATCCAGTTTCAAGGACCATTCATATTATCTATCTACATCGACATTATCTAAAAAAAACCATAACCTACAACTGAGATTTCTCTGGCATCAGAAATCTCCAAATTAATCCCATCACGACGACGATGTATCGAAACAGAAGGAACACACAACCAGCTATCCACCTACTAGAGAAAAAGCAAGAGGGTACCTCGTTCAACGACCATCGACCGAAGTGAATGAGTCTGCAAACCCGGTTGGCCTTGATGGTATGCTTCCCTTGCTGTCTTGCAGGTCGGTGTAACTGAAATCGTCCCCTTCGGATTCTTGCCATCCCTTCACCATTTGGTTGAGGGGCAGGCTGTAGTCAATTCCAGAATACTCCTCTGTGTCGTCGTCAAACGGCTTCCATTTCTCGACGAGTGGAGCCAGTACATTTACAGCATGACCCATATCAGGTCGTTGGCTAGGCTCCCTTGCAGTGCAATGGCCAGCTAATTCAGCAATTATGCAAATGCTTTCAAATATTTCTTCTTTGGAACCCAAGCTTGGATCCACAGCATTCATCAGCTTCTCCTTGTCTGATTTTATATGCCAGAACCACGCAGCTAGATATTGGCTCTCTTCGGATCGATCTTCATCGAGAGCCATCAGTCCAGTCAATAGCTCCATTAGAACAACCCCAAAACTAAACACGTCGGCTTTGGTAGTAATTTTGCCTGTCACTGAATCAACGAAACCATGAAAGTAGAACTTAGAGAGGAAACTAGCATAACAAAGAGAAAAATAAGTTATTTCAGCCTTCAGGGCTTTATTACTAACAAATTCTTTATTGTGTAGTCTACTTTTTAAACTAAAAACGTATACAAAAGCCATATTCAACTGCCAAATTCATGAGTGCAAATATGAGATGCGGTAACTAATCGATAAAAGATTAAAAGCTTACCAGCATATTCTGGTGCCAAGTAACCAAATGTCCCTGCAAGCCTGGTTACAACAGATCTTTCACCACCATCAGGTGCTAGTTTAACCAATCCGAAATCAGAAACTTTTGCTCTAAAATCGTCACCGAGTAAGATATTCGAAGATTTGAGATCCCGGTGGATGAAGCTCTGATGGGCTAAACTATGAAGATACTCCATCCCTCTAGCAACATCCAAGGCAATGTTTAACCTCCTCTTCCAAGAAAGAGGCTCCAGCTTAAAGCTTTTCCAATGAAAAAGATGTCTGCTTAGAGCCCCTTCAGACATATACTCGTAAACGAGAAGTCTCTCATTTCCTGATATCGAATATCCCAACAGCGATACCAAATGGCGGTGCCGTACCTTTGAAAGAACTGCAATTTCAGATTGGAACTCATCCAATGCTTTGCTGCTAATTACACCTGACTCCATTCTTTTGACTGCTATTTTTGTTCCATCATCCAATTCTCCCCTATAAACTACTCCGAATCCACCACGACCGAGCTCATTCTCTGAAGAAAAATTATTCGTCACGTTTCGTAGAACTTGTACAGATATGACTAGATTTCCAGTTTCTATGACATGAGAATCACCAAATCCACTGTTGTCTCTGCTTGCCGAACTGTTTCCTGTGGCAGTAGTATTTGTGTTATTCGCAACAACAATCTTAACCAAATTGTTTGGATCAGATGGATCTCTTGGATGAACGACCAGAGAACTTGGAGCCTGGTCATCGCGTTTCTTTTTCCTACACAAATATATAGACAGAGGAATAGCCAGAAAAGCAACAACAACCACACTAACAACAGGAACTACAGTAGAAACTATTATAGATGCCTTGGAACGCTTAGGTGTTTGTCCTATCCCATTTTCAGAATTGGAACCTGGTTTTGTTGTTTGAGAAGACGGGCCACTGGAAGGAGATAGGCCTCCAGTTCCCGACGATGTGGAAGACGGGGATTGTTTACCATCTAACAAAGGGTTCCCACCAATAATAAGTTTCACAGTGCTACTGAATTGAGGCACAGGAGGGGAGATGTTATTGCCACTCAAATCCAACAAAGAAAGAGACTTCAAAGCAGTCCAATTCGAGGGAATCAGACCACTTAAATTGTTGTCCTGAAGTCTAATCTCAGTAAGCGAAATTAAGTTTGCAATTGAAGGACTCAAGGTCCCATTCAGATTGAACTTTGGTAAGTTAATGACAGAGACACCCCCAGATCTGCAGTTCAAACCCAGCCATGGCCCTTCACATGGATCGTTCCCAGTCCAAGCAGAGACAAGCCTTAAAGGGTAACCCATGGCGCCAAGAAACTCGATCAGCGCCATGACTTGAGGGTCACAAGCAACCCCTTCCTGAGTTTGACAGAACTGGTTTGAAGAATAAGTCACTTTTGATGCTTTGAACTTTGGAATTGGACCCATGAAATTGTTATTGTTCAAATCCAAATTGCTTAAACTCATATCAGCTAAGCTCTGGGGAATCAACCCAACAAATTGATTACCATTCAGATCCAGATCCTGCAGAAGACTCAAATCCCCAATATTATCTGGAATAGTCCCTGAGAACTGATTCCCATGGAGCCACAAAGTACTCAACGAGGTCATCGTCGTCACCACATCAATAGAACCAGTCATTCCACCTCCAGCTTGATTATTCAACCAAAACCTCGTCAATATCATACCCTTAAAACTGGCCGGAATTCCACCGGAGAGCCTATTGTTAGAGAGCGACAACACAGATAAAGAGGACATAGACCCAAGAAAGTCCGGCAAGGGACCGACCAAATTACAACGCATACAAGTTAGATTCGTCAACTGAGCTGAACCGCTCAACGCCGGTGGAAACATCCACCCAGAACTCCCATTCAAATTATTCCCATCAAGAGCAAGAACTTCTAAACTATCGAGGCCAGTGAAAAAATCAGCCGGAATTGAAGTGAAATTGTTGTAATCAAGAAACGCAAACCGGAGATTCTTCAGGCCACTGAACGACGGCAAGGGACCGGAAAATGCGTTCCTCTGAAGACCGATATTCTCAAGCATAGAAAGCTGATTGAAATTCTGCGGCAAAGGGCCCTTCAGCCCCATCCCTTGGACCTGAATTTGCGAAACCCTCGAGCCATGGCAGAACACAACGGGCCATTTTTTGCCACATGGGTCGTTATCGTTGAGCGGCCATTTCAAGAGCTCTGGATTTTCCAACCCTTTTCTAAACTCATTGAGAACAGCAAGATCATTGGGGTCGGTAGCACCAAAACCCAGAGAAATCACAGCAAGAAGGAGTGCTAGAATGAGCTCTGTTTTAACGTCTTCCATGGCAGATCTGTGAAGCAACACCAAGCTCCGAAAAGGACCATCTGGGGCCGGAATGCTTGCTGAGAACAAGCTTCACAACGCCATTTCTGGCGGTTTCTCACAATACCCACATGAAATCCGGCAGTGGAGAGCAAGAGAAACACGGAATTCGGTCAATGAAACACCGCGCAATTCGAAGAACTGTCGGGGCAAGTGAAAAGCAAAACCGAACAGCTAAATCGCTCTGTCTTGTAAACGGAATAACGGTGAAGAAATCAAGCTTCGGCGGAAGTTGAGAGCGAGAAAGGCGGATCCGTAACGACAAGACTTTCAGGACAAGACGGAAATGTGGGAAATTCAGATCGGAGACTGAAGAAAACAAAAAACAGAGAGAAAAAGAGAGAAATTATTGGAGAGTGTGTACCTTGTGAGGGAATTTATGCTTTCGTTAATGGTTTCTGGTCCAGTGGAGAATGCCACGCGCCTTCTTCTTCTTTCTTTCTATTCTTCTTCTTCTCCTTCCATTTGTCTTTGATGCCATTTTCTAAGATGTCAAGGGTATTATTGTCTTTTTTCCTTTGGCGGTAATCCGGCGCCATCCAAGGAATATAACGAAGATAAACGGAACTTTTTGACGGAAAGTTAAAATAAAACGTGTCGATTTAAAATTTTCTATCATTACCATTCTTTTTCTTTTTTTTTTTTTTTTTAATTAAAACTTTAAAAAGACAATTTTGGTATTCAGAAGAAAAAAGGAAAAAAGAAAAAAGAAAAAAGAAAGATAAATTTGGTTTTTTTTTAAAGTTATTATTTTGATATTTCTCGCCTCTTTGCCATCCTTCCTTTATTCCCTTTCTCTCCTCATAAATAATAATTATGACAATTTTTTTTAGAGGATTATTATGATTATTACCAAATTTGATTATGTTATGTGAAAATAACTTTGTCTAAAAAAAGAAAAGAGAAAATAACTGTAACGTTCCAGGCCTAGGATTCGGAACCTCACGGCCCTGGCATTTCCCTACATCCCTACAGCCTGGCGACGTCATCATACTTGTCTGGAACTGCTTCTAAGGGTGAAGACTATCCCCACAAACCAACACGGGGGGTCACCATACTTGTCTGAAACTGCTTCTTTGTCCTCACTCACATGTTTCCTAGAAAAATTTCCAAGAGGTCACTCAACATAGAACTTCTCCACTTAACTCCAAAGTTCCTATGATTGAGCCACCGAAAAGGAAGGTGCACCTTGTTGGTATAGGTAATATCTATCAATTCTTTTAAGCTTATCTTGACCATACCTTCATGTCTTCAAGATCCCTCTCATTCGGATGTGATCTCAGTTCATTCATGTACCCCTCCTATCATCGGGTGCCACAATAACCTTTGGACATACAACTTATGATTAAAATACTAATGTTTAAGTATTTTCTCATTTGATACAGCTAATGTTTGAGTAATTGAGCACTATTAAAGCTAATAATTTAACTTTTCTTTGATTTGAAATACAAAGTCAAATTAAGAGAAATTGTTTAATTTTCTATGTTTGAAATTGAATCTTGTTTAACGGAAGAATGACATCATAATTTGATAGGTGGATAATTTTAAAAAAATTGAAAAATAAACTTGAGAATGCCTTTTTTTCCTTTTTAATTTTCATATCTCACTTTGATTATTTGTTCAATTTCAATAATAATAATAATCAATTAAATGATTAAACATCATGAAGGATAGTGGTGTGAATTATAATAGTAATAATAATATGAAAAACGAGATTTTTTGGATAATAATAATAGCGTGAGATTGAATGATTTATTATATTGTATGGAGAAAAAAATGGTCTTTTAATAATGATTAAGGAGTTATAGAATTGATATGTTATTTAGTGCCTAAGTCATTTTCAAGCTTTAGAAAAGGCAAATATCAATTTCATGTGCATGTGAAACAATTTGTTTGTTACATTGATTCAAATAATAAAACAAAATTTCTCTAAAAACAAAATAATAAAACAATTTTGAAAGTCAATATTTTAGCTTCCTTTTGTTATTTTTGTTTTTATGTCCGTATACACATACTCTTATTAACATCTTATTTAATAAATTTAGTTGAGATTTTTTTTTTACGACATGTGGCGGTGGCAGATAAAAAGAAAATCACTATCATGGTAAATACTTTTAATTTGATATATATATTTATCTAAATAGATTGAATATTCCTTTACAAATTGATTAGATCCCTGTTAGTAAAAAAAAAAAAAAAAAAAAAGTATAATTCAAGTCAATTTCAATAAAGAAAAACCATATTTGTTTTTCAAATAGTTGTTTGTTTTTTTAAACAAAGATACAAACACGTTAAATTTTCCCAACAAACAATTTTTGGTCAACCGATAATGACTAATACAGACATTTACGTCTAACAGAATTTATGAAAAAAAATTATTACATTTGCTATAGCTTAATTACATTTGTTTGCTTTTGTTTTGTTTTTTGTTTTTTTTTTTCTTTCTATATAACTTATAAATCTTATTTATTTATTTATTTTTTATATTTTTTAGTTCAATAAACTAATCCTTTAATCGTTGATATAATTTCTTAACCAGTTAAACTATATTCACATTGACCAATCAAAAGTAGAAATTTAAACCTACCGCTTTAAAGAAAAATCATGAATATTTATACTAGTTGAATTTGTACTAAAAGAAGAGTTGAATTGTAATTGGATTTACAAATATATAAACACCAAAAAAATGTTTTTTTTTTTTTTTTTTTTTTTTTTTACAAAAATTGGTAGAACAATTTCAGTAATAAGATGTTAATACCGTTTAGGTCACAAAATATGATCTCTTGTGCTGAACTAAATTCAAGATTCAATTAGGAAAAATTTTAAGCCATAACTCCAGAACAAAATTTAACCCTAACCGAGCTAATCCATGAACCATTTCATTTTGTTGTTGACTAACATGTGCAAAATTGATTTGTTGGAACTTGGAAGAGACACTTCAATGCCTCTATATCTATGACTATCGTTTGTACTATATTCAAAATCAATTCATTAATTTTATTTTATCTCTACATGTTTGATATATTTTCAACTAACTACTCTAAAGTCATTTTTGGATAATCAATTTATCAATTGCTTCTTCGTAAATATATTTTAAGTTAATCCAAAATTTTAAGTTCTAAAATCATAAATAATAATAATAATAATAATAATAATAATAAATTATCATAACTACATTTTATATTATCAAAATTTCCAGGGATGCTTATAGAAAAACTTACATTTTTGTTCGAAAGTTATTTCAAAATATACTAAAAAAGTTATACTTTTCATAATCTCAAAAAAATTGTTCGCATCTTTTGATGAAAGACCAATGTACTTGCATTTCAAAAAAGGAAAAAGAGACCAATATACTTTTCCTTTTCAAAATTTCCAGGATAAGGAGTCCGTAGAATTGACCGCACCCAATAAGTACTCCTGAAAATAAATATTAAAAAAAAAAAAAATTTGATAACGCACTCGGTGGCATTTCCGTAAATTCGCATGCCAGGACTCAAGACGTGACTACGACTTTGGAGAAAATCACGGGACCATCCGGTTCAATTTCACTCACGACGACACGGCCACGTCACTCCGGCGGCAACGGCTTTTTTCTTACACTTTTACCCCATTTCTTCTTTAATTTACCCATCAGCCCCGCTATTTCATTTTATTTAGGTTAGATTACAAATTCAATCCCACACCATAACTTGCATGTAATAAGTATATAAATTTTAAAAAATATTAAAGTTGAGAGTGAAGTAATTTCAATTTTCTATCGATTTTTTTTTTTTAAATTTAAAAATCTAATAAATATAAAATTGAATTTTGCATTTAACACAATTCTAAATTTTCAATTTTATAGATTTAAAAACTTTTAAAATTTTTTTAAATCGATCAATAACTTATTATACCCAAAATTAAAAGTTTAATGATTCATTAAATAGAAAATTAAAAGTTTAAATAACTTAGATATCTTTTAAAATTTAGAAATCTATTAAAAAATTAATTTTGTAATTTGATCGTTTATTTATTTATTTTTTATTTTTACAACATGTGGGGGTGAGAGATTCAAACCATAGACTTCTTGGTCTTTACTCTTTAATATAACTTTATGTCATGCTCATGTTGGCTAATTTGATCGTTTATTAAAATATCATGGCCTACCCACCCCCATATCATTTCATTAGGCTTCAATTATTGCTACTATTATTCTTTTGAAAGGATTTCTTCTATTCTTTGAAACTTGGGCACATGGAGTTTTATAAGACACTTCTCCTTCTATTTTATTTTAATGCACCTTCTATTTACTTATAAAATTATATTTTAGTATATATATATATATAGTTAATCCATTTTCTAATCACAAACTTTTTTAGGGTGTGTTTGGTTTAACTTTTCGAGTGTTTAATTTTAAAAATAAATCATTTTAAAAAAGATTCTAGTGTTTGGCAACCATTAAAAATGACTTATTAGAAAATGAGATTGATAAATAAATCATTTCGAGAGAAACACTTAAAACCAACTTTTTAAAAAAGACTTCTTAAGTAAACAATAACTTGTATATAAAAACATCTGTGAGGAAATTCAACCAAACATATAAATGTTTAAATTCTAAATAATTTTTATACAAAATGTTTTTTAAAAAATGCATTCTTGAAAAACATTTAAATTAAAATGTATTCCAAAAGGATTCTTAGACTTTCAAAATACATATCAACTATTTTAGTTGTTTTCACTATCCCACTATCAATTGTGTAAAAAATAGATGATGTAACTGTTTGATATACTGAAGTAAGTATGTATATAAGATAAATATTAATGGTAGAATGATAATAATGGAGATGACTTTTTTTTTTTTTTTTTTTTTTTTTTTTTTTTTTTTTTTTTGTAAGTTTCCCTTTAAATGTATAAGAACCAAAATGGAAAGTAAACCTAATAATTTTCAGCTTATCATTTAAAGTCTATGACAATTTTATCCCAATATTTTATTTTATTTTTAAAAATTATAATGGTATCAATTATCGATGAGCATGTATTGAATGAAATAGAAACTTAATATAGAGCTGATGTGAATATGTGTATATCTATTTCAAAGTAACTTAATATTATTGTTATTATTATTATTATTTTGACAAATCTGATCTCTTAAAATTGGTAAACACAAACAATTAGAAGCATTCTAAATAATATCATTTAAATATTTATCAAAGGCAGGTCACGGGCTATGCTATTGAAGTACATTAGTCAACTCTATTATGAAAATATTTTTTGATTTAAAATTATAAACATGATTTTAGACTTTAAATTTATGTTTTCTTATTTTTTCTATCCTCTAATTTTTTAGATGATTGATTTGATTTTCTTTTTTTTTTTTTTTTTGCTTTGAACACGGTTGATTTGATTTCTTGAATAACTATAAAATTTTATTTTGAATTTTAATTTTTAAAATCTATTTATTATAATTTTACTCATGAAATGATTATTTGGATATATATGTTTCTTTTTTCCAACAAAAAGTTGGAAAATTAAACTTATAACAACTACTAAAAAAGAGTTATTAAAATCTTAACTAATTGAGCAATGTTGAGATGACAATTGTGAAATAGTTATATTATAAATGAGCTAAATATAGTCTTAGTCTCTTTGATCTTTTATATATATATATATTGAGTTATATTTATTAACTCTTATATTTTTGAAATATCAGCATTCTCATTTTAATTCTTTAATATCATATAAAATTTTTAAAGTTTAAAAACACTTTGGTCTTTCAACTTTCATGGAATTAACAATTTAGTCTCTAAACTTTAGTTTGTACCAATTTAATCTCTATACTTTCAACTTTGCATTATTTTAGTCTCGAAACTTTAGTAGGTAACAATTTAATCCTTATACTTTAAAATTTGTAACAATTAATTAATCCTTACTATGAAGAAGGTTGTTAATATTAAATGAAAATTTTTACCTGTGTAGATTAAAAACTGATTAGGGACCAAATATATGTTTATAAAAAAACAAAATCTAAGTCCTTACATAATACAATTTGACATTTTATTTTGATCAAAATTTTAAAATACAAGGACTACATAATAAAGTTCAATGACTAAATTGTTATAAAATTTAAATTTACATCAACTAAATTGTTACTTTCATGAAAGTCGAGAATAAAAAATGTTTTTTAACTAAAATACTAAGATGTCAACTGATATATTTATGTAGCTTGAATTTAAAGCAAATGAGATATTTCTCGTCAACTTCTCAATTTAATTCAAGTGGAAAAGAGATTCTCAAAGTTTTTTACGAATCTAAAATTTCCACAATGGAAGAACAAGAACAAGCGGATTATAAATAAATAAATAAAAAGAAAAAAAATAAGCTATTTACAAAGGGTATATTCTCACTTTCTAAAGAAGGGGAGTTATTAAACTTGCATCCAAACTTTTAGCCAAAATGATACTCATGAAAATCCAATATGTTCTTCACTATCCCTTCAAGTGGATAAAGCTTTAAACTTATTCATTATTCTCCTATCCTACTCTTTGCTTCGCTATTCCCCTCCCAAAATGATAGAGAAATATATAGAACATAATATAATAGTTGAATTATACAAAATGTCCCTCAACAATTTTAAAGTAGGTTTCGAATTATGTTCATAAACTTTTAAAAGTTTTATTTTTTTTTCTTTTAAATTTGTTCCAAAACGATCTTTTTGTTAACTTTTCAGTTAAAATGACGATGGACAAAATGTAATAATGTGACAATGACTTATATATAATGATACACGAAGTGGAGTTGTAGGCTTCAATTATGAGGTTGATTTCAATAAAAGTTTCAAAATTTTCATTTTAACCCTTAATTATGATTTTTTTTTTTTTCAAAAGAATCAATTCATTAGCTCTTATTATTATTTTTTTTTTGAAAAGGATACTTTATTAGGAACCGTATGTAAGAGGCATACGGGAAAGAGTTACACAAAAGCTTTCCAATTCAAAGCTATTGAAGATACATCATAATTCGAGAAGAGCTTTGAAGAGGAGGACCAGGATGCGGCGAAGGCGATAATCTGGTCACTAATTTGGGCCATTGTGTTGGAATAGTTGCTGAAGATCCTAGAGTTACGCTCCCGCCATATGCTCCAGATAGTAGAGGCAAAGAGAGCTTGAAAGAGAACAGATTTTTGAGTGGAGCCCTTTGTCAGGAAGACTTCTTCACAGAGACCGTTTATCTGAAAGTTTAACGGGAGATGGATTCATTAGCTCTTATTATTAATGAAGATAAAATTATGATGTGGAGGTTACATGTGACCATACTTGTTGTTGTTGGTAAGTTGTAAAAAATGAATGGTTTAATTGCATTTGAAATCATCTTTGTTAGGGGAATAAACAAATTTTGAAGATAAAGTTTTGATTGAAATAGTGGGAAAACCATATATTGTAAGAAAAATCATAAACTGGTAAAAACCAACAACCTTATAGAGTATGAAAACCAAAAACTAGAAAAGAAAAAAAAACGAATTAATGAGAGAAGGGGTCAAGAAAGAAATATTCATGAGAGGAATATGTTTATGAGAAAAAAAAAAAAAGTGGTAGAATGAGGTCAGGAAAAAGATGAACATAAGAGGGGAAAAAAAAAAGATTGACTGTAGAACGAGGAAGACAATTTTCATCCTCAAAGTTAAGAAATGAGAAATTTATCAAGAGATGATGGTCTCTAGGTTACAAGTATCCTGAGTTTCTTTAATTTGGACCCGTTTGGTAACGTTCTCGTTTCTTGTTTCCGTTTTTTCATTTTTAATAAAGAAAAATAGAATTTCATGACCCTAACACCTATACATCCCATAATAATAAACCTATATTCTTATTTATGTTTGGAAAAAATTGGAAACAAGAACAAAAAAGGAGAAACTAGTTTTAGTTGTTCCCAAAAGTTCTATAATACAAATTTTGGGAGTGTTTCTAAAAAATGAGAAACAAGAAACATACATAGTTATTAAATGCTTAGGTTTCTTAATAAAATTAGAAACAAGAAACAAGAAACGAAAACATTACCAAACGGGCCCTTTGTTTCTCTTTTTCTCTTTTCCATTCATGCCCTAACCTTCTTTTACCCCTAATTCGTAAATTTATTCTCCCACCTCCCAAAATTATATGACGCCATTTCAAGGGTTAAGACACCCTATTTTTAGAGATAAAGAAAGACGCAAAACTTTTTGTACGTCGTATGCTGACATTTTTTTTAAAACATTTTCAATTGCTTCAACAAATGTATAGATAGAATTGTTAGAATCGATTTTCCTTTTTTGAAGAGCAGAATCGAAGTATAGTGTTGAATAGGTCGATGTAACTGTTGAGTTTTATGATGGTGAACTCAATGGAATCGGTCATAGTGATCTTGCATGCTACTGTGAAAAAATATGCTAGACGTGTTCAATGAGGTGAAAATTTTGAATTAGATCATGCTACTTTGAAATTCTATAGAGTTTTTCGTAGCAGTTCAAAGGGTTGGTTTACTTTCATTTCCATCATTTTAAGAAGCTAATGGAATGCTTGTTTTGGAATAATTTCAAATGTGAGTGTAAAATGAAACTTTTGAAATAATAAGAGTACAATTAAAATTAAATTTGTCATAAAATTCAAGGACATAATTGAAAATCTGTCACCTTTATTATGTGTATACTATTTTACAAATTGTTACCATGTCATATTGTTGTCATCTTTTCAATGAAAAAGTTAACGGAATGGTAGTTTAGGAACAAATTTAAAGTTTAGAATAAAAATGAAACTTTTGAAAGTTTTGAAGCATAATTGAAACTTACTATGAAGTTTAGGGGCATTTTATATTAATTTAACATAACTTTTTATATTATATCAATAAATTACCACCGGACATGACTACATTAATTAATAGATTAACGTAAATTTAGTTTTTAAAATATACTTTTAACATGATACAAAAGTTTTGAGAACTACAAATCCGAGTATATCTTAGTAGATAAGACATTAATGATCATCCCAATGATGGTTCGACACTCCCCACCCTGCATTTGTTGAACTTTAAAAAAAAAAAAAGAAAAAAACTTTTAGGGCTTGGTACCCTTACCCTTCATTTGTTGGTCTAATTTTCCTTTTTTGTGAAAATATAATATATTACATATGAGAGACTAAAATGAGATTTTTCCCCATTCTAATTTGGGGGACAAGGATGAGGTCATGGTCCCATCCTCATCTCATTCGGTGTCTTGTTCCCACCTAAATATAAAATTTTTGTAAGTCATATATATATATATATGAAAATTTCACCACCTTTCAACTCATTTAAACGAAATTTTCTTAACCCTATGCCTATACAAATAGTGGGATCATAATTGTGCCTCCAAAATGATCAAATTCTTAATAAAAATTTGTGAATGTGTTTTTTAAAAATTTTGTTTTAAGAGGAGAATTATTGAGAAAGCAAAGGAGAATAAATAAAGTTAGGGAAAGGGCAGCGGCGGTGCAAAGGAGGGTTTTATTTTGATTGGCTAAACACAGACAAAAGTGGGGTCCAAATCTTATGCCTTAACTTTTTGTTTGTAGTGATGTAGGTAAATGAGTCCAATTAGTCAAAAGCTGGATCCTTGGCCGGGCCCCACTCTCTTTCTTTTTTCTATTTTCTCCAAATATTTTATTATATTATTTTACAATTAATGATATTCCTCATCTTTTTTTTTGTTTTTGTTTTTGTTTCTAAATTCTTGTAATCAAGTTTGGTCCAAGACTTTTATCTATTTTCTTTTAGTTTTGTTTCCAAACAATATTGAAGGAAACCAAGGGAGGAACCTAGAGCTTGTTTGTAGAACCACTTGAGTCACCCTTTATAGGGGGTGTTGGAATCAAATCAATGGAAGTTGAACGCAGACGTTTAATGGAACGAAAAAGCTGAAAAAGTGATGATAAGGAATTACGGGACACTACACATATCTCCACAATCGTATGATATTGTCCACTTTGGGCATAACTCTCATGGCTTTACTTTTGGTTCACTCCAAAAGGCCTCATACTAGTGGAGATAGTTGTCCTCTCTTATAAACCCATGGTCATCCCCTAATCTAGCCGATGTGGGACTTTGGTCGCACTCCCAACAAAAAATGGATTGAGATGTGCCTTTTGTGACTTTAATGGGGTCTTTGATCGGAACTGATTGTAAACAAATAAGAAGGAAATGGGAGATAAATTTTTTAGAAGCAAACATGATCTTAGAAGAGTTGAAAACTTATACTAGCAATGTCAATTTTGAGGGAAAAGAATTCAAGCCACCTCTTGTTGTAGAATCAAATTCATTCGAAGTCATCAGGATCCTTAAGGGTGACATTGAAGGTTTGTCCGAGCTATCATTGATCGTCGAAGAGATTGAGAAGATTAGCTCTATAGCGTGAATTGTCTCCTTCTCCAACTGTTCGAGATCTAGTAATACCTTGGCACACAAATTAGGGCGCACAATAGTCTGCCATGAAAATTTGGTAGTTTTTCTGGGTGCTATCTTCCCCCTGTGTCGAAAAAGGAAGCGACTTGGAGGGGAGAGATCTTTTCCCTTGCTGTTTTACTTCGAGTTTGACCTAAGCCAACTATCTACTTTTATAGTTAATTCTATAATGAGCAAAATTAGGTATTTGACATCTAGGTCCCATAGCTCAGTTGGTTAGAGCGTTGGTCTTATGAGCCGAAGGTCGCGGGTTCGAGCCCCGCCGGGACCATATTTTTTCACCTCATCTCACTTAAGAAAAAATAGAATATTTGATAACATGTCACAACCTTTTCCTTTTCCAATATAACATAAGTGTGATTTTAATGTGTTTGATATTATATTTGAGTTTGAGTTTATATGAATACATCTAAAAAAAAGTCTAAAAAAGCATTACAAAATAAATTAAGGAGGTATGATAAAGATGAAATCTTGAGTTTTTTTTTTTTTTTTTTTAAGAAGTGAAATCTTGAGTTTAATACAAATGGAATAACCAAAAAGAATACATCAAAATAAGTATAGTTCAACAATAAAGATGTATTGATAACCACGAGGTCTGTGGTTCGAATCCCTCCCCTTCCATATTGTCAAAAAAAAAAAAAATGATATATCTTAAAAAAAAAAAAAACCAAATTTGATATTTCTAATCAGTGTTGATTTTTTTTTATTTATTTTTACCAAATTTAAACGTAGCTTTGCTGGTCAAGGCATAAGGAATTTCTTTTAAAGATATTATAAAAAAAAAAAAAAAATCGTCTACAAAAGTTCCCACTCCATACCGAAATATATAAAATAATTTAATTAAAATATTTATTTGACTATCTGAATTTGTTTGTTTTGAAATAGAACTCGGTGGCGACCATGATTATGTCCAAAATAAATGACCTAAAATTTAGGATCCATTTGGTTTTGAAAGCAAAGCAACGTGTCCAGGTCGGTGTTCTAAAAAGACCTTAACTTATTATTTAATTTCAATAATGCCACTCTGTCTCGTTTTTAAATGGCCAAATTATAAGTCAAAGACGTGACGAAATTTTATTATTTTTTTAGTCAAAATTTACTTTTAATTTCGTATTATAATATATAGATAAAACCTACAAAAACAAGCCGCATAAACGATAATTGACATGTACTCTCGACTAAGAGATCAAAGACTCAAATTCCCGATTTCTAAATGTTGTTGAACTAAAAAAAAAAACGTAAAAAAACAAAAAAGTTTCAAGTAATACATGAATTTTTAGAAATTTTGTTAATGAAGTGTAATAAGTAAAAGTTTATTTTGTCCTATCATTATTAAGGTTCTATTTGATAACTATTTCATTTTTTGCTTTTGAAAATTTAGCTTATAAATACTATTTTCACCCACAAATTTCTTTGTTTTGTTATCTACATATTTCCTATATTTTTAAAAACCATGTCAAATTTTGAAAACAAAAAGAAGTAGTTCTCAATTTTATTTAATTATTATTATTTTTTTTTTGGAATTTGACTAAGAATTCAAAATGTGTCCTTAATAAAGATGAAAACCATGATAAGAAAATCGGGAGAAAACAAGTATAATTTTCAAAAATTAAAAAACCAAAAGATTATCAAATGGGCCTAAAGGTCTAGATTGCTTTTCTTTTTTTTTTTTTTTTTAAAAAAATATTTTTAGCCATATACTACTTTGCTTAATGTCTCAAATTTAATCTTAAAATTTCAATTCTATGGAATTGAATTTTGAATTTAAATAAATGTAAAATTATTACCTTAAATTACTTGCATGTCCATCTTTTTCAAAAAAAATTAAATTGATGCATGACTACATGAGGCATGTCATGAGTAACCTAGTAATTTTTAAACTATTTTTTTTAAGGCATGACATGACCATTATTATATGAGTAAGTGATCCTTTTGGTAGTTGAACAAGACTATTTTATGGGTATTAATATTTTTTGTTATTTTAGCTAAGTTTTTTTTTGACAACTTATTTTAGGTAAGTTGAATATTTTTGTGTTGAAAATATATTTTACTTATTTGATTATGTAGTCAAAATTCAAGTATTTTTGTAATAAGATTTGGGAATATTCATGGCTTTCTAATATAACTTTTTGATGATTCAAATTTACCTTTCTAACCAATTCAACTTGTTATGAGTAAAAAATATTCACCATCACCGTGGGCCAAATAAGTCAAAATTGATGGGCCCAAACAAGCAGATATTAGCCCGAAAGCAAGCAGCGGACGGGTCGGGGCCTTCCCGGCCCGCCTCAACTCTCCTCGGCCTCGGCCCAATACTGAGGCCGAGGAGAAGGGTCGACATTGGCCCAATGCCGAGGCCGACTAGGGCTTTGAGCCCACTTTGGTCTATGGTGCCCTACCCCATGTGGAATCTCGCCAGAAGAACCTATATAGACACCAAGCCGAAGTCGTCCTGGGATATACAGAAATACACAGAGAAAAATACAAGTAATACCACGCGCTCTTCACTCTCAGTCGCCTTCTTATTTGGTACTGACTTAAGCATCGGAGTGTGTGTGGTCTACACCACACCGGTGTGCAGCGTTTGCTTATTATGCAGGTCACGTGTTCCCCGCTCTTAAACAAATTCACTATTGATTGTCACGTGGAGCGAAGGAAACTTCCCTAACAAAAATTGATCATCAACACAACTCTTCAAAATAAAACCTAATGTATTTATAAATTCAATAATTATCAAGATATTTGAAATAAAAAGAATTTATGAGAGAGCAATGATGTGTGGGGAAATGGAAGAGATGGGCATGTGCATGAGAAGACAAGTGAAAAAAAAAAATAAAATAGGAATAATTCCCTCTTACCACTGCCCAATGCCAACCAATCAAACAAATTTATTCCTCTTCCCTCCAAAAAAGATCCAATAATTCCCACAAAAAAACTAAATTGTTCCATCATTTCCAAAGATAAGTTTGATCCCCTAAAAAAAGAATATTGATGATGTGGTTGAATAATGTATTGATAAGAAAAGGGCAATTATGGACAAAAAAAAAAAAAAAAAAAGGCAACCAGATGAATGACCAAAGAAAAATAGTTGTTTTGAAAAATGGTCATTCGAAATTTCAATTTGATAAATGGCCAAAAGCTATTTTTAGTAAACTCTGTTGGTAACAAAGTGGACAAAAATATCCCTATCCAAATCTCAATTCAGAAAATAAAATAAACCAAATACACTATAAATAAGGGAGAGAATCTAGCTAATTATTAATACATCTAGCAAAACAATAACATAAATTCAAACTAAATGGAATATAAATCTGGCAACCTAAATTTAAAACAAAAGATTTGATTTAAAAAATAGAGAGAAAAAATAAGAGTATAATTTTCGAAACTACCTGTAATTTCTGGCCATATCTGAGGATTTCAAGATAACAAACATCAACTAATTAACACAAATCAAGGGGAGAGTTGCAGATTTTTTTTTTAAAAAAAAAATTGTTAACTCATACCAAAATAGGGACGACACGAAAATGATTGAATTAATTACTAAATTCACTTACACACAAAAAAACCATATTTTCTTTTCCAAACCCTCAATAACCTAACTTCAAAGTGTAATCACTAAACTTGCAAATGATTTACATTAAAAAACATTCAAGTTTATAAAAAGAAAAATTATGCAAATACAGTATATTCAGAAAAAAAAATTATGCAAATACAGTGTATATAGTAAACTAACATATTAGACAATATGCAAATAATTTACTATGGTAAAAATCAAATCATTTAAAAAACGAGAAGAAATCATTACTCACTATTTCCCTTCAACTTAATTTAAAAATTGGGATTTAGTATTCACCTTATTTTTTTTAAAAAAAATCTGAAACCCTTGAGATTCTTCCCAATTTTCTTCAGTTTGTGCGGTCTTTCTCATTCTCATCTTCTTTCAACCATTACAAAGAAATTGAGAAACCTTCGATTTTCTTTTGGGCACTTTTCTCCATTCTATCCCTCCTCCAAAAGCTTTCATTTGTAAACCATTGAAGACTTTGAAAAAGAATTAAAAAAAATATTTTGTGTTGAAAAATAAGATACACAGAGGAAAATAATGATAGATAAATACAAAATACAATATTTAACATACCTATGATGTAGATCAATAACCCTTACAATGGTGATATGAACGACAGAGCAAACAATCGATGGATGACAAAAAGTTGGGAAAAACGATGAAGATGCTGATTAGATAATTAAAATCTAAGAATCTAATCCAAAATTAAAAATGAAAACCTAATTTCTATGTAATCTTTCACTTTTAATAAAAATAAAATCTGATTTTGATTTGTCAGAGGTAGGAGAGAGAAGATAGATATTGTAATTGCTTAAGGATATTTTTTTTATAATTAAATCAAATAGTGGCTGGGTGTGAACGTGAAACTTGATTAAAGCACGAAAATAGGTTAAAATACGATTTAGCCATTTTTCATTAAAAAAATCTGTTTGACCATTTTTCAAAAATACAGTGTAAATCTGGCCATTTTTCAAAAAATACAGTGTAAATCTAACAATTTTTCAAAAAGACAGTGTAAATCTAACCATTTTTCTATGGTCGCCCAACAATGTTCCATCAACGTGGTTCGGATAGATGATGAAAAGAGAGAATTGATGCTGTAAAAATCTTCTAGAAAACCAAAAAACGTATATTTTTTTTTTGAAGAAAAGAGGGAGAGGGAGAAATTGCACAGTGAAAATCTTCTAGAAAACAGATTACAGAGAAAATTGATCCTATAACTATTAGTTCCTTGATTCATGGAATTAGAGGTTATAGATTTATTTAAAAAAAATAATAATAATCAGATACGGCTGCAAGAGACGTGAGGATGATTAAAGGGTAAAAATGATATTTGGTATCGCAAGAAAATAGGTTAGAAAATCCGGTTTGGTCATTTTTCAAAAGTACCCTGTAATTTTTGGACATTTTTAAGGATTTCTCCAAAAAAAAAAAAAAAAAAAAAAAAAACAGATGGGTTGAAGGCCACATCTGCTTGGTTTGTTGGCCCATCTAACTAAACTGCCTTGCTGTTTAGGGTTTTATGCTTGTTTCTTTGATCCACTCAATGGACAGATAGGTCTCTATCTGTCTCTATTTTCATTATCAATGTTTTGATTGATTTTCAAATGTATGTGGGATGGAGGGAGCCATTCCATGTGCCATTTCACTAAGTTTCCTTACATTTTAACTTCTTTTTTTTCTTTAAATTATGTTTTTAGTTTAGTTTAGTTCAAATCTCTTTTTTCCCGCTCTTTTCATTGTGAAACTCCACAAGTCAATCCTCTCCTATAGAAAGAGATTCTTGTGATGTAAGAGTCTTTATGTGAATCTCCTCTAAACCAAGTTAGATCGATTTTTCCCTTATAATATAAGAGTCTTTATGTGAATCTCCTCTAAGCCAAGTCAGATCGAACCGTCACTTGACTCAACCCATAGACAATAGTTGATGTAAGTGTATCACTTCAATCACCTCCTCAAAAATAAGAAGGAATCATTTGAGAGACATCAAGAGACTTTTGTACTTAAATTAGAAACTTTTAGACTTGGAACCTGTATGGAATGACTTTCTAAGAATTTAAAAACACTTATTTAAACATTTAAAATAAGTCATTCCAAACTGGCCCTTCATGTATGTTTAGAATGACTTTCTAAGTCATTTTTGACAATTAAAAACATTTTTTTAAACACTTAGAAAGTCATTCCAAATGAACCCTTATGTAATTACTCTATTATCCAAATGAACCCTTATGTAATTACTCTATTACCCTTTTGGTGATGGTTTACCCAATTGCAAACTCCAAAACCAATCTTTTCATTTCATTTGAAAATGAACTATGAAAACAATACCATCCAAGTATTTAACATGTCACTCTCCAAAAGAGAAGGTATTTACCAAGTCTGAATGAGCTTTCCTAGGATATGTACAAGAAAATGTTTCCAGGCATTTATAAATTTTGAGCATCTTGAAAATCAATTTTAAACATTTTTTGAACAGGACCAATTTTTTTAAAGTATAATTCATCATGCCATGCCATGCCATGCCAGGAAGAAGTTCCAGAATTCCATGACAGTACCACAAATATTAAAGTTTACAGACCACAAATCTTTTGTTTATAAGAGTTACATTTCACTGAGAGTTTTCATTTTTTAACCTGACAAATCTTTTATCTGCTCGTAAGCAGTTGAGACTCCGGCGCCATCCCCGGTAAAATCTGCGGTTCGACCACCTGTATAAGGCCGGTGACCAGCCTTTGTGTCAAATCCTCCACAGGTATCTTCATCACATCCTTCCTCATCCCAATATCAGCAGCATATCTACTAGCACAGTACACCCCGACTGCTGTTGCTGCCATTCCATAGACGTTGGTTGTCACGAGACGCAGTGGTGTCGATAGAACCGCTGCCAGAGGTCCTCCGATGATCGAAACTGCTTGCCCACTTTGTCCCATGGTCCTCTGATCAATCACAAGTAGCCCAGTTTTGCAGTATATTGCAAAGTCTTCACAGTTGTTCTTGAATACATTATAGCATCCAAAGCCATTATCGAGTAGGTACTTCGCTCGATGGACCACGAGTTCATCTGAATCAGAGCTAGCAAGGGTGCAAGTTCCACCTCGAGCTTTGGCAAGAAAGAGAGTCGGGCTGACAGCATACTCGAATCGATACAACACTCCACCAGCAAGAAAACAGCTCAAGCATGAGGAGACCACCCCATTCCCTTCTTCCAAGGGAATGCAAGTAGGGCATGGAACGAAGGACCGAGCAGGTCCTGAACTTACCAGTAAGA
This sequence comes from Luffa acutangula, assembly GCA_036850905.1. NCBI lineage: Eukaryota > Viridiplantae > Streptophyta > Magnoliopsida > Cucurbitales > Cucurbitaceae > Luffa > Luffa acutangula. Next base: position 49,194,949 of record CM072096.1, on the reverse strand, counting down.
CATCAAGCACGGTCCCGGTTCCTACTTCTTGACCTCTTCTAGTAAAATGAATAACTCTGTCATCTCCAACATAGATGCCTGAATTGTTCCCATTAGTGATATATATTAGAGAAAAGAACAAAAACTGATACAAGTAATGTATTTGTTTCGGTATGAATCTAATGTCGATAAAATTTAGAGTCATTATACATATAAATTGTCCCTGCTAGGGATCAAGAACATAACATGTCAGCAACTTAGAAGAAGGCACACCAATCCAAAATTTTCAGTTGATCTATCAATGGATCAACTTGATCCCATGCTCAATATTCAATTGTGATCCTTCAATACTAGGGGAAAGTGGTAACAAAATTGAAATTCTAAAAGAGATACTTTCTTTTCCGGAAAATTACAAGTCAATTACATTCAACATTCAACAGTCTGAAAGGAAAACAAACTATACAAGATAACTACAAAATTCCTGAGAGAATCACACACTCTTGGTATCCAATAGAGCTCCATTTATAAGGACCACATTGGAAGTGGGTGATTTTGAGTTCAACTTTAGAAACCTATGGAACAAAGTTTTGAAGAAACATACCACAGCATACACATGGCTCAATACTTCTTTCAAACAAATCCAGCCATTTCAACTACAACTGAAAAGGGTTGATTGACTAAGAAATATCAGTAAACAAGTTCTGCTATGTCAATAAAACAACATAAGAAGAATCAAAGGCCAGGCTTAGCTTATATAATGCAGTCTCATATATCAAACCAAACCATCCCTCTCTGATTCAATCAAGGTTAACTTGAGCATATTTCAATTCTTCAGTTCTCACATCAAAAGATTTCCTCTGCAATCAAGTTCCACTCAAGCAACTTATCCCCCCTTTTAAATTACCCAGCAGCCCAGATGCATATTTGGGGCAAATTTCATTTTACTCGAATCATCTCGAAAACTACAGGCCATACCAATAAGATCAATAATCCAAAAAAAGAAAAGAGAATCAGGGAAAGAGCGAGAACCATGATGAGCATAGATATAAGCAGCCCTCCAAGAGTAGATATGATCACCAGGCTTCAAGCTCCCTCGATCGACTCTGCGAGCAAACAAAACAACTATTCATTTCGGCAAAAAGGCATTGAAATTGAACAAAATGAAAGGAAACCCAATTGAAATTGGAAAAAATTATTACTACCCAACAGATTAAAACCTGTGATAAAACTGAAAAACAGAGAGAATCGATTAGATCAAATACCTGTTGGAAAGAAGCCCCATATCTCTTTCTCTGAGTTTGCCCTCTTCACAATTTCCAGCGAGTAGAATGGCGATTTATCGGGAACTGGGTTCTTTCTTCCTAAAATGAAATGGCTGAAATGGGCAAAGCCCGATTCTTAGAGAAGCGTAATGGGAAAGAGATAGAGAAAAACTTACGATTGTGCCCTCTGGCATGGGCTTGGTCTCGGTGGCCGCACTGAAAAAGGCGCGTGGCAGCAGCGTGTGTCGGTATTGTTGCAGCCAAGGCGTAGATTTTAGACGAAGATAGGAACTTGGATTGAGTCGGTTAAGTTTGATTGCTTAACGGTTAAGCCTGTGATTAAGTGCATAAACAAGAACTCGTTTTTACATGAAAAGTGACGTTTTTTTCAGGTTGGATTATAAGTTTATCCCGAAACATTGAGGATTGCATCTAATAATAGGTATTTGGATTTGAAAAATATTTAGCGGGTTTTTAGACGTTAAATTTTGTATTTAATCAATCTTAAAATTTAAAACATTGTGATTGTAGATTCATATGTGATTTATAAAATCTACGATGAGACACAAAATTGAAAGTTGAGACTTTATTTGATAATCATTTGGTTTTCGTCTTTTTGTTTTTGAAAATTATGTTTGTTATCTTCCAATTTCCTTGTAATGGTTTTCACTAGGGATGTTGGGCAGGGATGGGGAAAGCCTTCCTCGTCCTCGTACCCACAAAATTCCCCATTTAATTTTGCGAGGATTGGGACGGAGATTGAGGAGAATTATTTCTTTTTTTTTTTTTTAAATTTTTTATTAAATTTCAATTTATTGCATTTTTTTTAAATATCTAAGGCCCCATTTGATAACCATTTGGTTTTTGGTTTTTGGTTTTTGAAAATTAAGTCTATAAACACTATTTTTACCCACAAGCTTCTTTGTTTTTTTTTTTTTGTTTTTTATCTATATCCTTTATCATGTTTTCAAAAACCAAGCCAAATTTTGAAAACAAAAAAAATAGTTTTCAAAAACTTGTTTTTGGAATTTGGAATTTGGATAGGAACTCAAATGTCTTCCTAACAAAAATGAAAACCATTGTAGGAAGATTGAGAGAAAACAAGGGACTTTTTTTTTATTAAAATTGTACTTTTTAAAACTTATTACAATAATAAGATTATTTGGAAACTTATTATTACAATATTGTAGTTTTTTTTCCACGTCAATAGGTCGTCTCTTGAAGAGACGACCTGATGACGTGGCACGCCATCTGTCCAATAAATTAAAAAAAAAATAAAAAATCAGTAGGTCGTCTCTTGAAGAGACGACCTACATTCAAATTTAAAGTTGAGACTTTATTTAGCGGGTTTTTAGACGTTAAATTTTGTATTTAATCAATCTTAAAATTTAAAACATTGTGATGGTAGATTCATATGTGATTTATAAAATCTACGATGGGACACAAAATTGAAAGTTGAGACTTTATTTGATAATCATTTGGTTTTCGTCTTTTTGTTTTTGAAAATTATGTTTGTTATCTTCCAATTTCCTTGTAATGGTTTTCACTAGGGATGTTGGGCAGGGATGGGGAAGCCTTCCTCGTCCTCGTACCCACAAAATTCCCCATTTAATTTTGCGAGGATTGGGGCGGAGATTGAGGAGAATTATTTCTTTTTTTTTTTTTAAATTTTTTATTAAATTTCAATTTATTGCATTTTTTTTTTTAAAATATCTAAGGCCCCATTTGATAACCATTTGGTTTTTGGTTTTTGGTTTTTGAAAATTAAGTCTATAAACACTATTTTTACCCACAAGCTTCTTTGTTTTTTTTTGTTTTTTTATCTATATCCTTTATCATGTTTTCAAAAACTAAGCCAAATTTTGAAAACAAAAAAAATAGTTTTCAAAAACTTGTTTTTGGAATTTGGAATTTGGATAGGAACTCAAATGTCTCCCTAACAAAAATGAAAACCATTGTAGGAAGATTGAGAGAAAACAAGGGACTTTTTTTTTTTTATTAAAATTGTACTTTTTAAAACTTATTACAATAATAAGATTATTTGGAAACTTATTATTACAATATTGTAGTTTTTTTTTCCACGTCAATAGGTCGTCTCTTGAAGAGACTACCTGATGACGTGGCACGCCATCTGTCCAATAAATTAAAAAAAAAAAAAAAATCAGTAGGTCGTCTCTTGAAGAGACGACCTACATTCAAATTTAAAGTTGAGACTTTATTTAGCGGGTTTTTAGACGTTAAATTTTGTATTTAATCAATCTTCAAGAGGCGACCTACTGATTTTTTATTTTTTTTTTTAATTTATTGGACAGATGGCGTGCCACGTCATCAGGTCGTCTCTGAGACGACCTGATGACGTGAAAAAAAAACTACAATATTGTAATAATAAGTTTCTAAATAATCTTATTATTGTAATAAGTTTTAAAAAGTATAATTTTAATAAAAAAATTCCGAAAACAAGCACAACTTTCAAAAACCAAAAACAAAAAACAAAATGGTTATCAAACGGAACCCAAACAATAATATTTTATGATGAAGTTTAAAATCTTCAAACATGATTTCTAAGGGACCGTTTGATAACCATTTCGTTTTCTGTTTTCTGTTTTTGTTTTTCATTTTAAAAAATAGGGTTGTTTGATAACCATTTCTGTTTTTGGTTTTCTGTTTTTGGTTTTCCGTTTTTTAAAAACATTTTTGAAACTATAAGCAAATTTCAAAAACCAAAAAAAGTAGTTTTTAAAAACAGATTTCTGTTTTTCAAAAACTCATTTTTCTTCTTATGCTTTTTTTTCTCTCTTTTACCTATTTCTTTCCGATAATTTTTTTTAATATTTTTTTCTCTCTCTAAAACATTTTTTTCTCTACAAATTTTCTTATTCTCTCTCTAAAATTCACTCAAAACTTTTTTTCCTCTATAACTCATCTATTTCTAAAAATTTATCCATATATAACTTTTGTATTCATAATAAACATATTCTACATTTTCTTTTGTAAAAAAAATCTCCCAAAATTTTCTCTCGCTACACCTTTTATTTTCTTTTTTTTTTTTTTTTTTTGTAATTTATCGTGATTTTTTTTAACATATCTTTTACTCTTAACCTCGCTATCTCTATAAAATTTATCTTTCTATTTAATTTTTCTATCTGAAATTTATCTCTTCTACCCTAATTTTTTTTCTATAACTAATATCTTTTCACTACAACAAATTATAGCTTTAATGTCGGACAAAAAAATGGGCGCGGGGCTTTTAATGTCGGACAAAAAAACACGCGGGCCTTTTAATGTCGGACGCGCGCATTTTGAAATTTTCGGACATTTAATGTCGGGCAATGCCCGACATTAAAAGCACTACAACAATTAATACATTTGATGTCGGACAGAAAAAAATGCGGAGAACTTTTAATGTCGGACGAAAAAACACGCTGAATTTTTAATGTCGGACGCACATTTTTAAAAATTTTGGGCTTTTAATGTCGGGCATAAAGGTTGCCTTTATTGTTGGTTTCTAGGGTTTTTTTTAAAGAACTATTTATGCTCTCTCTCCCTGAAAAACTTGAAAACCATCACGATCTCCCCCTCTCTCAATACCCTCTCTTCTTCTCCATAACCTTGAGGCCCCGATTGACTACGCAGCGGCAATGGCGTGTTCTCGCGAACGGGCATTCCACCTGGGCTTCAACGTTCGAGCAGGGATTACAATATCATCGGCATCCATCGCCGACGTCGACCAACGGCGGCGACGGCGAGTTTTATACAAAGCCCAAATCTCGGAGCTCTATGTCCCTTACCAGGACCCGACAGAGGAATGGTTTTACCGCACATTTTTGGACGCCGGCGAGTTCGCGTTGGGCCTTTGCGCCGTCGAGCTCGAACCCTTCACCGACTGCCCCGCAAACGCCGTCTTCTTGGACGCCTTCTACGCCGGCCAAGACGGACTTCCGGTGAAAATTCCGAACGCCGTTTGCGTGTTCGAGAAGTACGCCGGCGGCGTTGCTTGGCGTCACACAGAGGCTGAAATTTCTGGAGAAGATGTATGTATTTATGGGATTAATGTGTTAAAGTTTGGAAGTTTTTTGTGAATTTTTGTTGGGTTTTGGTTTTGGTTTGCAGATTAGAGAAGTTCGACGAGATGTGAGCTTGGTGGTTAGAATGGTTTCTATGGTGGGGAATTATGATTACATCTTTGATTGGGAGTTCAAGACCAGTGGTTCTATCAAATTTCAGGTGAATATTAAAAAAAACATGGTTATATTTTAGAATTGTGACTATGTTTCATAACCATTTTTTTTCTTCTTCTTCTTAAGAAACAATACTTGGTTGCACCACAGGTGTATAGCGGTCTTCCTGCATGTCCGATTAGAATTTTGACAATTAAGAGAAAGTTAAAAATGAAAAATTTTATTTATCTCTCTTTGTTGTTGACATTTTTATGTAGCTAAGCATTATTTTTTTTTTCTATCTTAAAATGTTTTTAAATATATTTTTTTTTATGAAAAATGAAAATCATTGCTGAGTTATGATTGGAAGTTCAATGCATTGATGGATCTGGATTATAATAAGAACACTCATACTACTACTCTTACTACCACCACCACATTCAAATGGACTGATCTGGTTTTCAATATTAAGTTTTGTAAATCAACTTTATGGATGTTTGAAATATATATTATTTTCACTTTTGGTTGTTTGGTTGTTGGTTATAAATTTATTTTCATTGAATTCTTATAAGTTGTTGTGTTTTTGGGTATATTTATAAACTATGTTGATTATTCAATGGGCATTTCATAATTTAGTGGTGCCCTTGTTCAATCTTTCGGTTTTAGTTCATGTTTTTAAGTTGAGTTTAGGTTCAACGCCTTCCCTACCTTTTGGGTATCCTTGTAACTATTGTTTATCTCATATCCTTAGTAGTTGGGACCCTTTCTTGTACTTGTAAAAGGTTTATCATCTGCAGATGGCTGAGTTATGTGCTTGGGGTTTGTAGGATTATAGTGTTGGACTATATCTCTTTATGGAGAAAAGACAAAAACAAAGACATTTGTAGCACGGTTTGGTTCTCCTGATGGGTAATGATATTTCCTCTCGTTCATATTGTTTGTTCTAGCTTGTATTTGTGCTTGGGGTTTTTAGGGTACTATAAGCATAAGGTAAGGAGTAGACCATTGATATCCTAGTTATTGGAAAAATAAAAAACAAATAAGCCAGCTGAGGTTGTATATAATTGTTTGGATATACTTTAAGTTTTCTATTGATTTCAGTTTTATGTTATAATACTTCTGATCTGTTTATTTAGATTTCCAAATGCATAAAGGCAAGCATGAGGGTGAGAATATTAGTTGTCTTAAACAAGGATTGCTTTTATGTACAGAAGATGTATGCATGATTTGTAGATCTTATGAACTACACAAGATCTCCCGAGAACTTGTTTGGGGCAATTGGCTGGAATCTTGATCGATATTTTCTTTTTCTGTTTTTTATAGTTGCTTATCAGAAATTTGTCTGTTAGAATGATTTAGATTTTAAAATGTTAGATTTCTAATGCTGGCAGGAAAATGTGCCAATCGGCTGCTTGCAACATCTGGCTTACCTCTGATTGCAAGACAGATGAAGGTGCAACTTTTGATAATTTTTTTCCAGCTTATTTCGTTTTTTGAACAATAAGTATTTACAAACTGCTTAATTTATCCTGTTTATTCTTGGTTTGTAGAGGTTAGAATTGAGTTCTATATGGGCCCTCCTTGCAGCATTTGAAGACCCTCTTCCTATTATATAAAAATTAGCAATTGACTTGAGGTTTATTAAAATGAGTTGCCTATTATATGAAAATATGTTCTATTACTTTCAACCAAACTCCAACTGAGTATTACTATTTATGTGGCAGGTTGTTGAAATTGGCAAAGGCAGCAAGGTTAAATATGAGCTTGACAAGGCCAGTGGTCTTATAAAAGTGTGTTCACTAACTCTCTTACTGTTCTTTGCTTCTACACTAAATCTATGCAGTAAGGGCTGCTTTCTAAGAAGTATTAGTAATTCAACTTGCTTGGTCACATTGCCTCAAGGGTGTGATTTATGGTAGTCTCTCATTTGGAAAGTTTGAGGGAAGTATAGACGTCTATTGTTTGGTGTCTATTGAACAACTTTTCAAAATCTTATGATCTTAGAACACCATAAATCACACCGTTGAGGCTGCAATTACTTGGATATTAGGTTTTCTTGACTATCAAACATTGCGTTATTTGTAATCAGTCTCATGATTAATTTGTCAATTATGCACTATGGAATATATTGACATTCTTGCATACAATATAACTAAAATTGATTTATCCATTAGAGTTTCTCGATGCATAAAAGTCTTTGACTTCTCTTCGATAATGTCTATGTTTAGATGCCTTTATCCATTGATTTTCAACATTTTGTAAAAGTCTTTGAATTTTGTAAGCATTTTGGATTCTCCGTTCAAGCCTTTCAAGGCCTCTGGGATTTCACTAAACACTCCATTGTCGCTGGCCTCATGCTCTGGTAATTTCCTCAATGCTCTGTTTCTCGTTCTGTTCTTCATTTACTTACAAACTTACAACATTAACTTCTCCATTGTCAATGCAAATTACTGCACACCAAGTGTTCTATAATCCTCTAGATGTTGTTGGTTATTAGCTCTAATTTACTCATATGTTTTGGAGCTTTAGTTTTAGTTTAAGGATTTGATTGGAGATATGTGTCGATTGTATTTTACTTACGTTTTTGCTTTGTATAAGGTTTGGAATTCATCTTGTTAAGTGAAAACGGTTACAGATGGTGAAATGAATATTCTCAAGAAAGAGCTCGAGGAGGAACTTGGCCGGAAGAGCGTAGAAGGAGTTGTGTACTTATTTTACTTTTTCTTTGTAAATTAGTTCATGGATGTGATTTGTGGATAGACGGAAAGTTCCATGTATTTATATACACTATTATATTTTATTAATTAAATCCATGTTCGCTGAGTTGTGTAAAAATACTTTCGAGATTTTATTTTGTGTGTATGTTGAAATTTTATTTTGTTTACAGGTTTTTACAAAAGGAAGAAATAGTATTGTTGGTTAGCTATTTGTGCAACCAACAATTTTTTTTTTAATTTAATATTGCACATTTAATGTCGGACACTTTTAATGTCGCACATTTAATGTCGGACACTTTTAATTTCACGGCTTTTAATGTCGGGCAATGACCGACATAAAAAAACTGACCGACATTAAAAGTGACTTTTAATGTCGGTCAAAGACTGGTTGACTAACATTAAAAGGGTACTTTTAATGTCGGTCAGCATTGACCGACATTAAAAGCACCCTTTTAATGTCGATCAGAGCTTTTAATGTCGGGCAATGCCCGACATTAAAAGTGTCTGACATTAAAAGTCACTTTTAATGTCGGGCAATGCCCGACATTAAAAGCGACCGACATTAAAACTTTTAATGTCGGTGTTTTTAATGTCGGTCAGTGACCGACATTAAAGGCTTTTAATGTCGGGCAATGCCCGACATTAAAAGCCAAATCTGTTGTAGTGTTTATGGAGTCTAATTAATATTCTCTCTCTAAACATTTTCTTTCTTTCATGTCTCTAACTTTTCTATGTTTAACTTTTCTCCCGAAAATATTTATATTTGTGTCTCTAAATTTTTGTTTCAATTTCTCTACACATCTTTCTCTCTCTAAAACATCTTTTCATCTCTCTAAATTTTTAAAAACTGAAAACCAAAAACAGTTATCAAACAAGTTTGGTTTTTTGTTTTTTAAAAAAAGAAAACAAAAAACAGTTATCAAACATAAATGATTTTATTTTTTAAAAAACAAAACCAAAAACCAAAAACCAAAAATAGAAAAACCAAAAACCAAAAACCAAAAACTGAAATGGTTATCAAACGGGGCCTAAATGTTTAAATTTCAATGTTACAATATGATTTTCAACTTAAATATTACACTATTAGAATATAGTCTCAAATATAACAAATCTTAAAATAACATCAACAATAAAATAACAAATTACAACAACAACAAAGCTACGATTTTACTATATTTATACTTATAAATTACACCATAATATCATAATAATATAAATTATATATATAAATAAACAGCGGGGACGGGGACGAGGAATATAATCCCCTTCCTCGTCCCTGTTTAGAGAGTGAGGAAAATTTTCTCCCGACTCCCTCCTTCATTCCCCACCCCGTCCAGGGTGGGATGAGGAATATAATCTCCTTCCCCATCCCCGTTTAGAGAATGAAGAAAATTTTCTCCCCACTCCCTCCCTCATTCCCAGTACAAACATGGATTCCCTGCCCCGTTCGGGGCAGGTCCCAGCAGGGTAAATGGACACCCCTAGTTTTCACCTTTTTTAATGATGCATTTGAATTCTTAGCTAAATTTCACAAACAAAAACAAGTTTTTGAAAACTATTTTTTTTTAGCTTTCAACACTTGACTTGATTTTTGAAAATATGAGAAGAAGATAGATAAAAAAAATAAAGAAACTTTTAAGTGGAAGTAGTGTTTATAAATTTAATTTTCAAAAACCAAATGTTTATCAAGTGAAACCTTAGAAATTTATTACAACCATTTAAAGTTTAGATATCTATCAGGCAAAATTTCGAAAGTTATTAAACTTCTATTTTTTTTTAGTTTAAATTACAAGTTAATTCCTTAATCTTTTTAAGTTTGTGTTAAATAGATATTTGAACTTACAAAAAGAAAAAAAAAAACAAAAGAGCTATAATAGGTCTTTAAACTTTCAATTTTATGTCTAATAGGTTCCTAAACTTTAAAAAGTGGCTAATAGGTCTCTAAACTTTTGGTATCGTGTCTAATAAGTCCTATGGCTTTCGATTTTGTGTCTAATAATATGTCATTGACCTATCCAATATTTTTATAAATTCACAAATCTATTGGATACAAAATTGAAAGTTTAATATCCTATTAGGCAATACAAAGTGTAATAAATTTGTTAATTTTAAAAAGCATTAAACATGCCAGGAAATTATTAGACACAAAATTAAAAATTCAAGGGCTTATATAGTATTTTTAAAAATTAGAGACTTATTAGATACAAACTTAGAAATTAAAGACTTATTAGATACTTTTTAAATTTTAAAAATCTATTAGATACAAATTAATTAAACATGAAATTAGAATACTAAACTTGAATTTTAGCCATGTAATTAGAAAGAATGAGCATGAATTTATATGAATTGGAATTTTGGGTATGTTATTGTGTTTTCATTTTAAGTATGGTCAAAGTTTTTTTTTTTCTTTTTCCTTTCTTCTCTTTAAAAAAAAGTTATTTTTTTCTTAAAGAAAAAATTATTATTTTTTATTTGTGTGCATATGTTTTTTTTCTTTGTTGAACAAATGTGACGGAGAGATTCAAACTTTTGATCTCTTGATCGAATATACATGTCAATTAACGTTGAGTTATGCTCACTTTGGGTGTATGTTTAGACATTAAACATATTTGTGTTTGCTTAATAATCTAAGTTTATTCTAATTTGACCTTCTTTGATTGAATGAGTTCTTTTTTTAGAAGAAAAACTTTATTACACCACAAGGACAAAAGAACAATGGTTAGGATCGACCAAAGAACAAATCTATTTCGAAAAGTAATGAACCCAAATCTCACACAATTGCATCAACTTGGCCTGCTCTCAAATGCATTCTTAGACCATATTAATGATTTTGCAACAAATATTCTTTTGAAAAAAAAATAAAAATGTTTAAAGTACACATCTAAGAAGTTTAAAAAAGAAAAAGTACACATCTAAGAAACAATTGATTAACCTTTCAAAAAAAAAAAAAATCGATAAGGTTTAAAGTTAAAAATAATGAAAACAAATATGAAAAACCAAAACGATACAATCCAAAGAAAATATCATAAACTGTCAAAGTGAGCATAGCTCAACGGTAATTGATATGTACCATTGATCAAAACGTCAGAGGTTCAAACCCCCCCTCCTAAAATGTTGATGTACTAAAAAAAAAGAAAGATCATAAACCCCCTCCTCTTTGAATAGGAAGTTCTTTCAAAACTTAGGTGTGGATTAGACGATGTGAAATTGAGACTTCCTAACAAGTGGATAATCAAATATCGATTAGAGAATCGAGTCTCTCAATTTTATATCATATTCATTCACACTACTGAACTTAAAAAAGTTTAAGGTAAGGGATATATTTAATCATTAAAAGTGCTATAGATTCTTTGAAGAGATTTTTATAATATATTAAAAGAAGAGACATCTCTATATACCTCATCTATAGCCATACACACACCAATGATATATATAAATGTTACTACTTTTTTTTCTTAAGAAAAGAAATACTTCAATTATTTGGCGTATGTGAGCAACATATACAATAGGACAAAAAACAGTAAAAAAAACATGTCAATTTAAAGCAATAAAAGAAGCATCATAATTAGTGAAAATTTTTGATTTTATCAATCATAAAGCTGTCAGAGCGATGATGTCTTCTTAGATTTGCTAATCCTTAGTTATACATAATAATAACCCTAACACAATAATCGGTAAACAAAATTACAAATAATAAAACCCTAATACATGTAGTTCATTTTGTGCAAATGTATTTACTATAAATGTGGTTTAATTATTCAATGATATAAAATTTCATAGTTTTCAAAATTGGGACATAGAATTTTCGAATACTATATTCTATCAAAAGTGTATACCAATTATATGATATAAGAAAATAAAGTATATTCTTTTTAAAAATAAGATGTCATAAAAAATTAACATATGGACAAATATAAAAACAAGTAATTATAGATGTGAATTCTTCAAAAAAAAAAAAAAAAATGTAGATGTGAAAAGAATGTGAACTGAAATGAAAGGTAGCAAGTAATCATATTAGAAAGTGATCACCATTATAAATTATTGATGACAAGAAGTGATTATTTTATAAAACAAAACAACTATTTAGGTAAGAGAGACAATAAGTATTAAACAATTTAATCGTTCATAAAGTTGACAAATTAGTATAATTCAACTAGTTAAGACATGCCAACAAGAGTATAGTTCAACTGACATAAGGATGTATTGATAATCACGAGGTCTGTGGTTTGAATCTCTAACCCCATATTGTCAAAAAAAAAAAAAAAAACCTAGTTCATTTCAAGAGAATATACATCCTTTCATAGATTTTTTTTTTTTAAAAAAAGAAATTCTAAAAGCACAACTTTTCCATTCAAAATATATAACTCAAATAAAGTTCAATAATTTATAAGATTAATGGACTGAAAAGAGGCAGTAACATCCTAAATTGGGCAGTGTTAGGTTTCTACTTTATTTTTATTGCTAGTTATTAATTTATTACTTTGTACAAGCTGTTAACTGAACAAAACTGAATGGGACTCATGGTTTTATTCAGAACCTGAAATTAAAATTAATGCTGTTTCTTAGTGGAAGCCATGGTTATTTGCTTTTCCTTTTCAAACCAACTTGCCATTTTTTTTTTCCTTCTCATTTTGAAGGACCATTGCTTTTACTTGCACACAAGAAATTGTTACACAATATGAGAGAATGAATGTTTACAATATTGCTTTTTGTATGGATAATCCTTTGATTTTTTATTTTTAAAAATTAAGTTTATAAATACTATTACCACTCCTAGTTTTCTTTATTTTGATATATGCCTTTTTATTCATAGTTTCAGAATCCAAGCCAAGTTTTAAAAATTACGAAAAGTAGTTTTAAAAATTTGATTAAGAATTTAGATATTTTCTTAAAAAAAAATCATTATAAAAAAATTAGAAGAAATCAACTATAATTTTAAAAATAAAAAATAAAAAACCCAAGGTCCCGTTTGATAATTTTTTGTTTATTAAAACTATGCTTGTTTTCTCACCGTTTTCTTTTAAAACTTGACTTGGTTTTTGAAAACAAGGAATAAGGTAGGTAAAAGGACAAAGAAACTTATAAAGGGAGTAGTATTTACAAACTTAATTTTCAAAAACTAAATGGTTATCAAATGAGACCTAAACTTTATTAGACCTAGTTTGCTTATACTTTAAAATATGTTGTTTTAGTCTTTAAACTTTAGTTCTAGCTATTAAGTGTGCATTTGGTCAGTAATCTCAAAACAAAAATTTGAAAACAAAAGGATCAATTAAAAATATAGTTACAATTCATGTTTTTAGTATTTTTAAATATGTGTTTGATAACAAATTTAGAAACTGAACCTCAATTTAAAAAGTTGTTGGAAATGTATTTGATATGATATTTATAAACAATGAAAATAGTTGTAGTTACAACTATAAATATTTGGTTGAATCTCAACTATTATTAATTAACTTACAAACATATTTTATATTAAAATTTTGTATAATTATTATTTTACAATGCTATATAATTTATAAAATAGTATATTACACATATTTTAATGTTAACAAAATTAAAATGAAATGATTAATTTATAAACATGAAATAATATATTTATCAAAATATTTTTTTAATCATTTTAATGTAACTCTGCATTTCAATATTTCAAATTTAAAATATAGATATATTGAAAAAATTATTTTTTGGAATTTCTATCTATTTAGATCACAAAATTAAAAAACAAGTCAACCAAATAAATATTCAATGAATGCTGAATCAAGTGAATTTGAAAAGAAAACAACAAAATTTAAATTGCATATCAAACAAACTTTAAAATTTTTATACGTCATTTAGTATGTATAAGATATCTAAGATTACCAAATAAATTACGATCAAGTGGTCAAAGATTCGAATTCTTCACCCTAAAATGTTGTTGACTAAAAAAAAAAGAAGAAGTAAGTTCAAACGTTTTAGGTGAATTTATTAAGGTTATGATAGTTGTCTACACATTGCAAAGCACTCTTCTATTTTTTTCTAAATAATTTCAAGTGGTCTATAATTTGAAATATTTGTCAGCCATAAATTATAAAAAAAAAATTGCAATTTGCAACAATTTCATATAATTTTATTCTGGTTTTGTCAGAGATATTTAGTTTATAAAGAAACAAAAATATGGTCATTTCATACTTTTGATTATGATCTATATATGCATGGATAATGAAATATACAATAATAAAATTGTGAACTCCTATCCTAATAAACTATAATTTTACTTTCAAATCACATATAAAGCCAAACATCACATAAATACAAACTTTTTCCATAATGGAAGATAGAAGAAAATGCTTATCATATGGACATGAAATATATATAAAATGATCACATGATGATTGAGTCATATTTTGACCTATGGACAAAATTGAAGTAAATGGTAGAGTATTCTATTATTATCTATTTAAGTGATAACAAGGGATTGGATCACCAAACTATAATATTCCCACAACACTCAAAATAAAATATTGATGTGATGAATAATTATAATTAGACATTCCACACCTTGTCTTATATGCAGAAGTGAACCATTATATTAGTGGTAGAACCAACATGGCACCATTTACTTATATATAATATATTTGGTGAGACAGAACTGAAATTTTATACTTCTATATTGAAAGAAATTATTATAAAATTATCAGTAGAAACAAATAGATTAACTTATATTAAAATATAATTTTGATTCCCGGACTTTGGATGAGTGTTGATTCTATTTCAGTTTAAGTCTTCATATAAGATTAAATTTACCATAACTTATCAACTTAAACTTTTAGGTTCATGGATGATTTTAACATGATATAAGAGCGAGATCCAAACACACATGTGAGAAAGTTTTGACGTTGATATTGGTGATTTAACCAGACTTTCAAATTTTAAAATTTTAAATTAGTCTTCATCGTTAGTCTGAAGTTAATTAATTTTTATCTATTTAGCAAAATGGTAATTAATAATAATTTTCATTAAATAAAATGCATAATGTCAATATATTTTCAAAATTTGTACATCCAAAGTTGGTAGAGACTAATTATTCCTTACAAAAATTAATCACAATCTAACCATAGAGGCTAATTTAAAAATTTTATTGAATGTACAAAGATCAAATTTAAACATAAAAGTACCATGGACTAAAATAAATAATCTATTCTCGAAGTACAAAGACCAAAATAATACTTTAGCCATTAAATAAAAAATTTAGGGCCCGTTTGAAATACCTTTGAGTTTAAGTGCTTTTCGAAAATTGCATTTTTTTAAAAACATTTGGTATAAACATTGTTTAGAATTTAAACACTGATCATATGTTTAGTCATTACATTTCCTCACAAGTGTTTTTATACTCGAGTTATTAATACTTAACAACTTCTTTAAAAAAAAATGTGTTTTCAAGTGTTTCTCTCAAAATGGTTTATTTCTCAATCTCATTTTTTAATAAGTCATTTTTAGTAGTTGCCAAACATTAGATTTTTTTTTTTCAAAATTAAACACCTGAAAAGTAACCAAACACACCCTTTAGTAACACAATATGACATACAAGAGGTTGGAAGACTCATTGCAAGGCCAAAATTGAACCTATATAAGGGTTGTTCCATGTTTATTTTTGGTGCAATTTGAGGTGAACATACACATTTGGAATTTTGGAAATAGATGAATTGTGTGTAATTTGTGAGGTTTAAGACTTGGATTGAGAAAAAAATAGAGAGGAGAGGAACTTGGTTGAGTGGTTTATCTATACTATATATAAAATGGGCTAAGAATGGGAGAACTTTAACATACCAATTTTACCCTTACAATTTTATTTAATTCCTATTTTGCCCTTCACTATTTGTTGATGGGACACGACCTTTGAGTTTAGGTGTCCGTTGAGAGAAATTTGTACAGCAGAGGTGATTTTTCAATCTTTGGGATGTGACTCTCCCGAGTATAAGTGTCCGTTGAGAGATGTTAGGACAATGAAGTTGGTTCTTCAAATTTTGACTTTACAAAATATATTTAAAAATTAAACTTTTAAGTCGAATAGGTGCAATTTATGTCGATGGAACACAACTATTTGGACAGATGTGACACATTGAATTAGTATGTATTCATTCATATATAAGTGCAATCCATGTATAAAATAAATAAACATAGTTGTCAATATATATTGTCTATTTTTTCGTATCAAATTGTCAAGTGATAGGAATATTGAGAATTTTAAAGTGTTTGTTGTTTGTAAAGAAAACATTGAATTGTATCACAGTGAAACTTTGAGACAAATTAAGAGACTTTTGTTTTAGGAATTGAAACAAGGGGGAGGATTTCAACTATACTCAAGACCAAACTTTTGATTTTCACTCATGAGCACTAAGGTAAAACTCAAACTTGCTTCCCCCTACAATTAAATTTAAATTGGAAAGCACAATTATTAGTTTTAAACAAAGAAGTTTCACTTATACTTTCATTTGCACATTTATAAATGAAATATGTGTATAACAATTTTAAATTATAACACATTATTATTATTTTTTTTTTATAAAAAATGAGATGAATTGCGTAGAAAGATAAATAATAATAACCATATTTTTTTTTTTCAAAAAAGTAAAATTTCACACCATTTTAAAACATAGATTCTATGAAATCTTTGGAACAAAATCTTTGAATCCTAATTTGTGAGTAATTGTCATAAGTTGATTGGAAAATTTTGATCATACATATTTAGATTATGAACAAACTTGATTATATAATATCAATATAACTTTTTAGTTATTTTAGTACACATAATTTTTTAATTTTTTACATTTCAATTTTGCCCTTACTTTTTTAATAAATTTTCATTTTACCCTTCAATCTTTGTTGACAGGACGCGACTCTTCGAGTTGAGTTGTCCGTTGAGAGAAATGTCGAATAGTTGCAATGTATACTGATGAGACATAATTGTTCAAATTAAGGTAATTATATATCAAATTGGTGCATCTATTATGTATATGGCAAATCCAACGGTGGATGTGAAACATCACAATCTAACAGTAAAAATGTGTCAAAAAATGTTGTTTATAAAGCGATTCTCTTATAATGACCAATTTATTAAATATTTCTGTGTTTCTTTCCTTATTTTCTCCACAAATCAATCTCCTTTGGAGAATACTGATGTTGTAACATTTTAATATTTAATAGTATTTTAAATATGAGATATTAAATTTGTGGAGAGTTTTTTCTCATTTAAAAGAGAAAAACGTATTTGGTGAGAGATGTTTTTATTTGAACTTTTTGGTTACTCTTTTTTGTCTTAAATTTCTAGATCTAAAATTCTTATATAAATAGCTCTCTTACCACACTTTCAATACATATCAAGAAACACAACAATTCCTATCTTCTTTACTTTCTCATATTTCTCTTATTTGCTCTTTTAAGAGCAATTGGCCAAAAGAGGGGTGTTCTTTGTTGTGGAGCTTTGAGCTCAACCTCTTAGTGCAGAGTGGTTTGAGCTACACAACGTTTCAATTGGGTTGTTGTATCCTGGAGGGGACATACTTGAGAATACCTGCTGCACCGGTGGTTGATGAAGAATTATACACCGCAGAGGGCTTGAATCTCCTTAAAGAGAGCGAGATACCCGTGCCTCAACCTAATTGTTTACGTGTTTGTTTCTCAATATTTTCTCATTTTTCCTCTATTATTTGTAATTTTCCCCAACAACTAAAAAATTAATTATGGGGTAATAAACTATCTTTATGTCACTTCTTTTTTTTTTTTTTTTTTTTTTTTATCAATTTCAATTTATATTCTTCTTTTTTTTTTTTTTAATTTTAATTCCATTGTATGTATTTTACTTTTAAGTTTTTTAACATCCATGTGTTCTTTATAATATCGATATCTTTCATTACTTTTTAATTTCAAGGGACTATAGTGGATAATCTTTGCTATTTTTTTTGTCCTTACAAATTTAACAAATTCTTATTTTTGTCATTCAATCTTTGCTGACAATATGCGACTCTTCAAGATGATGTATCCATTGAGAGAATGGTTGAATGGTTGCAATTTATGCTCGAGAGACACGACTACTTAGGAGGTAGTTACACATTGAAACCACACGTCTATTAGCCAATGGATGTGGTTCAAACCGTAAAATTGTTCCTAAAATGTTGTTAATCAAGGTTCGATTTGTTAAATATTTATTTATTTCTTTCTTTTCTAGAAACCAATCTATTTGAAGAACATCAAACAAATATCCGTGAGATAAATAAACTATCTTATTATATCAGTTTTTTTTGTTATCAATTTCAATTTATATTTTGTCGTTCAATCTTTGTTGACGAGAATGATTTTAATTAAAACAATAAGCTTTCATGTGCATTGCACATGTTTTTTAACTAGTACTAAAAAAAGGTTGCTACCTTCTTTCTAATTAAAGTAGAATCTGCATCAAGTTTGCAAAGGAGGAGAAATAATTTAGTTAATGATGAACTTGGTATATAAATCTTTGAATGTAATTTTCTCCTCTTCTTTTAATTTTCTTCTTTTGTTGTTATAATCATTATAATTTATGATTCTTGTGGAAGTAAAAAAATAAGATCTCTACACACTATCAAATTAAATTTTTTCAACAAAAGGACGATATTCTCATATGTATATGAAGGTATTAAGATCTAAAATATCTAAATACTCTAATCTGATTCAATTATATATCTTAGGCATAGTTTCCATTTCGTTTTGGTTTTTGAAAATTAATCTTATAAACATTACTTGTACCTATAGATTTCCTTGTTTTGTTATCTACTTTATTCCCATAGTTTCAAAAACCAAGTCAAAGTTTTGAAAATTAAAAAAAAATAGGCCTCGTTTGACAA